>CM062574.1:18163671-19363671 GCA_031468815.1 Morus bassanus
TCGCTGGCCCCTTGTCCCCTGCCTGCCTGACCCTCCAAGGTGCTGGTCAGGGAAACTGAGGCACAGGGCGAGATGGCACGGGTGGAGAGCTGGGTGCCATCATCACCGTGGGGTGGGCATGGTGGCACGGCGTGCCGCGGTGACCCCCCTGCCTTGCCCGCAGTACGCGGACCCTGTGGCCGACTTGCTGGATAAATGGGGGGCTTTCCGAGCACGGCTTTTCCGGGAATCCTGTGTCTTCCACCGCGGCAACTATGTGAAGGACCTGAGCCGCCTGGGCCGTGACCTGCGCCGCATCATCATCGTGGACAACTCACCCGCATCCTACATCTTCCACCCGATAACGCCGTACGTACGACCGGGGTGAGGTTGGGGAGGGGGGGACGGAGAGGAGGTGGCAGGGGCCGTCCCTCAGCCGTGGCTGGCTGCGCTGCCCACAGGTGCCGGTGGCCTCCTGGTTCGATAACATGGCGGACACAGAGCTGCTGGACCTGCTGCCCTTCTTCGAGAGGCTCAGCAAGGTGGAGGACGTGTACGCAGTGCTCAAGAAGCAGCGGACTAACAGCTAGTGGCCCCCCCCCACCCCACTGGGCACTGCTGGGGCGGGGGGCACCGCTGTGGCAGCCGGGTGCCTTATTTTGGGGGGGGCCCGGTGTGCCCCTCCGCATCGTCCTCTGCAGCCCTGCTGGGCGCGGGTGCTCCCTGCCTGCTGGTGGTGGGAGATGTGGGCGCCCCTGCCAGGGAGCTGGGAGTCCCCCTTCCCATGGAGGAGGGGGGACTGTGGGTGACCCGCTGCCTTGCTGTGATGGGGACCTGTTGGGGGGGGTCCTCCCCCACTGTCCCATCCCCCCCAGTCTGTGTCCCCCCTCCCCAAAACGGTTCTCAGGTCCTTTTCCCCTCTGTGTCCCCCCGAGTGGGGAGGGGGGGGTCAGCAGCTGCTGCTTTCCACTGCCTTTGGGGGGGGACTGGACCCCTCCATCCAGGCTCTGCCTGCTGGGGGGGCTGGTGGTCCTCGGCCCCTGTCTGCAGGGGGGTACAAGAAGGGTTAACCCCTTATCACCCCCAAAAATGCGGGGGGTCTTATTGGCCTTGGTGCATGGGGCCACCACTGTACCCTTACCTCTGCCCTTGGTGCAGCTGATCACCTTGAGGGGGGGCACATCCCTACCCCTCCTTCGTGCCTTCTGCTGCCCCCTACCCAGGGGGTGTGTTTTGGGGGGCAGCCCGGCCTCAGGGCTGAGCCCCTGGCCATAAATGCCCCCCCATGTGCCTTGGGACACCACGTCTCCATACCCCCCCAGCCCTGCAAGGGGTGCGCCTGGGGGGGCTTTTAACTTACCCCCTCCACCTTCGGTTTCTTCCCATGGAGGGGGGGGCGTCTGGTGGCCTCCCCCCCCTCCAGTTACACTGTGTCAGTGGGAGCCACTCCAGTCACCAACAGGGGTGTCCCCTCCCTCGTGGGGGGGGGGGGGCACGCACCCCTCTCTCCATCCATCTGCAACTTCACCAAAGGCTGCAACTCCTAAGGGGGGGAGGGACCCCCATACCAGCCTTAGTGTGTCCCCCCCCAGCCTTGCCCTAGCCCCCCAGCTGGGGCAGGGGTGGGGGGCACTGCAGGCCCCCCCCTCCCTGTAGCCTGGGGTTACCCTGACCCCTGGGGGGTTGGGCTTGTGCCAGGGTGTCCCCCAGCCTTGAGGGGCTGGGGGCTCTCAGGGACGGTTTTTGGCAGGGGGTGGGCGGGCTGAGATCACCAGGCCTTTTTTTAGCGTCGCAATACGGACAATGTCTCATATCTTTTTAGGGGGAAAAGCAACGGTTTCCCAAAAAATCATGGGTGCCTTTTTACCGCTGTGCCAGGGAAGGGGGCGGACAGTATTTGGGGGCGGGATGAGAGGGGTTTTAGCTCTCCGGTGCTGTCCTGCCGCCTCTGCCGCACTGCCCTTCTCCCAGCGCCAGGTGCCGGGGTCAGGCAGGGGTCCCCCCAGACCTGCCTGCAACCCTGCCTCCACCCCTTGCCCCATGGTGGAGGGGGTGGGATGTGGGACGCTGTGGCACACCTGCCCCTCCGGACCCCTGCCTGCCCCGGGCCTGATCCTGCCCCTCCAGGAGGGTTGAACTCAGCACTTTATATTAGACAAGTCAAACGGCACCAGCGAAGCCCGCTGCCCAGCAAGCACCCACGGGTGCTGGAGCACCCAAGGAGCACAGCCCCTGTGCTGGACACCTTTGGGGGGTCCAGGGGGGCTGGAGGCAGCATTGGGGAGGGCTGGGGGACCAGATCCAAGTGCCTTCATGTGATTAAAGCTGTCAAACCATCTTGGAAAGGGTAGTCCTGTGTGTGTGTGTGCACACGTGAGCGTGTGTATGCGTGGGCACGGGCACGTGCCACATGCGTGTCACTAGTGGCTGTGCACAGTGTGGGGGAGTGGAGAGCCCCCAGGATCCCCTAAGTCTCCCTGGGAAGGGGGGATCCTGCAGGTCAGTGCTGGGGGAGCACCCTTGGGCTGCAGGGTTGGGGGGGGTCACCCCTTGCCTGGTGCGAAGGGGACACCCTCACACTCCAGGGCAGCCCCCCCCACGCTCAGGCTGCCCATCCTAACCCCTTCCCCCTCCTCCTGGGAAAAGGACACTGATGCCATGGGGATGGATATTCTGCCCCCTTAACACGGGGGGGGGGGGGCTGAATTTACCACGTGGGCTGTGCCCCAGAGTTTTGGGGCTTGGGGGGGTGGGGGAGTGGGGTGTCACAAATACTTTCTTCCTTCTCAGTTTCCTCCAAATAAGGTGTCAGCCCCCTGCTGAATAGACTGGGGGTCACCTGGGGGGGGACTTGTGACCCCCACCCCCCCAGGCAGCCTGCTGCCAGCATGCAGGCAGTGGGGTGCGGGGGGGGCGTCTCCTAGCTGCCCCCCCCCATGCCCTCGTTGGCCCTGTGCCTCCCCTCATTAACGAAGTCTGTCATCCCTAATAGCTGCACTAATTACTGAGTTCATTAGTAGCCCAGCTTGTCCAGCTGGGGGGCCCAGGGAGGGGGCGAGCCCTCTGAGGCTGGCATGGGGTCTCCACCCGCTGTGTGCCATACTGGCTGGCTCAACCCTGGGACGCGGGCACCGAGCGGAGAGCGGCCACCTGGGTGTCACACCCCACCCAAAACTCAGCCCCACACCCTTGCTGGGGACTCTGCACCCAGGTAAGGGTCCCACGGGGGACACTGGTGTGGGGTGCAGGGGGTGGGAGCCGGGTGGCATGGTTAGGAGGGTTTGGGGGTTTTGGGAGCCAGGGGAGTGGAGGGCAGCAGCAGAGACCACCCCCATGGCATCAGGGCACCTTTGTGGCTGGCACCTACCTGGCCTGGTTCAGCCTGTTGCCATCACTTTGGGGATCCTTGGGGGGGGTGCAGGCAGGACTTGGGGCTCGCCAGAGCCCGGACCTGGCACCGGGGTGATGGCCCGGGTGCGGGATGCTTGCGTTGCTATTGGCCAGGGCTGCTGGCTCAGCAGGGCAGACGAGATAAGGCTGTGGCAATCCTGCAGGGCTGGGGAAGAGATAAGAGCAGGACAGGGAGCCTGGGGGCCTGCCTGCTGCTGCGAACCCCCACCTCCCAACTTTATGTACCCCCTGGTCACCCCCTAAAACTACCTTCTGGGCTGCGAGCCACTGGACAGGACTTCAGTCCCCTCTCCTCTCTGCCAACACCAAGGGCATGATCAGATACCACTGCTTGGGGCTGGGGTCTGGGGGCATGGGACAGGGCAGAGGGCTTAGCCATGCCACTGCCCTATGCCCTACCCTGTGCCCCCAGACCCCAGCCCTATACCCCATCCCTGTGCCCCCTTCCATCTCCAAGACTGGGGCTGCAGAGATCCCCAATGCAGGGAGGCAAAGACCATCAGGTGGTGAGCAGGGATCTGGCCTCCAGCTGGAGGGTGGCACAGCCTGGGGATGGTCCCGTGGGCAGGGAAGTGATGTGCCAGGTAGGGGGTGGGACACGATGGTATGCGCGGTGGGAAGGGGATGCCCCCAGAAGATGATGCTACATTGCTGGTGGCTCCGAGCTGGTGGCACCAAAAACCCCATCACCACGGCACTGGGGGAGTGGAGGACAGCAAATAGCCCAGCCCTGTGGCATCAGCCTGTTGCTGTCACTTTGGGGAACCTTTTGCAGGGCTTAGTGCTCCATGGCTGGCAGGGTTTGGGGGTTTTGGGGACCGGGGAGTGGAGGGCAGCGGCAGAGCCCAGCCCCGTGGCATCAGGACACCTCAGTGTTTGTGGCTGAGACACCCCCTTCCCCCCCCGTCTGGTTCAGCCCATTGCTATCACTTTGGGAAACCTTTTGGTGGGGAGGCGGGCATTAAACCCCATCACCATGGGCTCAGTGCTAAGGGCCAAGAGGGGAGCAGGCCTGGGAAGAGCAGCAGATACCACCCTGCTGGGCACAGCAAGGCCATGGGCAGGGTGACCGGGGTTGCCCTGTGCTGCAATAGCACCTGGTGGGAGGCAATCACCCCATGAGTAACGGGGCTCTCCAGGTGCTGTGAAGCCTTGGAGGGCTGTGGGGACCTTGACTCTGGGCTGTTCCTGCCCTTATATGGTGAACATAGGCTGGGACAGGAGGGGACAAAGGTCTCCTGGGTGCTGGCACCTGAGCACTTTGCCTAGGTACGCTCACCTGTGCCCAGCTCCGCAGGGAAGGTGAGGAGCTGGGGTGGGGGGCCAGAGGGTGGGCATGGGAGGGGCAGCACATCCTGGCACTGGGGTGGCCTGGGGATGGATCTTGGGGACCCACCTGTGCCCCACCTCGGGGCTGCGGTGGGGATACATCACCCCCCTGGATCTGAGGGACAGGATGTGGGTGCTTTCAGGGCAGTGCAGCAGGACCAGGGTGGGTTTTGCAGGTCTGGGGGAGTGGAGACCATTGGGCACCGCTGGCTCTCCCTGCCAGCCCCCTGTCAGGGCACACGGGGGGCTTTGCCCAATGCCGGCTGCCTGACCGCCCCCCCCCCCCCCCCCCGCTTGCTGGAGAGCACTGCCAGCCTGGCAGGGATGGCTGTGGGCAACCTTGACAGCACCAGGCTGAGCCATGGCACACTTGACACCTCTGTGGGGCCAGGCTGTGTCCCCCGCTGAGGGGCATGGATCCGGTGGTGGGATCGGGAGTGGCGGGGGCTGAAGCGGGCAGAGTGTGCTTGCATATATGTGTGTGCGTGTGTGTGTGCATGCATGTGTGTGCAAGGCCATCAGCAGTGGCCACGCCATGCTGTGCCATGTTGTGCCAAGCTGTGATGGGACCTGGCTGAGCAGGGTCAATTCCTGCTAGCACTGGGGAGGAGCAGGTCACTGTGCAGCAGTGTCACCCAGCTGTGGCTGCTGTGCTGGGAATGCCCTGTACAGCCCTGCTCCATGCCCGGGCACAGGGCAGGGCACCAGGGCACCGGAGTGCTCAGGAGACCCCTCTCCTGCCCACCGCGGACCCTGGCATGGATCTGTGACAGCCCCCATTAGCCATGGTGCCAGCCAGGCCATGGGGGATAGCAACCCCACTTGCATGCCCGCAGCCCTGGCACCGAGGCGTCCCCTTACCCTGTGCAGCTCTGGACAGGGGGTTTATGGCCTGGTCGGCTGCAGACTGGGCAGGGCAGCAGATGGCATGGCAGGCTGGCTCCCTCCCAGCTCTTAATGACACTGCCTGCCATCAATGAGGGTGTTGCCGATGCCCCAGCAGGTTCCCTTGCCTGCAGCACCCGTCACCATGGTGGAGCTCAGCACCAAAGTCAGCAGGACACTCAACAAGACCACGCCAGGCCTCCAGATATGGCGAATCGAGGTGGGGACGGGGCACAGCCTGGGCACCCATCACTGCGCTGTTGGGGGGGGCTGCGGGAGGGAAGATGCCCCCCTTTGTGTCCTCAGTGCCTGGGTTTGGGGGTCTCAGTGCAGTACCCAGGGTTAAACGTGCCCAGGTTTTGGGGCTAGGGGCAGCAGGGTGTGTGGGGCTGGGCTGGGGGGGTCCTCACCAGGGCTGATGTCTCCCTTCCTTCTGCAGAACATGGAGATGGTGCCAGTGCCCACCAAAAGCTATGGCAACTTCTACGAGGGGGATTGCTACGTCCTGCTGTTGGTAGGGCAGCCTGGGGTCCCATGGGGGACCAGGGATGGGCTCTGCCCCGGGGGGGACTGGGGTGCAGGGAGGGGTGTCCCTGGCCAGAGTGGCCTGGGGACATGGGGGCTCTTCTAGCGGGGACCGGTGTCCTGCAGACACGCAAGACTGGGAGCAGCTTCAGCTACAACATCCACTACTGGCTGGGCAATGAGTCGAGCCAGGATGAGCAGGGGGCGGCTGCCATCTACACCACTCTGATGGATGACCACCTGGGCACAGTGGCCGTGCAGTACCGTGAGGTCCAGGGCAACGAGAGCGAGACCTTCCGCACCTACTTCAAGCAGGGACTCATGTATGTTTGTCACCCCTGGGGACCTGCTCCCACAATAGGCGACAGTGGGGAGAGGTCCTCTGCATGACTTCATGGGGACCTCTCCTCAGAGGGGATGGGGACAGCCCTGTCCCAGTGGGGTGGGGGAGGCAGGAGGAGGATCTGGAGCTGGTCTCGCTCCATCTATCGCCCACATGGGTGGTTGGGGGTCCCCAAACACCTCCCTGTGCACAGAGGTGGGAGGGGGACACTGCTGGAGTGAGAAGGGGGTGCCCAGGGCTGACACTGTGTCCACACCCCCCCAGCTATAAGAAGGGTGGGGTGGCCTCGGGCATGAAGCATGTGGAGACAAACATCTACAACATCCAGCGCCTGCTGCACGTGAAGGGCAAGAAGAACGTGGTGGCAGGAGAGGTGAGTTATGGGATGTGCGGGGGGTTCCCAGCCACCAACCTCTATGCAGAGACACTGTTTGGGGTCAAGATCAGGCCAGACCCCCCTCCAGACACACCTGCCCTCAAGCAGGGGACAGAGTGGGTGTGGGGCTGTGCCACCTTGCCTCAGGAGCAACCTCACCCCAAAAAGCCCCTCTTGGGATAGGGAGGAGGAATACAGGCTGGAGGCATCAGCACTGAGCCAGGGCAGGTGGGAGCTGTGGAGCCAGGGGGACCCAGGTGTCCTGCTGATTGACAGCCCCCCCCCCCCAATCCCATCCCGCTGCAGGTGGAGATGAGCTGGAAAAGCTTCAACCGGGGGGATGTGTTCCTGCTAGACCTGGGCCAGCTCATCATCCAGTGGAATGGCCCTGAAAGCAACCGAAACGAGAGGCTGAAGGTACAGCCGGGGGTGTCTCAGGGTCCCCCCTGGAGGAAAGGGGTGACTGGCCACCCCCTCCCTGATCTGGGCTGACCCCTTCTCCCCTGGGTGCAGGCAATGATCCTGGCCAAGGACATCCGGGACCGGGAGCGTGGGGGCCGTGCCAAGGTGGGCATAGTGGATGGTGAGAACGAGGGTGCCTCGCCAGGGCTCATGCAGGTCCTCACGCACGTGCTGGGTGAGAAGAGGGACATCAAAGTGGCCACCCCTGATGACAAAGTAGACCTGAAGCTCAAGTCGTCCCTCAAGCTCTACCAGTGAGTTGTCAGGGGTGGGTTGCCTGCGGGGGCATCTCGCAGGGTGCCAGAGGGACACAGAACTCATCTCTGCTATGTCCCACAACTCCCGTCCCCATGGACAGCCACCAAGAGGGATCAAGGCCACCACAGGGGTGGGGACAGGCCCTTTGGATGCCACTGGAGCAAGGGAGTCCCTGCTGCCAACAGGGGTGGTACATGATAGAGAGATGCTCGTGCAAGCGTGACCTTTGGATACAGTGGCAATGTCCCTGGGTGGCCCCATCACATCTGACAGCCCTTTGTCCCTCCTCATGGCCATGAGTGAGCTGCATGGCAGGGCAAGATGCAAAACAGGTTGCCACCATGGCAAGGCAAGAGGGTCCCTAAGTACCACCTCTACCATGATTAGGGTGGGGAAGGGGATGGGGAGGGGACATCCCCACCCAACCCTGCCATCTCAAGGTGGGGATGGGGAGGGGTTTTTCCAGCCCCATTTCTAACTCCTCCTCCTCTCTTTTCCTCTGCCAGTGTCTCCAATGCCAGCGGGAACCTGGTCGTACAGGAGGTGGCAACTCAACCCCTGACTCAAGACATGCTCCTGCATGAGGTGCGTCACCCATGGGATGCTTGGAGGTGCCCAATTTCCTTGGCAGCTTCACCCACCAAATAGGCTTTTGAAGGGTTAAAGCTGCCCAAAGTCCTAATTTCTGCTGTTGTCCCTATCCTCCAAGGACTGCTACATCCTTGATCAAGGAGGTCTCAAGATCTTTGTGTGGAAGGGCAAGAATGCCAACAAGGAGGAGAAGCAGCACGCGATGAGCAGGGCACTGGTGGGTGCTGGGTTAGGGGTTGGTTATGGGATAGCCTGGCTGCTCCCCAGGGTGCCAGGCACCCCATGCCCATACTCTGGCTCTGAATCCCTGCCAGGCCTTCATCAAAGCCAAGAACTACCCGGCCAGCACCAGCGTGGAGACGGAGAACGATGGGTCCGAGTCAACCATGTTCAGGCAGCTCTTCCAGAAATGGACTGTCCCCAACCAGACCAGAGGGTTGGGAAAGACCCACACTGTGGGCAAAGTGGGTGAGTGTCCCCTTCTGATGCTGCAGGACTCCTTGGATAGGGATGGGGGGGCTGTGGGGACCCCCACAGCCAGCGGGATGTTCCTTAGCCCTCTGCCCTTCCCCACAGCCAAAGTGGAGCAGGTGAAGTTTGACGCCACCACGCTGCATGCCAAACCCCAGATGGCTGCCCAGCAGAAGATGGTGGATGATGGATCCGGGGAGGTGGAGGTAGGGTGGCCAGGGCAGAATGTGGGACCCCCTCGGGGTACCCCCTGGGCTGTACCAGGGGATGCTGTGGGGTCTGGGGGCTGCAGGGCAGGGCGATGCACAAGCCCTGGCAGCAGCATGTCCCCATCCCCATCCCCGTCCCTGTCCCACCAGGTCTGGCATGTGGAGAACCACGAGCTGGTGCCCGTGGAGAAGAAGTGGCTGGGCCATTTCTACGGTGGGGACTGCTACCTGGTGCTTTACACTTATTTCGTGGGGCCCAAGGTGAACCGCATCATCTACCTCTGGCAGGTGAGAGCCCCAGATCACTGATTCGTGGGGTCGGGGACAGAGGCACCTCCCCAGACCAGTGGTGCTCTGCCCCTGTGCGTGACGCCATGGGAACAGCATGAGGGTTCCCTCTTCCGAAGAGGGAAAAGGGGGCCGTGGTGGGTGCTGAGCCCCCCTCTGCCCTGCCTAGGGCCGCCAAGCCAGCACAGATGAGCTGGCTGCCTCCGCCTACCAAGCCGTCGCCCTGGACCAGAAATACAACAACGAGCCCGTGCAGGTCCGTGTCACCATGGGCAAGGAGCCAGCCCACCTGATGGCCATCTTCAAGGGCAAGATGGTGGTGTACATGGTGAGTGCAGGGCTGCTGGTGGATGGGGAGCGGGCAGGTGGGTGCGGCTGTGGCACTGGTGATGACCTCCTGTCTTCACGCCCCCCCCCCACCCAGGGTGGCACCTTGCGGGCGGGCAACCAAGAGCCCACATCCTCCACCCGCCTCTTCCAAGTGCACGGCACCAATGAGTACAACACCAAGGCCTTTGAGGTGCCCATCCGCGCCTCCTCTCTCAACTCCAATGATGTCTTTGTGCTCAAGACACCCACCCGCTGCTACCTGTGGTGTGGGAAGGTGGGTGCTGCCACCCCCAAGAGAAATGTCCCCACCTCCTCTTCCTCCTCCTTGGCTGGGGCCGGTGATGGAGCAGCCATGTTTGCTCGGCAGGGCTGCAGCGGGGATGAGCGTGAGATGGGCAAGTCGGTGGCCGACATAATCTCCAAGACAGAGAAGCTAGTGATCGCAGAGGGACAGGAGCCAACTGAGTTCTGGGTGGCCCTGGGGGGCAAATCCCAGTATGCCAACACCAAGAGGTACCAGCCCTGTGCCCAGGGCTCCCTTGTCCCTACCCACCCTCGGGGGTAAGATGGGCCACCAGTCCTCCAAGTGGGATGATCCCTGTTCCCACCACCACTGTCTCATTGCCCCCTGCCAGGCTGCAGGAGGAGAACCCCTCTGTGTCCCCCCGACTCTTTGAGTGCTCCAACAAGACAGGCACCTTCTTGGCCACGGAGATTGTAGACTTCACCCAGGATGACCTGGAGGAGGATGACGTTTACCTGCTGGACATCTGGGACCAGGTCAGCTGAGGAGGCACGGTCAGCCAGAGGTGGTGGGGTAGGAGGCTGGAAATGCCCACGTCCCTGGCCCCATACTGTTTTTTTTCCAAGCCCCCACGCTCCAGGAATGGCTGAGGATGGACTCTCAGTGCCCTTCCCTGTGGACAGGTCCTGTGTGCCCCCAGCCATGGGTTGGGCACAGCCCCAGAGGGCCCTGTCTCACCCCAGTGGTAGACATGGTGGCCTCGTTGCAGGTTTTCTTCTGGATTGGGAAAGATGCCAACGAGTCGGAGAAGGAGGCATCAGCAGTGATGGTGCAGGAGTACCTGCGGGGCGACCCCAGCGGGCGCGATGTCGACACCCCCATCATCGTGGTGAAGCAGGGCCACGAGCCCCCCACCTTCACAGGCTGGTTCCTGGCCTGGGACCCTCTCAAATGGGATGTGAGTCATGGAGGGGGCTGGAAAGACTGGGGGGGCTTTTTGCAGATGGGACCATATGTGGATCTGGCCCCAGCCAACATCTCTGGGGTGCGGGCAGCAGTTCGCCTGATCCCTGCCTGTGCTGAGGCGCTGAGTGCTTTTGTCCCCTTCCTTCCCAGGACAAGAAATCCTATGAGGTGCTGAAAGCTGAGCTGGGGGATGAGAGCAGCCTCGGGCAGCTCACCTCAGTAAGTGGCATAGGGAGAGGGGGTGGCCAGGGTGGGAGGGGGCACAGAAAGCCCCTCCGTCCCCTGGGCAGGTGGCATGAGGAGCTGCAAGGACATGTCCTCTGGTGAGGGGACACCTGGAGCCAGCCTTGTGCCTCCATCCCTGGGGCAGCCCCTGATGTGACCCTGTCCCCCACCCCCATCCAGGAGCTCACATCCAAGCAGCAGGTCTTCACCACCACCACCACCCTCCTCCCCGACAAACTGGAGACCTTCCCCCTGGACGTGCTGGTGAACACCTCGGCCGAGGACCTGCCACAGGGTGTTGATCCCAGCAGGAAGGAGGTGAGATGGGGCTGGGGGCTGCTGCGGGGGCTAGGGGAAGCTCCCTGGCTTTAGCTCAGCCTCCTCTCTCCTCCCCCAGTACCACCTCTCTGACCAGGATTTCCAGGCTGTTTTCGGCATGAGCCGCTCCGCCTTCGGCAACCTGCCCTTGTGGAAACAACAGAAGCTCAAGAAGGACAAAGGACTCTTCTAGGGCAGGAGCACAGGGACAACTCCAGCTTGTTATTTTTATTAAATAAAATGGATTTGGAGAGCGGGACTGCATCTTCCCCCCGACCCCTGGGCTCAGCCCAGGTGTGGGGCTTATTTGGCAAAGAGATAGTGCGCCAGGGGACGCGGGTCTTGACCGCTGCGCTCAGAGGCAACACACAAGCTGCCCCCTGCGGGCATCCCCTGGGGAGCCAGGGCTTCCCGATCCCACCCCAGCAGCTGCAGCTCGGGGCTAAAGGTCCTGTATACAGCTGGAGCCGCTCCCTCCGTTATCGCGTGAACTTCAGTAAATACGTGCGGTACCAAAGGTAAAAGCAACGAGCCACAGACCGACGGGATGGCGTGTGTGTGGGGACAGCACCTGCTGGGAACAGATACCAGGGATCACTTGTCCTTGCCCTGGGAGGGGAGGAAGGCATCCCCCCCTCTCCCTTGGGATCTGCGGGGACCCAGAAAGGGGCTGGAGGGTCCCCTGCAGGGACACGTCTCTGGTGGGGGGGCTGGGATTTGCTTGTGCTGGGAGGTGCTGAACACACACACACACCCACACCACACACCCCCACACATGCATGATGATCCTGGGCAACTGAGCAAAGTCCCAACACCAAGCGCAGGGGCGGAGGTGTGGTGCCCATCGTCTGCAGCGTCCAAGAGGCAGCAGCCCAGGCAGCATGGAAATAAGATCCCAAACCGAGAGGGTTAATAAAGAGGTTTTATTTTCACAAAAATCTATCTACACATCATTTAAAAAGGGGTGGGGGGAACCCAAGAGCAAAAACTGTAAAGAATAGAGAGGAACAGGTCTGCTAAAACACAGAGAAAAGTGCTGCTCCACATCAACAGTGTAAAGAACCAGAAAGTCGGGGTGCAGGCAGAAACCGGCAGCGGCCACCCCGTGGCAGGCAAGGCTGGAGTCCGGCCACAGAGCTACAGGGACAGCAGCTGCCAAGGGTCCCACACCCCTTTTTCTCTCTTTGGCAGGCAGTTACAGGGATAATTAGCTCAATTAAAAAGAAAACAAAGGAGATGAGTTATTCCCAGTGCCCCCCCGCCCCAAGCATGGCGATCCCCACATGCCCTGTGCCAGGGTGAACCGCAGCAGGAAGCGCTGGGCCCTTCCTCGGGATGCAGGACAGGAAGGAAGATGCAGGGGCGATGGTTATCTGCGCTGTGCCAAGCAGGAGGTGGAAGGTGATGCCATGGCCACAGGCGGAGAGCCCCGCTCCTCCCGCTCAGCTCCTCGCATCAGTCTCGGGCTGCCGCTCCAGTCAGGAAACCAGTCCTTGCTTTGCAAAGGCTCTTTGTGCAGCCCCGCTGGCTGGGGCTCCCCAGGGACCCGTGCACACAAGCTCCGGTTCATTGACACGAACGGTTTTGCACCTCTCAGAGTAGGGGAGTAAATCAAGACCAAATTATTGCAGTCAAATAACGAAGGGGCGAGAGGAGTGGCAAGATGGGAGTTCCTTGCATTTATATGCTGAATCACACTTGGACTAAACTAGGCTGATTCAGGAGCGGGTAAATGTTTAACTGCGACTCTGTACACCTGGGGAAGAGCCTGCACGCATTATTCAGGGACCACAGCTGAACTTCTCCACCCACCAATAGCCCAGGATGGGCATCCCACGTGGAAGGGATGACCTTGCTGAACTCGCTGCTGCAACAGCATGAGTGGTGGGACAGCCGGTGGGCAGCACAGCCTGTGAGGGTTACACACGCGTCTTGCTCCCCGCTGCTCTTGGGCAGGGAGAAAGCTGGCTTCTGCAAGGAAGGGGCTCCACGGACGCTCCTGCCAGCGTGAAGGTGCAAATGAGCCGCCGTATGCCAAACAAAAAAGCTTAAATTAATTAATAGATGTCTGCAAATTCTTAATGGCTAGAATAATAAGCAAGAACTTTTCATAAAACAAGGAACACTGGTTTCAAGCATCAGCTTTCACACCTTGATCCAAACAAAAACTGTTTTTAAACAAAAGTTACTGCACTGAAAAGTCAGGCAATGTTTGCTTTTATTATAAATTAACTGGAGTGCAGTGCCTTGCAAAAACAACCTTGCCACCCAAAAAAGCAGAGCTGACTTCTGATACTACAGCAATACCGGTTATTTACAGCACTAGCATAGGATGCGCTTGGGGAAAACAGATTTGCCCTCTGGACGGAGCAGTCCCTTCATCACATTCGCAGGGGCGATCAGTTCAAAGGACAACTCCCACGTCACGGCCTCTTCCCATCACCCAGAATTCTACCAAAATTAGTATCGACAATAGAAAAGTATAATGCTTTGTAATAAATTAACATATACACCCACTTGGGCTGCATCTTACAAGATAAACGCTCTGTCATGTTTACAACCAAACGTTCACTCCTAGCTCGGAAACCAGAAAGATGTCACCCTGACCAGGTCCACCGGGCTCATCCAAAATGTGGACCGGGAGGGTCAGTCAGTCTTTTCACCACGCTGGGGTCCCCAGAGTAGTCACTCAGCCTGGGGAGGACTACCGTCGGCTGTCGCTCAGTGCGGCGCACAGAGGTGAGGAGAGGCCACTGAGGTAGCATCCCCATGCCAGCCCACTAGGATAAACTCCAGTGTGGAAGAGCCCATGAAAGAGGTGCCTGCTGTCTCCTAAATCAATGGTTTTGTCTGCTTTGCTTCAGCTGATTTATTCCTGAGAAACTCCTCACAATAGTTTAAAAAACCCAGAAACTATCTCGACAGCAAAAAAAGGTGTTTTGGTTTTTTTTTTGTTAAAAAGAAGTATTTCACCTCTAAAAGTCAAGCTGAAAAAATCAGAACTAGAGGCCAAACCAAGAGCAACTACTCTGCTTAACAGCAACAATTTCTCTGAAAAGAGTAAATGCCAGTGAAAGGAAACATCTGCCCCCGCTAAATAAGTACGAAGGTGCTGAAAAAATGAAGTCACTAGGCTGTTCCCCCGCTGCTGAAACAAGCTATAGAAGGAGCATCGTGTCTCTAAATCTAATAAAAGGCAACACTTCTTCCTAACTGTGTTCTGTTAATGCTGAACATGGGCTTTCTGAAAGCTTTCCACCTGGTTTAGTTTCACAGTTTGAGCGCCCTGCGCTCCTCAGAAAGGAGAACAGAGGCGTAGCTGCAGCAAAAACGCTCTTATTCTGGGATATAAGATGACCAAGGCAAGACCAAGGTTCAATCAAAGAGCGATTCAAGTGCCAGGCACCATCCTGCAAGACCCTGCCTTTTCCCACCATTCCCGATTCACTATGGCCCAGGCCTGCGCAGAAAGGGTAACGCTAGCACGCTCTCTCCCTCCCAGAGGATGACAAGTGGCCGTCGCTCACCTCCTGCTACTGCTCTCGGTCTGCTCCAGGTGTTCACCTGCCCCCAGAGTAACATCAAAGCAGCCCTAAGCAATACAACTTCAGTGCGAAATACTGCACACCCAGAGACCTCTCCTCTCCAAACGGTACATATGCAACAACCTTATGAAGGAAATGCAATCAAATAATAGAGCTTGTAAAACAAAAGAAATCACAAATATAATTCTCACATCTAAAGGAGGATGACAGTGAATGGTATAAAAAAAACCGACAGAGCTGCCACCAGGTATGCAATACATTCCACAGCACCGACAGTTTGTTTTCTGGAACCGCATGTAAATAGCGGAGCGCTTACAAACCCATGAATGTCAAAACGCATCAGCTTGAGTGATTCCAAAAGGCCTGTTAGCGAGATGACTGGCAAGAGTGTACGCAGTGATCTGGGTTTCCAGTGAATATTACTAACACAACACATGCCAGATTACAGAATCTATTGCTTAAATTGCTCTTGGAGGAAAAAAAGAAAATGCGAAGTGATATGTAAATCTTCGCCACTCACATCTCACAGGTGAATGGGCTTTTAAAGTCGAGTCTCTTTTTGCACTATTTTTTTTAAATCAGTTTATGAGCAGCTGCAGTCTTGTGGCTTGATGCAACTCTTTAAGGCTCCATGCTGACAAAATTATTTGAGGAACAATAAAAACTTCACCACAGGAGAATCGCTCTGGGATGTCAAGGTTTAAACGTTTCGTTCAGGCCCAGGATTTGCACAGATGGTTCAACAAACCGAGCGTCCCGTATTTCTACCTTTTGTCTCTTGTTTTGGCCCTGAGCTGTTTGTTACTCCTGTGTGTCTGGCACAAGTTCAGAATCTTCCCCATTCCTCAGGAGGAACAAGGTGCTTTACTCTTCAGAGGCTGACGAACCGATCTTCCTACTTCCATGCTAAGTGGCTGTGCATTTTTTTTCTGTTTCTAGTAACTCATCGAAGATATCCCTAGAACAGAGGGAAAGACCAATAGTGAAGCTTATGTACAACAACAAACTGCTACACACGACAGCAACTGGACAGCAAGGGAATTGGCAACTGGATTTAATCCACAGACTCAAGCATCATGGATCCTGGCAGAGAAAGGCATCTTATCTGGCATCTCTAAGCAAGGCTCCTTGCATCCCACAGCACTTTTTTTTCATTTATCACAATGAATAAGGTCAGTGGTAAGCCTCAGAGAACAGTAACAGTAGTGAAAATAACTCCTGGTTGGTAAAAGGATCAGAAGCAACACAGAACACAGTCTGTAGATGAAGGAATATCCTTTATTGGAGCAACCAGTAAAGACAGAAGAAGGGGATAAACTGAGGCACAAAACCCCTTCTTCAGTTCCGTGTGCCTGAAAAGGTATCGCTTCTACCTACAAACCTCATCTCGCCTGTGTCCCGAGACGACCGTGGCTGCATCAACACAACCTCTAGGAGCGGGGATAAGGGCATTTACAAATATCACAGCACTTAAGGAAAAAACCCAAGCTCCATTATGATTCCTGGTGCAATGAACGCAAAGCTGAGACAGCGAATCCCCTTCCTAAAAAATGATTTAATGCATCTTGTTAAAACCCTCTGTATTAGTGACATACAATTCCACGCCTCTGAACTTGGAGCACTTCAATTTTGTCATTCTTCCACATAATTCTGACTATGATTTTTTCTGACAAATATATGGAGATACTTTTCATCCCAGCAGAGGACCAGAGGAAGAAGAGAAGACCACTTCCTCACAAACAGCAGGTAATGACTAGCACCAAAATTCCCCAAGACACCTACTTGTGCATGTAGAAGAAGATGTAGCCGCTTCGGTCTCTGTCACACTGAACGGTGGCCTCTAGAGTTCTAGACACTTCCAGGTCATTGTAGGTGAACCAGGACTGCTTCTTGATATCGTAGACATCACTGATATAATGACCTTAAAAACAAGAGAACGCACCTTTCTTTTCATATTGCAGTTCAACCAGTAAGCTGGTTAGCTAGATACCCTGGTCTAGCAAGCTGTGTCAGATTTAAATGCTAAAAGACCCTTAAGATGCTGATCCCTCCATCCTTCCTGGGCAATGAGCTGGTAACAAGCACAAGCAACTCCATGGACCCCATAAGCAGTACTAGCAGGACAAGTCTGCATGCCGTGGTTAGGCACCGTGACATCGTCAACATGCTCCCCTACCAGCAAGCCATGATGAAAGACTTGCTTTGCTGCCAGAATTCTTCTCTGCAAATAATCCTGCTATGGTAATGCTGTACCACAGATTTTTAAGCTAGGATAAGAGATGAAGAATAAAATATGGTATCTTTTACCTGAAGATGATGTGCTTCCGATATGGCTGACAATGCTGATGAGGCGATAGGAGTGAGGAAGCTCTCCTGTCTGAAAATAAGGTTCAATTAAAGCTTTTAGGCATTCACTTTTGTCCCATGTAGCTTATGGACAAGATGATTTATACACCTGAGATACAGGCTTTGGCTACTGTATTCAAAGCTGCAACCCAAAGATTACAGGAACAGACCAGTTCGGACCAAACAAGGAGTCCTTCCAGAATTGGGAGAAAGCCTCCCATCTTACTTAATCTTTCAGCAAGCCAATGAACGTGCAAAGGAGCCGCTCTGACCTCAGAACAGATGCTGACATGAGCTCTACATGGCAAAGTTTTCTAAACAACCATTTCCTGAGCGACTTCCACTGATGTCAGAATTAATCCACCAAGTGAACATAGAAAAGCTAAAAAGGGAACACCACGCTTACTTCTGAAATATTGAAGACAATACCCTTGACAATGGTATACGGATTTAACAGTTAATACCGGATATGTAGCCCAGATTCTCTTGTCCTGCACCTGTAATGTGAGCAGGCAACGCCCTTTTTGCATGCAGAAAACATTCTCTGTCTATTCACCGACAATAAAACTAAATGATGATAATTTGGCTTTTGAGAATTATTTTTTAATCCTCTCTGACAAGGAAATGTTATCGATTCACTGACAACACTCTTAAAATGCAACTCCTGGTTAAGGGTAAGAAAATTGGTAAAGACTTGTAAGAAAACAACTGCTCAAGGAAACTCCAATTATTTAACCTTTTCCACTCTACACAGTATTCCTTCCACTGAGGCAGGCAGGCAAGTTTCACAACACCGCTGTGCAGAGTCTGAGAGTGCTAGCAGCTGGCAGCGCAGCCTAGGTTACAGTTATGTTTCACCTAATGGGAATAAGATCTTGCCACAACTTCCCAGTTCTGGTGGTGCAGGATCTAGATGCCCATGGTGTTGCAAATAAACTACCACACTGGCTGAAGTCCCATCTCCCTGTAAGTAAAAGTTTCAGGCCCGTTGCTTTACATGCACTGGAACATTTCTGGCATAAAATTACTGTTCTCCTTTTCACCATTACCCACATCTTACAAGAAACTCAGAAGGTCTCTGCAGCTGTTTTGCTTTAGGTTTTTCAAATTAAAACAACACAACAGGACAGACCCTTAAGGATAGAAAATTCATTCTTTTCACTTTTGAACATAAAAGACTTTTTGAAGACTAAACAAGTATATCTGCTGTGTAAAACTACCTCCAACACTAAACTGATGGTAAAGAGGGGGTATATTTCTCAGTTAGCTTTTGAAATCATGGATCACACCTCAGCATTTCTTTTCAGCTCTTCTGCTTCAGCTTCTGAATACTCCATGTCAAGAACATCCTCATTCCCAGAGTCTTCATCAGAACCAACGCTGTCCAGGAGAGAGCTGTTAAACTCTAGATAGCATGGAAACAACGATACTGCGTGAGAAGCGGTGGCTCGCACAGGAATTCACAACAGGCTGAGGTATATCTACCCATGTAACAAGCACAATAAAATGCTAATGTTTCAAGCTTCCTTTCCAAGGAAAGCAGGAGAGACTAGAATTCCCAAATAAAAACTCTCTCCCCCTGCCCCTGCTTGTCAAAGCAATAATTAAGAAAAATATCTTGGACTATAGGATTAATTTTAGCATCATCTCTCTCCTACTTTCACAAAAGGGCACTATGGCAATGACAGCTGGGTGACAAAAGAGCGGTTAAACACTCAAATTCGCTCCAGAGCACTGGCGGGTCTGCAGCCAGACCCAACGTTAAAAGAAGTACAGGCCAGTCTGGCCAGTGAATGGTAAGTTTCTGCAACAAGAAGCTACGAATTACAGTTTTAACTATAAGTTGCATTAACAAAGTGCATTTTTCAATTAAAACTGGCATCAAAACACGACTGCTGGCAGCAGGCATCTTTTCATTGTTTTCAATGGTAAGAAGGCTGCTCGCTGCAGGAACTTCCAGTTTGCTTGGCTGAGCAAAATGCAGGCAGCTTTCTGTAAAGAGCCGGAAGGCACCACTGCTCCCTGTACACGCTGTTCCAAACTTCCTGGGATTCTGCAGCTACCCGACTAACTTAAGATTTTGTACAGTACTCATTAGGAGAAGTAGCTATGCTTTCACCAACTCAATTAAAGCCACGAAGTCCCAGGTGGTTGTGAAGTTGAGATTAAGAAGACACTGCTCAGTATATATATATTTTTTTTCTTAAAGACACTATCATGCCAGTTATGATGGAGGTTTTTTGCCAAAGAGATTCTCACACTGCTTGCCGTATTAAACCATCATACACTGGATTAATATAATCTTCTTGGGAAGTTTATAGATGAATCCCTTTAACTGAGAATATTTTACTCCTAGTTTCCACACTTCTTTGGGCTGTTGTAAGCTAGACTACAGCCAAGAAACGCAGCCACGTAGGTAGGTCTCTGCATGAAGCACTTGCCACAGGTATTGCTAAACGCCTCTTCACCAACGGTCCTTGGATGACTAGTGGTTCTTTGATTGCAGCACCACTGGGAACCTTTCTAAGAGAAATACTACCAGATACATGCTCAAGATTATTACCATCTCCTTGAACAACTGCTGGTTGATGCCTTGCAAATGACACAGTAGCGAGTTGAGAAGCACAAGGCAATGCTCATGTTTAAGTCAAGAGACTGCAAATCAGGAGGAGAAGGATTTCTAGTGCTGAACTCTTCCCAGCCACAAATCAAGGAAGACCTGAGAGGGACCGGGCACTCAGTCTGCCAGAGCTCATCAGGGGCCAGGACTCAGGCTGAGGGACATTTAAGCAGCATTCAACTTATTTCTCTTCAGCAGCAGACACAGGTCCATCCAGTAATCCCCGAGGGCCTTTAAAGGTGTCTGAGCAACTACGAGTATCTTAACACAATACTTCATTACCCCTCCCTCTTCCTCTTTGGAGCAGGAATTTTCTCTCGGTTATGCTTTGCTCTGCCAGATTGTATGAAATCACTCGCATGCCAGCCTCACACAAATGTTAAACAGCGCCTGAGGCTCACCACACTGGGTGGATTTGGAAAAGACAGATAGTGTATTTTGGGTTTCTTTTTTTCACCCCCAACAGCTATACCTTGCAGTGAGGTCTGTCTCCCTCCCATTCTGTATCAGATAGAACACTTATTCATTTTCCTGGGCAAGGCCAGCGCATTCATTAATTAGCACTAAAATGTCAATGCAAGTAAGAAATAATCCTTATGTTCTGACTAGAGCCATTAGCGTGTTGGCTTTTGCTGGGAACGCAAAATTTCAAGGTCCGTTTTGCTCCCTCTGTATCAATATTATTATTAAATGTATATTATAACTTACTATATATTACACATCATTCTCTCTCTCTCTCATTAAAAACTCAAGAAAACAAAATAAGTTGTTTTCACATTAAGTTTTTCCTGGCATTTGCTTTCATGACCAAGAGCAAGAAAAGCTGACCCGAGCAAAGCCAAACACAACAAAGCACACACCAAGAGCACGAAGTCCCAGCTGTCTTACAGACACTCAGAGCTGCACTCATACATACAGATCTATTTTCCCCTCAAAAGCAACATCCTGGAAGAAGTTAAATAAGTTTCACCTTGTAGACTTAATTCCGTGGCTCGTTTAAGGTCATCATCCTCTTTTTGTTCTCGTGCCTCCTGATGGGAAGAGAACAAAACTTAGCTCATTGAGACACTTCACTGTTTAAAATTCTTGTGGTGCTCTTTTTCCATTGAAACTGTGCTGCTCTGGTTTCTACAACAAACCTGACATTGTAAATTAGAGGTTCTGTGTGAAGGAATGTTTGCAACCAGTGAGAGTCCAATGTTCCCGTGCAACAGAACCTGGGACAAACCTTCATTAAGGCTCAGTCAAAGCTCCTGAAGTTTGGTATGCAGCAGAGCGAGTCTCTAGTAACACCGAACGCTTTCTCTGGATCATTAATTTGAAAAGCATCTGAATGAATTTGCAACCCTTCGCTAAGGAAAGCTGTCACTTACACACAAAGCTCCTCACACTTCGGCAAAATTTAGACTTCTTCTGCCCAAAGCCAGCTGAGGACAGAGCCGTTAAATCCTGACAGATTTTATTATTTTTAAGCCATTTGAAAATAGAGCCAGTGGTTCTATGTAACAGGTGTAATTCACAAAGGCAGGACGCAAAAAGACACCACTAAACAACAGGTATTAAAAATATTACCATGAACAAGTAGCAAAGAAACCTCAACTCAACAAACCCTTCTAATCTTTGGATAATATCATGCCCCTGTTCCTCCCACCACTCTTGAAAGCTCAGAGCTACAATAAGCCAGTCAACAATATTTAATGAGCTGGCTTCTTAATTCAGGCTTTGAATGCTTTCAGTGCACCTGAACGCAGAACCCTAACTACGTATTTCAAATCAAGATAACCACAGCTACTGCATTTCCATGCCTGCATCATTAGAATAGCAGATTTTCGCTTCAGAACTGTAGCAGAACAACACTCAAAGGGCAGTTTTGCATTATTAGCATGAGGCCTTTTATCTCACTATTTCTAAAGCATTTGGGAATCTTTGTTAAACTACTCAGCATCGCTGAATCAAAGCTACATCTGGCATGGAACATACCAACCAGCACCTCATAATGAGTAATGGGAGACAAAAATCCAAGAGCCATGGAAACATCAGATCTCATAAGGAAAACCATGACAGCTTTAGTATTAATAGAGAGCAGACAAGGGCACCTATTTAAAGAAAGACCTGGCTAAGCGCTTGCTTCACTCTCAGCGGCTCGGTTAAACTTGTGGAAATCAGTTACAGGTCTTGAAATTCAAGCGGAATACAGATGGTTAGCACATAACCCGAGATCCCAATTCTATCCAAGTCTAATTTAAAGGACTTGTTTTAGACTAAATTATTTGGGATCCTTTTTCCAATTTACTAACAGGGAAGGATCACATAAATGCTCAGTTCCTATATTCTTCACTAAGCATCCCCTACTTGCTAGTATCAGATGGATCTTTAACCTCACCTGGCATGGCTGTTCTTAGCCTTTGCTTTGAAACCTGCCTCTTTCACTTTCGGTCTTGACACGACATGCTGCAAAAAGCAACTGCCAAGGATGCTAAAGGTGGGCTTGGTTCTCAGTCACAGATAGTAAGAGTTTAATTCAGTTTATCATCGTTTTTATATAACATTACAGGCCAGTGTATAAACGTGCACAGAAAGCTTTGAGAAATCTGCAGGTCTGTGATGTGATATATGGTTTCCAAAGCACATACAAAATGTGCCCAGATGTATGCAGTGCCGTCATTCTACTGACACTGGAACTGGAAGAAACCCAAACCTTTTTTCATCTGGTTCTCTCAAAAAAGCAGCAGAATCCCTTTGCAGTTACTGCCTGAACACAAGCTTTTCCTTTAGCCATCAGGTTTCCAGTGTTGGGGAAGATAACTCAAGGAAGCAAACTTTATTTCTTACTTGCTCTTGAAGGCTTTGAGCCAGTGCCTGCTGAAGTTCTTGTTCTTCCCTCTCTCTCTCCATATCGTACTGCTGCAGCCAGTCAACCTCCCCCTGGGAGCCTTCCGGAGTTTTGTTTTCCTTATTCTCATCAAAATCTTTAGTTATCTCGGTGAAATTGGCAGGACCTGAGGAATCAAAGTACAGTTACGCTTTCCTGGGTCTTCTGTTTGTTACCAGCTAAATCCTCTTAAAATCACCACAATCCTTGCAGCACAGTGACATCTATTGACAAGGAGAGCTCACCAGCCATAAAAAACCCACATGAGAGTCAAATGGAAAAAGCTCCAAAGTGCAGTCTTATACTTATTTTAACAGGTGTAAGATGAACCATTTATTTAATCCCTGAACCTGTTCTCTTCTTCTCCTTTTATATTCACTCAGAAACAGCAACTTTAACTAAAGGAAGATGTCACACATCACTAGGTTTCTGCAGCCATGAAGCTGACATTTTAATTTCTTTAGAAGGAACCATGGATTATAAAAATTTGCATTGTACATTATAACTTGGAGTACTACAGATGAAGCCACAATTAAAGCCAAATCATGTGTAAGACGGAGGGAAGCACAGATCTCAAGCACTGTTTAAATTTGTCAACTTTTTGCCTCAGGTAAGATCCTCAGTCTTGTGAAAACTATCTACAGCTTTAAAAGTGCAAGAAGATTATAACTTTAAAGGTGAGCTGAAAAGTGAACACTATAGCAGAATTATTTCACAAAACTTCTGGAATGAACAGTCATTCAACCACTGCATACACCTCCTGCAGTTGCAGGACAGTTTGATTCTCCCATTTGTTTGCAGCTGAGAAAGAGTCAGGACCCACTCCAACAGCTATCATGCAGCAACATGTGAAACTATTGTTTTGCCCTATGCAGACTTCAACATCTGCTCATTAGTTATTAGCAAGGATTACACAAGGTAGTCTCAGTATCTGTGACCTCTTAAACACAAGACCATCAGAACCAGAACTCGTAATACATCAGTCTGATCCTCTTAAGATGAAAAACAAAACTGAATTTATTACATGACCTTTGAAAACTTCCAGTGTAAAAAGAAATACTCCCTTGACTCACACAACTGTTATTTGAGAATCATGTAGCAGAAAAGACATCTTCTGCCACATCTAAATTAGCCTTTTTTGAAAGCACCACGAATTATTCAGTGTTTACAAAAAAAAATTATTACTAGCGGTAAAAAGAAATAGGCCACGTTAAACCCGTCATGTTTAGAATCATCTTGTCTGATATAGCAAAGCATCCTTTGCAATTAAGTTTCCTTTAAATAGATTGATTCCTTTACGTTTCCTTTAAATAGATGATGAACTCATGGTACATTACATTCAGCTGCCATAACTGGTAACTCAACATACACACATATCCCATCTGAATGCCAAACCGTATGCTTTGAGTAGTACTTGTGTTTTTTAGTCATACACAGTCAAATATAGAAAGCTGAATGCAATGTTGAGTGTTCAACTGCATTCTTAATCAGAAAATACAGAAACTTTTATTAAACACATACTTTTTGCTTAAGTGTCACAACAGAGTTTTCAAATAATTACATAAGACTTTCCAAAGAAAACCTGGAGAGAGACACCTTCATGAGGCCACACTCTCACAATTCTCTTTCACACAGCCATAAGCAACATTAGTGTACACAAAGGAGGGCACAAACAAGGTTGACCACAGACTTAGTTTCCTTATACACTGCCTTCCAACATGAAAAGCTGTCAAGAGTTGTCTATTGAAACAAGTGTGATTTTTGGTAATAGAATGGGTTTTTTTCTTGTTAATATTTAACCTCCTGGCCCCTAGAGAAGGACAGCATATTGTTGGCCTGTTTTTCCAGGCTAGTGGAATTAAAAATCTGACTGAAAGCATGTAGCACACAACAAATTATAAACACATTTCCTTCAGGCTCCTTGTACTTAACTGTGTTTCTGAGTCAGGGACCATAATTCACATGCTGCGTCTCTTATGCTCAAGGGTCTACTCTCACATAAAAAATATGAGAAAACATGACAGAGATGAAGCTAAATTCATGAGTAACTAGTGACAAAATAACTGCATTTATGAAAGCATTCTAGCCTTATGCACCCCAGACATCACTCTTGCATACCAGCAACGTGAACACAGCTACCGTGCTGTCCAGGCTGCAACAGCTACAGAAATGAAAATACTTTCTGATTATGGAAGATTAAGTTCCAGACACTGCCAAATCTTAGTAAATTGAATTGTCTGGTACAAGAACCAGTGGAAGTATGTGTTAATCAGGAGAGGAAAAAAAAGTGAAATTAACTCTGAAGATGACCGTACCTTTATCAGAGAGGTTACACACATACGAGAAAATACATTTTCACAGTTCAGTGAATTAAATGTTTTATACACAGGGAAACTGTAAGAAAACTCTGAGGAAGTCAGGCAGTGCCAGCAGTGCACTTGCATCCAGATTCTGCCACCATACATTACTAACCTGCTGCTATCAGTAACCCGCTTTAGCTTGCTGCAGTCCAACTAAGATGGCTACTTTGCCGTACCTGAGTCTAATGATGCTTTGGGTTTCTCCATCTCCATAGAGTCCAGGTTTTCTGGCAATTCCTGAATTTCGTCGTCTCCAAAACCAGTGTCTGGGCTGCTTGTAGGCTTATCTTCATCATGGCTCAGAGACAGAGAAGCTTCCCTTTTGCTAATCTCTAAGACAGCTGCTAGCAGCTCATCTTCGCTCATCCCATCAAAACCAGTGTTACCCAGCTCAGGTTTATCACCCTCCATTTTACTTCTTTTTGAACCCTAGAGATGAATAGAGCTATGATTAAGTGCTTGAATAAACAGGTATATAACATCAGCTTTACATTTCTACAGAGATTTTTTTTTTTTTATTTTATTAATCCTAGGGAGTGGGAGCTTGGCTCTGTCAACATTAAACAGATAGTTATATGAGACTCAATGGAGAGACAACCTTTGTAGCTACATTCACTCTGAGGAATAATATTTAAATATCAACTACAACCAGTTTTTACAGGCCCTGTGAATTAACATACACAAGACAACTCTTAGCTTCTCCTTCCTTTCCTTCAACACATGTGCTCCACCTTTGCGTTCTGATGAATCCTTAAGCCTCTGGCAAGTAGTGCTGAGGCACAAGTAGCAAAGCTGCAAGTCTGTTAACAAAGGCTGAAGCAGCAACATGAGAGCAATTGAACTTGAACACAGGGATGGAAGAATAGAAACTGAAATCAGGCTGCTGTGAAGAGCAATTAAAATTAGGTTTGGTGCTGCAGACTTGCCATACAAAATCTTGGGCAGGGGCAGGACCCTGCAAACCAAGAAAGCAAACAGTTAACTAGGGAAAGGGGGGAATTATTCTTTCTTCAGGAGAACAGAATGACTTTAAATCTGAGGAAAGGAAAACCACTTTTGTCTTAATCTGAATTTTTCCTTTTTTAGTTATATTCCTAAAACTGACGCTCATCAACTCCTACACCATACTGATTTGCAACTAATATAGTAATTTCAATCATTTTGATATTAAATGTTAATCAGGAGGTTAACCTCCATGTATACATAGTTACACAATTCCACTACTTACCATATGCTTAGATTTTTTTTCCTATATTATGTTAAAAATGGGGAAAAAGTTTCTATCAGAATGTACTTATCCAGGTATTATTCCAAACTGCATTTGGATGGACCTCAGAACTTCATTAAAATGAACAAGAACAGTTTCTACTGCTGCTTTTTACTTAAATACTGCAAGGTTTTGATGAGCAAGACTAGTTTTATATACCAAACATTTTATATTAAAACTGGCTTATCAAAAAGATAAGCAAATGAATTAGCCAACAAAATTGCTTGTTCTAGACACCATGCCCTCCAAGAAATAGAACTGACAAATTTAAACCTCTCTCCTCACATCTATTCATGCACTGAATAAGGAAAGCAGAGTACCTGCTTTTTAAGCTTTCTGATTTCTCTCTCTGCAGCTGTAGGCTACTAACATCAAAATTGGTTTAGCTCTTCAGCCAGCCCAAGTTCCAGGCACTTTGCCAACAGCTACCACTAAGTCAGTGGCTGGACTTTAAAGACTTGGCAGCATCTGTGCATTATTTGAATACAACATATCTATTAGAAATTATTTGCATAGATTTTGAGTACCTTAGGCTCTAAGACAAGCTGCTTTAAATAAGTATTTTTAAAAAGTACTTCAAATACTACTTCATCTGCAGAGACAGAAATCTCAGAAATTGCACTTCTGCCCACTTCAGCTGGATAACTGCTATTTGCCCCTACAACCCAATGTCATCTACACCTGCTGTTCCAGCTGTAGAACAGGCAGCACTCTTTTGCAAGCAGTGCCCTGCAGGGGACACACCGGCCATATGAAGTGACTGCTGAGCCCCTAATGCAACCCCATCCACAGCTGCTATGAGAAGCATACCAAGGGAGATGGTGCAGCACCAGTAATGCCACTTCCAAGGACCAGGACCAGGACCAGGTCCTCCCAGGACAACAGTGAGAAGGACAGGGGATCTGGTTAATGATAACAGGTGGCTGGTCAGACCTGTGGTTGAGGAGTGGCCAACGCGCATGGCCACAAAGAATGAAGTCACTTATGTGGAATCATCACCACCACTGTCTTTCCCACCAACAGGCTGGAAAGCCTATAATTAATTTGCTATTCAAATTAATAGGCTTTATTCCCACAACTTCTGCACTCACAGGGCTTGTGCGATAGAGACTACCTACACTTCCTCACAAACAAAACTCGAGGAAGAATCATTTAGGACAGTTTGGAATACTTTTTCTATACATAAGAGGGACTTCAAAGACAAGCTAGTTTCCTTCCCCGACCCACAGCCAGCTATAGATGTGCCATGCATGACAGCAGTTGCCTACCCTGTTCCCGAGACTTTAAGCAAAGGGTTTTCTGCTTTCTCCCAAAGCAATCCATTCCATCCCTAGACATCCTGAGCATCAGGAACTTCTCCCTAATACTTAATCTAAAAAGTACTGTCTGCAGTTTAGTCTATTACTTCTTGTTCTATCCATCGCAGGCACGGAAAACAGCTCAAGTGTTTCTATTAATTTCTTTCCCTTCCTTGAAGATGCAAGCCCTTCTTAGGTTTCTCATTCAACTAAAGACCCAAGTTCACTTGCCTGCTCTTTCCCCCAAAATCTTCCTTTTTAGACCTCCGACCATTCATGTTCCTCTCCTCTGGCCCCTCTCCAATTAATCCGTAACCCTTTTCAGTCTGGAACCCAAAGCTGGATACAGAACTCCAGCTAAAGCTCAACACTGAGGAAAAAAGGAGGGTTATTTCACACAACCTGCAGGCTATGCCTCTGTCTATACACTTCTGTTTTCAACCAGCCTGACCTTGTGACCGGCTGTGACCTTTCATGCCCTTTCTGAAGGCCCACTGCTTTCACAGCTCTTCCCATCCCGCATTTACAGGGGATTAGTCCTGCTAAGATTAGCACCTTTAGCCTGTTCCTACCGAACAACCCCTCCTATTTTTATGCAATTCCTCAGATTTGTCAAGATCATTCTTAACTGTAGTTCTGAGCTTCATCATACCAGCAGCCCTTCCCAGCTCTGGGTCTTCTGAAAAATTAATGCTTATTATGTATTTTATAATTTATTAAATACTGAGTGGATCAAGCTCCCCCCTTGGTTTGATCTTCCCATCAGATCAGAAACTGTAGATATCTTCCTCTTGTTACCTATTGCTATTCAGCCAGTTTTACGCCTGTCCTTTAGTGCCATAATCAAGATCAGAAGTCTCTGCTTGATTAAAATAATCCCATGAACATTGTCAAAAACTTTAGAGAAGCAGAGGTGCAGCACACTTGTCCTAAGCACTAGGCCTGCAACACTCTTAATAGAAGAAAGTGGTACTGCAAGATAATCCTCTAAGCTTCTTGTTTTCCCTTCTGGGTCATCATTCCTTCCCACACAACTCATCTACCTGCTAATACACTGCCCTGATAGAGGCAAAAAATATCTTGGCAACGTTAATACTAGTCACAATGAAGAGCTCAAAGGCAATTTGAGGTTAACTGTGCCTTTACACCAATGAACTTGATCTCTACAAATTTCTACGTGTCCACCTCCAAAGACTGATAGCTTCAGTTTCTAAAAGCATTTCAAAAGCCACACTTGAAAGGGACACAGATTGGATGTGCAAGAAGTTGTCTCAATTGAATATTTTGCTTAGTGCAACTTGCACTGGATCTAATTTAATCAAGGACTTTACTGCATAATTTTATTATTGACAGCCCATTATATTTCAGCCTGGGAAAATTATTAGTGAAAGTTACCCAAAGGACTGACAAAGCTGCTAAGCAGCTGGTATACATAACCTGAAAACTCAAGTGCAGTTGCAACGCAATTACCTCTGTTCCCAATGGGAGCCCAAGACAACCGTACAGAGAGGTCAATTAGCAAAGCACTCCCTTCCAGCACCGCAGTGCTAATTAGGAGAAAAAACTTATCTTACATCAATTTTACTCACGGTCTGTGCTATGAAAAGCACAAGCCAGACATGAGCACATATAGGATCTATGTATACGAAAGTTTGTGGTTTTTTTCCCTTACCTTTTCTGGCTCTTCTTGCAGTTGTTGCTGATCTCTACTCTGTATGTTACACAACCTTTGGCTATGGGCAACGGAGCGTTTCAACGGCTCATCATCACTGTCAGAATCTACATAGAGTGCTGCAGAGCTCTTTGACTTGAAAGTGTATTTTCTGTAAATTAAAAACATGGCTATAAAACTTCATGGCGTTGTAGCATTGCACAGATCTGTTTTGAAGTAACCGTTAAAGAAGTGTTATGCCCAACTTCCACATTGCGGGACAGTACAATTTGGGGAACAAACAGCAACGATTGACAATGACAATTTATTAACACAGCAGGCAGGGTTTTCAGAAAAGGTATATTTTACTGGGTTAACTGACATACCTACTTCAAGCCTGCAACAGCAATTTACAATGTTAAAAGTTACTAAGTGTGTATGTGGCTGTTGTTTCTAAGGCCAAGAATTCTGCACTTTATGACCTAGCAACCCCAGACAGTACTCATTTGAGTTGCGTCCACAGTAACATGTAGAACACGGCACAAACCATCTGACTTCTGAAGTTTACTAAGCTGGACATAGGACTTCCCACAACATTCCTAGGATATAAAATGCACAAATTTGCACAAGTTTTTTCAGCTTTCCTGTTTGCTCTTTCGTTAAGATAAATTCTTGCTTCTTTAGAAGAGAAGACAAGGGAGTCTGGGGAGATCTGGTCTTTAAGTATTCCACAATGCAAAACTATCCAGTGTGGCATCACATTTCTCACTATATCAGAAACTGACCTTTCAAAACAGCCTATAAAAACCATGCCCTCTCACCTTTGCAGATAAACCCAAAACACACACTGGGGCTCCATAGAGCCAGAATAGAGAAAAGGACTAGACTACAGAATTAGGAACCATTTTGCTTCTTATATATGCAACTTGCAACTACAAACGCAAGCTAGTTTAAGATATCTGGCACTGACAAGTCATCTGTACAAACTAAATCCAGTTCTCATTCTGATGCTCAGCCTTCTGTCTGAAAAACCAAAATAATCTTTGCTTACAAGTTCCCAAAGGTTCTCAAAAGAAATGCTAAGATCGCATGTCAGCTAGGCAAATTGTACCATTGATATTAATTTCAGCTAGCACGTAACACCAATAAAACTCAGATATGAAAAGACAGTAGCTGAAATAATTTACTACAACAGAAAAAACAGAAAAAATAGAAAGAAAAGAAAACAAAAAGTGGAAAGATTAAAGAAGAAGAGTTAGAAAATTTTAAAATGCCTTAAAAATTATCCCATGAAACCCCAGGCCATGGGCATTTCAGAGCTATAACTCACCTACAAGGTGTGGAAGTGCTTATAGTACAGGAATTCACCATTTGGGAGGCTTTCAGTGGACGGGAACTATTAGAAAAGCAAAGTATTTATTGCAGCAGTTACAGTCTTTAAAAAATAAGTGTTTACTTGTCTGCTATGCATGCAAATCCATGACCAAAGAAACAAGTAGAATACCATTATGTACTTGCTAATTGCTTAGATTTAGAGTAATAACTCCATCATGCTATAAATATACAACAGTTGTTCAAAACCATATATAATCCTTTAAACTTGATTCACTTCTTAGTGATGCACCCTTAGGGACAAGCTCACAAATTAAAGGCTTTGGGCTCCCATGTCAAGACAACTCATTCCTTTATTTTTTATTCCCACCAACACTTGAGTTCCTCCTCTGAAACCACAGTCTCCTGCTGCTGTCTGGATCAGCCGGTTTTCTGGCATGTCCCATGTCTCCATTTCTCCTCCCTTACCTAGATTCTTCTAAACAAACTTCCTGTTCCATTTAATCCTTTCACGGGCTCCTCAAAGTCCATCACTATCACTACACATCTATCCACCAGATGGCTGCCAACGCAGAAATCGTTTCTAATCTTCCCCCGCAAACCAGGGCTGTTTCTCTCCAGCCTAGTACCCTTCCACTCTCTGGTCAATCAGAATGGTTTCAATGACTAAAAAAAGCCATTGGAAAGCTATTTCAAACATATTTTCCAGTACTTCTGCTCTGGTTAGCTTAAGCTGTTTGTTGTGTTTAAGATTTCTATTGTTAAAGCAAACTCTTGGGAAACATCCAAGTAAATCTCAAATGCCACTAAACATTCAGCACAAGAACACATCACACTCCTGAACTTACACGCCAGATGTGTCCTAACTCACTATGGCTACCATGGTTATGTCACTAAGCAGGGACCACAAGACACCTGAGGGTTTCTTGTTTCTTATTCTGCCACAGACTTCCTATGTGACAACTGGCACATTTAATCTCTGTGTCTCAGGACAAACAGCTGTACAGAAATAACTGCCCCAGGGAAAAAGGAGAGAGTATTTTCAGCACGTGAAGTGCTCAGATATTACAGGGGCACAGGAAAGACTGAAAAATGAATGATAGCACAGGAGGTTCAAGTGGAAATTAGCAGAAAAAGGTGGGATGTTATGTCTCCTAAGCAGAGTTAAGTGTGCTGTGAAGGGAAAGGTAATCTAGATTATTTTGGACTGAGAGGCATAAATTTTAGAAATTACTAACAGAAGCTCTCTTAAAAAGGATAGAAAGTTATTTTCAGGGACAGTGAAGAATATTATCTTACCAAATATTCCCTAGATAATGCCCCACCAACCCAACCTGCTGCTTCTGTCACGCCTCCTTTCCATACATGTTCTCATGATGGCATCATTACAAACTAGCAGTGCACATCTAAAGCTGCATAATTTTAATGTTTCCTTGCCCAGACATCTTCTGGAGGAGATCTGACAACTGCCTACCTTGTGGCACATGTGCTTAACATGGTGTGGATCAATCACAAGTTGTACACTTACATTGCAGAAGGGACGCTCCATCCCAGTGTCAGAGGCAGCCTAGTGCTTTCCGTACAGTGTGAAAGCAGGGTCAAGTATCTTGGAATAACCACCTGCTGCCCGACTTTATGATTCAGAGACAATGCTACATTGAAGCTGTATCGTTTCAGGTGAAGAATCAGGACCCTGAGAGATATAAGAGAAGGACAAATGTTAGTCTCAAGACAGAAGTCAGAGAAAACCTATTCAAAATCCAAGCAGCCCTGTTAACAAAATGCATTCACCTGACTCTATAAAACAGATTATTACTTCGGGGTGGTAAAGAAACACTATCCATCTCTTATCTGGCAAGACAGGTAATTACTCTCCTGTCCATCACTCAACTTTGTGCAAGGCACAGAGTGCAGACTGCCGACTCAAGAGGCTTCCTGCTTTGATCTGCATCACTTTGCTCTTCAGTCAAGCAGAAGCAAGCAGCTTTTACCAAACTCATTATTTCTATGAGGCAGTGAGAGATAGGAAACAACTGAAATATTATCATTACAGGCCAGAATGCTAGTGTATTACTCCCAGATATTCAAGACTGTGATGGAGGGATCACACAGCTGCCCAAAACTGAGGAGGAACTGTGCCCAGTGCAAGATGTGTACTTGGTTTATCTGTCATGACACTTTCTCTTTGAAAGAGCTTTTGATCACAACAGTATAAAAGGCCTGAAAAGGCCTCCTTATACTGAGTCTTCTCCCTTATTCTGCACTTTGTACTGTCTACAGTACACGCAGCTGTATCATCACTTATGTTGCGCTAATATTCAAAAACTTTGACGAGGGTTTTGCAGTGCTAGCATAAATACACTATTTAAGCAAAATGCAAGCTAACTACCAAGTTACTGGGTTCAATATGACTATACCTGGAACAAGGGCATAGGCCAGATAAAGTCATCCAACAGACTGCTTTACATCCCACGAGAAAATGATCCCTACCTCCAAGCACTTCCACTCTAAATAATGAGCTAAACCCAACCATGAGGTCAGAAACTATTGAGCATGCCATTAACCCTCAAAGAGTCTGCCTTCTTCCTCAAAGTGCCATGCTTACTGAGAGAGAAAACAGGTATCAGCACTGGAAGAATTAATTGATCAAAGCAAAACCCTCTATACATCTTCTGGCACTAATGCCTCCAACTCGGTCCTGCCCATCAGGTCAGCTGAGCACAAAATATTGAACTTCCAGAATATATTTACTGTTTTTGCTTCCCTCACATCCCAGAAACCCCAAGAAAAGGGGAAGAGGAAAACTCAGCCCTCCTTGTGTAGCAACAGGGAGGAAGAAAGAAGTGTTGCAGAGGGTGCCCAAGAGAGCTTCTTTAGAGGGAAACTGAAGAACAGTGTGAAGACTACCGTCTGCACGTGCATCTTTTTCACATGCTGACCACCGTACATGCTGTCCTACCCATTTTCCCAGCTTTACTCTTCGAAGGACTTTTGCTTGTACTTTTGTAACACGTGCTTTCAGGAAAGAGATGAACAGATGTCAACATTTACCTGGGAAGCCTGTTGAACTTGTGTGTGACAACAGCAGACTTCCCATTGCACTTCTCACAGGAATACTCAATCTCCTCTGCCTGTTTAAGAGAACAGAAAAACGACTGGTGGAACAAAAGACACATCAAAGAGATCTCAACAGAAAGCACATCGCTTTTGGCCACCATGGAAGCTCTTCAAAACAGCAGTTACACTTAAAATTATAATCACCTTCAACATGACCTAACAAGAGGGCATCTGATAAGAGGACAGGTAGCAGAGCTTACAATTTGACAACATATCCACTAATACAGGTGGAATTTGTCCTGCAAATCTATTGCAGACCAGCGAATTAGCCACAATTGAGACAAATTAGCTTCCGAAGATGGGGCAATCTTGCAAGGTTTACAGTTCTCTCCCATACACATTTTTTCTTTTTTTCTAATAACCTTTGGTGGAGGATAATTTGCCATGAAGTTTTCTCTTTCTGGTTCAAAATCTCAACTTTGCTCCTGAAAAGCTATCCTCATCTAAACTTGTCAAGGATGTGTGGCACCAGAGTAGAGTTTTGAACAGACAGCAAAAGGGGAAGCATAACTGTGCTGAAATTACATGACTTAGCCATCAAACATTTCTACAGCCCTTTTCTTTAAGTGAGGCCAAATGACATCACTATAATTTTAAGAATTTCTTAAAATCATAACTATAAGACCCCCCCCCAGCTTTTAGAAGAATAAGCACTACAATTATTCTATCTGTTGAAAACACTATCTGTAAGTGGAGAAAAGGCACAGGTTTGGCTCAAGATATGATAAAATACCACACTAATTCACAGATGTAAGGCTCATTTTTACCTTTCAGAAACCTCACCTTGAAGCTGTACTTAGAAGACGAGCATCCACATATTACAATTATTTTTTTAATTATTGTATCTGCATGACCTTTTTCCTCCATGCTAATTTAGGCCAGTACATAAGCTGTTGAAGCATCCTAGCCCAGGAGAGGAAGCAGCAATTCCTGAGTGATTATACCAATCTGACAGCCTCCTTTGTATTTATTTATGCCTCAACTCTTCCACCACAAAATGGGGAAGTTAACCGATTTCACAGAAGTGTTGTAAGGATCAGTTAATTTCTGCACAGCATTTTACAATAAATACTCTACGACTGTTATTGTACAAACCTCAAAAAAGTGCAAAGTTAATTATTTCACATGCCTGCAATCACTGCCACGGAAACTAATAATCAGCTATACAATCACAATTATTCATATGGTACATAACCTACACATACTCCATAGTGAATAACCACCCCCCCAAAAACTATGTACCCGAAAAAAGAGGTCAAGAGAATCCTGGATGGATCGGGAAGGAAGCAATTTCTTTCTTCGAGGAAGGTCAATGGAGAGGTCATTGAACTGTTCTCGTTTAGTGACTGTTTCACCACACCTAAAAAAGAAACACGTTTATGTAAGTCTGATGAAAAATACACCTGAAATTAGTGACAACTTACATTGTTTAGGCTAATGTAACTTCCCAGTAAATATATGCCTCTTGTTCAAACTATTTTTATGCATCAAAATGAAACTGTTTCGATGCTTATGACAAAGTTGAATTTTGGGATTTCACTTTGATGCTTTAGAAGTTGAAAGCAACATTTGTGTAAGGGTGAGAACAAAAAACCACAGACTGCTTTGGAGAGGCAGGTGATCAGGTATACAGGAAATCAAAGTGACTGCTATGTAGCTGAACACATCTTCTTAATTCAGCGTTCTTAGGAGAAAAGAAGTGAGGCCAGCCCAGAAGAAGGGAAAGCCTTGAAATACTTTCAAACTCCTTTTAGAAACAAAATAGTAGAGTCCATCTAAAAAAAAAAAAACAACTCAATTTTCTTATGCTTTTTTTGGAGGGAGGGAAACAACCCTACAGTCATCTGTCTTCAATAATCACTACCTGCATGCAACTTACTTTTAGGGAAGTAAGGCAGTACACACAAAGTAATATTCCCAAATATCTGTAATCATGAAAACTCCGTGGAATGCAAGCATCCCGTATGGGAATTTGCTGCACAGGTCACACACAATGAATGCCCAGACATACTGGTTTACATTGTTTTCTGCAATAACCTAGACAGACAGAAGAAAACGCCATTCCCTGGAAGCCCTTACAAAGAACAAATTAAAAACACGGCTTCCCATTTTTTTTAAGAGGAAACATTACTTGACTGAAATCCCTTTTCTCTCTATTCTCATACAACTGGTACACAAAAAGCAAAGCACAGAGGCCTTCCACTGGATATGTGATGAAGAACTAGATGGTATGACACTGTTAAAGGCCTGCAGCAGCAGACAGCGTGGTGTGAGGTTTACAGCATTTCTAGACCACAAAGTATTTTCTAAATATCTAGCTTTGGAAAAAAAATAGTTCTTAGTTCTAGTTATAGCCCGCAGATGAAGTCACATAAGATGGAGACACTTCCCAGTCTTTTAAGGTAAGTATGAGAACAGCTCTCAAGCACACTTACATTTTGCAAATGATAGAATGCTGAACCTCAAACTCCAAGTTACTGATAACCGGACACGTATAAACTTTGGTGGCTGAGAGGTCATCAGAAGCCCGTCCAGGTGAGTTATCCTCATTAGGGACTGGCTCACTCTTCCAAGTTTTGTTTAACTTTTCCATGTCTTCCTTCAGCTGATCCAGACACTGGCTCAAGAACTCATGTGCATCCTAGAAACGAGGTAAACTCATTAAAATGCTTTTGTACAACTTCATTAAGTATCTTTCTCTCAAACACATACAGACTAGGGAAATTACGTTCTAGTTCATTGCATTCAGCAATACTAAGGCAGTTCTGCTCTAACAAACAGCAGGCAATCGTTGCCATTCAATCAAAAGCTCAAGTTGCTGTCAAATAGAGTTGAAGCTTGACAGGAGTTCAATGCAGTCCAGACACTGAACAAATTACACGTAATTGTTTCTAGACAATATGGTACTTACATTCTGCATGTACCCAGAAAATCTCTCTGCAGTAGCTGAAATGGCACTTTTCACCTTCTTGAGCAGCTCTTTCTTAACCTCAGGGCTGCAGACATCCTTTTTAGCAAGCAGATGGGCAAAACGTCTGCAGAAGTCAATGCCATGAAACACTGAGTGGGTTTCCAGGACTTTAGAGAAACAAAATAAAACTCACGATACCTCATTAAGAGCCTCTAAAAGCTTTTCTCCTGTGATAAGTGGTTTAGGCGTTCTGAATGAAAATATCTCATATATAATTAACCTTTTCCATTTCAAGTATTTTGTAATCTCATTTGAGGCCATCATTGGAACAGGACCCAAATGAACAAAGAAATTCCACAGTCCTTCAAGGTGAAGAGAAGAGCCTTATAAAGTTCTATAAACTTATTTCTGCTATATCTTTTACAATGAGGAAACCCCCCCCAATGCTTTTTGAAAACATTTGTACTGATAGGAGACACGAAATCATGTGGCACCAAAATAAGCAACACAAAATCATTAAATTCAACTTGCATAGTCAGACTTGTTTCTATTTATTTTTTTTTTTAAATTTCCACTCAGTTTCAAGCCTTACTTCTTTTGGCAGCAAAACATTACAACAGAGTAGAAAAAAGCTGTAACAATAAGAGCCATGAGGAGTTCAAGCTACACATAGTGTTGTTACTTGTAACTTTGTTAAAAAAATTGTTGAAATTGACTTTCCCTGTGCCTCTCAGCTATTGCGATTTAGTTATCTTTTACAATTACTTTACAATTTCACAGGAAATACACACCCAATATATTTCAAGCACAACAGTTTCAGTCATAGTGTATACGTGGGAAGGTGACGGGAAGATGTCACAATCCATGACACACAAAAAACACAAAAAACCACACACACACACAAAAAAGAGAGAGAAAGACAGAAAAGACTTGTGCAATCCCCTCCCACCCCAAACCGAAACTAATGCTCAGTTACCCAAAGAATCTGATCAGTTTACTGTAGCTCAACAAGTTTCTGCTATTCTGCTGAGCTACAGTAACAAGTGTGTGCCCTCCTAACCCTCTACAACTGCTCAGTGAAGCATGTTAGGGATCACGCCTTTTCCATCACAAAGCAGTTGACAGGCAATCACTTTTCAACCAGAAAAACATTCATCATGTTCGATCAAGTGCCCATACCCAAACCAACAGAAGCCAAAGAGGATGCTACTGAGTATCAACTCTGACTTGTTGCACTTAGGCACAGGATCACACACTGTCCTCCCTCAGAGGTACTACGGCACCAGCTCTACCCACACGGTTCACCATTAGGTACATGGGGCACAAGCTTCAGAGGTCTTCCTACAAAAATTAGGGAAAGGACATTTCAAGAGACACGTGGAACAACCTCTGATCCTGAGTAGCATAGGAAGAGTTCAGGAAGACACAGCAAAAATAGAAATGACCCCAAAAGATATAAAAGGCTATGAAATGGAAACAGAAATGGTTCTGATAATCTTCAATCTTGTTTAGTGTGAGAAAAGAAACGAGGTATGCAAGGGCATATATAATAAAAATCCCAAACGGCAGAGAGTGCGGTACATAGAGCAAACAGCAGTTTGTCTTTCTGATAGACATACAATTGAATCTGAATGGCACAGGAATTCAAAATTTCAAAGAGAAAAGAGAGTTTTACATATTACAGAAACCTTCGGAGTTTCTTGACATGAGGTTTGAACTGAGAGTTCAGCTGAATTTAGAAAAAGATTAAATATGCAGAACTCGAACGCTCTCGACAGCTATGAGACAAAGGATGTTTTCCAAAAAGGCATAAGCCCTCACATATCAGGTGAGGTTAGTGACTAGCTTAAACCCTAGCCAGTAATGTTTTAAAAAGAAATTATTCTGCATCTATTTATTTTGCAGTTTCTTGCATTTTCTTCTGAAGCATTTCACTCTGCCACTAGAAATACAGAGGAAGATATAAAAGATTGCCTGTAACTCAGCATTGTCGTTTTTAAGGGCCTACTTCCTATTTCTGAAGTAAAACTCCAAAATACAGAGAGCTCTAGGATTAATTTTATTATCTACACATGCAAATTACCCTCTATAAAGGTGCTTCGGTATTACAAAGCTAGTTTCTCAGTAATGAAAGTGAAAATATCCTTCCCCGAAAGTGAATCTTACCTGATAAGTGCATTGAGTGGAATTTTTTTCCATGGGATACCCTGCTTGAGCAAATCATTAGCAAAAGACTGAATTGAGAACAAGGACTGTAGAATGGCATTCATATAGCAGGTGTTTCCCAAGTTTGAAAATCTGAAAAAAAGAAGATTGAACACGGTATGTATGGTCAATGTGTGAACATGCCAGTGTTAAACACGGCACTACTAACATGTAGGACATTCACCCCAGCCACTCCCCACAGTTTCTTATTCGAGCACTCCTCCTGCCCTTCAGACTGAACAGAAAACTCATGGGAGTCAGCATTTATCAGCAAAGAATCCATGAGTTTCTACAATCAAAATTTTAAAAAATGTGTGTATATACACAAGATAGAGAAATGAATCATGAAAGTGTATGAAAGGAACACGAATTACCTGAAATTATTATATCTCTAAAATTCTCAGGAACTGAATTTAAGAATATATATTTTCCAAACTAGGAAAAATGTTCCCTGCCTCAGTGTTCATTAATTTCAGGATTTTTTTTTTCATTAAATAATTTAACAAGAATATGCATGTTCTGATGATCAAAGTGTGCATGCTAGATAAAGAAAACTAAATTTACCCTTGTAATTGTTGTTGAGGATGGGTGGAAAGGGGCACTCGAGGTTTGTTCCACCCTGTGTAATCTTGATTAGATCTCATTTTTTTAACAGAAAGAGGGGCAGGCTGAGAAAGAAATCCCAGGCTTCTTTTGGCTGAAGGGGTCTGGCTGGATACAGTAGACCTAAAAACATAAAAGAATAAGAAGTGTAAGGTTTCTAATGCTCTTCCTTAAATAGCTAAAGTCCATGACACTGGAATTGTATCACTATAGAAGACAAGGGCTGGTAAAGCCATGCAAGATAACTGGCATGTGTCATAATGCAAATGAGGTGTGAGAGAGAACTTCTTTCCAGAACACTTAAATACTTTGGTTAAAATTTCCTTACATCCACAGGTGTGCATGCAGTGCAACCAACTTTTTTGTCTTTAAGATATTTAGCAATTCCCCACACTGTATGATGAGAGGAAGAAAAATCACATAGCATGAGATCACATCTGGGCCAGAGTTTTCATTTTCAGCCTCTTGTTCTTGTAACCTAACCACTCTGGACCTCAGTCCCTCACGAGTAAAGCATGGACAATGCTACTTTTCTTTCTTGATCTTGTATCTCATCTCTCTAGGGTGGAGACTGACAGTTTGATTGCACAGTGTCTAACACAGAAAAATCCCAACCTCAGCAGGATTTAGTATTACTAAAATACGGTTATTAAAATATAGAGTTTCATGTCATTTACCTACTTCCATTGGGAAAAATGAAGCAAGGATGAAGTTTAAACTTCCAGAGTTTATATACTATTTGAACCATCTAGAGTTTAGATATCATCTGGATCAGTCATTCACAATGACCATAATAGACCTGAGTGATTTTAGAAAGTCTACCTATTGCAAAAAATAACTGGAGTTTGTAGAGGTCACTAGAGCAATTGTAGCCACACTGAATACCTAGACTATACATCTGGGCGGGGGGGAATATACATATATATGCATTTTATGCATATAAGCTATATACCACGTGATAAACAGACAGGAAACTAAAGATCCTAATTCCTGGGAAAGAACTGTCATTTACAGTTCATGCCAGTGAATCAGTCCTACCTGTCCAGGGTGGAACTGCCAGTGGAGTACTCTTTTGATGAGGACCGACTACCATAAAAGGATGATGACTGCAGTGGTAAAATACCTTGAAAAACAGAAAGAGAGGCAGGTTATTTTGTTACAGGTAACTCAGCTATATATACAATATACAACTTGTTTAAAAGTATTTAGTCAAAAGGTTTAAAAATCCTCCAACGCTGTTTTTAACAATTGGTTGGGGAAGTACTAACACACATACTTAGAAGTACTAATGCAAATATTAATCATATATAAGTAAAGACATGCTGGAGTCTTAATTGAATTTAGTACCATAATCTCCATCAAACCCAAATTGCAATACGAAACATTAAAAAGTCATTGAACGGTCTTAACTATCTGAAAGATAATAAATATCCACATATTGTTCAAATATACAAGATACACATAACAGAAAACTCACTAAAGATTTCCAATACAGTGCTCCCAAAATTCAAGGTAAATACGCAGAAGTGAAAACAGGTTCTCTTCCCACTCCAAATTCCACAGCAAATTACTATATGCTTGGGGCATAATAAGATTGCTTCATTGTTCTGATAGCATTGTGTCAGATCCTGAGACTCAAATGCCTCAGATGGTGCCACATAAAAAAAAAAAATGCTCTCGAGAGTCAAAAAAACCACCTATTACAGTGAATCACAGCGTAATTTAGTTTGGATAATGAATAAACATTTGCTTCTATCCCAGCTTGAAGTGGTTTGAGCCATGCAACTTTCAAAAATGCAGATATATGAAGGAAGTTCACAATACTGTTACCTGAACTTGCAGGTATACACTCACGGATTCTAATTTTGACTCTAAAGAGCAAACCAGATTTTCATTCAGAGATAAACATTCACCTTACTGGCTCCTCCAGCAAAACATGTTTGTGCCATCAGAGCTGCACTAAAAAAAGAATGCATTCAGCAACATTCCCCCTAAAAACAAGACCTTGAATGCATTCCCCTTTATGAGGAAAGAGGCTCAGTATTTATTAGTAAAACTGAAGAACGGTGCTGCTTACTAGCTTATGTACATACTGTCAATATTTCTGTATTGTCTACAAAACCTTGTCACACACCAGTATCCAACAGAACTTTGGTACAAACAGAACAGAAGTCCTGGCCCTAAAGACTTCCCCCTCTAAGTTCTGGGGAAGAGGTAGGGAAGTAAAAGCAAACGGTACACGTTTTCAGCACAAAAAACAGCCTACAACTCACGTGGGCATTAACAGCAAAGGAGGGCTTTAAAAATAAGGAAGAAAGAAAACAAAAAGGAAATCCTTAGGTGTTTGCAGGAATCCCCTCCCAAGGGGAAGGGCAGCTTGGAGCAAAGTTTGAAGCCGCTTGTTGAATTTTCAAACAACCTGGCACATGGACTGGCATCAGGACCCAAGTATAAAGGTCAGGGTCACACTAGAGCAGGATAGGCTTTGAAAATGAAGGCAAGTTGTTTGCATCTCATATATGGCTCTGTAGGAAGCAAGAAAGTTAGTGGCACAGGGAAAGGTGGCACAGGGAAAGCAGATTAGGAAAACCACCTCTGCAGCAACTTTCTAAACTAATATCAAGGAGTAAAATCATACTGGTCAAAGCCAGGTGTCATCTGGTTTTACTTCTATTTTTTTACCTGATGTCCTATTTTCCTCTGCCTGCTTCAGATTCAACTGTTTCTCCCTGCTACTGTTCAAGTACTTCCATGCTGGATCACTCAAGGCTTTATTATTCCTACAAATAAACAAGAGTGGAAGTCAGCGCAGTTATAGAAGACACAGGATATTCCTGCTTGCTGTTTACAACCTGTTTTAAAGCATTTCTCTCCTATCACCTTTAATACTTGACTATGGAACAGTTAAACTTTACTCACTAATAAGTTTAACCAATTCATTTAAACAAGCCTTCTTACTTACAATTAAATACAATTCCAAACACACAGAGCTTATTCTCCAAATGGCAATTTTCCTTTATGAATTTTGTTTTGAAAAGGGTCAAAGCAAATTCAATAAAGAAGGTACCTACTGCTATACACGTATAGCACATATGACAATCCTGACTACACTGACAAAAGAAAGATGATGCAAAATTTGCATGTGCCAGTTCCTGCAAATGAACTGCTAGAGCAGGTTGTATTTCCCTCATTAATCCTGAACGCAAACCCCATTTCAAGCACCCAGTGTGTTCAGAAGTTGACTAGTGCCCGGCCTGTACCATGTTGCCGAGACAGGAAATATCCAAGCATTCTTTTCAGAAAAATTTACCTTTACAAATGAACAAAGAGTTTAAGATCAGAAACCAGAAACAACTGTTACTTACGTTGAAGAATCATTCTCTTTGGGATAATCTTCACTCATTTCTGAACCAGGAGGTTGTGTTCTTTTCCTCTTTTCACTGATGACAGAAAATTTTTGAAGTGGTCATTCTTTCAGAAAGGCTAGTAAATGATCCTCTTCCAACTGAACAGAACTCCTCAATGCTTTCTGTGCATTTTGCACCTATCTTCCACAATCTCCACTTTTATAACATAGCATACAGAGAAGAATTTGGTCTGCCCAACTCTTAAGTTGTTCATAAAGCTCTAGTGCCAGTACCAGCCAGAGGCTAGAAAAGCATGTATTAACATCCTGTTAAAAGTAACAGCAAAACCAGAGGAAGAAACATATTCCCTTCTTACTTCTAGGTGTACTGAGTTCCACCTGCAGCTCTATAAAGAGCTAAATTTTAACAGTATCATAAGAAGAGGATAACACTCCTACCGATTCTCCAACAAGCCTGTTCTGTGAGGGACTGATGACGGAGGAGATGCTGAAATGTTCACCCTGTTGCTAGGTGTTCCAGTTCCAGCGGAATTCTTAACAGACACTCTCGCTGGGGCACCCAGCACCTTGCGAAACGGATTTTCCTCCTTAGTTTCCACGGTCACTCTCTTGGGAGGAGACTGTAAAACCCAAGTGGAGGAGGTCAGGGAGACAACCCAAACAGCGAAAAACATGACCATCTTTAGTCTAATCTAGCATTTACACCACTGCTTTACTTGCTACAGTGTAGCATCCAAAAGCAGAAAAATGCTACTTGTAATAGATTAAGAGAGTTTAACACTAATTAGACATAGGTAAAATTTTGACTGTATTGATGCAAGTCATAAACATGAAACTCTACTGCAGTAACTGACTTCCCCTCTCGTTTTCCAACGCTAAGTCAGTTGAACTTTAGTTTCCAAAATCTCCTTTACATGCTTTGACATTAAAAAAACCTGAGGCGTGATTCCCAACTATCCCCAGATCAATCCTGGGTGGTATTAAAAAAAAAAAAAAAAAGCCATATTAGAACCCATACAATTAGAACAGTGCCCTGACAGCCTTGGGCCAAGCAAGCGCCACATGTAATGCAATGGAAAGAGCTAATAGCTGGTTGACTAAGGAATGTGGGTCAATTTTAGACTTGAAAACTAAACATGTCTAATCTTACCACTGTATACACAGCCTTAGAGTTTTTACTGTGAGATTGCCTTTAAGCAACATGTAAAATTTGGTTTGGGACAACATCAAAAAATATTCTCCCTCAGGGCGGTAATACAAGTATATTCACAGAGATAACAAACTAAATTAAAGCTGGTATATACACCACGAAATCCGTGTTGCGCAGGGAGAAAGAACAAAAAATATTTTGAAGGAAAACGACTTTTGGGGAGAAGTCTGCAAAATTTACACAAAAATCTGAGCAGAATGCCACAAATTCAGTAACTTTATTCTGATACAAAACTGCGTCAGCAGCTTTTCAATATATACATTTGGCTGAAGTCTGCTAAACTCATTAAGACCTCTGCTGACTGTAACATGTTCAGCTGCTACGTAAGGTGTTCAGTGTAAACAAAGAGATATTCAGAACTCTCCGAGAAGCAAGTCTTAATCGTGTACTTTCCCTCAATTTCTGCTTCTTCTCTGCCTGACTGATAGCTCAGCCTGAAGAACATATTCTGTCTTCCACAGCCAGACGCTGACCTTTCTTACACACCATTGCCAACCACCCTGTATACATCTATTCCAAGCCCTCTAGATTACAAAGACTTTGGATGAAAAATAAGTATTTACAGTGCTATTACAACATACAATAACAGAACGAGAGGAGGAAATTAATGAAATAAAATTAAAGGAGAGGGAAAATTTGAAAAATGAAACAAACCTGGTTCTCTATATAAGAGAACTGCCTATTAGCTTCCTTCTGTGTGGTCCTGCTGCCCAGCACACCTCCAAAGCTGCCAGATCCCTGAGAGGGTTTCCCAGCTGACAGGAAAAGTACACAACATTTGGTTTGACTGTCATTTAACTCATTGGCATTCTTATTTGTAAGAAATTATTTAGCTGGAGTTGATTTTGGAAGGGACGCGCTAGATTTCTTGCCAACAGACAGTACAATACTCTGAGTGCACAGACATAAGCACACATTTATGGATGTCCCTTATATTGGTCATTTACTCAGTTGGCAGTAGGGTTCCTACGCTTAGAAAGAACAATATAGAATAACAGGTACAATAAAAAGGAAAGAGACTGTGCACACGTGATAAACAGACAAAGGTTTTTCAAATACCGACACACTTATAACATAAACAATTTCTACAAGTTTAATCTCTGCTTATGGTTCAGCGTGACAAAAGCACATTACGAGAAAGGTATATAATGCAAATTGGGGCTCAGGGCCAGAAAGAAGCACTTACACAAATGCAAAGAAAGTCAGTAAACACAAGGAGGACAAAATGGCTAAAGATGAAAAAAAGAAAACGCAGCACCGACCCCTCTCCAAACTGTTACTAACATGATTTACAACAATTGCACTTACCAGTATGAACCCTGTCTTGATGGACTGCATCCAAATACATCCGCATTTCATTTGCATCTTTAAATGGTACCTTATCAATTGTCAGGAAGCTGGTATCCTTTAGTGTTAGCATCAGGCAGCACAGTTTTCTACCATTTGGTCGTAAGGTCACAGTTTTAATGTTATGGCTTAGCTGAAAACAAGAAAGTGACTATAAACACATATCCATTTTTAAAAGGCCAAAATACTTACAAATTCAAACAAAATGCTTCCCATACAGAGGGTAAGAGGCGCTCGCACCGAAATACTTCTCCTTGCTCCACTTTGAGCAAACATTAAGCATCACAGAACTAATGCAATCGGTGATCTTGGAAGCTGACAGAACTGAAAGGACAGTATTGTTACAGCTCAACAGTCCCTGTATTCCTGGATAAGCTTTCTAAAACTTGCTTTGCTATCGAGTGGGACATTTTTGAATGTAAAGGAATAAGAGCTTCAATACAGTCCCATTTTTGCCGCCTGAAACTTCCATGTCAAGTTTGAAATATAATTTAAGATGGGGAAAGTTTTAAATGTTAAGTACAAACTTCTACTCGCTTCATAATCTGCTCTCAGGGAAGACAGATTTGACATAGCTTAAAAAATTTACTGAGGGAGTAAGTCAATAAGAAACATGCTTAGTCTATATGCAACATTATAACAATTAAGTGGTGTCAAAACTTTCAGGGTTATGGTCAAGCACAAGAATAATTTGAATAGGAATTTGTGCTCCCTAATAATGCTGCTGCTACTTTATTATACCATTACTTAATTGCTACTTCATGCTAAGTCACCTATAAGAACTGGCTGTTCAGTAAAGGCTCTACTATCTATGCAGGTTGAGGGTAACTCCTAAAGCAGAGGAAGCAAAAGAACACCTTACATCTGCAGACTGCATGGAAGTTTGACAATACATACCTAAGCATACTCTCATTTTCAATTCCCTTGTCCTTTTTTGCTTAATTCTTCATTTTGCTGCTGCTTCTTTAGCCTTGCCTAAGATCAGGCACTAGCTACATAATGACCTCCACGCCAGTATACTGCTATACTCGATGCTTCATACAAGATTGGAAACCACAGTCAAGGTCATGAGGCACACTACACAAGACAGAGTAAAACACTGCCCATCAGATTGGAGTCTTCTCCTAATTTGGCCTGACCTGCACACTGCCACGCTACCGATCTAAATAACTATGATGAATTAATAGACATGAACACCAATTACACTCCAAAGCCAAAGTTTCGCTGTACATTGCTCTAGAACCTGTCTTGCCTCCTTCAAATTATACACAAGTTTAAAAATAAAAATTATCCTCAATTTTTATTTAAGTTTGTTCAGGTATATAAAAGACTGAGATAGTAAAAGGCACTCCATGTCCATCAGTGAGACTTCTTTTTTTCCATGCAGATCTCTAGCTTCTTGGAAAGCCTATCTAGACACAACAGCAGTTTATAAGAGAGGCTGGAAAACCACCTCAATCGGAAACTAAGGGTTTATTTTGCTGGGAAAATTACACTTCTGAAATACTTTGTGCTCAATCCCTGTGTTTTGGGTTTGATGGTGGGTTTTTTTTTTGGCAGGGGATGTTTGGATTTTTTTAAATATAAGCTAAAAATGTCTTCAAAGACTTCGGAATTGAAAAGGGGGCTCCAAATTTTTCATCCTCTCTTAAAACACTGAGCCCAGTGCAAAGCGATTACAGTTACTTCACCATCTGAGTGCAAAACAACCTATCTCAACTCAAAATGCTATCATGAGCGGGCTCCATCTGTACTCTCCATGCACCTGTTATGACCCAATCAGGGTCACAAAGTCTTGGGAGGTGGGGGTAAACGAAATATTTCTCTTAGTACATACCTAGCATCTAGGACAACTTAATCAAAGCTCTGAAACATCAGTAAAACATATCATCTGACATAAGAAATCTGATGATGCGCCAGTCACTGTAGAAGGAAAGATAACTCTGGACCCATCCAAACGTTCCTTTACAGAAAAGTAAAAAAAGGCGGGGAAATCACCCACAGTTCTCCCAGAGCAACTTGTCAAAAAAGGGAATGCTACTTCTAAAGCAGAATTATCAGGTGTTGGTCATGCCTGAAGCGGCACGCAAGAGCACTGTGACAGAGTGGGACCAGCTCACACAAAAAACCCCTACACCCAAGCACCAGCCTGCAGCGCAAGGGGCAGGCAGCTCTCCCTGCCTGCCGCCCGCTCCCACCAACGCTCTTGCGTCCGAGTCTGTGTTGCTTCAAGATGAACAGGACCAGAAAGCAGATCCTGCTGAGGAGTAACCACCATCCAAACAAAAATAATTGGTCTAAAGATGCATCTCCTCCTTTGCTGAGGTCCTAGCTGCATGGTGCCGTCTCACCCCCTCCACCAGATCACGCCTTCGGTCCCTTCCCTGAATTAATTCACGTAAAAACCCTCCACTGAGCTCACAGAGAGATCTGATGAGTGCCAGAGCCAGCAGATGCAAGAGGCTGGGAGCAAAACCTGCCCCTTTAGGCCACGCTTAGCTGTTCGACAGGCTCATCCTTCCCATGGAACCACCTTTCGAGTCACTGCCACACCACATTAACACTCGTCCAGGCAGAAAGGAGCATGTGAGAACAAGCACCCAGGGAAGGTACGAGGGGAAGAAGAGACCACTCTTTTCAGAAGCAACATGGTCCAACGCTAGATTAAATCAAACATGCAGTCACAGCATCGCGCGCGAGAAGGCAGACCATTTTTTCAAGTCTGCAGTAACAGAGGTAGGAACTATCCACAGCTCATGATTTTCTCGTGCCTTGATTCCAAGGCAACACAGGCTGCCAGATGCTTTGCTGAGACTCTTCAGCACACTAAGGCAGCAAAACCTGATCTTTCAAAAATAAAGTGAACTTTTTTTTCACCGAGTCCGCACACAGAAATAAATGGCTCAAAGAAGGGTCTGGTGAACACTACCGCTGAAAAACTGTGGCACGAAAAAGCAGAAGCCAACATTCAGATCAGTTTAGGCTGTTACAAAGCTGCTAAATAAGATAGGACTTTTTTCTTCCAACTGCTCTTATATCCTCTATGTACTTTTAAATCAGATAGAAATCTTCTTACAGAAAAACACTTCTTCGCAATCTTTTGATTTGGGGCATTTTGCACAAAAACCGAGGGAGACTGAGCTGAAAACTATAGACTGAAAGAGGCAATTTAGGCTGAATATTGCAAGAGAATCCTTAACAGTGATCTTCATCAGCCTCCCAATGAGGAAATCACATTGCCTGGCATATTTAAAACCTAAAACCCTAACAGTTGCTCTTCAGCAGAGTCTTGTACAAACAAGCAAAAGGTTATAAGTGTGTGAACACCACTACTCTTCAGCTGGGAAAACTGCTAGTACAAAACGTTCAGGATCTTCAGCTTTGGATTTTGCAAATGTACCGGTAACAGAAACATTCCAAGAATCTGAACACGTGAGCCACGATGCTAAATACTTTGGTAACTTTTCTCTGCTTTCTGGTTCTTCCTATTCAGTGGTATCTCGATGCCGATCTTGGCAGATCCTTTAACAATACACGTGAATAATTTACAGGAGAGTTACACAAAGGGATTAGTGTTCAGGAAACGAGGAACAAGAAACAGTGACAGAGGGAAGTTTGCGTGACACTTAATAGCCTTGAAGAGGACAGCTGTTCACAAAAGAGCACAACCCATGCACTGCTCGGACAAAAACCTTAATATTTGGCATACCTGAAACGTCTTTGGAATTCCTCCAACATTGTAGTGAACGACTAGACTCACTTTGTTGTCCTTCTCCACAATTTCAAAGCTCCCTTCTTTCCATTTTGTAATCCCAGTCTGCATGCTGCGCATCCGGACAGGTCCGTGCACCTTTAGTGGAGCCATGCTTTCTTACGGAAAAGAGCTAACAAGAGCGTACTCCACCTTAAAAACCTGTTACAGAGGAGAGATTTGTAACTAGGCAGGCCAAATAATCTCTACAGGAAGATACAAGTGTGGCTTAAAGTTTCTGCAGAAGTTCGGTAGAACTGTTTCGCCGGTATTTTTAAACGCGGTGAAGGAGAGTTAGACGCAAGTGAAGGAAATTTAGATTAACAAAATCTCTCCCGGTTTGGGCAGCAACGCTCCGATTCCTCCCCGCCGAACGGCGAGCAGACCCAGTCCAGGCACAGAAGTTCTTGCAAATCCTTAAAGCGACTTCAAGAGATTTAAGGGAAAAAAGAAAAGTGCCCGAGAGAAGTCGCTACGCGATGGAAACCAAAGTTGCGGAGGGAGAAGGAGCTGGTTTCTGAGGGGACGCGGGGCCCGGTGGCGCACCGGGAGGCCCCCCGCCCGGGAAAGCCGCCGGCCCGGCGGTACGAGAAGCAGCCCCCCCTGCGCGGCGGGGCGTATTTTAAGTAAAAACTAGAAAGAATGAATGAAGCGGGCGCCGGGGCGGGGGGGGGGGAAGGGACCCCCCCGGCGGCCCGCGCCACGCCCCCGTTACCCCCCCCAACCCCCGCCGCCCCCGCGCAGGGCCCGCCCGGGAAGGGAACCGGCGGGGGGGGGGGGGGCCGAGGGCAGCGCCTCCCGCCCCGCCGCCCCACGGCCACCCCGGGCCGGGCCGCTGTGAGGGGGGACATGGCGGGGGGGGACACGGGACCCGGCCGGGCGGGGGGGGGGGGGGGAGGGGGGTGAGCCGCGGTACCTGCGTCCCGGCGCGTCCCCGGTGCCGCTGGGCGGGCTGAGGCCCGGAAGGGGGGGGAAGGGGGGAAGGGGAAGGGGGGGAAGGGGGGGGCGGCGGCGGATGGCGGGAACCGGCCAGCAGCGCGAGAGACACCGCGCGCGCGCGCGCGTACCCGCCCGCTCACGTCAGCGCGGCGGCGGCGGCGGCGGCGCCCTTCCCGGCGCGCCCCGCGACCCCCCGCCCGCCCGCGCACAGCGCGCATGCGCCGAGGCGGCCCCTTTGGCGCATCCCCCCACGCACAAGAGACGGGCACCGCCCCGCTGGCGCCCCGCGCATGCGCGCAGCATTCGCCTCCTCGCCCCGCCCCTGCCCCAGCCTCCCTCGCGGCGGGGTGAGGGGACGGGGCGGGCCCGTGTCTATGGCGGCGGTGGTATCTTCCTCCTCCTCCTCCTCCTCCTCCCTCCTCCTCTCCTGAGGCGGGCCCGGCGGCGGCACCGGCACCGGCACCGCTCCCACCATGCACAGCCTGGCTACGGCCGCGGTGAGGCGGGACGATGCACCCCATTGCGCTCAGGCGGCGGGGGGGAGCGGGGCCGCCCCGAGCTGTGAGGGGACGCTTCCCCACGGGGGGGGGGGGCCTTGGGCCGCGGAGCCCCGGTTCGCTCCCGCCCCTCGGCGTCCCGGTGGCGGGCTGGGGTGGTGGAGGGTCCCTTTGGCAGCGGGTGAGCGCTGCCTCGGTGCAGCTGTGCTCCCCCGGGGACCCCTCTGCGCCCCCCGGGCGGCCGTGCCTGGGATTCTCCCTCCTTCCGTCCCTGCGCCCGGCCACCTCCTGCGGCCCGGCCGCCTCCTCCGCCCTCTGGGGAGCTCTTTTATTTCTGGCCTCGGCTGCAGACGGAGAGAGGAAGTAGCGAACAGTTCCTGAGAGCGGCAGGCAAGCGGGAGGAAAGGCAGAGGCTGCCTGTGCCTTCCTCCCTCTTCCCCCAGTAGCTCACAGCGCGGTCCATAGTTGGTGCCTGCCCTCCTCCCCCTCAGGCCGCTGCCCCGGTGGGATGGGGTGCCTGGTGCTCAGGGTCGTGGGAGTGGAAGGGTGCCTTGGCCTGGCTGGGTTCAAAAATGGAAGCTGAGTTTGAGCGATGTGGTTTTACTGCATCTTCCATCTGAGCGGGTTTGTGTTTTAGTTTTTGCTTCTCCAAATACACGTTTATCGCATGTATGAGACTTCCTGGGGTTGCTTGAGTCCCTGGTGCGTGTTTGGTTTGGGAGGTGTATTGCAAGACCAGCAGGCAGAGCTGTTTTCAAATGAACTTAGCTCAGAGATCTGCTTGGACTAGCGAGCAAACCAGAGTGAGTAAAGTACTTACGAGCAGGAGTTGAGAGAACTTTTTAAGCACTTTGTTTAAGTGCTCGTGACTTTAAATTGGTTCATGGAGTGCTGGTAAATACTTCTGATTTAAAGTGATGCTTTCCGGAGCATAGAAGGGTGTGCAAGATCATAGTGAACTGTCTTAATCAGCATTTACATTTGTATAGCTATGTCATTCCTCAGTGCTTGTCAGAATGCTTGAGGGACTGCTGTATCTCCCGTTAATCCTCTGTCTGTGTTCTGGTCGCCTCTCTATAAAAGGATTTTTTTTTAAAGACAATATTAACAAAATAATCTGTTTCAGGAATATAAATCAACTTTATTTTGGGACTCATTTGAATGTATATCTAATTTATACATAATTCACACCACCTGGTGGTTCTTATTGAAATATTTCCCACCGCAGTCGGTTAGTATACTTCAACTAAAGGTGTCAGGGAAGAGTGTTTGGCTCTGGAGATGTGCTTGGGAGCTGCAGTAAGTAACGTTGCCTCTTAGTAAGTAACGTTGCCTCTTAGTAAGTAACGTTGCCTCTTAGTAAGTAACGTTGCCTCTTAGTAAGTAACGTTGCCTCTTAGTAAGTAACGTTGCCTCTTAGTAAGTAACGTTGCCTCTTAGTAAGTAACGTTGCCTCTTAGTAAGTAACGTTGCCTCTTAGTAAGTAACGTTGCCTCTTAGTAAGTAACGTTGCCTCTTAGTAAGTAACGTTGCCTCTTAGTAAGTAACGTTGCCTCTTAGTAAGTAACGTTGCCTCTTAGTAAGTAACGTTGCCTCTTAGTAAGTAACGTTGCCTCTTAGTAAGTAACGTTGCCTCTTAGTAAGTAACGTTGCCTCTTAGTAAGTAACGTTGCCTCTTAGTAAGTAACGTTGCCTCTTAGTAAGTAACGTTGCCTCTTAGTAAGTAACGTTGCCTCTTAGTAAGTAACGTTGCCTCTTAGTAAGTAACGTTGCCTCTTAGTAAGTAACGTTGCCTCTTAGTAAGTAACGTTGCCTCTTAGTAAGTAACGTTGCCTCTTAGTAAGTAACGTTGCCTCTTAGTAAGTAACGTTGCCTCTTAGTAAGTAACGTTGCCTCTTAGTAAGTAACGTTGCCTCTTAGTAAGTAACGTTGCCTCTTAGTAAGTAACGTTGCCTCTTAGTAAGTAACGTTGCCTCTTAGTAAGTAACGTTGCCTCTTAGTAAGTAACGTTGCCTCTTAGTAAGTAACGTTGCCTCTTAGTAAGGTCATGAATTGGCTCAGGAATCCCTTTGGGTGTTGTGAATGCTGTCGTGATAAAGCTGTGGTAAGCCAGAGCATTGGTCTTTATACAGTGATGCTGGTGGCAGAGCTGGCACTTCGATTTCAGACCTGAAGACAGCATAATGTGCTAGAGGCTCAAGAACAGGCTAAAAACAATTAGTGCAGCTATAACGAGCAGTCAGGTACTGAAAGCCCAACGCAAACCAGCTCATTCACTGCTATTGAAGTTCAAAGGTCATTTTGGTATTTTTTGGGTTGGTGATCTGTCAAAATAGTTTAAAAAGCGCATGTATCCAGTTAGTCAATATTCTGCTTTGGTTGACCAGTGCTTTTACCAGTGTGCCTGGCAGCAACTGCTCAGTTAGGAAGAGAAAGCCAGTTGCCTAAATCCAGTTTGTTACGTGATTGTTAGGGATGTAATTGGGCATGGATGTTTGAGGTAATGCTGTTTGTCTTGACGAAGGTGTTATAAAATCTTTCATGATGCAGAGGTGGCTAGTTTGTGCTGTTTTGAGGTACTGTTGGTAACTTTTTTGCTTTCCCTGTATGCAAAAGAAAGTCTGCCTGGCAGGGTTCTGTCTCTGAGCTTGCAGGATTTGTGTGTAGCCCTCAGGGTTCCCCAGCATTCTAGGTTTCTTAGGCAGAATGGGGAACAATAAAGTAGAAAATTAGGAGAAAATATGTGTTTCAATTTAAACTAAAATGAGGGGAGCAACTGTAGAGCTTGTGAAAAGCAGTTGGTTCTGGCTAAGACAGATATTGGACATCATAAACTTAATTGTGTGGAAAATCTACTTAGTGTTCTCTAGGGATCACAAGCACATGATTGTGCTTTTAAAGGGTCGATGTATTTAAGCTTACAGGAACTGAAACTTCCCGTGAGCCTAGAAAAATAGATGGAAACTTTAGATAACAGAATTATAACATTATTGCTGCAGTGCTTGTCACTCTACCATCCCAAATAAAAACAAATGAGCTCTGTTCATTCTCCCTCTCTTTCTGAGCTCCAGTGTAGGAGTTGCCATTGGAATTGCACTCCCAGCTGTAAGAGCACAATAAATTTGTCAGGATTACTAGTTTAGTGTGAGGTTCTGGGTGGGGGGGGAGAGTAGGCAAGAGAAAAAAGAGGATAGGAGGAAAGATTAGCAGCTAAAAAAAAGGTAATTGAACCTTGGAGCATAGGGATTGATAACAGCCCATTGGCTTATATATAGACATTTAAGTTAAATAATATGATGGAAGTGGCTGCGGGAGAGAGAAATCCCACAGCTGGGGACGAATCTCTTTGGACCTGAGTATGGATATAATATGCAGATGAATGGAGGAGGGAAACCTTTGCAGAAATAGAGACAGAAAGCTCTGGAGGTGTCTGCAAAAGGTTAAGAAGTCTCCCTTCATCCCTCCTGCAATTCTGGGAGCCTGCCTCTGGCATATGGTTTCAGGTTTGGTTCCAGCCACTTTCAATCCCGAACTCCTTTGTATTCTCTTCAGTGCCTCGGTGATGAGCTGCTTAGTAGTAGCTTTGCTGTCAGTGCAGTGCAGGCAGTGCTCATACCTGTTGTGGTAAGTGCGTGAAGAGTTTCAGTCTGGGTTTAACAAAAAAATACAGTCGGTTCTTTGCTCCCAGCCATGATTGCCATACACGTGGGGATGCTGAGCTGGTTGCACGCAGGCTAGCTCAGGAGCAGCAGCCTATGAACAGGGCTGTGCTTTACTTGAATAGTAAACACTGCAGCAGGATGTTTGAATAGATTCTGAACTAGGTTTTGGAAGCGTTCACACGGGTTTAATGCCTCTGTTTGTCTCCCTCAAAATTTTGGATCTGAATTCCCATACTGTCTCTTTTGGAAGCCTGCTAAGCTTACACCTTGAGTGCTTGCTGTGCCAGCAGAGGCATGAGACAAACTTCCACTGAAAGACTTGGTCTTTGCCCTTTCCACAGAAACTATGCTACTATTCCACATTTCTCTTCCTTTCCTTCCCAGCCCTCCGTAATTTTTTCGGCTTGAAACCTTGTTGTCCTCAATGCAGTTCTTTCCCTGATGTTCCAAGAAAGGCAGAAGAGAAATCCTGCATTTCTCCTGAGTAGCAGAAAATGTCCATTGACTGTGAATACAGATCCTCGCTTCTCTGGGTTTATTTTGAACAGGAATTTTTGCACAAAATCAGTCTTGGAAAATTCCCTTTTAGCTCCATGCATGCAAACAAGATACATGGGATGAATATGAGATGTCTCTAACAGCAGGTGTTACTGACTGTGGACAGTGTCATGCTGAAGTTGGAGTCGTGAGAATTTTTATAGTATTTGTTTGAATGTTTTTCTCATGTACGTTGGGTGAATCCTGTTGGCAGGCTCCAGTGTCATGGATGTTTTTGGAGAGAAAAAGGTAGCATCTGCATTACTTTGAATTTGTGGAAGCTTGCACCTGAAGCATGAAACAAATGCATGCTAAATGCAGGTGGAGCAAATGATAGCTGACTGAAGTATGTGTGACTTCCCCAGGAGCTCTGCTGGCACAGACAGGCAGCAGCGTGGCTCTCTTACCTTGTAACTTCATTCAGCAATATATTACTTGACAAGCAGATTGAGAGACTCCTAACGAGTCAGGCCAGAAAGTAAAACCTCTGCATTTCAGATAGGTGAAATAATAAGACTAATCTAAGGAAGGGATCCATATCCAGAGCATCTTGATGCACCTTTAGTTCCTCCTTTCCCCATTCAGGAGTTTCCTGAGCCCTTTTTTGCTTACCTGCCAGGTTGTGGGAAGGGTTTGGCTGAGACTTGGATGAAATGTTTGGACTGAAGTTTTCTTGTCTCCCTCTCAGCCTGTGCCAACAGCACTGGCTCAGGTTGACCGCGAAAAGATCTACCAGTGGATCAACGAGCTGTCCAGCCCTGAGACGCGGGAGAATGCACTGCTGGAGCTGAGCAAGAAGCGTGAGTCTGTGCCTGACCTTGCCCCGATGCTGTGGCATTCGTTTGGCACGATTGCAGCACTCCTTCAGGTGGGTAGGACTGGTGGCATCTTTATCCCGTGGCGCAGCACCAGCATGTTGCAGAGCTTGTGCGTCCATGGGGCAGATCTGGGGAGGTGCTTGTGGGGTCCCTTATCACCGTTGCTGGGAGTACGATGTATGCTGGATCGTGTGGTGAGGAGAGCAGATGTGGGAAGCCTGTTTGCTGTTAATCATCTCTAGCAAGGCAATGTGTGCAGAAACTGTAAGATATCTAATTAGGCAGCTTACGTAGTTGGAAGGGGGACAGGCAAGTTCTTGGGTATATGAGCTCCCTGTGGATCACGTTCTGCTTATTTTCATACAGTGTCATAGTAGAGCTGCAACAGTCTTACTCCTAAGATCTCTGGTTTGATTTGTTTTGCATGAGCTTGGGCACTTCCTGGTCATAAGGTTGCCCTTGCAGGGAGCCTGCTGGAAGGGCAGCATGGGAATGCTGCTTACTGCTCCAGAGATCCTTGCAAGGGAATGTACCTGCATTTCATGTGAAACCGAGCAGCTCAGCTTATCTCTGGGCGAACTACTCTACAGCTGATGACTGGCTGTCTGTCAGTGCCAAGTCTAGTCATGTCTTTTGAAGAAGGAAAGAAAAGAGTGCAGGATTGGCAATATCAAACTGTTCTCGGAGTGGCCCTGAAACAAGTGAAGAAAATTAGAAGGGAGCTATAGTTGGGAGCAGGCAGATTTCTGAATCGGATTTCTCGCCTTCAGCTGCTTCCCCTGCATTGAGTTAAGAGTACCAGCAGCTACAGTATGAATAGAGTGGGTGTGCTCTGCCTCTAGGCACAGGAACAACACTCCTCTTCGATCTGGAAGTTCAAAACAAAGCAGTCCCTACACTAGTAAAGAGCCAGGAAATGAAATGAACCCTTTTTTACTGAAGTTAAGGTTTGAACGCATTCCTGTGACTCCTTGTCAAATTGACTCTGACCCAGCTCTGCCCTTGCCTGGGCAGCATGGTGGCTGCCATGTAACTTGACAGTGATGCTTGGTGAAAGCAGACTGTTATGTCCTGTCACTGTAGTTCCTTGCTGGGCAAATGCTTTGGTGCAGCTTTCTAATGTTTTTCTCCTTTAACTTTTCTTTGTCTGTTAATTTTTAGGAAATTGTAAATATTTATCCATCAATCAACCCTCCGACTTTGACAGCCCATCAGTCCAACAGAGTCTGCAATGCTTTAGCTCTACTACAGTGTGTTGCATCGCATCCTGAAACAAGGTAAGCATTTCCAGGTGCATGAGTTTTCTGAGGTGTTGATGTTGACAGTTCAGCCTGTCTGTTTGACTCCAGAAGCATGTAATCTCCTTTATTCTTTTTTACCAAGAGAAGTGGAACAGAGGACAGAGCTGGAAAATAGGTAGATGCCTGCTGCTTTCACTTGTTTTTGTGGATTATCAGGATGACAGCTTTATAGTGGTCCTAAATGCATTGCATTCCCTGGATATCCTGAGATCCTGTAAATTCCCAAAACATTAGGTTGTGGCAGCTCCTGGGAGCTCAGCCAGAAATAAGGGTTCCTTTGTGCTGAGTGATGTGTGCAGGATCTTTGTTTTAATGAGCTTACAGTTATTTAGACCAGCAGCTTACAGTTATTTAGACCAGCAGCTTACAGTTATTTAGACCAGCTGTCAAAAGAGTGGAATGAGCAGGACTGTCCTTCCCAGAGACGGTGTGTGGCAAGGGAGCAGTAGCAGAGTCATGTCTGGAGTCCTCAGCCAGTACCTGACTTCAGGTTTTCCCAATCTGTCTAGCCTATGTCAGCAGGGGGAAAGATGATGTTGGCTCAGCCAGAATCAGTAGCTAAAACTCAGAAGAAAACTACCCAGAGATCCATGATCTCATGCTTCTCTTCCTGCTGAGAAGAAAGTGCTGCATAGCTGAAGCTGTTTTTCAGCTGCTGCAAAGTAGTGTTTGAACAGCAACCCTCCATGAGATGATACCCAAAGAAACAGGGTAGTTTGACACCACATACCTTTAAATGTAAAGTTTTAAAACTGAAAACAGAGGAAGAATGTCAGATGATTGTGCAAGAGAGCTTCCCTCTGCTAGCAGAGTGATCTCCAGGTTTCTCCCTGCAGTCTGTATTTTTCACCATTATCAGAAGGCAGTGTGAGGACTCTTGGGGAAAGGTGGCTGTGCACATTTAAACTGTGGTAATGCCTAGAGATCAGCCAGTCTGGACTTCTGTCATGCAGAAGCTTTGTACATGCATTGTGGTTGACTGTCCCTGCCCATGGGAGCCTGCAAGGTGAAATGCAACAGTGAATGTACAAAGGAGAGGGTCTGGGTGGCAGGAAGAGGTAATAAAAACAGCAGGACGTGCTCTGTTCCTGGTCAGCTGAAAACTGATGGTTTAGGTTAGGTTTTGTGTTAGGTTTTGTGCTGGGCCCAGTGCAGAATTTACTTCGTACCATTCCATCAGAGAACTAACTGTTACGCTCTTTTGAGGAGCAGCAGCAGTAGTGTCTGTCAGGAATAGTCTGAGGCTCTGCATGGCACTGCTGGATTGTGTGCTCGCTTTCTTTTTCTTGTCTCATGTTGGGTGTTTTCCCCTTCCTACAGGTCAGCTTTTCTGGCAGCTCATATCCCTCTCTTCCTGTACCCCTTCTTGCACACAGTTAGCAAGACACGTCCGTTTGAGTACCTGCGACTCACAAGCCTCGGAGTGATTGGTAAGCAGCCAGGCTAATGCTGGAACACTGGGTTTTTTGTCAAGTTGGATGCAGTTCATGCTGTGGGTATAGAGACCTGCAGGACCAAAATCACGGCTCTCTTTACTGGGATCTTCTGAGTCCTGTAGTATTAACAGGAGGAGCTGCTCCTTCTCCATCAGTTGTAGAGGCAGGTTCTTCCTGGTGTGTAGGAACTGGGCTTTTCACTAATAAGAAAACACTGAAGACTGGGTACATTGTCAAAAATATGTTTCCTGTCAGTGCAAGCACCTGTAGGCTTGTTGTGCCTTCACCCTCAGCCTAGCCAGCTAGACACTGCGATGGGTGGGTACAGTCTGGGCTTCCTTTGGGTTTTTGTCATTGATTGACTTGGGTGTATTTGCCCTGTCTTCCCCTTATCCTGTTTTTTTTCTTCTTTCTGCCCCAAACATTTCCCTCTCAATGTATAAAGTATAAGGCGGGTCTTAAAATGCATTTCTTCCCAGAGGTTGCTGTGGGTGACATGATCCTCTTGTGTTTGTGTTACCACTGGGGGAGAGCCAAGAATGTATCCCCTTTCTGAAAAATGAATAACCCCCAAACCCAGCTTGATCACTTTTATGCTGCCAAAACGATTTCTTCTCCTGCTGTGTACTTACTGCAACATATTTAGGATGACAGGTGCTCTGCTTGCCATTCAGACTTAATGATTCCTGGGGAGGGCACAGCACAGGCCCTCTTTGAAAGGTGAGATTTTTTGGAAACGATTTATCATTTATTGATTTTGGTTTTTGTTTTTCCTTCAAGGGGCCTTGGTGAAAACTGATGAGCAAGAAGTGATAAATTTCTTATTGACAACAGAAATCATCCCCCTGTGCTTACGCATTATGGAGTCTGGCAGTGAACTCTCCAAAACGGTACCTACTCTTTTTGTCTTAAGACTTGTTGTTGTTTATCTCTGACTGACCAGGCAGCCAGTAACCTGCAGAGTTTGCTTGTGTCCTGTTGCAAATGCTGGGGCAGCTCTGAGTGGCGTTTTTACCTCCTCAAAAACCAAACAAGACAAAACCACCAAACAAGACAAAACCACCAAACTAAGCTGAAGTTCCTGAGCTTGGTAGTTTTGCTGGGAAAGATCTTGCTGCTCTCAACACCCATTCCCTCCTTTGCAGCCCTGCAGAGTAACTTTCAGGATCAACTTCCCTTGGCCTGAAAGAAAAAATGCTGTAGCTACGCAGTGCAGTGGTTGGGTGGCAGCTGTTAGTGGTGGTTATGGGAATGTTCATCCCACTGGGCCAGTTTGTTGTCCCCCTGATCCGGGGCCCCTCTCCCCATGAGCTCAGATCTGTGGTCAGACTGGTCCTATGATCCAGGTCGGCTGGCCACAGGTTTTAGTCTGTGTGCTTCTCTGGTGAAGGTGGCTGAGATAGCTGGCTTAGGTTCTTCCAGAAAGTCACGTGTCTCATGATGAATCAGTAGTGCTCAAGATGAAAACCGAAATCAGCTTGCTGTCTAGATGGCAGGGCCAAGGGACAGATCCTTCTCCTGCTTCTCGCTCTGTGACCAGAGTGGCGTGGCTATAATCCTGAGGCAGTCCTGAGCAGCCCTGCAGTAGTTGCTGTCTTACACAACCTGCATCCAGTCATCTTGTACACACTGCTTTGTGTCCATCTTTTTTCTTCAGCCAGAGATGCCAGGCATTGTGTAATGTCCTGCATTTTCTTTTGGCTTTAAACTTTCACCGTGTAAAGCATTTGCTGCCTGCTGAAAGGCCTTTCAGCTTTGGGACTGGCTTGAAAAGAACACAGCACAAAGGCTTTTCGGGATAGATAAGTTGCTTATGTGCTTGCTTTTCTGCTTTCTCCCCTTTCTAGGTTGCTACGTTTATTCTTCAGAAAATACTCCTGGATGACACAGGGCTGGCATATATCTGTCAGACTTATGAGCGGTTTTCCCATGTTGCCATGATACTGGTAAGATTATTTGTTTCCTCTCTTTAAAAAAAGAAAAAATTATGCTCTAGCAGCCAGCTTTTTCAGCTGGTTTACTGCTTCTCAGCATCTTTACTGCTCTCTGGCTGGAGCATAGGATGAAGGAGGCAAATCGTTCTTGGGCTTACTGCTTGCGACACTAACTCTGTGCTTCCGCATGTTTCCTTTGTATATCTCTGCCTCGCATGTCAGGAGAATGCATACTAGTTGTAATTTACGAAGTCCACAAGATAAACTGGGTAAACATCTCCAGAGAAGAAAAAGAGTTTTCAGGGTTGTTAGTTGGATGTGAATTGATTTCATTTTATGTAAGAATGATCACACGGCTCAGACCATGGATCCATTTCCCATCTCTGTCTCCCACAACAGGTTGAAAGAGCAGCAGGTTGAGCAAAGGAGTAAGAGCAGGGCAGGCATATACGATACTTGCCCTCGTAACAGTCTTGCAGCTGCCAGCTATTTTCAGCTTTGGATTTCTGGGGGCCAGTTGTGGGATTTCCATGCAGTAACCCCCAGAGTTTGTCCTATCCTCCCCTTGAACCTGTGGAAACTTTTTGCATCCACAGTGTCCTTTACCAAGGAGTTTCACAGGTTTCCTGTTCACTGCCTGGAAGGCCAACCACCTTTTTTTCCTCTTTGAACCTGGCTCCTACTAGCTGCTGCTTATGACTCTAATTCTTCTGTTGGAACACAGAGAGCAGACAATTTCTGTCCATTCCCTGTCCCCTGTGAAGGAGGAGTTTGGGTCCTCATAATTTGCTCATCCCAGGAGTAATAGCCCCAACTTGAGCTTTATCTTTTGAGCTTGCCAAGGTGAATACATGTCTCCCCTGGAATAGCTATTGTCGTGCTTTTGTGTTTGGTTGCATTTTAAAGAGCAGTCTCAGGAGAAGAAAATGCAGCATTAAGTAAAGTGCTTTGTGATGCTGGTTCTGTGCCTAAATGTTAATGCTTTCATTGGCAATATTTATTTGTCTGTTTTCCCAAATGTAAAGAAAATGTTACCTCCTAATCCACCCACAAACAGCAAAATATGAACAATTGAGCTGATGCCCATAATGTCCAATGTGACATGATTTTTGCATTTAAGAATAGGATCAGCTTTGATGAAAGTACATCTGTCTCAGGGGCGAAGTGAAGGACACAATTAGAAATCCTGGGGTAGGGGAGGGAAGGAGACCAAGGAAGAACCCGTGGCCGGGAAGGGTATGAGCATGGAAGGGTGTGGGCACGTAAAGCTGTGTTAGCATGGAAGAAATCCTAGCTGTGGTATAACCCCACCACTGGGTGAAGCACTGATGTGATTAATAATCTGTAGCACTAGGGAGAAAGATGAAAACATTCATAGCCATTTGTGTTCTCTGTTTCAAAAATTGGGGTAGTATACTCCTGTCTCATGAGGGCGATGATTTACTTCCTTGTCTGGTGATAACTGAGTGAGATGTTACGCAAGTGTTAGATGCTTTTAAAAGAGCAAGTTAGTATTTCCCATCCAGGAGCTGTCTGAGGAGCTCTCTGACTTTATTTCAAATAAATATTGGTATCCTGGGGAACTGCTGAGAACAGGAAGCTTGCAAAAGGGCAGATGAGGGGGACCAGCTAATTGCTAACTGTCTGAACATCCAAATGCAGGTGAATTTGGCTAATGAGGAAAATGATTAGTGCTAGCCAATGTAGTTTTACAGGAAAAAAAACCCAATTTGTTGGGCAAATGTGAGTATGAGGAAGCAGACCATTAAACTCCTTCAGAGCAGGCGTGTGAAGGCATCCACACTGTTCGCTAGGCTGGGTGCATTCAGAGAGGCAATGTCCTACATGGCGTGAGAAATGGAGGCTGGGGCAGGGAGATCTGCCTGGTCTTGCTTCCCAGTAATGGCTTAATGAGGGATGTAGCAGAAAGAGGAAAATACAACTCTTGGGTGTGTGATGAGACCAGATGTGGATCTTACTATATGTTGTGTGGGTGAGCCCAGTCGTTCGGCATGGCTTCCTAGGCTCCTGTTCACGTTTTAAAAGGGCATTGAAATGAAGGCAGTGCGAATGATAACAGGGAGTGTTGCAGAGCTTGGGAACATGCTTCACGGGGTGACTCAGCCTGAGCTTATCAAAGTGTTTGGGATACGTTCGCCTTCCTCCATGAGGGGGAAACCCCAGGTTCTCTTTAATCTAGCAGAGAGTTGGACCTGCTAAGCAGTTCTGGGGAGGTAAAAACCAAATAGAGATGAGACAAGCTTTCCCCTAGCTGCTGGGAGAGTCCTTTCCAAGTCCTGGCTTGCTGCTCTTCTCACAGGCATGTTGGCAAGCAGAGCGCCGGGCTCCATGCAGGGGTGTCTAGATGAAAGGTAATGGGCTGTGATGCGTGGGAGGCCAGAGTGAGTGATTTAATGGTCTTTCCCAGTTCCTGCTGCTTGTGAAGCTGTTCTTAAAAGACTTTAACTGGTGGCACTGGCCTCTGTCAAACAGGGTAAAATGGTCCTGCAGCTCTCCAAGGAGCCGTCGGCACGGCTACTGAAACACGTCGTCCGCTGCTACCTTCGCCTTTCCGATAACCCCAGGTAAACATTTTAGGAGTTTGGGCAGGGGCTTCTCCTGCTCCCTTGGAAGTGCAGTTCTTCTCCACAGTGCCCACGCGGGGAGAGTCAAAGTTCCTTGTCTGTCCCTACATCAGCCTTAGCTCAGTGTGGAAAATGGGTGGGTTTTTTTGTTTGTTTGGGGTTTTTTTTATTGCTAGTCCCAGGGGCTTTTATGGTACATGGGTGAAACAGTGACTGTTGGGCTCATGCAGATTCAAGCTGTGCAGGTTACGACTGCCTGAGCTCAAACGCAGCTTGAACTAGGTACAAGGGAGGGACTGAGGTGGAAGGTACGCTATGCTCTCCCTCTTCTGCATCGTGTGGGCTGTTAGCAGAGGAAGCCAACAGATGAAATTCTGTTGAATTGAAAGTTGAGGGAATACAGACTGATTTCCTGCTGATCAGCAGCTCTGCCCAAAGCCACTGGGTATGTATTTGTTGTCTCGGGCTCTCCTGGCATTGCTCTTGACTGATGGGTGTCAGGGCACAGGGGTTGGCCTCGTGGTGCCTAGTGTGAGGGATGGGAGCCGTGCTGGCTGGCTGAGCGCCACGTGCTGTGGTGCTGCTGCTTGGTGCTTTCCTTGGCTGGCTCTGCCGGGGAGACCCCCCAGGCAAAGGAGCGTCGTGACCCCAGTGGGGTTTGCTCCCCTCTTGCCCCTGTGAGTTTATTTGTTGGGCCCCGTTTCTTGTCTCTTGATGTAGGGCACGTGAAGCTCTCAGGCAGTGCCTTCCTGACCAACTGAAGGACACCACCTTCGCCCAGGTCCTGAAGGATGACACCACCACAAAGCGCTGGCTGGCTCAGCTCGTCAAGAACCTGCAAGAGGGTCAAGTCACTGACCCACGGGGCATCCCTCTTCCTCCGCAATGACTGCTGGGGGAGGTGGGGGACCGGGGAAGAAACAGCTCAGGTTTACAAAGAACCGGGAACAGGTGACCTTTTCCACAACAAACTGGGCATGCCAGCTGGCTGCTGGCCTGTCAGACCATCCCACCCAGCTAAAGGGCTGCTCTGTAGCAGTGCAGCATGCCTCTGGGGATTGCAACACCAGCAAATGCTGATACTACAGCTTAAAAAAAAATCAATAAAAACAGTCTGTAAAGATCCCTGTCTCTCCAGGAGGCTTGGCTGGCACCTCTCCCGCCACCACTGGGCAGGGGGTAGTGCAGTTGTCCGCTCTTCCAGCTAGCTCAGCCTCTGCCCAAGTGGTGCCTGACACGGGGTGTGCGCGCCACGTCCCTCCAGATCCTTGTCACTTCTTGTTTACACATCTGTTTAGATGAGTGAGCTGAATAAAAGCCTATCCAGTTGTTCTGTCCCCGCTAAAGAGTGCTACTCAGCTGCAGGTAGCCCAGGGACAGCTTTCTTCCCTGCCAGCACATCCTTGCTCCTGGCTCCGCATCCAGCTGGCGCAGCGAGCTTCTCTCTTCCTTTGGCGCGGATGCAGCGGCTGGAGCTGGGCCACTGCGGTACTTGCCCCAGGAGAGGAGGGGTGGATTAGTCGCGATGAACCCACACGTCATAAGCTTGCTTTCCAGGGCTCTGGGGGAGGAGAAGACAGCAGGACTGTGGCTCTTGTGCTGTAAATAGTGCGCTCCCACAGCTAACCAGCGACCGGGGTCTGATGTGTGCTGGCCTCCCATCTAGCCCAGTTCTTGCCCAGCGAGGCTGCAGGCTGGCTTGTCAAATGGAGCTCAGCATTAGGGAACCTGCCTTGGGCTGGTCGGCAGGCCACCGACTGATGATCCCTGGCCATGGGACAGCTGGGAGCGACATCCTGCAGGCTCCAGGTATGCCGGCTTCCGCACCCGCTGCCTGCCAGGCGTCTCTCAGTCCTGGCCCCCGCCCCCCGTCCCCCCCCATCCCCCCCCTCCAGCTCATCTCTGCCAGCCGGCTGCATCCATTTCAGCTTTCAGACCTGCCTTGGCGTCTGCCTCGGCCCCACTGCAATTAAAATGGACCAGCAGCTGCTTACCTGCCTTCCCTGCACCAAGGGGTGAGTGTGGCTGCGGCGGGCTCTCAGAAGCAGCCGAGGAGCTCCTGGGCTCTGCTGCAGTGGAGCCTGTGCTTGGCTGCAGGCAAGCCTGGGCAGCAACTCGATTTCTCCCCCCTCCTCGAGTAGCCCATTTTGCTGATCATCTGCAGTGTTGTGCCAACAGTGTCTTAAATCCCATCTTGTTTCCCTTCCCTCTTCCCCTCGCAGCCTTGCGTAACAAGGGCAGAGCATGGCCTCTTCCTTGCCCCTGTGGTCCTGTTTTTTACAACCATTGCTGCCTTTTCCCTCCCCTCCACTCTGACCTTTACAGGGTGTGAAAATGCTTCTGTTGGGTTTTGGGGTTTGGGGTTTTTTTCTTTTTTTTTTGTAAGTTCGAATTAATAAATGATAAAACCCCAGCCAGCACAGATTGCTCCTGGTCTGATCTCTTGGGGAGGGCAAGTGGCAAGCGTGGGGGATTTATTGCAGGCAGGAGGAAGGGGGGGATGTGAGCTGGGGAGAGTGCATGGCCTTTCTGGGTGGAAGCTGGCCGCATCCCTGCGGCACCCCATCTCTCCTGGAGCAGGTAACGTGGAGGGGATTTTGGGGAGGAGGTGCTGCTTCGTCTTGCTTCACAGGAAGGCAGCGAGCCCTCTCCCCGGTGGGAGGCCGCTGGGGAGAACGCTCGCTGCCTTCCCGCGGCATGTTTGCCAGTGCTGCCACGCTGGCCCAGGGTCCAGGTCTGTTAAAGCATCGACCACCTCGAGTTTGGTCCCTGCCCTGCAGCCCTTGCGCCCAGCTCGGCCTCCCCCAAGGGTGCCCCAGCTCGGATCCCCGTGGGGATTTTGCTGCGGGATGCTCCTGCCGTGTCCCGTGTCTCTTCCCAACTGGAAACTCCTGTGCTGGGAGGTGGAAATGGGGTGCTCAGTCCCAGGCGGGGGCACTGTAGGGTGCTCACACCCCACTCGGGAACGGCGTGACCTTAATCCGAGGCGACCTTGAGAGGCGGGGGCCGGGGGCGTCCCGCGGGGGCGGGCTCGCCGTCCTGCCGCCGCCGAGGGGCGGGCAGCCCGGGCAGCCCCGGCCCTGTGCGGCCGCGGGCGCTGGAGCACCGGCGGAGCGGAGCAGCACCGGAGAGCGGGTACGGGGCCAGCGCCGGGTCCTCCGCGGGGGAACGGAGAGGGGCGGCGGGGCGGGCTGGGACCCCCGGGCTCGGGCAGCGCCCTCCCAGAGGCGGCTGCACGCGTGGCGTGGCGTGGCGTGGGGGGAGAGGTGCCGGCCGTTTGGTTTGCTTTAAGGTGTCCCTTGCCCCCCAGCTCCGCACCCCCCGGGTTGTGCTGTCCCATCCCGGAGCCCCTTGTCTGACCCTCTCCCCCGGCCCCTCTGACCCTGTCGGCTGCCGGCTGCTCCACCTGCGTGGGTCAGGCTCCATCCCCGTCCCCCTGCGTGGGTCAGGCTCCATCCCCGGGCGCTGCAGCGTGTCCTGGGGCGGGTGGGAAGGCTGTGCGGTGCAGCGGGGCTGAGCAGAGCTCGGGGACACGGGTAGTCTGTGTGCACACCGGGACAGCCCCGGGAGGATGTCCGGGGGGGCCATCCCTCCCTGCTTTGGCACGGCCACCCCCACGGTGGCATTTAACTCTGCCGGGGGACTCTGAGCTGGAGCGGCTGGGGAGTGCTCACACCCGCTGGCCCTCCAGCTCTGCCTGGGGACTGTCACCTCCAGGAGAGAAGCTGCGGTGGCTCAGCGTGTGCTGGGAGGAGCTGGGGCTGTCCCTGGCAGGGGGCAGCAGCCCTGCGGGAAGCCCTTGGGTTGGGTTTCTCCAGCCCCTGGCTCCTGTCTCGCTCCCCTCGACAGTCTAACTCAGACAGGAGCAAGGGGGCTGCACGGGGCTGGGATGCACCGGGCTTGGGGCATTGCTTATGCGCTGGGGAGAGCCAAACAGACATGTCCTTGTGTCCATGCTTATGGGATCTTCCCTGCACTGGAAAGGATCGTCTCTTCTTCGTTGTGCATGCAGGAAAGGCCCAGCTCCACGGCTGGGACAGGGCTGGGCACACTCGGGCTGTGCCAGGAGCCTGTAAGGGTGGAGATCAGTTTAGTTCCAAAATCTCAGTGCAGCTAGGGGCCTGGGGGCTGCAAGCAGCTCCCTTGCATGCTGCCTCCTTGCACACATGCGTGGCAGGGTGCAGAGAGGACAGACCCGATGGTGGCACCAAGCCCATCCCTGTCCCAGGCCAGTGTCTCTCTCCGCTCCTCCAGCTTTGCTGCCTCTCCCTCCACACTGGCTTCCCAAAAACATCCCTGACTCCATCTCCTCACCTACTGCAGCGCAGGGGGCACAGGGCAGGTGGGCACCTGGAGCTGTGACCCTGCAAAGCAGCCACACTGGGCTGGGGCTGCCAGGAGGCAAGAGGGTGCAGGGAGATGGGTGCCTGGGGTTCCTCTGCCCCCATTTCCCTGCAGGCTGTGGGGCACAGCGGGGATAAGAGTACGCTGGGCACTCCTGGGACTGTGCAAGCCAGCAGGTATCAGGGCACCCACTCTGCAGGGCCTGAGAGGAGCGGTGGTGACACCCTTCTGTTTGTGGGTGCGGGCACCCTGAGCCCTGGGCTGGTGGGTTGGTGCCCCCTGGCACATCGGATGCAGGAGGGTGCAGGCACTGCAGGGAGTCCTTGTGGTCTGAGCCCTGCAAGAAGGGCTGGTGCTGGGAATGCGCAGCCCTGGGCACTGCTGGGAGGCAGCTGGGAGGCACCCCGGCTGCTGCTCCATGTCTCCAGCAATACGTGAGGTCCCCAAGAGCATGGGCAGGCAGTCCCCACTTGCCCTGGGGACAGCCGAACGGCCACTGCCAGCCCCACGCCTGGCATGTCCCCCAGGAGCAGGGCCATAGCCCCAGCCAGTGCTGTGCTGGGGATCTGCCCTGCCCGTCTCCACACCGAGCGGGGGACGGCTGCCATCTGGCCCCTGAGCCTGCGAGGGTCTGGCAGCCGGGCTTGGCAGCTGCCTGCACGCTGACAGCACCAGCTATTCCCGGCCCCGCACCACGGTGCCTGTGCTGAGTCAGGGGCCTGGGGCACGGCTGCCACCCCTGCGCCCCGGCACAGAGCATTTTGCCCCCAGGGACCCCTGGGTCCCCTCCTGCACCCAAATCCCAGCCCACTGGCTGTGGCGCCTGCTCCTCAAGGGCCCAGCTCTAACAGCTGGGTGACAGGCAGATCCAGCGATTTGTCAGTCTAATTAAAGCCTTAACAGCCTAATCAAAGCCTTATTGTCAGTCCAGTTGTATTTATAGTCCCACTCATCGCAGCGCGCTCTCCGTAGGGCTGCTGGTGCGGTTGCGGCTCCGGGGTGCTGACGTTCCTTGGGGAGAAGGGGCTGGGGGAACTGAGGGTCCTGCTCTGTGCCCCATTCCTTGCTCTTACAGCAAGTAAGGCTCTCCCTTACTTCCAAATTTGCTGGTTGGGGGCTATTTCCCACGTGGTGGGGGCTTGTTCTTGGCTCTCCTGGGCACCCCCAGGGCAGTGTTTCCTGGTTCATGAGGCTGCTTCTCCCCTGGGAGCAGTGACCTGGGGCACCAGGGCTCTGGTACCCGCCGGGCTGTGGGGCGGCTGCACTCACAAGTTTTTCTGTTTTCGTCCTACACCTTTTGAGCTCCGGCTTCCTGGTAATGTAAATTAATATTTCATGAGCACAGCAGGGTGAACTTGACACTTAAGGAAAGCAATGACCCAGCAGGAGACAGGCACAGGTGCGCTTGCACACAGGCAGGGGTACATGCACCTTGCACATGCATGGGCATGGCCGGAGCCCAGCCAGCAGGGCCCAGGTGCAGTTTGGGGGTCTGGCCCCGCTCCCCCCAGCTGCCCTCTTTCTTCCCTCCCTAGCAGCCACCAGCACGGAGGAGGCAGAGCCATGGCTTCGCTGCTGTGCAACGCCCGTGAGTGCCCCGGCAGAGGGGAGGCGCGGGGCAGGGCACTGGGCCACCTGGATTTACACCAGGACAAATCTGGCCCATGGGTTGAGCTCACCTTGCTACACTCGGGAGCATCCCGACCCCACTGCTGCTGTTGGGACCGGGCTCGGCAGCGCCGAGGGTGGGTGGAAAGATGGGGTATTACCTTCTGCTCCTCTTGTGGTGAAGGGAGTTTGTTTGGGGTCCGTCGCTCCTCCATCCCAAATAGAGGGACCATGTGGGGTGCCAGGGGCAGGAGGGAGTAAGGTAGCAGGGCAGAGTGCCTGGATATCCCCGCCCTCAGTGATGCAGCCCACGCTGCCCCCAGGCATCCAGCTCACAGACACGCTGAAGCAGATGCAGCAAGGGACACTGATGCGCAAAGTCAAGTCCAAGAGCTGGAAGAAGCAACGTTACTTCAAGCTGCAGGATGACTGCATGACCATTTGGTACCAGTCCAAGAGGACAGGCAAAATTGAGTCTGCCTGTGAGTACCGGCTGCTGTGTGTGTTGTTCATGGGGCCATCAGTAGGGTTCAGAGTGAACAGGAGTGTGAATGTGGGGAGCGCAGCCAGCAAAGGGTGCTGGGTTATTCAAGAGAGGCTCTGTTTGGGCTCTTCTCTCCCACACCTCTCCATGAAGCATCCTGCCCCCAGCAGGACCCATGGGTCACAAGGGCTGGGTAGAATTTGGAGCTGATACAAGTGGAAGCTCTGGTGTGCCAGCAGCGGAGTAGGCAGACAAACAGAGGTGCGGGTGGATGAGTAGCTCAGTGGATGGATAGCTCAATGGTTAGATGGATGGATGAGTAGCTCAGTGGGTGGGTGGATGGATGGATGAGTGCAAGAAGGGGTGTCTGGAAGGACAGATGTCTGTCGGCAGTGCCCCTGGGCCCTGCAGTCCTTGTCCCCCATAGACAGGCCTCCCCTCCCTCTGCCCCAGTCTCCATCAGTGATGTGGAGACGGTGCGGGAAGGGCACCAGTCGGAGGTGCTGCAGAGCCTGGCCGAGGAGTTCCCCCCTGAGCGCTGCTTCACCATTGTCTTCTACGGCCGCCGGGGCAACCTGGACCTCATTGCGGGCTCGGCAGAGGAAGCGCAGTGCTGGGTCCAGGGCCTGCACCAGCTCATCGAGGTGGCCACCAGCATGGACCAAAGGGAGAAGATAGACCAATATCCTTCCTGCGGGCACCACTCTGCCCTCCACACTCAGTCCTTCCCCCATCTCCTGCCTTGCCCCAGCGTGTGCTTAGCTCTTCTGGTCTCACCACCTGCATCAGGGCAGGGAGAGCCCACAGAAAAAGGAAAAGAGGCCCTCTGATGCTCCCCAGCTCCATCTCTCTTAGCCAAGGTCCTTTCCCTTAACATCTGCCCTGGTTTCTCGCACATGGATTCGTGACTGGTTTCAGAAAGCCGACAAGAATAAAGATGGGCGCATGAACTTCAAGGAGGTGCAGCGTCTCCTTAAGATGATGAATGTGGACATGAATGAGGATCATGCCCTGCGGCTCTTCCAGGTAAGCTCTGCTCCTGGGGGCCTGGAGGGGCTGGAACAAGCTGCACTACACCCCCCCTGCAGAAGGATGCAGTCACTCTCTTCTGTCCGTCTGTGCATCCATCCATCCATCCATTTATTTGTTCACCAAACCGCCTGTTTACCCAGACAAACATCCTTTTGATCATTTATCTGTCAACCCAACCAGCCAAGGCAGCTGTTGCTTTCTCCCATTCATTTGTCCACCCAGCTGCTTATATGGCCACCCAGCTAACCAGCCATCTGTTTATTTATCCATCAACCCAAGCAGACATCCAGCTGTCCATCCATCCATGTAACCATCCATCCATCCATCCATCCGTCCCTCCATCTGTTTGTCCAGCTCTCCATCCATGGACCCATCCATCTATCAGTCCACCCAAACAGCCCTCCACCTGCCAATCCATCCATCCATCCATTCACGCATTGATAGATGCCTACCACTGCTGCTGGCGTGGAGTCTCTGTGCCATCCGTTGGGGGTGGGCAAATCCCCCCACAGCCCCATGAGGTGGCCAGGGCACCCCATTTTGCCCCAGCTGGGTGCTGAGTGAGCTCCCTTGCAGGCTGCCGACAAGTCAGAGTCGGGGACTCTGGAAGGAGAGGAGTTCGTGCTCTTCTATAAGGCCCTCACGCAGCGTGAGGAGGTGCTGAGCCTCTTCCAGGACTTCTCCGAGGATGGGAAGAAGCTGACACTGCTGGAGCTGGTGGATTTTCTACGACAGGAGCAGCTGGAGGATGAGGGAACAGAGGAGCTGGCCATGGAGCTCATCGACAAGTATGAACCGTCGGAGACAGGTGAGAGCCAGCCCGGACATGGGCTGTGCTCTGCATGGTGGGAAGGAGGGGGCTGAGACCCACAGCCTCATGGCAGGGGCACCTCCAGCCCCATCCTGCTGCTGGTGGGCATGGGGGGAAGGCTCACCATGGTGTGATCTGGGTGCAGTTCCCCTTTTTTTGGTCCATTCCTGGACCATTTTGATGTAGAAGGTTGGCCAGCCATGGGGTGCAAGCTCCGGCTTTGGGGTCCGCTGCCCACCTTCCCACAGCTGCTGCCCTGGGACATCTCTACCCGTGCCCCAGCCTCTGGCAGCAGCCATGCCCACCTGACTGGGGATGCCAGGAGCAGCCAGCAGCCCCGTTTGTCCTGATCCTGTCCCCTCCGGGTCCCCGGCTGTCGCTGAGCATCTCCCTCCACCTGCAGCCCGGGCTCGCCACGTACTGAGTGCCGACGGGTTCCTCATGTACCTCTGTTCCCCGGAGGGCTCCATCTTCAACCCCCGGCACCGGGTGCTGTGGCAGGACATGAGCCAGCCACTCTGCCACTACTTCATCTCCTCCTCCCACAACACCTACCTGATAGAGGACCAGATCCGGGGCCAGAGCAGCATCGAGGGCTACATCAGGTAAAGGGGCTGCTCCCTCCTGGCTGACCCCCAGCACTCTCCTGCCCCACTGCTGTGTCCTGGGCAGCTCCATGGGGCAAACCCACCAAGAGAAGAAGCTCCTTTGCCCCCTCCTGGTCCAGCACGCCTGTGGCCATGCCATGTGGTGCCCAGCAAGGGGGTCCATTTTGGGGATGCTGAGCCCAGCTCTTCCTGCCCTGCATGCAGCAGCGTCTCCACCCTTGGCAGTTGTCCCCTGGTCCCTGCAGGGATGACACCCACAGCCAGAGGGAAGGGCAGGGCGCTGGTGCCCTGGCTGGGTGCAAGGTCCCAGGGGTGACCACTCACCCACAGGGCTCTGAAACGGGGCTGCCGGTGCCTGGAGGTGGATTGCTGGGATGGGCCGAACGGGGAGCCCATGGTGTACCATGGCCACACCTTCACCTCCAAGATCCCCTTCCGGGAGGTGGTGAGCACCCTGGGGAAGTACGCCTTCAAGGTAGGGCACCCTTCCCTGGGTGCTGGCTGTTGTGGGTGGCCCTCGGCAAGTGGCGGGGGGAATGTGGCTGTAATTTGGTGCAGTGATGGATCTCTAGAGGAGGACCGGTGCTGGGGCAAGGAGCGTGGCTGTGTCCCTTCCTGGGGGACAGTGCTGGGGGGTCTGACCCACAGCCCTGTGCTGTGCCGTGCCAGGGGATGGGGGCTCATGCAGACATGGTCTGCTGGGGGTGCAGGGGTGAGATGGGGCCTGGGGGATGTGGTGGTGTGATGGGATATGGGGGATGCTGGGGGATTGGAGGGGTATGAAGGTCTCAGGGGTATAACAGGACACACAAAGGGCTCCATCCTGGCACTGATCACGCCTGGGCAAAGCCCTTGTGAGAGCTCCTCAGCCCCACTGAGGCTGATCTCCAGCTGTGCATGTTGCTTCCCAGACCTCGGACTACCCAGTGATCCTGTCCCTGGAGAACCACTGCAGCATGGAGCAACAGGAGGTTCTGGCCCAGCAGCTCAAGGACATCCTGGGGGAACAGCTCCTCACTGCCACCACCGATGGGCGTGTCCCCACCCAGCTCCCATCCCCGGAGGTAGGGACAGAGTGCGGCTGTGCTGTGCATTGCTGTCCCATCCGGGAGTGGGGTGAGGAGGTGGCTCTGCTCTCCAGAGGAAAGGCCACCCCTGTCCCAGTGTTGTCCTGCTCCACTGGAGCACTCAGGAACCCTGGGGACACTGTGCCCTCATGTTCACAGGGGTCCCAAAGCTGTCCCCAAGGTTGTCTCGCCATGCCCTGCAGAGCCAGAGGGACAGCAGTGTAGAGCCCTCTCACCCCATCCCCTCCTCAGTGCTGCAGGGAGCTGGTGGTGCTGCCCCCAGCAGTGCGGGGTCCCAGGGGACAGCAGGTCCCACGGAGGAGATGGGCACCCCAGGGTGCCAACTTTCCATCCACAACCCTGCAGGAGCTGAAGCACAAGATCCTGCTGAAAGGGAAGAAGATTGGGCGGCTGGAGGACATGCTGGATGGGCCAGGGGACGAGGCACCCGATGTGTCTGATGATGACAACGGGGCAGAGGCGGAGGAGGAGAGGCGGAGGGTGAAGGTGGGTGGCCTGGGCTGGGGACCGGCTGGGAGTGCTGAGGCCCCAGACACAGCTATGGGTTGTGGTGACATCCCAGTGCTGAGGGGAGAGGCAGAGACTGCAGGAACTTCACCAGGGAGGGGGAACAACCCTTTCTGCCCCTGGCCATGTCAGCCTCCTCTTTGCACAGCGTCCCTGTGGTGGAACTGTGCTGGGAGTCCCCTGCCTGCTCCATTCCTGGCAGGAAGGCTGCCCGTGGTGGGATGCTGCCACTCCCAGCACCTCCTGGCTGTTCTCAGCTGCCCTGGGCTCTACAGCCCCCATCCCGGGTGAGTGCTGGGGGATGGTGCACCCATCGGAGTGGACCTAACACGGCTCTGCCTTGCAGAAGAACAAGGAGAGCCTGGCGCAGGCATTGTCTGACTGTGTTGTCTACTGCAAGAATGTGTCCTTCCGGGGCTTCCAGGAGGCTCGCAGCCATTCCCGGCCCTCTGAGATCTCCTCCCTTGCCGAGGCCAAGGCCAGGAAGCTCATCCGGGACGCAGGTGAGGCAGAGGGGCAGCGGCATGCAGGGAGCGGGCCAGGGTGGAGGGGGCAGGCAGCTTCCTCAGGTGTAGGGCTAGATCCTCCAGGCACCGGGGTTCCCTCCCTGTCCGGGAGAAAGAGGGTCCAGCGCGGCTGTTCCCTGGGTTTTGGCTCTGGTGGTTGAGAGGGCGGTTCTTGGCTTAAAAAGTGAGGCAGGATGCCTGGGTTTGTGGGAGGGGAGAGGGATGAGAATTGGTGGGTGGGTGGGTGCATGGATGGATGGATATTTGGATGGATGTCTGGACGGGTAGATGAGCAGGTGAGTTGATGGATGGGTGGATGAAAGGATGGATGGGTAGGTGGATGGGTGAACAGTGCGTGGTGTGGGTGGCTGTGCAGGCCAGGGAATGACCCCCACGACTGGCCCTGACGCTCCATCCCTAGGGAATGAGTTTGTCCGCCACAACACCTGGCAGCTGACACGCATCTACCCCAGCGGGATGCGGACCGACTCCTCCAACTACAGCCCCCATGAGATGTGGAATGTGGGGTGTCAGATCGGTATGGCTGGGGGGAATCAGAGCTGCGGGCTGGGGAGATGCCCCAGGTCCTGTGCCAAATGGCACCATCAACACCTGCATTGGTACCAGCTACAACCCTGGCTGGCACCAGGTGTGGCTGCAGGCTCTTGCCCTGCATCGAGGAGCCCGGGGGTACCCAGGTATTGGGGGCTTGTCCCCCTGTGTGGCCCCGCTTCTCTCTGGCTCTGGGGAGAGGCTGCTTCTCACCTCCAAGCAAGGCACGGTCTCCAAGCTGCCCTGAACCCTTTCCCTACTGCCTTCCCCCAGTGGCCCTGAACTTCCAGACAGCTGGCATGGAAATGGACCTGTGTGATGGGCTCTTCAGCCAGAATGGCCGCTGCGGCTACGTGCTCAAACCACTCTTCATGAGGGACGAGGAGACTCTCTTCAACCCCAGTGACCCTGGCAGCCGGGAGGGCCCTGGCCCCATCACTCTGACGATCCAGGTACGGGGCTGAGGTGAGACCCTGGGGAGCCATAACAGTGTCCTGGGTCTCTGTCGGTCCCAGCCAGGTGGGGACGCCACCAGGCAGCGTGCCAGAGCCGAGCAGCCTTCCAGCAGATTGGTTTGATGTCTCACGGGCTCACTGCCCCTTCCCACAGGTGATCAGTGGGCAGCAGCTGCCCAAAGTAGTCAACAGCAAGGATGGAGCCATCATCGACCCGCTGGTGCGTGTGGAGATCCATGGGGTCCCTGCGGACCAGGCACGCCAGGAGACCAAGTACATCGAGAACAATGGTGAGTCCCATGGTGGTACCAGGGACCCTGCTGCGCCCAGACGGCCATCCCTGCCCTCCCTCACCCTCCCAGCACCTGCTCTCCTTTCCCAGGGTTTAACCCCCGCTGGGATGAGACGCTCCAGTTCCAGCTCCACGTGCCCGAGCTGGCCCTCGTCCGCTTCGTGGTGGAAGATTACGACAAGACCTCCAGAAACGACTTTGTGGGCCAGTTCACCTTAGCCTTTGCCAACATCAAACCCGGTGAGCAGCTGCTGCCTGGTAGCGGTGGTGGGCCAGGGCAGACCCGCAGGGGTGTCTGGGCTCAGCTGAGTGCAAGAGAACGTGGTGGGGGCAGTCGTCAGCCAGAGCCTCACTGTCCCCCCTGCAGGCTACCGCCACATCCATCTCCTCTCCAAGGATGGCACCAGCATCCCACCCTCTTCGCTCTTTGTCCACATCCGCATCACTGAACCGCCCGGCCCCGAGCAGGACTGAGCCCGTGGGGGAGCAGAATCTGGATGGAAGCCATAGAGCTGGCCCCAGGCAGCTGGAGCTGCAGAGCCAACCACATCACCCTCTTGTTGAGCTGTTTGAGTCATCCCTGCATTGTTGTTGCTGCTGCGCCCCTGTCTGCAGTGGCCTCCAGGGGCTGGGAAAAGGCACTGACCTCCCCTTCCCACGTTTGGGACGCTGCCTCCCACACAAGTGTGGGGTCTGCACTGGTGCAGCCCCCTGCGCCGCCCGCCCTGACCCACAGGCACGGCTTGGCCACGAGGAGGAAGAGAGATGGTGCACAGCGCCCCAGCTCTGCTGCAGGGGCTGGTCCCCCCTGGCCAAGGGAGCAAGGCTGGAGCCCAGCAAAACCCAGGGCTGGGCAGAGCTGGGAGAGGAGTCGGTCCTCACTGCCCCCAACCCTGCAGAGCCCCGGGTCCTACAGCCCCCACAGCTGCTCCTGGGCACTGCCCGTTGCTAACCCTTGCCGTATCCTTTCTCTGTAAGCAATTTAATAAATTGTTCAGTGACAGGCAGGCTTGGCTCCGGGTGCAGTGGCGCTGGGGATGGAGGTAGGGAGCTGGGCTTCTGCTTGCGCTGCCTCCCTGCAGGCACCTGCCCCACAGCTCACACAAAGCTCCAAACTGCCCAAAGAAAAAGGATTAAAAGGAGCCGAGAGATTCCTTTTATACAGCTGCATATTTTACATCCCATATACATATATGCCTATACACACACATACATCTCTGCAGCAGGCCTGCGCCACTGGGGCCTTAAAAGCAGTCAGGATTCGGCCTCACTGTGAAGCGCCGTCCTTCTCTGCGGGGCACCCTCCTTCCTTCTCTGTCCCAGGGGGGCCCTTGGCCTGCCTCTCCCTCTGCACAGCGTGGAGGTGGACGGTGGGTGTGCTGGGGTCCTTGCCCACCCCCTGGCTGGGGTCACTGGCCCCGCGCTCAGGGTGATGCCGCTGGATGTGTTTGATGACCTGGAACTTCTGCTTGGCCTTGTAGGGGCAGTAGCGGCAGAAGAAGGGGTGCTCGTTGGTGTGGGTCAGGTAATGGTGGCGCAGGCCAGCTGCCCAGCGGAAAGCCCGCCCGCAGGCGTTGCAGACATAGGGCTTCTCCTCGCTGTGCTTCTTCAGGTGGGTCTTGAGGAGGAAGCGGGTCTTGAAGGCCTTGCCACACTGCTCGCAGATGAAGGAGCGGGCCTCCCGATGCCGTGTCTCCTTGTGCACCCGCAGGGCGTCTGCCCGGTTGGTGCGGTACTCGCACTCGTCGCAGCGGTACGGCTTCAGGCCTGCAGCGATGGGGAAGGGGCTGGGATGGGGATATGGTGCCCTCCCTCCCACGGGTCTCACCATCCCCGTAATGGCATCAGTTCCCAGGGACCCCCTACACACCATCCTCAGTGCTGGGAAGGTACAGCCTGCCAGCAGGCACCTCAAAACCCCAAATTTACAAGGCAATGTGACTTGGCCCCCGGGAGTCCGTACCACCCCACCTTCCCTCCCGCCCTGGATCGCTGTCCCCAGCCCACCAGCACACGAGACCGTGCTGCCCCCCAACTGCTGAGGTCCTCCCCCGCCTCCAGCTGGGCAACTGGTAGCAAAGAAAGCACGGAGCCGGGGTCTGCACAGCCCCAAAACCCTCCCTGGTGTCCCATGGCCCATCCCCGGTGGACAGCACTCACCCGTGTGCTTCGTCATGTGGTACTTCAGCTGGTTCACCCACTTGCACTTGTAGCCGCAGTCAGGGCAGAGGTACTTCCGCTCCTCCTTGTGGATCCGCATGTGGTACTGGGCACAGGGCAAGAGGGCAGGGTCAGGATGAGGCCATGCCACCTGCCCTGTGAATGTGCAGGGCTCTGGGGTGCCAGTGAGGGGCTCAAGGACAGCTCCGACATCTCAAACTGCGTGGGGCAAGGAGGGCTGTCTGCATGCCAGGCAGACTATGGGCAGGGGGGGATCCACAGCAGGGTCAGGATGAGACCTCCGTACTGCTGAGCTTACTCTGTCCCAGCCTGTGGAGGGGCACAGGCTTTTCTCCCCAGTTTGGTATTTAGGGCAAAGTCCAGGTTAAAAACCAGCCCAATAGAGCTAGTCCTGAGCTGAGCATGTTGTACAGCCTTGCCCAGGCGGCCCCAGAGGGCTCCAGCTCAGCCTGGCCATTAAAAAAGTCAATATTTCTTTTAGCAAAACCAGGCCATTTTCCCTTCCATTACCCCATGTCTGGCCCTCCTGTTCTAGGAAAGGCCCTTTACCATGCATGACGATGCTAATCACCTACAGAAATGAGGGCAGGGTCTGGCTCTGCTTGCAGGGAAGCTGAGCTTTCCCTGCACTATGACTAACTGGTGCCGCAGGGCACGCTGCTAGCCAGAGGGCAGCCAAACTTGGCTTTGAGTTGTGCAAGGCTGCCCTGTGATAGGGGCACAGCCGGCTGCACCCAGAGGATGCTAGAGATGTCAGCAGGAAGAGGGGTGAACCTGGACAGCTGCCCACCTTCCTGCTTTGCTACAAATCCCTCTTCCCCTTAATCTGCAACAGCAGGGAGCAGGGTTTAGGGCAGAAACATATTGTACCCACATGAGTTTTACCTGCTCACCTCCTATTCCTGTAGGAGCTGGAGAGGAGAGGACAGAGGACAAAACTTCCCCTAGGGAGTTTCTTCTTCCCCAAATCCCTGTGTCTGGATCCCCCCCAACCAACATGTAGATGCAGTAGTATATAACCCCATCCCCAAGCAGGGCTCTCACCTTGAGACGCGAGGGGTCGGCACATGCGTATTTACAGAGGTGGCACTTGTAGGGCTTCTCGCCAGTGTGGATGCGGATGTGCCACGTGATCTTCTGCCTGTTCTTGGTGGTGTACTCGCAGTCCGAGCACTTGTACACGCGGGTGCCCCCATGGCCCTTCATGTGCTGGTCAAAGACGAGCTGGTGGCGGCAGGCGAAGTCGCAGAAGGGGCACCGCAGGGGTTTGTCCTGGGGGGCGGCCGGCTCATGGCTCTCCACATAATGCCGCACCAGCTGCTGCCGCTCCTTTGCTGCAAAGCTGCACAGCTCACAGCGGTGGCTGAAATGCTGCGTCTTGTGCTCCTCCAGTGCCTCCCGGGTGGGGAAGGTCTCCTTGCAGGTGCTGCACTCCAGGTGCGGGTGCTGCTTCTGCACATGGCACTTGAGCGTGGCCTCACTGTGGCACACGAAGCCGCAGCGCGGACAGCCGTAGGACACCTTCTCCTCGTGCCGCCGCAGAACGTGCTGCTTGAGGGCCGTCTCAGAGCTGAAGCGAGCCTCGCAGCGGGAGCAGCCGAAGTTGAGCTCACCACGGTGGCAGCTGTTGACGTGGCGGGTGATGTCATTCTGCAGGTAGCTGCTGTAGTCGCAGAGCGGGCAGAAGTGGGTGGGCGTCTTCTCATGCACCCGCAGGCGGTGGATGCGCAGCTTGGAGTTGGTGCCGAAGGTCTGGCTGCAGATGCCGCAGGCGATGCGCCCCACGCCGGTGTGCAGGGACTGGTGGGCCTCCAGGCGGTAGCGCCGCGTGGTGCTGAACTCGCAGTAGCGGCACTTGTGCGGCTTTACCCCCTCATGCTTGATGCGGATGTGTTGCCGCAGGCAGCGGGCCTGCTTGCAAGTGAACTCGCACTGGCGACACTGCAGCTGTGGCCGCTTGCTGTAGTGCTTGCGGTGCAGCTTGCGGTGCAGCCGCAGGGCTTTGGCTGCCTTGGAGGTGAAGGGACAGGAGGCGCAGCGAAACTCGCCCAGCACCACGCAGCCCCTCTTCTTGTGCGTCTTCATGGCCCGTTCCTGGTGGCAGGTGAAGGGGCAGGTCGGGCAGGAGAAACGCCTCCTCTTGGGCAGTGTGGATTTTGGGGGGGCTGCATCCAGGGGAGGCTCACTGGGCTGGCCCGCTTCAGCACTGGCCAGGTCCCCTTCAGGGAGCTCGGTGCTTTGGGATCCATCCTCCTCAGGAGGCACGATGTGCTTCTCGGCACAGTGACTCTTGAGGGCCCGCCGGGAGCGGAAGGCCTCAGGGCACAGGGAGCACCAAAACTGCTCCAGGCTCCGGCACCCATCCTCCACATGGGAGGTGATGGTGGAGACACGGGAGCACACAAAGGAGCAGGCATTGCAGTGTAGCTTCCCTCCCTCCAGCCGGTATTTCTCTGAGTGTTTCCCAGGCTGGGGGGGACAAGCAGCTCCAGGTGGCTCAGCCCCATCTCCTTGCTGTGGAGGCTCTTCTGCCACCTCTGTGCTGTCACCCGGCAGGGATTTCTCAGGGGCAGGACAGCCTGAGGCCTGTTCCCCAGCCAAAGGACTGCCTGCTCCCTGCGTTTTATCAGGCAGCAGTTCAGCTTCCCAGGGGCTCTCAGCATGCCCAGACTCCTCCGAGCCTCCCCTCTTGCTCTCTGCCGTCTCCGTACCATTATCACCAGGCTGGTCAGCAGGTTGGCACAACCCAGGTGGCTCCTGACCAGCTGGTTTGAGGATCTTGCTCTTCTTCAGGAGGACCGGGCACTTCTTGAGGAGATGGGTGTTGAGCCCCCTTTGCTGCTTAAAGCTGGCACCACACTCACGGCACACGAGCGGTGCCCGGCGGCTCTGACAGCTGGCCTTGGAGTGCAGGGACATGGACTTCTCCTTCCGCGTGATGTACGAGCACTTCTCGCACTTAAAGATCTGGCTCTCCGACTGCACCACCAGCATCTGCACCCTGCCCTCCAGCACCAGTGTCTCCGCCTGCTCCTTGTCCTGCTTCCGGAGTGCCTTCAGCACCGACTCCGAGCTGCCTCTGGCATCGTCATCATCGGAGGCAGCTGTGTCCTCTGGGACAGGCGGATGGCTCTGCTCAGCTGTCTTCAGCACGCTGAGCCAGGCCTCCGGCAGCTCGGCTTGGCTCGTCTCTCTCATCTCGGTGTCTGCCACCAGCTTGTGGTGGTCCAAGCATGACCCCTTGAGGTGGCCCATGGCCTGCCTTAGGGAGTCTTTTCCCTGGCTGTCTCTTGCTGCTACTCTGTCCTCCAGTCTCACTGCCTCGTCCTCCTGTACATCTGCCTCCTCTTCCTCAAAGTCCGGGATGTCTTCGAGCGTATTGTCATTGTCCTCCAAGCCAAGGTCATCCTGGGAGCCCAGTATCTCGTAAGCTGTGGGAGGCTCCTTGCAGGACAGCATTTCCACACTCTCCGGCTGCGCTGCGCAGGCTTCTCTAGTCAAATGCTCCAGGAGGGGGTCAGACGAGACGTTTAGTGCCTCCAAATGCAACGTGCAGCTCCCTGCCATGTCCCCTGACGCAGTGAGCTCAGTCGAGCCTGTGGCAGCATCTCCTTGCATGCAGCCATCTCCCAGGGCATCGCCAGCAGTGGGATGGCTCTGCTCCCCCTCACCCACGCCTCCCTCTGCCCTGTTGCCGCTCTCCAGCGGAGCGGCATCCTGCTCAAAGAGGGGCACCACGAGCGCTTGCTGGTAGCCCTCTTCCCCCTGAGACTCCAGCTGGGACGGCTTCGCCTTTGCCCACTGCTCCTTGCCAGCAAGGGGGGAGCCTGCATCCACTCGCAGCGCTGCGCCGAGCTCGTAGCCAAAGATCACCTCGGATGAGCTGATCTCCAGCTCCTTGCTGGCGTAGTTTTCCAGCCAGTCCTTGTCGCCAGGGACGTAGCCGTGAATCTTGCGCTTGTGGAAGAAGAGGCTGGTGTTGCTGAAGGTGCAGTAGGAGCAGAGAGCGCAGCGAAACTCCTTCTGCTTGGTGTGCTTGCAGTTCTCGTGGTTCAGCAGCGCCTGCTTGTACTTGGTCTGGTAGGTGCAGTACTGGCACTGGAAGACGGGCACCTGGTAGTTCTGCGAGTGCTTTGCCTGCATATGCTTCTGCAGCTCGTACTTGCGCTTGCACGCAAAGCCGCACACCTCGCAGATCAGACTTTTGCCTTGGTGCCGCAGCTTGTGGCTGCTCAGCTGGTCGGCACGGTGGCACCGGTATGAGCACTGGTTGCATTGGTACCTGTGGGAAAAGCAGAATCGTTCAGGAAGCATGACCAGGAAGTGACAGACACGCTGAGCCCTGCTTCTCTGGACATGTGGGGAAGGGGTACTGTTCGGTTTGCTGGATCTAACCTTTGCCATCTGGGCAGCCCTTACCACAAGCAATTCCTCCTTGCTGCAGCTTTACACCCCCAGCCTGGCCTGGGGTCAGGAGGTAGACTCCCTGGGCATCCCGGGGTAGATTCCCATGTCACCCCCCACTACACACATCACACCAGCAGCACCTCCAGCATCCCTGGAGGCAGACTAGACCCAAAGGAGGTGATAATACAGAGGTAGAAACACATTTTGGCAGGGTCCTGCACGTGCTCAAGCTGGCCTTGGCCCACAAACATCAGTAGAGCCCATGAACCCAAGCTCAGAGCTGCACTGATGCAGGAATACACCTCCTTGGCGGTGCAGAGACACCAAAGATAGCTTTGCCTCCACAGCCCCATGCTGGCAACAACCTGCAAGCTCAAAGACCGCATTTCTTATGTGCCAGACAGAGCAGGCTGTCACCATCCCCTAGGCATGAGAGTCTGGCACACAATGCAGCCCAGAGCAGCAGCCCCCCAGAGCAGGATTTGGGAAGCCCTGACTATACTGCCAGGTCAGGGGGCTGGGAGTCATACCGGAGATCTCCAGTGTGCTTGCGCATGTGGACGTTCAGGTAGTGCTTCCACTTGGTGATGTACCCACACTCGGTGCACATGAAGTTCTTGTCGTTGGAGTGGGTCAGCATGTGCTTGGACAGGTAGCTCACATCCCGGCATGTGAAGTCGCAGAGTTCACACTTGTGAGGTTTCTCTCCTGCAGGCAACACAGGAACGCCCTCAGCATGACAGCCAGATAAGGCAGCCCGGGCTGCCTTCCCCTGTGAGGAAACCAGCTCAGCAGGAGCTGGGGGTAACAGCAGGGATGAGGGCACGCCACAATTTCAGCCAAGCGACGCTAGGGTGGCAGAGCCAGTGATGGGACCCAGGAGCCCCGACCTCCCCCCATCCCAGCTCAGCTCTCAGGACCCCCGCAGCAGACACCCACCGGTGTGCAGCAGCATGTGCCGGATGAGCACCCTCTTGTGCGCGGTGGCAAAGGCACACTCGGTGCACTTGTGGATCTTCTCGTTGGCATGCATCTTGCCCACATGGTCGTGAAACTCCACGGGGTTGAAAGTGGCGTAGGGGCAGAAGCTGCACTGGAGCTGCTCGCTGCCCGGGTGCCCCTGCTTCTTGTGCTTGCGGAAAACATGCTTGTTGGAGCAGATGAAGTCGCACTGCTGGCAGTGGAAGGCATAGTGGGTTTTTCGGTGAGCCTCCATAGCCTCAGCTGTGCCAAAGAGCAGTGAGCAGGCATGGTACTTGCACTCCACTGCCTTGATGCCGTGAGCATCCTTGAGGTGACGGACAAACTCCTTCCGGTCCTCTGCACAGTAGTTGCAGCCCCCCTGGAAGCAGCTCAGCCTCTTGGGCTCGGCTTTGTGAGTCTTCAAGTGCTCTTTGAGAGCCTGGCTGAGCCGAAATTTCTCCTCACAGACAGGGCAGGAGTAAACATCGGAGTAGAAGTTGGAGATGTCCTCATGCATGCTGGCCATGTGGCGGTTGAGGGCGTTCTTCTCTACTGAGCTGTAGTGGCAGAGCGGGCAGCGGTGGGCCTTCTCGCCCGTCTCCCGCATCATGTGGATTTTCAGCTTGCTTTTGCTGGTGAAGTACTTGTGGCAGTTGGGGCACTGCAGGCTGGGGTCAGGGAAGTGCAAGTGGAGGTGCTCCACCAGGTGCGTCCGCTTCTTGAAGCATCGCTTGCATTCAGGGCACATGTGGGTTTTGTAGAGGTACTCGGAGCCCTCTGCGACATCCCCTGTGAGAGCAGAGGAGGGGTGGCCGTCAGCAGGAAATAGACAGAGAAGAGCACAGGCAGATGTTCTCTCCCTGATCCAGCTGTACCAGGGAGAAGGCTTATGATATAGGTGGTTGCACAACAGCCATTTACTTGGAGGGACTGTCCCCACCCCAAGCCACCAGCACGGTTCAGGTGGGCTCCTTCCAGCTCAACGCTGGCAAAGATGATCCAGCGCAGCCTGAATCAGGCCTGCCTGCATGTCCCGGCTCCCCAAAGCCAGGCAGACTTTTGCCTGCTCTTGCCTGAGCCTGGCAGCAGCTGAGGATAGGCAACAGGAGAAGAAGGGACACATTTGCTTGGGCAGAGGGCAGGGGAAGGAGGAACAGTGCACTGGTACATGCAGGAGACGTGAGGCTGCTGGACAGCACAGGACCTGCCATGTCCCACCAGCCTGGCCCACGTTTCCCCGCCAGTCTCGAGGCCACGCTGCTTGTTGATAATACAAAGCCTGAGCAGCTCCCAGTATGGCCCCCAGTGCCCCGCATCCTACCTTTGAAGTGCTGTGCCTGCGGCACTCTGGCTTTCTCAGGAGCTGCCTTCCCATCTTCTTTGGCCTCGCCTTCACAGGGGCTCTCGCCTTCCTCCTCCAGCGACTCGTCCCCACCGCTGTCCAATTCCTCTTCTCCAGCTGACGTTTTCCGCCCTTCCAAGGAGCCCTCCCCGGTGCCCGCGGGCTTTGCTGGCCTAGCTTCTGCTGCAGTGGCTTCCCAGCCAGGGTAGCAATTCCCTGCCTCCTCCTGCCCTTCTTCTGCTGCTTCAGTAGGGAAAGACAGAGATTATCATGCTCCAAACAAGAGGAAGCCACCCCCCCTCACCCACACACGTGCAAAAAAACCTCCTGGCTGAGATGGGGAGCACAAACTGTGCCACAGGGAGGAAGGAAAGCTGCAGAGAGCCACCGGAGCGCACGACGCTCTGGCTCTCCAGCAGCACAGCCTCGTCCCCCCACTCCTCCCAGTTGTAACTGGGACCCAGCCAGCCTCTGCAGCACCCACAGGCCCTGAGCCCCACACCCAGCCATACCCGATGGTGGGGTGCAGTGCTGCTCGAGGCCGTGGGGGGGTGAGCCAGGGGTGCCGCCTGTCACGGGTGTCTCTGCAGGGGGCTCCAGGGCATGGCCCTTCCTGTGCTGCCAGAAGAGCTTGGCGTTGGCCGTGACAAAGTCGCAGTGGCCACAGTGGAAGGGGAAATGGGTGCGGTGGTGCTGCTCCATGGCCGGGCGGCTGGGGAAGAGCAGCGGGCAGGCACGGTAGGCGCAGGACACGGCAGAGGCACCATGCAGGCGGCGCAAGTGGCCACGCAGTTGCTTGCGGTCCTCTGTGGTGAAACGGCAGCCCTTCTCAGGGCAGGGCAGGGCTCCCGGAGGGGCACGGTGGGTCTTGAAGTGCTCCTTTAGTTCACTGGGCTGCACAAATGCCTCCTGGCAGACAGGGCACAGCAGGTGCTCGGGAGCAGAGCCCTCCTGTGCACTGGCTCCGGCCGGCTCTGAGCCCCCTGGCTCACTCTGGCCCTCACTGGTGGAAGCCGACAGCGCCGCAGGGAGCTCCAGGTGCCTGGTGGGGGCCAGCAGCAGGCACTGGTGCTGGGACAGCAGGGAGGCCTCTGGGAAGCTCTGGCCGCACCTCTCGCAGAAGTAGAGCTCCACCACTTTGACCAGCACCTCTGCAGAGTGTGAGGGGTGAGCATTAGAAAGGGCTTTCACCAGGCCCAGAGCTTAGGACTGGTGGTTCAGTTCCAGTTCCAGACAAAGAGGATAAACCCCTGTTGCCACAAATTACAGTTTGGAGAACCGCAGCCCTCCCCCTGCCCAGGGTAACCCTGGACGCATGCACCCATCAGAGAGGGGAAACCATCACTCAGGTGACCACAATGACCAGCTCTGTCCCATAGCATCTTCAAGGCACCCAGCAACGCGAGGCCGGCTCAGCCCTGTTTCTAGCAGGATACCCCTACACTGGACCTGGGTGAGAAGCATGCTGCGGGTGGCAGCAGTCTTCGAGGTGGAGATCTCTGCCTGGTCCCTACTGACAGCCTGGAGCAATCCTCTCACCCGACCCAAGGCTCCCACAGCCAGCCCTCCCCACCCGCACACCCGGATCGTGCCTGGTCTGCGCTGAACGGTGGCACCGGACTCATGACACACACAGGGTCAGAGACACAAGGGCACTGTGGTGCCCCAGGGTGCCGGCTGGAGTGGACAGGACACCCAGCTGGACGTCTCTCTCTCCCTCCACTGAGCACCAAGGGCCCCACGCTGCCCTCCCCATGCCCCGTACCTGTGGCACTGGCTGTGTTGCTCAGCGTCACGTTGCCAGCCACGGTTTCGATGAATATTTCCACATTGCTTCCTTCAGCGTGAGCTCCTTCTCCAGGCATTGATGCCTCTGCCAGCAGCAAGTCCTGGCTGGCAGTCAGCTGGGGGGTCCCGGCCAGGCCAGCGCTGGCCACGCCAGGGCTTCCCACAGCTCCTGCCTCTCCCGGTGCGGGCAGGAGCAGCTCCGAGCACAGGGCCTCCATCTCCCCGCCAGCAGCCTCACACACAGCCACTTCTGCACTCATTGCCACCGGCTTCGTGCCAGGCTAGAGGACCTCTCGGTCTGAAACAGAGGAAAGTGCTTTAAATGACAGAGAATCCCGAAGTCCCAGGGTCCTACCGGATTTTGAGGGACAGCCTGCAGCGCCGGTATAAACCGGGGTACCGCAACGCTGGCTACCCTCTGCCGTGCCCCATGCAGGCTGCCGGCAAAACCCATGGCCATGGGTGAGATGGGGGTGCAAGGACCCCCGTACCCTCCTCAAAGACGCCCGGGGGCCTCTCCCTGAGCCCAACATCCAGGACCCGCTCCCCAGGCCCAGGCGGGCCCAGAGCCGGGCCTAGCCCCCAGACCCGAGCCCAGGTGGGCCCAGACCCGAGCCCAACCTGACAGAGCCGGGCCCAGCCCCCAGCGAGGCGGTGCTCACCGCGAGCCCCCGCAGGGCCAGGGCCGCCCCAGCCCCACGGCACGGCACGGCACGGCACGGCACGGCACGGCACGGCACGGCACGGCACGGCACGGCACGGCACGGCACGGCACGGCACGGCACGGCCTGCCCCCGTCACCCCGGGCCGGGGACTTAAGCTGGACCCCCGTGCCGCCACCGCCAGCCCCGGCCCCGGCCCATCTCGATAGTGCACGCCAGGCGGAGGGAGCGTCGCCCTTTGTGCAGCTCGCGGCCGCTCTGCTCTGCCCCGCCGCCCAGCCCCGGCCTTGCTCTATGGTGCGAGCCGGCAGCCGGCCGGAAGCGGCGCCAGGCGGAAGTGAGGGTCGGGGCCATAGAGAGCGACGCGGGGCGGGCCAGAACGGTGCGGCGCGGAGGTGAGGGGCGGCGGCACCGGGAGCGGCGGGGCTGCCGTGGGGGTGAGGGGAGCGGGGGCCGGCCCCTGGGCTCCTGCGGGGGACGGCGGGCTCCTGCCGCGGGGCGGAGGTCGGCTGGGGCGGGGCGGGCCCCGCTGTGGGGCTGCGAGGCCTTGCTGTAGGGCGGGGGAGGCCCTGCCCCGGGAAGGGGCCTTGCGGTGGGGTCAGGCCCTGTTCTGGGGGAGGTGGGACCCTGCTGAGGGAGCTGAGCCTGTCTGTGTATCTATCTGTCTGTCAGGGGAGGCTCCCCTCATCCCCTGTATCTGACAGGCCCCTGCTGAGGGAGCTGGAGAAACTTCAAGCCCCCTGAGCGTGCAGCTGCTGCCCTTTATCCTGACACGGAGGTGCTACTTCTGCCACAGTTGTGCGCCTATTGCCAGCAGCAAAGAACCAGCTCTTGGCTCAGCCTGGGGATGCAATTCATCTTTCTAAAACAATAAACCATAAGTAATTTTAGTGCTCGTCATTTCTGGCTGTTTAAGGAATAAAACTGTGTAAAACTCTGGGCTTCTTGTCATGGCTGAAGAAGCAACAGATGTTCCTGTGCTTGCTTGAGAGTCTCCAGCTCCTGGTCCCCTCCTGCCTGTCTCACCTAGTGGCCTGCAGAGAGGGAGGAGTCTCCTGCGGCCAGCAGCTCTCTGAACCCCCGTTAATAAGATGAGCACGGGTGTGGGAGATCTGACTGTGTCAGGCAGCCTTTCACCTTGAGAACTGGCCACGATAAAGGCCAGGGAACATCCATTGTGTCCCCCACTGCCATTCAGTACTTCTCTTTCCACGCAGGTTTGTTTCTGGAGCGCAGAAACGATGCTGTGGAAGGGAGCCACTTAACCTCCCACAATGCCCTTTTTGGACTTTGTCCTAGCACTGAAGGACAACCCATACTTTGGGGCTGGGTTTGGCCTCGTTGGGGTGGGCACAGCCCTGGCGTTAGCCCGGAAAGGGGCCCAGTTTGGGCTGGTGGCTTTCAGGCGCCATTATATGATCACCTTGGAAGTGCCCAGCAAGGATAAGAGTTACCACTGGCTCTTGAACTGGATCTCCCACCACGCCAAGCACACACAGCACCTCAGCGTCCAGACGTCCTACCTGCAGCATGAAAGTGGGCGCGTCAGCACCAAGTTCGACTTTGTCCCCAGCCCTGGGAACCATTTCATCTGGTAAGGAAGGGCAGGGGAAGCAGTCTGGGGACTGACCCTCATTTTAGCAAGGAAACTCCAACTTGGGGGGCCCGTGGAGGCAGCAGAGAGGATCCTGCCTCCTCCTTGCGTCTGGATTAGGGCAGGAGATTGAGAATAGTGAGAGGAGACTGTATTCACTGGTGAGAAGTGATTTCTGTAACCAAGATGAGCATTCTCCTTGATGCACAACCCAAGCTGGGCTCAGCTGAGTGGGGCTGGACCACTGTCTCCCAACCCTGCCTTCCCGCCCCAGGTATCGCAGGAAGTGGATTCGCATCGAGCGCAACCGGGAGAAGCAGATGATCGACCTGCACACGGGGACCCCCTGGGAGTCCGTCACCTTCACTGCGCTGGGCACCAACCGGGAGATCTTCTTCAATATCCTCCAGGAAGGTCTGTAGTGGAGCTGCGTGGGGCCCTGCTGGGAATAGCCTGCTCCCTGGAGATGCCCAGGGCTTCACAGAGTTCCTCTTCCCTGCCAGCTGTCCCCTCTGTCTCTCTCTGCAGCCCGGGAGCTGGCACTGCAGCAGCAGGAAGGGAGGACGATCATGTACACGGCCATGGGAGCAGAGTGGCGGCAGTTTGGCTTCCCCCGCCGCCGCCGGCCTCTCAGCTCAGTGGTGCTGGAGGAAGGTGTGTCGGAGAGGCTGGTCCAGGACGTGAAGGAGTTCATTGACAACCCCAAGTGGTACAGCGAGCGAGGCAAGGCTCTGGTGCGGTGTGCTCTGTACGGTGCCCAGCACGGCTCCTTACCCACCCGCAGCCATGGCTGTGGGGCACCACCTCGGGCACATCCCACAAACAAGTGAGCCCAGGTGCTCGGTCTGGGTCTGCAAAGAGACAAACTCCCCTCGGTTCAATCCAGTTCTGGAAACCACGATAGGCCATGGAGTTCATTGCTCCTGCAACGCTGGTGTGGGGTGGGCAGGAGGCTTGTGGTCCACTGGAGACAGCTGCAGAGAAACTTTTTCCTGCTGCTTGCTTTCCTCTTGCCCCACAGCTCTGGGGGAGAGAGCTCAGAGCAACCCAGCTGGTTCCTAAAAGGACACTGTCTTCCTAGGGATCCCCTACCGAAGAGGCTACCTACTGTATGGTCCTCCCGGCTGTGGGAAGAGCAGCTTCATGTGAGTATTGCCAGCTGGCTGACAGTGGTTTTCCTGCCAACTGCCTGCTCTGGGGCACAGCAGTCTCTGGTGAGAGGGTGTGGATGAGTTTGGGTTTGAAATGCAGGAGCAGGCTATGTCTCCTGCGTGGTGCCTGCTGTCAGCGTTCACATTGCTGGCACCATGACTGGTCAGGGTGACAAGCCAGCCCTGCGTGCCCTTGCTTTGCACAGTGATGCATGGCACCAGCGGGTGAGCAGGGGCTCCCGCCTGCCCCCCATATCTGATCCCTGCTCGGGGAGGATGCTTCTGCCCTCTCCCCTTCTGCTGGGCAGGGAGATGCAGTTCTTCCTCTGCTCCAGGCTTCCTCGCTGTGATTCACCCCTGTGGTTTGTGTCCTTCCCAGCACAGCCCTGGCTGGGGAGCTGCAGTACAGTATCTGCCTGCTGAGCCTCAGCGACCGCAGCCTCTCCGATGACCGGCTCAATCACCTCTTGAGTGTGGCACCGCAGCAGAGCATCATCCTGCTGGAGGACGTGGATGCTGCCTTCGTCAGCCGGGACCTCGCTGCTGAGAGTGAGCGGTGCCCCGTCCCCAGGCCAGCAGTGGGAGGGAGGTTTGCTCACTGTGCTGGGGTGTGGTTTGGACTCTGCGCTTCTCTGCTGCACCAGCAGAGACCAGGAGTGGGCAGCTCTCTGGGGCCTCAGGGCCCAAGCTGGACCTTGCCCAGTTTTGGCTAGGCCATATAAAGGGAGATTTGGGTCCTTTATCCTCAGGCAAAGACACTTTTCCTGCCCAGCTATTTTCAGCATGAGGGAGGGGGTAGCTTTCCCCCTCATTCTCTCTTTGCGTTCCCAGTGTGCAGGTGGGCAGGGAAGGTGAATGTGCTGCCAGCCAGGGAGAGGCAGAGGGTCAGCCTCTGGGGAAGAAGAGAGCAGGGAGCTTGGCTTAAGCCTCGGGCAATAGGGAGGTGGCCCACAGGATGGTGCAGGGTGAGCAGCTGATGGACATGATCTCGGACACCTCTGTCCCCAGACCCAGCTGTATACCAAGGCATGGGGCGCCTGACCTTCAGCGGCCTCCTCAACGCACTGGATGGTGTGGCCTCCACAGAGGCCAGGATTGTCTTCATGACCACCAACTACGTGGACAGGTTAGAGCTGCCCTCTGTGAGGGAACAGGGAGGGTGGCATGGGAAAATCCTGCTCCCTTTTGATGACCTTTATGGAGGGCTATTTGAATCCTCCAGCGTGAAGACTGGGGGTTCAGGTTTCCTGAATCCTCCCTCTGGATGCAAATCCCTTGATTGGTAATCAGGATTCCCTTTGCTGGAGCCTCAGATGCTTCCTTGCTGTTCAGACCATGGTTGTGCCCTTCAGGAGAGGTACCAGCTTCCTGCCTGTGGGGATCTGCAGATTTTGGGGTTGTGGCCGTGCTGTGAGTGAAACACTGGCCCCTCGTGGGGCACATTGGGTTGGCAGGGTGCAGCCTGGGCTCACAGCACCTGGCTGGACACTGCCCTGTGGCAGGCTTGGCTCACTCCAGTCCAAGCTGGTCTAGAGGGTTTTTCAGAGGTTGCTAATGGCACAGAGATGAGCAGAGCTGTTTCCTAGGTCACACTTCTCCTCCAGAGCCAGCCCTTTCCCAGCTCTCTCATTTCTTTTAGGTTGATTTTCCCCCCTTAAACCCCAGGGACAAACCTCTTCCCCACCTTTACCATCCCACAGTGCAGAGCACCTTGCAGATAGGACACCGGCACTGTTAGCGTGGAGGGGGATTCCTGCAGGACCCACCCTGCAGAGACACTTTGATCGGGTTTTCAAGGCACCCCTGTGTCTCTCAACAGGCTGGACCCAGCCCTGGTGCGGCCCGGCCGCGTGGATCTCAAGCAGTACGTGGGCCATTGCTCCTGCTGGCAGCTTGCCCGCATGTTCCAGCGCTTCTACCCCGAGCAGCCCCCGGCTGCAGCCAAGCGGTTTGCAGAGCAGGCGCTGGCAGTCTCCGAGCACATCAGCGCTGCCCAGGTGCAGGGCCACTTCATGCTCTACAAGACAGACCCCGAAGGAGCCATTGCAAACATACCCTCCATCCTGCTGTGACCAGGGGCCAGCTTTCCGCTGCTACGCTGCAAGGACTGGGACAAGGACTTGACCATCCTGGGGATGCCATGGAGCTGCCTGGTCATGCGGGCCAGGTCTCTGTTCACCTCTACCCCTGTAAGGCCTGGCTTTTTATTGAAACACATGGAGAGTCAGAGCTGCCAGCCTTGCAGCAGGAGAGGGGATCAGCTCTCGCTGCTCCCCAGACTCGGGTGCTACAGCACTGGTGCTGCTCGCCAGTGCATGCCTCCCACTTGGATTGCCGCAACCTGCCAAGGCTCTTGGATGTGAATCCCCTTCCTCAGGGGGCAGCCTGGAGGTGCCCCAGACGGGCATTTCCCTGGGGCAGGGCATTGGGGTGCTACCCTGCTGAAGAGCTGCTGGTCTTTGAAGGGAGAATGGTCTTCACTGGTGTTTGAATATCCTCTGTGAAGTGCACAACACGGCTCTTGACTCTCTGGTCCCTTCACCTGTTAGTTGTCCCACTATCCAGCTGCTGGTCCAGAGCCCTCCTGATCAGGGCCTGGCATGGCCAGTAGAGCAAATTCAGTGTTTCAGAAAAAAACAGCTCCCAAGAGACAGCTCGTTGTCCCTCAGGCTGCAGGCTGGTGCCACAGCTCCTGTCCTGCTGGGCTGCGACACCAAGTCGCAGATCTGCTTGGACATCATTCCTGGGTGGGCATGACTGTCCCTCCTGCCAGAGGAGGAGATGCAGGGCCCTGGAGCTACTGCAGGCCTGCACATGGGGCAGGTGAGAGGCTTTGGCTGGTTACAGAATATCTTCCCAAGAGCTTGATGTTAACCCCAATGTGAATTTCTGCAGCTGGCCAGTCCAGTGCGGTGTGCAGAAATGCTGGTTGGAGGTGACTACTCCTCTCCTTCCAGCAGGAGAGGCCCTGTGTGGCTGAAGGAGGGATTTGGCCAGCTGCTGGCAGTCTTGCTGACTTTTCTCTGTTGCAGGGCTTCCTTCCTGCCAGGAGCAAAAGCCCTGGATGGGCTAGTAGAGCCACAGGTGCCTGAAATGCAATGGAGAAGCAGGCAGGTTCTGCACCTCCTTCCCAATGCCACAGAGCCAGGGGTCAGGATGTGTATGCTGACCCACAGAATGAACCAGCCAGAACCTCTCCCCTCCCCAGTCCTTGTTTCAGAGTCCAGAAATCAGCTTCCCCAAACTGTTAGGTTGCCGCTTAGCCCTCCTCTTGGCTCTGCCCTGCAGGGCCAAGGGCAAAGCTGAGAGTGCTGGGGATGCGAACGGGCCCGGCTGATGCCACCGGGCTGCATTTCAGCACAAACGGGTGCTGCTTTGGTGCAACCCCAGACTTCCACAAACGTTTTTGCAAGTGAGGGGTTGATCCTGTGGCCGTGGGGTGGAGTGGGGGGGTAGGGTGTCTCTAGCGAGTCGGGGTGGCTCCCAGAGCAGGATGCTGCCCTTGGCATTTCAGACCCTGTGCTTGGCCGTCCCGCAGAGGCTGACTGCTCAGATCCAGCCTTGTCTCACAAAGCTGGGGGTCAAAACTGGTCAGTGAGCAACTGGCAAACACCTCATAGCACTTTGGGAGGACGGGGAAAGTGGTGAGGGAGAGCCAGAGGGAACACAGACCCCCTCCCCAGTGCCACCACACAAGAGCATAGCCAACATTTGTCACTGCTTGCTTTTAATAATGTTAATGCTACAGATGCCACCAGTGCCCTTCTGCCCGGCCCGAATGCTTTTGCCAGTTAAGCCTCACAACAGCCCTGTGAGGTAGGTGGGTGGCACAGGTGGACACCAAGTGAGGAGCCCCAGGGCAGGGTGCAGGCGCTCCATTCCTCCCTTCCGACCCAGAGGTTTGTTTTGTTTAGCCCAAATTCATTTCCACGTGCTGTTGCAAAATGTCCTCTGCTCCAGGCTGACAGCAGCAAGACAGAAAGAGGAGGGCTTTTCCTACATCCCTACTCAAAGGAAAAACCCTCCCCTCTAACACATCTGGTGTTTGATTGAAGTTACCCAAGTCCTCACACACTCCGATTTCCATGGCTGAATTCCCATGCTCCAAACACTGGGCACAGCAGTTTTCTTGCCGAGAGTAAGCCTGGCTCACTGGAGGAAGCCAAGGACCTTCAGCTTCAGCTGCTGTGAGGGGCAGAGATCTTTCGTGTTTCTTTCAGGACATGATCAAACGCCTTTCTTGGAGCACAGCAATTTCACAAGCGAAGGCAGGAGGCAGCAGAACAAGCACCAATGTCAGATAAAGTTTACACCTTTTCACTGAAGTGTGGGCAGGCCGTTCACCCAGAAACTGGCAGGAAGAAGGACAGAGCAAGCACCAAAAAAAAAATTAGGGCTCTGTTCAGGGAGCGAGTGCTCAGCCCTTGTCCCCAGCAGGGCACAATATCTGGCTCTCAGATCCCCAAGGCCAGGACAGGTAGTGTAGGCTCAGACCAAGGAGGGGGGGGGGGAAAAAATCCTTTTAGAGCATTAGGGTTGAAAATAGGCCAGTGTGGGAAATCTAAGCACAGAAGGTTCCTGGGCAGCAGGTTAAAACCCCTTCAGGACAAGGCCAGGTGTGGAGAGAACAGGGCCCATTCAAGAGACAGCTTTTGCGCACCCTTCGTGTGCCAAAGGACCAGTCAGGCAGATGCAGCACAAACACCCTCCCAGCCAGCATGTGGCCCTTGGTTTCCCAGGGATCTCACCTGAAGCTCTGGCAAGTCCATTGCAGCACAGCCATTTTTGCACTCAGCAGGAAGAGGAAGACAGTAACAACCCACATGTGGCCAAAAGGGAGGCGGGGGGCACAAGGCACAAACAAGTGTGAAGGAATCAGCACCGTCTGGTCAGGCAGACAGCTTACACCGAGGCAGGCAGAGCAGGGACCAGGGAGCCCTCCGGCCACCCCGGAGTGCCAGGGGAAGGTCTCTGCCCCAGCCCTCGGCATAGGGAGCAGGGAGGGGAGTGAGCAATACCAGGGATCAACACCTTTGCTCCAAACAGCAAAGACCAAGAGCGAGAGGGCAGAGAAAACAAAGGGAGCAGGCTCTGGAGAAGACCCAACAAATAAATATAATAGCAGTGTCCCACTTCAGAAGCCTGGGATTGCCTGTCACAGCTCTGGAGTGGGACACTGTTTACATCGGTGAAGCAGCAGCAGAAGGAACTGCACCAAGTTAGTTTAAACAGCAAATCCTTGTTTCCTTGAGGCAAGATCAGCTTGAAGATGAAAGGAGGGTAAGGTTATCCAAAGTATTGGGGCATGTCTTCACTCCGGGCTGTCAGGAGGGGGATCCCAGCAGGTACAGGTCACAGAGCAGTGTTCTTCCCAGGTCTCCCCCATCAGCTTCTGCCTGCACAAAAGCAGCTGAAGGACAGGGCAGGAGGTCCAGCTAAATTCAGGCTTCCTGGGGGATCAGGAGCCAACCCAAAGCCTCAGCCACCAGACAGCCCTAACCTGCCAACGTGTTGACTTAAGCTTAATTTAGCTTTCCTGGCTGGGCCTGGGAAGTGTCCTGTTGTACAAAGGACTTGCCTGGCCAAGCCCATCAGCTGAGCAGCAGTCAGGGCTGTGGGAGAAGCAATGTTGTCTTCAAGGGACAGGGACAGCAGTTGAGAAGCCGCTCTGAGGACTCAGAGACACAGAACACTGAGCTCCAGGCTGCTGCCCTGGCACAGTCTCATCACTTGGCACCACCACGGCTCTGCCGGGATGCTGGCTTCCAAGGAAGGTCCTGCCACAAGGCTGGCTCTGCCGTGGCACCACACTGGGCTCAGTCCATTTGCTCTGTAGGTATGCATGTTTCTTGGCAGCTCACATACAGGGATGATGGCTGCTGGTCCCCGGTCAAGGCTTCCTCTGCCCCCTGGGTCCTCCAAGACCAAGGCTGACACGATCTGTTGAGTCAGCTTCTCCCACGCTGGTGATGGCCAGTCGCTCACACCAGGATGCTTCACTCTGTGTGTACTGTGGAGATACCGCCTGTCCCAAGCTGTGCCACATGCCAACTGCCTCCTCCTTCCCAAGAGGTACAGCATCTGCTTGCTACTGCTCCACCAGAGCCTTCACTGCTCTCCCCAGAAACAGCCCTTCCCTCCCCCAGCCCAGCCCCTCACCACTCCTGCTAGGAGCCACTCTCCTTCTCAAGGAGATGGGCTTCTTGACATCCACTGGGCCTGAACGCCCCTCGCCCTCTCGGCGCTCTGGAGTAGGAACCACGCTCCTGGACCCTGGACCTCTCCCACGTCCCGCAATCCCAGGGCCTGTGGTGGCCCTGCCAGCTGGGAGCTGCTCTGTGGTCACTGCGGTTGAACACCAGGTTCTCCTTCTCCCTGCCCCGGGCCTCAGCCTCTTCCTCTGGGGTCCATCTCTCCACATCACGGTGCTCCTCTTTCAAGTCCACTGCCTCTGTTACTGGTGAGGGGTCTTCGGGGCACAACTCCTTTCTTTCAGCCAAGGCAGCAGCCCTGCTTCTGCTGTGAGGCTTTGGAAACTCCTGGCTGTGCCTCCCACCAGGTCTCCGCTCTGGTTTCCGGCTGAAGCCCCTGGGTCCCCTGGAGCCATGGAGCAGATGACAGGCTTCCTCCACTGGTTCCTGCAAGCTGCTGCATGACTGCCTGCCCTGGCCTCTGGGGCCTGGCCTCTCCCCTCTGTGCCTTTCCCTCTTGCTCTGCTGCTCCCTGGGCACAGCAGGCCTCTCGGGCTGCCCGGGTTCTGCCCTGGCTTCCGGCACCCTGGCTGGCTCCAGAGCTGAGGCTTGGCTGGGCGGCTGGGGCACGCCCACAGCGCTTGCACTCACCGGCGGCTCAGAGGCAGCAGCCCCTTGGCTTGGATCGACAGCAGCTGGAGGCTGAAAGAGAGAAGCCACTGGTTAAGAAAGGGACAGGGCAGCCCCACAGCAGATGACAGCGGTTGGTCCTGCAGTCCAGGGCCCCCCTCGCCATCTCCCTGCCCCGTTGCCATACCGCCTGGAGGCTGATGAAGTAACGGTTCCTCTCTGCTTCAGGGTCAATGATGCCCCCTTTCTCTTGCTGTCTCTTGAAAATTAAGCGCAGTTCTTCTTGGTGCTGCAGCATTTTGGCATCTGGCCTGTACGGCTCCTGAGTGGCAGAAAACAAGGCGGGGTAAAGGCTCTCTTGACACGTGGCATGGGTAGGCAGCTGGCAGTACTAAGAGCTGCTCCCCAAACCCTCCTTTGATCACACAAGGAGCATGGGATACAGAGCTCATTTCATGGTCTAGGAGAAGAAAACTCAGGGCTATACAATTAAGCCTGCCCTTGCAGACACAACAAACAATCAGGAGACACCCTGCTAGGTTTTATGAACTGCCCTTTGGATGGGCTGCATAGGAGGACCTGAGAGTGTGCAGCGTGTGTTCATTCACCTGTTATATTGTCCCAGTTGAAGCTACCGAGCAGGCGCAACTGGGCAGGGAAGCCCACATCTCTTACCAGCGGGTGCTGCGGGGGTGGCGCCGCCTTCAGAGCACAGAGATCGTAGACCAGGGTCTCCCGGCAGACGGGGCACTGCACACCGACTTCCTGTGGGGAGGTGAGAGGTGATACCAAACCCTGGTCATGACCCAGCCCACACGCTGCCGGATAATCTCCGGCCTGGAAGTGGAACAGGGTGGCCTTCTTCACTCTTCTGTCAGGGCAGGGAAGTCCAGGGGGGTTACAGCAGCACGAAAGCAGCCTGGTGTCTTAACAACTGCTACAGAAGGTGTCTCCACCACGAGGCATGCTGGGATTTGTGCTCCAGTGGCTGACTGCTGTACAAACCACCTCTGTCAGCACATATGGCTCCAGTCCTCCTTAGCCTAGGATCTGTTTTTCCCCACTCCAAAGTGGAGCGTGACATCCAGGCAGTGCCTCTTCGAAAGGGTTTTGCAGGAAGGAGCCTTTGACTTGTTTCACACTCAGCTGCGCTGTTTGCTCTGCAGCTGACAACTGTTCCAACACCTGCTCAGGCAGGTTTTATCACTCCAGAACGCAGGTGATCATGTTTGTCCTGCCGCACACCCCTGCAGCTCAAGGACTAGGGAAGGAACTCCCTTTTCTAACTCCCTTGGTTCCAGAAGTCCAAAATGCTACCAACTCCCCTGACCCATCACACAGCAGGCGCTGACCCAGAGATCCAATAAACCAACTGCTAAAGTACTAAAAATTCACAGGGTAATCTTGGTTGGGAAGGGCCCTTGGAGATCACTTGGTGTAATCACTACTCTGATTCTTAGCACGGGCATGACCCTGACCATGCTGGCAGGTCAGACTCGCCCTCACTCCACATCCCAAAGGGGGTGACAGAGATGTTGTGAGGGCCTGTGCAGGGGGCCAGCGGGGGGAGCCGAGGGCCTGGTACCTGTTTGGGGGATGGTGACAGGTGCTGCTCTCTCTCCTCCTGTTTCGTGAGGATCTCCTCCTCCATGTGCTGGGCGTAGCGGGCCAGGCAGTGGGAGTGGAAGTAGTGGTAGCACTGAGTCTTTGTGAAGGCTTCTCTCTCCTGTAGAGGAGAAAGGGCAGCTTTAAAGGGTTTCTGAGCGCAGGGTTGTGTAGCCTCCCCAGCTGAGGTAGGCTTTCACTCCCATGTCAGTGCTGGCAGTGGGGAACTAGTGCTATTGATGGCAGAGACACAGAACATCTGCTGGGCTTCATCTCTACCTCCTCAGCTCTTACTGGGACACTGCTCCCCATTCTGAGAGTGAGAAATACTCCTAATGTCAAGCTGCAAAGTTTTTGTGACCGATTTATCTGCATATGTTCCTGCGTAAGCAGCAATCTTCCCACAGGATGTCTTCTTCCCAGGCAGGCACCGCCTCTCCTTGCAACCCAGACAAGGCAAGCTCCCCTGTCCTCGCAGACCTCAGCACCCACATGGATGTGTTCCAGTCCCTCCTGACCACCTGTGTGCTGAAATCCAGGTGAAGTGTGAGCAACACAGAGAAGCTGAGATGCACCAGCAACTCTCCCCAGACCCTACCCGCTCCCTTGGAGACGCTCCGGTGTCACTCACTGCCCCTGTGCCCTCGTTTTGTAGACGGTTGTCTTCAGTCTGACTGGGAGAGCAGCACATACTACCTTAGGAAGGCCCATGCTGAGCAGGACAGCCAACAGACCAGGGGGCTGCTGAGGCACACCCTGGTCCCAGGCCAATATGCCAAGCTTTGAGCCCCAGGCTCCCTATTCTCTTGCCTCACTTCCCAGCTAGCTCGCGGGGCCAGGGCACATGTTCCTACCTGGAATCCATAGAGGCAGATCACGCACTGGCCATGAGGAATGTTGTTGTCAGTAAGAATCTCCTTCCCTTTCTGCAAAAGCATTAAAGCAAGCATTTTACTCACTGGCCTGCCCATGGGCGCAGGGCTGTCCCACCCCTCGGGCAGTCAGGGACCAGTGCCTATGGCTGGTCACCCCCCATCTCCCCCAGTTCTCACCTCAATCAGTTCGTAGAGCACCTCTGTCCCCAGCCTAGCTTCAGCAACACTTCTGAGGGTCTGGGAAATCCTACAGCAAAGCAGCAACAATACTTAACATACGTTTAGCCACACCTTTTCACTCTCCCACATACCTGTCACCCCACCAGGATGACAGGAAGAAGAAATAGAGTACTGGCCTTCAGGCTTTGCCTGCAGCACGGGACGGGCACATGCGTGCACACATATTCACGTGCTCTCCACAAGCCAGTGCACAGGAAGCCTTTGTCCTCAGAGGATCAGAGGGCTTGTAAGAGCTGGTTTGCTTGGCTCCTTGGCTTGAGCTCACCCAGCACCCTTCAGTTTCGGTGAATCTCAGGTTTCATTTATCTGATGGCAGCCCCTGAGCAGGTCTGGTGGGAGCCATGTTACTCCTGTGCTGCTGGCAGGTACCAGGGTCTCTCTGCACACACTCCGCTGGACCAAGGACAGGAGCACAAAGGCAACAACAGGCTGCCTGAGGACTCGGTTCAGTCCCACCTCTGTCACAGCAGGACGAACAGCTTCAAAGGCCCAGAGGATTTAGATTACAATTCAAGGGGACCACAGGGGAACAGCCACTTCTCAGTATCAAACTTAGCACCAGTGGCTCCTGGGAGATTTAAGACAAGGTGATTTAGGGACCTGTATCCATCTGTTAAACAGACACGGGGAGCCACATGAATTCGAGAAAAGGCTTTTCCACCAGTTCTGCCTCCTGGATCTCCAGAGGAAAGGATTGCCCTCTCCCCTCCCTCCCAGCACTCACTTTTGAATTTGCTCATCTGACAGCCCCCGCGGGTTCCTGATTGAGATTTCCGGAGCTTTGTTGGGATACTAGGGGGCGGAAAAAAAGAAAAGAAAAGTAATCACCCAAAGCACGACAAGGGAGGAGGGGGGCCTGGGGGCCGGCAGCCTACCTGGGGGGGCACGGAGAGCACCAGAGTGAAGCGGACGTACTGGGAGTCCTGGTCCTGGGCCGTGGCGGGGTGCAGGGTGATGCTGATCTCCCAGGGCTCCCACCTGCGGGGCAGAGCCGAGATGAGGGGCGGCGGCGGGGCCGGGGATGTGGGCCGCGGTACCCTCCGGCCGCGGTACCCACCGGCCGCGGTACCTACCTGCCGCGGCCCCGCGCCACCCGCAGCTCCTCCAGGTAGATGGACTCCAGCACCTCCACCTCCGGCGGCAGCGCCCTGCGGGGACCGGGCGGGAGTGAGGCGGCGACCCCGGGGGTGCGGGGCGCCGGGACCGGGGAAGGGGGTTTGCGGGGGGTTGTTACCAGTCCGTCGCCTCCGCCTCCTCACCGGCCGCCGCCATCTTCCCGCGCGCCCCGGAAGCGGAAGGGAGGGAGGGCGCTTGCGCGGAGGGGTATGTGTTGCTAGGCGACACGGCGGCGGCAGGCCCGGGGGTGGCCGGGTCCGTCCCGTCCCGTCCCGTCCCGTCCCGCCCGGGGGGCTGCCGGGTCCCGTCCTGCCCTGGGGAGGTGGGGGCGGAGCCCGGCGGGGGGCCCCGGGGGACACCGGCCCTGGGCGGAGGGCGGCGGGCGGCGGGAGGCCCCGGCCTTTCGGGTGCGGGATGGCGGAGGGTGCAGCCCTGCCTCCCCAGCGTGGTACAGCCCGTCTCCGTCGTGGTCCGGAGTCGGGGTTCGCCGCCCCAAGGCAGCCGGTGCCGGAGGACGAGAGGAGGGGAGAGGGCGAAGCGCAGCTCCTGACCGGCCGCTTTGCCTCGGCAGCTCAGCGGCCTGCTCCCGGAGCGCCCGCCATGGAGAGGTACCACGTCCTGGAAATGATCGGGGAAGGCTCCTTCGGGCACGTGTACAAGGGGCGGCGGAAACACAGCGCCCAGGTGAGGAAAGCGGCTGCAGGAGAGGGCCAGGGTCTCTTGTGTCATGCTCAGACTGACTTCTGGTGGCTCTTGGGTTCCAGGGCCCTGCCAGGGCTTTGGGACTCAGCGCTTATTTATTTTTCTGCTGACATTCCTGGCCAGCCCCTGCTGGCATGGAGTCGTTCAGGTTCAAGGGACCTCAGGAGGTCTCCAGTCCATCCCCTGCTCAAAACAGAGTCAGCACTAAATTCAAATCCTGCAGAACTGCAGGGACACAGACCCCACAGCCAGTGCCTGACTGTTTTTGGGGTGAATGGTTTTTCCTTATATCAATTTGGGAGCTCCCCTGTTTCAGTTTGTGATTCCTGTCATCCTCCCGCCTTGCATGTCTGTAAAGAACCTGGTTCCATCTTCTCTGAAACCTTCTTTGGGGAATCACAAGATTACTATTTGGCTTCCCTGAGCATTTTTTCTCCAGGCTAACCAAGCCCGTTTCCCTCAACCTCCACTTGTACACCATGTGTTTCAGTCCCCTCACCATCCCAGTGGCTTCTGCTATACCTGCTCTGTCTTATCGATGTCTTTCTGGACCAAAACCCAGTCACAATATTGCCAACATGGTCTAACAAGTGTCAAGGGCAATAATCACTTCCCTCAAGCTGCTGCCTGTTGGTACAGCCCAGGGTGCTGCTAGTGCTCCTCACTGCCAGGGCATGCTGCTATCTCGTGTTTAGCTTGCTGTCTGCCAGCACCTCCAGGTCCTGTCTAGTGTTTCTGTCAGTCCTAGTGTTCTCTGCGCTCACTGATTACATTTGTTAGCTTTATATGCTACTGTGCAAAGTACCGTGAGGACTAGTGTTGATGTATAAGGGCCTGGGAGGAGCCCCAGCTTCAAGGGATCCAGTGAAAAAATGTCTCGTTTGGTGTGCTCAGGTGGAAAATGCTGAGTCCCGTTCGGGTTAAACACAGCCTCTGCCAGGTCCGGGGGGAGCCTGGTCTGATCCCAGCTTTGCCTGCTTTGAAAGGTGGTGGCCTTGAAGTTCATCCCCAAGGTGGGGCGGTCTGAGAAGGAGCTGAAGAACCTGCAGCGGGAAATTGAGATCATGAGAGGCCTCCATCACCCCAACATCATCCAGATGCTCGACAGCTTCGAGACCGACAAGGAGGTGAAGGGGACTTTCTCAGGGCAGATGCTTTTGCTTGACTGGGGCAGGGGAACAAGGGCTGGCCCCTGCTGTCATAGGGACCTCTTTCTCAGGAGATGCTGGTGACACCCTCCCAGGGCTCTAGCAGCTCTTCTAGCCAGCCAGGTTTGCTCTGTTCCCAGCCATTTCCTGGCTTGCGCTGAGTGCAGCCATCCTGCCACCAGCCTACTCTGCTCCCTCAGATGGCTGCACTGAGGTCCCCTCCAGGTATTCCCACCCTCCCTGAGGACATGCAGGGACCTTACGTGAGGGTTGCCTGAACAAGGACTGGTATGCCAGCCTGGTCAGCGTTTTTCAGAGCCCTCCAGCATGTGCTGTATGGGGATCCAGCACCCAGCTGGGCTGTGTGGGGTGCACTGGATCATACACAGAGGTGAAGGAGCTGGGTGGTGTGTGTGTGGTGGAAGAGGAGTGGTTTGGGATCACAGGGTGAGAGTGGGGTCTTCAGAGACTGTGACTTTCCACTGGCCTAAACTGTCACAGAGAGAGTGTGATAGGGAAGGACTGAAGACCATGCTATGGGTCATGGGGGCATGAAATTAAGTAATTGCGCAGCTCAAGGGAGCAATTCTACCCACTGGGTATAGAAATTCCATCCTGGGCTTGTCCTGTCCTTCATTCTTCCCTGGTTTCTGCTGACTTTCTGAAATAAGGACAGCTGCAAGGGCTCTGCTAAATGCCAGGCCCTTGCTGCAGCGCAGCCATAGGGGCTCTCTCCCACCCCAGGACCCAGCCCAAGCTGATAGGCTGTGCATGATGACATCCCAGTGTCTCCCTCATCGATTTACTGCACTGTTCTGTCCTGGTCCCTATGTTGTCCAAAAAGTGGATTCATCGCCCGGTGTGCAACGAGTCAATAATCACACACTCAGGAGAGACATTGCTAATTTATTTCAGGGCTGTGCAAGCCTAGGTGCTTGGTGGTTTTCCACAAATCAAGCATACCGAAGCCAGCTACCTCATTATATTTATACAAGCAGTCTATACATATTCTACCGATCTAATACCTATTCATTCTAATCTACATAGGTTGTGTAATGGCATTAAGTCACCCTTCTTGGCTCCACTTCAGTTTCTTCTGTGCATGCCTTCCTCTCTTCAGGGGTCTTTGGTGGTCTTTACAGATCAAGTACCCTAACCCTTTTTATTCATATATATGGTCGCGTGTTACGCAAGGACAATTTAAGGATATTTTCTCTTGCCAACTCTCCTTAATTTTTTTCTAAAAGGAGCGCTTGTCCTTGATTAAATGAATAATCGCTGATGGCCAAGATATCCCATCCCTAAGCTTAGGTTAAATATTAAAACATGAAACAGTGCTTGATCAAAAAGAAAGGAGTCTAGATTCATGCTAATTAAACGTATACAGTACCCCTTCTTTCCAAGGTGGGGGGTTGTTCTCTTACACCTAGGGCATGGTGGGGACGTGGCTGGTGGAGTGCCTGATCCCACCATACTGCTTTTCCCTCCAGGTGGTGGTGGTGACTGACTACGCAGAGGGGGAGCTCTTCCAGATCCTGGAGGATGATGGGAGTTTGCCTGAGGACCAGGTGACTGTCAGTGGTGGCCACGCAGTGTTTGCTGCAGGATGGAGAGAACAGGATTTGTCTGCCTGCAGGCAGCAGGTCTCTGCTGTGGGCCAGGAGACATCAGGAGGGTGAGGGTGCCTCCGAGGCTTTACCTGGCAGAGCTTCTAAAGGGGATGGAAAGGGGGCCAGGTTGCACTGGGGGACAGTTTCCCTGTTCCCTCTCCAAGGACAGCATCACCAGGTTGCTGCCTCAGCCTACTCTGAGGAACTACTGGTCCACAGATGGGGGTGGTCCCTGCCCCAAACAGGGCAAGGACTGGAGTGGGTGTACTGGGGTACCCCATGGCTGTGCTGGCTGGTGGCACCCTGGGACAGAGGGTGAGGCTCCCGTGTCTCTGGCAGGTCCAGACCATAGCTGCCCAACTCGTCTCTGCGCTCTATTACCTGCACTCCCACCGCATCCTGCACCGCGACATGAAACCCCAGAACATCCTGCTGGGCAAAGATGGCGTTGTCAAGCTCTGTGACTTCGGGTGGGTGCTGGGGGCCAGCTTGAGGGGGACACTTGGGCTTGGGTCAGCCAAAGGGTGTCCTGGGTGCTGTAGAGGAGGCAGGGGGAGTGTGGAAGGTGACCTGGATTCTGTGCATATTTAGAGGTTGAGCAGGGATGGGGGATTTTGAACTCCAGAGGGGAGAGGTGTTGGTAAACTCATAGGGATCTCCCCAGGAGCTGCAACAGATATTTCAGCCTGAACTGGCCATCTGTGCTTTGCTCCAAGCAGGTTTGCCCGTGCCATGAGCATCCACACCATGGTGCTGACCTCCATTAAGGGCACCCCGCTGTACATGTCCCCTGAGCTGGTGGAGGAGCGGCCGTACGACCACACAGCGGACTTGTGGTCTGTGGGCTGCATTCTGTATGAGCTGTTCGTGGGCACTCCTCCCTTCTACACCAGCAGCATCTTCCAGCTTGTCAGCCTCATCGTCAAGGACCCCATCAAATGGCCCGAGGCTATAAGCCCAGTCTTCAAGGTAAGGGCAAAGGCTCTGTCTGTGGGGTGAGATCTGTTAATGCGGCAGCAGCTTTGGCCTCATCTGCTGTCCTGGTGGGTCACTCTTATGTTTTATGTCCCCTAACAGGGATTTCAGAACATAGAGAAGGGATGAGAGCTTGGCCTCCTGGAAGGGGGACCATTATCACTGCTGTCCCTCTATAAGCTGGGAAGCTGGGGCCAATAGCAGAAGAGTGATATACTGGGCTAGGAAGGGAAGTGTCTTCCCATCTGCCCTAAGCACTAGAGCCACTCCTTTCTCAGCGCCAGGCAGGGAACGCAGGCCTCCTGGGTGTCGTCACTGGGGGATACTGGTGGGTACGCTGTGCTCACTGGTGGGTGCCAAGCATGTATCAGTGACCCTGGCATTGTGCTACCCTGTAGAGCTTCCTGCAGGGACTACTAATGAAGGACCCCCGCCAGCGCCTGTCATGGCCAGAGCTGCTCTCTCACCCCTTCATTGCTGGGCGGGTTACTGGTGAGTACCAGAGCTCTTTTTCCAGCACTGGCAAGGTTGATTTCCTCCTCCTACTGCCTGGAGGCTGGGAGGACCACCCTGTCCTGCTTTTTTTACAACCCTGTTCTTTGCGTCCCTCCTCTCAGCTTCCTCCAAGTACTGACCCCTAGCTCCTGCCCCTGGGCTTGCTCTGGGTCCTCTGGGATTCCCCTGGGATCCCAGAGCTGGTCATTCTCCCTGTGTCCCAAGTGAGAGGTGCTGATGAAGTTCTCCCCTCACCTCCCCAGTGATCGATGACACAGAAGAGCATGGGATCTCAAACCCCTTCACCATCAAGCTGTCTCCAGAGCTGCAGGCCCTGAAGGAGCAGCAAGCCCATTCCCTGGCCCCCAGGAGCGGCCAGTCCAGGATCCTGAGAAAGGCCCGTCAGAAGATGGCTGAGGAGGCACAGAAAAAGGTGGAGGAAAGTGTGGGATTCCCCTGGCTGTGTCCCACAGTCAGGGCAAAGGAGGGGCACTGAAATGGGACCTGGGGAGAAAGACAGAAGGAACATGGGTCAGGCTGGGATGTCAGCCACATACAAGGGAGGATGTGGGGTCCTCAGGGTAGTGGGGTCTAGGGGTCTCATCTGGCTGTCTGAGTAACCCTGGCCTGACCAAAATTCTCTGCCATCACCCAGGGGCAACTGAAGGCAGGTGATGCATCTACAAAGGACTCTGGCAAAGGATGCCCAGGGCGTAGACCCAGAGCAGCTCCTGGGAAGGCAGCCCTCGCAGAGGGGGAGCCGCTGGCTGCCTCCGAAGAGAAGAACCCTGGTGTCCTGCAAGGAAAGAGCAGCATGGCAGAGTGGGAGATGGAGGAGCTTCCACCCAACCCACGGTGAGGGAGGGCTGGGGCTGGGAGAGGAGGAAGAGGGGAAGGCAGGGTCGCTCACTGATTGCACTGTTTCCTTGGCCAGGGAGCACAGCATCACTCGAGATTACGAGCAGGAGTTTCCTGGAGCAGGGGCCCCTCTGCAGCCTGGTGCTGGCAGGACAAAGCCCCGGGGCAGGCGCAGCACCGAGACCGTGGACCTGGAGAGCGAGGTAAGACGGTGTCTTGTGGTGAGGACAGCAAGGCCCAGTCCCCAGGTGCTGGTACAGAGACCCTGGGGCAGGCAGGGTCTGTGGCACCAGCCCTCTCCCCTCCGTGGCTAGGAGCTGGAGAGCAATGAGGAGTGGCAGCACCTGATCGAGGCCACAGAGCCCTTGTCCATGCAGCTGAGCACGCCGCTGAGCCTTCTGAGGGATCTGGCCTTCCGGCACCGTGTCCAGACCTGCCTGGCAGACTCTGCTCAGCAGGTGAGTGATGGCTGGCTCAGGCAACTACGGCTGGGGACAAAGATGCTGCCTTCTTCCCCAAGGCTGGGTCAGGAGCATGGGGAGAGTCCTCAGTCCAGCCAGCAAGGAGATCCTCTGCTTCTCCAGGAGCCAGAGCTGTCTCATGCACTTAGCTTGCCATCTGCTCCCCTGCTGTCCCCTGCCTGATGGGGTGGAGGGCTGCCCCGTGGCTGATGGAGAGGCCACAGCTGCTGCTGATTATGAGTGTTTCTGGCTTCTCTGTGTCCAGGTGCTGGAAGGGATGCTGGAGGGAGCCTCGCGTCTCCGTCCTGTGCTCCATGTCATGGGCAACCTCCTGGCTACCCGGTGCGACTCTGAGCTGCTGGACCACTTCTGCCGAGAGCTGAATGTGCCTCTGTCCCTGCTGGGTCTAGCCAGGCAGATCCTGGAGAGTGGTAGCACCAAGCAGGTGGGTATAGGGTCCTGGAGAAACCTGGGCTCCTTCCAACCCTGGAGAGGCCCTGGTGTCCTGCCTGAGCTGGCTCACAGGACCGGTGCCTCTTACAGGCCCCCTTGAGAAGGGGGAGGTCCTGGCAGGGAAGGAACCTGCCGCAGTGGTGTTGGGATGGCCAGCAGACAATCCCCACTTCCTGTTTCTTTCTGGATCTTGCAGCAGCCCTGGTGTATCACGGTGCTGACGGACCTCCTCACGGTGACCACAGTTTATTTCAGCAGTGAATGCAGCCTGGAGGAGAGTGGGCAAAAGGACAGGTAGGGACGCCCTCTGTGCTCTGAGGTCTCTTGTGGCCACTGCAGGGACCTGGCAGTAGGCGGGAGGGTGGTGTTCATACTCTGAGGCTGGAGCTGTCTCTGCGAGGAAGCATCATGGACTAAGTGCTTCACGCCATATCGCTGTGCTCACAGAGGAGTGCTTTCTGTGAGTGGGACTAATTAAAGGGAAGGCACAGCTGACTAGAGTTCAGTTGTGCTGCCTGCTGGCACTGGCTCACAGTGCTAGTGTGTGCTGCCTGCTGTATTAGCCAGGGCCATAGGGGCTTGGCCAGACACTGTCCACACAGCCGGGGCCTGTATTTCTCTGCTCTCCTCTGCCCTTGCTGCCTCCCCTAGCCTGCAGGCCTTCCAGGAGTGTGCTGGCTGCTTCCTAGCCCTGCTGCCGGAGCTGCTGGCTGAGCCAGCCGACAGCAAGATGAGACTCTGCCAGCAAAGCCTCCTGGTAAGGGTGCCCCTGTTTCCCTTCTCCCCACCCTCTCCCCCCAGGACAGAAGCTGTGGGGCTGGGTGTGCATATTGGGGAGCACAGGCTGAGGACCCTGCTCCCAGCCATGTGGTCTGATGCATTCTTGTCTGGGCAGGCTTTCTCGCCCTCTGGGGGTTTTGGGGGGGACCACATGCAGAGACAATCTCTCTGAGGGGGCACCTTCACTGGCTGTGGCTCCATGTGTACCCCTCTCTCAGCCAGTTACTGGCTCCCACACAGTAACCTGGCTGGAGAGGACACTTGGTTGCCTCTGAAGTTCCAGCAAGAGTCCTCCTGTCTCCGCTGCCCCCCCCATCCTCCTCCCCATCTCTCTCATCCCACTCTTGATCTGCAGTGATGGCCCCCCCTGTGTCTCCCCCAGTGCTTCACGCTGCTCTGTGAGAGCCTGGATGCGACATGCCCTTCTGTCTCTGCCCCCTTCTATGCCAGCCTGCGAGAAGAGCATCAGCCCCTGCTAAACAGGCTCCTCCAGGGATCCATCTCAGAGCAGCCTGCTCTGCAAGGTAGCAGTGATGGCAGCTCGCCACCTTCTTCTGGGGTTTCCCCTCTCCCTCCTGCCCTTCGGCTTCCTCAGAGCGCTGGCTGCCATTGCAGGGCTGTTGGCTGGAGCAGGTGGCTGAAGCTTATCTGCCCAGACTGCTGCTAACCAGGGCTCTCCTGTTCTCTCCCTCAATCCCAGATCTCACCCTCCTCATGTCACAAGCCTGACTTTTCCTCTCTTGGCCTCCAGCCCCCTTCTGCTGGCCGTCAGCATCCGTCACTCTTAGTACATGTCTCCCGAGCTCTGTCCCTGTGCAGGTGCAGTGATGGAGACCAAGTCAGCCCATGACCAGAGCCTTTGTGTGGCAGACTTCTTCACAGCTGCATTGGCTGCCGCCTGCAGTATCCCCCTGGAGAGGAACAGCTGTCGGGAAGCCAAGCAGCAGGTCAGGCCAGCTGTCTTTGCAGGGTGAGGAGGTGTGGTCCCCATAGGGACAGGAACCCTTTGCAAGAGGGTCTCTTTTTCAGCAGTAGAGCTGAGGGCTGGGGTCCTCCAGCTTTGGTGGCTGCAGGGCTGGTGTTTGAATGCTGCTCCTTCCCAGCCAACAGCTGAGCTGCAAGAGTCTAAGGATGCCAAAGTCAATTAAGAGACTCACACTTAGGATCTGAACTGTGGGATGGGCTAAGTAAAGAACTAGGCAATGCAGAGAAAACACGAAGAATTCTTATATGGCAGTGATATGAACTGCAGGAAGTCTGAAACTGAATGGAAAATAAACGAGGGAAAACAAAGCTATAGATTTACATTTGATCCTTCAACTCAACTCTGAGTCAACAAGGAGGGAAGCAGAGGAGGAATCTCACCTTGCTCATCTCAACTGTGGGACTGTGCATCAGAGCCATGCTGGGTCATGGCAGATGGGCATCCCTTTGTGAACGCAGGCAATGTAGGAAGCAGATGCCTTCTTTTATTAATTTGTTGCTAGCATTAAACTTCTTAAGTCTGTGCAGTGCTTCACATGCCCAGGGTGCAAAACAGGCTGATTTCTGCAGGTCGCTCAGGAGGTAGCTGAAAAGCTTATGGAGGGAGAGAGCCAGCAGCTTGGGAGGTTGCTGGGGAGACTGGAGGACCTAAGCTGCTCCTTGAATGTGCTCAAGGTAATGGCCCTGTCAATTTATCTGGCTGTCCCCAGAGGTGCCTGGACCTTTGGTTTGGGGTTAGGAGCATGGGGAAGGGGGAACTGTGGGCTCAGCCCTCAATGACTCCCATCTCCCTGGTGTCAGTTGTTAAATAAATGAGGTGTGACTGGGATGCGCCTCGTCACTGTGTCCCTGTCCCCAGGGGCTGGTATGCATCTCTCCCCACTGCCTTGCAGATCCTCTATGCTGGCTGCCATGCCAGCCTGAGCCTGTGCCAGCACCTGGGAAGGAGCCAGCGACTCTGGGGTTCCCTCATGCAGCTCTTGAAGCGCACGGTAGGCCTGACCACAGCCCCAGTGGTGGGGTACAAGTCTGGGCAAGCATGACTTATTCCTCTGAGCGCTGCTCAGACCAAGCTGGGGGACATGTGGGGAGAAGAGTTTGGGGGAGCTTAGTCTGGAGAGTGCAGTTCTCCTCCAGGGCCCAGAAACATCCCTTCCTCCCCTCCCAGCCTTGCTGTCCGTGTGTGACTCTTGCTCCCTTGGCAGGTTGCCATGGAGGAGGTGGCCCAGGGGGCAGCCTGCGAGGCCTCACTGTATCTGCTGGCCCTGCTCACTCTGCAGCTCCAGGCCTCCCCTCCCAGGTAAGCACCCACTTTCACTCATGAGTGGGAGAGGAACATGTCCTGCCCTGAACAGCCCTCTGCGCTGCACCCTGCCTGGAGCTGGACTTCTGCTCCCACTCATCCCTCCAATCTGGACACATCAGCAGAGTGCTGGGCAGTGTGGGTGGGTGCTGGGGATGTGGTGAGGACCCAGCGTGGGGAAGGAGGTGCTGTGAACCAGGGCTCGCTCCTCCTGCAAGGTGGCTGTTTCCCAGCCCTGGGGGTATTTGGATGCTGCTGCTCTGTGGGATGCAAAGCTGTGGGAACACAGTGCCTCTCCCCTGGTCCCTGTGTTTCAGGCTTGAGGAGGTGGTTACCCTGGCCATGGATCTCATCACCCAGTCTCCTTTCGTCTCCCTTGTGGTAAGACTGCCCACCCTGCCAGAGCTGTCACTGAGAGCCCTGCAGAGCCCCATGTCCCATTTGGCTCCTGTTGTTGCTTGCTCAGGGTGGTATGGGAGCAGGTGCAGCCTGGCTGTCCCTGCCCTGGGCTGAGGGATGAAGAGTCAGCATTGAGTGGGCAGATGGGAAAGTCCCAAAGGTGCTGAGCTCTCCCTGTCCCACAGGGTGCTGCAGCATTCCTCCTGACACAGCTCAGTCAGCATGGGGTGGCCTTGGAGGTCGGGGGAGAAGAGATCATACCGGTGATGACAAACATGCTGGCAGCACCCACTGAGGTATGGGATGGGGACAGAGGAGCAGGGGAGCCATGCTGTCACCCCACTGTGGAGGTGTGCAGTCAAAGATGGGGTCAGAAGGGTGCAGGTGCTGCCCCCCTCAGACCCAGCATCTAGCTCCAGCCTGTCCCCTACTCTCTCTTACAGCTGCAGCTCCCTCCGCCAATGGGTGCTGGTCTCTATGATGGGATCTTTTTCCTCCTGCTGAAGCTCCTTACCCAGGTACCAGCCTACCTATCTTCCTTTGCCTGGTCCCTACCAAAAGGTGTGGGGGCAGAAAGGCCCAAATATGGATCGGTAATGGAGGCTGAGGCAAACAGGGAACGAGGCAGCTTTGGCTGAGCTATGCAACGCCGTGAAAGTCACCTAATGTCCTTGGGTTGTCCGTAGAGCTCTGGAGGGTTGGTGGGAGGGTGGCGGGCAGGGAGGGGTGATTCATGGGCACACTGGAGTGAGAGAGGGCAGATATGCCCAGGGACTGGCACTGTCAGCAAGCACAGCAGGGCTGCCAGCTGCCCCTGGACCATGTCTGCCCAGCCCTGACCTCCCTAGGACCATGGGGCTGGCACGGATGTGGACCAGAACCGTGGGGAGCCGTGGGGGACCAGGATGCCCCCCAACACCTGTCTCCCCACCTTTAGGAGGACATGGCTGTGGAGCAGGGCTTCGCTGCCTCAGAGCTGTGGAGCGTGGTGTGGCATCGTATTGCTGCGGTGCTTCGTGTGGGCAGTGACAGGGCAGTGCTTGAGGGGGACCCCCCAGGGGCAGGTCACCCCATGGCAGAGCCGGACTGGAACCTCCTCTCCCCTCAAGGTAGGAACTGCGGGACCGCAGGGCGTCTGCCCTGGACCCCTGGACCCTGCTCCACACCCTGCCCTCAGCTTTACCCAGACCATCCCCATCACTCCCTGAGGCCAGAGGGGCTCAGGGGGCTTTTCTTGGTTTGCTGTTGTCTTCTGGGGAGAGAGTTCTGGGCTGGGCTGTGCCCACATGCCAGGAGCTCAGCTGAGCTGGCTGTGGAGGAGCAAGAAAGGGTGCCTCTGCTCCAGGGGAACATTGAGCCTGGCAGATGTGATCATTATGGGTGGAGATTGGTCCAGTCTTGGGCAGGGAAACACAGAAGCAACCCTGGAGCAGCCTTGAGGCAGTACAGATGAGAGGAAACTTTTCAGCCTTCCCTAGCTTTGCTCCTCTGCTCTGCTGTTCTCCCTGCAGGCACCCTGCTCTTTCTCAGCCTGGCCCTCTTCGTCTTCACTCGCGAGTGCCACCGGTGCCTGCCTCAGCTCACCCAGTCCCACGGTGTCCTCATGGTGACGCTGAAGAGGCTGCTGTCCCCTGGCTTCCTGGCATGCTTGGCGCAGACGTGAGTTGTGGGGAGGGCTGAAGCGGGCGAGCTCAGCCACTGGACGGGGCTTGGACACGAGCACACAGAGGGCCAAGAAGTTACTGACCTGGCGCTTGCAGGGCACAGCTCACCTGCAGAGCCTCTCCTTCATGCCTGGTGTGGGGAATGCTCTCTGCCTCTTGCCTTGATGTTTTTCTGATCACCTCTGTATTAAGCTTTCTCTCTCTAACAAATTCAGGCAAGCAGGAGAGGATGGGGACCCTGAGCTTGTCCCAGCTGTGGTGATCCAGGCCTGCCAGCTCCTTTGTTTCCCTTTTGCCCTGGATGTGGATGGAGATACCTTAGCATTGGTCATGGAGGCTGTGAGAGATGCCCAGATCCCTGCCCAGCTGCTGCAGGTACCCTCTTGGCCCTGTGTTTCTCTTCCAGCCCTTACTGGGGTGGGGAGGCACCTCCCCACATTGTAGCCCCTGATGCATGGCACCGCTTCACGCCATGCTGGTGATTTCTGCCCACACAGGGATGTAACTTGGGTGCTGTGCAGCCCTCGGAGCCGCTTGGCTGGCAGCTGAGCTCTGCACCCACCTGCTGGCAGCCTTCAGCCACTGCTTGGCTTGCCACGGGTCAGGCCTCAGCCGCTCTCTGGCCCGCACGCAAGGACAGCACACTCAGCACTGCTGTCTCTCCTTTTTCCTTAGGTCTGTTCTCACCATCTGCCCTTCTCATACACTGAGCTCCCCATGAGCCTCTTGTGCCACCTCGTTGTCTCTGATGAGCAGGTCATCGACCAAATGGTGAGGGCAGCCACCACCTCAGAGCACATCATTGCCTTCTTGACATCTGCCTTGTTTACAGACAGCCTCACACTCACAGGTGACCTCCTGTCTCTCTTGACCCATGTGGCCCGGGCCTGTCCGGAGCACCTGCCCTTTCTCCAGAGGATCCTGAGGGGCTCGGACATGGCCGACCAGCCACTGACCCGCCTGCTCGGCCACCAGCAGCACCTGATACGGGCCAAAACCTGCAACCTGCTGGGCAACCTGCTTCGACACGGCCACAGCTTTCCCCAGGCACTGCAGAGCCAGCCTGGCTTGCTGGAGAGCCTGCTGGCGTGCCTGGCGGACCAGGAGGAGAGTGTGCGCAAGGCGGCCAGCTTCGCGGTGGGCAACGCCGCCTACCATGAGCCCTCCCCAGCCGGGACCCTGGGCAGGGCCGTGCCCAGGCTGACGCGGCTGTTGAGCGATGCACAGGCCAGGACGCGCTGCAATGCAGCCTCGGCTCTGGGCAACCTGGGCCGGCACTCGGTGGAGCTGGGGGACCTGCTGATTGAGAGCAGGGCCCCCCACATCCTGCTGGAGGTGGCCTGCTGGGACCCCTGGGAGAGCGTGCGGGAGGGAGCCCTCGTCGCGCTGCGGGCCCTCAGCCAGCACCCTGGGATACGGCAGGTACCGCACGGGGACCTCTGTGGCACCCACTGGAGCTGCCGGGACAAGGGGCCAGGCTGGCGGGTGACTCCTGTCCCCCTCTGTGCTCCACAGGTCCTGCTGTCCCTCAGAGCCACTGAGAAGCTGGCCGCGCTGGCCAGCGGTGCCTTGCAACCCACTGCTGCTGGCAGCCCCTGGCCGTCATCTGCCCGGCACTGCGAGAAGCTCCTACGCCTCCTCGCACCCCCGTGCAGCACCTGTGGGAGCGGGGCTGGAAACGCCCCCGGCACCCCAGATCCCGGCGAGCTCGCTGCCCCGCACCGGTGCTGAGGGCTGGGCCTCCCGCAGGACGGGACAAATGCTTTCATCCTCCTCCTCCTCCTCCTCTTCCTCCTCGGGCTCCTTCCCTGGGGATTTTTCACTTTATTCTCCCCGAGGGGGATCCTGCCCAGGCAGCTTTACCCGGGGGCCCTCCCCGTGGGAAGCCATTCCTGGAAAAATGCCCGTATAACTCAAGAAACCACCTCTAAAAGGACCCCCAGGGCTCCGCTCCCCCGCCCCGGGGCGGGCACCGGCGCCCAGCCCGCCAGGCCGCTAGGGGGCGCCGGCGCGGCACGCCGGGAGGTGTAAGTCCTCCGGCGCGGTGGTTGCCGGGAGGTGTAGTCACGTGGCGGCGCCGCCCCGGATCTCTATGGTAACGGCTGGTGGTGCGGCGGCGGGGAGCGGCGGGGCCCGGGGCCGCCGGGCGGGTGGTGAGTACGGGAGGGGCGGGCCCCAGTGTGCCTCCCCTCCCGGGAGCGGGGCTTTTCTCCAGTGGGGAGTGCGTGCTCCCCCGGGGCCCGTTCCCGGGGCGTGGGGCCCTTAGTCCCCCCCCCCACTGCCTCCCCATCCTCCCCGTGTCCTCTGCACCCCCGCGCCATCCCATACCCCCGTGTCCCCAGCAACCCCCGCCGTCCCCCCGTGTCCCCAGCACTCCCGCGCCGTCCCATCCCCCCGTGTCCCCAGCAACCCCGGCCTGTGCCCGGGCCCCGAGGAGGCTCCGTGCCCAACCCCGGGCCTCCCCGCGGGGGATCGCCGTGACCCTACCCTGTGTCCCCTCGCGGTGCGCCGGGCCGGGCCCCGTGGGGCTGGGGGGACGGTGTGGGGATGCTCTGCGGCGGGACGTGCTGGGGACAGCGTCCCGGCCTGTGCTCCTGGGGCAGGACCGAGTGTCCCTGTAGTGCCTTTGGCATCAAAGACTTTTACCTGAAAAAATGAGAACCGGAGTGTGTTCCCTGGGTGAGCGCCAGGGAGGAAGAAGAGCTGGCTCCCCGGTGAACCTCTCCAGCGGCACTCGGAGCAGCAGTGAGGATGGAGCTGGGGTTGACCGGACCCGAATGGGGCGCTGGGGCAGCCCGGCTGTTAATGCTCCCACTGAGGTCTTGCCTTGGAGGCTCTGGTGTCATAAAAACGAGCTGATGGGTCTGAAAAGTGAACAGCAGAGCTGCGAGAAGAGTTGAGACAAGCCTGGAGTGCTTCCTGAATGCCGTCAGGGTCCGGGCTGGGAATGCGGGGTGCAGGAGTAGGGAAGCCCTATAGCACTGTGCCAGCGTGCTGTCTCCCTGCCTGGCTGGGCTCCGGATATCTCATGAGCGGCAGAGTTCAGCTCCACATCAAACCTGTCCCTCTGTGACTCCCTGCAATGTGGCTTCTTTTTCTCATTAGTGTGTGCTCCCCACTGAACGGGCGTGTGACATTTAGCGGCTCCTCGGCAGTTTGTGGGAATTAACAGCAAATTGTTGGTCTGATTACAGTTTTATCTAATAATTTTTCCTTGACTCTTAGTGGTTGTACCCAGCAGATAGTGGCACTTGTCTGTCCTTGCGTCGCTTTTTTGCTGCAGTCCTTAGGTTTTGTATTAGGCAAACTTTGTTGATGACAAGTCGGCCTCTCCCGCTCTTCGGTCATGCCTGGGGCCCTTCTCAGCATAGCAGGGATCGCATTGCGAGGAGGACGCTGACGGGGCCAAATGCCACAGTTCCCGGATAATGATGCCTGTACGGAGATGCTGTGTCACCGATGCAGGTCAGGGGCTTTGGCTGCCATACCGGCCTGGCCGGGTGCCATTCCTTGACATTTCCCAGGTTCCTCCCGTGCAGCAAGTCTGGGAGTATTTGGCGGCATCTTCCAGACTTTAATCTCTATTTCTGCTCCGCTCCCGAGGTCCAAGAGACAGCTGTATGGAGCAAGGTGGTTGCAGTGCCTCCAGAGGAATGTTTCCTACCCTGGTCAAGGCATGGGAGGGTCCTCATCACATACTGAAGGACAGACCTGGGAGCTTTTTCTTCCAGTTCCAGATATGTTTCGGAAAAAAGTACTGAGCAAAGAGGATGGACAAAGAATTTATGTGTTTTGAACTAATTGGGCAGTTCTTGTCTCCTTGCTACGTACTGATATTTTATACTTGTTCCAGTCGCCCTGAGTCCCCCCGCTTTATTTTATATCTGTGCCAAAGGCTGAGAGTGTGGCCAGGCTGCCTAAAACCAGACCGAGCTGCGCTGACCACTTCTTTGGTTCCTGCGCTGGCAGCCAAGCTCTCCCCAGATCTTGCTGCGTAATTCTCCTGTACCTTTTCTCCCACCACGAAGCTCAACTGAGAATGCTATCCCTTCAGATCACAGCCTGCTTGGATCTGCAGGAAGGTGCTTTAGATCTCCTCACTGAAGGGACCTTCCCATGCTTTAGCTGGTTGCTTTTAGCTCAGGCTCATTTCCCTACTCTAGTTTATGCTTCAACAACAGCTGCTCCCAGATGATGAAAAAGTAAGAATCAGAGACAGAAGCAAGAGCAGGGACTTCCCACCTTCGTTGCTGGGGAAATACAGAGCGGTGCGGTCCACTGTCACTGCATGGCAGGTCCCCTTTGGTGGCCTGGGGACTCTGTCAGGGTGGAAGAGTCAATATCCTTCACTAGTAATAGTGACTCCACGCTTGGGACCTTTTGCCCTTTGGTGTGGCCCCTGCGCTCTCTGGTCACAGCCAGGTCAGCCCGCCTGGGGCGAGCACTGAGCCAGCCCTTTAATTTAGATGTCCCCAGTGTGCGCTCTCTACGGCAAAGCTGCAGCCCTGGATTTTCTGCCTAACCATGCTGGAGTCCCTCACCTCGTCTGATACTGTGCTCCAATGCCTGAGAGGTGAGAAAGTCCCCTGTGAACTCAAACCCATGAGCCTTCAGTCCCCAGCCCAGCCTGTGTGTGCGTGGAGTGAGGCATTTGCTGCGGTGCAGAGCAAGGCAGCGGCTGGATTCCAGCTCTCCTGTGGCTTGGTCTGGCATCCTGCTGCCCATAAGCTCTGCCTCGCTCCCTCCCCGCCACCTCGGGAATGGGAATGTGTGCCAGAGCTACTCTGCTGCTCTTGCAGGGCAGCCCTCTGCTTAGTTAAAGGATCATTTTGGGCAGCTGTGCACTTCTCATGCCTTCTCTGTTTGGCGTGGAGTTCAGCACCGCAGCCATTGAATTGAAATGACTGGCCCCAGCGCAAATGCCAGGCACAAACGTAATCCCGGGACGCAGGTGGAATTTGCTGATGTATCCCCACGGTGGGTGGTTTCTCACTGGTGTCTTTTTTTGACCTGAGTGGCTAAGCGAAAACTTGGTGTCTTGATTAGGAGAGAAATTGGTCGTCGTCCCGTGCCTTTGGTTCTGCACACAAAACGTGGTTCTGCAGGACGATACTGGAACTGAGTGGGAGCAGCGATGCGTAACAGCATGGCAAAGCAGCATGCCAGGCTGCCTCGGGTGCTGCTTTGTCTTGGTGTGTGACCACTTGAGGCCACTTGTTTCCCAGAGCTGATGTAGGTGAGGGTTGTTTCCGTGCTGTTGAAACACAAGAGTTTGTACCTAGCTACCAGGTGTAAGAGCAGCTTTAGGCACTCTCAGTCAACTGGTTTCAGATCAATGTGCTTGATCTTGTTGAAAGCTTTTGAATTTTTTTGAAGGGATACAAACCCTTATTTTGAAATGTATATTGGTTTTAAAATCTGTCTATCGTGCGCTGCTGTTAACTTGCTTGTTCAAGCTTTAATCAAAAGCCCCAGAGCTGCAAGTGAGGAACTTGGCGTGAACTCAGGTCTCATTTAGAAAAAGATGTTATCCTTTCTAACCATAAAGAACAGAAATTTCACCCTGCAATGGCATAGAAAACAATAGCAAATCACAGTTGTCTACACCCCCCCCCCCCAATTGTGACTTTGGGCTGTGTGAGGCTGACAGCACATTATCAGGTCAGCTTGCAGCTCATATGTTTGCAAGTTCTTGTTATTTTAAGTGTGTCACCACAGCTGCGTTTAAAATAACCTCCCCAGCCAAACTCACATGACGGAGGGATGATGTGCACACCCGGTCTCTTACGGTCTCCTCCTTTCCCATTTGAAATGGGCTACGCCACGGTTAGAGGCGCGCACGCCGCAGGGAGGCTCGGGCTGGAAGAAGGGACTTCCACTGACGCTTAGTGGGGTGCGCATGCGCTGGGGCACGTGGTGGCCCCTGCCTGCCTGTGATGTGACATTCGTGCTGGCTGTGGCAGCACTCCAGCTGATGTCCCGAAGCTCGCGAGCAGGCTGTGCGATAATAAAAGGTACTAGTGAAATAATTGTAAGCGAGCGCAGCTGTACAGTCACTCCAACAGTGACAACTTTGGCCTCTATATTGTGTGTCAATAAGTCCATGCCAAAATCCATTAATTACTAGTAATGGTGTTTTGGGTTTAACTTCCAGCCCAGTCAGTTCACCCTGGGCTTTTCCCAGCTCATGTTTCTACAATAAAATTTCCAAGTGTAGTCTTATTGCTGTCGTGAGCAGCAGAACAGACTCCTGCTCCTTTGCCGTAGGGTTGGGTTGGCAGAACTAGGGATTGCATCAAGCTGTAGCCTTCCTCTACCCCAAAACTCTGACAAAGTTAAATGTAAAGGGGAAGCTTCCCTGACGGGTAACCAGCGGGGACTTACCTTGGGGCAGGTGATGTGGTTTGTGCCCAGAGCCAGGGGGACGTGGCAGCTGGTGTCCTGTTGTGCCCACAGTCTGGCATGTGAGGGTGCCTCCATCTCTGCTGGTTCTCCTGGATGTTCAGCAGCTGCTCTGCTGAGCTGGCCTTGCAGCGAGGACAGGAGCCGGTTTGCAGGCAGACATCAGAGGTGGCTGTGCTGGCATGCAGGAGGCGGGACAGGAGTGTGGATGGGGGGAAGAACAGGCAGCATAAGCTGGTGCTGCCAGTCTGGATGCATCCTGACCTGCCCCGTGTGGGGGCATGTTCTTCTTTTCATCCTTCCTGCCCCTATCTCTGAGCTCCCGTGTCTCCACAGTGGTCACTAGCTGTCAGCCAGCACAGTCCTCGCCTAGAAGCTGTACAGAAGGCCCTGCCATTTCCTTCTGCAGCCACTGCTTCCAGTGCACCCCTGCCCCGTGCCAGCCCAGCTGCTTCTGCGGCTCTGCGGCAAAACCACTCCAGAGAGGGGCAAGCTCAGCACCTTCACCCTCTGCCGCTGCGGGGCTAGGGACCAGCCCTGGCCAAGCAGGCAGTGGCAGCTAAGGCAGTGCCATGGCCAGACCTCTGCCCTGGCAACCGCAGCTGCTGGCGGTACCCCGGTGCCTGTGCTGGTTACAGCTGTGCCACTATCGTCACTTACTCCAGAGCAGGGTCACACAGGGCTTCTGCTGGCATACTCGCACCTGTGTCTAAGCTGGCTGTAGGATTCATGTCCCTTGTTACAGCTTCATTAGGCCAAATCACTCTTATTTTTATAGCAGGATGATCCACTGATAGCTGTAAAGCCGGGTGGAGAGGAGGCACAGGTGGCTTTCACCGCAGGCTGGTTGTGCAAGGTCATTCACAGCCGGGTGAGAGCACAGGCGATGGCCAAGCTGGCAGCAATTCTGCAGTGACAATCCCCTCTAGGCAGGGACATGGGGGATACTTTCATTCACCTCCTTGTATTTTTATTTTGCTTTTTCACATCTACGTTTGTTGGTGTGCTAGGGTCACTTTGTGGTTCGATCGCACTCGTGACCTGGGTGCATCTGGGGGGGTGGCATGCGGAAGCCGAGCTTTGCTCACTTGTTTACTGGGGGAAACTTGAGCCGGGCGGGTGGTGGCATCTGAGCCACAGCCTCTTTGCTCTGTGCTAATCGCTGTGAATGTCACAGCACATTCAGGTTTGCTGCTGGGTGTGGATCCAGCAGTGCAGTACAACCCAGTTGCGTACGGCGTGTGGGATTCCTTTCCCCGGGGCTCAGAGCCCCTCTGGGCTGCAGCACGCGGAGGGACGCAGCCATCCCATCCTCATCGGGACTGCTCAGCGTGGCGGTACAAGCACTGATGAGCAGCGCAGCCATGGGCATGGAGCGGACCTGACCCCTTCCATACTTCCTTGCAGAGCTTGGCAGGGCAGCAGCTCTCCTTGAGGATGTATAGCTGCTATGGGATCCTGCATGGGACATTCCAACCTCATAGAGCTTCCAGTTGGGATGCTGCTGACCTGATGTGCGCTGGAGACCGGGGCCTGATTCACAGGTTGAGAAGGTCTGGCAGGTGTAGGTCTGTGTGGGGTGTAGGTCTGTCTGACCCAGCCCTGTGGTGGGTGTGAGCCACTGTCATGGTGCTGCAGAGCAACCCCAGGGCCTCCTAGCTACACTATAACTGCTGCAGCCGAGGCTTGATTTTCAGGTGAGAAAGGAGCGTGTACATGTATTGCAAGAAAACTAAGAGGGTGATGGTTGATGCTCTAGTTACCCTTCTTTTCATTTTTTTTTTTTTTTTTTTTTTAAACATGCAAGCTTGTGAGAGCCGGAAGGTAGAAGAGCAAGCCAGCCAGCCTGCTTGGGATACAAATTCCTATCGTGGCTGTATCCAGGCGCCCTCCGGGCATGTGTTAAAGCAAGACAAGTACCTGGCGCATGGCTTGTTTTCTCTTTCTCTTCTCCCCAGGCAAGAGGATCTAACAGGCATGGTGCAATAGTTCATTTTAGGAGGATTCTGGACACCTACATCTGCAGCTCTGTGGTCTGCCAGTTGCTCCTCGCAAGCGATTTTTCCGTAGGACTGCAGTGGGGAGGAACGTCTGTGTGCGGTACTGCCAGTCTCTGCTGGAAACTGAGTTGTTGATGTTAGAACAGCCCTGCGTTTGCTCCTTGCTGCCTTCTCAGTCCTGAGCTCTTTAGGATGCCCTCAGCTCTTGCTGAGCTTTTCCATGGGATTACAAAACTGAGAAACTTATTCCTTTTAAAAGAAGGGCTGAGGTTCTCGCCTAGTTGTGTGACCTTGGGAGCTGAAGCTATAAAGAGTGGGGAGAAGAAAAAGAAGCAGACATTTTGGGGCTCATGGTGGAGTCGGGAGAGCTGGTGGTGAGGCGCACAGTGCAGTTTGGAGACATAGACCCATGGGATTGGACTCTGGCTGCCGTGCCAGGTCCAGGGCAGGCGGGCTGTCCTTGCAGCCGGGGCTGCTGCACTGGGGCTGCTGCCCTGTTGCCCTGGCTGGCAGCCAGGCACCCCTGCATGTTTGCAGGGTACAAACTTTCAAGCTGATGGCACTTTTCCCAGGGCCCTCTCTAAGTTGTCCTTCGCATCCTCTGTTTCATGTGAGACGCTAGCTCTTCCTTTGACTTAGTCCCAGGAGACTCTTGGGGAACTCTGCAGATGGAGATGTGGTTTTTCATCCTGCAGGAAAAGCAACTCGCTCTGCTCCCCTCCTGGGGCACTGGGCTGGGTGCTTTGTCCTGCCAGCCTAACAGTGCCTTTCATGCTGTTGTCTTGTTTCAGGCCAGCAAAGATGCTGCTGTAGATGACCGATTTGCTTGTGCCTCATGTGCTATGGCTCTACATGGCCTCTGCAGGACCAGAACGCGCTAATCTGGGCCCCAAACAGGAGAAGAGCGTCGGGCTCGAGTCAGGCACCCTTCTGGCAGGGAGAGCTCAGCTGCACCAGGCCTGGCACCTCACTCAGCAGCAGGCGAAACCCATCTGGAATTTAGAGAAGAAGTATGTGAGTGCTTTCCAGGATCGCAGCCCGCTGCCCTCAGGGATCCCTCTGCAGCAATCCTGCTTCTTGTCCCCACCATCGTTATGCCACGCACACCCCAGTGAAGACGCCCTCCCGAGCCTGCCCTTGGCCCAGCCCTGCCTGGACCTGGGCGGGAGCGCTCTGCTCTACCGACGCTCCTGCCTCAGGCCCAAGCCCTACGGGTGTTCTTTCCGAAGCCCTCCAGACACCGGCTCTGCCACGGGAAGGGTGATGTCTTCCTTGGTGATGGAGCCCTGCCTGCTGCCTGTGCTGGCGGAGGAGCACTCTGGGACTCGGGTCAAAGGCTCTGCCCTCAGCTCAGGTCAGCCGGCTTCCAGCTCCTATAGACCAGTGCTCAATAACAACTCCTTCCTACGGCCAAGCAGCACTAAAGTGCCTTTGCTGCAGTCACTGGAGATCAAGAAGGTGAAAAACACCCACAGCTTCCCTGCTGCCTCATGGCCCCACCCCGGGGATGATGGAAACAGCTTCCCTGGCAGCCTGATCAATGGAGCAGTGAAAAGCGGTGACCTTATGTTGGAGCAAACCGCGGTCCCCTCCCTGACACTCGTGCCCAGCAGTGCCATCCTCAGGAAGGACCGGAGCTCGTGGGAGGACGCTGAGAGGAGAGCACACAGCTTAAAAGAGAAGGAGCCACAGATCAGCCTCACGGAGGCTGTGCAGCAGCTAGCTGGACAGACTGCCACATGCAACGGCTTTGGACGCGAAGTCGAAAGCTCTGGCCTTACAAACGTGGGCAGCCTATCCAACTGGAACAGCAGGTGGGGGCAGCACATCATAGCGCAGCTCACCCCAAAAGAAACCATCGCTCCTCTGAACTTGGAGCTGGGTAGTCATCGCCTTAACAGTAACTCGAGCCTTATAGGCACCGATGGTGCCGTTGTCTGCACTAAGCGTATCAGTGTCCATCTATTGGCCTCGCGCGCTGGCTCTCCTGACCGCAACGCCGACTGCCGGTCTGTGAGCGTGCTGAGCCCATGCAGCGGGGACCAGGTGGCAAAAGCAGAGCCTCCACACCTCGCTGCCATGTCTGAAGTGGCAACTCAGATATCCACCATCCAGCTGGAGAAAGAGGAGGAATGGGCCCAGGCTATGCCCCCAGGAAAGTTCGAGTAAGTAAAGCCAGGAAGAGGAGGGAGGCGGTGGCAGGATGGGCTGGGCTGGGCTGGCCATTGCGTCTGTGTGTGTTGGGAGAGGATGCGCTGTGGGCACTACAGGGATGGCCGTAAGGATAACCATGGGCTGTGTCCCTAAGCAAAGCCCATCTGTGGCATCCTGGTGCAGCTCTGCACGTATGTTGGGTGAAGCCTGCTGTTGAGCCAGGTCCAGCAAGGCTTTCCTGGGCAGAGATGTGGGTTCCTAAAGGAACACAGAGCTGATGTAGGACAGGGATGGTGCAAGGACACGGAGCTCCTGCTCCTGCTTTCCTGCTGGGAGAGGGTGTCCTTATGCCTTTTTCTTTCTGGCTGCTCTGGAAAATGTTCCCTCTCAGGGTGCCCTTGGGCCTCTCCATCTTGCTAGCTTGGGAGGAATGCTTGTACATCAGCGCCGGGGAGGGCAGTTGCCCTGCCCACATTATCTCATGCTGCCTCATGGGGTTCTGGCTCTTTTAGCCCCGGAATGCATGTGCCACTACTTCTGATGTCATGTCATTTGTCCCAGTGTCACTGCTGAGCAGTCGCTGCTGGAGCTGAGCCATCCCCAGGACGAAGTGGAGGAAGAACTTCTTGACGGCCTGGATGAGAGCTGCAGTCAGGAGGAGGAGGAGGACAGTGAGTGCTGGTTCCCCAGGGAGGGCTGTGCTCTGTGCCTTGAGGTTGGGAGTGTGGGGGTCATCTGGGAGCTGAGGGTGAGCACAGCTGCCCTCCTGTCTTACATTGATGCTGTCATTTCAGGATGATCTAGAGATTGTGCTGAACCCAAAAGTGATGTAGCAGCAGGAGGAATTGCATGGGTTCCTCTCAGGAGCAGACTAGGGTTCACCGCCTTCCTGCTCCAAAACTTATCCATCTCCTCTCTGTGCAGGGCTGTCAGCTCCAGCCCCTGCCCTGCCTTTTATGCCACCAATTAGTGGGCAAAACCCAGAATCCAAGGATTCGGGGCAGCCGGGAGTGGTCTGTCCCCTGGAGCATGTGTTTTCTCTCTTCCCTTCGTAACTCTGTGTGCATTTACTCCCCACGGAGACAAAACTTGAGTCTGTCCCCTCCTGCAGGTGACTCCGATGCTGCTTCTGTCACTGGCATGTCATCTAGAGGCTATGTGGCTCTTGTATCCAGGTTAGTAGCTGTAAATAGTGCATTGAACTTGGCATCTTTGTCCAGACCTGTCCATCTTTGCCCTGCCTGGTGGGAGAGGAGAGCTGTAGCATGTGGGGGAATGGAGTGAAGGTAGCAATAGGCTTCCTGACCAAAATGAGCTTCCTTGCTACCCTGCAGACCAAAGCTACCTCTCTTGCTACGGACAGCAGCCTGTAGAGTGCTGAGGGTCCATCCACCACAGCAAAACAGGGGTCTTAATTTCATGGCTGCTGCCAGGTGCTGGGTTAGGTTTACTGGATTAAATTGTGCTCTCGCAGTGTTGTTGCCTTGCAGATGAAGCACAGTGGAGGCGTCCTGGGCCAGAGACTGCAAAAGCTCCTTGGCGTCTTGTGTCTCAGCTTTGCATCCTAGAAACAAGTCCTGGAGCCTGGGTTTTTCTTTAGCTTTTGGAAGGAGGTTTCTCTGGGGAGGATAGGTCAGCCTGTGGTCATCTGAGCCCTGCCTCCATGACTCCTGGCAGACCTTCATGGGACCTGTTCTTGCCCATCCAGCAAAGGGAGCTGGTCCTTGCGGCTGTGCTGCCCCTTGCACCCAGGGCTGCCTTTGGCTTTTCTGTCTGCCTGACAACTTGCTGCTTTCCGTCATGCCATAACTCACCTGGGAGATGAGGAAGGCTTCCTGTAAGCAACTGTTGAACCTCAGGGTGCTGCAGGGCTCTGGGTGTCCACACATGGTTGTGAAAGTCCTGCAGAGGTGATGTAAATTGAACCAGCAGCCCTTTCTGGCAGGATGTGGCTGGTTGGCCTCTGGAGGCAGATGGGGGGAAGCAGCGATTGGGCCAAATGCCTCCTTGGCGAGGAGGGGAGGGATGTTGGCCGCTTCTCTGTGTGGGCTGTGCACCGAGCTGGCCTCGAAGCCTTTGCAGCTGTCTCCTGCCTTCAGATTGTTGTGGTCAAAACCAGTTTTGTGCCAGGGAATGTTAATCAATATAATTTATTGCCAATTAACAAACTTAATTACCGATTTTGGTATTGAAAAAAAATACATATATACAAAGACTTAGGGAAAACACCTCTTCTTCCCCCGTCCTGGTCTCCAACCCCCTCATTGCAGGCTACACTCAGTCCCTTCAGTGAGGCGAGGTGTGGCCTGGGAGATGGGGGTCAATGTGTTGCGGCTCCTTTTCTTTTGCTGCTCTTTGTTCCTCAGCGGGTTGCTCTGGCGTGGCTTCTTCCACTGGCTGCAGTGGCATATATTTGAATATATGTTCATTATAAACTCTACTTTTAGCATCATCACAACCTTAATAGATATGTTATAAATTCTACCCTTCCTTCCAGGTGTTAGGGATTGCTGTGGTAAGGAGGTGTACATACAGTCAGTAAAATTCCAGGCCTCTTCCCTGCAACGCACCAAAACCAAAGGGGTTACAACAGCTGAATTATATATGCATTACAACCTCCACCCCTTGTCCCTGTGCACTAGGTTATAGGGTTTGTCATGTAACGAACTCCACGCCTTGCCCCAGCAAAATACAAAACCCACAGGGGTTGCAACACTTGGTATGTGCATTCATTGCAAGATCGCCCCCTTGTCACTGCAGTCTGGGTTAGTGACCTTAGTGCCCATTGCTTGCACCACATTGCAAAGATGCAAATTCCTGATACCAGGATCAAGGCTCCTTCCAGCTTCCCCCTTCTTCCTGTGCTACTGTTCACCTTTAGCCAACCGCCTACTGCTTCATCTCTCCTAGGAACTGCATCGAGTGCCTGGCCCAGCCCACTGAGGCTCAGGAGAAAGTGCTCAGACCAGCTCTTGTCTGCAGTTTATTCCCTAATGTGCCTCCAACTATCTACTTCAGTACTCGGGATGAGAGAGGTGAGACGGGGTCTGTGCTGTGCTCCTGCAGCCTGGAGCATGAGTCAGGCTGCCACCAAATGGTCCAGCATCCTGGATCTCCCCCAGCTGTGGAGTCTTCTGCTCCATGCTAGTTCTGCGAAGGGGGCTACACACTCTCCTCTGCAGGCCTGGTGCCTGTGCAGCAAACCATAAGAATTCCCCTGTGTGCAGCTGTAGAAAATCCGGGTATTGGTTTGTTTTCCTTCTGTCTTTATCTTTTTGCCTTCCTAGTGGAAAAGCTGCCTTGGGAGCAGAGGAAGCTGCTGCGATGGAAAATGTGCACAGTCACGCCAAACATAGTGAAGGAAACCGTTGGCAGGTCCCACTTCAGAGTCAGCAAAAGTAAGTTGTGGGAGGCTGGCAGTGTCCAACAATTCATGTCCTCCCTTGCCTCCAGCCCGTAGGCACGAGAAGGCAGACTGCCCATGAAGAGCAGAGCAGGAGCGATACAGGCTTGGCACTGTAGGATGCTGGGTTCCCATTTCTGCCTGTCTGACCTGCAATATCCAAGCTCTGTGGGTCATAGCAGGGCCTGATCTCCCTCTTGGCTTGTCCCTGGCATGGACCACAAGGACTTACTCCTAGGTTGTCAGGAACTGTGGGGCAGCAGAGCTGTGCTCTGCCTTGTTTGAGCTGTGCCTCTAGATGGTGCTGCCACTCTAAGGAGGCTGGCACTCATCTGGTGCCAACCCCAGCACTGCTGTCCCTTGTCCCCATGTGCTGAGGAAGAAGCCATCCTCTCTGACCATAGCCAGAGAGTTCTCAGGGTTGGGATCTTGTCACTGAAGAGATGTGTAGGAGAGGACTGGGGAAGCACTGAGCATTTACAGCTATGATCCATACCTTGGAGTGTGATCTCCCAGCAGCACTTAATGGGACTCCTGCACGTATCAGGAGACCTCTGTGCAGACTATTTTGGGGCTATAATGGGACACGCAGGGCAGAGCAAGACCTAGGAAGTCTTGCAATCCTACATGTGCCTCTGCAGTGCAGCGCCGATTAGCCAGCTGCTTCATTCACCTGCTGTAAAGCAGGGAAGTCAGGGTGCTGGGGGATTAAAGCCATTCCTTTGACCCTGTGTGTGCCCAGATCCCTGCAACAATCATGTTTGCAAGGATATGACCCACCTGGCTAACTGGATCCCACTCACAGCCCTTGGTTTGGCAGCTTTGCCATAGCCAGGATGAGTGCTTTGTGCTATTGCTGTGCAGCACCCCTGGCACACTTCTGCTTGCCCCAGGAGACGGGGTGCTGGTGGGCTGAGAGGGCGTTGTGGGTGGCAGCGTACTTGGTCATGGACTTTTCTGTTTTTTCTGCAGAAAGCAATGACTGGTTAGGTTGCTGGGGCCACCACATGAAATCCCCAAGCTTCAGAGCCATCAGGGAGCACCAAAAGGTAGGGATGTTTTGGGCTGACCTCCTTCACGTGCATGGAGGGTGTGTTGGGAACAGTTTGGGTGTCCCTCTCTGCAGGGCCAGGTGTTTGCTGTGCAGGCTGTCCCTGCAGTGTCCCCTCCAGCGTGTGGCAGCTGGCATTCCTGTGCTGGCAGATGAGCCCAGGACACAGGCACAACTGGGTGAGCATCCCTGCTGTGAGGGTGGCTCTTGTACAGACTGAGGCTGTAGCCAAGCCGTGTTCACTTGTGAGCTCGTCTAAATTCTGTCTTTGTTACTTAAAGTAGTCCTTCCTCTTGCAGACCTGAGCGGTAGGGTCAGTGCCCTCCCAGCCAGCACAGCCAGAGAGGATGTACCTAACTCAGATCACTAAAGGGTCAGAAGTAGCCTGTGGCTTGGGGAACATGCAAGGGACCAGAGGTTTGATATCTATCACACATACATGTTTGTTCTGGAGAGCCATGATGCTCCAAACTGCTCAATCTTGAGACAGCATCCAGGTTTGGAAGCTAGCAGCCTCCAGTCCTGTTCCTGTCCTGATGCGGGGTCTTTCTGTCCCCAGAGCTTGTGTTGCATGGGCAGGACTCTGGCATACAGTTTAGAAACAAGTGGGAAACCTCTGAGGTGGAGGATACAGCCAGAGGAAGCTCAAAGGCTGAGGGCTAGTGCCCTGCAGCTGCTCAGACATCAGAAGGGATGAGGTGGCAGCTGCTGGCTTTGTAGCTGGTGCAGATCACCATGCGGGTGTTTGTCCCTGCAGAGCTTCAGGAGCAGGTGGGTCCTGTCTTGGTGCAAGCTTGGGAGGGGAGCAAAGAGCATTACCGTGCCCTGTGTTCAGAAAGGATGTATCATCTGGCCAGGGGGCAGCAAGGGGTGGGCAGGGAGGTGGGGAAGCAGCGAGATCTCACAGCATCTGGGTTTCTTTCCAGCTAAACCACTTCCCCGGTTCATTTCAAATTGGGAGGAAGGACCGTCTGTGGCGCAACTTATTGAAGATGCAGGCTCGCTGTGGGAAGAAGGAGTTTAACTTCTTCCCCCAGTCCTTCATCCTACCCCAGGACATCAAATTACTTAGGAAGGCCTGGGAGGAAGGAGCTAGCCACCAGAAATGGATTGTGAAACCAGTAAGCACAAAGTAGAGCTCAATCCTCTGTCCCATTGGAGCTGCAGGGAGAAGATCTGATCCCTTCTTGTTTGTGTTTTGCAGCCAGCATCAGCAAGAGGAATGGGTATCCAGGTTATCCACAAATGGAGCCAGCTCCCCAAAAGGAGACCGCTGCTGGTACAGAGGTGAGTGAAGGAAAGCAAGGTTGACACACAGCCTGGGACCTCCTAGTGGCTGGTCCCTCTGGCCAGGTCTGGGCCGCTGCCACTATGTGGCAGAGCAGAAGCACCTGATTTGCATCCAGAAACTTTCAACTGCCTGAGTGTGATGCTGCTGCTCAAGTCTGGCTCTGTCAGCTGCAGCTGGGCTTACTGGAGTGCTGCTGTCTCTGCATAGATTTTTGAGGTCTCGGGTACAAACTGGCTGCACGGGCATTCTGGAGCTTCTGTCTGGCAGGTGATCAGCTGGAGCTCTGCTGTGATCCTGCTCCCACTGCTTTGTACTCTGGGGTTTGGCATCTTTGGAGGCAAACAAACCTTATCCAATGCCCACAAGCACAGTGGGAAGAGAAGTCCCAGGGAAGAGGTGGCAGTTGTCAAAAATTTGTTTTTATCCAAGCTAGAATGGGCAATAAGAACCTCTGTGTGTGTGGATATTGGTCAAAGGGTATTCTTGAAATAACAGGATTTTCAGAATCTCTTTCCCTTTCTGCAGAAAAATGGAATAGCACATCTCAGTTTGAGGCTGCTTTCTGGGAAGGTTCTTGTCAGGGCAGGAAAACTGCCTGGTGTTTCACAGACAGGGATCTGTTGTGTTGGCTTGTCTCTTCTCCCTGTCCACTTCCCATGCAAAGTGATAAGCTTTCCTATGGAAAATCAGGAACTTCAGGGATGAATAATCAAATTATTTGGATGAAAATTTCCAACTGTTTCTGCTCTCTGAACCAAACCATCTGTGGCCCACTGCATGTCTTAGATGTTCCTGAATATTGTGATCAGTCTTGTGGGTGTGGAAAAGCTGCTGTGCCTTAGAGCCAGGGAAAATCTCTTCAAAATGTAACTGAGCAGAATGGAATACTGGTCATGTGCTGCAGAATCTCCCCATGCATGGGAGAGCTTTTTTCTCTCGTTCTGACTGTGATGCACTTAACTTGGATATGCTGTGCAAAAGGGCTTCTGCATTGATCCCTGGTTTTGCCAAGCCTTCTGAGGTGGGGGCTAGAGATGTTCCTGCACATGGAAATCATAACCCTCCCCCGGTGCTTGCTTCCCTCTGCAGATATCTGCACAAACCCTACCTCATTGGCGGGAAGAAGTTCGACCTGAGGATCTACGTTTACGTCACTTGCTATGATCCCCTCAGGGTCTACCTGTTCAAGGATGGATTGGTTCGCTTTGCTAGCTGCAAGTAGGTTGTGCGGGAGAGTGGTGCTGAGGGGCTGCCTCAGCGCTGAGGCACGTGTGGCTGTGGTACCTGCCTCGGCTGGGGCAGGGGGGAGTCATCCGCTGTACGGTGATGCTTAAAGCTGTAGCTTGCTTGCTTAAGAAGCAGTCTGGAAACACACGGGGTCACTGCAGGTGACAGTGTTGAAAGGGAATGTGAGAGGATGCTTCGTTCATCCCCCTTTCCCAAGGCAAGATTAGCTCAGTGTAAAGCAGTTCTTGAAATATGCTGTCTGTACTTCATACTGCATAAGAGCTGGCATACCAGAAAATGAGATGTTTCTTCCAGTTTTGACTGAATTGCCTCGGGCTGCTGCAGTTCCATCTGTGCTTTTGCTCACCGACGCTCTGGCCTTTCTTAAGGATGTGCTGTGAGGGTGGGATTGCATCCCACTGCCCCAAGGCAGCCTGCTCTGTGTCTCATGCTTTGTCCCATCAGCTCTGGGCTGGTGGGGACAGAGAGCTACAGGCAGCCTGGGAAAGTGAGGCAGCAGGGCTGGTGGGTGGCCAAGAATGGTCTGAGATGAGAACAGAGTTTCTGGCTGCCCCATGGGCCTGGGGACAGCCAGTTCAAGCTCAGACAGCTTGTGCTCCTATGGCCTCCTCCAGGTACTCCTCCTCGATGAAGAGCCTCAGCAACAAGTTCGTGCACTTGACCAACTACAGTGTGAACAAGAAGAACACGGAGTACAAGTCCAACTCAGATGAGACTGCTTGTCAGGGACACAAATGGTAGGTGTTGCTTTTAGGTCACAGGGCAGCTTTTTCTATTCCCTGTTAGGTCAGCCTTTTTTCAGTATTCCTAGCCAAAACTTGAAGGTGCTTCCTGTATCATCTGCTCCCGCTTGGGGAAACTGGAAGAGCAGGGTGATTTTAGCATGGGTTAGTGTCGATGGAATCTGGATGGTCTCCCTGGCTTGTGACTCATCCTGTCTGCTATTGCTTGGGCTGTGGTTGCCGTTTATCCTGCCTGTGTCTGTGCCGTTCCCTACTTCCAATGCTGCTCTCATCTGTGTTCATTCACCCCCTTGCCCTGTTGTGGGGGCGATGGTATGTGGTTAAAGCAGAGTCTGATTTTTTGCTGTTAGAACTTGGATAATTGTGATGCTTAAATTGGCTGGATGGGAGCTTCTGCCCATCTCACTCCTGACTTCCCTGTGGAGGCAGAGAAAGGGACAGTCCTGGTGCAAAACTGACAATTTATATGCTACTCAGTGTGAATAGGAGCAGCGGTGCCATTTCTAGGCATTTGGAAGAAGGCTGCAGTCTTGCAGGAGTTCCTGTTTCCTGCTGTCCCATGGGTGGACTGATCCAAAGCCCCAGGCACTTGTCTCTGATTCCACAGCGGTGTTTGAACTCTTTTAAAAATAGTGCAGGATAGAGTTCTCAATTCATGGGCCTGGGCAGGGCTACTTCACTTCAAAGGGAGCTGGGGAAGGTGGTTTGCTGTGGTAGGATTGCGTTCTCAGACCTGGGCCTGCTGCGCAGTGGTCTGTTCCTCCACTGGGACTTTGAGAAGGGTCTGCTGTCCCCCAGCAGTTGAAATTGCACGGGCGTGGGATTGTGGGGGTTTTCAGTACCGCCATGCAAGTCAAAGCTGGCTGCTCCCACGTTAAAGATGAGAGTGTCTGTAATCCACTCCATCTCATAAGCAGGAAGCATGACCTTTGGATTCCTGGCCATTAGCCACACGGTCTCACTTGAGCAACATCTGAGCATCCTTGGCTCAGTGTCAGGGTAGCTTTCAGCGCTCGATGTGGTGTGGGAAACTCCTATAAAAGCAGAGACACTCCCCCCTACCATCTTGTTCTCCACGTTTTTAAAATGTTTTTTTCCACCCCCAAAGCCTCAGTGAAATGGCTCTACTAAAAGATTTACGGGGGTCTTGCTGGATTCCTGCTGAGCTGCTTTGCAGTGTTGTGGGGGAAGGCCTGCAGGAAGGGGAGGTTTGCTGAGGACACAGAGGGGGAGGGAAGAGAAGATCTGGGCCTGACATACCTTGCTCATGTGCTAATTTGGGACCTATTACTCCAGTACTTGGACAAGTCTATGGCAGATTTATGTTCCTAGTAGCCTGGGCCTACAAGACCAGGGGCCATGCTGGAGAGAGCAGCAACCAGGAGCTGATGGGTTTGAGGATGGCAGGAGGATGGCCGTGCCAGGGAAAAGCTTTGTCGAGGCTCCCCTCTGCTGCTTTCACTCCTCTAGCAGGGCTGGGCAGCAAGGGGCTACAGACCTACCTCCTTTGTTTTCTCTCTCCCAGGGCACTCAAAGCTCTCTGGAGTTACCTGACCCAGAAGGGAGTTAATAGCGAGGACATCTGGGAGAAGATTAAGGACATCGTTATCAAAACCATCATAGCGTGAGTCCTGGCACCCCTTGCTCTGTGCCTGGCTGTGGGGTGCAGCCTGGCTCCTCTGGCTCTCCAGTCCCCTCTCAGCCCGGTCCTTTTGCTCTTAGTCTAAATGCTGCCACTGCTGTTGGCTTCAGTATTTCTCTCTAGATCCTTCCTTTCATCCTGTTATTTATGCTCATGCTGCAGTAGCTGCAATGGGTATATAGACCTTACATTTCCTGGGTCCGCCAGCAGTGCAGGGGTGGAGGCCAGGAGGGTGCAGTGCATCCGACACTCTACCCAGCTTGTCACCCGCTCCCCTGCTTGGCCAGGGTGCCTGAGAAGAAAGGTCCCCTGGTGCGGGATGGATCTTGTGCTCAGAGGAGGATCCTGCCTGACAGAGCAGGGGTGCTCAGGATGCAGTGCTGGATCCATACGCAGTGCAGCAGCAGCAGCTCACAGGCCTGCATTGGTCTCTCAGCCCACCCGCTCCTGCACCATGTGGCTGCATACGCTCTCAGAACTGGCAGCATGTGCTGTGAACAGCCAGAGCTCTGCTGTCTGACTGTTGGAAACAAGCATTTTTTCCTTGGCTTGCAGATCTGAGCCCTACGTGAACAGCCTGGTGAAGATGTACGTGCGGCGGCCGTATTGTTGCCATGAGCTGTTTGGGTTTGATATCATGCTGGATGAAAACCTCAAGCCCTGGATCTTAGAGGTCAACATTTCCCCAAGGTAAAACAGATTCTGAGCCATAGCAGAGTGGATAATGGCCTTTCTTTTACCATGAAGCGAATTTGGCTCGCGATGTCCCCGGCACCCTGTGCTGAAAGACTGTGGGCTTTGAAGCCTCCCTCTCCAGATTGCAGGAATCAAAGCCCTCCCTGTCTGTGAAAGCAGTATCTATCCACAGCTCAGAAAGCTTCGCTGGGCATGCTCCAGCTAGAGCCAGGGAAGAGTACATTAAAAAAGGAAGGCCAAGGAGGGATGTGTCATGTAGGGAACAGTTGACGGCACAGATTTCTTCTTTGCGTGGGCAGAAGCGATCAGCGGCTCCACTGCCTTGTGCACTGTTTCTTGCTTGCTGATGGCACCCAGCTGCACAGTGTTGGCTGCGCAGGCAGGGCCAGGAGCTGCGGTGTATCTGAGCATGGCCTCTCCTGCCTGCAAGAGCGGATGGGCATGACCTGGACACAGAGCCGTGATCTCAGATGGGGCTCTGGGGATGGATTTGCAGGTTTCCAGCAAATCTGGGAAGAGGTGGAGAAATGAACGATTTCTGATGGGGAGCTCCCATTCAAAGAGTTGTTGTCAGGATTGTTCTCTCAATGTCTCATGACTGTTTGTGAGGAGACGAGGGACAGGCCGGGTTTTGTATCCTGGTCGGTATTAACCCAGGGAGTGATCTTGGGGCTGTGGGGCTTGGCACCTCCATTCTAGCACTCAGACCGCTGTGATGCTTCCACCCTGCAGCCTCCACTCCAACTCCCCACTGGATGTGAGCATCAAGGGCCAGATGATCCGGGACCTCCTCAACCTCGCCGGTTTCGTTCTGCCCAGCATGGACAGTGTGGCCTCAAGGCCACAGACAAGAAATGACTCTACCTGCAGGTCAGCCCCCTTCTCTGTCAGAGAGGCAGGCTTTTCTCTTGGGGGATTTAATCTGGGGGCTGCTTCCAGCCCAGCAAACGCTGGTTTCTATGCTGTTGAGAGCCTGTGCTTGCTCGTCCTTCAGCTGTGGGTCTGAGGGACTTGCATCGTTGCCTCAGTATCTGGTTTCTGTGGCCTCTTCAAGGCAGAAGGATTTATGCCCTCTCTGCAGGTCCATAGTTAGAAGTGAGGCCAGTGTAATTTCTGCTTCCTCTGCACATAGTTGAGTCGTGCTCTATTCTCCTTCCCCCTGCCAGAACTAACGTGATGCTGAGGTGCACTGCCTCTCCATTTGCTTGGAGGGCTGGCTGGCTGTGTTGGGGCTGGATCCACTTACCCTCTACCCCAGGGCTGATGTGCTGCTGCCTTGAGCAAGAGGAGCACCTGTTATTTTGCAAAGGCTGGAGTGATCTGTTCCTTAGGCAGGACTGCAGGTGTCAGAAGCTGTAGACCTATAGGTAGGGGTGTGCACAGTCTTACCTTGCAGCTAACATGAATCTTTCTTGCATAAGGCTAATTCCTGGGCATGTGTCCACCCAGGCCCCTGCTCCTTCTGTGTTTCTCCACAGTTTGGGCTCATAATGGTTTCAGACCTGACGGTGCGGGGGAAACCAGTCCTGTTCCCTGCAGCAGGGCAGCTGCTGGCTGTATGTCACTGAAGGAGCAGCTTGCTGGGATGAGCACCAGCACGCGGTGATGTATGGGCACGCTAAAAGATGGGACTCTTGCCCTTCGCCTGCCCTGTGCCTTCAGCAAAGGGAGAAGCTTGGAGCGCGGGCCCGTTCCAGCCGGGGAGCTCTCGCCAGCTCATCTGCGGCGCTTTGATCACATGCTCGTTTACGGCTTGCAACAGAGGTGCTGAAGGGCAGGTGTCCTCGGAGGGACCTGCAGGGGATTAAGTGGATCCTTAACATGGTTCGGATGATGCATTACCAGAGTTCCTGCATCCAGGGGCAAGCTTGCTTAACCATATCTCCTGCCTTGGGAAGGATATGAAGGGGTTTTTTATATATGGGCATAATTCCAGTAGATCTGCATGTTGCCCAAGCACCATGCAGCACAGCCTTGAGGCTCTGCTCTCCCTGTTTGGATCCGCACACAACTAATTATTTTTGCAGCAGCAGAACAAATTAGCTGTGTTAATGTAAGTGTTAAAAGGTGTTGGACAAGTACCTCCCAGACTCTGGCATCCCCAAATGGTTCAGTTGAGTGCTTAGAATAGTTGAGATGGTTGCTGGTCTGATCGTACAAAAGGCCAGGATTTCCCATGGCATGTGAAGCTGGAGCTGAATTTGAGTCTTGAGAGTTCTTGGATGTTGCAGGAGGAAGTTTTTGATCTGAGAGTTCTCTCCTTACTTGCACAGTATCAGTACCGAGTACTCGTACCCCCAGCCCTGTTGTTACAGTTAGGAAGCTGCATTCCAAGCATGGTGTAAACATGAGATCCCACCAGGCTTCAGGTGCTGTGAATTGGGTCACGGTGTGTCTTTTGCCCTCTTGCATCCTATGTGAGTGTGAGATGATGGTTCACCTTTTGGATGAAGTAACACTGAAATGCCTTAGCGAGGAGCTGGCAGGGCCCTCCCTTTTCCCCTGCCCACGTCCTTCCTGGGTCCTGTGCTGATGCACAGGGCTGTGGCTGCATCACTGATCTTGGAACTAGTGAAATCCTTGAAGAAAGTGTTCTCTCCTCCACAGCATCTTCCTGAGGGTGTCACTGCTCTTACAGAAGTTGCTGGGAGCAGCTCTGCCATGACAGGACTCTGTTTTCTCTGCTTAAACGCTCTACTGCCTCTTCTTGTGTCCTCAGTCTGGGCAGTGCTTTGAAAGAGAAGCCCAAGCCAGCATCTGAGCATTTCATAGCAGAGAAGATGAAGAAGGCCTATTACTTGACACAGAAGATACCTGACCAGGTATGACACAATCTGCTCTGAGCCTTGTGCCATCCTGCCAAGCCACTGTCCCAAGCAGTCCCACGTGTCTGTCCCTTGTCCCTCTCCAGATTGTGCCCCTCTGTGGGGACAGCCAGATGATGGGGAGCACTTGGGCTCCAGTGGCTTATAAGGCAGCTGGTCAGAAATAAATTGGGTTTGCTTAAGCCACTGCTGCACTGGCTCATCTTTACATTAAAATAGGCACGTGCTGAGGGGCATGTTACCCACCAGTCCCCACACAGTCTGAGCACTGCCTGTTCCTCCTCGTGTCTCTGCGCAGCTGTCATAGCCTTTGCCTGCTGACCCCATGCAGGTTAGCAGGGATGCTTGCCTTGTGTGCAACCTGGCAGTGTCTGTAAGAGAGGTTGGGCTGCAGAATTGGGATCTCCTCAGTTCTCTGCAGTGTTGGTATCACCCCTGAGCCTAGATTTCTTCATTTTCCATGCGGTTTGTGTCCCAGAGATCCCAAACACATGGAGACCTCTGCCTGAGAGGGTTTGAGGAGTGGGGAGGTAGGAAGGGGCACCAACAAGACATAGTTCAGTTCTCCCTGACCCTGGGTTGCTTTTGTCTGCAGGATTTTTATTCTTCTGTCTTGGACATCCTGACCCCGGATGATGTTCGCATCCTAGTGGAGACAGAGGATGAGTATTCCCGGCGCGGGCAGTTCGAGCGGGTGTTCCCCACCCACATCTCCATGCGGTACCTGCGCTTCTTTGAGCAGCCTCGTTACTTCAACATCCTGGTGACCCAGTGGGAGCTCAAATACTACTTGAATAAACACAAAGGTAACTGCCATCCGAGAACCTGGCACAGTCACCTGCGTCAGGCAGGCTGCCTGCCAGCAGTCGTGGGAGACTTCTGAGCTGTGCATGTTGAGGGAGCGCTGCCTGCCTGCACACTAGCCGTAGGAAATGTGTTACCCTCCCAGACTGCTTCAAATGTCACGAAAAGCTTATTCTGAGTTGATCAGAGGTGCTGACTGCTCTGGTAAACTCAGCATCAGCACTTCTAGGTGCCCTGGGGTTAAAGCAGGCTGGGATTCTGCCTTCAACCTGTAGCTCTGGCCTCTTATTGTGTTCCTCTGCCCTCTTTTGAGGGAGAAACAGCTGGAGTCACTGGGGTTTGCTCCTTACAGGTGATCTGTGAAGGAAAAATTGGGCCTACTCCCTGGTCTCCTGCTGCTTTCTAACTGATGAAAAATGGTAGTGTGCACACAGAGGAATTTTTCCTAAACAATAGAAATCTAGCTATCATTTCCACCTTTCCAGGACACAACTCTGTAGTTTAATAAGAAACATCCTTTAATGAGGCATTGCTGGGCTGGGCCAATTCCTTCTCACCCAGGGCTATCTCTATCAGGGCAGCAATAGAGGCTAGGTAGGAGAGAGAAGCAGTGAGGTCTAGTGGGGGCGGTTAGAGGACATAAAAAGAAAGAGTCTGTGGCTCAGGGCTCTCCATCAAGCATCTGCTGTAGCTGGAGAGGCTTCTGCAGGAGCTGGCCCTCCACTGAGGCAACTGTATGTGTGCTCCTAGCCTGGCTGTCATGCAGAGAAAAAGAAAAAAATGCTTTTGTCACTTTTCACTGGTGATAAAGCAAATATCACAGGGGTTGGTAACAATCTTTCACAGAAAGACAGTAACCTCATAGCCCTCTCCAGCTGCGCTGTCAGCATGTGTCATCCTTTGCCTCGCTAATACCTTTTCTAGATGCTCTGCTGTCAGCGGGAAGAAAGATCCTGTCATCGTCTGCACTGAAGTGCTGCCCTGAGCTTTGCCGCTCAGGCCGGGGTCCTGGTTCAGTGCTCCAGCTTCCCCGAAGCAGCCCAGCAAGCAGATTTGCTCTACCCCCTCATTGCTCTTCACCTCAGAGTAAAACCCAACCTCCCCCAGCCCCTTCCCATTCGTATATGTTCCACACAGCCCTCCACTCTCCCTGGCCAGCAAGGTGCAAAGCCCGGGCTGGTGTACAGAGCCAGGGCAGGGCTGCCGAGCTGTGCTGCTCCCCTCAGCCCCCAACACCTGGGGTGTTTTTTTTCAAGGTCCTGGGGCTTGCTGAAAGGTCACTGAGGAGCAGATTTTGGGCAGCAATGATTCCTCCTATAGCCAGGCCTGGTATCATATAGCAAACCACAGTAACCCCAGCTGGACAGCATCAACAGCATCAAGTTCCTGGCCATTGCTCTGCTGGTTCTTAAATCTCAAGGCACCCTAGCTTGTGCTGTGGCTCTAAGGCTCTTAAAAAAGAAAATGAGAAGGGAGCAGTCCTGGATTTCTCAAGATTTCTGGATTAGTAGAGAGCAGGGAGCTTGGCTGTAGTGGGGGCAGCTAGCAAGAGGCAGGAGGAGGCCTTGGAGGAAGTGGAGCCTGTTCAGTGCAGTCAGACATCTGGCTCTGCTTCAGGGTGACCTCCCAGTGCTCTGGAGCAGCACATCTTGTGTGCATCTGGAGGAATGGTCCCTTCCAGTCACACAGCCGGTGAGCTTGGTCCGTGCCAGCCTCACCCTCTGCCAGGGATGGAGACCAGGTCTCGGCCCACGTCGAGCTCCGGCTGGATCTGTGCAGGGAGGTGACGATGCGCTGGGAAGCTGCAGCTGATCAGTGCTGTGCAAGGAGGAGGTTGCCTGAGCTGCCCTCCTCCGGGAAAGGGGCCGGTGACAGCAAAGCTGCTCTACATTTGCACTGTAGGAACTTTCACCGGTGCAGCCCAAATCAGGTGCTGCTGTTGGCGGGCACCGGGCTCAGGGGGACAGCCAGTCTGGTCTAATTCAGCAAATCCTCTGTTGCCCCAGTTTCCCTGCTTAGCTGAGCCTGCTGCATGGTGCGTCTGGCTCCCTGGGAGGAAGGCAGGCACTGCAGCAGCCCACGTGCTGGCGCTCGCTGATGTTTGCTCGTACAAAGGGTGAACGCCCTTGGTTTACCCCGGGTTTGCTGGGACTCAGGCACGTGTTCAGCTAGTTACTGCATAGCATGTACTATGCGGTCAGTTCACTCTGTGCAGCATATTTGTGTGTCCCAAGCTGGGAAGGCTTAACTCTCTGCAAACTTGGTCGTTCATTCTCACTTCTTTTCTGTCACTTCCTAGGGCTGGAGCTACTGAAGAACTGGTGTGTCAAAGGGTACCACACTGGGGCAGGGATGGATTTGGCCCAGACGGTGCGTATGGCTGTGGGTAAGCTAGGGAGAGGTGGTTGTTTGCTTGGGCAGAGAGCCTGCTTGTTCTGCTTCCTGTGGCTCCTGCCCTACTTGTTTGCTCTCTTCTTCTCTTTCTGCCAAGGCCTCTAGGAGTCTGGAGAAACCCACGCTTCTCTAGCTCCCACCAACGTGAAGTCCACCCAGTCTATCAGACCTGCAAGTATTTTGCATCTGAGTATCCTTGGGTGCACTGGGCACAGCCCTACATACTTGGCACCTGACCTGCCCTTTATTCCTCTCTGTGAGGGAGCCATCTCCGTCTGTCACTCCTGTGCCTTACAGGAGGCTGATCCAGTGAAAGAAACCCACTCTTTTGACCTTGAGATGCTCTGCTCCCACTTACAGCAGAGGGATTCATTAAAACAGAGAGCAAAGACTGCTCTGTTTGCTATTCTGGGAACAGTGTGGTGGCAGTGTGACGATGCACAGCGGTGTGAAGCAGTTCAAGCTGAAGCGCACTAGGGCAGCCTACAGCAGAGCCCAGCAGGCTTGAGGGATTTTTGCCACGACTTAATAGCCATTTGGTTGTCTTTTCTCCTCCTGCAGTGGTCGTTGCCAAAGTCTTTCTTCCTCCAGAAGAGCAGCGTTCAATCAAATGGCTTCAGCAAACTGGAACTGGGCAGACTGGGGTGAGTTTGCACTGGCCGTGACGTGCGTGATGTTTACAGTGTGGCTTTAGGGCTGGTGTACTGCGAGAGAACTGGCAGCAGGGAAAGCAGCTTTGTTTAACGGGAGACAGGTTGGGTTGCAGGCTCTGAAGCCAACCTCCGCTCTCTGGAGAGCCAACTGGTGGGACTGGCATGATGTCTATGTGACTGGGCATGTCTCCTTGGCACTGTCTGCCCAGCTCAGATGGGAATGAGGCCCAAGACAGCCAGACTGGGTGATGTTTGGGATTGTCATAGTCAGGACATGCTGACAAGGTGTTCCCCACAGGGTCCCGCACCAGTTCTGTGGGCTCTGATGTGGCCAGCAGTGAGCAGAGGCTCTCAGCTGCAGCATGGGGCTGGGGGAGCAGTGAGGCCTCCGGGTCTGCTGCACTCTGACAGCTTCCCAGAGCAAAGCTGGGCTGCAAAATGTGTGCTGCTGGCCTCGGCAGCCATCTGCAGAGAGGTGGAGGACTGGGGTTCATCTGAGTGAGCCGAAGTGGAGGGCAGGCACACCTCTGGTCTCTGGTGTTAAGGGAAAGGACATCCCTGCTCCTGTGCCCAGGCCAGGATGGAGTTGGGTTTGTGTGCAGCCAGGGAGATCAAGCTGTGACCCTAAAGTCCCATCACTGTCCTGGATGGCTGTTGGGGTGACTGGTGCTGCCCACAGTGGGGGATGGAGTAGGTGAGCCTGGCAGCCTCGTCTCTGAGCCTGCGTATGATGATACCTCAGGTGAATGTTGCTCCGTGACCCTTTTGATCCTTTCTCACTGTCCGTAAGCAGCACAGGGTCTCCTTTTTCCTGCAGCACACTCCTCCCTTCAGCCGGTGAAGACCTCACGAGATGCCTGGAGCCCAGCCCTACTCAGAGCTTACCTCTCAACAAGTGTACTGGTGGAACTGACCAGAAACCTGCTGCCTGCCTCTCGGACACCGCCCTGGTGATGTGACCAGGCAGCTGCCGTCCCTCCCTGGGAACACCTCAACCTACCTCAAAGGAAGAGACAGGAGCTGGCTCCGGAGAGCAAGGACTGTGGGAGCCCCCTGCGCTGCACACTTGCCTGTGGGGCTGTTTTTAGAGAGGGATGTTTTACTGGGCAAAGGGGAGAGCTGTGTGACTTTTGTTTTTAAAACAAATGGCAAAGGCTGTGCCTTCCAAAGGGGAAGTTGAGTTTGTCTGGCCTTTGTCCTAGGCTGCTTTTAAAGTCTGACGTGGTGGTGGTGGTGGTTTCTTTGCTGCGTGGGAGCTGGCTGAGCTTGGAGTCAGCCTGGCCTTCTGGTTCCTGACCAGCACGGGCTGAGCCCTTGCTTGCCTGTCTCCATGTGCTCGTCCTGAGCTGCTGGGAGCCGAGTCTGCTCCCACAACCTGTCCTGTGGAGAAAAGTCCCCAGCCACCACCCTGCACCGACCGGTTTTGTCCTTTCTGAATGCCTGTGCCAACATCCTGCCCTCCCGCAGCCTTGGGGCCCTGGGGGAAACCTTGGGCTTGCACATCTGCTGCTTGAGAGAGACCATGGGTACCAGTGTGGCTCTGGTTTGTCATGGGGACAGTGGGGCTGCCAGGGAGGGAGCATCCTCTTGAGGCTGTCGGCTCTCGCAGGTGACCTGCAGTGTGCATATGGGGACTGCAGGCTGGTGCTCTTCTCCTGGGCTCTGCTTTCTATTTTCCCTTTGTTTCTCAAGGATTTCTATAAAAGTTTTAACACTCAGCTGCTCTCTTGGCCTCCATCTGCCTCCATTTCCCTTGCCCATTGGGGTCCATGGGGCAGCTTCAGCTCTCCCTGCACTCCACTGGGCTCTGGTGCAGGTAGGGTTTGTGCCACCACCCCACCGTTCCTCTGTCCTTCTCAGAGCTGGGGGTTGTTCCTGCTGCCCCACGGCAGGTAAGCGTACCCCCCTGCATGGGGGAGTGGCTTCCAGCATAGCTGCTGGGCGCTGGAGTCTGCCTTATGTCCTGGGGTCTCTCCTACAGATGATTACCCAAGGGGGACAGAGCAGCCCAGCCCTTCAGCAGGGGAAGGAAGGGTTGGCTCCCCTGGGCTGTCCCTTGCCCATTTTGGGTTATGTCCCCTGAGCCTGGCAGCGGGACGCTGGGCACTTGGGCGGGTTGCTCAGGGCCAGGGGAGGTGGTGAGCCCTGGGCTCTGGCCCTTGCAGAAAACCCTTTCTTCCCCTCTCCCTGCAGCCCCTGTTTCTCTGGGCCCTGTTTCTCTGGTCTCCTTGGTGACAATCTCATCGCTCCTCAGCTTCCCTCCAGCACCTGAAAATAGCCGCCGAAAGTGGAGATGCCTGCTCCCTTCCCTGTGCCGGCAGCCCGCCGTGGCCAGGCTGGAGCCAGGCTGCCTGGCTCACTGCAACCATACCCCATCCCACCCCCTGCACCGCTGTGGGGCAAGGGCCACCCGGGACCGGGGCACCCACTGCATCCTTGTGTCACCCCAGCCCTGCTGGCCTGGCCAGTGCTGAGCTCCCTGCCTCGTCCCTCCTCTTCCTCTCTGCCTTGGGGTAGCACCAGGGGACAGGGGCTTTGCTCCTTGCACCCTGCCATGGGCCAGGGTCCAGCTGTCCCCTGGGAGTCAGCCAGAGCCACTTTGTCCCTTTGGCCCAGCAGCTGCCAGCCCGCTCGCCCATGGCTGCTCCCGGGCCGGCATGGCAGCCGGCCAAGGGGTTATTTGAACCTTCCTGAAATAGAAATGGAACTGGGAGCAAGTGGAGGGCAGGCCGGAGGGGGTGGCCCTGCGGGCAAGGAAGGAGGTTCCCCGGCAGGCGTGGGTTGAGGCCCGGGGTGGCCGGGGATGGCTGGCTGGCAGCGGGAACCCGGGCAAGGGCAGGCAGGGCCACGGCAGCATGGGGGGAACAGGCCCTGCAGCTGCCCTGGCTGCTGCCCAGCCTGGGGATGGATCCAGCTGTCCTCCAGCATTCCCGGGGCAGTGGGGGGATGCTGTGCCCCCTGCCCACTCCTGCTGCAGGATGGGGTGGGGGCAGCACTTGGGTGGGCAGGGCCGCATCCTGGCACCACTCCTGGAGGACAGGGATCCGTGGAGTCGGGGGACAGGTTTTCTGTCCCCAACCATCTCTCCATCACCCCCACCTTCATATCCCCCAGGGCTAGCGCTGTCCCCGGGGCCACAGCCATCCCTTCCAGCCCAGTGCTGCGGGGTGACGCAGTGCCTGCGGGCGGTGGCGGTGGTGCCCCCCCCCGCCCCACGGCAGTGGCAGGGGCATGGCTGGCATTGCTTGCTGACACCCTATCTGCCAGGCCCCCGCCAGCCGCGGGCCCAGAATAGCAGCGCTGCCCTGCAGTCAGCATGGAGCGACTCCCCAGCCCCGCTGCGCCCCAGGTACCGCCGCGGTGGGTGAGGGGACTGGCCCGACAGCCCCCCGCTTGGGGTCGAGCCACCCGCGGGGTGAGGGGGCCGGGGGGGGGGCAGCGACCCCCTTCCCATGGCCAGACCGCCGTGGGGACAAGGACACAGAGCACAGCCTGGCCCGCCTGCCTGCCCTGGGAAGGGTTGGGGATGTTGGCATAGGGTCATCTCCTTCCCGGGGTTGGCTCTGGGCTCCCTGGGGAGCAGTCCCTGTGCCTTTGTTGTATCGTAGGGTGGCTCAAAAACATTGGCTCTGCCAGCGGGTTTGTGGTTGCTCTTCCTGCCACGCGTGCCGCTTTGTTATGGTAGGGTCTCCTGGGGACTGGGGGGCACGGGGTCAGCCAGCCAGCTGTGCTCGCCTACCTCCTGCCTGGGGCTGCCCCCCTTGTTATTGTAGGGTCTCCCAGAGCAGACCTGGTCCCCAGGGGAGCAGGTGGGGCTGGCGGGGCTCCCAGCATGGGAGGAAGCAGGACCGGGATTTACACCTTGGGGTTGGAGAAGGGAGAAGAGGGGTGTGGAGCTGCTGTGGGACGTGCTCAGCTCCGACAGCAGAGACAGGAGCCGGGTGGTCCTGCCATCCCCTGCCCTGACCTGGGGCCCCCCGCTGCCCCCGCAGCATTGGGGCACAAACTGGGAGTCCTGGGCTGGAGCCACCATGGGGGCAGCAGGCTCTGGGGGCCCTGGGTGGGTGGGTGGGGTCCCCGGGGGGGCTGGGGGCTGAGCACAGCCTGCATCCCCACCCTGAAAGGACGGTCCCCTCTGCCCGGCTTGGGGGGGGCCAGAGCAGTCAGGTGGGTGCAGGCAGCACCCATGGGTGGGGGAGAGGCCGGGCTGGCTCCTGCTGACCCCGCCTCGCTGTGTGCCTCCTCAGGTGGCGCTGCTGGATGCCGCTGCCCGCCCCGAGGAGGAAGGTGGGTAGCAGGCAGGGTCTAGGCGTGTAGGAGGTGGGGGCTGGCTCACTCGTGCAATGAGTGCATCTGTTCTCTGCCCTCCCTACCCATACCCCTTGTCACCCTACTCCTCAGCTCTTTCCCGGCAGCTCCCAGTGCCCCCAGGGCGGAGGGCTGCAGTGCTGTGTGTTGCCCCTGTGGGGTGGGGAATGGGGGGTGTCTGTGGGGACCATCCCTACTCCCCCCAGGCAGGAGGGTGCTGAGACCTGGCAGCTCAGCTCACCAGCCAGGGCTGGGGTGGGTTTGCCTGCAGGATTCCCAGAGGCTCTGTGCCCCAGGGAGAAGGTGGAGGTAGAGAAGGAGGATGAGGAAGAGGAAGAGGACAGGCAGAGGAGCCCAAGACCCGTCACCTTCATGCTGGGCAACGAGATACTGGGGCTGGGCCCAGAGAGTGAGTTTCAGAGCCCTGACGCCGAGGTCTACATGCACTTCATGAGGAGCCACTGCTGCTATGATGCCATTCCCACTAGCTGCAAGCTTGTTGTCTTCGACGTCTCCCTGGAGGTGACAAAGTGGGAGATCTGCAGGGACGGGCGGGGGGAAGCAGACTCGGGGACACCCTGACCCCCTCTCCACTCCGCCAGCAGATCAAGAAAGCCTTTGTGGCGCTGGTGGCCAACGGGGTGCGTGCCGCCCCGCTTTGGGACAGCAAGACACAGAGCTTTGTGGGTGAGTGCTGGCAGTGCCACCTGGCCCCTTCCCCTGCCTGGCAGCGAGGGGTGCTGGCAGCGCTGCCAGCCCCACATGTCTCCACAGGGATGCTGACCATCACCGACTTCATCAACATCCTCCACCGCTACTACCGCTCACCCCTGGTGAGTGTGGCAGGGAGGGCACGGGGGTCGGGGCAGGGAGGGGCTTTCCCCACCTCTCCTGGTCCCCTCTTCATCGCTAGACCATGGCTGGGGGATGCTCTGGGCCAGCCCAGCGTCCACTTGGTGCCCTTCTACCCAGCACCCAAGATATGATCGCTACATTCAGGGCAATGGGGTGGGATGCCTGGGGAATGGGGCAGTGCCCCAGAGCTCCCTCAGTCCCCTGTGGGGCCACCGTGACCAGAGCATCTCCCTGCCCTCAGGTTCAGATCTATGAGGTGGAGGAGCACAAGATCGAGACCTGGAGAGGTAAAAAGCCAGGGGCAATGGGGGTAGCTGGGCTGGGGATGTCACACAGGGCATGGAGGTGGGCTCTGAGGATGCAGGGCTGTATGGGGGAACCCCTCTCCCACCTCTTTCCCTTGGCAGAGGTGTACCTGCAGGGCTCCTTCAAGCCACTGGTCTACATCTCCCCGAGCAATAGGTGAGCACCTGCCCGCTGGGGGAGAGCACACCCCACGGGGGGTGTGCCTGGGATGCAGCCCTATGCTCCCCCACACGGTGTCCCCGTCACCCGCAGCCTCTTCGACGCTGTCTACTCCCTGATCAAGCACAAGATCCACCGCTTGCCTGTCATCGAGCCCATCTCGGGCAATGTCCTGCATATCCTGACACACAAGCGCATCCTCAAGTTCCTCCACATCTTCGTGAGTGCTGGGGCTGCATGTGCACACACACAGTGGGAGTGTAGGGGCACAAGCAAGGGTGTCGGGGTGTGTGTAGGTGCCAGCCTAGCCCTGCGCTGACCCACCACAGGGCTCCACCATCCCCAAGCCACGCTTCCTGAAGAAAACGGTGCAGGAGCTGTGCATTGGCACCTTCCGTGACGTGGCTGTCGTGCCCGAGACTGCCCCTGTCTATGCTGCCCTGGAGATCTTCGTGGACCGCCGTGTCTCTGCCCTGCCTGTCGTCAACGATGCTGGTACCTGGGAGGGGACCAGCGACCCCCCCATCTCCCTCTTCTCATGGCTCTGGCCCCAGCCCCAGCCAAAAATCCCCCTTCCCACCGGCTTGGCTCTTGGGGTGCCAGGGGAACACTGCAGGTGGTCCTCAGGGCCCTCTCCTCAGCCCCTATGTTGTCTCTCCTTGCAGGGCAAGTGGTCGGTCTCTACTCCCGGTTCGACGTCATTGTGAGTACCCTGTGTGTTTGCACACCCGGCCACCTGTGGCCCCTTGCACGCTGCTGGTGGAGCGCTCACACATGCCTGTGCCCGTGCAAACCTGCCGCACGTGCACAGATGCAACCTGCCAGTGCAGATCTGCCCTGTGTCATCGGGGCTCAGTGTCCCCCTCAGTGCCAGTACAACAGGGTGCAAGGACATGTTGGGGGCGCTGAGTGGGGCCACCCTTCCCACAGCACCTGGCAGCCCAGAAGACCTACAACAACCTGGACATCAGTGTGCGGGAGGCGCTGCGGCAGCGCACCACCTGCCTGGAGGGGGTCCTCACGTGCTACCCCCATGAAACCATGGAGGACATCATCGACCGCATCGCCAAGGAGCAGGTGAGTGGCCAGGGCACCCCACACCAGCGCCAGCACCCTCACCCGCTGCCCAACCTGCCTGTGATGCTCTGCCTGCGCCCACAGGTCCATCGCCTGGTTCTGGTGGACGAGAACCAGTATCCGCGGGGCATCGTCTCCCTCTCCGACATCCTCCAGGCCCTTGTGCTCACTCCTGCAGGTATCGATGCTCTTAACTCTTAGCCCACGACGCTCCATCTTTCTCCACTTGCACCCTCCATTTCTCTCTACTTCAGGTAGGCGCTGTCCCCTACCACTGTGCACCTGTCCCCTCCCTGCCACTGGGTCACCCCTGCACCTCGTCACCTCCCAGCTCGGGCCACCTACCTCCACCCCAGCCAAACCAGCCCCAGGGGACTGGGGAGGATGGGGCTGGGGTCCGGCAGCACTGGGTGCCCAGGTGGGGATGGCAGGAACCGGATGCTTCTTGTCCCTGGGGACACGAGGATCACAGGGGATCCCTTCTGGGGTCCTGATCCCTGGTGTATGTGAGGAAGGACGGGGGCACCTGCCATGGAGACACCCCCAGACCTCCATCCAGGCAGCATGTAGGATGCAGGTTTTGCAGGTCCCTGGGCTTTGGGCTGGATGAGAATTTTGGGGTGTGATGCACCCCAAGACAAAAGTCCTTTTCTGACCTTGCTTCAAAGCCCCCCCTCAGGCCTGAGCCCCTCCAGTGCCATTCCCGGGGGACACAGAGGGCACAGACCCCGACTTGCACACCCTGGACATGCTGCCACCACTATCCATGTGCGCAGCGTGGCCAACCCATGAGCCACGGCTGGCAGAGCCCACCACCCCCTCCAGCCGCAGCGACCCCAAAACTTCTTGCTCCAGGGACAGGGCTCACTCCTGGGCTGCGCTGGGAGTGCACAGCCCGGCCACCTTCATCTGGCTCTGCTCACCCACTGCCTGGTGAGTCCTCGCTGGCGATGGGCGGGCACAGTGCTGGCACCCACTGTGGCACCCATTTAGGGGTGAACTGGGGAGGGGGAAGCTGGCCCCAGTGCCCAGCTGCTTCCCAAAGGTAATGATGCTTTTTTGGGGTGGTGGTAGTGGGGAATGGGCTTGGGACAGCCCCATGCCCACCAGTTGCCCCAGCAGTGCCCTGTTGCTGGGACTGGGAGTGGTGTGTGTTAACCACACCAGACATGGGATCGCCCCATTTCCCCATCACACTGCCTTCACTCACACGATCCCTGGTGCCCACTGGCATGGCTGTGCTGGAAGATGCTAGGGGGCCACCAGGATGTCCCCCTCCAGGCCAGCACCCTCCTCCTACTCCAGGGCTTGCATCTAAGCCAGGGATGGAGGCAAAACCATGCTGTCTCTGTGGCCGCCAGGGCAGGTCAGAGGGCCATGCCGCAGGGTGCCCAGCCTGGTGCTGGTGCCCTCTGGGGGGTTATGGCCTCATGTGCTCTCTCGCCCTGCAGGCATTGACCGAGCCTCACTCTGAAGACACCAGGGAAGTGCAGTCATCTCGTCCAACTTGGGGGTCTCTTGCGAGGCCCTGGAAGGAGGCTCGGGCCCTGGAGGCTCTCCATGGGGAGAGCCTGCCTGCCTGCCCTGGACCTGGGGCTCGTCTTGAGTCCGGGGCCAGATCCTGCCGGCCTCGGGGAGGCAGGGAGCAGGGAAAAGAGGGCCCGGGGGTGCCTCCCACCAGCGAGCACATGGCGATGCTTGATGGGCGCTGTGCCGCAAGGAGCCGTGCCATGCCCGCAGCCGGGCACAGGGACCTGCATGGCCTTGGGGGACTTGGCCACCCCACTCCCATCCTGCTGCTGGATTCGAGTGCTTCGGCTGTGGCTCCCCCCGCTCGGCGAGCACAGTCCTGCCGGTTGCACCCGCTGCCTGGTAGCGTAGGCTCAGCTGCACACACAGGCTTGTTTATTGTAGGGTCACACGGGGCTGGAGCTCTCTGGCAGAGGCAGTCTGCACTGGAGCTGGCGCCAGGACGAGCACTTGCACGGGGACCCTCTGCACATTTTGGGGTGGGCAGGGGATATTTATTTATTTGCTGGTCTGTTCAGCCTTGTAATAAAGCAGCCTGCTCCAGACACCATCGCCTCACCTTCCTGGGGTGCAGCTGGGCACAGATCCTCTGGAGAGAGCCAGGCTGGGGAGGGGGTGCCAGCTGCTCAGCAGGGCTGGAGCATCCAGCCTGAGATGCCCACAGAGACCTGCTGCAGGGAGGGTGGTGGGGGCAGAGGGTGGCACCTCTGCCCATGTGGGTAGAGCCAGGGTGACGGGGACATTGGCCTGCCGCATGTCATGTAGCCTTGATGGCTCCACTGTGGCAGTGGTTAATGGGTCCCCCTGGGGACACCCTGGGGATGGCAGCCTTGGTGCCAGCAAGGTTTCTGCCTGCTGCTTTCACCCAGTCCAGCTGGGCTCCCCCGCAGCAGGAAGGTGAGCGGGGTTCACCGTGGGGGTGCCCTGTACCCCAGCCCTCCAGGAGCCCGGGCAAGCAGCAATGCATCCCCTGCCTGTGGCTGCTGCCAGCTCTGAACCCCTGTAATGGCCCTGGATGTCAGCCCTGTGTTCCCTCTTGGGGACTGTGGGAGCTGAGCTGATCTTCTCCCGGCTGCTTTGCCTGGAGCGAGTCCTGCCCCTGTTCCTGTGCCCCCATATCAGCATCTCTGTGAAATAACAGCTGATAGCAAAAGGTCCTGGTGCTCCACACCCCCCATGTGCTGGCTGGCTCTGCCAGCAGACGCAGAGCCAGCACCGGGTGGTGACAGGCCCCCTCCCCATTCGGGGGGACACACTGCGTTATTGCTCTGCTTGCCCAGGGCCAGGGCTGGCTCTGTCAGGTGCAAACCCCAAACCTTCACCGGCGGCTCGACCCTCCCCAGGGAGGCGGGGGGGGAAACTGAGGCACAGAGAAGTGGCTGAGGCCAAGGTCAGCTGTTCAGAGAGGATCCAGACTTACTGGCTCCAGGCACAGATCCACACGCAGCTACACAAGGACGGGCCGAAGGAGACACTGAACGGCTGCAAGCCCCCTCCCCGCATCCCCCCCAACCCCAGCAGAGCTCTCCCAGTTCCGATGCAGCCCAGCTGGGCATGGGAAGGAGGGAGGACACAACCCCTTGCAGCGTGTGAAAGGCACAGCAGTTCCCCAAGCCTCCCAGATTTGGGGTAGGGGGGACACTAGTGCCCCAGGGGCGATTTGGAGGCATCTCTCATCCCCCCCCTACCTTCCCCACAGTGGGGCTGGGAGTCCCCTGGCCTAAGTCAGGCAGGGGCTTGGTGCTGGCATGGGTTTGGCTTCCTGCCCCTCCTCGTGGGGCAGTGGTGGTCCCTGCTTGGCACCTAGGGTCAGGGGGGCCCGCACGCAGTCAGGGGGCCCCCGGGCGAGCGATGAACTCCAGGTTGATGGGCTTGTCAGCCACCAGGACGATGCGGGACACGGATGTCACCTCCACACCGCGGGGGTCCGGCCGCACCTCAAACGCCTGGATGATCTGGGGGGAAGGGGGGGGTGGCAGTGCCCTGGGGACTGCCTGGGTCCCCCATCCCAGCTCGTGGCCAGTTGCTTAGGGTGGGGGGTCCCTACTCACCCTGGCGAGGGCCAGGTGCATCTCCAGCTCAGCGATGCGGCGGCCGACGCAGGCGCGGACCCCATAGCCGAAGGGGATGGAGCTGAAGGGGTGGTGGGGGGAGCCGTGGCCCCGGAGCCAGCGCTGGGGCAGGAACCGCTCCGGCTCAGGGAAGTAGGTCTCATCGTGGGACATCGCGTAGTGCGCCAGGACGAAGAGGGTCTGCAGGGCAAGAAGGAGGGCTTAATGACCCGTGCCCAGCCCCACTGAGCGCAGCAGCAGTCCCCACAGCACGGCCCCCACTCACGTTCTTGGGGAAGAGGTAGTCTCCGATGACAATGTCCTTCTCATAGAAGACCCTGGCATTGGTGGGCACCACGGGGTAGACCCTGGGATATGGGGAGAGTTTGTGGGGGAGCAGGACCCATCTGGGGACCCCAGAGGGAGAGAGCCACAGGCAGGACAAGGGAGAGCATCGTCTGCTGCTCAGCAGCTCTGTCCCCTTCCCCAGGGAGGAGGTGGATGGATGTGGCCCCGAGGGGCTGAAATCCAGCCCTGCACCCTGCCTGGCCCATGCCTCCATGTCCCCCATCACCAGCCACCCCGGCTGGTGCATCCCCCGGCTGGGGGGAGAAGGGGCTGCCACTGGCCTGGGGGAAGGGGGCCATTGACAAGGACTCTGGGGCAGGGGCAAGGCTGGGCTGTACCTCAGCGTCTCCTTGATAACGGCCCGAAGCATTGGCATCTTGGGGATATCCTCAGCACCAGGAAACCGGTCAGCGGGCACGACAGCTTTCAGCTCCTGGTACAGGGTGTCCTGGATGCCCTGGTCCCGGGAGAGGTGGTACAGGGCCCAGGACAGCGTGTTGGAGGTCTGGGGGAGGAGAGCACAGAGGGGAGTAAGGGAGATAGGGCCAATACCCAAGCAGCCTTGTGCCAAGCATGGTACCAGTACAGCAGCAGACAGCCCCTGCTCCGGTGCACAGGGAAATCAGGGGTAAGGGGGAGCGAGCATGGGAGAAACTGAGGCAGGGAGCAGGGCGGGGAGCAGAGTGGAGGACAGGGTCTGCACTGACTGATCCCTGAGGGTTTGCCCTATGGGGCATCAGCCCCCCAGACCACCAGCCCAGAGCTCGCAGGGGCTGGGGAACATGCCTGAGCATGACCCCATGGTTTCCCCGGCACGGAGCTCAGCAGGGATCCCCCAGCGGTGGCTGCCTGGCTCTCACCGTGTCCACGCCAGCCAGCAGCAGCTCGGCCACGCTGCCATAGACCTCGTCCAGGCTGAGCCTGCCGCTGGCCAGCAGATAGCTCAGGTAGCCGGACACCTCCTTGCCACGCTCCACCTGCCCCTCCAGCTCCTCCATCTTTCGGTCAATCAGGGTCTTGCCTGCAGGGACAGAGAGTGGGACCCAGCGCTGACGGAGGAAGGGCGACCAAAAGGACACATGGGTGGGGACTGCCCCACTTCTGAGGGTCCTTAATGGGGTCTGATCCCACCACGCCGGGCCTCCATCATCACCGCTCACCAAAGGCGAAGATGGTGTCCCAGCTGTCCAGGTAGCGGTCCCAGAAGGGCAGCACCTTGCGGCTCCATCGGGGCAGGACGGTGGCAAAGATGGAGTTCTTGAACATGAGGTTGATGGAGTCGATGAAGCGCTGGGTCTCGGCGGGGACCTGCTGCTTCAGGCACCCAATGCGAGTCTCGAAGAGGATATAGGAGATCCCTGCAGGGGGACAGGCCACATCCAGACCCCCGCGGGGATGGGAAGAGCGAGGCAGAGCAGGGGTGAGGGGGAGGACCCCCCTACCTTCCAGGGCGAAGCGGTAGAGCAGGTTGGCCACGTCCTCCACCAGCACCCCCGAGGGGCTGCGGCTCCGCTCCTCCCGCAGCCGCACCATCAGGTCCGACACCACCTCCCCGATGGCATCCGCATACAGCACCGCCTCCGAGGGCTTCAGCAGCCGCTTGTTGAGGACCTGGCGCAGGCGGTACCAGCGCTCCCCTTCCCTGCGCGGGGACAGGGCTCAGCGCCGGGGGCATGGCCGGGCAAGGGGCAGTGGCTGTCAGCAACTTCCTAATCCCCGGTGGCATCCTCCCAATGCCAGGCTGAAACCACCCCAAGGGTCTTCCCTCCACCCGTGGCCATGCCCTTCTGCTTGGGGGGGACACGCTGCTTGCAGGAAAGGGAGCAATGTGAGCTGCCACCCAGACCCTACACCTGAGGAAGGGACAGGAGCTGCCTGCCGCCCTACAGAGTGCAGCCAGGGCAGGACTCACTCGGTGAAGGGTCCATAGGGCAGGCGCCGGGTGTCCCGGTGCTCCTTCCACAGGGCCATGTCGCTCCGCATGGGGTACTTGCCCTCCTGCCGTAGCAGCTGCTCCAGCACCACCGGGCTCCCGATGTTGATGTTCTCGTAATGCCCGAAGGTCGACTTCCAGATGGGGCCGTAAATGCGCCGGGACATCAGCTGCGATGCACCAGAGCATCCAGGGTGAATGGGACAGAGGCAACTCTGGGGCTGGATCAGTCCCTCCCTGCCTCGATCCTGACCTGCATGTGTCCAGCATGCTGTGCACCCACCCCAGGGACCCCTCAGGACCAGCTGGGCCCAAGCACCTGCCTCTGACCCCCCAAGCTGGCACCATCCTTGAAGCGCTCTGCAGATGGCTTGGGCTGGTGTCTCCAGGCACATGTCCTCTGCAAGCATGAAGCACACCAGGCACTGACCCCTGGCACAGGCTGGCACATCCCTCACCCACCCCAGAGATGCACAGAGGGCCTGATGGGTCTTTTGGGGAGACAAGACCAAGAAGGGACAGCAGGGACAGGGAAAACTGCCAAGCCCAGGGCTCTGCCGCGATGCAGGGCCATTGCAGCAGCTGTCAGCAGGTCCAAGCCCCACTGCTTCCAGCATGGCTGGGGCCATGCTTTGCTCAACCTGGGGACAACAGTCCCCGCACGTGAGTCCTTGAACCCACCACCTGATAAGGGTGGTTAATGATCAGCACTGGGAGGGCAGCGCCAGCCTGGGGCAGGACTGGGCTGCTCCCAGGCAGGCTGCCACCCCCAGGGCATGGCCCTGGAGCCACAGTCTCACAAGCCAGGCAGGGGACATCCACCAGCATCAGCCCCGCTCTGGGTTCTGCCAGTCACAGCCCCCCTCTCCTTGGCTGCACCCAAGGGTGTCATGCCTGCCTCCCTGCCATGGAGCAGCATGACATCCCTTGGGGGCAGCCGGCCACCCATTTGCAAGTGGATCTGCACAGGGCCACGTCCAAGGGGTGCTTTCCATCCCACCCAGGCACTGCCAGAGCCCCTGCAGAGCAGGGCCAAGCCCGGGGTGCTGCGGGGGACCTTGCAGGGAAGCCCTGGTCCCCGTTCCCCGCAGCTGCGGGGATGCACGTGGTACAATCTCCCTTGGTGACTGACTGCATCGCAGCCTGTGCCCGGATTCAGCTGGATTCGTCACCGCGGGGAGACGTTCCTCGCGCGTGGTGGCAGAAGGAGGGGGAGGGACGGCCACTCAGGTGCCGCAGGCGGCTCGCTGGGCGAACACCCTGCGTGGGGCCGTGGGCAGCTGTGGCCTGGGCTGAAGACTGCCCACTGGCATCTGCTGGCAGCTGGGACCCAGCATGGCGCAGGCCTGGGAGAGCAGCGCTGAGAGAAGCTGGAGCTGCTGGGATCTGGGGAAAGGCACCTCCAGAGCATGTGGGGTTCTATCCACAAAGACAGCCGTGCTTGGAGCCCCAAGGGCAGGAGGGAGCAGCAGGGAGCTCCCGTGCCCACTCCCAGAGCCCCCGCTGCCTGGTGACAGCCCCTTCTCCAAACAGCAGTGTCCAGTGCTCTGCGGTGCAGGGAGGCCTGATCCTGCACACTCTTCCCGGCCCGTCAGAGCTCCAGGGCGCTGCAAGATGCCGCCTGGTTTGTGGCCGGTGAAGCCCATCACTTGCTTCGACGTATGAGGAAGTGGTGACAGAAGAAAACAAATACCTCTGCCTATCCCTCCCCTGCCTGCCTGGGTACCATCTGTCCAAACCTCTGCCTGGTTGCCTGCCCCCCAAACCGTGGCTCCTCCGGCTGGTCGTGGCTGGGGCAGCTCGGGCTGCCCGGGGATGCCAGGACCACATAAGCTGCCCCCAAATCTTTGCCCTCAGCTGCCCAGCCGGCTCGAGGATGCCAGAGCCGCCCTGGGCTGGCAGGACCCTCCCGGGGCCACCCGGTTCCGTGCGGGCCCCTCTCTGTGCTGCTCGCCCCAGTGTCACCCCACAGTGCAGGGATGCTCCCCGCCGCCCAGCCCCTCCTCTCCCCTGCCCCACCGCCCCCGCTCAGCTCCATACCCTCACCTGTAGGCTGCTCCCCCCCTGGAGCCCATCGCACCCTGCCCCCAGCACGCACCCGCTCCCCCCCTTGCAAAGCCCCCCCTCCCGCACAGCACCCTCCCTGCAGCCCACCCTGCACCCCCTCCGCCCCACGCACCCCTCTCACCCCCCCCACCCCCACGCACCCGTGCAGGGTGCCCAGGCCCCCGCGCACCCCGCAGCCCCGGCCCCCCCCGCAGCCCCCGGGCCGGGCTGCCCCGGCGCACCTGGAGCCGGTGCGTGTGCAGCAGGTAGCCCCGCAGGAAGAGCCAGACGAAAGTCCGGAGCAGCCCCGGCCCCGGTAGCTCCTCCGGTCCCTTCAGCCGCGCCGGCCCCGCCGCCGCCGCCGCCGAGCCCCCGGTCCTGCGCGGCGGCCCCGGGCTGCTGCGCGGCGGCGGCGGCGGCGGGCGGGGGCGCAGGAGCAGCGGCAGCAGCGGCCGCCGGGCCCCGCCGCTCGGACCCGCCATGCTCCGTCGGCAGCGCACGGGACGGTGCGGTACGGGAAGGACCGGGGGCGGCGGGGGGCGGCACGGGGGGCGGTGCGGGGGGCGGCGCGGGGGCGGCAACCGGGCACCGGCACCGGGAACCGCGCACCGGGAACTGAGCATCGCGCACCGGGTGCTGCGCACTGGGTACCGGACCCGGTACCGGCTGCTGAGCACTGGGTACGGGGTACCGGCTGCTGCACGGCGGGGACCGGGCACCACGTACCGGGCACCTTGTGCCAGCTACTGCACACCTGCTACCAGGCCATGGATACCGGCTACAGCGTGCCGGGTGCTCGTTCTGGCACACGGGGTACCACGTGCTCTACACCAAGGACCGCACACCGGGCACCGCTCACCGGCACCACACAGGGTGCACCGGGTGCTAGGTACCAGGAACTGGCATCAGCAGAACCCGGTGCCACGTACCAGGTAGTGGGTGCCATATGCACGGCACGGTAGGTACAGCACCCTGGGCACAATGTAGCGTGAGGCACCTGTACCAGCGCCAGGTACTGCACACCGGGCATTGCACATGGGCAGCAGGCGCTGGGCACTGCTCATCAGGCACCGTGTGCCGTTGTGTGCCAGCACCGGCCTTGCATTCTGGCACTGGGAACCGCACCCCAGGCCCTGCACACCCCCCAGCAGCACCAGGCTCACCACTGGGCCTGCTCTTCAGGGTGCTGCCCCCCCTGCCCTGTCTCCATCCCCTGCCTGTCATACCCCTGTCCCTGCCCTGTCCCCTTGCAGTGCAGGACGATGCCCCAGGGAGCTGGGTCCAAGCTGTCCCAGGGCCTCTCAGTGCTTCCTCTGGGCGCTGCCAGCTGGGAGCCTAGATGGGGAGACCTCAGCGTCCCCAGGGCAGCTGCTGGCAACGCAGCCAGAGGCAGTTTTTGTTTGTCTTCGTGCCAGGGAGAGCACAGCAGCAGCTCCTGCCCAACGTGGTGCAGGCCAGGTTGTCCAGCCCACAAGCAGGACTCTGGCCTGGGGCCATGGGTGCAGGGCATGTCCCCTCTGGCCATCCTGGCACTGCCACCAGGTCCTGGGGTTGTGGGGCAGGGCACTGCTCTTCCCAGGTGTCACTCCTGGGGCAGCCAGCACCGTGCCTCTGCCTGGGACATCTCAACACTGATCATTAACCACCCTTATCAGGTGGTGGGTTCAAGGTCTTGGAGGGGGCTGTTTTGTCCCCAGGTTGGGCAGACATCTCAGTGCCCTGTGAGTGGCTGTTGTCCCCTCGGTCCTGCCTCACTGGAGGACAAGGGATGTCCCAAGCTGGGATCCAGGCTGGTGGTGCCTGACATGCTCCCTGCCAGCGGTGCGGGGGCTGGCGGTGCAGGACCTCTGCCTGCAGACACGGGTGAGGCACCCCGGGCTGGGACAGCCAAGCGTGAGTGCCTGCCGCCATCTCATGGCTGTTCACAGCCAGCTCTGCAGCTCGCCCCGAGCCAGCTCAGAGCCGGGGGCAGCAGGAAAGCCCAGGCCCCAGCCCTGCTCGGGGCTTTCCAGCCTGGCACCCGGCCACCCTGCAGCTCGCTCCCCGTGGCAAGGGGTGCCTCGGCCTCTCCCAGCCTGCTGTGGCCGCGTTTCCCCTTGCTGGGGAGTGGGACCCCACTACCTCTTTCAGTTTAAAACAGTTGTCCATTGCAAAAACAGTAAAAACTGCAGGCCCTGGTAAAAAGTCTCTCTCCATCTTTCTTATAAACCACTTTATTTATTAGAAGGCCGCTAAAAGATCTCCCAAACCTTCTCTTCTCCAGGTTAAACAACCCCAACCCTCTCAGCCTTTCTTCATGGGAGAGGTGCTCCAGCCCTCTGACCACTGTGGCCCTCTTCTGGACCCGCTCTGACAGGAACGTCTCTCTTGTGCTGGGGGCCTCAGAGCTGGCTGCAGTACTCTAGGGGGGATCTCATGAGAGCAGAGTGAAGGGGAAGAAACACCTCCCTCGACCTGCTGGCCACTTTTCTTGTTATGCAGCCCAGGATACGACCGACTTTCTGGGCTGTGAGTGCACATCACCAGTTCATATTCAATTTTTCATCCACCAGTATCCCCAAATCCCTCTCCACAGGGCTGCTCTCCATCCACCCATCCCTTCCTCCCTCCCTCCCTCCAATCCCTCCCCCCGCCTGTGCTGGCACCGCGGGTTGCCCCGACCCGGGTGCAGGACCTCGCACTTGGCCTTGCGGAAGGACAGGCGTTACCATCGCTCCCCGGGGGGGTCCCCGCTGCCCCCGCAGCCCGGCCGGGGCCGGGGGCGGGGGGGGCCAGCATCCCGGCTCCTTCCAGCTGCCGCCGCTAGGCTGTGCTCCCCGCCCTCGGACCGCGGGCAGCGGCGGCGGGGCCGGCCGGGGGCTCTGCCGGGGCTGGGCGCGGGGGGGCCGTGCGGGAAGGGGGCGGTCGGGTGAGTCAGACGCCCCCCAAGAGCCGCCCGGTGGGGACTTCCGAAGGGAAGCGGCTGGGCCATGACACATCCGCAGCCGGAGGATGCTGCGGGGAGCCGGGGCATCGCCAGCTCCCGGGAAGTCCTCCAGTGCGGGGCCAGCCCTGGCCCCAGCTTAGTGACAAGCGGGGCAGAGGCAGGAGAGTAAATGCTGCGTTTATCCATGGGGATGGGGAGCTTCGGGTGGCAGGTCCCATCCTGTGTGTCCCTCTGCCCCAGGAATGCTGTGACTCTGCTCGTCCCACAGCCACATCATCAGGTCCGACTTCACCTCACCGGTGGGACCTGTGGGTGCAGAGATAGGCACTGTGGGACCCCCCCCTGCTGCTCTGCCCCTCAACCCATCCACCACACACTGCTCATGGAGCGCTGCACACAACGTGGAGGGCCCTGGCTGCGAGGATGGTGTGACAGCTTCTTTACGTGACTTGTGCAGTGTTACCCAGGAGCTGGAAACTTTTCCCAGGGCTGCATCCACTAATCTCTATTTGCTCTCCCACAGCCTGGGGGAAGCGGTGGGTCCCAAGGGAGGGCATCCCCTGACTCACTCCCAGGAAAAGCCCAGGCTGTGAGAAGGCTGAGCCTAGGGTCCCGGGGACAGTAAACAGCCCACAGCATTTAACTGGAGATGGTCTGTCACGCCAGCTGTGTGTCACCACACTGTCACTGCCTGAGTCATGAGCCATGCTGGGGCCAGTGGGGCTGCACAGGGGGGACATGGGGAGATCCAGAGGGATGGGGACAGATCCCAGGCCTGGAGACAGCTGCTCTTCTACCATATAAGAACACACAAGGGTTCAAGTGGGACCCTCTTGTCCCTCTCCCAAAGGTCCCCATCCCCTTGTTTCCCTCTGTCTGACCTCTTGGACCTGAACAGGGGCCTGGGGACAGCACAAAGCTTTTGAAACAAGAGGTAAATCAACCAGCACGATGGTCCCCCCACACACACCACACGGGCCTCAGCATCCGGCAGTGAGCTCTGCTCCGGGCTCCCCCTGCTTCGTGCCCCATGGGACCCTGGCGGGCCGGGACCTTTCCCTGAGGACGTGGGAGCAGGATGCTGGAGCGAGCCCGGGGCTGGCAGCCCGTTATCACGGGAGACGGGAGGCAGCCCCGGGCTGCTCTCAAGTGGTCCCGACTGATTAGTGACTTCAAGTGCCTACGGAGTTATTCTAAGCCAAGTAGGCGTGAAGGGAGACGACCTGGGACCATCGAGACCAGCGCCAGGCTTTGCTGGGGAGTCCCACATCGCCTCTGCTCCCCGCCAAGTGCTCCGAGGTGGGGAGGTGTCCCCCGCCTCCAGCCGCTCTCCCTGTCCTTTACTCCGCCTGCAAAAGGCTGTTTGCTCCAGCCCAAAGCAAACCTGATTTTATCTCCCGACTCCAGTTCCCTTGGCTGTGGGCCACAGTCGATGCCTCCCACGCAGAAGTTGTGAAGCCCATTTGGGGACCCGTGCACAGAGAGGGCTGTGTACACTGCCACATGACATCATGTTTACGGCCTGCAGGGGCCCAAGGACACCCCCTCCCAGCAGCATTGCTCCCAGCCCAAGCAATGTGTGTCCTTCCTGTGGCTGGACAGATGGACATGTGGGGATCTGGAGGGAGTAGGACTGGCCACAGTGCCGTGCCTGCCCGGAGAGCGGTGGTTTCAGCTTCACTGAAGCAAGCCGGTCCCCCCCAGCCTCAGTTTCCCCTCTGGGCAGTGGAGAGCAGATCGTGTGCTAGCAGTGAGGGTGCACTGCTGCAGCAGCACAAGGTCAGGCCCTCGAGCTGTTGCGCAGAGAGAAAGGCAAATTTTCTCCCCTTGGGACCTGGATGTTCCCTTCTCTCCCAGGACAGAGCTGGGCCTTTTCTGCTGCTGCGTGAAACTGAGGCTTTTGGGAAAGAGCAACAATGTCCAGAGCCATAGGGGCTCATTAAGGAGTGCTAGGGCTATCCTTTCTCTTGTCCATCCATCCATCCATCCATCCATCCATCCATCCATCTATCCATCCATCCATCAACACTTGCATGCAGCTTTCTATCTCACAGCCGTCTCTCCATCCATGTACTGAGCTGCCTGTGCACTCACCCATCCATCCATCAATAAACACATGCATCACTCTTCTCATCCATCCCCACACCTACTTGCCCATCCATCCAGGTAGCCACCCACCCATCCGTCTGTCCATCCTCCCATTCACCCCTCCATCCATCCATCACCCACTTGGTGGTGCCTGAGTGATGTCCAGCCACTGAACAGCCCTCCTTGGGGGATACGGTGTGTGCCCATGCATGTGCGTGGGACATGCTGGCCATGCAGAGCACCACGGGCTGTGTCCAGCCATGGGGCAGGGGCCGAGAACGCTGGTTGCGGGGAGGCGGGGGACCTGTCTAATTTAAGAACAGGCCCTGCGGTCGCTGTCAGCGCCGGGCGGCTCTGATCTGGGGACAGGTCCTCGTCAGCTCTGCTCGCCGCCCGCCGGCCCAACATGAAAGGGCTCTGCGCCCCGATAAGGCCCCAGACGCTCGGCCCTGGAGGTGAGCAGCACTGCAGCCGCGCATGGGGGACCCCTGAGCAGTGAGCCCTGGCGTGGCTGTCCCCAAATTCACCACCACCCCAGCACCACGGGGCTTGTGTGTTTGCATCGGTCAGGGAGCTCAGCCCTGGGGGCTGCCCTCTGCATTGGGCACCAGATCATGCCCTGTGTCACCACCAGCTCCAATCAGTGACACGACCCCAGGGAGGGCTTTGTCCCCAGCATCGCCCCAGCTGCCACCAGCCCCTCTGCCAGCCGTTACCCTGCACCAGAGTCCCCCAGCCACAAGCGGCCGCGGATGGGGACCATGTTGTTTTAATAAGATCATTCTCCTCCTGCCGTGAGGTCGCAACCCCGGGCTTATGACATCACAGCGCGCTGCCATGGAGATGCTGGGATGTCACAAACACAGCTCGATGACCTCACTGCAGGAGCAGGAGATGGGGCCAACCTGGGTTTGATCGCCAATGTCCTCGGGAATAAAGGAGGGGAGGGACGCTGGGAAAGTATGCGGCTGCTGAGCGCCGGGGTGTTTGGGTTGGAAATCACCGCGCTTTCCCCGCAGCGGGAAAGGCCCGTTCCTTCCTCCCCCTGTCCGCTCCCTCTCAGCGGCCAGAGCCCCCCCAACCTTGCGGCTGCGAAGCAGGGGGGCTGGAGGAGCAAGGCACCCCCATCCCTGCCCTTGGGGCCATGTGGTGGGGAGTGAGAGCTGGAACTCAGTGGAGCACCGGGGGACCAGCTTAGGGGCAGAGGGGAGTTGGCGTGGGGGGGCTGTGTCCCCGAGCAGGATGGAGACCACTCAAGGGGTGCTTTGTCCCAGGAGCAGGATGGGGACCACTGAGGATGCTGTCATATGGGGCAGAGTGGGTTTGTGTCTGGGTGAGGTCTCCCCTTTCCCAGGCGAAGCCCAAAGCCATGATGCTACATGGGGACATGGTTCCCCATCACAGCACCCTGCAGCTGGACCCCAAAGCACCCCTTGGCCCTGCCCAGCCATCCAACAGCTGTTCCCTCCCCAGCCCATAACCAGCAGCATCTCCTGGGGACCAGTTCCCACCGCCCCATCGCCCTTCCCCACCACAGCCTGGTTCTCCATCCTCTGCACTCAGACCTTGCCACTGGGGAAACCACAGCTGGTTGGGGGGACACCCGTCCCCCTACCTCTCTGCTGCAGGGGTGCAGGGGTGCCTGCTTTCCCCCAGCATCCCCCATCATTAATTTCCATCAGTGGCCAAGCAGAGCTGGGGCTGCCCGGGGGTGGCCGAGGAACACGGCGCTTTCCCCTGATAGCAAAAATAAATACATTAAAATTCTTGCAGGAGGCAGAAGAATGCGGGACGGCAGGAAAAAATTGTTTTATAATTTGTAATAACACAAAAGCCGGGGGGGGGGGCCGCGAGCTGCAAGAGGCGAGGGAAGGCAGAGACAAAGGATCAGCCGTGGCAGAGAAGGCTGCTTCGGGGTGGCGGTGGCATCCACGTTGCCCATAGCCCTGGCTCAGTGTCACGACTGTGGCCTTGTCCCCTGAAGGATGTGGCCCTTTAGGTCATGTTGCAGAAGCAGGGGTGAGCAAACTCCTGGGGCTGGGGGAGCAGGCAATCCCTGCCTGGCTGCTTAAACAGGTCTCAGCAGCTCTGTGCCTCTGTTTCCCTCTTGCTAAAGGGGGATTTTTATGCAACTGGGAGAAAAGCTGGGAGGCAGGGGTGAACCCCAGGCATCCCCCAGTCCCAGCCCCCATTACAAGCACAAGGCAAGGAGCCTGCCTTTGCCCATCCCACCCCACCAGCCCCTCTCAGGGGATTTCGCCACAGGACCGAGGTGATGTTCCCAGGTAGATGCTGGGGGCATCATGACCCCCTCCCCGGTCCCCTCCAGCCTCGCACGGGCCTGGGACGTGATAAGGCGAGTCGCTGTGCGCCAGCCGCACCTGCTCGCTGGGATGGGGCTCCCCCTCCTCCCGCTCCCCTCTTCGGGGCAAAATCAAAGGGATTTTTCTGCCCTTAGGAAATCAGATAAAGGCTTCTCACCTGCCCCGCGCTGCCTTTGCGAGGAGGCCGGTGCTCGGGGCGGGGGACAACAGGCACTTTCAACACGCCGGCAGATGAGCCGTGCGTTGCAGCGAGCTGCCATGGAGCTCTGCCCGCAGGGGCTGGGGCCCCGGGCATGGTGTCAGCCTGTCCCCAGCCTTGGCAGGGATGTCCGCTCCCCAAGATCTGCCTGTTGCTGACTTCTCCCCTAGATTTGAGGTGATAGTGTTCCTGTGGGGCAGGAAGGATGGAAGCTGGTGGGTGAAAGGAAAAAGACCCCAGGGACCGGACACAATGCAGCAGCCCAGATGCAGTGCACAGCTCAGGAAAGCTCCCTGTGTCCCCATGCTGCAGCCAAGACAGCTCAATCTTGGTCACCATGCCAATGGTGCAGACTGGGAGCCCGATCCCTGTGTGGGAGGGCAGGGAAGGAGCAGGTGCAAAACCTTTGGAGGTGGTGGGAGTCTCTTACCTCCTGTGCCCAGGAGGGAGAGGAGAACTGTGCCAAGCTGCAGATAAAACCTGAGTCATTCACCACCAAATGCTGCTGAAGGGGAGCAAACGTGCCTGGGTGAAGGGGAGAAGCCCCCAATGATGGGTGCAAGGGGAGCACTGGTGGGCAAGCCAGGGGCTAGAGATGGGCAGGGGATGGGGGGTGGTGCCCTCCCAGGAAGGGGGACAGAGCCCAGATCTTTCCTGGAGGAGGGAGGGGTGAGCTCACTAGCAGTGAGGGTGCTCTGCTTTGCTCATCACTGGTGGCAGACATCCCGTTTTATCCCAGTGGGCTGGATGGATGCTCAGCAGATGTGGGTGCAGAGGTGGATCAGGGTCCCCCAGGGTGTCCGTCCCAGGCCCAGGCTCTGTGGCCCCAGTGCTGCAGAGCTGGGATTTGCATCCCCAAACTCTGCTGTAAGTCACGGATGGTGCAAGAGGAAGTGGAGACCCACGGCCCTGGGATGAGCTCTGGGAAATCATTCCTGAGGCTGCACACATGGAGGAGAAAATTGGGATGGCACCCTACGGGCACCAGCTCCTCCTGTCCCCAGCCGCCCAGCCCTGGTGTGGCCCATCCGCTACCTCCCAGGCCCCTCAGCTTCCTCCTGCCCCAGGCAGCTCATGCTGCCTGCTGTGAGCCAGTGCTGGGGTCTGTCTCCCTCCTGGGTCCTGGCTGCACCTGAGATGAGATCACTGTAAACAAGCTGGCCCTCCCCACACTCTTCTCTTGGTCTCTTTGCTCCTGGGGCTTGGTCCTGTCACCCACCTGTGTGTCCCCCTGCCCCAGGGATGTCTCCCCAGAGGAGCTGGAGCCACGTGCCCGGGGAGGTGCTTGGGGGGTCACTCCTCCAGTGTCCCCAGGCAGGACAGACTGGCCCGAGGGCAGGCAGTGCCACTGAGCCAGGCTTGTGCCAGGTGGACCCTGTACAGGGACAGGGGCCAGGCAGGGCTGTGCTGGGGGGCAATGCAGGGGCACCATGTTTGGGCAAAGCCATGCCAGAGGTGTCAGGGTCGGGCAGGAGAGCAATGGGCAGGTGCCGGGGGGGACCCCGAGACTGGGTGAAGTTTGGCTGGGCCGCGCCAGGACCCCGAGCCAGGCAGGCTCCCGCAAGGGCTGAGCCGGGCCGTGCCAGGCGGGGCCGTGCCAGCTCCCCGGGGCTGCGGGGGACAGGGCTGTGCCACTCAGACCCCGCTCAAGCGGTGCGCGTCCAAGCGCGATGGCGGGACGCGGGGCCTGCCAGGCTGCGGCCACCGTCCCGCTGCCGGAGGGTGCCCGTGGCCGTGGCCGTGCCCACGCCGTGGCCGTGGCTGCGCGCCGGGAGCCGAGCTTGGCACCCAGGAGTCCCCCCCCCGCCCGGCCCGCCCTGTCCGTCCCCCCGGGCTCCGGTTTCTCTGTCGGAGGCAGATGCTTTCGCAGCCCCGTCCCTCCTCCTCCTCCTTCTTCGGAGCAGCCTCCGCGCCGCGCTCCAGCCGCCCGGAGGTGCCTGCCCAGCCCAGCCCAGCCCAGCCCAGCCCCGCCGGCCGCGGTGCCCGCCCGCCCCGGCCCGGCGGAGGGAGGCAGCGGGCACCCACCCGCCGGGGCCCCCGGCCGGACCCTCGGGGCGGCGGCGAGCCCGGCTGCCCGGCTCCCCGCGGGGGGCGCGGAGGGGGCTCGGCGCTCCCCCCACCCTGGCAGGATGCTGCCTTCCTCCCGGACCCAGCTGGGGCTCTTCTTCATCCTCCTCTGCCCCGCCAACATCATCGGGCTCTGGTGGTGAGTAGGACATCCCGGCGTGGGTGCCAGGAGGGTGCGCAGGGTCCCTCGCTCTCTGGGGGTGGTCCCCCCCCCACCCCAGCTTGGGGACGGGGTCCCCTACACCCAGGCCCCCCCGGGAAGGGGACCGCTGCTCGCTGGCCAGGTGGATCCAGTGCGGGGACACCCCCATGCTGTCGGGGTTCTGGCTCATGAGCACGTTGGGGACAGCAGGCTGGGGGACCTCTGGGAGTACGGGGCGCCCAGGTCCTGTGGAGCAAGCTGCAGCCTGCCTCCCTGCACCCCAAGCCCGCAGCCTGGGAGGGTTGTGCGCCTGTGGGGTGGGGAAGGGGGTGTAGGGGCCTCCAGACCCCTCAATAAGTCAACTTTAATTAAAAGCTGGAGGGTCCCTGTGGTGTCCCCTCCTGAGCGGTGGCCTGGACGCGGCGGGGACAAAACCCCTGTTTGTAATGGTGCCTTCATCAAAGGCAGAGACGCAGAGATGGTGCCTTGCAGGATACCGGAGGGGGTGGGGGATTCATTACAGGCGCAGAGCTGGGACCCAGCCTTGGAAAGCCCAGGTATCTGTCGAAACATGAACTATTTAAATCTATTAAGAATTTCACCCAGCCTGTCTTTATCCGGTTTTAAGTGCTTAGATTCCAGCTCCCCGGCGTGCCGTCCGGGCTATCATTCATTATCTGAGGCTATTCGTCTCCACATTGTCACACTCTTTTGACCCCTAAAATAAAGCTCTCCATAAGCCTTTCCCCTCCCGGTCCCCTGCCTGCCCGCCAGTGATTTATTCCACGGCTCCATCCCCTTTGCTCGCCCTGGCTCCAGGGGTGCAGGGCAAAAGCGGGGGCGGGGGGGGGGGGGGGGGGCCTTGGTAGGTATAAATTGTGCTGTTATGGCTGGTTTTACGCTAGCTGAGAGTTTGGCCCTGGAGCCCAAGCACTGTGTTTATTGCCAGGGAAGGGGTTAATGCGGGTCTGAGAGGGGTTCACCTTGTTTTTTTGCTAGGGGAGGGGAGAGCAAGGTAGGGCGAGCCCTGGCCAGGGCAGGGTGCATGCTGATGGTCCCCCTGCTCCCCACCACCTGCCTTGGGGTAGCTGCACCATCCTGGGGCATGGTCCATCCTGCTGATTTTCCCATGGCTAGTTCTCAGACTGCAGCTCCACACACAAGGCTGTCCTTCAGCTCTCCCCACTTTCTCTGCCCTGCCCTCACTACCCACCCAGCGAGCCCTCACCCCTAAGCTCGTGCCCCTCAACCCATCTCCAGGGGCATCAATACACCCAGACCATGGCTGGAGCAGGCAGGGGTGAAGCAGGAGCTCTCTTTGCCTTCAGTTCGGGGGCAGGCAGATGGCACTGGCAAGGGCAGGGTGCTAGGGTACCACTGCCCCCTGCCCTGGCTGCTCAGAGCCATGTCTCGCCATTGAGCCTGGGTCCAGCTGGTGCTGTGACCATGCCGTGCGTGTGCTGGCAGTGCTGGCTTGGGGAGATTAGCAGTATTTGGCAGAGGAGGGCAAGGGATCAAACTTGTTTTTTCTTCTCTTAAAAACGAAGAAGGAAAGGAAGCTTTAATTTAAGAATAATAACCCAGCTGCATGCAGTGCAGCGAATGCGCCGGGCAGCAGAGTGGCCGCAGGGGGATCACCAGCACACACTCTGCTTTGCTCCGGAGCCTGGAGCCAGCGGGCCGGGAGGAGGTGGATGAGGCCACCAGCACCACCAAACAGATGTGCTGGGCTTCCTGGGATGGGGCACTGGAGCAGCCAGCTGATTCATGAGCTGCTTCCCCCAGAGCTTAGGATCTCTGGCCCCCAGCTGAGATCATCCCTCATTTCCAGGGAGCCCTTCCCATGCAGGGGAGAGAGGTCCAGGCGCTGCTCAGCCCTTCGAGCCAGCTCAAGACGGGCATCTTCCCATGCACCTGCTCCCAGTACCCGTCCCCTCTCCCAGGTCTGGGTAGCACTGGTGTCTGTGGGTTTTGCTTTTGGTGAGGAGGGGGTTCAGGAGCGCAGCCGTGTGCTGTGCCAAGACTCCTGGAAGCCCCAGGGCTGGTGGCATTGGTAGACCTGTTCCTTACTGTCCCTCTCACCGAATGCATAGGGACCTTGGTGGCATGTCTTTGCGTGTGCATCTCTGCACACTCACCTCGGGCACCCGTGGGTGTTTAGCCAAAGGGGTGTGTTCCCCTGGGCAAGAAAGGAAGGCCTTTACCACCCACCCCCATCCCAGTCCTGGGTGCACTGGCTGGATAGTGGTGGGGGACGCAGGGGCTGCCTGTTTGAGGCATTTTTTCCCATGCTGATGACAAGCAAACTGATTTGTGAGAGTGGCACGGTGGGGCACAGAAGGGCTGGGTCCTGGGGGGCATGGTCCCCAGCCCAGGCACACAACAAGGCTTGGCTGCTCATGGGTTGTAACGGCGCCAGTTGGGATCCTGGCAAATGGCTGCATCTACAGAGAAAGGTTCAGATGCGATGTCTGAGCAGTGACATTATGCTAAAGACAGCATAGCCCAAGAAAGAGCATTCTTATTATGGTGGTGTGTCCCCAGAGAGCTCACTGGAGATGTAGTGATCCTTGTCCTACCCCCACTGTGCCCCTGTGTCTAAGAAGAGGCAGAGGGACAGGGGGACGGGCAGACACGTGGATCTTTCCATTGGCAGAAGGGAGCCAGCTATGGTCAGTGCCTATGGGGAAGATGTGTCATTCAGGTGCTGACGGTCCCTTGGTTAGTGCCAGGCTGCAGGAAACAGGCTCCCCTTGTTCCCACCAGCCCTGTAAAATCTTTCTTCCTCCTCCCTTCATCTTTTCATGTTTCTCACCCGGCTCCTTGTGCAACAGCGATTCTTCCCTGAGCAGGAGAGGTAGGGACTGCCTGGGGATCCCAGGCTAGCTTGGAGGGTGCAGGTATATGGGGCAGGCAAACCTGGTGTCTCAGGAGCCCCAAGCAGGTTCAGGGCAAGATTTCAGCTGAGCCGGTTTGTGGTTGGGCTGTGTTCGCAGGGATGGAGGCACCGTGGGGATGGGGGCAAGCAAAGCCAGGCTTCCCCAGTGCCCCGGTGCCCATAGGCTCTCCATGGGAGGTGGAAGAGGGAGGAAGGGGGAAAACCATCTCGGGTGAGAAGTTCTCTGCTCCTGCTGTGGGTCTGAGGGGCCCGGAGGGATGGACACCTGCCCTGTGTCCCCTTCCCACGCATGCTCACAGACAGTGCGTCTCCAGCTCTCTGTACAGCTCCTCCAGACGCCAGCTCAGGGAGGACCTGTCCGCTGGCACCCATGGCTGCACCCCTGCTTGAGGGGGTCCCAGCCCCATGCCCCCCCGAAGCCACACACCTCCGGGTGTGTTTCATGGGCCGATGGCCTCCCCTTCTCCTCTGCTGCCCTGACCAGTGCCCACACTGAGCAAAGCCTGTAAGGGCAGGCTGCTGGGCTGTAGGGCCCTGCCTGTGTGCCTTGGGGTGAGCATTGTGAGTCACCCCCCCAGGCCTCCTGACCCACACCCGCCACCCCACAGCCCATGGCCACCCCGGCGCCTGGCAGACTGGGCTGCCCGGCCATCCCGGGCATGCCCTCACGCCTGGAGAGATGCCATGTGGGCAGCAAAGCTCCTCCCAGCACAGGAGCCCCTGCTTACGGCATCTCCCTGTGTCCCTTCTGGGGCAGCCACTGACCCGCTGAGTTTTTCAAAGGGAAAATGTTTCCTTTGCGCTCTTTGAGATGGCACCAGCTCCAGAATTGGGCTACTTGTGTCCTCCCCCAAAGACAACTGAGCTTTCCCCCATGCCACCCCTCGTTCCTACTCCTGGTCACCTCCACTCTCGCATGGTGACACCCAGGCTGCCCAGCCCTGCCCTGCACATGACCCAGGCTGGAGGGCTCGGCTGGGCTTTGTATCAGAGGCTTGACCCCTTCAAATGCCCCCCTGTGCAAGAGGGTGCTGGGCAGAGCTGGGCTTACCTCGATATTCACTCAGGTGGGGTCACGGACATACAGGGTCCTGCCACCACATGTGCCACCCACACTTGGCCATACGCTGGCCCAGCCCTCGTGCCACCCCAGCTCCAGCCTCCACGAGAGCCCAGAGGAAGAATGCAATGACCAGGGGTGAGTGGACCCCTTTCTTCTCATCCCAGCCCCTCCAAGGCTTGGATATGGCTTTGGGATGGCTGCCTCTGTGGGCCCATGCTCCCTCCATCCACGCTGGTACCCACAGCACAAGCTTGGGCAGCTCCTGGTCGTGAGTGCCTGGCCTCAGCGTGACCCTGCAGCCAGCAGGTCCGTGGGTTGACACCATCCCACGCCACGCCAAAGCCTCTTTCCTTTGGGTGCCTTCCCAGTTATTTGCATCCCATCCTTGCTGAGGAGGTGTGAGGAGGAGGGCAGGGTATGGGGTCCCTCTGCTCTCCCCAGCCCACGGCATTTCCCGCTCCGTCGGTGCCCCTAGTGCTGCTCAGCAGCCGAGCCCTGGCTGTGCCCCCCAGGGCAGTGACTTGCTGCTTACTCACCCCCACCCCCACCCCCCCACCCCCCGCGGGCCTCCTGCTCCGCTTTCAGCACCTGGCTGCCCTGGTTAGTGGCAGCACCCACGCATTGCCCCGGGTGAGGGGCCGGGTACCCACCACGTGCCTGCGTGGGATGAAGGGAAAGCTGGACGGGTGCAAATTCATGTGCGTCCCCTGTTTGCACAATTCGGAAAGAGACAGGCTCCCGTCGGGTCTGATTTCCTTGCAGGGCTGTCGCTGAGTGTGACACTTCTGGGTGGAATGTAGGGTGACCTGTCCCCCCGGGGATGGAGCTCAGCTCTCCAGGGCTGGCATCCTGCAGCTCTCACCTCTCTAAGCAGGTGGAGAATTGCCTGTGGGCTTGGGTTCATGGGCCGTCTACCTTGGCACCCTGCATCTCCCTCCTGAAGGCATCCAGGGGCTGGGATGGAGACCTGGATGCGAGGCAAGCCATGCCCTTGCTACCCCACAGCAGGGTCCCCTTGCCACACGGGAACACCCAGGCAGCAATACGCAATGGGTGCAGACCTGGCCGGTCCCACATGGAGCTGGCATGACACAACTGCCACTCTCCCTCGGGGTTTCAGGGCCGTAAGGACCAGAGAAGACATTTTTCCACTCAAGATGCAGGTGCCATTTGTGAAGGTTGACCATCCTTTTCCTTGCCGCATGGCTCTGCCAGCTCCACTCCATAGGCTCCCTGCAAACCGGGACTCCACTGGCTCCACTTGATCACGGGCCACTGGCAGGGGCAAGGAGAAGCCCTGCTGCACACCATCCTCATGTCCAAGGGGGAGATAGGGAGTTGTGCCAGGCTCCTTGGTCTATGATTTTGGCTGGGAACCAGACTGGGACATACTGGAGGTTCCATGACCCTAAGCTGAGCTGGAAAAGCTGGTGATTATGGCTTTTAGGAGCCCCCGGCAATGTTGCAGCAGGGATCGCATCCAGAGCACAGGGCTTGCATCAGAAGCCCCAATGACTCCTGTTTCCTGTGTGTCACCTGGACCGGGCTCAGGCTGCAGGTCCAGCAACCAAAGGGGTGACAGCAGCAGCATGGCAGTGTGTTGCAGCTCCTCTTCCATGCCTCAGTTTCCCCTTTCAGCAACCAGGGTTGTTTCCCTTGCACAGGGGTGCTGGGAATCAGGGAGCAAAGGGGGACTCATCATCCTGGCTCCTTTTGGGTCAAGGCGACAGCGATGTGGCAGCAGGCGAAGGGTGATGGGGGCTGCCATAAGGCAGGAGGGATGCTACTGAGGCGCCGAGCCTGGCCAGGGGCTGCCAGGCAGGAGGCGGTGGGGGGCCGGGGTGCCCCGGGCGGGTTGGGGGGAGCTGGGCTGGCGACCCGGTTCCTTCACCAGGGCAGGGGGAGGAGTGCCCGGCGGCAGAGGTGGGGCACCTTAATTGTAGATGCGGGAGGCCTTGGAGCAGGACAAGCTCAGGCAGATCTGGGCCCCGCGCCGGAGCCCTTGCCAAAGCGGTAGCAGTTTGGCAGCATTTTTCTTGCCCTTGTCTCCCCCCCGCCCCCCACCCCCCCAAACCCTCCAAAGCAAAACAGCTCTCAGGCTCCCGGCAGCCTCCCCGCGCCAGAAAGCGGAGCCCAGCGGAAATTAATATCACGCCGGACTTAGGCAGCCCACCCCACGCCTCGTCGGCATGGCCAGCGAGATCCCGCATGCTCCCACTGGCCTCGCACCACCCGGGCCATGGGTGGGGACCCCCGCGGTGCCGGCGAGCTGCCCGTCGCCCCCTGGCCCCGCGGGGCTGATCTCTTCTTCCCGGCCTGATCCGGCGGGCCGGGGTGAGCCGCAGTTCAGCATTTGATCTGACAGCCCCGGGGGGCTGGCGCATCGTTTTTATATGAGTACAAAGAGTCATATCTTAATGAAAGTCCCGTCCCGGCTCCCCTTCTTCCCCACCCTGCTGGAGCAGGCGGCCAAACCTCCGCCATCCTGTTGGGGATGTTGGGAGCCTATGGTCCCCAAGGAGGGTGAGCTCAGACCCTGGCATGGAGGCTTGAATCCCCCTGTGGTCATCATGGGATGGGACGGGACAAGCTTGCTAGTGGCTTTCCACATGAGCCCTAGTTTCCCCATCAATGGGGGACCTGTGCTGGCCCAGCCCAGCCACAGCCCCGCAATGCTTTCCCAGCTGTCCCATCCCTTTGCAGAGGTGCCTGTGCAGCACGCAATAAAGGGAAACGGAGCTGCAGGGAGCAAAGGGAGATGGGTGCTCCCCAGCAGGAGTGTGGGCTTGCCTCAGTTTTCCTGCTGGAGGTCACCTTTCCAGGCTGTGCCTCTCATTTGAGCTGTTTAACCCTTTAAACATCCAGCCAAAGCATAAGGGCTCCTTTTCCAGGCTGTGCAAGAGGGCTTGTCCCTCCCAAACCCAGCTGGGATTTGGTGGGCAGATGGGGGCACCTTGGAAGCCTGACATGGGGCAGGGGGACCCTGGCAGGACATCAAGCTTAAAACAAGGGGCTCGGAGGGGGTTTGCACTGGGGGCAGGATGGCAAGCAGCCTGGTGTCCCAAACACAGCCCCCCAGCTGTGCGAGAGTGAAAAGGAAACCCAGAACATAGTTAAACACCGAGATTCAGCTTGTGATTTTCGAGCCCCTGGGGCTTGGCCAGACTATAAAGGTCTGGGTTTGGAAGCTGCAGTGCAGCCGGTGCTCCCCAGTAAGCAGGGCTGCTGGCAGCATGGGCTGCCCGGGTGCTGCACCCCAAGGGACCCTGGGAATGTGGCCCCGCAGTTCTCAGGCACCCCAAGGTGCTGGGGGATGCTGTGTCCAGCCCTGGGGTCCTGTGGGCATCCGCAGCTGGGAAAATCATGTTATCGAGCAAGACCCACTCTGAGCCCACGGGAGTGGTACTGGAGGTGAGGGGTGGCTGAGTGGGGCTGTGTTTGGGGTGTGCTAAATTCGGGTGGCCCATGGCTATGCGTCTCTGTGCCGCGGGATGGGCAGTGTGGGCGGGAGGCTGTCAGCGCGGCGTGCCTGCCCTCTGCCCACTGCGGCTCCGGTGTTGCCCGCGGCAGAGCTGGCGCATCGCCTGCCCTGGCATGGGGCACAGCACCGGCGGGCTGCACAGCTGCACGAGCCGTGCCACAGAGGGCACTTCAGGCAAAAAGTGTGGGGAAAGTACAGGAGTTTCTGTAGCCAGCAGCACACCGGGGAGCGCAGCGTCGTGCTCAGACTTTGCCTCCCAGCCCAGAGAGCCAGGCACCTCACTCCAGCTGTGCTGGCGAGGAGGAGCTGCCTCTGGCACTGGCCCAGATGAGACTTGCCCTCCCGCGTTGGCATCGGCAGGGCTGGCGATGCCACCTGCATCCCTCCCTCGCGTGCCCGTGCCCGCCCGCGGTTCCGTTCCCCCAGGGCTGGTGCCTGGGCAGGGGGAGGTGAGCATGTGAGCCTGGCCAGAAGCCAAGGGGCTTTATCGCCGGCAAGGTCACTCGTCTCGCCTCCCATGGGGTAAAGCATCGAGCCCCCCCAGACGGGGGAGGCACGCTGAGAGCACTGGCTGGGCTCCTGCTGTGCCCACGGGGCTCCGGGAGCTGCAGCTGCACCGGGCATCGGTCACACCACGATGCCAGGGCTGTGCTGGGTCAGCACCAGACCCAAAGAGCAGGTGCTGAGCAGCACAGTGTCTCTGTCAACTCCCATCGGGGACACTGCCATTACCCCCAGGGATGTCCCCCAGGGCTTTGGGTTGTGGAGTGGCATGTGCCAGCATCATCCTCCAGCCAGCCCCAGAGTTGGGGATCTCCCCATTCCCCGACTGGCTGGGCAGGGCAAGGTGTCCCCTGGGTGCTGGCATGCAGGTGCCACCCATACCTTTTGTCCTGCCCTCCCTGCATACCCCTCCCTGTCCCCTTGTCACCCAGGCTCAGTGCTGAGCCGGCACCACTCTGCGGCCCCACTCTGTCCCTGGGAGGTGGTCTGGCCATGCCCATCCTCACCCTGGTCCCCTTCAGGCTCGGGTGCTGGTTTTGCTCTGCTCCCTGTCCCTCCTGCAGGGCAGTGGGGAGCCCCCTGGTCATGGACCCCAACAGCATCTGCCGCAAGACGAAACGGCTGGCGGGGAAGCAGGCGGAGCTGTGCCAGCTGGAGCCAGAGATCGTGCAGGAGGTGGCCAAGGGCACCAAGCTGGGTGTCCGGGAGTGCCAGTACCAATTCCGCTTCCGCCGCTGGAACTGCACCAGCCACAGCAAGTACTTTGGCAAGATCCTGCAGCAGGGTAAGGCCAGTGCTTCCTTGGCCTCCCATCTCCCAGAAAGCCTCCAGCCGCATGGTCACATGCCTCCCCGGGACTCCAGGAGCAGAGTCTGGGCGTGCAAACCTCTGTGTGTGTGTGTGTGTGTGTGTGTGTGTGTGTGTGTGTGTAGGGGGCTGCTCAGTGCTCCCCGGTGCAGTCACACTGAGGTTTTACTGCTGGGACATGTCTCCCCGTGTTGTAATGAAGCAATTACCAATGCTCCCAGACAGCATGGGGCTTCACAAAGCCCAAGAATGCACCCTCGTCTGTCAGTGATTTACTGCTCCCCCCAGACTGCGGGGTGTGCTGGGGGAAGGGGCCTGGGTGGGAGGCAGCACGCAGCCACTGGGAGCTGCCCCTCGCCCCATGGGTGCCCTGCAGATCCCTCCTCCTGGCCTTGCAGGCAGCAGAAGAGAGGAGTGCTTGCCTGCTGTCCCTGTGTTCCCGGGTGGGCACCCTGCTGTCACCCCAAGGGGCAGGGGCAGGGTGACAGGGAGGGATGGGCAGGTCCCAGCCAGGTGGATACAGTGGTCCAAGCCCAGCCCAGCTGCATCAAAGCCAGAGCAGGGGCAGAGCGAGGGGGCACCCGTGAGTCTGTAAGGGACAGGAAAGCCCTGCCACATTCCCCAGGGAGAGGGGCTGGGGGATGGATAGGGAAGGCGGGGGGATGCTTGAAGCACCTTGGGCTGGTAGGGCCACTTAGTGGGTGGTGAGTTTAGTCCTGCCTCAGTTCCCATGTTAGTCCTTGTGCCGGGGCAGATGAAGATGCTGGAGCAAGCCCCAGTCTCCTCGGCCATCACATCTCCTGCTGGTGCATCTGCCAGGCCAAGGCAGAGTGGGTATGCCCTTGGGCCTTGCAGGGGGTTGGGGTGGCCTCCCTAGGGGCATTGGCAAGGGCAGAGCGCCCTGGGCACCCGGCAGCTGCAGGTACCAGTGGGGGCAGAGCTGGGGCCCCGAAGGAGACACTGGCCTGTGGCGGGGTTGGGGGACAGGCTTGTTTAAGAAGTCGATTTGCAAGTGTGGGTTCCCCCCAACACAGGGGGGTGTATTCAGTCGAGGGGCAAAAAGCCAGGGCACACGGGGGATACTCCTGCCTCTAGAGTCACCTATTTTCACACCGACCTGGCAGCAAGGCAGGTGGGATCTGTGGCAGGCAGGACTCCAGGCTGGAAGCAGGGTGGTACCAGGATGCCAGGGCCAGACCAGGTGGCAAGCGGATGATGCTGGTGGATGAGCTGTCGGGTACCTGGGGGCAGCTTGGGCTGGAGGAGACACAGGGGCATCAGGCATGGGGATGCTGAAGGAGCCACCATGCTCTGTTTGGTCCAGCCTTGCTGCTGGGGCAGTGGAGATGAGCATTGTCCTGGGGACAGTGGTGAGTTTGGGAGCCCCTGGCACTCTGAGGACATGGGGCGTCCCAGCTAGAGGCATGGATGCACCCAGGGCTGCATCATGGCTGTCAGAAGCAGAGAGTTTGCCCTGCACTGAGAGGTGCCAGCAGGCACCAGCCTCCCTGTAAGCCTGCATGGACTGCACAAACCATCCCATCATTTTTGGGGTTCCCAGCTGCCTTTGGATGGACACCTCCCATCCGACAGCCTCTTCTTTCCAAAGATACTGCAGCAGGCTCCGGTTCCCAGCCATGGCCTCCCCAGGGCAGTTGCAGCCATCCCCCCTTCCCTCCCTGCCGCCTGTGCCAGGCGCGGCATGCCAGGGCAGGCTGGCTTGGGGGCAGCCACGTGTCTGGAGGAGCTGTCAGAGGAGCGGCATCCCCCCGGGGCCCTGGCTGGCAGGGTGGCACGGGGACTGCTGCCAGCTGCGGGCTGCCCGCCAAGGGCTCTGCCAGCCCCAGGCAGGAGCAGGCGGGTGGTGGTGTGGCATAGGGGGAGCAGGAGGGCCAGGGCAGGGGACACCCATCCCCGGGGTGGTACTGCTGGAGAGGCACCGGTGTGCCCAGTTCCTACGAACACCAGTGGGAATCAGGTGCTGCGTGGGCTTGTGGAGCAGCTGCTCGTGGAGCCAGTGTCCAGGAATCCCTCTTCCCACAGCCCCCCCAAGTCAGAGTGCTGGAGACAGGGATGGGGCACCCCCTAAAACACATCTTCCCCTCTGTCCCCATGCCCCAGGCACCTCCTGCATGTCACCACCCCTGGGCCAGACCTGCCCTGGCATTTGGGTGGGCAGGGGTTCACCTGGCATGGGCCAGGGGGAGTGCAGGAGCCCCCCCAAGCAGGGCGCCGTGGCCCCGCTGCCAGAATCCCCCGCTGGCTGCGGCTGTGAGCGGCAGGTCCGGGCAGGGGAAAGATGCTTGGAATTTGTGTCCCGGAGCAGAGAGAGACAGGAGCAAATACTAATAATAAATAATCCTGCAGGGTGGAGGCTGTGCCGGTAGAGGGAGGGGGCAGGCAACACCCCGTGGCAAAGCGGGTATGGGGGGATAGTGGGCAGCACAGCTTCATCGCTGCCACCCTGCAGAGGGGTAAGTGGCACCCGTGGTGTCCCTTGCAGCACTTCTCTCAAGGTACCAGCTTGCAGCTGGGGATGGGACTTTTACTGCCTGGAGAGACATTGCAGTATAGTGTAGGAAGCTGTGGGTACCACCTAGTCACCCAGGACCCTCTCTGCTCTCTGAGTTCCCCTCTTTCCTACGGGGCAGCAACCATCCTTGCAGGGGGAGGCAGGAGATTTCTTGCCCTTAGAACCCTACAGCTGGGGTGGAGGAGCACTGGCAGGGCCTGGCCATCCCCCAGATTCTGCATATCTGCTTGCAAGAGACAGCTCCTGCCCCAGGCAGCCTGCTCCAGGGTGGGTGCATCACCCGGGGAACAGCAACAGCACCGAGCACAGACAAGCAGGAGAAGGGGAGGTCTGAACCCCCATGGGATGTCAGCAGGGGGATGCCTTGCTTGTGGAGTCTTTGCCAGAGCTGACCCCACATCCTGTCCCTGGCTGTTCCCCTGCAGATATCCGGGAGACAGCCTTCGTGTATGCCATCACGGCAGCTGGGGTGAGCCATGCCATCACGCAGGCCTGCAGCATGGGTGAGCTGCTGCAGTGCGGCTGCGAGCTGACACGGAGCCGGGCTCCCCCCTCACCCACAGCAGGTCCGGGCACGGAGGGCACGGCCTGGGAGTGGGGGGGCTGCGGGGATGATGTGCAGTTCGGCTATGAGAAATCCCAGCAGTTCATGGATGCCAAGAGCAAGAAAGGCAAAAATGACATCCGAGCTCTTATTGACCTGCACAACAACGAAGCTGGACGCTTGGTAAGGCCCCTGTGCTCCCTGCCTTCTGCAAGCATCGCCCACCCTGTGCCCCTATCCGGCTCAACCCTCCACCTTTATCTCCCCCAAGCCATATACCTGCACCCACTTTGGGTGAAATATGGACCCAATACCTTTCAGGAGCCCTTTGCAGATGCTTTGGAAACCCCCGGTGCCCCCCAGCACCCTGCCCCAGGCCTGGGCAGCACCAAGAGACAGGGTTTTGGCTGGGGTGCTGGGCAGGGAGGTGGGGGACTGAGGGCTGAGCATTGCTGTGTCTTCCCCAGGCGGTGCGCAGCTACATGAGGACAGAGTGCAAATGCCACGGGCTGTCAGGCTCCTGCACCCTGCGGACCTGCTGGCGGAAGATGCCCCATTTCCGTGAGGTGGGAGACCGCCTGCTGGAGCGCTTCAACGGGGCTTTCAAGGTGATGGGGGGCAATGATGGGAAAACCCTCATCCCTGTGGGTGACAACATCAAGCCTCCGGACAAGCAGGACCTCATCTACTCAGCTGACTCACCTGATTTCTGCTCGGCTAACCGTAAGACGGGCTCGCTGGGCACCCGGGGCCGCGTCTGCAACAGCACAGCCATGGACACGAGCGGGTGTGACCTGCTGTGCTGTGGGCGAGGGCACCGGGATGAGACGGTGGTGCTGGAGGAGAACTGCCTTTGCCGCTTCCACTGGTGCTGCGTCGTGCAGTGCCGCAAGTGCTCCGTCCGTCAGGAGCTCAGCCTCTGCATCTGATGGTCTGGGGTTGGGCAAGGACAATTTGGGGGGCCAGCCCCAGGCTCATGCTGCACCCCTCCCTGGGACAGAGACAGGCTGAGCTGGTGGCAGGGACGATGTGGGTGAGCCCATCTCTGCACCCCGAGGAGTCCTGGCTTCCCCGGGGGACAGCGTGGGGCTTCTTGGCATCTGCGGGTGCAGAGCTTCCACTAATAAAGCTATTTAAAGCTGGTGTGCCACAGCGCTTCCTGGGGAGGGCTGGGAAGCGCTGAGCGCCGTACTGGGATGGGACTGGCCGGAGAGCCGTCCTGCCCCGGCTGTGAGTCCCTATCAGCCAGACTTCTTCCAGCCTCCTGTTTGTGCTGGCTGTGCTGGGACCCATGGCAGAGCCCAGCTTGTTTTTTATCCACTCTGTGCTTTTCTCTGGGGTTGTAGAGCCAGGAGATGAGTGTGGATGAGGGCGAGCGCTCTCCTGCCCTGCTCTGCAGCTCCCAGGCTGGGTCGTTGCTCTTGTCCCATCATCCATGGCCACCATCGCTTGGGGATGCCAGTTTGTGTGCCGCCACCACCTGACCTGCGATGTTTGGGGTGACATGCAGTCCACCGTCCCTCTGCTTACCCCTCATGGAGGAGGTACGGCTAGAAGCCCTGACACTGTGGTGATGGGCTGTGAACTTCTTGAAGGTATCTTCTATTCTTTTCACTCCGTCCTCAGCCACCGTCACTGCAGTTCCCGCTGCAGGCCCTGGCACAGAGAAGCCCTGCGCAGTGCTGACACTCTTGGCTTGGTGGCATGCGAGGCATTTGCTTGGCATGCCGTGGGCCACGTGCAGCCTCACCTGGCTGGCATGGTGCCAGGCATGTCTTGGTAACCTGATCAGCCTGTGCCCCTCGTGGGCAAACACAGGGTGAGGAGCAGCCTGCCTGGCTGCCCAGCAGGGCAGGCTGCCACCCCTCTGCTCCAGAAGCTCCAGAGGTCTCTGAGGGGGTCCCTCCCATGCTGCAAGGAGCCCACGGGAACTGGTTTCTCCAGCCTTACCCAGCGTGAGGGTTGAGGTAACTGCAGAGGGGGACGTGTGTGCGCAGCGCCCACACGGCTGGCACTGCCACACTGGGCAGGGGAGCCTCCGAGGGATGTCAGCAGAGCCAGAGCCTGGGCAGAAAGGCCCACAGTCCTGTGCCTACCCTCCATGCTGTAGCAACGCAGGGTACGGGGGCTTTGCTCCTCCACCCCTCTGCAAAAGGGATACCAGGGCTCTCAGCCAAGGCAGCAATGCCCCGTGCAGGCAGGGCAGGAGCAGAACTTGCAGCGCTGGGCCCACTGCAAGGCAAGGAGAGCTGCAGCAGGATGCTCATGATGCCCACCCATGGGTCCCTCCTTACCCACCCCCAGGCAGCCAGTGGGGAAGGGCAGGGGAAGCAGGGTGCTGGTGAACCATTAACTTGGCCCAGCGAGCACTGGGGTGGGAGCCTCTAAATCTGTCAGTTGCAGCTTTGCATCTGGAAATTCCCTCCTGGCTTGCCCACAGCGGCACTGGGAGAGGGGAGGCACATGGGGCTCCCGGGAACTCCCAGCCACGTGCCTGCCCACGGGAACACATGGGTGGGTGTGAGCGGGGCTGGGTGGGTGTGGGTGAAGGTACCTGTGCATGCAAGCAGCTCAGTGTGCGTGTGTGTGCGTGTTCATGACCATATGTGTGCGTGTGAGCTTATGTGCACACCCATCAGTGTGCGTGAGTCCCTTGTGGGTGTGCAAACAAGTGGGCCTGTGTGTCTTCATACATGTCTACGAATACATGGCAAATTGTCAGCATATATGTGTGTGTGTGTGCGCGCGCATGCGCCAGTGACACTGTCCCTGTGTGTGAGCATGTTTGTTTGCACGTGTCTTACTCTGTTTGTGCAGGTGCATCTGGGACAGGGAGGACATGTCCTCTTTCACCCCACATGGGTGCAGGAGGGCCCTGCAGGAAGGGAGCTGCAGAGATGCTGGGGCTGTGTGCTGGGAGATGTGGGAACCCATTTTGTAAGCTGAGCAGGTCCCTTTGAATTAGAAACACCGGAGCACACCTCAAGCCCTAGGCTGCCCATCAGGGGAGCTCAGTTCAGGCAGGTCCTGTGAAACTTTGGGTCACCCCTACTTTCCCCTGGAGCCATGCCAGGCTGAGGCCAGTTACACTGGGTGATTCTGAATCTCTCTGTGAGATGTCAGAGTGCATGGGTTGAGCCTGGTAGAGCTCCATCCCAACTCTGACCTTCAGTGACCTCCTCCTCTGGAGTCTGCCTCAGTTTTCCCACAATGGGCTGCTTTCATGCTCCTGTCTATATGGACATGGCTCTGGAGGTCTGGATCATGGATAAACCCTGGGGAAGAGAGGTGGTTCTTGTGAGTAGGGCATCTGACCTGTGCCCTCTCTTCCATGCCCCAACTCACAGCTTCTGAAGGCTGGAGACCACAAAAGCCAAAAATGTGGAGGGAGAAGAAGCAGGAAAATGGAGCTAGCACAGGGGCAAGAGGTTCTTACTTGGAGAGAGCACATAGCCACTGATTGTGCAGTGACTCCTCTGCACCTCCAGGATATCTCCAAGTGTCCTGCCCAACTGTGGAGGAGGGTTAACTCTTGTGGGGGCTTCCAACTCCCTGCCACTGCTCCCTGCTGGCCCTGAGCTGCCACAGCCAAATCCATTTCCTTGATAGCCAGGAGAGGCCCTGGCATAGGTAGGTGATCACAGAATCATAGAACGGCTGGGGTTGGATGGGACCTCTGGATATCATCTCATCCAACCCCCCTGATTGAGCAGGTACACCTAGAGCAGTGATGCCGGTAGCCAGGCAGAGTCTGGACCTGGCCCAGCGGTCTGGAGAGGGCTGAACAGCCAGCAGAGCCCCCCAGCAATCTCCCAGCTCCCCAACCCCCTAGGAGTCCCGCCAGCTCCTCAGACCTCCAGGAGCTCCCCAAGAGCTCCCCATCCACTAGGACCCCATCCCAGACTCCTCGAAGCACCCCAGCATTCCCCAGAAGCCCCTCCTCCCCCTAGCAGTCCCCCAGGTCCCCAGCATTGCCCCGGGACCCCCCCCCCCCCGCCCCCAGGATTCCTAGAAATCCCTCAGCTCTCCAGACCCGCAGGAGCCCTCAGGAGCCCGCCGCTCCCAGCCCGGGGGGCGCAGCATCCCCGCCGTCGCCGTGGCAACCCGGGATGCGGGGCGGGGCGCCGGCGCGCGCCGGGCGGCCACCAGGGGGAGCTGCGTGACGGGACGGCGTGGGGGGGGTGTCGCGGGGGGGGGCCGGGGGGGGGGGGGTATGGGGAGTATGCATGGGGGTGCGTGGGGGGGGCGGAGGGGTGCGTGGGGAACACGGAGAGAGGGCATGGGGGGGTGCGGGGGGCGCGGAGGGGTGCGTGGGGAACACAGAGAGAGGGCATGGCAGGGGGCGTGAGCGTGGGCGTGGGCATGGGCAGGGGGTGTCCGGGGGTGTGTGTGTGCATGGGAAGCATGGGGGAGTGCATGGCGGGGGCATGGGGATGTCCGGGGAGTTTGCCTGGGGGGGTGTACGGGTGGGTATGTTGGGGAGCGGGGAGGGGTGGGCATGGGGGAATGTGCGCAGGGCTGCATGAGTGTGGGTGCGCACGGGCACTCGTGGGCGTTCACGGGATTGTGCAGGTGGCTGTGCTTGGGGAGCTGCACTTGTGTGCATGGGGATGTATGCGTACGGGGGTGCGCGGGATTGTACTTGGGAGAAAGCGCATGGGAGTATGTATGAGCCCCCCCGGTTCCCTCCCAAACTCTTGGTCCCATGCTTTTCTCGGCAGTGCTCAGGCAGGACCCAGCTCGGGGGGGGCTGGTGTGAGCCAGGGGTGCACAAGGGTGGCCGTGGGGGTGCCACATGTAGCTGTGGAGTCCAGGGGTGTAGCCATACATGTGTGTGCGTAGCCCAGATCCCTGGTGCTGAGCAGTTTACATTGCAAAACTTGCAGGATGTTCCCAAGGGAAAAAAAGGAAGTCTATATATTTGGGTTAAAAAAAAAAAAAAAAAGAAAAAAAAGAAAAAAAAGAATCCCAAACCTCTGTAACATTAATGGCTTCGTTTTAATTTTTTTCAAATGGGAAGAGCACAGTTTTCCCTTCAATTGCCCAAGTTGAAAACAGCCAGACAGATTAATTCAATCAAACTTGAAAAAAAAATCCCTCTGGACTGAGACCAAAAGTAGATTTATTTTGCAAAAAAAAAAGAAAAAAAAAAAAGCTTTTCTAAAAAGTTTGGAGTAATGCAGATAGGCCTATGAGGGGGAGGCTGACAAACCCGAACACCAGCTCAAGGAAGGCTCAGACAGCACCACCCGAAACCTCTGACAAACCCCTTTCTGGTGGCTGCAGTCCCTCTGCCTGCTCATCGCTGGGTGACAAGCAGGGGGCTGCCCTGCCAGGGTAGCTGGGTCCTGGCCAGGGCTCCTGCCTGCCCAGCCCTGCTCTCCCTGGAGGCCTCTGACTCTCCTTCTCCAGGCTCTGCTGCTCCCTCCAGGGAGCTGCCTGCAACTGTCCTCCTCCCTCCCCACTCCAGCTCCCAGTGACAGATGTCACCCATGCAGCCACGGGGTCACATCCACCCTGACCTGCCTGGGAGGGTCTGGCTCACCCCTGCCTGCCGTGGGGGCTCTGCTGACCCACGCCAGCCCCCTGCTCCCGGCTCTGCCCTGTTCCCGGGACGGCTCTGGTGCACACAGTGGCTGGCTCTGGCAGGAGGGAGATGGGTTCTGGGGAGGGGTGTCCAGGCCAGCCTTGCTGCAGCATCTCCAAGCACCCAGGCAAGGGGATGTGCTGGGACCCAGGGCACCCAAAACAGGGTATGGACAGTGGGCATGAGCCCTCAACAGGCAGGAGATGGGGTGCAAAAGGACCCCCAGGCAGGCTGTTTGGAGCTGCTGCCTGTGAATGTGAGGGCTCTGTGCTCCCCCAGCCTTCCCTTCCTTGACCTTCTCTGGTGTCTGGCCCCTGCTCTGTCCATGCAGCCCTGACACACCAGGCTGGCCACACACATGATGCACACTAAGCAGCATCTGTGAGGGTGATGGGCTCTGGAGGCTGGCAGAGAGCTGGGGCCCTGCCAGGGCATGCCGCAGCCCACCCTGGCAGAGGGGCACTGCAGAGACCCCCCAGTCCTGGGTCCTGTTTTTAACTACCAAGATCTCACCTTATCCAAATCACCTTCACCCCCCCCAGCCTTGTTACTCACCCTGTAATGAAGGCAGCGGCCATACTCCATCTCTGGGGAGGGAGCTCTGACTATGCCTATCCCCAGAGGGGGCAGCCGCAGGAGAAGGGGCTGCTGAGATGACTGCATGACCTGCTCAGCCCACATAGGGACCAGCACCCTCCACCCATCCCCAGGGCCGTGCATCCCTCCCCGCGGGGGAGAGGTGCTCATGGCAGCGCCACACAGACGTGCTTGGCCAGTCCTGATCCAGCTGGTGGCTTGGCCCTCTGGGGATGCGCTCTCCTTGCCAGAGGCAGTGCAAGGGCTGGGATCCCCCATCCCGGTCATACCAGCACCTCAACCAGCTCAGAGGCTGCCACAGGGTGTCCCCCTGCACAGCCAGTCCCTGTGGCATGGGGGAAGGCAGCGTGGGCGGGGGCCTGCCCCAGCCCTGGCATTCAAGGCTCCTGTGGGATGGTACCAACAGCAGGGCTTCAACCCCTTCCCTGCACCCTGTTCCCACTGTGGCACCCACTGCTGGGTGCTGGGAAGAGGATGAGGGCAGTTCTGCCTCACTGCAAGGATGCTCCCAGGGATGGCTGGAGGTGGCCAGATCCCGCCTCTCCGCCCTGACGTGAGGGGCAGCGTGGCCGAGTGCCAGTGCTGGGGCTGGCGTGCACCCGCTGCCCTGGGCCCTGCCAGCGCCCCAGCTCCGGGCAGCCAGGAGGACTAGCCGGGCCGGCCAGGTGGCCGTGCGGTTGGCTCCTGAGTCACGGTGAGCAGACTCGGGCAGGTCGCGGGGTGTGAGCCAGCAGGAGGGCAGTGATGCTGGGGGCTCCAGTGCTGCTGGGCTGGGGCAGCTTGGCACGGTGACTAACGCTGCCGCAAAAGGCAGGGTCGCCCTGACCCCACGCCCAGCCCTGACTCACGCAGCTGTCGCTCCAGTCCCGTGGGTGCTGCTGGGCAGGGGAGCGAGGAGAGCTGTGCTGCAGGACAGCGAAGGCTGGGTGAGTGGCTGGCTGCATGGGTTCCCGGTGAACCTCTCCTTCCTCCTCCTCCTCACTGGCTTGCATACCCTGCTCCAGACTGCAAGCCACACAGCTCCCAGCACTCTTCCCCTCTGGCCTCCAGGTCCCCATGGCATCAGACTGAGTGTATCCTGGTGCTTCTCCATCTCTGTCAATCCTCCTGCTCCATCATGCTTTGGGGTTTCCCAGTGCTTCTCCCTGCACCCCTGCTCTGTGTTATCAGAGCTGCCCCAGAGTGGCTGGACCTGGTGGTCCCAGAGGCCATCAGCCCCTCCAAGGCTGTGGCGTGGCCAGGTTTGTGCTTGGCTGGAGCAGGCTTGTCTCCCCTTGTGCTGTTCCCCTGGTCCCATCTGTGGGCCTGCAGCCAGTCTGTGAGATCAAGTGGGAACAGCATGATACAGCACAGAGACCCTGACCCCTGCCCTTCCCTGTCATGGGTCTCTAGGGGTCATCCTTGGACATCCCAAAGCCCCAGAGAGATGACCCACTGCTCCAAGGAGATGCCAGAGACCCTCAGTCCAGTGCTGATGAAAACCACTGCATGATTGTCCAGGGCACAGGGCTTGGAGGTTGCTTATCCCAAGGCAGAAGGGGCTAAAGGAGGGCACCTGCCAGGAGGGAAGTGGGGAATGGAGCCAGAGAGCCATGGGCTGTGTGGAGAGGTGTTGGAAAGGGGTCCTGGTGGAGATGACAACAGAAGAGACAGCCCCATTCTTCCGGTGGTGTGCAGCCTGCAGTGTTGGGTGCTGGCAGGGCCTGCTCCTGCATGAGGGAAGGGGAAAGGAGCAGGGAAAGTGCAGGCAGCCTCGGGGCTGGGCAAGAGGATGTGGGATTGTAGAGATGGAGGGATGGCAAGAGGGACGGAGGGACAGAGAGATAGAAGGGTGGAGGGAAGGGAGGATGGAGAGGAAGAGGGATGGATGCTTCCCTGGTCCCCTGCACAAAGCACATGCTGGGACACCATGGAACTTCCTGAAGGACAAGAACTGCCTGGGTGCTTTGGCCTGGGCAGGGGAGCTCCAAGGGGTGGCCCCATGGTGCCCTGTGCCAGGGACCCTGCCATCAACTTTCCTGCCCTGGCTCTGGGGAGCAACACTCTTCGTGCCACCTCTGAGTGCTTCCCACATCCCTGACTGGCCTCTGCAAAGTGTGGGGCTGTTGAGGCGTGCTGGAAATGGGAGAGAAGCTAGGAGATGGCAGGTCCCACAGCCCCATGGCCCTGTGTCCCCAACTGGGGGGCTGCAGCAGTGACAAGGAAAGATGAGGTACCCACAAAAGGCCCAGCTTTTGTCCTGAGCATTGATGCTCTCGTCAGGACCAGAGCATCCTCCACCAGCCTCACATGCCTGCCTGCACTCATTCCTGCTTGGAGGGGCCAGATCCTGTCCTGTAGGCACCCGGTTCCCTGGGCCACAACAGATGCTTAATCTTGTGCACACAGGCTTTGCTGGTGTGACACAGAAGAAAGGCTGGAGCAAAGGGCTCACCTGGCTCTTCTTCAGCCCCAGAACATTGCTGGGACATGAGGAAACAGGTTCTCCCCCGCCTGCCCCTGCTGTGAGTGCTGAGACGGTGGGACGCAGCAGCCAGCCTCCTCCCCAAGTCAGCAAGAGCGTGCGAGTGAGACACCCGCTCTTGGAAGTGATTATGTCATTAAGGGCTGGAGGAGGATGAAAGCGTTTCCCCTCTGATTTGCCTTGGCATTTATTTGTGCGCAAGATCCTAATGAACACATAAACATCTGCGCTCCTGGAGCCCGGGCGCCAGGGTCCCCAAAGCCATGGGAGTTGCCTTCCAGTGGGAAGAAGCCCTGCTCTTGCCGGGGAACCCCCAAAAGGACACCCCAGAATACCCTCCAGTGGGTCCAGGTCAAGGGCAGTACCTGCCCGGGTGTAACCCCTGGGGTGGCCTGAGAAAGCAGGGGGTGGTGGTGACCTGCTGGTGACACCCAAGCCAGGGAGCTGCCTGGCAGAGGGGGCTGCTCCCCTGCCTCCCCACCACCTGCTAAGGGGGTTCGTCCAGCCTGTACTGGGGTGCGGAGGGGAAACGGAGCATGGCAGCTGGGTCTTGGGTGGGAGGAAGTGGGGAGGGGGAGGGCAGGAGCAGCGGCCCCTACATCAGGGTCCAGTGAGTGCCACCGCTCCAAGCCCCCCGGTGTGCTCTGCCCAGTCCGGACACTGCACCTCCCATCAGCCAAAGTCTGCAACAACAGGACAAGTATCCTACGGTGGCAGTGTGGCTGGGGTGCATCCTGACATCACTACCAAACTCCTGTGGGACACCCCACATAGCTCACTGGGTGCTGGGGGGGATTCAGGAGGGCAGCAGCTATGGTAGCAGCGATGCTGAGGGGATGCTGTGCAAGGGACTGCTCTGCACACTCAGGGACAGAAGGGTCTGCAACCCCGCTCCTGCCAAGCTGGGTGGGCAGGGAAGTTGCAGGATAGATGCCGGCCCCATGCCAGTTCTCCCGCCTGCCCACAGCTCGGGAGCAGAGCTGGGGGCAGGAGAGCAGCCAACACACCCAGGACTGCAAAAGGGACCTCAGTGGGGATGCCACCCCCCTGCACCCAGAGTCCCCACGGGGCACAGCACAGCCTTGAGGCCCAACCCCAGATTGCAACTCATTTCCCAAAGGAAATAGATTTTCCTCCCCGGTGCAAACAGGAACCGACACGCAAGTGGTGCTGGCAGCCCCCGCCAGTGTTGCTGTGCCGGCGCGGAGTTGCGCGGTGCCCGCCCGGGGGGAGAGTGCTTTGCCAGCTGCCGCCTGACTGTTTACGGCACGAACGCCAGTGTGGCGTGGGCTGCGGCGGCTGGGGACACCAGGGAGCTGCAGGAGCACTGCCTGCCATCCCCCAGCCACCAGTGCCTAGGAGGAGCCCCCCTAGCCCCAGGGTGGGGACCCAAACTCAGGGGACACCAAATGTCCCCATGGCCAGGAAGGGGCTGCATTGGGGCAGATGGTGTTCACCAAGTTACCCCGGGCTTTCTCAGGGCCACCCTTCTGTCCCCAAGGGAGCAGCAGCAGGATAGAGGGACAACCTGCAAGGCCACAGCACAGCTCCCAGATGGGAGACCTACTGCTAGTGGGACCCCATGCGGGGAAGGGATACCTGAGCATTGGGGTGATGGTGCCAAGGGCACAGGCATGACCTGGGTGTCCATCCCGGGAGGGTTCGCAGGGAAACCGAGGCAGGGAGCACTCAGTGGCCCTGTCAAGGGAAGCCAGAGCCACAGCTGCAGCTCCTCCAAAGGCATCGGCCCCACGGCGCTGCTTTCCCAGCCCCGGCACTGGGCTGGGGGAGCCCAGAACGGGCCCGGTGCCTCCATGGGCTGTACCTGGCCGCGCTCTGTGCCCACACACACAGAGTCACACCCCCAGCACGTGCCATTCACGCTCACACCCATGTGCACACAGACAGGTGCCCACGTGCCTCACACGGGCAGGGACACTTTCCTGCAAATCCCCAGCTCATGCCAGGCACCCTGAGCCCCCGTGCACGTACCCTGATACCCCCATGCACACCCCACACCATGTGCACACTCATCCCCACTCCTCATACCCCACATATCCCAAGCTATGCACACCCTTCTCCGTGCACATGCACTCTGTGCCCCATGTATTTACCCCCTGCATGCACACTCACTCCCCACACTCCCCATACCGTGCACACTCTCTGCACACCCCATGCACACTTACCCATGCCATGCACACTCATCCTACACCCTGTATATTCATGCTATACCCCAAGCGCACTCAATCCACACTGTCCACACTCACCCACATTGCACACACTCACCTCACACACCATGCATACTCGCACCAGGCCGTGCAGTCACCCCACACCCCATGCACTCTCACCCTCACCACTCACACCTTCTGCATGCACGCTCACCCCCACCATGTGCAATCCATGCACCATGCACCCCATGTCACGCACCCTCGCTCCCTACCTAGCAGACACTCAACCACACCATGCACACTCACCCCACACCCCATGTACTCACCCTGCCATGCACACTCACCCATGCAGCGTACACTCACCATGCGTTGCACACTCCCCATACTCATGCATGCTGTGCACTCACCCATGCCGTGCACAATCACCCCACGCCCTGTGCAATCACCCACACTTTGAGCATGCTCATGCTGTGCACATTCACCCACACCTTGTGTGTACCTATCCCATGCCATGCACGCTTACCTGTGTCGTGCACACTCACCCCCTACTCTGTGCATGCTCTGTGCACCCTGTGCACACTCACCCCATGTCCCCAGCACCCTGCCCCATGCCCTGTGCACACTCGCCCACACTGCGCGCTCCCCCAAGTCCCCATGAATATTCTCCCACTCCATGCACACCCACCTCACACCCCACGCACAGTCCCCCACGCCGTGCATGCTTGCCCCCATGCCACGTACACTCAGCCCTCACCACTCAATCCCCACGCCGCACACGCTCACCCCATGCCATGCGTGCTCCCCCACGCCACGCACACTTACCCTGCTCCCCGTGAGGCTCCTTCACGCAGTGCACACCCACCACACACACTTCTCCGCGCCGTGCCCGCTCCCCCCGCTCCCCGTGCGCACTCCCCCGGGCCGTGCCCGCTCCCCCCCCCACCCCCTCTACTCCCCTTGCGCACTCCCCCACGCCGCGCCCCCCCTCCCCGTGCCCGCTCCCCCCGGCCGGCGCTCGCCCCCCCGCCGCCCGCTCCCTCCCCGGCAGGCTGCGTGCGACACGCCGGCTCCCCGCCCCGCTGCCACCCTCTGCCCCGTCCTTCCCCCGCGGGCTCCTGTCTGGACGTGTCGGGACTCGGGCTCCGGGCGCTGAGTAATGCTCGGCGCAGCGCGATCCCAGGCAGAGCCGCCGCCGCCGCCGCTCCGCGCCCAGCGCTCCCGGGGCGCTCCGGCCGCGACCCTGCCCGCTCCGCCGGCGGCCCGGCGACACCGGGGGGCGGCGGGGGGGCCGCGGCTCCCCATGTGCCTGCGGGCTCCGCGGGAGCCGCAGCGCCGCTCGCCCGGCGAGCCCTGCCCACGCCCGCCGCGGCCCCGGAGCCCCGGGGCGCCCTGGGGAGCGGCGGGGGAGCGCGCCCCGCGGGCCGAGGGCCCCCCCGGCCCCCCGGCGCGTCCCGCCATGGGGGGCTGAGCCGGGGGGCTGAGCGCGGCGGGGCGGCGGCGGGCAGGGCGGGGGGCGCGCAGCCCTCGCCGGGCTCGGCGGGCGCCGGGGCGGCGGGAGGCGGGGGGGGCATCCCGGGAGGATGGCAGAGCCGCCCCGGCGAGCCGAGCCCCGGCGCGCAGGGAGCCAGTGAGAGGGAGGAGAGGGGAAAACACAAACAAGCAAACAACCCACAACAAACAAAGCGGGCAGAGAGCAGCGCCGAGCCCCGCCGCCCCTGCCCCAAAGGCGCCCGCCCGCCCGCAGCCCGCACAGCCGCTGCCCCAGCGAAGATGCGCCCGGCCCTGGCCCACGGACTCTGCTCGCTGCTGCTCAGCCTCTGGGTACCCAGGTAGGAGCTGCCCCCCCTCCCCAGCCCCGCCGCCGCCGAGCGCCCCGGCTCCGCGGGGAGGGCGCCGGGAAGCCGCCGCGCCCAGCCCCGCGCCGGGGGCGGGCTGCCCGGGGGGCTCCGGGGGGGTCCCGCCGCCCCGGCCCGGTCCCGCACGGCTGCAGCCCCCCCCGCTCGGGCCGCTGTCAGGGCCGCTGCTCCCCCCCTCCGCCTTGCCCCGACCCGGCGGAACGCCGGCGGGATGCACGGCTCCCCCCGCTCCGGGAGGCTGTCCCGTTCCCTCCCCGGCCGGGGCCGCCCCAGCGCCCGCCCTGCCTGCCTCAGTTTCCCCGCTCTCCCCGGGCGGAGGACGGGCCTCGCTGCCGCGGGGCACCGCGGAGGCCGGGGCGGGAGAGGGGGGGGATGCCGGCGGGGATGCCACTGTCTTGGGGGACGGTGCCCACAGGATGGGTGCCTTTGGACTCCGCACCCCAGGGGCGCGCACCGGGGCGGGTGATCCGCCTGCGTCCCCTCCCCGGCTCCACCGGTCCCCGAGGCGAGGGGGGTAAGAGGGGGCCGGCTGCCTTCCAAAAAAAGGCCTCCCCAACACTCACCACCCCTGTCCATCTCCATCTCCCCCGGGTGGCTGGCAGCTCCCCTCCACCCGCTCCCAAATTTGTGCGCTGCAGGCAGCCAGGGGTTAACCCTGGTGCTGGTGTGAGTGGGGGGGTCCCCCGCCCTTCCCCCTCCCTCCAGCCCCTTTAAATATAATTTGTTAACGTTGGGAGTTGTATTAATTAAAGCAGCAGCCGCTGCAGCCTGTGACCTGGGGGCTTGTCACCGTGAAATCAAGTTTAAATCCAGATTTCAAGGGGGAAGAGAGCTGGGGGGAGTGCTGTGTCCTCCTAGGGAGGGTGATTGTGACAGCTCCTTCCTGTCCCTGGCCCCCCTGAGCCCTGAGTGGTGCAAGAGGCACCTGCCCTCCGCTCTCTGGGGTCCTAGACGAGGGGCCCTGCCTCAGTTTCCCTGCTGTGCAATGGGGAGAAGGACCATAACAGCCCCCCTGGAATGCCCTGTGAGAAGGTGGCAGGTGCTGTGGCTGGCTCAGGACAGGCAGGGGACAAGGTCCCTGCAGTGCTTGAGGCAGGAGCCACTGGCCTTGGGGATGATGGTAGCTGCAGACCTGCTTCTCATCTCCTCTCAGCCAGGGCTTGCTTCGACAGTGCGAATAAGCACAGGAGCCGGGCAGAGGATTTCCCCTCTTGTGTAGGGGCTTTGGAGGGATGCACCCCTTTCCGCTTGCCTTCTCTCTGCTCCCCTCCACCCTGACTCTCCCTGCTGGAGTCACCGTGGATTTGCTCTGGGGCAGACCCACATATCACCCGCGGAAGTGGTGGGGTGGATATAAACACCATTGGGAAGCTGGAGAAAGCCTGACCCTGACAGCTCCCCTTCCCCCGTGAGCAAGCTGTAATTCAGCAGGGACCCTGGGGCTGAGCCCTTCCTCCAGCGCTGGGAGAGTGCTGAGCTGGGGAAGTCAGTCTCTGGTCCCCGAGAGCTGCTTCTGTCCATGTACCTGCATCAGGCTCGCAGGATTTGGGGGAGCGGAGGGGGAGTAACCATTCTCCCCAAGACCTAGCTGCACCATAAGGCAGCTGCACTCCTTCCTCCAGCATCCTCCTCCAAGTCTCATTTTAGTAATTAACTTTCAAAGGGCTCCAGCTCCCCGCTCCTCCCAGGGACCCAGCTCTCGGCTGTCCCAGGGAAGAGGGAGCCCTGCCCTGCCAGGGACCACTGGAGAGAGCTTGCAGCAGGGACGGAGCTGTCCTGAGTAAGGAGCGGGGCGGTGCTGAGCTCCTGATGGACCCTGCTGCAAGCTGCAGGATGCTCCTGGGCATCCCACTGCCTACTGCTCACTTTGCAGGTCCTCTGCTTGGATACTGTGGATCCCTGGATCCTTCAAGCCATTCCCTGGAGCAGGGCAGACACTTCCTCCCCTTCCATCTCCCTCTCCCCATCTATCTGTCCTGTGAACCACATTCTTAGCTCCAGGCACCTTTCTCTGGACATGCTTTCTCCACTCCCCACACTCCCTCTGCCTCCCTGTTTCCCCAGGCAGCATCTCTACTTGTATAAGTGCTTGCAGCCCTGCCACGGACCATGTTTCCCCTTGCACCCATCCACCTGCTGGTCTCTGTGCTTCTGTGGTGACAGGCATCAGGTTTAGTGGGGCTGGGATGTGACAGTGGATTTGGGATTGTTGCTGGGAGCTGGAGCTTGAGGGTGTTCGGCAGGGTGCTTGGCTCTGAATTTCCCAGCTGAGCTGGCAGGAAAAGGCTGGTCCCTCTGGTTATCTCCCTTGTGAGGACCAGCAGTGCCAGGGGGTACAGGAGATGCAGGGAGGGGATAAGCCAGCAACAGGGATGGAGCTGGAACTCGGATGGATCTCCTGCCCTGGGGTCTCTGGATTCTCCCAGGGGGAAATCCACGCTCTCTGGGGAAGGCGAGCTGGGGCAGTCTGTGCCCGAGAGTCTGCACAGCATGACCAGGGCAGATCACTGAGGGAGCATGCAGAGGGGGTGCAGCCCTGGGAGATGCTGGGCTACAGAGGCAGGAAGGCCAAATTTGGCTGCCACCAGGCACAGACTGCCGGGGTGTCCGGGCTGTGCTGACATGGCTGGAGGGGATTGCAGCCCTAGTGCTGCTGGGGCATCTCTGCCTGGCTGAGCTGCTGTTGTGCCCAGGGGTTTCCCAGCCTTCTCTATAAGCAGCGGGCACAGTGTGGGCTGAGGAGCATCTCCCCTCCCCGTGTGTGTCCCCCTCCAAGCTCTTCCCCATCCCCAGAGGGGCAGTGAGCGGTTGGCACGTTGCTTGCTCTGAGCTCACAGGTTTCCCTTTCCCTCCCAGCTCCTGCTCCAATGAGATCCTGGGCCTGAAGCTGCCGTCCGAGCCGGTGCTGAATGCCAACACGGTGTGCCTGACCCTGCCCGGGCTGACACGCCGGCAGCTGGAGGTGTGCGTGCGCCACCCCGACGTCACCGCCTCGGCCATCCAGGGCATCCAGATCGCCATCCATGAGTGCCAGCACCAGTTCCGGGACCAGCGCTGGAACTGCTCCAGCCTCGAGACCAAGAACAAGATCCCCTACGAGAGCATCATCTTCAGCAGAGGTAAGAGCTGGACAGTCTCCCTCCTCTTCCTCTTCCTCTGCCCAGCCCCTGCTCTCAGGAGCCCTCACGGGCTCCTGTGGGCCCCTGCACAGCTCTTCCCTGGCCCAGGGGACCAGGCCAGCTCTTCAGCATCCCCATGGATGAAGGCAGATGGAGCCTGAGAAACCTCAGGATCTCTCAGAACAAGCAACACTGTGCTGTGGTAAAGCTGGGCTCTTCTCCATGCACCTTTGTACCTGTGCTGGCCCTTGTCCTGCCAGCTCCTCCCTGCCCAGGCCCAGCTGCTCCCAAGGCTCCTTCCAGGCCCCACCGCTTTCTGTCATCTTCCCCCCATGTGGTGTAGGCTGGTGTTTGGAGCAGTGCCATGGGTGGGGTGGATCTGAAGGTGGATGCTGTGCTCTGGGGTTCGGTTTGGTGGACGCAGTGAGCATCTTGGCGCATTCCTGCTCTGGGGATGGTGTTTCAGTGTATCATGGTGAGCAGAATTGCCCCTAGCTAATGGGTGTAGCTCTGTGAGCCTATCACCCTGGTGTCCTGCCTTGGTGTTGGCTCCCCAGTGCAGAGAGCTGAGGGCTCTCTGTTTTGTGGGACCGTGGACCATGGTGGCATGGGGGGTGGGCAGGGAGACAGGCTGTCCTGGGAGCTCACCTGCCCACAGAGCCCCAACCTGCACTGCTGGGAGAGCTCTCCTAGCTCTCCACGGTCTGCCGAGCCCTGGTGCCAGGGTCTCCTCATCTCCCTTGCAGGCATGGCTGGCTCTGTGTCTATCAGAACCTCCCCGGTTGATAGTCTTTCCCTCAGGAGCAGTCTCTGGGGGTGCAGAGGGGCTTGTCCTGCACAGTGCAGATCAGGGTTGGGACCTGATGGGACCTTCTGTAGGACTTGAATGTATCTTCTCACCTATGTGCCCTTCTTGAAGCCTGGGCCTTGGCACACACCAAAGGTCCCGTTGTCCCAGGCTGTGGGCAGGAGAGAATTAAGTGGTGCCAGTGGCAGGCAGGCCAGGTGCTGAGGGCAGGCAAGGTGCCCAGCAAACACATCGCTCCTCCAGCTCCTGAGGAAGGAAGGAGAAGAATACCAAAGATGCTGCTCACCTACCCACTTTGGGAGCCTCCTAGCCTGGTGCCCAGCAGAGAGGTGCCTCTGTCCCCCCTTCCCCAAACATCCTTCCACACCCTGCAACATCTCTCCCTGGGACTGCGAGGAGAGTCTCACAAAGGAGAGGTTGGCAGCTTGAGGCTTACATGCCTTTGAGGGGATGTGGTGGCAGGAGCCCCCAGGCAGCTGTAGCAGGTGGGGAGATGGCTGGAGGGGGGAGCACAGAAGTGTTTCGGTGCCAGGAGGTCCCTCATGACCAGGGCAGATGGGCAAAGCCTTGCTGGAGGGGATGCTACCTTGGAGCATGCATGGCATCAGGGCTGCAGTCCTGCCGTGGAGCGGCCGCTTGTGCCTGGAGAAGGGCAGCGTCTCTTCCCTCCACGAGCAGCACCCAGGTTAGGGCCTGGCAGGGAGGGTGGGGACCGTCAGCCCTGATAAGCATCGAGGTATTTCCAGGTCCTCTGAGGAATGCAGTTCACTTCTAGTCTCCTCGGGCGGCAGGAGACACCAACTTGCTGGCTCAAGTCACTCACACACCCAGGCAAGCTTCCCTGCTCTGGGTCCCACCAGGCTGGGTGAGAAGCTCCAGCAGCAGAGAGCATTGACTTTCTGCATCCCTCCCTCAGCCCACCAGGTCTGGTGGTGGCCGGTGACTTGCAGCTCATTTGTGTCTCAGGTGCCACCGCAGCCCTTCCCGCTGTCAGGGCTGTGATCGATGGGTGTGGGGACTCCTGCAGCCCCTGGACTCTTTCCCCAGTCCCGAGCTCATTCCCTCAGATGGAGACCCAGCACCCAGCATCAGGGAAGGATGGAGGTAGAGCTGGAGCAGCAGAGCAGACAGGCACCTCATGGTACTCCTGTTTTGGCAGCAGAGGGTGCAGGATAAGCCCTGAGCACCCAAGCCATCCCATGCGGTTGCTTAGAGCTGTTCTGGCATGGAGCAAACCTTTAGGCTGGTGCCCTGGCCCGCTTCCAACCCACTCGTGTCCCTCAGTAACAGAGCTGGAGCTCTGAGCTCCGCCTTGCAGCTGTTATGGACACAGCCATCAGAGCTGGGTGCATCTCCCGAGCCCAGAGCCAGAGGATAGGCTAGTGGTGGAAGCGAGGGGTGCAAGCTCCATGCTGCAGGCATTAATGCACCTGACCCCAGGGGACCAGGTCTCTGCTCTGTGCCCTGCCCCATCCTTGCCATGCCTGGGAACACAACGTGCTTGTAGGATCATTGTTTGTAACCCGAAGTGACAGACCCCTTTAATCTTTCATTCCTTTTCCCACTTCTTCTGCCATCAGTTCAGCCGTGCGTGAATCTCACTTTAAATTATTTGTAGCTGGCTTCTCCCTCCCTTTCTCCCTGCTTGGCTCTGCTCCCCACCTCCGCCCCATCCTCCTGCATCTCTCGCATCTTCCCTAGCATGGGCGTGAGCCGTCTGGGGTGCAGCACGGTGCTTGTCCCATGCACTGCCTGGCATCCAGGCACTCAGAGCCAGGGGGCTCATCTCCTGGGGACAGAGCAGGGTACAGTGGCAAATGAATGCCAGTCTCCCCATCCCACTGATCTGATCCCAGAAGTTTGAGTGTGAGCCCTGGGAAGCTAGGAAGGAGCAGGGAGGCTTCAAATCAGGCAGGGCTAGGAATCTGGCAGGGCTTCTGGGCAGCATAGCTGGGGACGGGGATCCTGATGGCATCCTGGGCAGAGCACAGACCTGCAGGATGTGGCAGGGAGGTGCAGTCTTCTCTGGGACGCAGGGCACAGCGGTTGCAAGGCACAACAGGTTAGTGGAGGGCAAGCAGAGGGGGTGCCCAGGGATTTACCACCCCTGCTCTCACAGAGCCTTGGGTTTTTTTCAGATGCCCCCATGGGTTTTTCCAGTTTCGTCTTTTGATGCTGCACCCTTGGGGTGTGGGGTATCCCTTGTACCCCTTGCTGATTCTCCAGTGCCATCTGCACCCCCAGTCCTCCTTGGCCCACATCCCCTCCATGTGCAACCAGGCTCAGCAATGCCATTGCAAATCCTCCTCCTGTCCTCCCTGGCTCCTCAGCTGGATGCCTACATCCTCGCCACCCTCCTGCCCATTCCCTGGCACTGTCACCCCTGCCATCACCCTCCACTCCTGTCCCTGGCCCCATCCCTCTCTGCTGTCCCTCCCTCTCCCTCCAAGTGCTGGCAAAGGCATCCTCTCCTGGCCCCAGGGGCATACGTAGGTGGATGGAACAGTGAGGTGGAGGCAGGTGGCTGCATCTGCACCAGTAACTGAGACAGGTCCCCTGCCCCTGCTCCAGCACGATCATGTCCACCTCGCTGGAGAGAGTGGCCACTTGCCCCCGGTATGTCATCCCCCCGTAGTATCTGTGGGCTGCCGGGCACTGTGTGGCTTGGCTGGGCTGAACCATGCTTGGGTGCGTGCCAAAAACGAAGCTGCAGATGGCGGTGGATCACAGAGCCCTTGTCCTTTTCTGATATGTGTGCACCCATGGATGGGTGCGATGTCAGCAGGGCTGGGACTGTCCGGTTGCCAGGCAGGGGCTGGCTGAGGTGTGCTGAGGGATCCCTCTTCCCTGAGCAGTCCCCTCTGCTCATCCCAACCCCACCTGCATGGAGCTCTGAAAGAAATGGGGCCCCCACAGAGGGGCTGGGTGTCCTTGAAGGCCCCTGAGGGGGCATGGCTGGAGGGCCCTGGAGTGCAGCATCTTGCTGTTCCTCCTGCGGCCTTTGGAGGGACAGGTGATGCTTGCATGCCTGGTGCCCTCCTTAGAAGGGGTCCCTGGTGCCCATGGGTCTGCGTGGCCACGGCCAGACCTTGATTTTGTACAGCAAGGAGGGGGGAACTCCCTGCAAGGCTGGAAGCACCAGGTGCTGGGGCCCAGCCAGCTGCGAGCCAGAGCTTGGGGAGGCTTTGCCGTGCGGGGAGGGAAGCAGGTGCTGTTATGGCTATCCAGGGAGATGCTGCCGAGCTCAGGACCCCGGCGCCCGGCTCTGCAGAGCCCCAGCCAAGCTCTGGTGCCCGCAGACCGCAGTGCCTGGCCCGGTGCAGCTGCAGCTGGGCTGCTGGCAGTGTTTACGGTACCTCCAGGCAAGACAAGGGCTTTGCCCACCTGGCCCCAAAGCGCACGTGGGTGCTTCAGATGCTCAGCTGCGTCCCTGTGGGTGCCCTCATCCCCTGAACCTTCCCCCAGCTGATGATGGTAAGCAAGACCCTGGGGACTGGGCAGCATCCATGAAGGTGTGGGGCTGAGCCCGGCTCCCTGCAGCCCACAGAGCGGCGAGGGCTGCCGGCTCAGAGTGCTGTGGGCGGACGGGGAGCGAGGGCTGCGGGCTGTCCCCGGCACGCTCAAGGAGGTGCAGGGAGGCAAGTCAGGATCTGTAGGGAGGTGTTTAGCGCCTGGCGCTGGGCCAGACCCTGGCAGGTTCACCTGCAGTTTAATTAGGGAGAGGGGAGGGGAGGGAGCGGGGCTGGGGGAGAAGCGGCGTGTTGGGACTGGCTGTGGCAGGAGAAGCTCTCCTCCGCCTCACCAGCCAGTGGGACTGGGATGACGTGCTGCTGGCATTATGGGGGGTGCTGCCCATGGAGGGGGTGGCTGAGCATCCCTGGGGTACCCCAGGGTGCGCCAGGACCAGGCTGTCCCGCGTGGTCCCTCAATGCCACCCAGGTGCTGCGGTGGCAGATGCTGGGAGGGCATCACTGCCTGGATGCGATGGTGAGCCGTGGGAGGAAGATCATAACTCCAGCTCTCCCTCCCACAGCAGACCATGGAGTCCACAGCCATGCCTGAGCCAGGTCTGTTGCCTTGGTCCCGCATCCACATGACAGATGGAGAAACGGCAGCATCCATGGCAGAGCCAGTGCCAGCTGGGGCTTGGGGTCCTGCTGAATGGCCCCCCATCTCCTGGGTGCACCTTGACAGGGAAAATTTTCCCCTGCTAAGAAAGCCGCTTTGGGATCTGACCTGGGACCAAGATTTCAGATCCATCCTTCTTGTCCAGCACGGTGCTTTAAGTACACTGCAGGCTCGATGCTGGCGGTGGTGTCAGGGTGGTGTCCTCCATTCCCTCTTCCCTGCAGGATGCAATACTTCCCCTCACACCTCCCACAGCTACAACCTCTTCTGCGATCTCTGGAGGGATCTGGTGACTCAAACATCACCACTGAGGTCTTAGGTGGCTGGGGCAGCTGGGGAGCCTCCCTCTGAAAGGCTTGGGGCCGGCTGCCACACGCCGCGCTCGGCTGTGGTTCCTGGAAGCTCCCACCCTTGCCGAGCCCACGAGGCTGGTGGTTGTCGCCTGCAGCCACGTTGCTCGCTGCTTTGCTGCAATCCTCCGGGCTCTGGTGTGGCCAGGGTAGAGCGAGGAATGTAAACTGAACCTCCAAGCAGAACCGCACTGGCATGGCTGCTGTGGTCCCCGTGCTGCCCTGGCCCCCTCCTCCTCATTGCTCACAGCTCCCCATGAGAATGGGCAAGGGAAGGAGTGGAGAAGGCAGGGAGGAGCAGCAGGGCCAGGCAGAGTGATACGGTGCAGGGAAATGACTATGATGAGATGGTGACAATACTCTCAGAGTGCTGGGATGTCAAGTCCTGGGGATGAGCCCATCCCCTGCCTGAAGCCTGGGGGATGGCAGCTCCAGGGACAAGGACCCGTGCCTCATCCATCAGCTCACGCGTGGCTGGAGAGCAGTGGAGGAAGGAGGAGGGCTGGGGCTCAGCCCAGGGTTTCCCAGGCATGGAGGGCACCAAACTAACCCGGCCTCTTTACCTGTAAGGAGATGGGCTTGCTAGACGGACTGGGTGGGGTAGAGCTTTTGTCTGGGCTCCAGAAGGGATTTTAAGGAGATGCCACATGGGAAATTATTGGTTAGGCTGGAGAAATATGTGAGAAAGAGGCTAACGGAAAGGCAGGGCCAAGAGGAGAGTGTCGCGCCGGGTGGAGGGTTTGCTGCCACCGCCCCTGGGTACCGGCTGTGCGAGGAGCCAGGGATGCTGAGCGGGGTGGCAGCAACAAGTCCCTGCTCTTGGGCTGTGCCCAGGTTTGGCTCATGAAGGGCTGGAGCTGACCCAGATTGTGGGGATGGAGAACTGGTATGGGGAGGATTTGGGGATCCTGGAGACCTTCCTGTGCTGGTTCTCCATGCTGCATTGCTCACGTGGGGGCTGAAGTTCCCCAAATTTGGTCTGTCCTGCTCTAACAGCAATGTGGGTGTGTTGCAGGCGCTGCCTGCCAGCACTCTCCCCGGGGAGGCTGCGCAGCGTACGCACCAGCAGCCCCATTACCTGCCCACTGAAAAATGTTGTTCAACTTGTGCATGGAAAGAGGCAGGCTGAGAGCAAGCTTGTCCCACACCGAGGGGAAGCTGGGAGAGGCTCCCGCTGGCTTTTAAGCAGTGCCTCGTTAATTTTTTAAATGCACCAGTGTCAAATTAACACACAAAAGAGCAGCGTGACTTTAAATGCAGGTTTCCGAGCTGTGTTTCATTTCCCTTTAATAAGATCATAGCGTTTGCTTGGCGGGCGGCAGCGAACCACCGAGGAGACATGCGTGATGGGGAGCGTCGCCCAGGACAGGCGGCGGTGGTGGGGAGCGGTTGTACTCTCACCTCTGGTGACTCTGCAGCGCAGGCAGGGAGCTGGCAGAGCCCCCGCCTGGGATCTGTGCTTTGGGGTGCTCGCCCCAGACCCCCATTTGATGGCATGGATCTGCTGGAGAAAATGCCCCAAAACCTCTTGTCTGTTCAGCCATAGCAAAGCCAGGGCTGATCAAGGTGCCCTTGTCCAACGGAGGGGGAGAGGCTGGAAAACTCCAGCTATTTATTTATTCACGTGTGAAGCCCAGTGCAAAATCTGGCTCTCCCTCCTTCCCCTCCTCGTGCTGGGGCTGGTCACTGCGCACTGAAGCAAAGGGCACCGTGGGCTTCCCGCTTGGCCCAGGAACCACAAATAAAAATATTGCTTTGCATATATATACATTGCAAATAGAAGTTCCCAGGTTGGGGAGGCTCTTCACTGGGCTGCAGCGAAGCCAAGTGGCCCTCAGGCAGCCCCCACTCGTAGCCCCGCGGAGCCCATGCTATGGGACCCGTCCCTGTCCCCGTCTGCCTCATCCCCAGCTAATGACACTTGCGGACATCCTTGCTCCCCGGCGTTTAACGACAACCAGCTGCCGGCCCTGGCAGCGCACGGTGTGGTCACAGCATGCTCTAACTAACTAGGGATGCTGGATTTTTCCAGCGCGGTATCGCATTTAGAGCTTCTTGCGGGAGCTGGCGGGGCTCGGGGAGGGAAGGGGTATGGGCAGACAGATGGGGCTGGATAGGCAGTGCTGCCTGCTCCTGTTATTGCCTGATCCTGCACCCTGTGGATAAGCAGAAATGGCCCATTCCTCAGCAGAAGTATTCCTCAGCCAGAATTATATTTAGTATTATATTTACTATACTGGGAAACCGAGTGGAGGGGAGGGAGGAGATACTGCCTTTCCCATCAGAGCCATAACGCTGATGCCTGAGCCATGCTGTGGTGGCATTTCCCAGGGTGATGTGAGAGCAGGGTGATGGTGGGAGCTGGGGTCCCGGCCGGGGCAGGGCTGGGCTTCAAGGCAGCAATGTGTCCTGGTGGGGACGGGGCTGGAGAGCACTGAAGTGAGGACTTGCTCGTGGTCCAGGTGGGACCTGGTGCATCAAGACAAGGCAAGGCACAAGCCAAACCACCAGCTGCCTACACCCCAGCATGCTGCTGGACTCATCCAGCCCCCTGTGGGGATCATGCTGCCTAGCTTGAGCCCCCCCTCTCTCCTTCCTCACAGGCTTTCGGGAGAGTGCCTTTGCCTACGCCATTGCAGCCGCCGGCGTGGTGCATGCTGTCTCCAATGCCTGTGCCCTCGGCAAGCTGCAGGCCTGCGGTTGTGACCAGAAGCGCCGGGGCGATGAGGAGGCTTTTCGGCGCAAGCTGCATCGTCTCCAGCTGGAGGCCATGAACCGCGGCAAAGGCATGGTGCATGGGGTGCACATGGAGCACATGCCGGCTGAGACCCCCGGCCTCCAGGACTCCTGGGAATGGGGAGGGTGCAGCCCCGATGTGGACTATGGGGAGAAGTTTTCCAAGGATTTCCTCGATTCCCGGGAAACCTACAGGGACATCCACTCCCGCATGAGGCTGCACAACAACCGTGTGGGCCGGCAGGTGAGCGGGGTGCTGGGCAGGGGTGTGGGGCAATGGTGGCGGGGACAGGGTCCCCGGGACATGCGTGGGAGGGCTATGAGGGGCTCGTGCTGGCTGTGGTGGGACATGTGTGCGAGTCTGGGATTGCCCCCAAGGCAGCCCCTCTCCCCAGTTTTGCCCGCAGCAAAGGCAGTGGTGCAGCCCTGCTGCCGAGCATCTCTGCTGGGGAGGGCACCTCCAAGCATCGCTGCTGTTCCCCTGACAAGGGACACTTCCCTGGGCCACTGTCACCTGTGGTGCTACGGGGGTGGCACAGCAATGACTCCAGCTCCTGCCACTCAGGGACTGGGTGAACTGGTGTTGGGCAGCTGCAGTGCAAGGGAGCTATGGTTGGGGAGGAGAAAGTCACTGCTGTGGTGTGAGAAGGCAGGTGCTGCAATGCACTGTCCCCACCGAGGGGACACAGCACAGGCTCTGCAGCACCCAGCTGCGGCTCTGCCTCTGGAGAGGGAGCCGGTGCCCCGAGGAGACAGATGTGAGTGGGACTGAGCCAGGCAGTGGGTGCCTGTGCCAGCTGGGAAGTGCAGCATCCCCTCGGGAGCAGAGGGGACAGCCCACAGCCTTGTCCCCCGGCTCTGAGGGGGTGCTGGAGCCTGCCTGGGCGAGCAGGGCAGCCTCCCCTCCATTCTCATGATGTCAGGTCTCATTAAAGGTGCTAATTAGTAGCTCACTCTGTCTGGAAGCTGATGTTTAAAAGCAGCCTGACATTGGAGACAAGAAGCATGCAGGCAGGAGGGGCTGGGAGGATGGCTGCATTTCCCTGCCTGGCTTTGCTCCCAGCAGGTGCCAGGGAGACCCTATCCCATGGATCCAGCAGGACATTTGTCCCCAAGACCCCAACCACACACTGCCAGGGCCGTGCAGAGGGGTGTGTAGCAGCTGGAGGAATAAGTAATTAAAGATCAGAATTCCACAGGGAGTGTTTCCCTGGGACGTCTCAGGCATTTGGATGTGCCTCTTGCTTTGAGCATGTTTAAAGCCAGCTGTGAGATGGGGACGCTGCAGAGCAGGACCTTGATGTGTGCCCTGCCCTAGTGCTGGAGCTGAGCTTTACCACCCCAAAAAGCCATCCCAGTTTAGCCAAGCTGTAAATGCCCGGGGAAAGCCAGAGCTTTTTGCTTGTTTGGCTTTGTTTGCTTGCATGTGGTGAAGGCTCACTCAGCATTAGGCAGGTAAATCCTCTGCAGGCTGCTCTGCTCCAAGCCAGGCAAGACCCCCCCATCCCAATTCTGGCTGCAGGGCTCATCCTGACTTCCCTCCAGCTCTGCGTGACCCAAACCGCTGGTACTCTTGGCAGTGCTCAGAAATCTGGGGTCTGTATTGCCCATTTCCCAAGGGAAGCCCCACAGCCCCCTGCAGAAGGAGGGGAAGGTGAGAGAGGAATATTTGCACAGGGGTGATGTTACCACATGGTGCCTGTGGGATCCAGCAACAGCAAAAATGCCTGGGGTCTGCTTGACCCCAAGGGCAGTCAGGCATGGAACTGGCAATGTCAGCTCTTAGTGGCTTCAGAGACAAGAGCTGAACTGATGGAAGAATCCTGGGAGCTGGAAGCAGAGGCAAAGGAGGACCCAAGAGCTAAAGGAGGGGATGGTACCAGTGCAGGTGGGGAAGCAATGGCTGGACAGGCTGCCCAGGTCAGGGACCCTGTTGAGATGAGGGTGTGAGCCCGTCTGCAGGTTGGGCCATGGGTGCCATGCATTGGAGCAAGGAGATGATGCTGTGCCTGGTCTGTCCCTGTCGGTGCCATGCTTATTGCCAGGGCTGGACCTTGCTGTCCACATTGCCTGGGGATGGGTTCTCCAGCTGCCTGTCTGCTCTTTTAGCAATACCATGGGTCCCACACCCACTCAAGCCCTCCTCACTCCTAGGACCATCTTTCTGCTGTAATAAAGAGCAATCTGCTGGGATTTCCCAGAAAAGGAGTGGCCATGCTGGATGCAGCAGCTCTGTGGTCCTCCCCTCCAAATCCCGAGGCTTGAATCCCCTGAGCACAGCAGTGATGTGGACAAGCACGCCACATGCCGTGCCCTGCCACGCGCCATCCCTCTCCATGCACTGAGCAGCTGCTGCACCCAGGGCTCTCCAACATCTCACTGATGTTGAGCATCCCCTCTGCGGTCCCTGTGTGTCCCAAGGGTGCTCTGCACATGGGTAAGCCTGGCTCCCAGCTCAGTCCCTGCAATACTGGGGGGAGGTGACAATCCCACCGATGGCCACATCCAGTGGCTATAGGATGTGGGTTTCTGTAGTGTAGTGGTTATCACGTTCGCCTGACACGCGGAAGGTCCCTGGTTCGAAACCAGGCAGAAACACACTGATTTTTTCCTTTTTTGCATCCAGCTACAAAGCCGGGGAGGGGATTGCATCTGCAGGGGATGAGCAGCATCTTCCAACAGTGGCAGTGGTCACCTTAGTCTTGAGTTGGAATAGGAAGCCCTGGGGCAACCGTTGGTTGGTTGCCCCATGGCTTCCTATTCCAACTCAAGAATAAGATGGGTGTCCTGCAGCCCTGGAAGAGAGCAAGCTCCCCAGTGAGGAACAGCAGGAGCATGCAAGAGGCTTTGCAGGTCCTTCTAACCCGCCAGATCAGAGAGCAAGAGAGGATGAAAGGCAGCCAGGAACTACCCATTACCCTCACAACAAAGACCTACGATAAATCTCTTATGAGCGTGTCTGGGAGGAGCTGGGAATGTGCAAAAGAAAGCACCAGCGAGTCCAGGCATGTGCTGAACCTGGTTGTCTGTGAGATGGGGGAAGGACGTGGCCGGGTAGGGATGCATGGAGGAGATCTGATGGCAAAAGCATGAGGCCAAGGCTCAGATGGGTCCTTCTTGGGTCTCCCAGCTCTGGCAGGATCCTGTCCCTGCTGCGCTGCCCATGCCAGAGGGAGAACAAGCCATTCCTGGGCAGGGATGGATGGGTGCTATAGTGCTGGGGCTCGGGATGCTCAGCAGTGGTGGCTTGGGTGATGGAGATGGCATACACACACTGCCTTCTCCAGCCCCTGCTGTGACCAGCCATAGCCCCAAATGAGCCCCTGTCCAGCTGTCACGCCACTGTCTCCTCCATCCTGGCAGTGACCATCCCAGCCATAGCAATATGCAGATTTTCCCTGGTCCAGCCAAGGGAGCAGTGAGGGGATATGGGAAAGGATGGAGTCCCAATGCCAGTGTGTTCCCGTGGATGGTGGCAGGGATAGTGGCGAGCAGCCAGTGTTCCCGGCTGGCACACCCAGGGCACGGCGGAGAGGCCAGGCAGCTCATTACCTGCAAGGTGGAGGCTGTTCCCGGCAGGAGACAGGACTCTCAGCAGGATGAAAGCCAAACTCCAGCCCAGCCCAGACCTCTCCGCCATGTGCCCCAAGCTCCAGGTGTGTTTCCCTGACCTGTCTTCATTACCATAACTGCTTAGCAACAGGGAGATTTACTCAAAAACAAGAAAACAAGGAGTAAAAACTACCCACCCCTATCAAAACAAGGCACTCCTTGCACACGCGTCCCCTCCAGGGAGGGGGCAGAAACAGGCAGCGCGTGTCAGGCGTGAAGCCAGGCAGACAGGAAGGGCTGGCATCGTGGGACAGGACCTTGCACAGGGCCACCTGTCCCCTGGGATCCCCCCGAACCCTGGACCATGGCACTGGGTGGGGGATCAGCCTCCGATAGTCTTTGCAAGCCCCAGCCTGGCTCACACACTGGCCCTTGCGGCAGGTGGACGTGTGGTACCGGCCTCGCTGTGGCCTCCCAAAACTTGTGAGCACCTCTGATCCCTGCTTGAAATTTGGGTGATGGCAGGAGGCAGCACTTCAGCCCCCCGGTGCTGTACCCAGGGCTCCCTCAGGAAAGCAGGCAAGAGCCAAAAGCAGAGCTGCTCCTGGGACTTCTGGAGCTGGGGTTTTATGGGAGGAAAGCTCTGGGGAGGGAAAAGCATCCCTCCTGCGTGCCCCGCTCACCGTGCTCCTGGCCGGTGAGGTGTGTGTGGGACCCCTGCACTGGTGGTCCCAGTAGGGCTGTAAAGATGCAGCCATGCCAGTTTTAACTGGGGTCTGTGGTTGGGCTGATGCTGCTGGACCCAAGCAGCAGTGGAAGGTGAGACCCAGGCTCCTAGGGCTGGGTGGCTCACCCTCTCCTTTAGGTGCTGGTCACTTGCTGGAGTATAAAAGCCATTTGGTCCTGCCAGAATGGGAAAAGACAGGGTGTGGGACATGGGTAAACCTGGGCACAGCAACAGGGTACAGCCTTGCTGGCTTTGCCGCTCCAAGGCTCTGATGGCTGCTTGTGCCGGCCCACGATGTTCTCATAGTGCCAACCCCTATAGAGAGCCGTGATGGCTTCTCTGGCCCCCAAAAAACATCTGCTCCATGCTAACCCCTCTGGCCTCCCCTCCCCACCCAGGTGGTGATGGACAACATGAGGAGGAAGTGCAAATGCCACGGCACCTCGGGGAGTTGCCAGCTGAAGACCTGCTGGCAGGTGACGCCCGAGTTTCGCCTGGTGGGGTCCCTGCTCAAGGACCGCTTCTACGGGGCCACCCTTATCCGACCCCACAACCGCAATGCTGGGCAGCTGGAGCCGGGCCACGCTCGGCATCGCCGCCGGGCCGGCATCAGCGAGCTGGTTTACTTTGAGAAGTCACCCGACTTCTGTGAGCGGGAACCGGCCCTGGACTCTTTGGGCACCCAAGGGCGCCTGTGCAACAAGACCAGCCCGGGCATGGACAACTGCGAGAGCCTGTGCTGCGGCCGCGGGCACAACATCCTGCGGCAGACCCGCAGCGAGCGCTGCAACTGCAAGTTCCACTGGTGCTGCTTCGTGGCCTGTGAGGAGTGTCGCATCACCGAGTGGGTCAGCGTCTGCAAGTAGCCGGGCAGGGATGGGTGCCCACCCCAGGGTGCCAGGGACAAGCACGCCTGCCTGCAGGGGGGGGAGGGAGATGGGGATCGGCGCTTCGGGGGGAGATGGAGCCGCGGTACCCGCTTCCCTCCACTCTGGGGGGAGCGGGAGAGGAGATGCTCGGCACCCTCCAAAATCAGCACTTTGTAGTCACCCGGGGAGGGCAGGGCTGCCTGCTGCCCACTGCCTGCCCGGCCCCACATGAGAGCACCAAGGCTCCCGGCCCCGGGGAGCACACGGCCATGCTGTACAGACCGCCGACACCAGCACCGCTCAGGGGCGCGGAGGGTGGGCACGGGGGTGGGGGAGCGCCCGCTGGCACCCAGCGGGACAGGGCAGGGTGGGGTGGGGGACAGCAGGGCATGGGGAGCCCGGGGCGGGGGGGGGGGGGATGGGACACGCACTGGCACCGTGCACAGGTTCCTCTGGCCACCTGCGAGGCTGTGCTCTGAGCGGGATGGGAATGGAACATCCCATGGGATGGAGAGGGGGCACAGCTCCCCAGGCTGGAGCTTGCCTCTGCTGGGGCAGAGCTTGGGCCGGCTTGGGCTGTAGCGTCGTGGCCAGAGGGGAGGGTGCCCGGGGCTGTGCTGTGCGTGCCTGTGTTATTGTATGGTAAGTTATTTTCTGATTGTGAATAAAAGTGGATTGGAGACAGCACAGGGTATTTTGGGGTGCAGCACCCTGCTCTTCTTGCTGCCTGGGGCTCTCCACTCCTGCAGGGTGCCAGAAGGATGGAGGGGGACCCTCAGTACTGCCCACCCACTTGTGTGAATCTTTCTCCCCGGTGCTTTGCTGCCATCCCATAATAACAGTCCTAGGAGCTGTTTGCAGACTGGCAGGAGGTGGGGACCCCCCACAAGCACCCCAAGCCCTTGCAGAGTGGCTGCTGGAGGCTCCTGCCCAGCCAGATGCACACTGGACCCCATCCTTCCTGTGGGAATCCCGGCTGTTGGCCCCACACCCATGGCCATGCCAGGGTTGGGGTCTGTGTCGCTGCCCCCCACACTCCTGGGGAAGGATGCTGGGGCCGGAGAGCAGAGAGGGGGGAGGGCAGTGAGGACAGGCCAGGCAATGGGGGTCCACAAACAGCACCTTGCTGCAGTGGTAGGGAGGGCACCCATCTGGCTGCGGCAGCCTGTGGGGGGCCAGGCGGTGAATCATGCTGCTGGTATCTCCCGGCTGATAACTTCCCAGCTCCTCCAACGGCTGCGCGCCCCTTGGGGCTATGCAAAAAGAAAAAAAAAAAAATTAAAAAAAAAAATCGAGGACGAAAATACCAGGCTGGAAGGAAGCGAGCGCCCCGGGCCCAGCAGGGAGCGGCCCCATGTCCTCATTTCATAATGCTCCCGCAGGCAGCGGGGAGCTGGGTCAGCTGGGACGGATGCTCTGCCCTTCACCACCCCTGGGGCAGGAGGCTGACTTTACTCCTCCAGGAAGGACTGGGTGGATGGGGCCCTTGCTCCTGGAGCTAGGTGTGTTTTAGGGGCTGAGGAGAAGAGGAGGGTGGTGGAGGTGATGGACGGAAGCATGGGAGCTCCTGTGGCCTTGTGGCACCTGTGCAGCTCCATCTGCCAGCACAGCAGGGACAGCAAGGCACGCGGCCACTGCAGTGGCTCCTGGCAGTGAAGACCTGGGGCTGGTGACCTTGCAGAGACAGGATCTCTGCTTGGGGCTCAGGGCACCCAGGTTCAGCCTGTGGGGTGTGAAAGCAGCAGTGTTCTTGCAGGGTGGGTTTGCTCTCACAGGGCAGGCTTCAGCAGTTCATTTTCCCTCCTGAGGTCCTGCTTTTCCATCTCCAGCAATATCCATCTCCAACATCAGGACCCTTTTTCCAAATCCCCAAGCCCTTTGTCTTTTGCCCCAAGCACTAGTTGGATCCTCTGATGTCCCCTGGCCACCCTATCCCCCTCCTCCCTCCCAAGCTGGCCAAACCCCCGTGTCCCCAGGGCTGTGCTGCCCGGAGCAGTGGGGCTCTGCAAATCCATCATGCTTTGGCACTTTGTAGGTGGCGTTGGCTTCCCACCTCCCAGGGGCTCCTTTGCAGGCACCTGTGACCTCAGGGCTGCCTGGGGTGATGACTGACTCACCACTGAGTTCTCCCCGAACTGCACTGGTCCCTTCTCTCCCCTGCTTGCTAATTCCAGGCCACCTGCGCTGCAGTAGCTGCATCCCAGCACATGGCTCCCCTGTCTGGTCTGAGCTGGGGAGCGGACCAGAGTGGGGAAAGGTGTGTTTGATGATGCAGGGAGGGCTTGCAGGGCAGGGCTGTTCCCTGCAAACACACCTCACATCCCCCGGTGAGGGACCAGTCTCTGAGCATCCTGGGGCTACAAAGACTGCAGCTTGCTCTCCCCTTGCCCCCATTTTGGGAGCATAGCATTGTCAAACGGCACACTGGTAATGCTAGCACAGCCAGGGTGAGACTGCCAGCACAGCCTGCTGCAGTGAGCCTGGCAAGCCACAGTGCCCAGCGCCATTTGGTTCTGCAGAGACCCCATCTGCGCTTGGGAGCCTGGGACATTCAGGGGAAAACATAACAAGATCCCTCGATCTTGGTGGGTCTGCAGATGGCATCGTCAGGGGTGCAAGTGCTGTGCTGTAGGGGTGGGGTGTGGCAGGGTACTTTGGGCTGTGGGCAGTGTGGTCTGGGTGCAGGCAGCTCCAGTGCACAGGCTCCCTGGTCACAGGACCTCATTCCCTCCTGGGGCCTGCTGGCTCCCAATGCAATATGAACCTTAAAGATCTGCTCTGTGGCTTCCCTCACCAAGTGTCTGAGTCCCAGACAAGACACCAGCGTGCCTGTGGTTGTGAAGACAGTGTCCCCATACTTCTCTATCTGGGAATCAGCTGCCAGGCAGCGTCCTAACAACTGCACCGCTGGGCACAGAGAGTGTGCAGGATACCTAGTCTCTCCATGGCCACTGCTGAGGCTCCAGAGGCAGTTGCCAGCAAGGACTTGGCTCCCTGGGGTCTGGGCATCCCAAACCTCTCTTATTCCATGGAGCCTGAGTGAAGCCTCCCTCCTTCCTCAAGAAAGAAATGCCCCATATACTTTGCTAGGGTCTGGGAAGAGGGGTGATGTCTGGCTTTGCGTGGTTGGAGCCATGGAGGATTTCTGAGGCTTGGATTTACACTCCTTTGGCTTTGGGCACTCAGTGTAACTGGCTTGTCTCCTACCGTGTCCCTCCGTTTGTCTGCCTCACTTCATTCCTGATCCATAGGTGGGAACTGTCCCAGTCCCACCAAAGAGTCATGTTTCCTCACGTGGAGGGACTACGTGATCCGCTGAGCTGCTCCAACCTTGCACTTTCTGGTGGACAGCCCCCCCGCACCATGAGGGACACCTCCACCCTGCAGGGCACCACACATGGGGCTGGGTGAAATGGGAAGGTTCATGGTGCTTTGCCCAAAAGAGAGGAATGACCATCAGGATAGAAGAGCTCAGGCAGATGTCGGAGGTGGTTTCCAGCAGAGGGGACCAGATTTTCCCAACAAACACTCTCCCACCATCTCCCCACAGAAGCAAATTGCTAAGGAAGTTCCAAAACTAAAAAAGAAATGGCATGTCGTGAAAAGGGCAGTGAAGGCTTCTAAAGACAGCAGCAAGTCCATGCTGGCAAAACCAGGTGGAATTTACTCCAGTTTTGTCAAGTATTTTAGCCCAAGCTCTAGAGATTCCTCCATCCCCAAGGGGCCTTTCTGCAGAGGGGACCACCAGCCTGGTGGCTGTGCTGGAGCTGTGTGAAATCCAGTGGTTTTCACAAAGTTTGAACTTCCCAGTCTCAGGAGCAGGAGAGTTTCTCAGCTCCTTCCAGCCAACCAAAAGTAAATCTCACCTCTTGCCCCTGTGGTTGTGGACAGCGATGGGAAAACCTGACCTGAGTGTGACCGTCAAAAAGGCAACAGAGAGACCTGAGCTCGCCCAATCTGTTTGCACTTCTGCCAGGTCCGATGCCAGATGTGTGGCTGTCTATATGTGGGTACCCCAGGCTGCTGATCTCTCAGACCCTGGCCTTGTGCCCATCACCAGACACAGTGTGGAAGAGCCAAGGGAACAGTGGATTCCCTCCAGCATGGCAGGTCACTCTGGTCCTTTCTCCTCTCACCCAAAGCCCCGGCTGATCTCCTGCTTCTGGAAAGCTCCAGCAAGGGTGGGGAAGGTCTCTGGGGGTGGCAGGGGGGGGGAGTGGGGGGGCTGGGACTTTCCCCAGGAGATCACAGGAGGAACTTTGGCTGGAGGGTGGGGGGAACTGGTGAGGAGTTGCTACATCATGCCCCAATGAGCCGTGAGTAACTCCTCTGGTATTTCTTCCCCGCGCAGAACAGTCATCAGAGCCAGATCCTGCCCGGGGGAATCACTACACGGGAACGCCCAGCCCCATCCAAATTCCATTCCTGCTCCCAGCAGAGCCAACGTGAAGCAGAGCCACAAAGGGACAGTTCCCTGGCACCCCCCATCCCATCCCACCTGCTGGGGTGGCATGAGCATGGCCATGGGCAGGGCTGGCAGTGCTGGCTGGCAGAGCTTGGTGGGCTGCTGGCCCACAAAAGTAGCCAGATGCCCCTGGGCTACCAGAAGTCACTGGAGAGAAAAGCCTCATTGCATCTGCTGGTCCAAGGGGAGCAGAGGGCAGACCCTTCCTTGCTTTGGTCTGGGCAACTGGCCTCCATGCTTCCTCTGGTTGAGAAGCAGGTGGCCATGGCTTGAGACCCTTCCTGAGAGCCTGGCTGGCATGTGATGCAACCTGAGCTGCAGAGCGCTCTGAGGCTTTCCTGAAGTTCAGCCCCAACATGTCATGCTTGGCACCAGCACCTGTGCAACCCCCCGAAAAAGAAAAAAAATAGTTTGGCCCTAACTGACCTGCTTGGCAAGGCGAAGTACCTACAGCGAGGCAGCAGCTGGCTCAGGAGAGGAGCCTGGGAGTCCTGTGCATCCTGCACCAGGCCCAGCTCCTGCCCACCACCCCTTGGCACAGCATCCTGGTGGCATTGCCCTGCATGATAAGGGGTGGGTCACCTACCTGGTGAGGAGGCTGTAGCCTCCACTGTGTTGAGCTTGTTGAGCGACCAGACATGCCAGCAGCAGCCCGACTCCGCAGGAGCGCCCCTGCTGCCTGGGAGGACTGCAGCCTCCTTGCTCAGCCGCAGCTGCACCAGCCCTGGTGATCCATGGCTGTGTGTCCCTGGACACGGAGCTGCCACACGCCTGCAGAAGGGCCAGCAGTGTTTGGAAATAGGTGGGATGTAGAGGTGGAGAGCAGAGGGAGAGCTTGGGCTGAAGGCTGTGATGGAGCCAGCTCAACTCCAAGGGCTGGGTAGGAAGAGCTCCCAGGGGATGCTGGACAAGGGATGGGAAAGGTAGGGGCTGAGCAAGCTGGGAGCAGAGTTTGGGGTGCACTGAGCCCCTTAGGCAGAAGATCTGAGCAGAGGCAGTCAGTGAAGAGGAGCAGGGTGGGCAGGCACCAGAGTAAGAGCAGGCAAGGGAGATGCGTGAGAAAGGAGGCTGATAGTGTGTCTGGGAAGGGGGTGATGTGGAGGTCCTCCACAGCCCAAACCCCAATGGCTGAGATCCCCACCAAGCAGATGGTCACCAAGTCTCCCCAGGAAGCCTGCGGACGTAGAGGGAATGCTCTAACCATTAGGCCACGCTGATTGTGATGTGCCCCCTGCTGCAATGGCTGGGGGTAGGTTTGGACCCAAATATTCTTTACTATCTCAGTCCTGCATGTGGTCCCTTGCCCCAGGAAACACCAGGGACACCCCAGGCCTCTGGGGGAGCGCGTGAGGGACATTGGTCCCTGGCACAGGTCTGTGACCCACAAGAATAGGGCACCCACTCCTTTCCTTCATCCGTTGACCAGAGACCTCTAACAGGGAGTGTCCAACCCTGGCTGCTGCATGAATGGGTGCCTCTTCTCCGTCCCGCAGCTGGAGCTGAAGAAGAGGAAGGTGGGTGCCAGCAACAGGAAGGGACATTGGGGTCCACCAGCATCCCCAGCTCATTGCTTCCATGAGGCAGATGGAGGAAGCAAGAGGATGCCTGGCTGTGACAGCGCAGGGCACAGCCAGGGAGGAGGGTGACCCTGGAAGCAGCCTGGTGGGGACAACAGGACCGATGGGAGAAAGAGTAAAAAGCTTTTTGGACATGGATGGAGAACACCTGGGGGGACTTTGTGCCACCCCTCCCCTTCCTCCCATGGAAATGGGAGGTTTTGGGCTGGGGAGGGAGATGACGGAGGGGCAGAGCTAACGTGGGGGCAGGATGCCAGTACAGGGGAGGTGGGAGCAGGCGGATGGCGGTCGGGGGATGAAAGCGCAGGGTCCTGGGGAGGGGTGACAGGAGCAGTGCAGAGGCAGCCAGCACAGCCAGGTGCAGCGGGAAGGGCTGGGGGGAAGGCAGGGAAAAGAGGCCAAGTGCAAGAGAGCAAAGGCAGCAGAGGAAAAGAGAGTGTGGCCAGAGAGGCAGACATGAAAGGGGGAGTGAGGCAGGGGAGAGATGAAAGGGCCACGGCGCGGGTGCTTCTGCCTCCTCCCCAGGCTCCTGGGGCTCTGTAATCCCCGGGGAGCTGGCTCCTCTCATGTGGTGGCCCGCAGCTGTGTGCGGTCGGCTCAGCCCCACCGCTCCGCACTGGGACTTTCCAGGAGGGGGAGAAACCCAACACAAAACACATGACTTAACCAGTGCCTGCCAGGCCCCGGCACACGCGGGGTCCGGGGGCACCCTCGTATGCAGCACACCCCAGGATGCTGCAATCCACTGGGGTCAGGGCCAGCCAGCAGGCATGGGCTCTTCTGCTCCGGGGAGAGGTGGTCCAGAGCAGGGTGAAAGGAGCTGAGCCTGGCCAGTCAATGGGCAGAGCTCCAAGGTTGTTACGCACGCAAGAGCTGGGTTGAGCTGGGGAGAGCCTGAATCAAACAGCACCTGCCGCAGTGCAGGGCCAGCCCTTAGGGGCACCCCCTGAGGGCACGAAGGTGGCAGAGGTGCAGGGGCTACCGGGGGTCAGTCCCTCTCCCCTGCTTCCCTTGTTGAGTGCCATACCCCTCCTCTTGCCTGCTGGGCTTGGCTCTGGGTACCAGGGATGCAGCAGGACTTGGCAGATGAAGTTGGCACCTGTCCTGATGGGTCACTGGGTCACTTATTTTACTGCTCAAAAGCAAGCCAAGAACCCAGGCCATAGCGGATACTGAAGCAGCACTTCCAAGGCACTTGTGACTTTGGTTATCTCTGTTCTCCATGCCCAGCTCAGGCCACCTGAGGGGGGCTCTTTCCCATAGCAGATGAACTTGCTGCTGGACAGTCTCCTGTTCAGCACTGCTGACTGCAGGGATGCTGGGCTCTGCAGGGATGCTGGGCTCTCTTCTCAGCTTTGGGGCAGGTGGGGCAGCAGAGCTGGCATCCATGGGGAGTCCTCCATATGCCTCCCTTCCTCCTCATCTCAGTTTTTCCCATGCCAGCCTTCTCTTGTGTGCCTATGTGAACCTGGTCGGTTCAGCTAGAATTGACTCTGACTGAGCTTGAGCAGCACCAGAAGCTGCCTTTGCCCTCCTGTCTCAGAGTTCTTCCTCTTCCCAACCCCACCTTCAAGACAAAAGAGGACCAGTGCTTGGCAGCATGGCCAGGGAGATCCTCTGGATATTGCTAGGACACCCTAGCAAGAGTGTCACTCTGTAGGGTCTTCCCCTTCAAAGGCTCTCATGGAGCAGGGTGGTGTCAGCTCCACAGGTATTGCCCCTCTGGGGAGATCCCATCTAACTCCATCTTTCTGGCTACACCTGGAAGTCCTCTGACTTCGTCCAGAATACCCCATCCTCCCTGCAGTCACATCCACCCTCAGCAAGGAGCTGGAAGGAGAGTCTCCGTGGGGCAAGGAGATCCCAGTCCTAATGCACTGCCCATGCCCCTGCCACATCTGGCTACTGCTCTCCACTGGTTAGGGAGGATCACACCACCCTCAGCCACACACACATGAAAGAAGGGATGCAGCCATCCCAGGGTGCTCCCCATGTCTGCACAGCAGCCCTGAAATTGCTCCTGGGAACATCTCCCCATGTTGGCCAGGAGTGCTGCTTCCGTGGCTGCAGTGGGCTCTTGCTGCAGGGATGGAGATGAAGAGGTGATGAGGGCACTGCAGCAGGGAAGAGCCCAGTGCACTTGGGGAGCAGGGGGTGGCCATCCGCAGCCCCCCATCCCTCCCAGTACGAGCCAGCCCTCCCCAGAGGAATGCTCCAGCACAGCTGCAGCTGCAGGGAGGGGAGGCGCTTGCTGAGTGCCGTGGCACGAAGGCATGATAGGGCACGCTCCGCCGGACCATGAATACCTGTCCCAGGCAGTTAGAGGCACCCAAGGTGTGTACGAGTGGCGCAGGAGCGCACGCCTCGTCAAGCCTGGGCGGTGGTGCTCCACTGGGAGAGGAGGCTCTTTCCAGTTTGCCCTCCCACTCGTGCTGGTGAATGGTGAGCTCCCCCCGCCGCCAGCGACCCGCTTCCCCATCACACTCTGCACGTAGCACACGGGTCTTGCGGGGGGGGGGGGGAATACCCCTTTTCTCCCTGGCAAAGGGGGTGCGAGTGGGCCTGGCCTGAGGCTGGGGGTGGGCTGGGTGGTCTCGCTGGGACTCTTCAGCCTTAGCATCGCTGGTTGAATGAATTGCCAGGGGAGCTGCTGAGCAAGGATCAGAAATCAGGAGATGTGCAAGGCAGTGAAAGAATAAAGAGAAGCACAAGTAGTGGTGCCTGGTGACTTGCTCCATTTTCTGCTTGTATGGACATGGACAGCATGCTTGTCACATGCATGGGGACATGTCCATGTGAGCCTCATCCCTGCTGCTCACGTACAGTCCACTGTGTCACTGCTGCTACAGGATCCTACGGCTCAGGACAGTCTGCACCCCTCCACCACTCCATTGATCACACTGCCTGCACCAGATCAGAAGCACGTGTCATTCCAAGAGGACCACAGACTCTCTGCTCGCTTGTGCTCTCAGTCCAGGTACCGATGCACATATCCCCAGGGCATACTAAAGGGTTGACTCCAAGCAGAGAATGAGGAAAAAAGCCAAAGCCAAAGTCTCCAGCTGTTAGCAACAGCTGCCTAATAATAAGGATGTACCGCACCATGACGATGCCAGTGCAAATCCTCTGCCATGAACAGCTGGGGTAAATACCTGCTGGAGGAAGGGGCTGTTGCTGAGCGAAATCTCGAAGCCAAGCCAGGTCTGGACTGGTGTTGGTAGCCCTGTGCTGGCTAAAGATGCACTCCAGACCTCCTGGGAGCCAAGGGCTAGGAGTTCACCCTCTATACATTTGGGCTAGCAAGGAGGCACATTTCCAGCAGCCAGAACACTGAAGTGCTTTTGGCCAGGGCTGGGGAGTCTGCAGTGCTGGAGGTGTTTGAGCCAGGTGGGTTGGTAACCTTTGAGGACACTTGTCCTCAGGAGGTGGGGGCTGTGACAGGAGAGGTGCAATATCAGAAGACTTCTGCCATGTTCCTCCAGCTGTAGGACCCAGAGCAAGCCCAAAGTGGCTGTGAAGTGGAAGGGGGCAGCACGGTTGTTGCCCCCTCACATCCCCGCCCTGCACACACCACCTGCCCAGCCTTACAAGGAGAAGCAATCTGTGCTGTCATGGTGCGTCATGCTTACTGTTCATGGATGCTGAAGCCTGTGGTGGGACGGAGCGTCCTGGACTGGCTTTGATGTGGCTGCCTGCTAAAACCACTCCTGCAAAGTCACTGGGCAGCAGCCCTGGCTGCAGGGCAGATATCCCAGATACTGCAGGGGCTTCCCTTCAGGTGGTGTTGGTCAGAGTGAAAGAGAAGCCTGGCAGCAACGGGAAACCTGGGATGTGCTGGACAATAAGCAGTCTTTCCCTGGAAGCACTTTGCAGCTGGCAGCTCAGCCCTGTAACCTGCCTGCAAGATGGATCTTTTCAGCTCCAGTGCCAGTGCACAAGAGCTCCTGTGGATAACGCAGCAAGAAGCAGCCAGGCTGGGAATAGGACCCAGAAGTCCTGTTCCTGGTGCCACTTCCATGCCACATGTCACTCAGCCTGAGAGGGAGCCTGGTCCTTGTGTTGTCTCTGTAGCCTGGTGCTGCTGCTGGAGGAAGCCGGAGGAGATGCCTTGAAGAGACATCTCCAAAGGCATCTCAGGATGTGAATCCCCCATGGCAGGTGAGCCCTGCAGTGAAGCATAGTGCTAATTCAAGACTGAATGCAGGCAGGGATGTGAGGCACTTTTGTCACTTGACTTGGGGAGCAGAAGCTGAGGAGTGGATGAGAGAGGAGGTTTGTCTCTGCTCAGCCCATGCACACTTCAGGGGGTGCTCAGGCTGCGAGCAGAGTTGCAGCCGCAATCGGTCCATGGTGGCTGTGGTTCCCAGAGCCTCCTGACTCCCCATCCCTGCTGCAGGTTTCTTGTAGCCACAGTCACAGCACTTTAGGATTTGGGGATTCAGCTCCACCCCTGCTTTTCTGGGGAGATGCCCTTTCCCACTAGGCACCTTTCTCCCCTGTGCCACTGCAAAGCCTGGGCTGGCCTGGCTCCACGCTCACCAAGGACCACAGCATCCCTTGGCCAGGCAGCCAGGCTCGGCAGGAGCCCAGCTCTCCAGCTGTCAGCAGAGCGGCCCTCCCTCACCAGCTGCCCCACACTGGGGCTGCAAACAAACAAACAAACACCCCAGCACCAAGCCCCAGCAACTCATCCCCTCCTAACGACCGTAATTACAGTGAGGCAGCTGGCGAGCCATGCTTGAAACCTGGTGTGTAAACATGGCTTTCTCCACCGCTGCTCAGGCAAAAGCAACCTCCTTCAGGGGAGCAGTCATTTCAGGAGGGGGGTCCACGTTGCTGCGGTGATACCAGTGTCGAGGGCTGTGGCCGGAGACTTTCATCTCGGCCTTTTGATGCAGGGCAGGAATAATAGATGGCAGCCAGCAACACCCCACCTTGTTGCACTGCCTGCTCCAGGCCATTTTCTACCTCCCGGTGGGTAGCTGAGTCTCCTTGCCCTTCCCAGCCCCTGGGCCAGCCGCCGGCTCCCTCTCCCTCACCAGGGTGGTTGAGGGCACAGAGAATCTCAAAGAGCTGGGCCAGGGCTGGCACCAGCCATTCAGGAGCTGAAAGAGCCATCTCATGCCTAGAAGGGCTGTCAGCCGGAGGCATGAAGGGATGGCTGGGCCACATCACCACCCTGGGCCACATCACCACCCATCTTACTCCTTTGCACAGCTGCTTCCAGGGATGTGGCTGCTCCAGAGCCAACAGACCAAGAGCGAGTGCTCAGATACCTCTGTGATGGGCACCCTTTGAGACCCTGCAGTGTGCCCCGGTTCTGTCCCCTGCTCCTGTCTCTCAGCCCTACCCAAAGGTCCCTGGTACCATTGAAGAGGAGAGGAGGTATGTGGGGAGCAGAGGGCAGGGGCTGGGGAGGCTGCGAGGGTGGAAGAGGGTTGGGAGAAGTGATGGAGTGAAGGTGGATTGTCCCGGTTGGGAGAGGTGGGTGCAGGAGACCCTCGCTCCCCGCCTTGCCTGCCAGCCCCTCCAGTGCTCCCCAATATGCAGCACTGAGCATGGATGCTCCCGAGCTTTGGGCCCCTCTGCCCAAGTGCTGGCTCACCATCACCGTGCGCCTCCTCGGCTCCCCTCCGCACCCCGCTCCTGCTGCTTGCCCAGCCTGGTGTCACCAGAAGCCTCCCGCGCTGACCCTGGCGCAGATGGGTCCCTCTGGGGAAGGAGGTGGCGCATGTCCTGCCGGTGTGGGGAGGAGTGTCGCTCTCTCCTGTGGTGCCAGCGCAGCATCCGTGCAGGGAGAGGGAGGGACGGGACAGCCCGCGCTGCTGCAGTCACCCCACAGCAATGCCAGGCTGAGCGCTGGTGAGTCCAGCACCATGGCATGCCAGATGGGTATGGCTCCAGGCACGGCTTTCCCAGGACATGCAGTGGCAATGCTTGGAGACTCGCTTGGTTTGTGGGAAAGATTTCTGCTGACCGTAATGCCCAGCTACAACATGCCAAGCTGTGTGTGCCAGCAGCAAGGGGACAGCGCTGGGCACACGGGTGGTGGCTTCCAGGCACCTCAGTCTGATTCTGCACAGTGCCAGGCTGTTAGCCAAGGGCAGACATACTATGGCTGTGTCAGACTATCTCAGCACACCCTGGCAAGGGTACTGGCCAGTTACTGGAAACATCGAATGCAAACCCCTGCATTATGCCCTGATGACTTGATGGCCTCCTACATCCAGAGCCAGGGAGTTAAATCCACTGCCCTGGACCGCTTCCAGCTCAGGTAACTGCACCTGCTAGAACCCCCTTCCCTGCAATTCAAGGGCAGAGCACCATCTTTCCCTTTCTGGGGGGGGAGAAGTGATGGTGTTGCTTCCTGGGGGCGCTCGTCCGATGCCTGGCGTCAGCTCTGGCAGGCCCAGGGGTGGTGCTGGCTGCCACACTGCCAGGTGCTGCATGGAGGATGTGCACGGTCCAACTCCCTGCTGACGTAACTCCTGGGAGGCAGCCGGGAGTTGCCAGCGGGGAATTGGCCCACATCACTCAGAGCACTTGGGGAGCCATGCGGAGAGGAGGTAATTGTTAAATGTGGGCTGAGATAGGCTGAGTGGGGAGGGCAGGAGGCCAGGGAGGTGGCAGACACCTCACCAGGGCTGGCTTGGTTTACACAAGTTGGGCTTTGTTCAGTATCTCCCCGGGGTTTCGTGGCTGGGAGGTACCACCCCATGCTGCTCTGATGACAGGGAGCCAGGCGGCTGCTTTGCGGAGCCTTGCAAAACCTTCCCCAGCAGCCATGCCTCAGCAGGACACAGCGGTGAGGGGAGGGGTGCATGGTGGAGTGCCTCTGGTTTATCCCAAACGCTGGTGCCAACCCCCCTGCAAAAAAGCGGCCTCAAAAACCCTTGGGAGAGCAGCATGGGGTGTGTGGGATATGGAGGGAGTGAAGCCTCCCTATCTGAACTGGGGGACAATGGCCACAGCCTGGCCACATCCTGGGCAGCCTTTGTCTGGAAGCCAGGCTGAGGGCAGCAGCAGTGGTCTGGAGGCTATAACCCCCCCATCTTGATCATGGTCCTGACTACCAGCAGGGGCAGAAGTTTTAGTCCACATTGGCTTCACACCCAGGGCACAGGGCTGCTAAGAGCTAACAGCATCCACTGGGCCAGCCCACAGTCCCCATGGTCCCCTGGAAGGACACTGGGCAGCTAAGAGATGCCCCTAGTCTGTCAGGAGACAGGTCCTGGCTGCTGGGATGAGCTCCTTTAGCCCCCAAGCCTCCAAGTGCATGCCTACGCCCACTAGAGATGACGTTCTGATGGTTAACGGTGCTGGGACATGGCCCCTTCCTGCCAGGGGAGGATTTTTCTGCCTGCAGTGCTACCAGCCAAGGAGGGAAGACCATCACTGCCTTAGACAAACAGATCAGGTCTCTCTTGTGCTAAATCTCCTTGGCACTGGGGTCTAGCAGACACCTGGATTATGCACTAAAGCACAACTGTTCCCCATGGGCAGCCTGAACTCCTCCATGAGTGCCCCAGCCAGGTCCATGCGGTGCCCACAGTGCAGAGCTGGCTCCTGGGCACTCATCGCCCTTTCCACCATTGCACGTTGCCAAAGCGGAGCCTCCTGTCCTGCAGGTATAACCTGCCCTTGTCCTTGTCCCGGCGCAGCATCACACACGTAGCTGGGCTCTGTGTTGCTCACCACCAGCACCCTCCAGCCTGTGCGTCACCTGCAAACCTAGTTGGTGGTGATGCCACCTCCCTGCTTGCCAGTGCCTCAATCAAACTGGCAAGTGTCTTCAGGACTCACCAGCATGTCCCTGCCCACACTGTCCTGCTTTCTGCCTTGCTGACCTCCCTCCCTGAGCTGCACATCCCCAGCACCACCCTGACCCATCCCCAGCATATCCCCTGCCACCAGCAAGACACAGTGCGTGTCTCTGCACTAAAACCCTGCAAAAAAAGGCAAGGACCTGGCCAGCTCTCACACTTACACCCACCAAGCCAGGCTAGGGCTCAGGTTTGCAGCAGCATGGCTCCTCTCTCACCCCGGGTCCTTGCCCACCAGTCCCCATCTGCTCCTCAGCTGTGCGTGGGCACAGCAGGGGAGGTCCCAGTGTGGGAGAGAAGCTCCTGGGCTCTTCTGCTTAGCAGGGTCCTGTGCTCAAAGCCAGCCTGAGTCAGGGTCCTTGCTTGGCTGCAGGGGAGCACATCGACCCCTCAGAGCCCGCCTGCCCCAAGGCTTTGCTGGCTCACACGGAGTGGAGGAGAAGCACAAGGGTCTGGCTTGCACTCTGCAATGGCCTCATGGGTTGCAAGAGGCTGCACAGCATCTCACAGCATCCAGACACCTCCCCAAGCTGCTGCCATGGACCTCAGGGTCTCTGACCATCCCCACATCTGCAGGCATGGCCCCTTGGCCTCTTCACTGCCTGCTGCTCATCTCTGCCTGGCCCCCATAGCTGGCCCCTGAGCAGGACAGGCTGTTCTGCAGGTCTCCCGCCTGCTGGTCCTTCCCAACACACCCAGTCCCTGGCTTTTGGGCTGGCTGTGGGGGGTGAGCAGGTCTCCCCCAGCCCCACAGTCCTGTGCTCCCCGGTGCTGAGCACTTCCAGTTCAGGACAACCTCCACACCGACATCACTGCAAAGCCCTCTGTGAAAGTCACAGAGGGAAAAAAAAGAATACATCCAAGGCTGGAAGTGCCTTGCATTTTCCACAGCCAAACACCACCTGGCAGAGCAGGAGCAAGGAGCCTGGGAGAGGCAGCTCCCTACCTGCTTGCTTCCTCGGCCACGGCTCCGCGGCCGAGCTGGCTCCCCAGCACCTGCCTACCCCCAGCCTGCAAGCCCCGGGGCAGCGTGCAAGGAGTGACAGGTGAGTTGGCAACAACCTGGCTCCGGCATCCCTCGGCGCTCCTTCAAAACCAAGCCCTTTACACGCCGTGTTTCTGCCGTGACGAACCGGCAGACATCAAGGAGAAGTAATTTGCTGGGATTCTTCTGGCCAGGCGTGTCCTGACGCCCACACGCCACTCTCGCCCGTGCGGACAGGAGACACGTGCTCTGATGTTTCCCGACAGCCAGCATCACTGCTGGCTTGTGGTTGCTGGAAACACTGGCGGGGAGTTGGGTTGGTTTCTCTCCGAGACCTTGGAGTCCATGGGTGGGTATCACTCAGGGTTTGCCCTTTCCAGGACACAGGTTATGAGACACCAAACATGCAGAGTTTTTGCAAAAATTACCAAAGCAGCTTTACTCCGGACAGGACAAAACCAGCTCCAAAGGAGCAGTGATGCTCTGCCCTTCCCTCTGTCCCACCGCTCCAGAGCATCCTTTGGCTTTAGGCAAGTCCCATCGTATACCCAAGCTGTTGCTCTGAATCACCGAGTCTGCCTCTTGCTGCTTCTCTGGTAGCTGATAGCCTTCCTCAGCAGAGCCAGGAACAAACCCTCTGGTTTGCTTTCCAGGTTTCCCTGGTCTCTGCAAATCCCTCTGAGCTTTTAATTCCTGGCTCCGAAGCCAAACCGCTCTGTCCTGTCTCTGGCATCCCATGCCCCAACTCATGGCAGGGCTCTGTGTGAGCTCTGAGCAGGGCTCGGGGAGGAGGATCCCAAGCAGGGCTGGCAGGGCAGGTTGGTTCCCCTGCATCATAGTCCCTTAGCAGGGAAATCATTCTTGAATGCTCAGTGTGGGCTGTTCCCATTGCAGAGCTGGGCTGGTGGTCCAGGCCCTGGGGACTGGGACATGCCCAGCTCCCGCTGACTTAACAGAAGCTCTGCTGGGCAGTGAGCAAGGACAGAGGGCATGTCACATCCCGAGCAAAGAGCGGCTCAGTGCCATGCCCCAAATGGGGGCTCTTCCACACAACTAGGGTCTCAGGGCCTTGGGCCAGGGCAGGGGCCTCTCCTGGAAGGGTTTTCCAAGGAAGGGACACTGAGCCAAGCTCCTCAAACCAGGTCTCTCCTGGCGAGGCAGCCGCCATCGGGATGGATTGGGAATGTCTTCCAGCCAGCACTGCCGCAAGCTTCCCCATCACCCAGGAAAGCCGCGAGGGGACAGCCAGCGAAGGCACACGTACCCCAGCATCTGGCGAGGCTCCGGCACACTCAGCCGTAGCCTGGGCTCAGTGACAGCCAGGCTCAGCCCAAAGTGCTGAGTTGGCTGAATCCAGGCCAGGATGGCTCCTGCCCTTGCAGCAAGCCGAGAGGCTGAGAGCGACACAGAGTCAGGGATCGGATGGCAAAGGCAAGCATCCCACAAGCCCCCTGCTCCCTGCCCGGCTCCCACCGCCCTTCCTGGGGCCAGCCTGGCCTGTGGAGGGGGGGTGGTGGGGCTGGGGGCTGGGAACACCCTCTCTGTGGCTTGCCTCCTAATAACGAGGGGATGACGCCATGTGCGCAAGCTGTTCCTAAGGGAGGAATGTCCTTTCTTCCTGTGCCATGTCGCGGCCGGATAAGTACAGGCCTCCAGCTCAGCAGCCTCCGCATGGCTTGCTGTCGCAAAGTGTACCTTCCACATCTGGCCTGAATGCTCCACAGCTGCCGGGGCTGCCCCCTCCCTCTTCCCAGCACATCTGGGCCAGGCAGCACCGAGATGGTGAGTCCAGAGATACTGGGAGAGGCTGGGACGCACCGGGAGGGGATGGTGCTTCATCTCCCACAGGGAGGGGCTGACACCGGGGACTCTCCTGCAGCTGGAGGGGGAATCCTGTGGCTGGCTGTCATGTGCCTTACAGCGCTACACTGGTCCTGCTTATATGGTTATAGTGCCCCTCCTGATATAACTATAGGGACCCCTACTTACACAGCAATAAGGGTCCCCTTTATACTCTGACAGGGACCACTCTGACCTGGGAGGCTGCCCACGTGCATGTAAGCACTTCTTTGCTGCCCCCTGCCCAGTGATAGAGATGGGATCCCACTTTAACAGCCCACAGTATCACATGGACACTTCCCCTGTGGCCCCGGGCCTCAGGGGTGCCTTTATAGTCTCGGCCCTGCTGCCCAGGGCTCAGAATGGCTGCTGTGGTAAATGCCCCGTGAAAATAAGCCAGGGGAGAAATCCAGCATCCCCAGTGAGCAGGGGGAGCCTTGGAGGGCAGGCAGGGATCTCTGGCTGGCAGCTAGCTGCAGGGGTGAGCAGAGCAGTGTGGGGCTCACCCACCTGTGCTGAAGGCAGCGTGTCCTCCACTGGGAACCAGGGAGAGGACAGGGAGCTGGGTCAGGGTCGGGGACAAGGTCAGAGCATGGGGAAGGGCTGGGGTCGTGCAGGCAGGGACCCTCGGACCCTCACTGGTCAGTGAGTGCCCCACTCAGGCCTCAGGCTGCCCTGGGGATGCATTGCAGGGCCAGCGCTCACCCCACTGCCAGCCCTCGCCTGCCAGCCCCTGGGAACCCGTTCCTCCCCCAAGGGGTGCCAGGCTCTTCCTTCAACACGCCGGCAGCATCGGGAGCACCGAGAACCAGTCCCTGCGGCTGTGTCCCTCTGTGTCCTGGGCACACAGGGGTGGGTGGCCACGGGTGTGCAGCACAGGTGTGCAGGCGTGTGCGTGTGCATCCACTGCCCTCTGCTGAGGGAGCGCGGGCAGCTCACCCGGGGCTGGGCTCCGGGCGCTGGGGCTGAGCCGGTGCGGGGCTGGGGCTGGGGCTGGGCCAGGCACTGCCCCCGGCCACGGGCACAGGCAGCTTTGTGAGGGGCTGGTTTTGCCTCTGTCCATCCCATGCTGCAGGGGTAATGCGGCCTCTCAGCTCTCACCGGGTGCTATTTTTTGGCCCCAGTCCGCTGACCCCTGGCTCCAAGTTCTTGTCCCCATGCTGAGGAGTTCCTTTGCTGCTCCCAGGCTTCCCTCCCTATAGCTTTCCTAGTTTCTCACTGAGCTGGGTCCCTCTCTTTCCTCCTCCCCATTATTTGCTTGGGGTGTATGAGCAATTATGCAGCTAGCTTTTATTTCCCCCAGCCCCAGCCAAGCAGATCCATAGGAATTAATAACCAGGACCCGGGAGGGACCAAGGAGCCAGCTGCCAGCAGCCGGGTGCAGTGGGACAGCAGCATAGCTGCCCAAGCCAGCCGTGCTGAATGGTGCTGGAGCTGCCTCCAGCAGCCACGCTCCCCTCCATCCTGTCCCAGAGGTGTGGGGCACCTCTCCTCAGCCTTCATGCTCAACTAATATGGCAGTTAATTGCAACAAGCCAGCGGGGTCTAGCCAGGCATGGCCCCCAAGTGATGCTGAGACAGGGCAGGAGGGCGTCAGCAGGGCCGGATCCAGCACCTCTACTTGCCCGGGGGGCTGCAAGCAAATGCTTTGCTGCCTGGAGGGTCTCTGGTGGGTCTGGGGGTACGTTTAGCTGCCAGATGTGTTGAGGAGGAGCTGCTCCCCCTCCCCACGTGCCGTCTATTCCCTAGCTACCCCTCTGTAAATGGGCCACTTAATTCGAAGCCTCCAGAGGAAAGGAGAAGGGAATCTCTGGTTACGTCTGCACTTGTAAAACAAACAGTCCCAGGGCATTCCCAGGCACAGCAGTGGGACTGTCCCCATGGGAATTTTAGGCATTGCCCTGGTGTGATTTTGGCTTGGGCCAGCTCACACTGATCCAGGCTATTTTTGCTCATGGTTTAGGAGTTAGCCTGGGTCAGGGACAATCCCAGCAGGATCTGGCACACAGGCTGCCCATTTGCAAGGATGTGTTTCACAGCCTGGAGGTGGGCTGGTCTGTAGCAGAGGTCCTCAGGGCCAGAGAATAGCCCTGGGTTTGTTTAACTTTGTGTAAGGCTGTAGAGCGTCCTTCCTAGAGAGTCTGGTGATGGGCACTTTGGAAATACAGCCCCATTGACCCTGGTGTGTCTGCTCCAGGCATGTGGAAGGGTCTCTGGGTAGAGGAGTTCCCAGGCAGGGGACAGCAGTGGGACTCTTTAGTGCAGATCTTGTGAGGTCAGGGCTGGGATGAAGGTTAAGGAGAGTTTCAAGGGCTGGGCTGTGGGACAGCAGGCAGGGGAAGGACTTGGGACAGACCCCATGGGTGGGATGGGGTGGGATTCCATCCATCCACTGAACAGGAGAGACTCGGCCTATCTCCCCCCAACCTGCCTCCCCCATACATCAATACCAATGAGGCTTATTCACATATTTACTGAAACACTGTGGTGATGCCAACGGGCTTGCACCCCCAGACCCTGCCGGGCATCACTTGCCCTCTCCTACCATGGCCACACAATACAGGCTGCATTTGCACAACTGCCAAGCCTGAGGATGGGGGAAGGACGCACACACATGTATGTGCATGTATGTGCATGCATGCGCGCACGCGCCAGTGCTGGGCAGGCTCCTTGGCGTGCCGTGTGCCTGTGTTTGCGCTGTGCTTGCCATGTGTATTTCAGGGCACGTGTGGGATCTGGCAGCCCAGCACGGGTGCTTTGCGTGGGCAGGGGGTGTTTTGCTCAACACATGCCTTCATCTATGGTTGCTGTTTTGATGCAGAGAAAGACCGGGTTTTTGATGTCTGTGTGCATGCGCGTGTGCTCTGCGGGTATTTCACACATGCTGTGTGCAGCTTACACGGATGTGTGTGTGTGTTTGTACATGCATGTGTGCGTGCACATGTGTGAAGTGTGAGATCAGTGTCTCAGCTGGCCGCTGCTCCAGCTTCTGGAATCCCTGCCTCCTAGGCCATGTTATAGATGAATACACTTGAAAGCATTTTTTCCCCCTTAGCCACCAGATTTCACTGGGAGAAGAAAAGGAACCGGGCACTTTATCTTCATTAGCAGCTGGGAGCCTCTTGGGGCGGCTTTTGTCTGGGCGATGCTCCCTCCGCCCCTGCTCTTATCCCCTGTCCTCAGTCATTAGCCCTTTCCAGAGGCAAAAGGGGCTGGCTGGCAGGGTCCTGTGGCTCTGCTGTGTCCCTGTTCCTGCTGACCACCACGTCCCCCAGCCCTGTGGCCTTCTCCAGCTCCCTCGAGGCAGCAGGGCTGGGATGGGAGGGGATAGGTCTCCTTCCTTATCTCCTCTGGGAGACCCAAGAGTCATTTTAGGCCCCAAGAAGCCCCTTTAGTTGCAAGCTGCTGCCACCTCTGGGTTTGGAGCTGGCTTTGCCCAGCACTCATTCAGGGTCTGGAGGGGCTGGGGAGGGGGATGGAGGTGGCTACATGACCAAGCCACCCTGGGAGGGTGAGAGCTGGATGGGCTGAGGACAGCCCTTCCCTTCTGGAGCTGCTCATCACCAGGAAGCGCTCATGCCCGCATCCATTAATACCCAGTAACCATGACAACTGCCGGGGAGCTGTCATCCTGTCCCCAGGCCAGCCACCACAGGGGTCCTCACAGAGGGGTCTTGGGGCAGAAGCTTTCCTTGAATCGCTGCTATGTGCAGGGTGGCACATGGGCTGTGCATTGCCCCGCTGCTGAGGCCTGGGGCAGTTTGGAGGCGATACAGCACCGCTCCCCCCAGGGTGCCAGGGCATCCCCGAACAGGGCCAGGGCTGCTGCTGCCGGGAATGGGGCAGGATGCCGAGGCCACCTCAGCTGTGGGGAGGGCTTCGGGAAAGATGGGGGCAGAGATGGTCTCTGCTCCCCTCCTGCTAGCCCAGATGCTGGGGGTTCAGCGAGACAGTGAGGCGGGGGTGTCAGGGGCAGACTGCCTTAGGTAACATTCCTTCCCACTTAAAAGGAGCCATAAATCACTCACTCTTTATTAAAAGCTCTGCCCGACTGGGAGAGAAATGTCAGGAGCATAAATCAACCCCACCGCTCTCTTGCAAGGGTCCTGGCTTGCCAAGGACTGCTCCCTCCGCTGTCCCCAGGTAGGGCACGGCACCACCATGCTCTTTGCATCCATCCCCATGGACGAGGGACAGGGATACAGGTCAGGGCCTGGTGATGGGAGGTCTCGAAAACCCAGCCTCCCCGTGCAAATCCTTACGCCGGAGGGTTGGGAAGGAATAAAAGTGGGGCCCACCCAGAGGGCACGGGCTTTTTTGGCCCAAGTCCTCTGCTTCCCCCTGCACCCCAGGGCCGCCGCGGGAGCTGGCAGCGCCCCGGCCAGCCGGGTGCGGGGTTGTTGCGGGGATGCCGGTGCGGGCCCGGCGCAGCCGCGGGCGGAGAGCACCCTCTCCTGGGGCCGCCGGGAAGGAGACCCCCTTCTTCCTCCGCCTGCCCGGCGGTGAGGCGGGCTGCCTTTCCCCACTCACTCACCCTTTGCTCAGCAACTGAAACACCCCGGCTGAAGCCAAACATCCCCCGCAAAGCCCCTGATATCCTACTGCCAGCAAGGATTTTGCCCTAAAAGATGGGGACTGGCCCCATTTTGCAGTTCTGCCTACACCAGGAGCAGGGATGGGGGCTACAGCAGGTGGGAAAACACCCCACCATAGCACCCAAGGGCCAGCTGTGCATCACAGGGTGCCCGTGCCTGCCTCCTGCCTGCACCGAGTGGGGCCAGGCAGGGGAAGAGAGGTAGGAAAAACCCTGAGCGGGAGAAGGACTCGCTTACGCAGCGTTAAAGCAGCCAGCACCAAGGTAGCTGCGCTTGCTTCGCCGTCTCCTGTTTTTCCAGTTAGATGCGTGGCTTAATATAGCAGCACTTATGTTGTAAAACATCACTCATAAAACACAGAGGATGTGCTGTGTGGGAGCATTCACAAGCCAATCCCCAGCTGCTTTTTGATGTTGGCTTGGAAATCGCAGCGTCCTGGCAACGGCTGCTCGCTGGGGTTTGTGTGCAGCCGGGCCAGACCTTCCCTGGGTGTAAGCCTGCAGAGATCTCCAGGCTCTGGTTGAGCTTTGAGGATTTCTATCTCCTCCAGGATCTCTGTCTGGAGTGAAGTGGATGGAAGCTACTGGGGGGTACTGGGGTACATGTGTGCAAACCACCCACAGATCTCAGCCCACGCCTGGTACCATGGAGCTGGTCCCATGGGAGCCTTTCCTTAGTTAGGAATCGCAGGTACGGCAAACCCCTGGGCCCAGGGGCTGGGCAGCGACCAGCAGCACCCATTGGTGGTGACAGCAGTGGCTGTGCGTACCGAGGATGCAACAAGTTTCTGCAACAGGTCTGGTCTCCCCACATGCTCAGCTCCATCAGCTGTGTCAATGGGAGAAATCACTGCCTTGGCTGCTCACAACAGTGCTGGCCAGTCTCAAACGACTTCCCCAGAGAGGGAACAGGCTGATAAAGAAAGCTGCTTGGGCAAAATTGGCCAGGCTCAGGCAGTTTGCATGGAGCCAGGCATCCCCACATGGGAAGGCTGAGCACTGGGGGCCTCATCCTGCGTGGAGGGGAGGGCTTGGCTCTGTGGGGTACCACCAGGCTGGAAGAGGCAGCCAAGGATAGCTCATCTTCCTAGCTCATCCCAGGCCTCAGCTGGAGAGGGAATGGACTGGAGAGGGAAAGAAAGGGGGTGAGGGGGAAGGAGCTGGGATCTTCTTGCTTGGGAAACCGCTGGGACTCTTCCATCAAAGGGAAGGAAGCCTTACACGCAGGGCTGCAGGCTTTCATGAACCGCTTGCTGCAAAGCCCGGCCCCCATGGGTCTGTTTATCCTGGCACGGGAGAGCCCATAAACCACAGCCCTGAGCCAGCCCATGGAGTACGGCTTTCCTCCCCACTGCAGCTCCGGTGGCAGGGCTGGGACAGCCTGGCAGGGGCAGGGAGGTGAGCCACCACCTGGGCATGGCTGCCAAGCCTGGCTCGTGCATGGCCACCACCCAGCTGGGCTGTGGGGAAGGTGTCCCCGTCCCTGCATCCCCAGAGCCAGCAGCAAGCCCTTCTGCTCCCATCAGCTCTCCAGGACCATGCTCAGTCCCCATACAGCATCTCTGGAGTGGCTGAGGGTCACCAGGGCACAGGGGTCTTGGGGTCCCATCTCAGCTACTCCCAAACCCGAAAGTAGGTCCCATCCCAAGGGCAAGGGGCCACAAGCAGTAGTGGAAGCTTATCACCACAGCCAGCTGGCACCCCCAAAAGGTCTGCCCCGTTAAGTGTCTCTCCCAGCTAGGCTGACCCAAGGTGCCCTGTAGTTTCCCACGTTCCCTCCCGCCTGCCACCCGTCATATTTTGCATTTCTCCCTCTATCTTATCTCCCCACTGGCTCACCCCTTTGCAGCTGGTCTCTTGTTTTCCCTCTGCCTTCTCCCTTGCTCCTTGGCCCCACCTGCTCCAGCTCCAGCCTGGCTCCCGTGCTGAAGGGCCTCGAGGCAGGTCCCTGATAAGAGCCAGACCAAACAAGAACCTTTTGTGCCACGCTGAGCTCATCCGGAGGAACTGGGCAAAGACCTGGCCTGGGCAGAGCAAGAGTGATGCATGGAGGGACCGAGCAGTTCAGTGCCTCCGTGCAGTGCCAGACATGCAGCACGATCCCACCTCAGTTTCCCCACTTCTCTGAAAATCCTTCCTTTACCCCTGCTCACGGCAGCATCCCTCCCTTGAGCAGGGGAGGGAAAAGGGCCTGTGCCGAGAGGGCTGAGCTGGGGAGGGAGGGCGCACATCCTGCTGAGAGATGCTGTCAGTGCTGAGCCCTGTGAGCACAGCAGGCCTGGCAGCCAGCAAGTGCAGGGAATAAAATTCACTCCCCTCCCGGCCCACTGCCGGGTTAATATTCCCCCTAATGACAGACGGCTCCTTTTATCCTCTCTCGCGCTCCCGCCAGTGATTTAATCTTGGAACAAGCCATGATTATTTCCTGTACAGCTGCCTCCCTTGCTTCCACCGCAGACCAGGCTTGACAGCATCCCACCAGGCAAGGAGCAGACCCTCCTCTGGAGCCCCACCCCAGCCACAACTGAGGGCAGAGAGACCCTCTCCAGACCCCTGCCTGCCTGGTCCCCTTGCCCCTGCCTGTCGTGCACTGAGGGTACTGTGGGGAGAGGAGGGACAGTCTGTGATGGGACCCCTGCATGGGGCTGGCAAGCATCAGGGGAGAAAAGGGGCTAGGGAAGGTTGTGGATTGCTTGACCATGGGGTCTTCCAGGTCCCAGCTTCATGGGGCAGGTCTAGGGCTGTGAGAGGAGGCTGGTGGGTCTCAGGCTGGCTCCCTGGAGTTAGCACGGTATCAGCACAGAAACATCTACCCCTGGATCCCTCCAAGCTAGGGTACAGGGCAGCTGGATCTCAGGCAGCCGGTCCTCAGCAGCACTGAGCCAAGGCCAGAGGCAGTGAGAAGGCAGGTGAAGGATATGCCCTCATGGCCCTTTGCATCTCACAGGGCTGCAGTGCCTGAGCAGATGCACCCCAAGGTCAGGACCACAGAGCACACGGCCTGGGATCCCCTCTCAACGGCCACAGCAGAGCCGGTGGCATGGCCTGCAGGAGCTCCAGAGGGTCAGGGGTCCTTGGGAACCCACAGGCAGCTACAACAGACAAGATCTGCTTTATATGGAGAGCTTGACAGGGGCTGGGACTGACTCCATCCTCATCTGTGCAGTGAATGCAGTCAGCCCCAAGCACAAGAAAAACGTGAGGCCAGAACACCACTGAAGACAATCTCCTGAGACTCCCCTTGTGTGGCTGTTGGGGAAGCGGCTTCCAAAACACTGGGTCAATATCCACTGTCTACCTGCAAATGGGCGACTTCCCTGTGTTGCTGGGCAGGTGGGGCTAGTGGGGGTCAGCACTTGTCGCCAGAGCACCTGAACAGGACGTGCATGCTTGTCATTCACACGTGCGTTACCTGGAGGGCTGAGGATGGCCAGGATACCTCTTGCCAGGGCAGGGGAATGCAGCAGGAAATCAGGGCTGGCCCAGGGCCACTCCAGCAGCAGCAAAACATAGGGTGCAGCTCCACCTGGTGGGCAGCGAGGCCCCCCCAAGTGTCACGAGGTCCCTTTGGCCACCACACGGGGACAAGGTGCCCCAAGAGCTGGAGCCTATGGCCCTGCCTTCCCTGTCACCACTAGGAAACAGAGCCAGGGGATGGCAGCCTCACCCCGGGGTCTGGGCTGCTCCAGCTCTTAGGGATGCTGGGGCAATGTCAGCCTGTGGCTGCACACGCTGCTGCACGCACACAAATGCATCTCCACACGCACACAACTGGGACAGCTGGTAGAGAACCAGCCATGGCCCCACGACCTGGCCTTTGCTTGCTGAGGCTCCCATGTACCTGCAGGAGGAGGTTAAATGAAGGGAGCTGCCTCCCTGCCAGATGGAAGCAATCCTGAGTGGCTTGACTGCTCAGCTCCTGCCAGCCAGGGAGTTGTGGGAAAAAGTCTGACCTGGAAACTGGGAATCCTGGGCTCAGCACCCAGCATCCTACATGATTCTGGACAAATCCTTGCTGCTTGCCATGGAGGAGCACTTGCACAAATGCTTTCCTTGTCCTGTGCATCCCTCTGCCCTCTTCCCTCTGCTCTGGGATGCTTCTCACACACAGCAGCACCCTGTGCCACCCCTTCCAACCCAGCACAGAGACCTCAGCCCCTTCACCCACAGCCCTTTTGCTGCCAGGAGGCCTGAGAGATGCCCCCCTCTTCTGTGCAGGCTGCAGGTTGGGTCTTCACAGGCGGGTGATGGGTAGCAGGGAGGAACCACCACCAGGACAACAACCAGACAGTTTCCCTCAGACAAGTGGCAGCTTCCTCCAGCTACGCCAGTGCTCCTGACAGCCAGAGAGTCTCCACAAAGCGGAGAGGCAAAGATTTGGCGTGATGGGCCGGGCACGGAGCCGCTGGAGCAAGCCTGCGCCCAGCTCCAGACAACCTGGAGATGAGGAGGGGACGCGGAGCAGCGGGGAGCTCCGAGGGCGGCTGCCGCGAGAGGGCAGCAGAACCCCGGGCCGGGGCACCCTCCGGGGGCACCCCGGAGCCCTCCCGGGAGCCGCCAGCCCGGGGACTCGCACAGACCCGCCTCACCCCTTCAGGGACTCCAGCGCAGAGACCACCCGCCATCTCCCCGTGCTGGGCTGACAGGGGCTCTCCTAACGGAGCCTTAATTGTCTGCGGGGGGGCGGATAATTAGCTCCTTCATTAACCTCTACCAGCCTGTGGCTGTGTGGGTCTCCTCCTGCCGCAAGACCATAGGGGTGTGCTGGCAGGCATTTAAGCAGCCTATGGCTATGCTTGGGCTTCCTAGTTATACCTTCCTGTCCCACTCAGAGCTGAGACCTTCTTCCCTTATGGGCTTTAAGGGCAGCAGTTCTGGGAGGAATATAGGCTGCGAGCATAGCCCCAGTGTCAATCCCCATCCTTGCCCTCATGCCAGTGAGGGGTACTTTCCCCCCCACCAGAAGCCAGGGGCTGCCCAGTTCCAGGACCCCCCTCTCTGCCCAGGGATCAGGAAGCAGAGATGTGTTTCCATGTTGATTCAAGGCTTGGCTCTGCCTTGCACGGTTTCCACCCAGAGGAGCTATGTTTCTCTGGCTCTCTGAGCCATTCCCAGCACTGCCGTTCAGCAAACGGCAGGACAAAAATAGCTTCTCTCCAGGTGCTGCAACAGGGCTGCTTGACTCAGCTGTGCTCTGCTCCACTCTGCTGCATGAACCCTGGGCTGACCCTGGAGCAGGGACTGCACAAGCTCCTCCAGCCACCTTAGGTAGGCACTGTCCCCCACCCTGAGCCACACTAAGGGGGTACCACAGGGCAAGCCCAGATCAGCTTCAGGGTCTACAGAGCCACAGCTGCAGCCTCTCTCCCTTGAGAACTGGGAAGGGGAAGGATGGAGGGGGACCAGGGATGGAGAAGGGAGAGGTGCCTGGGCTGGGGTGCTCAGAAGCACAAGCAGGTTTCTCTTCCCTGGGTGCTGCATACAACATGCCAGACAGGTCCTCTGGGGCTTCCCAGCCAGTATGAAGACTGTGAGCTCCATCTCCATGGCTAAAGCAGCACAGCGCAGGAACTGGCTGGCCAGCCGCTGCCAGGGAGACAGTCCTTTTCCCTGCCTGTTTCTGCCAATGCAGACAGACCACAGCACAGCAAGTGAGCTATTAAAGTACAGCTCCAGCCAGCCAGCAAACACGCACTCATTCATCATTCTGGAGCAGGCAGGGGGATGTGCCAGCTGCTTTCAGCCAGGACCCCTCACAAAGCCCGTGCCCAATACCTTGGCAGCCTGGAGTGAGCTGGGATCAGACTAGGGGGCTCAGGACCCTCCAAAATGCCTTTTCATGTCCTGGGGGTGCTGTGAGAGCTGCCCTGCCCCAGGCTGGGAGCTTGTGCATTTGTGAGCCACAGTCCCAGCATGGCTGCATCATGCAGAGACAGCTTGGAGAGGACATGAGGGTTGGTATGGGTTTCACCAAGGCCTGACCTGCCCCCACGTTCCCACCTGCACCGGGCAGGCAGAGCTGCACAGCTCTGTGCAGTGGAGGCTCAACTCGGGTGGAACAGAGCAGGAGACTGGCTGCCAGGCACCTACAGGGAGCTGTGTGGTTCCTGCAGGTCAACACCAGCTCTTTTAGAGCCTGTGCACAGTACTGCCTGGTTTTACCCCTGCTTCTCTCCTCTGGTGCTGCTCTCTCCCTGTCAGTCTCCATCCCTGGAGCCCAGCCAGCTGTGCTGGGTACAAGAGTGCTCCAACTCCCCATCTGGAACACACCTGATTCAGGACAGGGTTACCCCTTTACACAGCCCAAATTAGGGGCCTGGACAAGAAACCATCCCTTTGCTGGTGCTAGCATGTAGATGAGGTATGTGTTGTCCTGGCTAGAGTGACCCTTAGTAGCAGGGTATCTGTGTATACCAACAGCGTCCTGGCAAATCCACACCACCGGCAGCTGAAGATCTGGCCAAGAGCAGGAACCTGAGAGCAGCTTTGAGACTGACCATGCCTGGAGCCCTACTCCATTCCTCCATCGCATCCAAGGGCATGTCATTCCCAGTACCTGGGGTGGGAACCCCAGTTCCCCAGGGAAGGGAAACGCTGCCCTCCCCTCCTGCTTTGTGCCTTTCCCTGCCAACTGACCATTTACAACTGACACCTAAAGGAAGAGCCAAGCAGAGATGGCCCTAAGCACATAGCTTGTGCTATATCGTTGCCTACCAACCTCAGAGCTAGAGCCTAAAGGGTAAAACTGAAGAGGGGGGGGAAAAAAAACTTCCTCTTTCACGTGGAAGAGCGGCTGCCTCACAAGTAAGCTGCAAAGCTGCTTCTTTACCTGCATAAGAAACATCCTGCTGTTCTTATAGGGCTTCAGTAATTCCCTAGTGCTTGCAGGAAGCCCTTGCCGCTGCCAGCAGCACTGGCTTGGGGACGGGCTATGGGCTTACTGACCTCCTCTACCCCAGAGCTGCTCCCACAGCAGGACACAGGAGCTGCAGGCAAGAAGGGAATAACTGGCCCTGGAGCTCTGCTGCTGCTCATGGCTGAGGCCTCAAGCTGCATCTCTGAACAGCCCTGGGCTGGATTCTTAAACAGGCTTCAGCCAAATCTGTCCCCTGGGAGCAGTAGGAGATGCACACGCACTGAGCTGCTCTGTGCTGGTAACCGCAAGCCCAGCTGGGGGAGGCAGGGGAGCTCTCTGGTCTGGTCCTCTGTGTAAAAGGAAGCAAAGGCCGGTGCATCGCTGCCGAATACAAATAGCCCTTCTTAATGAGTTCAGGGAAGCCAATTTGGGAGAGCTCATCAGGGTGGGGGTGGCTTCATGTGTTTCAGATGAAGCAATCTGAGAGCAATTTTACTCCAGCAGGAGCAAGCAGTATGCAGGAAGGACTCTGCTTCCTCACCTGCAAAATTCAGCTGTGGGTTTCTGATGAGACCATGTTTGCACACCAGAAAATCAGTCCATCATCAAACATGCAATGAGAGCAAAGAGCACAAGCTCCTTCCTATCCCCTCCCTAGGGCTCCTCCATCCTCTCAGCTAGGTTGAAGCCAGCTTTGTATATCTAAAGGTGCTGACTTAATTTTCATCAGAAACCTCATCCTGATTTTCTTCCTCTGTATTTGTATCCCTTTACCAAATCCTCCTGGTTACTTCAGTGCAGCCTAAGCTGGCCTTGGGTAGGTGATGCTGGCCCAGATCCAGTTTGATTCTGGCCACTCCCAAAGCAAACCTCTGTGTGCACATGTGCATGTTCTTTGCAGATCCCACTGCAGCCTCCTGCAAGGAAACAGCAGGATGTGGCTGGCCACAGCACAGGATATGTGGGAATGGGACTTTGCCCCTCTTCCCTGCCATGGCACAGAGGCCACAGCCTCTGCTCTGGCCCCAGATGTGGGACATCAGCCCCAGGCATAGGGAGGCCCAGCTGGAGGTCTGAAACCCAGCTCTGAGCCTGCGCTTTCATTGCAAACACCTCCAGCATCAGCACTGCAGGAGGAAGTGGGGGGGGCCGGCTTAGCTCCTCCCGGTTGATAATTCATTACCGCCTGTTAGCCTGGATCCATCCGGCAGCAGCTACATCCTGGCACTGACACGTGTTCATTTCACACATAAAATGCTGTATCAAAATACATCATTGAGACATTCTCCCTGAAACCTTTCCCAGCTGCCTCTCCCGGCACTTTACATGCAGAGGCAGTCCCAGCAGTTGGGGCATTTTGTTCCTAATGGATGCCTGGCACCTGCTGTAGCAATCAGAGCTGCAGGATCCATCCTCCAGCTCGTGAGAAATACAAGGGGGATCTTCCTGCAAGGGGCAGGGAGGCAGCAAGCAGAGGGTGCAGGTTTCATCCATGGTGTGCTCGGATCCAGAGGAAGAGAAGCAGCCTGTGTGCACATGGCTGGCTTACCGCATACCATTTTGCAATGATGTGGAAGTGCAGCATCTTTTCCCTCCTCCCCTGAGGGCTCTGGGAGCCCAGGGTTGGCTGGTCTTGCCTTGGGGACCTGGAGGAGGCCCCTTCCCCTTTCTCCGAGGTCCCTGACTTTGGCTTGATGCTGGTGACTGTCAGCATGGCGATTAATCTCCCTTCCAGGGCTGAGCAGGAAGAGGTAGGGCAGATGGGGGACTCACTGTTTGCACAGCAGGTGCTGGGGATGCTCCCCCAGGCTGGGTGCCTCCTGACTCCCTACAGAGCTGCGCCCAGGGTCGGGCTGGTTCTCAAGAGCGCTGGGGCTCTCCCACCAAGCCTAGGCCCTTCCTGGCAGCTGTCGAGTGACAGCCAGCCTTTCCCCAGCCCCAAGCCTTCTCCAGCTGCCCCTCCAGAAGGCACTCATAGTCTTCCTGACCTTCACTCCTCCTCACCCTCCCCTCTGGCATTTCCCAGGGCTCTTCTTCCCCACTGGGTCCCCCTAGCACCATTTGGAAGGGGTGGGTGGGGGGGGCGGGTCTGCTGGTCTGGGAAGGTTCATCCCTCGCCTTGTAGGTAAGAATACAGAGCAGAACCCCAGTGAGAGCGGCCAAGTTCAGAAGACCCCCCCCCCCAGACCCTTCCTGTGTCCCCTGCCCCCTGGGCTCCCCCCCGCGGGGCCCTGGCTCTCCCCGCGTCCCTAACAGAGAGGGCTGAGAGGCTGGGATAGCACCGCGGGTCCCGGCCCCCCTCCCCCCCGGCGGGAGCACCGGGCGAGCCCCTCGCCGGTGAAGGTCGCGCCGCCGCCGGTTCCCCCGCCGCCCACCGGCGAGGGGGCGGGCCATACCGGGGGCCTGTGCGGTGGCGATTGGCTGGCGGCGGGGAGGCGGGGAGCGGCGGGGCCGCGGCTGGCTGCAGCGGCGGGCGCGGAGCCCAGAGCGGGCGCGGCGGAGCATCCTCGGGCACCGCGGCCCCGGTGCGGGCGGCCGCCTCCCCCCGCAGCCCCCCGGCCTCCTATGGGCGGTGCCGGCGCCCCGGCCCCCGCACGCCCGTCCCGCTCGGCGTTAGCATGGGCACGGTGCTCTCCCTCTCCCCCGCCGCCTCGTCGGGCAAGGGCGGCGGCGGCGGCGGGGGGCTGCTGGCCGACAAGGCGCCGGGAAGGGTGCCGGGGAAGGGCGAGAGCCGGCTGAAGCGCCCCAGCGTGCTCATCTCGGCGCTCACCTGGAAGCGGCTGGTGGCCGCCTCGGCCAAGAAGAAAAAAAGCACCAAGAAGGTGACGCCGAAGCCCGGCGGCGGCGGGGTCCCGGGGGGACCCCCGGGCCAGCCCGACCCGCTGGTGGTGCAGCGCAACCGGGAGAACTTGCGCAAGTCGGTGGTGGGGCCGGCCGACGGCGCCAAGCAGGGCCCGCTGGCCGTGCCGGTGCCCACCGTGCCCTCGGCGCCGCAGGAGCTGCACCCGGGCTCCGGTGGGGGCAAGCCGCCGCCGCCGCCGGCGGCCGGTAACCGCGCCCCGGGCTCCCCGCGCCGCGTGGTGGTGCAGGCGTCCACCGGCGAGCTGTTGCGCTGCTTGGGGGACTTCGTGTGCCGCCGCTGCTACCGGCTGAAGGAGCTGAGCCCCGGCGAACTCATCTCCTGGTTCCGCAGCGTGGACCGCTCGCTGCTGCTGCAGGGCTGGCAGGACCAGGGCTTCATCACCCCGGCCAACCTGGTGTTCGTCTACCTGCTGTGCCGGGAAGCGCTGCGGGGCGAAGACATCGGGAGCCAGGCCGAGCTGCAGGCCGCCTTCCTCACCTGCCTCTATCTCGCCTACTCCTACATGGGCAACGAGATCTCCTACCCGCTCAAGCCCTTCCTGGTGGAGGGCGACAAGGGGCGCTTCTGGGAGCGCTGCCTGGGCATCATCCAGCGCCTCAGCGCCAAGATGCTGCGAATCAACGCAGACCCGCACTACTTCACGCAACTCTTCCAGGACCTCAAGAGCGAGGGCGAGGGCGGAGACGGGTCCAAGCACTGGACGATCAGCCTGGACCGCTAGGGAGGTACCGGGCCCCCGGCGCCGGGGGCGGAAGGGGCCGCGCACCGAGGGGCGGGGGAGGCGAAGGACTGCCGGATTCCCCCCCCCCCCTCCACGGAGACGCTGCCTGGACCCTCCCTGCTCCAGATCCGGCCGCTCCCCACCCCCCCCTTCCGACCCCGGCTGGGGGCTGCGCTCCGGCACACCGAGACGGAGAAGAAGACCGGGGGGGGGGGGGGGTTGGATGGGTGGGGGTGTCCCTCCCGCCTGCGCGACTTGGGGGGGGAGGAGGCTGCCGAGGAGCGGAGGCCCCTGGATGCGTTTTCTCTAAAAAGAAAAAAAAAAAAAAAGGAGGGGAGGGGAATATAGCTGGGGGTCCGGGGCAGGAGGGTGGGGGGTCTGCTGGGCGCTGGAGGCCCCGGGCAGGGGGTGCATGTGAACGCCCCCCACGCTGCCTGGGCGGGCCGGGCCCGGCCCCTCGCTGCGGCCCCGGAGCTGTCCGTGGTGCTGGAGCCGCCGCCGCCGAGCAGACAAAGGCGGGGGGGGGCGGGCAAGGCCGGGGGGGCCGCGGGCTTTCGTGTCGTGGGTGCTGCCTCCCCCTCCACCTCCGCGTGGCGGACACGGTCGTCCCCCCCTCCCCGGGCATGGGCGTCGCTGCCCCTCACCCTGCGGGAGCCCGCTTGCCCCTTTGTTTGAGCCGCTGGGGGGGGGGGCGCCCCCCCCCCCCCTCGCGGGTAACCCCCTCCCCGGTGCGCCCCCCGAAACGGGGCTCTGGTGGGGTGGGCGCCCCCATCCTCCCCCCTTGGCTTGCTGCGGAGAAAGGGGTCTGTGCCAGAGGAGGCCTAGGGAGCCTGGGGGGGGAAGGGGCCTGCTCCGGGGGGGGTGTCCCCTCTCCTCTTGCTTTGCTTCACTGGAGAATAAAGAGGTGGCCTGGACGGGCCTGGTGGTGGCTCCCTGGACTTGCTGGGCTGAGGGGTGCAAGGCAGACGGGGGGGGTACCCCAAGGTCCTGGTCATGCCCCCTCTCCTCCTCAAGAGGGATGGGGGGGCTGGTTCTCAGATGGGGGTTTACTCCCTGGTGTGAGTTGAGGGTCAGAATCTCACCCTGTTTGTTGTGCCCAAAGCCAGTCCTGGTACACCTGAGTGCCCCTTGGCTCCCTGTGAGCCCTCCTGGCCTCCTCCATTCCAGACAGAAATGTCTGATGTCTGTCTGCTGGGTTGGGTTTAACTAGGATCCTACAGCCCCATTTTCTTTTTTTTTTTTTCTTTTTTTTTTCCTAAAGCTACCCTCCCCCCCATCTCTGCTCTGCAGGGCTGGGCTCCCTTCCCCTGCAGCAGTAGGCTGTGGGGGCTCTGTTGCTAGCCTGGTTACCAGCCCTGTGCTTCTGCAGACCCCCAGGGAGTGGGGTGGAGAAGGGGAAGGCTTTGCCTTTCTCATAGCTGGTTGCTATGCTTCAGGCCACTGAATTTGCCAGGGCTTCTTTAGCAGAATCCACAGCACATGGTCTCTTGTTGGGGTCTGCATCCAGTGCTCCCCAGCCCCTGTGAGCCAGGCGCTTGGGCTCCCCTCAGCCAGGAAGAGCTGTGCTGGCTCTGCAGGTCATGGAGGGTAAGCTGGATTCTCTCTACCTTTGTGTGCATCAGCAGAGCTGCTAATTAGGCCCAATCTGGCTCATTCAGGCAAAGCTGTGCTGCCAGGAAGACAGCACAGATGTCCCTGTGACGGGGGCTGACCTGGCAGGGTGCTGTGCAAGGCTTTTCTGTGGCTGCATAAACCCACCAAGAACTGTGCTGCTCCCCTCCTCCCTGTCCCTAATGGGTGCTCTTGTCCCTGCCTTTAGATTGACATTCATGTGACCTTGTGGTGAGCTGTCTGGGCCAAAACATACTCGCAACCCACCCCCACCCTGAATTTGGCCATATCCATGTCTTGTGCTGGGGAAGGTAGCAGCTCTGACTTACTCTGGCTTAAACTGGGGTGGAATTGGACCCTTAGAGCCCCTATAGGGATGCTGGGGGAGCCCTGACTCTCCTCTGTCAGTGTTTTGCAGAGAGGGAGACTGAGTCAGGGGGAGAGGAAGCAGCATGCCACAATCCAGCAAGTAGGGTCTGCAGCATAGCATGGTGGCACCCAAGCCACAGGTGCTGGCTGTCTCCACCCTGAGCTGGGGGTGTTTGTCCAGTGACCCCCTACCCCCAGACTTGGGGCTTTATAGAGTCTCATCTCCAGAGCTGAACAACCTGCCAGCACCGGTGGACATTTCTTACCCTACAGATCCCCTTGGGGACACTCTCAGGGTCCTTCCAGCCTCAAGCCCCAGCCTTTTAAAATGCTTCCAGCTGCAGCGAGGCCGTGTCCTTCCCTCCTCCCTTGTGCTTCATTGATTAAGAGTGCTAGGCCTCGTTGGGGGATTTAGGAAGAGCTAATTGCAGACTGGTAATTGAAGACAGCTTGGAGTCTCTGGAAATGTCAAGGAATGAGAGACTAGATGCTCCTGTGCATTTAAATATGCATCGTTGACTCAGCCAGAGCCTTACTGAGGGGAGGGATGTCTGGTTTTCCCTCCCCCAGGGGACCTTGTACAGCTGCTGAGGGGAGTGGGGCAGGCGCAGCACTTAACCTTACCTTGCTTGGGAGCCTCCTGCTCCCCGCAAGGCAAGGGGGAGGTGGCAGGGGACACAAGTAGGGGCAGGGGTTGAGGTTGGGAATCCTCAGACAGGCCTTGGAGCTTGGCATTTTCCCCTCCCAAAAGCTGTGTGCTTTAACCTGCCAGACCCCTGTGCTGCTGCACAAAGCCATGGGGGTCTGGGCTCAGGAGCCAGCTGTGGGGCAGCAGTAGGGGGATGGATAGAGCTTGTCCCCAAACTTGTGATCCCTGCAGCCATCCAGTGCTCCCTGAGGAGCAGTGAGGGGCTGAGACACTCCCAGGAGGGGCTGAGAAGCCCCCCTCGCTGCCAGCCACAGGGCCCAGCAGTGTTCGGTGTTGCAGGGATGAGGGATTCACATCGGGCTTGGGGCTCAGAGGCAGAGCAGCAGGGCCAAGTCAGGGATCCATCGACACAGGGTCTTGGTGAAAGATACCAGCACTTTCCTAGTTTGAAATTCCTCCAGCGCAACACATCTCTCTGTGCCTCACAGTGGATGCCCAATCTGCTCCACCCCATGCTGCAGCAGGGGAGGTGGGCACAAGCTGCATGGTGCAGCCTGCAGTGGGTTCAGCCCCTCCTGCCCCAGGGAGATCTCTCTTCAGGCCATAGCATCCTTCTCTTGCTCTCCAAGGGTGCATGGGGCTGCTGGAGGCACCCTTGGTGGCAGTGGGTCCCTGGGATGTGTAATCACCCATGAAAAGGGGGTCTCTGCCCAGAGCTCGAGGAGCAACAGCTCTGTGAGACTCCCCTTGCCCTGCTGCTCTGTCTGCAGAGCAAACTCCATGCACTGGATGTGCTGGCCATGGCACTGGGGCATGGAGGAGTGATGGGTGGCTGGAGCAGCCAGCCTGGCAAGCTGTGCCTCCTCCTGCCAGACAAACAGTGGGGAAGCTGTGCTCTTGCTATTAAGAGTTGGCAGCATTGCCCAGAGTGACTTGGAGCTGCTCTGTGGGGAGGAAACTGCTCCGGATGATGCAGACCCGGTGCCCACGTGTCTGGTGAAGGACCTGTCTCAGCCCAGCTTTCTACGCAAGCCCTTCTCCGTTCAGCAATCTGGATGACGGATAACATGTTCCTCAGGGCAGATGGAAGTGGGAGGTCTCTCTTCTGCCTCTGCGGGAGCTACTCGGACACTGGCTCCATCGCAGCTTCAGGCTGTTGCTGCTCTGCTGGATTGGGGATGACTTGTGGGTGCAGGTTTCTGGTGCCCTCCCTGCTCCATGGCACTTTGGTCACAGCTGCTGGTGGGATGTCTAGGAGGGAAGATGTGGACCAAGTGACTCAGGGAGATGGCAGTAAATGGCAGAGAGAGCGTGAGGAGTCCTGGTCTAAATTGACTAATGAGATATTTGTACCCAGGGAGGGGCAGGACAACTGCCACAGGGTCTCAGCTGATGGGGGACACATCCAGGCTGGGGTGGGAACCTGCAAGAGGCTTTGATCTCTGCCTGTGTCCAGGGTAGCCCAGCGGAAGGCATGAGACCGAGGGAGGTGGGACAGCAGACAGTTTGGTCCCCGCTGTAGCCAAAACATGGCCTGTGGCATTGCCTGGCTGGTGGATATGGGATGAGGAGCACAGACTGGGGACAGCTCTGCGCCAAGAAGCTGGGGTGGGTGGAGAAGGGGAAACGGATGCCTTGGAGCCCTGCTGTGATGGTTAATCCTTCTGCCATGGAGCCCAGCAGAGCAGAGGGCCAGGGCTGCCTAGGCTGGGGCATTACCTCAGCCCACTGAGAGCTGAGCATGGAGGTTACCCTGTGCTGTGTCCCCTGCCTGTCTCACGGTCCTGTGTCACCCCTGAGGACGGAGGTCCTTGGGGGACAGCCAGGCAGCACCAAGCTGTGGCCCCGGGCAGTCGTGGGGAGCCTGCCCCAGGGAGTGAGTACTCCCCGGGCTGGACCGGGTGCCAGTCCCTCATCAGAAGTCCTGCATTAGAGCATAATCTGGCATTAGCGCATTAATCCAGTCCTCCCTGCTGCCCAGCCCCTGCCCTCAGCAGAGTCCGGCCCAAGGTCTCAGTGTACAGCTGTGCAGGAGCAGCACCAGGACACCAGAGAGCAGGTGGCAGTGGGGGCAAGGTTTGGGGCTCCACCCAGAGCATCCCTGTGTCTGGGGAGGACAGTGAGCAGGGAAGAAACCTGAAGTGCATCCAGGACCTGGGGGAAGAGAAGTCCAGGCCAGGGGGGTTTATGGTGGCAGTACAGCCCCAGCCCCGAGCACATTGGCGAGGGAGAAGGCAGCATCTTTTGGGATCATCACGGTTGGTTCCTTGGAGGGTTTTCATGAGGGGTTTTGGAGCCTGACTGTCAGCACCTGTGGGCTCCGGCTGAGCCACACTAAGTCATGAAGCACTTTGCAGGGAGCCAGGCCAAGGGAAGGTGGCGTCTGGAGAGAGGATGTGAGTCAGCAGTCTGGGGGTGGTGGTGAGCCAAGGAGCCACCGCAGCAGGGATGTGGAGAGGAGGAAACAGGTGGGGATTGGGAGAGCTGGAGGGGGAGCATGGGTGGGCAGGGTGGCAGCCCATGTCTCGTGGCACAGACATGACCTGGCTGTGCTGTGAAGGCTCTTGCTAGCATGAGAAATGAAGCAAGTGGTGACATGACTCTGCTAAAATAGGAGAGGGGCTACTCCGTCCCCCCTCTGATCCCTTACTGTGGGGCTGGGAGGCTTTGGGGGAGTTGGAGGGGTCCTCCCGCCATCTTGGCAAGAGGCTGAGGCCAGGGCAGGGCTCAATCCTGCCCTCTTGCTGGCTAAGCAAAGCCAAAGACAAAGATACATTTTTTTCTTTTTAAGTAGGAAAAAAAACCTTCTGCCTTTAATCACAAGGCAGAAGAAGAAGCTGCCAGGCCATGTGTGCTGCTCCTTCACTCTTCCCAGTACAGACTGAGGCCCTTTGGGACCATGTTCCCCCATCTAACCCTGGGCAGGGCACCTGAGGACTCCCCACAGGGAGGTCTGGAGCCTGCGGGTGCACTGGGGCCATGCACCCTGCTGCCAGCCACCTAGGACAAGCTCCCCACCCAGCTGGTGCACTCCACTGCCAGGGACGGTGCTCCCCCATCAGCCCCCCAGGCTGGGCACCCCCGTTCAGGGCCAGGGACGATGCTCTGCCAGGAGCCATGCTGGGCTCGGCCCCGCTCGCCCATTGGCAGGATTTTGCTGCAGTCTGCTCTGAGCCGGTGGTTTTGGTGACTGAAGAAAGCGGCACTGCTGGCAGGCTGGGTCAGATGGGGCTCTGGGGAGGGGGGAGGCTGGGTTGGGTGGGAGGTGATGCTCTGTCCCCCCCCCCCCCAATAAACACAACATGGGGTGGGGGTGCTACTCCTAGTGGGGCCTGGGGATGGGAGCATCCCGAGTTGCCATGGTGACATCAGCTGTATTCTCAGGCAGGTGAGAGCATCGCTGGTACAGTCCTGCATGGATGTCCCTCACCTTCCCTCCTGGCTGCCATTCCTGGGGAGTGCAGGGCTGGTTCCCAGCTTTTGGGGTGGCACTCTGGGGACAGAGCAGGTGGACTGTGCCGGGTGAGCTCAGAGCAGAGGGAAGGAAGCCCTCAGCTGCAGCCTGTTGCGTTGGGGGTGTACAGTGGTCCTCCCTCTCCCCAGAAGGTAACTCCCCCCTTTTCCCAGCATGTTCAGCCTCTGATCCAGCAGGGACCTGGATTGCAGGGCTGGGAATGAGGAAAGAACTAGGCTCACCTGGGCTTCCTTTGTGCAGGGACTGGCAGAAGAATAGGAGTGGGATGGTGGGGGAGCTACTAGTGACTCACATCCCTTAATCTGTGTCCTGCCCTGCGTCATGCAGTTACCTAAGCCCCGAAGCAGGCTCCCCCACTGGGGGCATGGCCCCCTGCCCCAGCTCTGAGGGAGCCAGCTGTGGCCAGCCCCCCCATTTTGCCCTTGCAAGGCCAAGCTTGGTGAGGGGGTGTCTCCAGCCTGAGTGCTGCTTGCATGGGGGTAACTACTCCTTTCCCCGCCACTTCACCTCCTGCTGTCCTTGGGGACCAGGCTGGGCAACACTCAGGGACCCTGGAGGGAGGGACACCCCCCCGGGAGGGATGCGCCCAGTCCCTGCAGCTCCTTTTCCATACATGGGCTCCCCACTGGCAACATCAGGCCCCCCCACCCCACAGCCTGAGCCCTCCCCGGAGGAGACACTGACATCAGTTCCCCTTCCCTTAAGCTGATTAAGGCAGTGAGGATGTGTCTGAGCAGATGTCACCAAGGCCATGGGAGTGACCAGACCCTGGAGGGACACAGAGGGGGCAGCACAGAACCCCTAGATCTATCTGGGGGCTGCTCTGATCTGGGGGGCACAGGAAGAGGGTCTGGGGGCTGACCACCCCCTCCGTGGCCTGGGTAATTGCACAGCACCCCCTTACATGACCAGTCTGGTCCCTGCCATAAGCTTGGCCCCCAGCCCTGGCACCCTGGACCTGCGATGGGGGTGGGATGGGGAGAACAGCCCCAAGGAGGTGGCAGGCAGAGGGCAGCCCCTGAGCCCACACCAGCCACCGTGGGCACCAGTGGATCTGTGGGCACGTTCCTGAAGCTGGGCAAGCAGTGCTTCCCTGCTCAGCCCTGCATCAATGTCACATGTGAGCCTGGCCCCACGGCTTGGGACCTCCCTGCTCCTGGCACAGCACAGCCCAGTGCAGACACCTGCTGCAGGATCAGGCTGTGCTAGGCCCAGTGCATTGCCCTGAGCTGGTTGCACAGGGCTCTATGGATCATGACAGATCCAGCTCCTGGCATCCCATATTCCCCTAGATGATGGCAGGGAGGCAAACATCCTGCCAGGCCAGCTGCATCTCCTCTTTGCCTCCAGCTGCCACTTCCTTTTGCCAGCCTGGGAACAGGGTATGTGGCTTCCCTGGAGGGGTGTCTCAAGAAGCCCAGAGGTTTCCAGCTCTGCCCTATCTCTTGGGCACTGTAAGAGCCAGAGGTGATGCCTGGAGAAAAGTTGATGCAGCAGGGTGGCTGCATCGTCCCCACCCCAGCCCTGCAGGTGCTCTGGCTCGGATGGAAGGGCATTTGCTGGGTGGCTTCCCCTCTCGCCAGTCCCCTGCAGATGTGAGAGGACACAGGTCACAGCACCTCTCTGTTTTATTGAAGACCAAACCCTCCCCCCAGCCAGCGCAGAGTCCAGCACACCCAGCTCTTCTGCATCCACTGGGCCAAAGTCCTGCTACAGAGGATGGGGTCACCTCCTTGGACCTGGGCGGAGAGACCCAGGGCTGCGCCTCCGTGCCTGGGATTCCCGGCCCTGCTGTTATCCCTTCTCCTGCTCCACCTTCTGCCCAATATTGTCCCTGGGGATGTCCCCACCCGTGGAGGGTGTCCCACCAAGCCCTGCATGCAAGGGGCTAAAGCCACAGTAAAACTGGAACATTAAACTTGGAAGTGACCAGCAGGACACGAGCTCGTGTGCAGGTTGTTGGGGACTGTCCCACGCTGTGGTGTGGTCCTTGGGCACTGGGGAGAGGGTAGAGTTACAGGGGCCAGGTTCTACTGCCTCTAGGTTCTGGCCTTGCCCTGAGGGCTGGCAGTGCCCCCCACACCTGTCCCTGGCACCTCCAACTCCAGAGCCCTGCCCTGGGCCAGAGTTAATCCATGAAGGGCATCTGATCTCCAGACCTAGGCTTCTCCTGAGGTCTGGAGGAAGCCACCATCAGCAGGAGGTGTAGGAGGGATGGAGGAAAGGAAAGCTTTGGAGACAAAGGTGGAGGAGGGTCCCCTTTCCCAGCAGCAAGGAGGGTCCCCTTTCCCTGCCCCTGCCCAGTGGGACCCTCATGGGACACAGCTGCCCTAGGGCCCCAGCTCCTGACTCCTCTCTACAGGGAGAGGGGAGGGCAGGCACAGGCTGGGGGCAGAGCTAAGGACCTTCATGGGATGAGCGGCATGTTGCAAAGGAAAGGGGACACATAGTCCCTGCCAGGAGGGGAGCCCATGGTTTTTCCTTCCATTCACACTCTGCTTTAGGTATCCACGTCTGTTCCCAGGATCATGGATCCCTGCTCACCCTAAATTTAGATGGCTTCTCTCCTCCAGCCACCCACATCAGGGAACCAACCCAGCTACCCTGCAAGCACCCCTCACCCCCCACACCACTCTCCAAATCTAAAAGGGGGCAACTGAGAGCAGGGCATGATACCACCCCCCCCATCCCTCCCTGCTGAGCTCCCCAGCTCCACAGCTCCACGCTGCCAGGGATGGGGAGGTCCGCCTGGCATGGCTGAGCCTCTAATGGTAATGGTTGTTCATGTTGTTGAGGTGGGAGGCTGCCATGGCGCTGAACGGGGCAGGGGGCTGGAGCCCGTGCCCGGGGTAGAGGGACGGGCTGGAGCCAGGCCAGTAGGAGAAGCCGGCCGGCGTCACCCCTGAGGTCATGAGGTTGAGTTTGGAGATGCCCGAGAAGGGCAGCGGGGCCAGGTTGCCCTGAAATTTGTAGAGGGTGTGATCGGGGGTGGCCGGCTGGCACACCTGCGCCAGGCCGTGGAAGTCGAACTTGTAGGCGTAGCGCTTGCCATGGACCTTGGTCATGATGTTCTTGTCGTAGTAGTAGCGCAGTGCCCGGCTCAGCTTGTCGTAATTCATGTTGGGTTTGCTCTTCCGCTCGCCCCAGCGCCGTGCCACCTCGTCGGGGTCGATCAGCTTGAACTCCCCATTCGTGCCTTCCCAGGCGATGCAGTTGAGATTGGCTCGGTCCGAGAGCAGCTCCAGCAGGAACTGCCACAGCTGGATCTGCCCGCTGCCTGCAAGGCCGGGCCCCGGAGAGGTTAAAGCTCCCTCTCAGGGCACAAGGAGTGGGGCAGGATTTGCCCCAGTCTCCTCGACCCGCCCACCCCCCCACCCCACCCCCCGCTATGTTGCCCCCTCCTGGACCCAGGTTTCAGATGCATCTCATGGAGTCTTCCCTGCTCTAGAGACATGGAAGATGGTAATGAGGTTGTGTCTCCTTTGCAGCATCCCTACCCCATCCTGCCCCCCAAGCAAGAGGAGAGGACACCCCCGCACCTCAGGACAGGGGTAGGAGTGCTCAGAGGTCAGCGCAGGCTGCAGTGGGTCTGGATCCAGGCTCCCCACGTCCCTCCCACCCTCAGTCACACCCCACTGAAGATGAATACCTGCTCATTTGCTTTGGTGTGAGGATCTGGCCTGGTGCTTTGATCTGCAGCCCCTAGAAGGAGGTATCTTGGCAGTACCCAGATCTATCCCAGCACCAATATGCCCCACTGCCACCTCTGCTGGAAACTGGGCTGGTGTTACAGCACAGCCCCTGCCCATCTCTAGGGGCACTGTGCCCTGCAAAGATGTCTCCATGGTAAGCTGAAGTCAGGGTGCAACACTGCTCCAACCTGCACCCCTGGCAAGCGCGGGCAGGTATAGGGAAAGAGAGACCAGGATGGGACAGGACCTGCTGTGACTTTGAATCAGTATTCCTTATTTCCAGAGGAAAACTGTCCTTTCTGAGCCATGGCCATTGTGCTCACAGTTTGCACTGAGGAGCACCCTTGATGGGTGCCTGAGATGCCCATGTGCCAGGCTGTGCACACACAGGAGCCCGGCACACCTGGACATGCCCGTGGTGAGGCACAAGGACAGGCTCCACTGAGTCTGGCCAGAGGTCACAAGTGGAGAGGGTCCCTGGATCTTAGGGTGATAAGCAGTCCTGCTGCTGGGACCCAGCCACCCTGCGGAGCAGCCCTGCACTTACCTAGACCCACCCCCACTCCCTCCCAAGCAGTAGCCCCTGCACATCCCTGCTCCTGACCCCAGCCCTTGCACCACAGGCTCTTCCCATGGCAGAATTGTCTTTGCATTTCATCCTCCTCTCCCCGCTTTTCTGCCACTATTTTGTCTAAAGGTGCTTGGATCCCATATAGGGGTTTAGCACCCATGACCCCTGCAGCAGGCAGTCCCACAGCTCAGCTATGTTTCCCACAAGGAACCACCTTGTCCTGCTTGCTTTGCACCCAACTATTTTATCTTGTGCTCCCCAATTCTTGCTCTGGAAGAAGCAGGGAACAGCCATTCCCCATCCATCCCCATTCCACCAAACCTTGCTCAGACATCCCAATCCAGGCAGATGAACCCAGCTCTTTCCAAGGTATTGTATCTCCAAATCCCCCATCCTGGGACTGAGGTGGGGGATGTCTCTGCAGCCCTCACCTCTTCTCCGTCCCCACAGCCCCCACCCTGGGCTCCTGCTGTCCTCCACCCATGGGGTTCCCCACCCCATGCAAGGAGGGCAGGGAGGTGTTCAGGGGTGCAGCTGGGTGGGGTGGTGAGGTTCAATCCTGCCTGCCGCAGGGTGCTATGCTGCAGTGCCTGGCAGCTCCCTGAGGAAACCTCCAGGAATCCAAAAAGGTCCTTCTCAATGCAGTGCAGCGCGCAGAGGACGTCTGGGGCAGAGTCCACAGTGCAGAGGGAAAAGGGCCCCCACTGGGTCCCAGCTTTGCCCCTTCTCCCACCCCCTAAACCAGGGCTCCCCTTTTCCTGCTCAGAGCACCCCCTGACCCCTGTCTCCTTGCCCGGCAGGGAAGCTACGTGGCCCAAACGCCACAATGCTGGCCCGGTGTCTGCCCGATGACCAGCCCTGCTGCGCTCCCCAGCAGGCTCCAGGCTGCTCCCTGGCCAGCCCGTGGCCGATCCCCGGGATCCCTGGGCAGCTTTACCCGGACGGATGGCTCTGGCTCCCGGGGATCCACCGTCTCCCGGCCGACCCACGCCCTGCCCGAGCCCCAGCCCTGCACCAGCAGCTCCCTCCCGGCTGGTACCCCACCTCATTCCCCCGCTCCCAGGCACGGGTCCCCCGAACCCGGATTAGCCCCCCCAGCTCCCCGGCTGGCTGGCAGCTCCCCCCGCACCCGCCCGGACCCATTGCGGGGTTCCGGGGGGGCCGGGGGCCCTGGGCACCCCGCTCCCCTCTGCTGCAACGGGACGGCGGCTCCCGGCCGTCGGGGCTCGGCCGCCCTCCCGGTGGGTTTTGGCAGCGGGATGCTCCCAGCCCGAGCCTCCCGCAGCAGCAGGGAGCGGGACTCCGCGGTGGTCGCGTCCCGCGAGGGCAGTGCCCGGCTCACGGACTAGAAGGGGTCCCCGAGGGCTGCGGGACGCGGGAGGGTCCGCGTGTGCCTCGGGGGGGGTCCCCGGTCCGGGCAGGTCGGGGGGACCGGGGCCGGTCCCGGGGAAGGGGCAGCCGTGCTCTTACCTTTCTGCACGCCCGGGCTGAGGGACCCCCACGCCTGGCTCTTGCCGTCTTTGAACAAAGTTTCCCCGACTGGATCTGGGGGGGAAAAAGGGGCGCGGGTGGGGGTGCAGAGGGGGGGCCTGGGCCAGGCGGGACCGCGACTCCCCGGCGCCCACCCGCGGGCAGCCTTCCCGCAGCCCCCGGCCGCTCCCCCTCGCCTGCCCCGCCGCCGCGGCGAAGCCAGGAAACGCGTCCAGGAAAAAGGAAATCCGATTTCCGACGGAGCCGGGGAAGCTTTTAAATAGGAATAGAAAATCCCGCGGGCTGGGGTAGGGAGGAGACAGGGAGAGAGGGAACGAGCTGCGGGGCAGCGGGAGAGGAGGCGGGTGGGCTGGCTGGATGGGAGGGTGGCAGGGGCAACGGGTGGAAGGAAGGATGAGTATCGGTGTTTGGGAAGCAGATGACTGGGGAAAGGAGAGGTAGATGGAGAGGTGGATGGAAGGAAGCAAGGAAGAAGAGATGGGTGGATGGATGGAAGGACAGAAGGGAGGATGGGCGGATGGATGGGTAGATGGAAGGAAGGATAAGAAGAATGGAAGGAAGGGCGAGAGGTGGAAGGATGGAAGGAAGGGCAGGTAATGGGTAAAACGGTGGAAGACTGGGCTGGTGGAAGGGACAGAGGGTAGATGGAGGGGATGGCTGGTAGTGGGGACAGAAAGAGGGACGGAGGGACAGGTGGGTGGGGTGGAAAGATGGATGGAAGCACAGGGGAAGGGTGGGTGGGTGGAAGGATGGGTTGGAAGGACAAAAGGGTGGATGGAGGGATGGAAGGACAGGGGGACGGTGGGCGGATGAAGGACGGAGGGGAGGATGGGTGTGCGGGCGTGGAAGCGCTGCGAGGGCAGCTGGAAGGAAGGAGGAAGAGATGGTTGCAGGGCTGGAAGGCAGGAAGAGAGGATGGATGGAAGGAGAGGGGAAGGCAGGGTGAGCGCTGGAGGGAGACGAGGCAGAGAAGGGCCCTGGGGCAGTGGCGGGGCAGGACGGGCAGGGGCCGGGGTGCTGTGCGGCGGGGCAGCAGCCGGGGGGGTCCGCCCGTACCTGGCAGGTACATGTTGAGCAGCAGTGGCACCGCTCCGGCGCCGTGTCTCATGGCAGCTGTGGGGGCGGCCCGCGGGCTGCATGTTTTAATATTCCTGCCCCTATTATTATTATTATTATTCCACTTTATCAGGGAGCAGCTGATGGCGAATAAATGGCAGCGGGACGGGCAGGGGACGGGCAGGGGCCGGGGGAGGCGGGGGTGGGGGGAGTTTCCAGGCAACTCGCAGGGGCTCGGGCCCCGGCTCCAGCAATTTCCTCCACTGTAATTAAAGCGGGCGCTGCCCCCCCGCCCCCCCCCCCCCCCCCCCCCCCCCGCTATCGGTCCGCATCAGACTTTAATCACGGCCGCGGGTTTCTATGGAGAGCGGCTCGGGCCGCTTCCTGCCTCTTCCGCCTCCTTAACTCTTCGCAAACACGGCGCTGCCATCCCAGCTGGGAGCGGGGCTCGGACACTGCCTGGAGACCGCCCGGGCCTGGCCTCCCACCACCGCCACAAGCATCCCACTCCCCGACCCACACAGCCGGCCGGTGGGCACAGCTGTCCCCACGCTGCGGGCATCTCCTGGGCCCTCTCCATCTCACCGCACGGCATCGTCCCGCCTGCCTCCGTCCCTCTGAGCCACCCACGCTGCTGGCCATGGGGCTCCCTGCCTGCCCCTTCCCCAGCTCCAGAGTCCTCAGCACAGTCCTGGGGTCACCTTGCAGCTCCCAGGGACCTGGGGTGGGTCAGCTGTGTCCCCGCCACATCTCGCCAGCTCTGGGACCCTGATGCTGAGGTCCCTTTAGAGTGCCCAGAGTTCCGGGGTGAGTAAGTGCATCTCCAGTGGTTGGTGGCACCAGGACATACCACAGCTCTGCCACCTCCCTGGCTTCTCCATGTCCTTCTGGACAGTCCCTGCCTCAGGGAGGGTAAGCCTGTGACCATCCTGGGGTTCTCCTGCCCATCTTTATTAGGACCTGTAGAAGCTGGGTGACCCCCAACACCCACCTCCATCTCCACCAGTTTGTCCTGGGCAGCCCTGGGTGTTGCAAAGATGGGAAGGCAATTTGGGGAGAAACTTGTAACAGGGAAAGCATCTGGGGTGATCTCAGCTTCCAAAAGACACATCTGGCTAGGATTTTCCCCATCACCCATGGCTCCAGCTGCTACATGCAGTTGCAGGGTGCCAGCAGAGGGTCCAATCTTGGCCAGGGGGACAGAGTCACTGAAGCTTGAGGCAGCCAGGCAGCATGCTAGCAGCGGGCACCAGCTCTGCTCCACAAGTCCAATCCCGTACAGCCAAGCCGCCCATCAGCCCATGACCTCTCCTGCAGTGTTTTATTGATGTCTAGTAAAAGGCTGAGCTCTCATGCCGGACTTAGCCAACTCTCTGGAAAGCAGTCATCGTGAGACGTGAATCCAATGGAAACCAGGATATGACCATGCCAGACCCACGGTTATTGCTTATACTGCAGACAAAATGTGCCCTGCATAAGAAGCCACAGCCCACTGGGAGCAACTCTCAATCGGGGTGCCACAGCCCAATGAGGCTGGTGGCTCCTCCTGGGTGGGGGTGTCCAAAGGGTTTAGGAAACGGGGAGTCCCATGGTTCCTGAGCTGGGCTCTGGGTACTCCACCCCTGCTGCCCATCTCCATCGGGGACAGAGAGCAGATGCTGGCGGGGGGAGACCTGAGCAGAGCCCACTGTACTCCCCCACCAATTCCGTCTGGATGTAACAGCCCTTAAACAGTTTCTCTTCCCCCAGCTTGTCCACTGAGCTCCCCTGAATCCCACAGTGGGGTGTCCCAGCTCTGTACAGCCCAACAGCCCTGGCTGCTCCCCCCATCCCTCTCCCCTCCACCAGCCCCTCAAGTGTAACTCTCCCAGCAGCAGCTCCGCAGCCTCCCAGACTTGCTTTCGCTGCCTGAGTCACTGGAACAAACCGCAGGCAACGGAAAACAAGCCCCGGAGACAGCGGGGTGAGGTGGGGAGGGGGCCAGACCCGCTGAGCCTCCTCTCCCCCCGCCAGCAGCGCCGGTGACCAGGATCCTTCTCCAGCAAACCTGCATGGCAGAGGTCTGGGCTGAGGGACACTGCACCAGCCCAGAGTGGGGGGAGCAGTTTGGGATCAGCCTGAGATGCAGGGTTAGGGCTGCGGGAGCTGGAGATGGAGGGGCTGTGGGGGGCACTGGGGATGGGGACTCCTGGGTTCCTGGGAAAGCCAGTGGGTGGGGAGGCTTACAGTGGGGTGTGAGGGGACTGGGGGCTTTGGGTAACCTGGAGGCTGAGGTGCAGAAGGGCAGGGAGTGTGGGGTCCCAGGGGCTGGCCATGTGGAGCTCTGGGGACCTGAGTGATGTGACCCCGGGTTCATGGGGGATCTGGGACATAGGGGAGCTGGGGCAGACCCACAGGATGGAGGGGGCAGGGTACACGAGGAATCCAGGGAACAGGGGCCCAGGTCCATGGGGGAGACAGGGGATGGGGCTTCAGGTCCATGGGGGATCTAGGAGATGAGGGTTCAGGTCTGTGGGGCTCCAGGGGACAGAGCCCAGACACGTGGAGCTCCCAGCTGGCAGCAGCAGAAGGTCCCTCTGGCTGCATGCAGACAGTTTGGCCCCCACCCCCCATGCCAGCACTCTCCCCCCAGGATGGAGCAATAAGGACCCCACATTATACCGTGACCCACACAGCTCCCCCCTCCCCATTGCAGCCCTATGCACAGACGCCCAGGACAACTTCACCTGTGTGCCGGTGGTGTGGAGCAGAGCCGAGCTGACGTGGCTTTGGGCTGGCTGCAGCCCAGCCAGGTGTGCAGGAATGTGTTTGTGCAGGGGGAGAGGCCGGCTGCTGTGGGGCTGTGGCAGGGTGGGGCCAGTGGGGACACGGAGGGGACAAGGGAGGGCTGGGGTACAGCCCCGCAGCCGGGACACCCTGCGGGATGGGGATGCACAAGGTGCTGGGGCTTTTGCATGGCACACATCGGGGTGCAAGGGGAGAGGGAGCAGGAACATGCAGGGCATGCATGGGCATACTTGTGTGCAAGCTCGTGTGTACAGTGCACACGGTCACACACATGCACACACTCACATGCCAGGGCTGGGGTCTCTGTGCAGCCCTGGGCGCAGGGCATGCACACACTGACCCCCAGCCCAGTCCTTCCCAGTCTGCCAGCACCCTTCTGGGGTACCCACAGCCCCAGGGCCAGGCATGCTTGTAGCAGGGTGGGCCTCCAGGGACGCAGGCATCCAAGCCACCCAGCACTGTTCCACCATCCTGTGGCTTTAGAAGGGGTGTCCTGAGTGCGGGAAACACCTTGGGACCAGAGGCCTGCACCCCAGGAGAGCTTGAGGTGCTGGAGCAGGATGGAAGAGGCCGGGAAAGGGTGCTGGAGGAGGAGGAGGCTGGGTGGGGCTCCCAGTGTGCCCAGGCAGAGCCGGATCCGGGTGCTGGCACGGATGTGCTGGCGTGGCCAGGCTAGGGGTGGCGGGACCCAGACCCTAAGGGTGCTGGGAGCAGTGAGCTGAGTTCCCTGTCAGCTGTGGGACACTGCCCCAAGGACCTCTGCCACTGTCCCCAGCACTCCCACACAGCCCCTGTACGCCCCCTCTATAAGCCAGTGCCCCAGCTGCAGGCATCCCAGTTGTGGCAGTCCATCTCCCCCCAGATGACCCCAATGCTCCTCCTCCTCCCCAGGCCCACAGCAGGCAGGGACTCCCCCTCTCTTTTCCAAACCGGGGTGCAGAGAGAGGGGACCTTGTGTTCACAGGCTCTGTAGCAATCACCTTCTCTGGCACTGAGCCTGGGAGGAGGACCCAGGGCACAAGCCCCATGGATGCCCCCTCCCAGCTCCAGATCCTTCCTTGCCCAGTAAGGCCAGTAAGTTCCCATTTCCCCAGCTAGAGCATCATGGGGGTGGGAACCATTCTACATCCACTCTAATTGCTGTGCATGGGCCAGAGGTGGGGTGCAGAGAGCTCAGCCCAGGGTGGAGGTGGCCATGGGTCCAAAACCACCTGGGGAAGGGGAAACCCCTTCCAGCTGCTGAGAGCTGCGGGGCAGCAGGGCTGGGGCAGACACCCTGCCTCCCACCCGACAGGGGGTCTCCCCGGGACTGGCAGCCCCCCAAGGAGCAGAGTAGAGGCAGGAGCACCCTTTTTTTTGACAAATGCCTTTATTTGCTACCAGATAGAGGTCTGTTGCACAGCAGCCTGGAGGCTGCGGGGCACATGGCCCTGCCCCTGCTCAGTGCTGGACGCGGCGGATGGATTGGATCTGGTTGGTGTGGGCCTGGTTGCTGTATTCGGTGTACTTCTTGAACTCGCCGTTCTGTCTGTCCCGCTCCAGCACATACTGGTAGCCCCTGTATCCTGGGTACTGGTATGCCACCCACCTGCAGGCAGACCCCTGGCTCAGAGCTCCAGGCCAAATCCCCTCATCCCATCCCATCCCATTCCATCCCATCCCATCCCATCCCATCCCATCCCATCCTGGGAGGGGAGGGACAGAAAACACCCCACGGCTTGGATTTTCAAGGGAAGGGGAGCAGGCAGGCACCCCTCATTTTTGGGGTCCCCCTTCCCCATCCCTGGGACACTGCAGGAGTGAGGTCCTCACTGAACCACTGCTCTCATCCCCCACCGCCCCCCTTCCCCACCAGCGGGACTCACGCTCCAGCATTCACTTTGATGGATGCCACCTCCTTGTTGCCCCAACCCATGGCCTGCAGCGAGGGGTAGTCGTCGTTCAGCTCAAACTTGTGTCCCTGGAAGTTCTCTGCCTCATAGAGGATGACTTTGCTGTCATTGTGGTTCTGCAGAGGGAGAGAACTGGGGGTCACTGGGGACGGGGTGGCTTGCACAGGGATAGGGGATGGGGGGACACACACCAAGGCGCCGTGGGAGGCCTGGGACCATGCCCAGCTTTGGTGCAAGGCATGGGGATGTCCTTCAGCCTGGCACCCCCTCACCGGGACACCCCAGGGCTGCCCAGAAGATGCTGCTCTCATGTCCCTGTGGTCCCAATGCACAGCTGCCAGTGAGGGTGACAGTGGCCACATCCTCTGCACCCACACGGGCTCCTGCCCTCAGCATCCTCAGGCTCCCCAAGGCTGCAGGAGGGTTGCAGGGCAAGGCAGGCTGCTGAGAGCGGTCCCCCTGGCTCTGTGGGGCTTTGCCGGGTGCTGGGTACCGAGGGGTTAATTGCTGGGACACAGAGATGCGGCACTGTCCCCCCGTGCCCAGCCCCCACACACATCTATCTGCACCGAGGAGCAGTCCTGCCAGTAAGGAGTGATCTTATCGCATCCCCTTTATTAAAGCCCAGGCATATCTGCCTGGTGATTATTAAAAGTTGGGGGGGACCCCCCCGCTCGGAGGCGCAGACGTGCCGCTATTGCAAGCACCACCGTCTCTGCAGATGGAGCGATAGAGGCTGCATCTGCCTGGGCACGGCTCCGGTACCCCAGGCGGGAGGGGGATGGACCCCGCACCCCAAGCATCCCTGCCGTCCTGCCGGCTCCTCTCTGCTCACCCCATTCCTGCGTATCTGGGGTGGTGGGACAAGGCCTGGGGACCCCAGCCTGGGAGATGGCTCTTGAATGCACAAAGCAGAAAGAGCTGGGATGGTGTTTCAGGCTAAATTTTAGCCCTAAAGAGCATCCCAGGATCCTTGCAGGGAAGCAGGAGCCAGTGGGTGTAGCCACCCCTACACCCCATGGCACCTCAGTGTGTGCCTCACCCCTCCATCCCACATCCCATGTAACCCGTCCTCCTGTCTGTCCCTCATCTCCCTCCGTGCTGGGCTGCCGGTGGGAGGCTCTGCCTGCCCCGAGCGCACCACAGTGGTGTCCCTGTAACTCACCGCGCACTTGATGGGCCGGAAGGAGAGGAGGTGGTCGGTTCGGTAGCCGCTGTTCCCACTCCAGGCCTCCCACCGGGGATAGTCACCCTTCTCCAGGATAAACTGCTGCCCCTGGTACTCGGGGTACTCGAAGCCCACCCAGCTGGAGAGGAGAGGAGGAAAGCCCTCAGGGATGTGCGGCGCAGCCCCCAGGCTTAGCCCAGAGCCAGCTTCTCCCTCCCATGCAGGGGACGATGGAGATGTCCTGGAAGGGTGTGGGTCTGTCACGGAGGTCAGGATCCTTGCTAGCACCAAGCATCCCTTTTGAGAGTGGTACCCCTCTCCCCAGGGCCACAGCGTTGCCTCCAACCCACACCTTGGCTTGGCAGGGTCTCTCTGCTTTGCAGATGGGGAAACTGAGGCACCATGCAAGGAGCACAGGGAGGAACGTCGCACGATGAGGCTGTGTCAGAGCCAAAGAAGGACCCAGGTGTCCTGGCTCCCCAGCAGCTCCCAACAGTCCCCTGAGAGCAGCAGGTTTGCCGGATCGGAGTGCACCAAGGGGCCACGGGGCTGGTGAGGCACTTACGGGCCAGACTCCACCTTGATGGAGCGGATCTTGCGGAAGCTGCGCTCCATGATGCTGGGGCATTCCATGAGGAACTCGCAGCGCTTGCCCTGGAAGCTCTCCTCCTCCCACACCGTGATCTTGTACTGCCCCAGGGCGTCCATGGCTTCGTTGCTGGTCATGCGGGTCCTTGGCTGCTGGCAGAGCCCCACGCATCACCCCAGGCTAGTGCCCACCATCAGCCCCCAGCCACCCCACTGCCTGCCACCCAGCCTGGGGTGCTGGCAGCACTGCCCTCACACATCCCATGCAACCAGCCCCTTGCCCTTCCAGGCTGGCACTGGGGACGCTTCCCAATCCCCTTCCCTTGGTGCTGGGGGACCTCTGTCTGGTGGCCCCCAAGTCGCAGGAGGCACTTGTGATGCTCCATCTCTCCATGTGATGTACCTGAGGCTGCCTCAGTTTCTCTGCTCCCAAGCTCCCTGCAATGATTCCTGGGGTCGGCTGGGTGTGGTGGCACTGTACCCAGTGCAAGGGGGGTGGCAGTGACCCCCCACTCAGACATGGGTGTGGGGTGCAGCCCTGGGGCAGAGCAGCCCGGCTCTTGTAAAGATGGGTGCCAGCATCCCTCCTGCCCACACAGAGTACCCCTGAGTGCCACGCAGCACCCTGTGGCTTGCCCTCCCCCAGAGGGTGTGGAGGGGGGAGAAGGGAGTGTGGCAGTGCCTGTGCAGTGAGGGGGGGCTTGGGGGCTCACAGCCTGGTACTTACTTGGTCGGCAGGGCACAGAGGCGAAGGTGGCAGTGCTGGCGCTGGCTTTTCCTCTTGGCCTTTATAGGCAGGTGCCGAAGTGCCGATGGTGCAAGCAGGCAGGGCGCTGTGTCAGCAGGCAGGGGATGGGGGGGACGGGGTGTGTACCCACCGCAGACTCCGGCTGTCCATTCCAGTTAGGCAATGTGGCGAGAGTGGCCCCCCCACACCCCGCGGGGCTGACAATGAAAGTGCTGGGCTGTGTTTGCGCAGGGGCTCAGGGCACAATGGGCAAAGGGCCTGACGCGCCACTTTCCTTTCCGCCCCTGGACAATGTCCCTGCTTGGCCCAGGGATTAGAGAACCAGCCTTTCCCAGGGCACCCGCAGCCTTTGCCAGGGTTGTGGCTGGTGGGAAGGAGGTGCCAGGGTGAAGCAGGGATTTACCAGCTGGAAGCTGAGGTGCACTGATGTCCTCACACTGGGATGTGGGGCTCGCCTGGGGCTGCATCTGCCCTTCCATCTGGGGCTCTGCCACTGCAGGTCCCTCCTCCAGCCAGGCTCTGCCTTGTGTGTCCCGAGCTGGCAGGGCAGGGCAGAGACTCAGTCTGCAGGGACAGGGCTCTGTGTTGGGTTGGAGGAGGTTAGGGTGAGTGAGAGGTGGGGAGGAGGTGTTGGCACAGCTACAGCTTGGTCTCTCTATGCTCTGGGAGATGTGCAACACCCTGCAGAGGTTCCTGTGTTGGCTCTGGACCAGGCACTGATGGTCCCCAGTTACATGTTCCTCACTTGCAATGCCCTGGGCAAGTCCCCTGGCCTGGCAAAGGGCTCCCTGCACACCTCCCACCCGGGCAGGGGACACTGTGCAAAGCGGGAGGGGACCAGCTTTGGGGAAGAGCTGTGTCCTTCACCTGGGCAGCAGGACCAGCCCTGTCTGGGACTCCACTGTGCCATGCAGACATCCACAGTGCTTTCCACCAGGACCTGGGCTGGATGAAGCCAACACAGGCTGGAAAGGAAGAAGAGTGCCCTGCTGAGCCTTGAAATCTCGAGTCTCTTGGCAGCAGCGTTTCTTGCAGCATCCCAGCGCAGCCTGTGGTGAGGCCAGACACTCCCCACCTTCAGCTGGGCAGGAGCCACGCTGGCCCCTGGGCAAGGGCTGGCCCAGAGTATCCCAAACCTTCCCAGGAAAACCGCAGCCCTCCTGGGGTTCCTCAGCGCAGGGTCAGCATCCCAAGAGAGCCTGGCAGTGCCGGTCATGGAGGATGCAGTGAGGGCAGCTGGGGGTGGTGTTAGGATGCCTGGCATCTCTGCCCCGTTCTCAGCAAGAATTGGGGACTGAGGGGTTACAGCAGAGACGGGCTGGGGACAGGACTCGTGGGTCCTCTTCGTGTCCCCCCCCCACTGCATTTCCCTCCCTCGGAGGCTCGGTGCGGGGCTGCGCCGATGCCTGCAGGTCCCAGCAGAGGGTGCAGCCTGGCAGCGGTTGGAGCTGGCTCCAGCTAAGGGACTTTGGTGGCACTTGTCTGGGGACAGGCGCTGGGGAGGTGAGCCTCAGCCTGCGATGCCCTGGGTGCTTGTAGCAGCGGGGAGACCCCCTGGGAGCTGCCTGGGGGAGCAGAGGATGGAGGGAAGGGTGGGGATGCTCTCCGGCGAGGGAAGGGGATGCATGGGGGTAAACAGACCCCTGGGATGCAGCCTGGTGGCCTGGGGACATCCCTCAGAGTGCTGGGGGACAGGCTTGGGCAGCCCTTAGGGAAGCCAACACCCTGGGAAAGGTGGGGCAAGAGGCAGAGCTGGAACACTGCAAGGTCCCCCCACGCTGCTGCTGCCCCTCGCCTGGGCTGGGTGAGCAGAGGCATAGAGCACTGGTGAGTTTGGGGTGCTACGGGGTGTGAGGGCAGTCTGGGGTTATGGGGTACAGGGCACTGTGGGGTGTATTACAGAGCCTCAGGGCGTGGGGCACCGCAGGATATGTGGGATGCTGCGGGCTGTTATGGGACACGCGTATGGGGTGTGCGGGGCACTGCGTAGTGTGCTACAGGATCTGTGGAGCACTGGTGTTGTGCCATGAGGGGCACGCAGACAACTGAGTCACCCCTATACAAGCCCTTGGATAAAAGCATTGAGGGGGGTGCGCAGGGGAGAAACCTACCCCCAGATGCAGCCTGCGCCCCTTCCTCACTTCTCAGCATGTCCCACACACTGGGCTGTCCCTCACCCCCCGCTTGGTACATTCAGGACAGCCACATGGGTGCCACAGCCCTGTCCGGGGACAGTGGATCAGGGTGGTCACCCACAAGGGGCCATGCCGAGGGCCCTTCCCCACTGCACCCCAGGATGCTGACGCAGCCTGGCCTCTCTGGGGCATCTCCCAGTGCCTCCGGGCAGGCCCTGTCACCAGCCAGCATCCCCATGTCTAGGTCACCTGCCAGCTCCCAGCCACACCTGCCTGGCTGGGGACATGGGCAGGAGGAGGCCGGTGCGGGGGCAGGCAGCAACTCTGCTCAAGGGCAGCTGCTAATACTGGCTCTGGGAGCTGGTTAGCCTTTGCTTAGGGCCTCCTGCATAGGCTAATTTAATAAGGGCCCCCGTGTCGCTCCCGGCTCAGCCTGTTCCCTGCGCTAGCAAAACAGATCGGATTTCTCCATGCCACCCAGCACAACACGGGTGGCCAGCAGCCTCGGGGCATGGTGGGAGGACAGGGTCCCCCAAGTGCTCCATGCCAAGCCCAGATCATGCCGTCCATGGTCCCTGGCCGTGGGGTTATACACTGTGCCTAGTGCAGGCACTGGTCCTGGGACGGTGCACAGCTTGGGGAGCTGAGCAGGCTCAAAGGCAGCCCTGAGGGAGGTGGGACAGGTGCTGCCCAAGCATCCTGATGTTGATGCCACATCTGGGACACATCTGGGGCTCATGGTAGCGTGCTGTCTTTCCCACTGCTCTTATGAGTATCCGGGTTAGCTGACCAGGCCAGCAGAGCTGTGTGCGGTCCTGCATCTAGCTGATGCTGTGGGCTGAGCCTTGGCCACCTCCCCCTGAGCCTCACTAGCCCCTCTCTCCTTGCTCCCAACCCTGCTGGGGGCTGTATGGTCGCCCCAAGGGGCTGGAGTTCCAGGGGCTGGGCCAAGCAGGAGCAGATGGAGCTGGTGCCGGCCCCTGTTTGTCTTTCTCCCAGTTGCCTGGTGCTCTGTTTGTTCTGAGGATGGCTTCCTGCTGCCAGGGCCAAAACAGGTGGCTTTTATTTGCAGGGTCTGGCTGATTAGATCAGGGGCAGTGAGTCGTTCCCCCCACCCAGCCCCACTGCTCCTTTTTCCTCCCCTTTCTTGTCCCTCCTCATTTCCTTGGGAAATCATCCTCCTCCTCCTCGGCAAGGATGCAAACACCCCCTTTCCCTCCCCAAGCATCTCCCCTTTGGGGCTGCCCTGAATATGGCCACACCAGGATTGGTAAACCCCAGCCAAAATCCCCACTTCCACCTGCTGGGTCCCCAAATCCCAGAGCTGAGGGCCTTGTTGGGTTCCCCAGTGCCACTTGTCCCCTCCTGGGGCCTTGCTGGTCACAGAGGACACATGTGTGTAGGCACATACCTGCCAGAGAAGCCTCCTTGCACAGGTGCTGCCTTGCAGAGGGAGCCCAGGCACACGCCAGCCACCCCACACACACGTGTCCCCCGTGCACCCAGCCGTCCCCTCCCCGCAGCCGGAAACTCCTGGGATCACAAACAGCCTGGCAGATGTTGCCAGGATTAGCTCCCACACAGGCACACACGCATGCTGTGGGCTGCCAGCCGTTCCGTGCCCAGAGAGGTCCCAGGCACTCGGGCTCCCCCAGGGCAGAGCTCGGCAGGTACCTGCCCCAGCTCCTGCTGCACCCAGGGCAGGATGAGTCCTCAGGGTGAGCAGGCAGTGGGAGAGGAACCCTGATGGGAGCTGGGGACCAAGATGCTGACTGGTCTCTGGGTGCTATCACCAATGGCTGGAGAAGGGTAGGGATGTGGTGGAGGGCACAGCCACTTGCAGTGCAAGGGGTACCCACATGTTCCTGCTCACAGCTAGGTCTTGCAAACAGCCTGCTGAGGTGGGTTTCCACACAGCACCCGTCAGCCCAGCCTCCCCTCTCCCGATGCACCTGTGGCCCTCAGCCAGCCACCAGTATCCCCACCAGGACCAGCTCTCCAGACCTGCCCACCCGCTGCCCCCACCGGCACTGTGGCCACCCCTGGGCACGCTGCTTACCCCCTCCCTGTGGGACCATGGGTGCCTACTCTGCCCTGTAGCACCCACAGCTCTGGAGATCCACTGCAAAGACCCACCAAGACAAGGATACTCCCAGGGACCCCCCTGCCACCCATCCAGGACCTGCCCTGCATGGCCGCTGCCTGGCCCTGGCTGTGGGCTGCCCCTGGCATGGGGGTGTGCTGAGTCCCCTGGCTCTGCCAGCCTTGCTCAGTCCCCAGGAGCTGCCGGGGAAGCCGTGGCCTCACCTGCCTGCTCCCCACTGTTCCCATGGGGACTAATCCCACCTGAAGGTCAGGGAGGCTCCACCAGCTGCTCACCTCCTGCCTGTGGATTACAGCCTGGGTGTGAGCAGGTGGCAACTGCTGCATCCCCAGACTGGCCCAGCCCTGGTATGGGACTGACAGTGGGACAAAACCCAGCTGGGATGCTCCAAAAGGGTCCCCAAGGTGGCAGGTCCCTTGCAGCCTCAGGTGTCCCCCCCACACCCATCATACCCTACCCAAATGGGGATGCCAGACACCATGGCAAAGGAGCCGGTATCTGGCCCTCAGGTCCAGATCCCGACCTGAAATGGAGCTCACTGGTGCCAGCCACCACAACCTCCTGCCTGTTACCCCAGATGACCCCAGCCTGGCACCCCCAGGGCACCCCACAGCTACAGTGTCCTGGAGAAATCTGCTGGTTCCCACACAGTGCCCAGCACAGACCAGTCATGGTGATGGAGACAGGGGCAGCTTGTCCAACCCTGCACCCAGCCCATCCTGCATGCAGCTGCAGGTGCATCTCCTTCAGTATTTTGTGTCATATTTGGAGGGGCACCATGGGGTGACCACAGCTTCCTGGGCCCCAGCTTTACCTGTAGCACCTGGGGTATTGCCATGGGGGTGCAGAGTGCAAGGACAGGGTCCTTGGACCTCCTGTCCCCAGCTCCCTCAGCCCCACAGCCAGGGGATGCCAGCTCAGCGAGTGCCTGGCCAAGGTCCCACTCCACCCTGGTGCTCCTCCCACTCTCATGTTGGCAACATCTGTAGTGGTAGGTGCCCCAAGCCAGGGTGATGCTGGTCCAGGAGGCAGATGAAAAGCCTGGCAGCAGCGTCTCCCCTCCTCCAGCAGCTCTGAGGAGGCAGCGCAGGCAAGGGCCGAGCCAGGCGCTGCAGCAAGAACAGAACATCCTGCCTTGGGACTCCTGAAGCCAGCAACAGCCGGGCCAGGAGCAGTGGCCCTGGCACCCTGCTCAACGTCCATCCCCTGGGCAGGCTGACCACATGCTTCCCGGGGCCACCAGCTGGCCCAGGAGAGGGAAGTCCCATCGCTCACCCCTTCTCTGGAGGCCCCATGGGAGGATGGGGCTGATGCACTCCATGATACAGGACTAGTGCGAGCTCTGGGTTTTTCTCCCCAGCACCTCTTCAGCAGGGTCCCCCCATTATCCCCTTCACTCGTGGGGGTTCAGAGACCTTTCCTGGGGCAATGGAAAACCCTGCCCCCCACCCCAGTGGCCTGTGGGTGTAGTGGGGATGATGCCAGGCTGTACCCACCCTGTGTCCAATTGTCCCCACAGCCAGGAATGGGCTGGTGGTGCGCAAAGCTGCCTGTTGTTTCACCATGGCAGAATGCAGCTCCATGCCTGGGACCCACCTCTCCCCTCCACCCTGCTGCCAAATAGCAATAAGCTTGTCCCGGAGTCAGCTGGGCTGAAGGCTGCCTCTCCCCATCATCTGGAGTTGGGAGGGGGAATATGTGGGATGGACCCATTGCCTGGGGGCAGTATCTGAAGCTACACCCTGGCACGGGGAGGGCAGGACCCCAGCACAGAGCCAGGACGGTTCCTTATGCTCCCTGCCCCGGTTCTTGTCTTGGCCAGGAGCAGGCTTGGGGGGCTGGAGACAACCAGGGGGTGCTCAGCAACACCCTGTCCTCCAACATCAGCCCAGCCCCAGGGACACAAACAGCCTCAGTCTTCTTGTGCAAGATGGCTGGGTACCCACAGCAGTGCTGGGACAGAGTGACCTTCAGGGCCAGGGAGCCCCTGCTCAGCCTGGGCATCTCCTCCAGGCAAAACAGAGCCACAGTGAATAGGCTGGGTGGGGGACACCTGGGTTCTAGGGGTGCCCACACAACGCTGGTGCTCAGTCCCTGGAGTACCCACACCGCCTTGTGTACAGTGGCAGTTCCCTGGGTTGATCCCCCCAGGGCACTGGGGTGCAGAGGTTAACCAGCTGCCTCTGCCATATCCTGTGGCAAAGCAGTGCCTGCCCCGGGATGGCACACCCCATCCGGGCTGGGCAGGACACGTAGCCCGCAGGCAACACCCTGCAGGCAGCGAGCAACAGTGCATGCCTCTGCTCACACCCATACCTTCATACGATACACACACACCAGGACATGGAGCAGCAAGCATGGCAGGGGCATGGTGCAGTGAATACAGCAGCAAGATACACCAGCTCCTCACTGCCTGCCCAACCCAGGGAGGGCACACACACGCATGCACAGCCATGCACACAAATAAACACATACATGCAAACGCAAATGCATATATATATATATATATGTATGCACACACACCTGTATGCAACTACACCTGTATGCAAATGCAGACACAGGCACTCATGCCTCCCCAGCGCTCCCCCTGCACCCTGCCCTCCCCATGCAAATCCTCCCCTTTCAGAGCTGCACCATGCAAATCCCCAGCCCATCTGCCCAGGTCCCCAACGCCAGGCAAATGGCCATGGAGGGCCCAGTGGGTGGGGTGACAGCACTGCGCAGTGCAGTCAGCAGCACCCCGCTGCATCTTGTAGCCTGTCAGCCTGGGACAGCCCTGGGAACCAGTGCTGGCTCTGACATGGGAGATACGGGTGTTTAAAGCCCCCGGCTCGGCTCACCTTGGGGATCAGCTCACACTTGGGTGCAAACCCTGCCAAAGGGCTATTCCCCAGCCAACACAGCCCATAGGGCAATATGGCTTCCCGGGGTCACCCCCAGCTTTGAGGGGTCTCATGGCTTCCCAGTGCCACTGTGCTGGTAGAGCTGGGACATGGAAAGCAGTCTGGGAAGATGGGGGTGGACTGCAATTTCTAGTGCTGCCGATTGCAGCTGTCCCCTTGTCCTGCTGGGACACAAATGCTGCCCTGCACACAGACCTGCTGCTGGTGCCAGCACAGGGTCTGGCTCCCTGGCTGCTGCCCGGATACCCTGAAAAGCCAAAAAATGCTTTTCTGGAGCATCTGGGCTATCTACAGGGTGCAACATGGGTCCCATGGGGTGTGGGGTCATGCTAGGGCACAAGACAGCCCAGTGATGCGTGGAGTCACTGAGGAAGAGCGAGGCGGCCGGGCAGAGTCTCCGCAGTCCTGCTGTGCCAGATACCATCTCCACCAGGCTCTGCCCCCACGGGGACGCACGTGCGGCGGCTGGAGCAGCATGGGCAGCAGGGTCTGGCTTTGCTCAGCATTATTAATGGTGCTCTGTTTGATCCCAGCCTGAGCGGGGCAGCTGCAGGGGGTTATGTGGATCGGGGGACGTGTTGTGCTTTCCCGTCTTTTCAACTTTGCTAGGCTTGGTGGCAGGAGACAGAGCCCAGAGACATGGCCCAAGGGGGCCTGTGGCCACCGTGACTGCCAGTCACCACACTGTGTGGTGACTATTGCCAGGCTAGGATGGGCATTTGGCTCTGGAGAGACACGGGGAGCTCAGCACCCCTGGAAAAGCTCTTTGATTTTGGTGCTTTCCCACACCATCTGTTGGAAACTTTCCCAGCCTTTGCCCAGGCAGGGAGCCCAGGAGGTACCTTATCTCCATCCCTTGCAGAGGCAACCCAGGGACGGAGCAGGGCTCTCCTACTCCAGGGCAGGGGCTGCTGAGCCTTGTCCTGCACATGGATTTGATGGGGGTGAGGGAAAGCAGCAGGAATCATTCTGTCCCTTGGCACAGTCCTGGGCTCCTTCACCTCCAGCCTCTCCTCCGTCTACGCTGTGGGGCTGGGCTCAGCCTTTGCGGTGTTTGCGGAGAGGCTGCAGGAAGGGCTCGGGACCCACCTGTAAACTCAGAGCATCCCTGAGCACGACGCAGCCAGAGCTGGATCCTGTGCTACCAGAGAAGTGCCTGTGCCTGCCGGGGAGTGCCCAGGAGCAGCATTCCTAGGGCAGGGCAGGAGAATGGTCGGGACTGTCAGAGAAATTGCAGACATGGCCGAACAGGGAGGTGTGGGGCATTTTGCATGCCCCAGACAACCTCCTGGGGTAGGAGGAAAGCAGGTCCGTTGCTGTCCCCTCTCCTAGCTCTCCCGGCCTCCCTGCTGTCTCCATGGTGCTAGGAGCAGCCCCAGGCTCTGAGTGTTTCTGTGCCGGTGAGAGGGAACAGGGATGGGACAGGAGTCCAGGTCAAGCACTGCACTGCGCTTTGAGAGCAGGGCAGGTAGTGGGCAGGGCTGTCCCGGAAGAGACCCCCCAGCTTGTCAGATCCACCCCACCATACCCTTCCACAGCAAGCATGGGTAGGGATATTGCCTCCAATAGGAGCTGGTACCTGAGCAGGGTGAGGATAAGCAGCAGGCAACACCTGCTCTGGGCAGCCCAGTGCACAGGCAGACAGACCCTGCAAGGGCCAGGAAGTGCAGCTCCTGGAAGCGAACCTGGGCAGAGGTGTGCGGGAAAGGATGCTACAGCCCCACATCCCCTGACCTGCTCCTCCCTGCCTGCTCCTGCCCTCCCTCCCCACTGCCTGCACTGTGTCAGCAGCTAAAGCTCCCTTGGTGCCAGCAGACCATTGAGACCTACCTGCGCATTTGGCAGAGCCTGGCGAGCTCCACCCTGGGCCAGTGCTGTGCCAGGGCAGGGCAGTGCTGTCAGGGCTCCCTGCGCCCCCCACGGCTCTGCAGCGCTGCCAAGGCGCAAGGGCCAGGCTGCCCTTCCCCAGCAAGCTGCTGCAAGCGGCGCTCAGCCACGCAGGTAGGATGCGTGTGCCTAGCATGTTACACATGCCTGTCATGCCATGGGCACACGGACATGGGTCTTGCATGTCACAGCCTGCAAAGCTGAGTGTCAGAAATGCTATGTGTACCAATGCCACATGGGTCCCGTGTCCAACGCGTGTGCAGGTCCCGTGGTGTTTGTGCATGCTGCATGCAGATTGTATCATGTGAGCACTGCCTGTCCATCACTTCATGCATGTGCCACACACAGGTCATATGCTGCATGCATGTGTTTGGGTGAAGATTGTGAGTTGCACACATGTCCCTTGTGCACTCCACACCCAGGCTATATGTTCGTCCTGCCACGCGTGTTGCAAACGAGCTTGCATGTCCTCCGTGAGTTGCAAGCAAGCATGTGCTCCCTACGTGGGCTGCAGGTCACGGGCATGGAGGACACGCTGCAGTGGTGTGCTGGTGGTGTGGCACGTGTGTGCACCAGCCACATGCTTGCAGACGGGCTGGACCTGCCTAACGCGAGCCGAACGAACAAAACGTTCAGGTCAGGTCTTGCACGTGGGGCTCGACGCCAGGCAAGTGCAGAGTTGCTCCAGGCTCAGATGGTGTGGGCTGGAGGGGTGCTCTGCCATGGGCTGCCGGCAGCCCCTTCCCCATCCTTCCTCCTGAGGCGGGTCCCTTGAGGCTGGGAGCCAGTGTCCTTGCTGCACCCGCTGCTCCGAACCAGCTCCTCCAGGGGTAAAGTCCGGAAGGTTGGATGCTTGACACCTGCTGCCTGGGAAAGCCAAACAGAGCAGAGGCGGGTTAAACTGGCACCGCAGGGTGGGGAGGGAGGGTAGGAAAACAAGGAAGGAAGGAAGGAAGGAAGAAAGGAAGAAAGTAAATGAAGGAGGAAAGGGAAACAGAAAGGATCAGAAAATACAGGTGAGAGAGAAGCAAAGAGTTAAGGGAAAGGGGCAGCGAGGACGGTGCCCCCCAAGCCCATCCCCTTCCCTCCTAGGAGTTTGGGGGTACCACTGGGCTCCCAGCGCTTGTCCTGGGGGAGCCCCCAGGGTGTCCCCCATGCGCAGCACCCTGCTCCCAGCCGGGCGGGCAGGACCCCGGCCCAGGTGTGCCAGGCTACAGCATCTCACCTGGCTCCGGTGACACGCTGGCAGCTGGCAGGTGAGCGGCTTCGCTTTCCCCCGCCGGCTCATGAGCAGAAAATGAGGGTGACGCCGGCTGGATGGGGCTTTTATAGCCCTGATAAAAATAGCGCTGGCTGGCCGATGATCGGGGGGCCGGAGAGATGTGACTGAGCAGAGACAGGCGAGAGGGCTGGGCTGGCGGCGGCGAGCCTTCTCCCCAGCACACCTGTCACGGCTCTGTGTTTGCTCAGAGCAAATATTGACCCAGGGAAGGCAGGCTGGGCAAGGGAGGCGATTAGCCCACCTAGATTAGAGGCAGAGCAGGTCTCTATGCAAACTCTCCAGGGCTGCCTTTGTTAATGGGAGCCTGATGGGCTGACAGGAGCCAGGAGCCTGGGTGCTGGGGCGGGAGGTGGGGAGGAGGAGGTGGAGGGGGGGGAGAGGAGGAGACATTCATTAACCTGCACTGGAACAACACCAGCTGTCACTTTTCCACCCACCTGCCTGGCTCACTTTGCAGCTGGGGGTGAGGGGAGAGCGGGGGGCCAGGCGAGGCAGGTGTGGGGGTACCCTACCTGGGCAGCTCTGGGGTGGGGGCTGCTGAAAGGTGAGGGAGCAGTAAGGTCCCAGGGCTGGAAAGCAAAGCTACTGCCTATCCGAAGCAGCCTGACACTGAGTGCCAGTGATGGCAAGGACCCCCTTGCCCCCACCCCAATCCCCCCCCATGCTAAAGACCCCTTGGGCACACCAGGGCGATGCACACTTCACTGACAGGAGCCCACAGACCTCTGAGCCAGGCAGCAAAGCAGAGCTCTACAAAACCACCTCTGCTCGCTCTCTTTGGGAGTGTTTCCAGCATGGCTGCATGGGCCAGGAGCCAGCTCTCCCAACACAGCAACAGGAACAGGTTGTATTTCACTCCATGTGGACATGGAGTGCCTTCCTGTGGGGTCACTGCATCCCAGAGTCACACCACTGTCCCGCATCCCGGCTGTGTCACTAGCCAGCGGAGTATCCAGTGCAGACACCCCCATGCTGGCTCTGGGGGCAGCATGCAGAGCCCACGGGGGCCAGGAGAAGTTTAGATACACTCCTGTAGCACCCAGCCATGCTACTCAGCCCTGACAGTCCTCAGCTGATCTCAGCCAGAGCCAGCAGGAGCTGGGCTATCTCTCTGGGTTACTCTGGCACCCACGGCTCCCTGGATAACAGAGCATGAAGTGCAGCTGCGGTGGCAGGAGAAGCTCCTTTGTGCAAGCGCACTGGTGTGTTTGTTTGTGTAGATGGGTGTGTTTGCGGGTGGGGAAGGGGGTAACACTGCTTTAACCCGCACAGCGGACACCTCCAGGTATCCTGGTCCTGAGTGTGCTTTAGAAACTGCCACCATTGTCCCTTCCAGAGCCCGAGTGTGCTTGCAGTGGATTCCCAAATGTAAGTGGATAGTTGCAGATCCTTATCAGCCACTGCCACCAGCTCTTCTTCCTTGGAGACTTGTCCGTCTCAGAGACAGGATTTTGAAAGGCAGGCTCCATCCCTCCTGCCCGCTGCTGTCTCTGGGGCTGGGGTCCTGCAGGCTCCCAGCCCAGCAGAGCCTGGCACGGGAATGAGCTGGAGTAATGCCAACCTGCTGGGCTCGGTCGCCCTGATCCTCTTTTCCAGTAGTTTTGCCAGCAAAGGAAATGCAGAAACACTGCTGCCCTAGTTGTGGTGCTAAGAGGAAATGTGATGTTCCCTCTCCTTTTGACACTCTACAGGCCCTGACGCTTGGGCTTGCCTGCTTTTCCTTTCCCAGCATGGGAAACATGCTGGGCAGGACTCTTGCCTCTCCCTGCTGGGCCACACACCAGCAAAGCAATGCAGCAGCTCCTGCCTGGCTCCCCGCCACCCTTTCTGGAGAAACCAGAAAACCCCCAAACACCACACCGTTGCTGCTGTAGCTCCAGAAGGCACCTCCAAGACAGCACTACGTGCTTTGCCAGAAATGCTTTCTCACCCCAACCTCTCTCCTGCAAGGGCAGGACCCCACCATGCACCAAATAAGAGCAAAGACTGCCCTTGCAGGGCTGCCCTATGGAAAACAGGAGAAAAGCAGGTCCCTCGAGCTCATAGAATGCCCTGCACCGGACAGCTATCCTGGGGAACATCTTCCACCTGCCCTGGCACCTCCAGGGCAGCATCTACTGGTGTATGCTCTTCCCTGGCTGGCAGGCAGTGCTGCGACCAAGCCCCTGCTTATGCACCCAAAAGGACTGGTGCCAGCAGAGGTAGGCTCAGCCTCCTCTCGCAGCAGCCAAGGGTTTGTGCTGCCTCACTGTCCCATGAGGACTGACTAGCTCACATCAGAGCACCTCTCATGTCCATCCGGAGCCACCGTTGTGCCCCCGTCTGACCTGAGCATGGACTAAAAAGTCCCCATTCCCAAAGCAACACAGCTGAGCCAGCAAAGCCCCGTATCTCAGATGTGGGAGGTCAGGGGTGAAGGGTCTCTGCCCAGCCCTGCCAAGGGTTTTGGGAGGATCACCTTCATGTTTTTGCTCTCCAGACTTTGCCCTGCCTGCGCCAACACTGCAGGCTAGTCAGGGCAGGACCTTTCCAGGTTCCTACCTAATACTCAGTATGGGGGAGAAGGGTCTGATTCCAATCCGGGGCTGTGCACACCTGCAGCGGGGGGCCCAGGGGACTGTCCCGTAACACTGCCATCTTCCCCACATGGACACAGAGCCACGCCAAGTGGGTCTTTGCAGGCAATTCAGGCTCCCCCGCTGCAAGGGGACAGCAGAGCCTTGCAGACACCCTGGCAGGGAAGACCAAGAGCAGCTTTGTTCCCTTCCCTTTATCTCCCAGACAATGGCACGATTCAGCAGGTGTTAAATGTTTTAATGGGATTCAGGATAGCTTCTGTTGCCCACCTGCCCCAAGGCCATTTCACCCCTCCCTAGGAGCCAGGACTAACAGCCAAGAAGAAAAGGCCTGTTGTGTGTTGCATTAACTGCCTGATGACTAAGCACTCCTGATAACTAGCATAAGGAGGAGGGGAGCACTATTAGCTTGCCAAGCTCACACTTGGCCATCCTCACGCTGGCCCTATACCTCCATAGCCTGTCCTGGCCGGCCGAGCCACCAGCCCCAGCCCCATGGGAACATCACCCCACTTCACCACCCGAACACTAGTGGGAAGGAGCAGGACCCGTACATACAATATCTCCATTAGAGACGTGCATTAGAAACGTGGCTGGTGTTGGGGCAGGGGCCAAATCCAGCCCTGGAAGCCAGTACAGTAAGCTCAGACTTCCTTCTGCCTGAGACCCAAGTGTGGTTAGCAGGGACAGGGCTTCTCCGCTCTTCTGGGAGCTGGGCTGTGGGTCTGGCTCTACTACGGTTCATTGCCTTCACCTTTGGCAGTGGGTAGCAACAAAGCCTCTTGCTAAGGGACAAGTCCTCCCCACCAGCACTGCACATCTTTGCCCACCCTTCACCTCACCACTGCCCCCAAGACCCAAGTGTGGGGAGCAGCAGCAGGGAAGCACTGAAGCCCCCATGTGAGAGCACTGCTGTAGGCTCCCCAGTCTGCAGAGCTCACCCATGCAGTGCCTGGGGGTGCTGCTGTCTCCCACTCCCTTTGCCAAAGGGACAGCAGCATGGCTTGGTCACACACGCAAATGTTTTCCAAAATCAGGGCCAGGGTCTTGTTCCCAGCTTGAGAAGAGGAAGCAGGAATTTTCCCAACCTGGGAACGGGGCTGTCCCTGGTGTATTTTTAATTTAGGATGAGGATAAAAGAAGAAAAGTGTGTGACAGTTGCTAATGGCTTTGCTTAGTGCACGCTGAGTGGTTCTGGTTGACAGGCACCAGAGAAGACCTAGAATAGAGGTGACACACCACCACCTCACACCCCCTGCAAAGAGCTGAGGGAAGAAAGATTTCTCTCTCAGATGTGTAGGTAGCTCTCAAACCTCTTGTTCCCTGACTCACCAGTTGCTGAAGGCACTGTCTCAGGGCTCTCTCCTACTAGAGAGACGCTAATCAGAGAAGTGAATTTACCTCTGATTGTACTCCAACAGGGAAGTGCAGTATGAGTTCCGTTTCTTCCAGGTCCAGGCTATGTTCAGCACAGGAGAGTGGGGAGGATAGGAGCTTTAATGACAAAAAAAATCATTCCCTATACATGTGTCTGCGCTCAGGCTCCATCCATTCGCTCCTGGGTGTTACACTAGACTAACACACAGCATTTCCCATGTTGACCCATCTGTCCCACAAGGCAGAGGAGTTAATGGTGATGCAGTCCAGAGCATCAGATCACGCAGTGGGTCTGAGGATGGACAAACTCACTGATCCTGTCTCCTCTGCTCCAGGCTGCCCTTAGGCTCCTGCAGGCAGCTGGATTCAACCTGCTTTAGGACAGTGGCGAGGCTTCTGTCCCTGCCTGCGCTACCCATTTGGGAAGGCTGTCACAGGACTACAGAGCATCTGTATTGGGGAAATTCTAGTAAGGAGCCTGGACCAGGCAGACTCACCCCAACTGGACTGAATAGCCAGGCCCTGCTGCTTCCTTGAGCTGGGGAGGAAGGAGGTGGCACCCCATCGCCTGTTCAGCACCAGCCAAGGCCCACAGGAAGACAGAAAAGCTGCTGTTACATAGGAGACCTGGCACCCAGAGTGTTGGGGCGGGAGGAGAGGGTCTGCACTTCTCATGAGAATGACCCAGCACCCACGTGAAGGCCCCAGGTGCCCAGGCTGAGCTCAGGAGCTGGCAGTGCCTTTGCTATATCTCTGACAACAGGAACAGCTCGGCCCTGGGGCTTAGTAACAGTTACGCACGCAGGGCTCCTGCACAGAGCGGAGTGCTGGGGTGGTGCTGGGTGAGCTGCAGCACCCCTGGGCACAGCAGGCATCTGCCCTCTGCCGAGTGAAAGCCCCCCGCAGCTCCTCATGCATGGTCTTCTCTTGAGCTGCAAGGGGAGGAGGTCTTGGCTGAGCAGTGGCACTGGGAATACAGGGCAGGAGGGTTTGGAGGGGGACACCAGCTGCATCCCCACCAGAGAAGGGCGGCTGGGTGAGCCCTGCAGAGCAGAGCCCATAGCAGGGCTGCAGAAGAGGGGAGATGCTGCAAAGCCAGCTCCACTGCCTGGCACAGCCAGCCTGCAGCCTCTGCCACGGAGCAAGCAGCCGGAGCCCAGCACCAGCCCAGCTCCACGCTGGCATCTGGGGTTTCTCACAACTAACACTGCCACCTCCTGGCTGTGACAAACCCCGCTCCTTCAGAGTGACATCCTCCTGTAGACTGCCAGACCCCAATGCCAGGCCAAGGCTCGAAGCATCCCCTTCCCCAGGTGTCAGTCTTGCAGTTTAAAAATGGGAGAGTGTGTCCAGGGTGTTCCCGAACCCAGATGCATCGATTACATATGTTACACGCTGGTATCTGTGTGCCCAGAGGCCAAGCTCCTTTTATTGGGCTGCCAAGTGTGCTAGATGGTGTTGCAGCTGCTCTCTCCAGCTGGGTCGCTGTACGTGGGACCTGCAGCAGCCACTAGAGCAAGGAGGGAAGGAAGATTCAGTACCTGCGTCCTACTGATGTTGGCAGGGGCTCAGCACCTCAGTGCCCAGCTGTCAGTTCTTTGTCAGCTACATTTCAAAGCACATTCCACTCCTCTCCCAGCTGGTACAGACTGGGGGCAGTGGGAACAGTCACAGAGGTTGTCCATGTGCTCCCTGTAGCGCTGGGATGTTCTTCTCCAATGATGTGGCCAGCCACAGAGAGGAGAGATCTCATGAACTCTGCTGTGGAGTTGCCAGAGGATTCAAGCTGGAGCTGAGGACAGATGGATGATGGACATACATCCTCAGAGGCAGCCAGCATGCTGAGCTCAGGTCATGGTGTGGGAGGATCAGAGTTGCTCTGGACATCACAGGGACAGGATGAAGAGTGGAGACAGTTGATGTGCTTGAAGATCTCAAGCAGCACATTGCCCAGCAGCTATGCTCTTGAGGGTGAGGGTGCTGGACTGGTGATTCTGAAGAAGAAGAGATTGCTTTTGGCGTGGGGAGAGTGCAGCCTGCTGCTGTCTCCCCCCCAGGCAATCATCTCACCCTGAGGGATCACAGGGAACTCCCATCATCTATCTAGACAAGACTCCTGCAGCTCTGGAGATGACATCTCCGTCCAACAACCCTCTCCCATCCTCTCTCAATCCCATTTCCCTGTACTTCTCCCCAAGCTGGGGCAAATCCTCATGCTTTGCCCTCAGCCTCAAATCTGCCTCCCCACCAGTGGCCATTCCTTCAACCTAACTAGGTCCCATGCCATCTTGGACTACAAAAGCTTTGCTTCCTGCTCTCCTTGACTCTTTTTCCCAAGAGACCCTCCTTGTGCTGGGCTCTGCAGTGCTTCAGGCAAGCCCCTTCTGCCAGCCACGCACAGGGCCCTGCCCCAGTGCTACATGACGGTCCTAGGTCCACAGAAAGGCTGTAGCGTTACCACCTCTGCTCTGTGGCTGAGGACAAGCCAAGAAGGGGCAGAGGCTTTGGGAGTGGATTCCCCCTTTTGTACAGGCAGCCTTGGCATTGACAGGCAGTGATCCAGCTAATCCACATGGTCTAGAAAATGTGCTGTGCTTCAGCCTGACATATTAAGGACAGGTCCTGTTCCCTGCCACAGCACAATACACTCCGCTACCTTCGGGAAGGGCTGGGGGGTAGAGCAATGACCCTGGGCCGGGCTGTCAGCACCACCTCCCCACGGCTGGCTTCGATCAGGATATTCTGCAGTGTGTTTTCCAGCACCAGCTCCACCAGGTTCCCAAAGGCTGGCTGCCTAGAGGGGCAAAAGTACAGGCAGAGGACAGCTATCAGAAAGCAGATAAGGCAGGCTGCTTGCTGTGACTCCTCCCAGGACACATCAGGCAAAGCAGTGGAGCACACACTGTTTCTTACACGCTGAGGCCAATAAACCAAGGGCTAAAGCAATGGGGTGCTGACCCTTCTCCCAGAACTGCCACCAGCTGGCATCAGGCCCTGACCTCGGACAGAGCTGGGTGACTGTGGTTTTACTGGTTTCTCCCTCCAAGCTGTGCTGTAGTTAGTATTTGTGCATATGCTCACAACCTGTAGCAGTGTGCAAGGGTGTAGCCACAGCAAATGTAAGCTGATGAAATACTGCAGTAAAAATAAAAGGTAAGGTAAGCACCCACTGCACTCTAATGTCTAATAAGGCCAGGACTGTCCGAGCGTAAAGCAGACTTCACTCACCACCAGCACCCTGGCACTGGCTAGGACTCAACCCCAAGACACAGCAAACCTGCACTCTTCACAAACCACACTCCAGAGAGGGTGACTAGGCGGCCTAGCATTGATTTCCACCCAGAGCACACAGAACACCCCAGCAGAAATGCTGCAGGGCAGATGCAGAAATGGGTTTCTGGCCAGGTGGTCTGCTGCCATGGCTCTCCTGCCCGTGCAGCTCTTGCCTTTTCTGTGTGAGCTCTTCCTCACCTGCTCATCATCTCCTTTTGCTTCCTCAACTGCTCATGGTGCAAAATCTCACTCATTCTCTCCCAAGACTCCAGCAAGTTGTTGTTGGGAGAGGTTTCCTGCCTCATTTCTTTCCTCTCTCCATCCTTCTCAGGGTAAGGATCTGGGGAAGCAGAGACCCTGAAGGGGATGGTGGAGCACTGACTCCTGTTCTGGAGCTCTGCTGATTCTTCACACTGGAACTGGGAGAAATATGGAATGGGCTCATCCAGGCTTCTTCTCACTGCGTCATGGAACTGGGTATTCTCCAAGAGGCCTCTGGGAGGAGGAAAATAATGGATGAGTCCTAGCAAATCAGATATCTGTATGATCCCAGAGGATCATTACAAGACAGTACAAATCAGAGGAAGACCCTGACTGATGTCAATGTTTAGTCTGTCCCTTCTTGCTTTCTGGGCCTAAGGGAGGCAGCAAGATGGCTTGAGCTAAGGAAACTACCTTTGCCTCCCCAGCACTGGTTCTTTATATTTCTGTGGCTGATAGACAAAACAGGTGAATCCCAATGCAGCCTGTTCCCAAGATCATGGCAGGCAGAGTGCCCTGGCTCCTGGGCAGTGACACCGATCGCTATGCAGAGATGGGCCCAGCCCCTAGCTGGGGAGCAAGACCCTGCCTCTGCCTGTCGCACCAGGACTCCTGAGCTCATAGCCCCCAAGGCAGCCTTTGGCAGGCTGGATCCCCTGTTCTGGTGCAACATGAGTGCACAGACTCCTCTGGGATTAGCAGGGGGCTGGCAGTGCTGCATGCACTCCCCTGGAGGACAGGGGCTCCAAAGCAGCTGAGGATGAAGGGACACACACCTGATGATACCTGTGAGTATGTCAGTCACTATCTGCAGCTCCTGTTTGGAAGCAGCAGCCAGGGACAGCCATTTAGGGTCCATATCCATCCTGTCTCTGTCCCTACTTCCGTCCACAAACTTGCTCTCCAAGGGCCGGTTGCTGAAGGGGCTGGGAAAGAAGGAGTTCTTCCATCAGTGGCAGCACTACTGAACTGAACTAACAAAGACCTGCATCCTCCTGGCTGAGCAGCAGCTCTGCAGGCAAGCAGGGAGTGGTGCAGGGTGCCGGGGGAAGAGTGGGAGCTCCTGCACTTGTGACAGCAGCAGGGACACTGTCATGAGAGAGGAGCACTGAGCTCTGACAGTATCCCCCTTCTGAGGGAGGGAGAGAAACAGGTCATGTCAGCTAACATTGGGGAAAGCAAAGCACCTCTTGCCTAACACTGAGACATTGGAGGGAGTAAAGCAGAGCTCCAAGTTCAGTACATATCACACCAGGGGCAGCCCTGGCTCAGATGAAGACACCAATCCAAAAAGCTGGATCTCTTACCGGGACAAGAAGTATTTGGGGAGCTCCAAGGTGAAGTTGCTGAAGAAGTCCTCAATAGAGTAGGATCTGGCTGTCACACCAAGGTGTAAGAGGATGGGCTTGGGAGGCTCTGGTTTGACACACACCTGGCTGGCTTCTTTGTCCAACAGTAGCCTCCTCTGAAAGTGTCCGGCAGGCAGCTTGGGCATAGGGTGGTTTTTAATAGGGGGTAGTGTCTGTTGGAGAGAAAGAAATGGCAGGTACTTGGTTTCTTCTCTGGCCACAGGTAGGCTGGTGTAGGTGTGAGCACTGGCATGAGAACTGGAAAGCCCAGCAGTCAGAACCACCAGATCCTGGACAGGAGACAGCGTCAAAATTATCTTGGCACTGCAGTACCACTATCAGGCACGAGCAGCCATGCTGGAAATCAGGTCCGCTCCCTCCTTGCTGCCTAGTGCTCCAGCCCTGAGTGTCAGCAGGGCTTCAGGGTCTCCCCAGGGCACTTGGGGGCTGTTGTACTCCAGCCTATCTCTGTGGAACTCCAGGAGATCATCTCTGCTCTTCCAAGCACACCAGAAGTGCTGTGGGAGAAGGGATGTGCAGGAATGCATGCAGAAATTGTCCCCCAAGCCTGGAAGGAAACCAGGGACTGACTCCAGCCACACTACATGGGCCGGTTTGGGGTTCCATTACCAGCAGTCAGTTTGGGGGAAGTTTCTTAGGGCAGTAGTAGTCCAGAAGCTTGGGCCAGAAGGACACCACTGAGCTCTGGAGAAGCCCTCAGGCATCACAGGACTTCAATGACCTTTGAGACATAGCTGTCCAACCTCTGGGAATGAGGCCAGAGGCCTTCACCGTTCCTGACACAGACACAGCAGGTCATTGCAGGCTCCAAATTGTCACTAGCAGCTAAAACCCTGGAGGACTAAATGAAACTGTTTTTACTTTTCCCCAACCATCCTTGCGTTCATCCCAGTGAATGCCTCAACCTGCATCACTGATCACACCTAACAGCACAGGGCAGACAGTCCCAGCTAGAGCTGCCTCAAGCTGATACCTTCACACAGGACAGTGCAGGGCACGCAGAGGCACTTTGCAGGGTGTCAGGAGCACTGCTACAGCCTTACTATGCTGGCAGTCCTGAGAAAACAAGCTGTGACTCCTAGCTGAATGAATCTGCTCAGGCCCAACATCACGCCAACTCCTCTTAACCCTTCCACATCTCAGGTTGGCTGGTTCTCCACAAGCCCTGTCATTCCCACAACACATGGCTGTAGGTGCAGTGTGGCTCTGCCTTTGGGCCCAGGCAGTTCTGCAGAGCATTCAGTGGGGTCTTGTTCACACCTTGCCACCATTGCTGGAAAAGCTGTCTTTACAACTCAGAGCAGCTAATGCGGGCCCATGCACACCTGTGTGATCTTGAGGGGAAACCGAGATGAACCAGGCAAATTGAGCTTTAAAGCTTTCTATGCACTTAAATAAAGGCAGTTCCTGCCTGCAGCTTCTCCCAAGGCACGGAGCACAGCTCTTTTAGCAGCAAGGACAAAGTCTGCACCACGTCACACCAAGGTCCTGCCGCTTTCTGTCGTGGCACGCATTCCACTGTGGCCCCAGCGTGAAACCAGTCCAGGTACTGACTGACCTGCCTGTGTGCACCTTTTCCACTTATTCAAAACCTTTCCCCCTTTCTCCAGTCATGGGTGCACATTTGGTTCCAGTTTCACTTCCTGTTCACCTCAGCTGGAAAGTTACTGCCCACAGGACACAGCCAGACACTCTGATTCTTCTGGCTCCTCAAAAACAGTCTGTCTCCCAAAGCCTCAAAGCTACAAATCCTGCTGTGCTCTCTGTCCAGGCTCCCACGCTGTGATATCCAGCATCTGCCTCTTTTCTGGGGCAGTCAGTTTGGTTCTACTGTGGGTGAGACAGGCCTGACTTACCTTGAATTTCCTGATCACAGCTGAGGATTCAGGAAGATTTTCTGTGTCAGCAAAATCTAATGGCCTCTAAAAAAAAAAAAAAAAGAAAAAAAAAAAAAAAGGAGAGAAATGACAGTGTAGGAAAGATATGGAGCAGAACAAGACTCCAAGATTTTGTTTTACTTTGCCCCAGCTGAGAGTCAATGATCTCATCCTCCCATTCTTCACTCGGGCCACATTCTTATTGTTAGTTACACATTTCTCTCCTGTGTTTATTCATGGTTAAAAACCCAACCATCTGTTTCCAGAGGCACTGTTTTGTTTTTTTCCCCCGCTAAGACTTCTCATGCACTTCCAAATTTCAGACAATTGTTAGCAAATTCAGAGTTTGTAAGGTGATCAGAAAAGTAATTTTAGTTCCAAGGTCACCACCTGCTATCCCCTCTCTCAATGTTAAAGAGAATGCAAGAGGATTCTTGGCTAGAAACAAGATCTCATTTTCCACTATCCACAGACCAGCTATGAGATCTTGAGCAGATGAGAGCCTCATGTCCTCTTATCAACTTGCCTAGATTTTCTTATAGAACATTTCTTGTTGACACCTGGCTGTTGTTTCTGAGCTGAGCTAAGCTGGTGTAAAGTTCTGGCAGCACTTACCTCTGCAGGTGACTTTGGCTTCTTCTTAGTCTCAAGGTCCTTCTCTGTGATGGTGAACTCCACAGCCTGTCGTTCCTTAGCCCTTTCCCACTCCTGCAGGTCCTTTTCATACTGAACCAGGGACTCCTGGATGTATACCTATGAAGCAAACCAAGATTGGAAGGAGTAGGGCCAGAAAGGAGCTGCAAATAACACAGTGTCTGGCTCAAGTCCATGCCTGTCACCCATTCCTCCCTTCCAGGGTGTCCCAGCCAGAGCCCACTCCCTTTCCATGTCTTCCAGTAGCAGGAAGGGGAGAGAACAGTGCTATTATAAGACTTATACAGAGAAGACACAATCTCTTGCCAAAGGACGCCTGGAAAGCGTCCAGAGGGGCACTACTGCAAGTCTGTGCCCCCACTAATATTAAAGAAGCAAGACTTGCTTTTTACAGGTATTTAAGTCTCTGACATCCACTGAAAGCCACTCCCATTCAAACCGTGACTTCTAGTAGCTGGGTTCAACTCACAAAGCCACGTGTTGCACAATTACACCTCATCTAGTGAGCCACACAGACAGAGAGACACTTAAAGCATCATGAGAGATGAAGCTCAGTATCTTCAGTAATAAGAAGTGCTGGCCAGCATTCTGGAGCAAAGAAGGATTCCTTCAGCTAGAAGCAGCGGGCAGCTGACTGCTGGGGCCAGCCATTTGGGAACTGCAGTGACATGCCCAGGTGATGGTAAGACACAGGTACCTCTTGGGTCTCACCTCACACACCAGATCTATGTTGTAGAAGGAAGCACTCCCTGAAGGTCGCAGGGTGATGAAGCAAGGGATGCTCTCTCCAGGCTGCACAACCCCAGACTCTGGAGCAATCTGCAACACCTGGGGGGAAAAAAAAAAAACAGAACAAGCCACAGAGGAGCTGCTTCACTGTCCTGGGACCTTCCTATGTACCTTCTCTTTGCAGGAAACACAGGATTGTGGGAATTCTCCCCTCTTCCCTTCTCAGAGGTATGTGCCATGAGAGACATGCAGCTGATATATTCAAAGAATGACCATGGACTTCGCTGGTAAACAGGGTCCCGAGGTTCATTATTGCATCCTGTAGTTCCAGGTTCATGTATCCTCACTGAAGTCTTCAGATTCCCATTCTGAATTCCTGTCTTTCCCCCCCTTCCTAATCCTTGCCTTCACTTTTCTCTGCCCTTTCCTTTCATCAGCTAGTACAAAAGCCAAGTCCTAGGATTGTTTCTGATTGTCTGGCTGAAAATGGAGTTGTAAGGTCCTTTTGTGGCACAACAGAGACAGGCAAGAAGGCTGTAGAGGAAAGAGAAGAAAGGACTCACCCCCTTGTCTTTACAGGTGCTTATCTGCCAGGCAAACACAACAGCCTTACTCTCCGAGATATTGTTGAGAAAGACAAGTCGACTGGCTTTGGTGCAGTCTGGGATATTTCCAAGGCAAATCCTATGGTGTGACAAGGTGGCTGCCTGCAGGAAGCAAGGTGAAACTGGGAGGAACAGCAGGGAAGGAAGATGGGATGTGGCCATTGGGGAAGGGAAGTCACACAATTATCTTTAAGTTATCCAGCAATGAATAGATAATATTTTCCATCTACCTTTACCATAACAACTTGAGGGGGCGTTATTTTTCTCTCATTTTTGTTCTGGTTACAATGACTCTTTACAGCAAGAGGATAGGATAGCCCTGTTGCAGTGGAATTGAGCAAGCAATGAACAGAACATAACGCTGGTGCTGGGGCAGGAGAGGATGTCAGGAGCACAGAGGACCCATAGCACCCAGATTCTCTCTGCAGCACTTGCAATCCAGGCCTTTTCCTACTTCAGGTGGCAAACACAAGGTGTGTGCTTGTGCAAAATCCTCATCGACCTGAATGCGAGTTTTGGGTAACTGCTCCCTACCGCACCTTGCTACTAGTAGGCTACTAGTCTATCCCATTCTCCAGGCACAGTGCAAACTCTAATTACAGTGATCATTAGAGAAGCTAATGACTCTTGGTTACGGACAACAGAGCCTTGTGGAATTGCATCTTCGTTGGCAGCCCGAGAGAGGTTTTTAATCACCTTCTCTTTGCTGTACCCAGGAATGCAATTGCCCTGCTGGAAGCCAAAGAGCATATGTAGCTGTCACTGGGCTTCAAGGTGGGCATGCTAATGTCACACAGGATGAATCCTTTACCTGCCTGGAGTATTCCTCTGCTAATGCTGCTTAATGCTGATTCACTACACTGGGATCTGTGGCTGAGTTTAACAACAGATTGTCCAGGCTGGCAGGCCAGCTCTAGCCAGGCCAAACAAGCTTCTGCTGAGCCAGTGACAGGTCAAACAAGTGCATTCCTCGGGATGTGCCTGAATTAGCAACCATCCTGCAGTCTGCGTTCAGGTTATGCACCACCTGAGTTTGGCTGTGAAATGGAGGCAACCGAGCCCTGACAGGGTACATTGATAATTCATTCACAAAAATACTCCCAAAGAAAAGGTGTTTCAGCTGCAAATAAGAAAGATAGCTGTGATTGAGGGTAACTTTTAATATAAAATTCAGAAAATGAACAAACCACCAAAGCTTTTTGTTTCTAATGGCAGTGGAAGCAGCAAGCTGGAAGGAAGGCACCTTTCAGAACAACTGCTTTTATGAGTTAGGCTCTAGAACACCTGCTGGAAGGGAAATATCTTGCTCTATGACATGGCAATGAACTTCCCTGCAACACAGGCTACTGCTAAATGGGGCCACTTCCATATTTCAGACTCTCTTGCACATTTCTGGACTAACCATATTATTCATATCAGCATGCCTGGACCTACCTGCCCAGGCACAGTTAGCTTGGTAGAACCTGGAAAGACTGAAGTAGGCGAAACTTCGCTGGATGTGGCAGTGTCTCCTACGGTATTCAGATCGTAGCCCACTCCCTGGAAGGTAATCAGAGCTGATTCACCCCCCAGGATGTGGATGGGAACATCAACCTGCCTTGGACAAGACAAGAGTGTTAAGTCCAGAATCATATTTGGGAGACATCTGCAAGAAGCTAGTATACTTGCTAATTGGCTAGTCTAAATGCACCACATGCATGGGTGAGGAGAAATCCAGTCTCTCTTGTTCCCTCAGGCCTTGACCTTCCCATCTAACTCAGAAAAGTTGGTTAAGGAGTCAATTAGCCAGGTACTGTATGAGATTGGCAGGGACTCCCTCTTGGAGCAAAAGTTGGAGTTTTAAAATTAAATTTATTTATTTTTCCATCTACCACAGAGTGGAGCAATAAGTAGTGCTCCAGCTGTGGCCCTGCCTGCCTGCTGCAGCCTAGAACAGAGGTCTTTGGGAAGGGTGTTTCCAGAGGGCTGCAGCAGTGTACCCTGCAACGATAAAAGACACCAACTTCAGTCTCTTTGGTGGGAATTATTGGAGGCCAACAATGAACCAAAAATCTGATCAGATACTGTTTATACCCCTGGTCACTGTTTGATGCTTGAGAAATATGTATCAGGATTACTCTGGTTGTGGATGAAATGTATTCTTTGGGAAGAAGAAATTTATGAGATAATTTATCTGCTCAATTTCCTGGAGCCACTCATTTCCCCTGGTTTCCAGGCCAGCCACTGATTTGCTCTCAAGACTCTGTGCTTCTTGGCGGAATGGAGCTCAATTCAGCTGTAGCATTACATGGACTAACCATCAATAAGAGATCTAAAGAATTTTAGGCACACAACAACAGGAGAAAACCCCCTGTTTCTAGCAGTCATGGGGTGGGTCTTACCAAGTACATTCTGGCTTCCAGTGGTGAGAAGATCCACTCAATGTGGCCTTTTGTGCCAGGAGGAATTTCTCCTCTAGGAGTTAGGCACACAAACACAGGATGCTGAAAATTCTCCTCTTGGATCCTCACAATGTTGTCCAGCTGAACCTCAAACATCACAGGCATGGAGCTGCCATTGTAGAGTTCATAAATCTGAAGTGAGTCAGAGAGAGCAGTGCTTATTATACCATGCACAAGTTAAACTAGTTAACACTTTCCCAGAGGACTCTGATAAGCATTAATAATTAATTAGTCAGCTTGTCTCCTAAGAATGAGGAGACCTCATAGTGTCAGGATTTGTCACTGAGGCTCTGATAGGAGACTGTGCTGAAGGTTTATCACCACATATGTACATTGATAACTACAGTGCCTCTCCAAGTGGTGCCCTGCAAATTCAGTCTAGGAGAAAATGAATACAAATTAGCTAAAGGGATCACTGTAAAGCGGATTACTTGAAATGCAAAAACACTTGTATTAAAGTGATCTTAATTCAATTCAAACTTGTTCATTTCCCAAGTAAATTAGGCAGAACAGAATCAAAGCTGCCTTTTTTGCTGAATAAGTATTTAAGGAAGTTTAATTAATTTACTAAAAAACTAATTAGGATTTATTTCTAGAGTGCCTGGAGCAGCTAGACAAGTCTTCACTTGGATCCAATGCAAGAGAATAGCGGAACAGCCCAACACACCTCATCAGCATTCTGGCTAGAGCAAATGCCAAATCTTGTTGAACTGGAGATGGTGAGAGGTACTCTCCCTGCTGCCATCCTAGCAGCCATTTCCAGGCTCTGCCTAGTACTAGTCTCAAAGTTCTGCTGTGGTGCTTTCCTGGGGAGGCCATTCTGTTTCCTGGGAAATGCCTCAGACACTGCCTGTCCTTGGGACTCAGTAACACTAGCTCCTTCCCTCCGCTGCTGCTGGGTTTGGCCCCAGGATGCTCACCTGTGTTGGGGGGTGGGAGGTCCCAATGGCAACGGGTGTAAAGAGGTGCTTAGTGGATGCAAAATGAATGTACCGCTGGTCCTGTTCCACTGTCACGCCGCTGAAGTTCAGCTACAGTGAAAAGAAATGCAGTCACTTTCTCACAGGGCCTTGGCCCCATCACTAACAACTGTACAAGGACTCTGAAGGACTTTGCAAGCTGAGGGCAACACAGTTACAGATTTAAGTTGGTAAGACCAGGACAGTGTGTCCTAAGAAAAAAAAGCAAGGAGATGGAAAGCCAACTCAACTGTTGGCTCTTTCCTGAAAGGTTTGCATCTTGTTTCAGAGAGAAGGTACTTTTCTCCCTGCTATGTCAGGCACCAGCCTCAGTGCTTCTCTTTGCAAGTATATGGTAGAAATTCTCTATGAATTATTGTCTGGACTGTACATAGGAGAGTGTGCAGCTGTGACAGCCAAATCCTTTGGGAAGACAGGATTTTAGGTAAGTAATGGCCTCCTCTTGGAAACGATCATCTGGATGTCCTCACTCTGGAGGACATCCTGCTCCAAGAATGTGTCTAACAGTCCTAAAGCTGCAAAAAGATCCCAGCTGAATTTTAAGTGATCAGGTAATGATCAACAGTATCCTGCTAGCAAAGCAGCCACCAGGCACTTCAAGTAAAGCGGAGAGATTTATAGAGCTATTTCATGGAAGGGAGAGACACAGGATTCTGCATTTTGAGAAAATTGCAATCAAGCTAGAGATGAGTCACAATGCATGATTTCCTGCAGGATCACTCCAAAGCACCCCTGAGGCATCTACCTAGAGACAAAGGTTGTAAAGCAGTCACAGAGCTAGTAATGTCTCTGCATGGGCCAAAGGTAACTAAGTTGCTGCATATCACAATCACCTAAGCCTAAAGTATGGCTATTTTTCAAGTGCCTATGCAGAAGATGGAGAGGATGTTTGCAATGGCAGGTGGATGCCTTGGAAGACACCTGCAGGAGATACTGTACCAGCTACTTAAACAAGAGCAGAGGATGCTGATTCCTCCAAACCAACCCATTCCAGTTCAGCTCCATAAGCAAAGGGAGAAGGGAGAGAAGACTAGAAATACAATGCTAACAAAAAGTCCCACATGGGATCTTTTCAAAGCATTACATGAGCATTCAGCCTTCTGAGGGCCTCAGCAAGCCAGATGCAATGCAAAATAGGAGGAAGACAAGAGCTGACACTTTCAAACTACAAGGGAAAAAGGGACAGGAATCTTCCTGAGCTTTGGGAATGAAACACCCATTTATATTACTTGAGTCTAAAAGCCAGTTGGATTCCACCAGACCACAACTGCCAAGGAAGAAGTGTCATCAGTCTCCAAAGACACAGGATGCGACATTTACAGGACTATCAGTTAAAGGGAGACAAATGGAGAAAAGTGAAGATCTGCTGCAATCAGTTCTTCTTCCAGAGTGCACAGACTTTGTCCTGCAGCGATGACTTAAAGCATGAGAGGACAGGGATGCCAGATTCCCCAGGGAGAAGAGCTGCCTGGAGAACACATGCTGCAGGTGGCAACATCTCACAATACCTAATTAGCAGCTATGAAGCAAAGTGCAAACAATTCCAGTTGATGGATCCTGTGTGCTCAGGGATTCTCCCTGGGATCCAGCCCTTCTCTCCAGCAAGTTCTGGGAACCTCATCCTGCAACACCTGCAGCCAGCTGAGCTTTTCCTACTAAAACTGCTGAGGGCTGCAGATTCTGCCTGGCCAAACTATCCCAGAGCTCTGAGAACAAAGTCACAGCTGTGCTCCTACAGGCAGGCTATGGTGATGAGGCAAAGGATGACCTGTGAGAGCATTAGGCAGTGGGAGGCCCTGTTTCCCTCCTGCACAAGGGAGTGAGTAACACACAAGTCTACAGAAGTTTCATCCTACAGTCAGAAGAAACTGCCAACAGGAAATCAGTTTGGGTTCTTCAGAGCACCTGTAAATTCAGTCATCTCAGGACTGAAAGGTGGCCACAGAGTAGGGAAGGAGTAATGGAGAGGGAGCTCCTGAAGATGAAGCAGACAGACTCTGTTAGGGAAGCAAACGAGTGGGAGGTCAAAATCTGTCCACATGGGTAAAGCCATCACAGAGGTGAGTTTGGACCCCCACAAAAAAATCATGCATTATCTTGCAGCTGGCTAACATCACCACTCCAAAGCCAGGCAATTTGGAGTTTGACAAAATAACCAGGCAATACTGCAGTCCTATAGTCTCCACCTCTGCTTATTGTTGCTATCTCAAATCTCCAAAGCTTAACTTTTGGGGTGACATTATGGCATTTGCTTCCCTTAAGGATAGCATATGTTTTGCACATTTCACCAGATTCCCAGGTGAGGATCTATTCAACTCTGCCATGTGAGCGTGCTTAGAGCAGGCTCTGCCATGAAGGCTGGCAGCTCCATGCTCTTCATGCCATGACTGAAAGAAATGAAGGTGCACTGTGTTCAGTGCCCTCTCTGCAGGAGAAGCCTCTTCCATTTCTGCTTTCTGATATTAGCAGTTCAGTACTGGCACTGTGCAACCCTGCAGGTTGTGACCACCTGCACTGCTCCAGGTCTCTGGATTGGCCTCCTATTACCAGAGCTCCAATGCACTCAGGGGTCTTTTAGCATCCCCGGGGCCTCCCATGCTTTTTCAGCCCCTTCTGCAGTGACAGCATGAGGTAAGGTGATGGCCTCTAGTAGCCACCAAAGCCACTGGCTATGTGGCAAGAGAGGATGTGTGCCCTATATGCTGCTGGTGCTCCAAAGTCTATTCCCTCACTGGCCAGCTGGTGAAATGCTCACATCCACTCTCAGAATTGTGCCAGGCAGGCAGAGCACAGGGAGCCTGTCCAAGAGCTTTGAGGGAAGGCACAGTTAAGCCACTGTTTGAACAGCTTGGTCAAAGGGTTTCAGGGTTGACAACAGCCCTAAAAGAAAAGAAAAATAAAAGAGATGTGTGAGCACAATGGTCTCACAGGAAACTTCAGAGACAGACAGGAAGGCTCAGCTGGGCATGAGCTGTGCCCAGCAGAGCACAAGGTGACTTTGACTCTAACTGACAGTTTGAGAGAGGGGGAGAGAGAGAAATTAGTTCCAAGCCTGAAGAAATGCTCAGGGAAGACACACTGCAGATCAGCTCTGCAATGCTTTATCAAGCAGAGAAGTAGGAAGAATGAGTAGGAAGCTCCTCTACCATCAGCAGGAGAAATAGTGGGTAAACAAAGGCATCAGGGCTGCAGCAGGAACAGCCAACCAGGAATGCAGGTAGCACATTCTGGGCCTGGGGAAGCAGCTGCCTCCATACCTCCAGAGCTGGAGGATGTTCTGCCAACCCCGTGCCAGCACGTGTGTCCCCAGACTGCAGCCAGTGCAGGTGGTACTTTTGGAGAAAAGCACATTCCAGGGGGTTCTGAAGAGCACAGGGAGCTGAGGAGATGCAGAGATTCAGGAAAGCTGCATATGAGGGAAGTTGGATGGGCTGCAGAGCTGAACACCACAATTACTGTGTGGAAGAACTCACGGTGAGGCAGGTGAAATGCAGGGAAGCAACCACAGAAATCCTGTCCCTGAGATATGCTTGAGTGTGGAAAGCATGCAGGGACTGCAAAACCCAGGAGGGCTGTTTTGGACTTGGAGTTGGCTTGGAGCAGGAAGCAATTCTGCACTAACACCACCAATAAAATAAAAAGATTAATAATAACAATAAAAAAATTCCCTTGCTGGGGAAACCAGCAGATGCTACATCCAAGGGCGATTTAGCCAGTGCACACTGTGCTGGAACCACGAGTTTGTCAGGGTGTTGGTTTTATGTCTTTGCTTGGCCCTGTGTTACTACATGGCCAGTGCAGATTCCAGGGGAAGGCCACAGCCCCCTGCATGCCATCCAGCTTCTGGGGAAAACACCTTGTAATTCAGTTCCTACCTGCTGCTGTTCTGCAAACAGAAGCAAAAGACACCTGCTATCTTACCAGTATCTCATGGCCATAGGAAACCTTCAGCAGGACAGGGAGGTGATCAGTGCCAATGAAGTCATGTCTAGCAGTGAAAGAGAAGAGAGAAGAAAACATTAGAAACCAACCTTGTGCCCAGGGTGATAGAGTCAGGGTCACACAGTACATTAGAGACAATTCAATTCCCAGCTAAAGAGTCACTGTTGCATAAGGGCCACTGAGAGAGGGAGGGAGACAGTTGTGTTTGGGTGGGGATGAGTGATGCAATGTTGATTTTAGTCACACACCAATTTAGGGACCCAAGTTTCTAGGCCAACACTATTTGAAATGCCAGTACTTCTCAGATCAGGTCTGCTGTGAAAAGGGAAGTGTTCAGCTTTCTTCATACCCTCCACAAGCACACGAGGGCTAGCAGCTCTAGTTGATGACAAAAATAAGAATATCACCATATAATCAAAACCACAGGAAGTGCTGCATCTTGTTCATCTTCCCAGCTGTCAGGTCAGGGCAGACCAGTGTCCCAGCATGTCATGCTAGATGCCTCTTGCACTGCAGTGTTAAAGGACATTAACAACATTCCCCAAGGGAAGACAAGCTTTGCGGGGTCCAGAAACCGGACATGCTCAGGGACTTTTTACTTGCCCAATCTCTGCTGGGGAAGGGGCATGTGAAGGGAAAGGATTCGGTGTGGCAACAAAGGGGACTCTGATGGCATGTGATGTCCTGGCATGCAGCGTGAGGCTCTGAAGTACAGGTAGTTGCTGTCACCTGTGTGAGAGCTGGACAGATTCCTCCTGTCCTGGAAGAAGTTTCCCTGACTTTGGGGAAACACTGAAGAGCTGGTTATCCTGAATTCTCATCTGGTGCAGCTCATGGGGGCTAAACTCAGCATTCTCTGCCCAGTGCTCCATGTCCATCTTCTGATCAGAAGGAAACAAGAAGGCCCTAGGGAACCAGTCAGCTGGTCAGCAACAGGGACACACAACTTCCCTGGGGCCATGGTCAGCATATTCAGTCTGGCCAGGCTTAGCCCAGATGGGCGACACATTACATTTCATCAGGTCTGGTCTGCAAAACTCTGCCATTCTTTGCTTGCTTCCCCACCCAGACCCACCAACAGATCTCAGTTGCAGCTCCACAACCCAAGCCGCACCTACAAAATCCACCCTATTAATTTGTAAACGTCTCATGGCCCCTGTGAACATTTCCATGCCCTCAGACAGACCCCAGAAAGAAGGCTGAGCTCCAGCAAGCACTGCTTACCACTCCACAGGCACCACACCATTGTTTGCCAGCAGGAGCACCACAAGGGTAGGCTCTGAACCTATTGGCGCCACCCCAAAGTTGAAATCCAGCAGGAGAGGTGTGTACACTGGAGGAATCAAGCATGTGCTGGTCACAGGAGAGAAAGGAGAGATTAAATTCAGACAGGAGGCAGAGCATGACAGGGGAAAGTGTCATTCTACACTGGCTGTCTTTATAGTTCTTCTCTGATCTTATGTTGTTGGCCTTTTTGGATGTAAGGAAGGCCTTTGGATTTTATCCAAACAATCTTTTATATATGCCAAATGAGAGTGAGTGGCATACATGGAGGGTCTGAGAGTCCTGCTTAGCTGAGGCCTATTTTCAGCTCTCCAGTACAAGGAAGTCACTGACATACTGGAGCAGGTCCAGTGGACAGCCACCGAGGTGGTTGAGGGCTGGAGCACATTACTTAGAAGGAGTGACTAATAGACCTGGGTTTGTTCAGCCTCATGAAGCAAGGGCTCGTGGAAGGCAACTGTATAAGTTACAACACAAGGTATTCTGATTAGATACTAGGAACAACACTGGAGTCAGATGCCCAGGCAGCTGTGGTTTCTTCATCCTTGGAGTTATTCAGCATTCAACTGGACAAGGACCTGAGCAACCTGATCTAGTTGTTCCTGCTTTGAGCAAGGGGTTAGACCAGAGACTTTTAGTGGTCCATTCTGATGAAATTATTCCTTGTTCCTGTGGCTCCTCTCTAGGGAGGGCAAGCAGGGAAGCAGAGGTGAGCAACTGTCAAGTAGGGGCTAGGAGAGAATAATAGAGTGCCACGCGGCAGCAAGCTGCAAAAAAAGCCAATGGCCATGGCATCTCTGTCTGGCTTGTGTGAGTGACTGAAAGATCCTCTGAGCCACCTCCTTGTCTCACCTGTGCCTTGTGGGAACTCTGTAGGTGAGCTCTCTGGGAGTCGGGTCTCGCTCCAGGTATTCATTCAATGTGTCCAAGGAAAAGAGCCTCCAGAGATACAACTTGCTGATACCACTGGCACTCCCTGCTGAACAGGCATCTGCGATGCAGAAAGTTGGGTAGACGCCTGTTGCTACGATGCAGCAGAGGGGCTGCTGCTCCTCTTTTGTGCTCGCAAGATCGGTAGCTTGGGAGAAAAAGAAACACCAAAGAGTAGTCATGCACCATTAAGGGGCAGCTGTCTGGGACAGCAAAATGAAGAGAGGCCCTACCCAGACCAAAGAAAGAAAGAACAGGACTTGCACACAGTCTTTTCTTTGGCAGCTTCTGAAAACCTCTAAACCACTGACTTCCAGTTGTACCTTGACTTCTGCATTTCGAAGTCACCAGAAGACTATGAATGTTGTGATTTTAAGCAGTGTATTTACACAGTTTAGTTCTGCACTATGTGAAAACCCCATTTTTGATTTAAGCCTACAGCCTAGTCATTTTACGAAGTGCCCCTTGTTTTCACACTGAAAAATCATAAACAGTTGTTTATATCTTGTCTTCTCCATACCATTCATGTGGCATTGCCATTCCCCACTTTCCAAGCTGGAAACTCCTTGTCTCTTCTTGTACAAACACTGTTCCACCCCTCTGAACATCCCTGTTGCCCCTCTCCATGCCTCTTCTAGTTCAACTGCATTCTTTCCCATACAGGGACCAATCCAGATCTGCAAAAGGGACCCCAGCTACATAGGACGGGTTGCATAAAGCTCTCAGAATATATTTCAGGACACATCGTAAAAGGCCATGATCATGCAGAGGAGCAGGGAATCTTGTGACCACAGCAGCAGAAAACTTAGAGGCCTCCCTGTCAGTGTGTTATGGCTCAATCATATCTAACCCCAAAAGGCGCAGCAAAAAGTAGACAGAACATAGGATCTGGCTCTGGTGAATTGCTCAGCACAGGGATTTCTTCAGGCAGGAATCATACACTGGGAACTGTGCAGCTGAGCCTGTTATGGCACAGTCTACTTGGTTGGGAGGGAATAATTTTCCCAAAATACCCGTCTCTCACCTGTGGGGGTGCAAATAGCATATTTGATTGACCAGGTGTAATGCAGCCGACGGGCTGGCCTGACTGTTATTTGGACAAAAGCTTTCGACCTTGCAGGGATTGTCCCTCTGGACTGTTCCAGCTCGAGAGCTGTAGGAGAAAAGAGATGGCATGAGCTCTTGGCACCACTGATCTCTCTTACACGACGTGTGTTCAGCACACAGCTCCCCAAGCCTACCTGCATTGGAGCCACTGCCGCCCCCCCCCACCCCGCACCTAATTGTTAGGACCAGCTTCAAGTGTTGAAGTTGGGATTCCCAGACTACCTCTGTAGGCAGCTCATTGGGAGTATCCAGCCTGCCTTCAGCCAGCAAAGAACAGGGAAATTCCCCACAGGAGGTCCTCTGGAAAGGCAGCTAAGGGTTGCACTCCACCATTTTTTCTGGGAAGCTGCTTGGTTTAACCCCCTTCTCTGCTGAGAAATTGCTTCTTATTTCAAGGTCCAAACTGGTCTAACTTCAATTGCCAGGCTCTGGGTTGTGCTTTTTCCAGCAAGATAGAAGAGTCACCTGTAGCAAATCCCTAAGCAAAGGAGCAGATGCTTCTCCATCATTGAGGGATCTCTTCCTTCGGCACGCATATAAGATGAGGTAAATCACACTTACACACAGGGTGAGGGTGTGCACACCCTGCCTGTGTTGTCTCAACAACTGCCCTCTGCACGCCTGTGCACCTTCATGCAAAAGCACCTTCACATGCCTTGCAAAATGCAAGCACCAACAGAGGATTATAATTGCCATCTTACCAGTGCTGTGCTTGGTGGCATAACTCCCTCTGACTTCTGGCTATCTTGTTTCTACATTCCAAGGTCTGGGCAGCCTTTTTACCACTGGATTGTAAGGAAAGCTCATGCAGTGGAAATTCTCTCTGAAGAGACTCCCCTATTTTGTCCTACTTAATTATATATGCTTCTGGATGGATCTTTGAAATAAAACAGTCTCCTAGCCCATGAAAATAATTTTCTTCTGCCCTTTGTAAAAAATCCTTGCTGCTTTGATTTTGCTCAAATCTACACACATGCGTGCAAAAAATAAACTTTGATAAAAAGAACAGCACAGATATCTTTGATTAATGATATGTTTCTACCACTTGCACAGCACAAAACAAGCTGCTTTGCTATATCCACACACGGAGATTGTCTTACGTCTTCTCAAGCATACTTTTATCATATAAAATATGGGTACCTTAAAGCACTTAAGAGAATCAATGCAATCTAGCCAGCAAGCAGCCCAACTTCTGAGTTCATGCCAGAATGATCTTGCAGAAGAGAGGGGAAGGCCAAGGCCCCATCCCATACTAATTTCCTTACAGTACCCAGTGGATCGCTGCGGACCTCCTCAGGGTCGCAAGGCCCGGTGATCTGTTGTTCCACGCTGAGCACGTACTTCAAAGAACAGATCCCATCATTTAGCAGTACAACACTGCAGCTTTGCAGGTCACCAACCAGAACATTTCCAAGGTCCAGGTGCTCCTTTTGTGCCTGGAATTCAAACCCGCCGTGCAAAGGTCACTGTTACATGTTGAGTGTAGCCACCACTTATCTCTCCACGAGCTGACCCCTTGGCACGCACAGTGCAGTGCAAAGGGCTCCCTACTTTGTGCAGGACCTGGCATGTCCTGGGAGATGTTCTACAGGGCTCCAAGGGGCCTGTCTGGGAATTTTGCTGTAAATCCTTATTGGTTGTCTCCAGTACAGACTGTGCAAAAAGGGGAAGCCCAAACCCCCATCCCACCCTAGTAACCCTCCTACTACTCAGTAGGCCCCAGTTCCTTACCCTGATGGTGCCCAGCATGCCCTCTCCAACAATTCGTAAGGCATAACGAACACTTTTGGGAGACACAGGGTCTGGGTTTTTCCTCCTCACAAACACCATAGCTCGCAGCAGATACTTGGTCTGCTTGTCAGGAGTAAAGGTCCATACCTGAGCCTGAAATCAAAAAAGGGAAGGAGAGCACTTGCAGGAGTTTCAGACCAGAACTGTACACCACAACGATCACATTCAATCCACAGCCCCTTCCTCCATTACAGCTAATTTAGACCACTACAGACAACTCTGGAGACTCTCTCACTTCAATCCTCCACCATATCTGCCTGTAGCAAAGCATATTGGGAATGCACATTCAGATATTCAAAGCCAGGAGATATGCTAGTCCTCACTAGTCTCAAAAAGCCCTCAGGGAATACAGTAAAAGTTTGGAACCTGAATTTACAGGTGGGAGAACAGAAGAACATCATCATAAACCCTCTCATGCTCTCATTTGTCCTCTGTCTATTAACACCTCCTGGTGCATGACAAAGTTGCTGCTGTGTTAATGCCCAGTCCCATCCAGGGTATCATTATCTAGTGTGTGTTTAAGACCCGTTTGGTCCTGGAGTCAAGGAGGATGTCATCATCTTTGGGCAAATCCACATCATGGGAACCAGCACGACTGCAGATGCTGCCTAGCAACCCAAGCTAAAACACCAACTGGTATACTCCAATTTGGCATTAATGACCTAATGATTGGCACCCCTCACATTTCTGCTCTAAACACTCCACAGCTGTATTGTAGAGAGCAAAATACAACTTTGGTAGAACTTGAACTTACCATGGCTTCATAGGGCTGGAGGATGCCTGCAGTGGGGCTGACAGACAGGATCTTGCTGTCAGACTGATTGATCTTCCATGTGAAAACCATTGGTAGCCTTGTGCAGTTTTTTATGGTATACATGCGTGTAGAGGAGGTCCCTATATAGGCAGGCTTGAAGTATAGATTTCCATCACCTTCTAAGAGCAAAAGAAGGGACTCCCCACAACTCCGGAGAGCAATCTCCTGTGGAATTAAGGGAAAAGTAACACACATTAGCTAGAAGTCTCTGCTGCCTCTGGAGGGACCTCACAAAGATGTTGCTCCCTCTAAGAGAAAAGCAAGAAAAAAACGGGTCTGAAGAAGAAGGGGAAGGATTTTAAGTTGTGCTGTCAAGGAGGGCCCTAAGCATAGTGCAGTGCATTCCAGGAGATGGAAACACAAGGGAACAAGGGGTACAGGATGTCTGGCACTACAAGCACCTTCTATCTGCAATGTTGACCCCACCTTAAATGTTGAAAATGTTATTTCATTCCTATTTCCAAAGGGAAAAATCCAAACTAACCATTAGGAGATGTAATTGGGGTCATACTGCAAGTCACTGTGAAAAGGGAAGACTACAAAGGAATAAACCCTTCTCACCATCTTCTACTTTCCTCTCCCTACCTTGGTGTACCCAGGACAAGAGTTCAGCTGCAAAGGCAGGACATGCTGCTGCAAGACTGTGTTAACTGGGTGAGTGGAGAGAAAGAAAATCTGGTGGCCTCCTGGAGTGATGTGTCCTGAGCAGGGCTTGAGCAAAACAGAGGGACAAGCAGCTTGGTTCACACTGAAGGTTATCAATGAGGTGCCCGTGTTCAAGAGCAGCATACTGCAGTAGGTATCAGTGTCAGGAGCCACAGGAGGAAAAGTCTGGTGGAGACAAGCAAGAAGGGTTGTTTACACTGAGTTTAGAAAACCAGCTTAAAGAAAAAACTTTCATTATGTTGAATTCCAGGTTCCAGCAAGCACTATCCTGAGTCTATGGAGAACTTCGTAACTGCTTCTCTTCAAGGAAAGAAAGGAAATCACCCAAGGGTATACAAATTATGGTCTTTTCCCTTCCCACAGTGGCATTCCTCTTTCATAGGCTCATGGGACCAATGAAGCTACTTTACTTATGCAATGCTTTCTGTTAATCCAATAAGCGAGCTCCTTGCTGGAGCCTGTAGTCTCTGCATGAATAGTGACCTCCTGGATTAAGAATTCCAGCAGGCTGGAATTTGCTCCAGCTCACACATATCAGATACAGGCTGCGTGTCCTGAACTAGCTGAGGAGATTTTCTCAGAGGTTCTCAAGACTATTCTTACCTCCCAGGGTCAGATCTCACTTTACCTCATAGGAACAATACTTCCTTGTGCTACAGAAACAGCAGGAAGAGTCAGAGAAACTTCCACTCTACCTTGCAACCACTTCTCTTCAGTAACTGTGGATTCTGTGTGCTGCCCTCCATTTGCTTTGTCAGTGCCTATGTCCACTTAAACAGAAAGGAAGGAGATCCCAGCAGCTTTCCTCTCAGAGCTAGTGAGATGCTCAGTGCAACCTGTCACACTGGAGGCTGGGAAGCTAATGCAGGATAAAGAGCATCCTACCTCTGTACCAAAGCAAGAGTCTCCACACCATCAGAAACCACCTAAGCCACATCTCAGGATGGTGCAATGGGAGACAAGGCAGAGACTTCAGAGGTAAACACCAAATGTCTCTACAAAGATCCAAACGTCAACCAGTTACACACCTTGGGGACATTGAGAATGTACTGTGGGATGAAGTGTTCCCGTTCTGCTTCATATGTGTGTGCTCTCAGTCTGACGGTTAGGCACCAGGATGGACAGATGGTGGCATCCTCCTCAATGTTGCTGTAGTGTCTCAGTACCTACAGGCACACAACGGACAGAACAGTGTACGCAGGAAGGGAGTGTGGCAAGGTGCCCTCAAGTACATGTACCATCACAAGCAGCAGTTTGTTTCAATGACATCCCTTGGGCTGAGGAATTGACTTTTTCAAGGAAGAAGGACTGACCAGTGCTGGATGAGGAATATGAGTGCTGCTTTCCCAAATAGCTAAATTTCAGACCCAAAAGACCACTGAGTGACTTTCAAGCAGAAGGACCTATCCAAGCTATTCTGTGATATTACAAGAGTTGCCTTAGAGAAGGAGGGTCTACAGACACTCTAGTGCAGTTTGAGATACTTGCAGATGCTAAAGTTAGCACTTTACAGTGAGTCACTGAAAATAATCATCTATCCTTTACGTAAGCCTAAGAAACTCCTGACTCTAAGGTTACTCCCAAATATCCTCCACACCAGCTTAGAAGGGGAAAAAAATGCAAGAAGAGTAATCAACAACATAGTGAATATCTCTCTCACCTACCAGGAAGTTTCTGGGTGCTAAAACTCCTGCAATTGCAGGCTTGTGTGAAGTGAATCCTGCATCACATGGGAGGAGAGGCTGCAGTGATGTACAGTCCCCTCAGCAGCTTTACTTGTGGAGAGCCAGACACAAAACCCAAGTTATTGCCCATCCCCCAGGCCACAACAACCATCCTTGTGCAGGCTTGCATCTATGCTAACAGTGTAGTAATTCACAATAATTCCTCCTTCAGTGAGGTGTACATTACTTCATATTCCCTGAGGGTAAGAGCAAGTGTAACTGTCTATATGCATGAGCTGTGGCTTGCTTTGCCAATTTATCTTTGCCAGGACACAGGTGAAGGAGAAATTTTAACCCACAAGTGTATCAAAACAGCGGCCAAAGGAGTTAGTAAATATGCCTGTTTGCCAAACTCGAAATAAAAGGTTCCATTTGAATTTTAACTCCCTCAAAAGCCTTTAGCCTGCAGTCTCTTGCCAGGCCCTCTCTGGAAACTGGTCCTAGTAATTCTTACTAACCTTGTAGAAGGCAAAACCTTCCAGCTCCGCTGCATAGAGACTGTTGAGCTGAGTGGGCTGGAAAAGGACACGGAAGGCTGAAGACTTCAAAGGTGGGATGTCGCAGGTTTCAGGGCTCACTTGGAAGGCACTGCCATGGCTCAGAGTCCAGGCAACAGTGATCTTCCCTTTGGTGTGGTTGGTCACACAGAGAGGAAGTGGTTCTACCTTGTGGAGCGGCACGCAGCAACCAAAATCATACTCCCTGGGGCTGACGCTAACATGAGGGGGAAACAAGGCCAGGTCGCTGCTTACACCATCATAGAAATATTCAGTCATGGAGTTGGCTTCAGAGTATTCCTTGGGAGGCTTGTCCTGAGTGATCTACAGGATGGAAACATCTCAGTGTGAGCAGGTGAGGTGTGCCTGTGGGAGACACCAGGCACTAAGGTTCTGACTGCTTCACAAGCAAAAGGGCATGCAAGATGCACTTCATTAACAGTTCCCAGGACAGCTCAAAGTCTACGCTTCAAGGAGGCTCCTGTTTGTAAGCCAGTCCTCAGTCTGAAGCTACATGAAGCAAAAGAAGACCCCATGATTGAGTTAAAGCCAGAAAGTGGCTTAGTGGCTGAGCTTGGGTAAGACCCAACAGATGCAGGTAGTGTTGATGTGTGCTGGGAACATTAACAGCAGAGATACTAAAGAAATCAGTCTGGCACCTGCAAGTCCTTCTAGATGTGTCTGGCCTGTGCAACAGAAGCCCAACATCTGCAGAGAACCGCATTGGAGTATCTTAGATTCCAGGGAGGGCGGCTCGTACCTCAGGGGGCAGCATGAGGGCTCCCTTTTCATCCCTCTGCAACTTCCCATCCTTCAGCATCACACTCAGGATATCAGGGGGGTAGAAGGTCAGTCCCCTCACCATGTTGGTTCGGTACCAGGAGAGGTGTCTTGCCTGAAGGATGGCTGGCTTAGCTATGTCTGAATGGCAGGTACCAAAAAAGTCCACATACATGGGTTCCTGGGAAAACACCAGAAAATATTATAAGAAATAAACTGCCCTTCTGTGATTGCTTTGAGAGTTACACCATCCTAGTACCGCACTTCCAAAACCATGCCTGGGAAAGGCTTAGCATCTGCAATGTTAGAATGCTGTTTACTTTATGTCTTGATGTGGTCCCGGAACTTTTTTGAAACTGGAGTGACAGTTGAAGGCACTCAAGTGCACAGCTGTGCAGCTGAATTTAACTCAGAGACCTAAATGGACAGGAGCTACTGAGAATGCACCTCACCCCACCCATAGGCATTACTAACCATCTGTCCACATCAGCCCTCTACTACTGGTAGGACCCTGCACCACGGGGATTCTGCTCACTGAGAGCCCAGGACAGGTATCAGTGGAAATGCAGTGGGAAGAGATTTCCAGCTACTAAGTGAGAGAGGCCAGCCCTGGCAGGTTACATTGGAAGAGGACTCTGAGCTATCACAGTGATGAAACCACCCTTTGCCTCTCATACCTGATGGTGGACAAGGCACACCACTCTGCGGTGATAGCTGATGGGGTGAGTAGGTCGAAAGGTCACCTTCAGCGTTAGTGTTGTTGTGCCCTCCAAAACTCCACAGGGGTGATCCAAGGAGAAGACGCTCCCTCTGCCATCAATATCAAACTGGTAATAAGCTGGGACATCTGAGATGTTGCTGATTTTCAGCATCTGCATCAAACTTTCCCCAAGATTGACCCAGTCGAAGTCCACAGAATATTGGTGCAGGGACACCAAAGGACCTAGGCACAACAACATGCAAGACAGATCCTGGACCTGTCATAGCTGTTTCTGTCAACATTTCACAAGCCACTGCTGCACTTACCTGATCTTCCCAAACCAGAATCACCTCATCAGCAAACCCACCAGTCCTAGCAAACAGCTGGATATTTGCTTCTGACAGCCTCACATCTGTCTCAAGCAAGTATAAACCCCAAATGGTGCACCACGGACAGCCTGGATCCCAGCAGAAGGTAAGATATGACTGAGGGCTGTGACAGTCCCTAGTCCTTCCCCAAGCACTCACCCTTCCCCTGCACTGCTAAGAAGACAGGGAGAAACAGGCAAGGCGCTCACTCTAGTACCTTTACATGAGCCAACCACCTTCAGGACTGTCTGCAGGAGGCATCCAGCAGATATGATAGTGAAATAGTCAGTACTGTGCTCTCCTACTGTCTGTGGCTGAAATCGTATGCACAAGGCCAGCTTCCCTTTGGCAGGGACAACACCATGAGACACATCACAGGAGAAAACATGATCTTGAACCAGAGGGTCTTTAGCTCTTTCTATTCTACATGGTGCATCTACCTGCAAGCAGAAAAGAAATAGGTTAACAAAGGAGCCAACAGAAGCTGTAATGGCTCTGAATGCAAGACACTAATCAGTTAAGAACTGCAGTTTTCAGCAGAGCTGACCACAATCAAGAACACCAAGGCTACTGCAGCCCAGCACAGAAATACTGTGCAAACCTCTGCCACCCTGTCCTGCTGGAGCACTGCCGGCAGCAAGCTCCCACCCTATGCTCAGAAGTCAGTGGGCTACAGCAAAATGTCCTGGTGATCTCTGGGGTTGGAGTGTCCCTCCTGGTAGGGGGAGGATGGCTCAAGGTGTCCCCAAAGGCCAAAGTAGCCTAAGTGACTGCTGTGACCAGGAGGACAGGCAGGCAGATAACTTATTTCCCTCTATCCACAGTCCCACCTTGGACGGGCATTTTCTTTTCAGAAAAAACAAGACTGATGCTCTGATGTCTTCCTCAAACCCCTTAAAGAAGGTCCTAATCCTTGCCTGAGTATGCTGATTCACACACAGCAGTAGTGTGAATAATAAAAGTACAACAAATGAGTATGTCTTTGCCAGTCCCAAGTTGCAGAGCCTGTGGATGAACCAGCACTGCTGTCATCCATGTCAGCAGCCTCTGAATACATCCAACTTTTAATGGGGCTGTGATGGGCTGAGCTGGCAAAGAGAACAAGGTGCTTAAATGCAGCCCACTTGACTTTGAGAGCAATTCACCAGGTTGCAGCACACCAGAAGATGCATCAGGTGCCTGGGATACATGCATGCCAGTTTGAGACTACCACAACCACCACACAGGACTGATGGGCTTGTCCAGGGTGAGCAGGAGAGCTGCAGGATGTGAACGGCAACAGTGGCTGCCTGATCTGGACTAAGCACAGTGGGAAGCAGGCGGGAACTGCCATACCATGCTGCAAATGGATAAGTTTCTACCACTGGAGCTGGAAGGCAAGGGTGAACGACCTGGTTGGTAGAGGAAGGCTCCGTTTTATTCACACTCCCACTTGGGTTATTTTCACAGCATTAAGGGAGATACTCAAGACCACATACCCCCAGAAAACATGCCAGCATGCCAACTTCTCACAAGAAGTAGTCTCCCTCTCTACATACCATGGACATGTTGAAGATTTCTACATACTTCTCCACAGTTGTCCCCACTGGCACTGATCCAAAGCACAGCACATCCCGAAACTTCCCAGGCTGTACACCTTCATGCTCTTCCTCTGTCACACTCACCCGCAAGTAGGGGTATTTGGCTGTTAAAGGGAATTATATACTGGCTTAAGAAAGAGAGGTAGAATCTCCAGCTCAGCTCAGCTAGACAAACCTCTGAACAACCTCAGGTAACTCTGACATTGGATCTACCTTCAAAGTTGGCCCTGCTTTGAACCAAATCAGCTCCCTTCCAGCCCCAATTTACTGAACTCGGAGTCACATCTTTTGTTTGTCAGTGGCCATATAAGGCACTTCAGGCAAGGACTTGCTAATGAAACCATTGTATATTCCAGCTTGCATCCAAAAAGCTTTAGAGATTTCCCTCTGTCTCTCTGTCTAGCGGGGGACAGACAGGAGAGACAGAATAGACAAGACCAGGAGTTTCTGGAGGTTTTTGCATTGTACCAATGAACTCATCTCATTTCCTTCCCCTCTGTCAGCTTAAGCAGGCTCCAGAATGCCAGTTTGGCCAAACCATGCCACAGGGCATGTTGGACCCTACTGTCTCTGCTATCTCTTCAGATTACACCTCCAAACTGACAATAGTATATTAGAGAATTTCACAGGATACTTTCAAACTACAGGCTTCACTTGCTCACCAGTAGCTTGAGCCAACTGTGGCATAGCCTTGCTGTGGAATGCTATTCCACAGTTAAGGATGATACACGTTTTTTTCAGTGTTAAATGCAAGACAGACTCACCCAGGGCTTTTAGCTGGATAGTCCTCTTTTGTTTCTCTTCACCTCCAAACCAGCATGTTGCTGCCACTTCATACACCACAGCCACCTTGGGTCGGAAGACCACCTTGACCATGCACTCAGCACCTGGTTTCAGCACACCGCAGGCAGGAATCATGTAGAAAGGGCTTGGCGTCTCCCAGGCAAACACAGTAACAAGATCACTAGGAAATGGAGATACGTTTGAAGCAGATGAATGGATCCTTTGCTGCCTGTGCAATCACCCATAGGAGGGACCTTTCCCAATGGGTTATTCAGTTAGGATGTCAAGCAACCAATGTCGAATGGCAGAATCCCTAATGCATCTGGCCAAATATGTGATGCTGGGAAGAAATTTGTCTCTAGTCTCTGCAAATGCTCTGTTCACACTTTAATGAATCCTAGCTATTACATCTAAGAACTTTATTAATGGCCATAACATTTTCAGCTTCATCGTGTGACAGCAAACAAATCAGTTCCAGATGAAGTATTTGCTTTTCCTGTATCTAAATTTGCTGCTACTTAATTCCAAATGAACATTTGTTCTTCTGCTATATGCCCAGGTGAGAAGAGAGCACTGAGCTGTTTTCCTAATACCTCATTCAACTCTCCAGAACTCCCTCTGCTTGTTTGATTTGTGCAAAGTACATGACATACCATCAGCTTTTTATATTTTATTGATTCAAAGCTGTCTGTTACTTACCATCCATATCCTCCACCACCCTGGACCCCTCAGTCAGCACAAATGATTTCTCTAAGGGGAGAACGAATCACTTGAAATGGTTTCCGGCTGATACCTTGCTCTGCTTAAGGTACATGTGCCCTCTGCCCTTCCCCCCTCCTACCGCATCAGCTGACTGCTTTGCGGAGCACAGGCCATTTTCCAAGTAGTAAAGGTTATTTTGCTCTCACTGTAAATGGTTGGAAGTGTACCTTCTTCCTACCTAGGAACTTCTTTGCTGCACTCCTGTCTACAATACTGACTGAATTACTGTCCTTCCCAGTCCTTGGTAAGCGGGGCATAATTTGCTCCTAAGTGATGAGTCCAAGCCACAGAATACTACCACTACTTTGGGCAGGTCCATGAATCTAAAGGCAGGCACTGGAGAGACTCTCCAACTTCTGTATTGCCTGCTTCCAAATCAAAGAGGTCAGCTCAAGCACCAGCAACTCCACTGCCATCCCTACGGCATTCCTGTGCCAAGGGAAGAAAGATCAAGTCACAATAAGACTAAAATGTTTCCAGCTGGTAGCTCATCTCTCCCTGCCCACAGTAGGCAGGCTGCCTTTGATTAGCTAGAAGCACAGGCCTCTCCTGTGGATGTGGGATCTTCTCAGTGGGACACCATGCTGATCCCCAACTATTTCCTGTGCATGAATGGTTCTCAGTGTATTCTGGAAACAGACAGATGTGAGGTGCCAAGGAGTGCCCACAGTGAAGTCTGACCTGTAGTACCATTTCTGCTGCCTTTTCTGCTGTGACCTCAGAGGAGGCAGAGGTCTGCTGCTTGTTAAGGCAGTTGGCAGATCTAATAACAACTGAAATAAGTTGCATTCATTGGAGAGTCCAAGCAGGTGGCAAAATACCTGACAAAACAGAAAGAGGGTCTGCCCAGCCATATCTCACTCACCCGATGTTACGCACAGGGAATGTTGTCTCCGTGACGTTGTGGACAGCACAGATGGGCAACTGGACAGCAGCTGGGAAGGACAGATAGGGGCGTGGAAGCATAGCATGCAGGGTGACAGAGAACTCACCCTCAGCGTTCTTAAAGCAGATGCTGTCTTCATAGTCCCTCTGCACAGAAAAGCAAGGGAGGTCAGAAGTTAGACAGGCTCCATCTTGCAGACACTACAGCTCCACCCATGAACCCCCATCACCTTCACCTGTGTGAGAGCATTGGGAAAAATCATGAGCGACAGAGGCACCAGGGGAGGCCTCTGTGCAGGACAGAGAGCATGTGAAGCACTCAGAAAAAGCAGGCGGCGCATAAGGTACTCAGGCATACTCCTCTGTCAGGGAACACACAAACATCCTCAGAGACAGCAGTTGAAGACCACATTCATTTCACCTGATTTGTTTTGATGCAGATGGATTTCGTTCAGTGTTTTCAAGATCTCAGTTCAGCTTAACTGAAGCATGTACAACCTCTCCTTGAGCTCCACAAGCGCAGAAATACTAGTCTTTGATTAAGTGCTTTGTCAGCTAGGGGCCTAAGCAGATAACACACAACTTAAAGATGCAGTGTTGACAGCTCTGTGTACAAATAGCCCCAGGACATCTGCTAACTAGCTGAGATAGAAGGAATTGCAAGATACATATCTTCCACACTCCCCAATCGTCACCTCTCCTGAGTATCACTTCTACAGGTAAGGAGAGACCTTGGGCACTGCAGCACACACAGTCCTTGCTTCTTCTCTAAGAAAGGGAGCCTCCTGCTCTAGCGATTGATGTGGTGCAGACAAACTATTTGCTGAAAATGGAACAAGGCCAGCAGCTTATTTCATAAAGGGAACACTGAACAGTCATCAGAAAGCCATGATACTAAAAGAGCAGGTTACTGGGAATCTGCCCAATGATCATGCGCTATGGCTAGGACTGAATACACATCAAAGACATATTGCTGTGGACAAGAGCCAGAGATCAACACTCAGAGCCAAGACAGACACAAGGAACAAGCTGAAAATCAAGAAAAGGGGCTGGGTAAAAAGAATCATTGCTGTTAAAAATAAAGCTTAAAGAAACCACCCCATCCTAAAGAAGGGAGGCCCTTTACATATCCTTTATAGAAAATCAGTAATCCTTCAATGTACAGGCTTTGGGGTCTCCTATAAGAAAGCAGAGAGTTGAGTCCCTCAACCCAAGGTTCTGCATTAAAACCACACAGCTGAGGTTCCCTGGGATCAAACCAGGTGTGGACAGTTCAAGCACTTTATCTTACTGATTTCATGGCCAGAAGCAGCACATGAAAAACTGGGAATACTTTTTGCAAGGATTCCTCTCACAACTACTGGCAAACTGCAGAGAAGTCAGGGGTTAGGGCTCTCTCAGGTGATGAAGACGCAGGGAGAGCAGGAAGGTCACGCTGCCCAGTCTTTCTATGATAGAACCTTCCCTAAGGACCGATTCATTCAAGTGAAAACAAATCAGAAAGGATAAGAGAGGCAGAGGCCCACTGTCCCCCTGGAAGCCAGCCTGAGCACTGAGAGCAGTTTGATGTTGCTGCTTTACCTTTTCAGTGGGCCGGAAAATGATGGGCAGAGTTAAGGACATACCAGGGCTCAGAGTGATCGGCTGTGGAAAAACAGTGAAGAAGAATCGCGTGGAAGGACATCTAGATAATGAAATCAAAACAAGAGATTTTGTCTGAGGGCATACAGCTGTTGTTAAGTTAGACAGCAGAAAAGAGAATAAAGGATCAAAACCTCCAGACCCCACACTTAGAAGCACTTTACACACTCGATCCTAAGGGTACCTTGGTAGTAAATCAGCAAAAAAAGGGGCAGAACCCAGGTGTCCTGAAAACCCATTCCCAGCTCTAAGTACCTATTCCTTCCTTGAACAATATTTTACATTCCCAGGTCATGCAGCATGAGCAAAACACATTGGGCAGAAACATTTGAGTTTCAGAGCAGGGAGGGTCACAAGGAGTGCTGGAGTGGCTCAACGTCTAGTGGGACTCCCAGGAGCAATGGTTTTAGGACACACTAGTGACTGGCTGGCATATATCCACAATTAAAATCTCACTAGACTAGAAATGCCTCACAGACAGAAGTATCGGCAAAACAGAATTTAAAAAAAGGCATTTAATTTAAAATACTCCTGCCAGGAACAAGGGCTGTGCTTCTGAACTAGCAGGTTTCTGTCCTGCTACATAAGTGTGCATGCACTGTCTCCAGCACACAGCCCAAGGGGAGAGGGGGCATCTGAGGAAAGGTGCTAATGTGACTGATACAGCAGGAAGGATGAAGATGCAGTGAGAGTGTGGGGAGTATGAAGGAGAAAGAAACTTCTCACGCACCTGTAGCTCAGCTTCTGGGTTTTCTCATGAACATTTTTCAAGATCAGATGTTTGATCATCTCTTTTCCAAGTTCCCAGCCACGCCACCTGAGTGTTTCAGCCACCTTGATGCCCCAGAATATGCCTTTCTTCTTCTTTGCTTTTCTTGCAGACTGCTTAGGAAGTTGCAACAGGGACATTAGCACTTTGGGAAGGAGGGAGGAGAAATCACTCAAACAGCTGTTTCTCTACGCTAAAAGTCTCTGACTGGCAAAAGGACAGGAGCAGCCACCCTGTGGCAAAGCTCGAGGAGTCACCAAAGGCCCTGCTCGAGGAGTCCAGAGGGGACACCTCCTGGCCACAGCCCAAACAACAGGTACTAAAAAATGTCATGAACAAGGGAAGCAGAGGCTAAAGGGTTTTCTGATTTTCTCCTCTCCCTGCCCTGCCAGTAAATCCACCCACGACAATGGCACCCTTTGCTCCACCACTCACCTTCCTGACACAGCCACAGCACAGCCTGCGAAAAGAATCAGAGTTTTGGGGTTCGCCATGCACCTGAGCAAGCATCTGAAAAACAAGAGGAAAAAGTCCTCACGCACGCTGCTCCCGCACCCGGACAGTCTTTGCTGCCAAGACCTGGGTGCTCCCAGAGATCCAGCAACCCCTCCTCGGGCTCAGGGCGGCACGCCTCCCTGCAGGGGCTGCCGTGTCCCCATTTTGCCAGCTGAATCCAGCCCTTCCCACAGACCACGCTGTCCCCAGGCTGCTGCAGCCCCACGCTCAGCAGTCCCCTGGGCACAGCCCGTGACCCCCACCTCACTCACGGCTCAGCCCCCTGGGGCAGAGCCCTCCTTGGGCTTTTATAGCCCAGCCCAGCCCACTATAGCCCCGCAGAGACCAGTATAGCAAGGCCCTGCCCTGTAGCCTTGCCTGGCCCCCTAACACCCTATACATAGGAGGGTGGCACAGCGCTGACCCTATAGCAAGTGCCTGCCCAGCTCCCTGGGGTCCCTTATCGTCCCTCCTGGGCCCCGGAGCAGGGCCTGGGCCTGATGCCGCCGCCCCGGGCCTGCACGGCCGGCCCAGCCCCCTCAGGCCCGGCCCGGCTCCCTACAGCCCAGCCTGGCCCCACAGCCCAGCCCGACGCCCGGGGCCACCTCGGGTCGCGCCCCGCCCCCGGCTGCGGCCCCAGGCGCGGTCCCGGCCGCTCGGCGCCGCGAGGCCCCGGCCCGCGTTGCCACGGGGACGGGACGCCGCGGCGGCGTCTCCCGGAGCGACGACGGCGGCCGCGTCGGGTCAATCCGCGCCCGGGGAGCGGCGGCGGCGGCCGCCAGGGGGCGGCGGGGGGCGCGCGGGGCGGGGCGGGGGGCAGACGGGGGGGCTGGGGGGAGGAGGGGCAGATGTGGGGTGCAGATGGGGGTTGAGGGGGTGCGGGGGCAGATGGGGGGGTGCAGGTGGCGGATGAGGGGGGAGATGGGGGTGTAGATGGGGGGGTGAGGGGGTGCGGGGGCAGATGGAGGGGTGCAGGGGGGAGGTGGGAGGGAACAAGGAGTGCAGGGGTAGATGGGGACCAGGGGGAGATGGGGGGATTCAGGGACAGGGAGAGGAAGGGGGGCAAGTGGCGGATGGAGGGGTGCAGGGGAGAACTCAGGGGCAAGGGGTGATGACGATGGGTGCAGGGGAGGGAGACAGGCGCAAAGCTGAGTCAGCAAAGGCGGTGTCATGAAGTACGTGGGTGCGTGGGATGGGTGGGTGAGGAGGCTGTGGGGCTAAGAAGTGGGGATGCTGGTGGTGGGGAGCAGGCATGGGGTGCAGCAGGCTGGAGAGTGCTGGCATAGGGATAGGTGGCACCTTAATGGAGCCAGGTCACCCTGAGCTCCTTGGAGCATCGGTGACACAAATAACAAGTTGTGACCATTTCCAAAAGCAGTTTGGGGCCAAGACTGACAAAGGGTCAGGGCGACACAGGCCAGGGCCCCCCGGCTGCACAGGCCCATCAGGTATCCCAGGTATCACTCCCGTGGGGCACCACCACCACGAGTCACTTCTGCATCTTCCCAGGGCCCTGGATGTTCCTCAAGGAGGGGGACACCCTTGTGTCCCCGATGGGGAGGGCCAGACAGCCCCTCCGGGGTGTGCAGGCAGCAGCGTGGCGAAGAGCAGGGCTGGCCACATCCCGCAGCGTGGGGAGGGTGCCAGGGCAGAGGCAGGAAGGAGATGCAGCTTTAATGGCATTTGTCGATGTTTACAACATGAGTCATCCAGCTAACCAGTCATAAATCAGCACCCCAACTCTCCCAGCATCAATCGTGTCCCCTCCTCTGTCCCCCCAGCACTGGATGAGTGCCTGGCTCCTGTAGAAACAATCTCATAAATAACAGCAACAAAACAAACCCTCCTGCAGCCACGGAGAGCCGGTGTGCGCCAGGCGCGAGATGAACGCCTCCCATCCATCACTTTAATGGTTGTACTCTGGAAATTAAACCTGTCACAGCCCATCAAGGTGAACATTTTAAGTCTGTGACATCCCTTCAGCTCCCCTCCTCCATCCTGGCACTCTTTTTTTTTTTGTTGCTTTCCACCTGTCCTTTCCCTCTCTGCCCTTGCCATCCCTGTCTCCTCCGTCTCACCCCCACCTTGGTGTGCCCAGCTCCAACCTGCAGTCCTCTCCGCGCTCCCCTGCTGCCGGAGGACCAGGCCGTACATCGGGTGGTAGATGTCTTTGGCCCTGAGGCTCCTGCAGCCATGGGCTGGCATCTGCCAGTATCTCTGTGCCCGGTCCTGTATGCCTGCTGAGGGGGGGCACAGCTCCCCTTAGGCAATGGGTCTTCCTGCCCCGCTGTCCCCTCAGGGCAATGGCAGGGAATTGGGTACCGTCCTTTCCTACTTGCCCTTCCCCTCCTCTTTTTTCTGCTCTGACTTTTTTCCCCCCTTTCCCCACATTTATTCCTCTCCTGCTCTGTGTTACGCCAACCATCGCAGGCTCCTGGCCCCTGCCCTGGCTCATATCTCCCCTCTTGGAGCAAGGGCTGCACCCTCCCCAGGACCAGAGCTCCCCCCTGGGGCAGTGCCAGGGGTCCAGACACCTCCTGCGCGGGCAGCCGGGCCCTGCCGTACCCTGGGATGGGTTTTGCCTGGGGACAGGGGACCTGGGCACCGGGGACGCCACACACCCGGGGAGAAGCTGCTGAGCTGCCAGCAGCCACTGCGGGTCACTGTCACCCCACACAGGACTGTCGTTTGTCCATCCATCCATCCATCCCCATGTTCCTCTTTCCCATCATCATCTTCCCCTGTCCACCCCTCTGTCCTAAAAGTATCACATCTGTCCCCCTGCCCAGGGTGCCTACCCCCAACCCCACGGCAGTCCCAGCCACTGCCAGGCGTAACCCAGCCCTCCGAGGCGTGACAGCCCCACACCAACACTTACCTGTCCCATCACTCACTGACCGGCTGTGAGGGTGACCCCAGGCTTCCCGGGGGGCTGCTGCCCCTTGGCAGCTCACACCTCCACAGCAGATCCCAGGGGCAGGCAGCCCTCCCTGCCACCCCCAGGCAGGGACAAGGAGAAGAGAGGAGGGGACAGCTGGATGTGGGGCAGTGGGAGACACCGTGGGCTGCCTGGGGACGGGGCATCCCAGCCCAGCCTGTCCTGCTCCTGCAGCCCTACATGCACTGGGGTGGTGAAGCAGGGCTGCCCCCCCGGGCTGAGGGAGGGCTGGAGAGGCTGGGCATTGCAGGGCTGGTCCCTCTGCCTTCACGGGCATCTCAGCATCCCCAAGGGAAGGCTCAGAATGAGTGCAGGAGGCATGGGAGGTCTAGAAGGGATTGCCAGGACCCTCCAGCATCCTGAAGACAAGGGCAGCCCGCTCACTTAGGGGGGTCAGGGCTTAACTCTAGTGCTGCTAAGGATGTGGCAGAGGGTGTCTGTTGCCATCCTGCTACCAGAGGTTGATTTGAGCCCAGCCAGAGTGAGCAGGGCCCTAAGAGGATCATGGAATGAGCCCAGAAATGGGCTGAGTGGGGTTTAGATATCACCATGGGAAAAGGGGCCTCACCACAGCATTGAGCCCTCACAAACAGCCTGAGTACCACCCTAAACCCAGGAGGGCTCCATCCCCACCTCTTTTCAGGGCAATGCCACATGAGTGCAACCAGGCTGATTGCAACACAGAAAACAGCACCGCTGCATTAACCAATTAATCAGCTCTGCTTTAGAGGGCAGCTTAATTTTGCCTGGCAAAGCTCAGACCCCACCAGGGATGCAGGATGGAGGCAGGACAGGCAGGCGTGCATCCTGGGCATCCTTTTTCCCAGCCCTTCATGCCGCCAAGGGGAAGGGCAGCTGGCATCACGCAGGGATGCGCTGCTCCAGGCACTGTTATACCTGCAGGGAAGGGGCAGTGCACAGTCAAAGGAAGGTCCGGGGACTCTTCCCTCCAGCTGTGCTGGTGGGCTGCCAGCTGTGTGAGTCTGCTGTCCCCACCCAGCTCCCCAGGGACCCCAGCAGGGCAGCACGGTGGCAGGAGGGGGGCAGAGCCTCCCATCCCCTAAGGAAGAGCACAGGCATCCGGATAACAGCTTTATAGGGGAGGGATGTGGGGACTCCCCCAGATACACACAGAGGAACAATTACGAGTTAAATAGGATCCAAATACACATAAGTTAAAGGGGGGGGGGGGGGGGGGCAGATGCCCTGCAGCCCCCACCGCTCCACCCGGGCACAGTCTGTGTCTGCCAGCAAAGAGACCCCGACACCTCAGCCCGGTCCCTCTCCCCTGGCCAGCTCCATCTGCCTTTCACAAAACAGAGCTGATCTTCCTCTCCGTGGCACCCATCTCGTCTTCCTCGTCTTCTTCTTCCTCCTCGCCCCCCGAGCAGGAGGAGTCCGGGCCGTAGCCCAGCTCGGCAGTGCTGCGGTGCAGGAAGCCCGAGCCAGGGCTGCACCCCATGAACTCAGGGCTTTCTCCAGCTTGTCCCCGGGGCTCACCGGGCAGCAGCTTCTCGCAGGCTTTGCTGAGCCCTCGTTGCTTCTCGGCCTCTGCCTGAGCCCCCTGTTCCTTGGCTTTGCGGCTCCGCTTCCACTTCATGCGGCGGTTCTGGAACCAGATCTTCACCTGCCGAGGGAGAGTCCCCAGGGGAGAATGTGTTCCCCTGCCCCATCCTGTCTGCACTAACCCCCTTGCCTTCCCTGCATGGAGGACCCCCCCCGAAGCCTCTTTGTTTTGGGGCATTCCGTGGTGCTGTGGGTCTGCAAGGAGAATGAGGATGTCACAGGGAGAGGAGTATCTGGAGGGCTGCTCCCTTCCCCCTGCCCAGGCTCTGCAGTGGGTGGGTCAGGGACAGAGGGGACCAGCAATCCCCCAGGATGCCCAAGGACATGCATGGGGACATTAAAAGAGGAGTTTTAGCCCCACAAAAAGCCCCCTCTCACAGTGTGGGAAGCGATGGGAAGGCTCCGAAATCTAAGTTGGGGGTGGTGGGTAAAAAGAGGAGCAGTATTTCTGGGGGGCCCTTCCCAAGAGAAGAGCCTGGAGCCCCTCAGGCAGGTCTCTGCAGGAGATGCCCTGGGAATGGGTGCTGATGGGGGCAGTGGGGTGTGGAGCTGATGGCAGCCAAGCGAGGGGGCATCAGCATTGCCCATGACCCTGACTTCCCACCCTGCAGTGCAGCACCCCACCTCCCTGGCAGCCGGCCGGTGCCATCCTCCATCCCCCCCAGGACCAAGGTACCTGTGTCTCTGTGAGCATCAGTGATGTGGCCACCTCAAAGCGCTTGGGTCTGGACAGGTACTTGTTGAGCTTGAATTGGTTCTCCAGCTCCAGGAGCTGCTGGCTGGTAAAGGCTGTGCGAGGCCGACGGCACTTCCCCATCAAGCCAGACTGTGGCGCGGCTGCGGGGCAGACAGCAGGCAGGGGTCAGGGGACAGTGGGGCTGAGGGCTGCAGGGCACATCCCCTCAGGAAGCCCGGGATGAGGAGGAAGGCAAGCGTCTCTTCTATCATCTCCCGCCCCAATAATGGCTTTATTGCCTGGCTGATAGGAACCAGCAAGATACGTTATCAGGCCTCGGTGTGCAACTGGGATCAGTCCTGTGACTGAAATTAAACCTCCTTTTTTATTGCCGGGCCGCGCAGGTGGCTGCCCAACTGCCAGGGGCTGCGGCAGCAGGGCTGCTGGCTAGCCCCGCTATCTCACCCGCTGCGCTGAATCAGGAGGCAGTGGGAACAAAGGGACCTTTGAGAGTCCAGCGTGGGGTGGCTGCCGCACTGTGTTTGATCCCTGCTTATCTCCTCTCTGCTGGCTTTATTGTCCCCCCGGGGTTCAGCTTTTACTGCTTCTCCCAGCACCATAGTGGCAATCAAACCCAGAGGTTTGCAGCTGGGAGTAAAGTGCCAGTGCGGAGTGGGGGCGGACATTAACGGGAAAGTTCCTTGGCACGTCCCCGCTGCTGCATCTCGGGGGCTGAAACAGAGCATTGTGGCCCCAGAGACATGCCCTGCTTGACGAGGGTTGCTCCAGCTTGCCTGCTTTGCAGGGCATGGGGCATCATCCACGCTATCTCCCCCAGATTCCAGCTTTGATCCCGACCTGCCCATCTCCCGAGGTGTCCACTGAGCCCTTCACAAACACAGTGGTGACACATGAGGCAGGAATTATGAAGGGGGCATTAACTGATCATGATCCAGGTTTGATCTCAAATACCTGGATGCTGGGTGGGACGGGTCAAAGAGGCATAGCCTAGGCTGGGCTGGGACTCTGCAAACTCCTTGTGGGAATGGGGATGGACAGGACCCCTCCTGCACCTGCAGCCCCGCGGTGCCACAAGAGACAGTCCATGGGACCCAGCTTGCAGCCACTGGCCAGTTAAACTAGGGACTGAATAGAGGCACGCTGTGCTGATGGCTCTGACACACACACGGTGTGTTATTTTGCACACAAAACATTCAAGGCTAAAACCAAATGAGAGGCTCAAAGGATTACTGGGACAAATACGAATATCAGATGAAAGATGGCTCAGCTCTGCAGAGCTCGGCTGCTGTCTGGGCTCTGGCAGGCCATGGATGCTCTGACTATATAAATCCTCAGCAGAGGCATGAGACCAAACGGACCCAGGAAGTCTCCCCTGGGCTAAGGAAAGGAGGTGCCGTGGGGACCAGCATCTGCAGCAGTGGAGCAGTCCAAGCTAACACCCCTTGCAGCACCTCGGGGGTGAAGACCAGAGATGCATCAGAAAGAACTGGAGGGGAAATTAATTCATCTGATGTTGGCATGGAGCACAACACAAAGCAGCCCCAGGCAGCATCTGGCAGCACAAGGGCTCCAGCACCCAGCAACCCCTCTTTGCCACCAGAGATGGGAGGGTGCACTGGGACAATTGGTGCCTCAGTCCCTCCCTAAAGCAGGGGCTGCTCCGCACGGGCTGGCTGTACTGGGTCAGGGAAGGGTCCCTCTTTCTGGGTACAGTCTGTAGAGTATGCTTCAGGGAAAGAGAAGGGAAAAGGGCATGCCCACATCCCAGCATCCAGTAGCCCGGGACTTCTGTGCTTTTTGGACCTGAAGACTGTTTTGCCAGGGATTAAAAAAATATCATGTTGCAGCCTGAATTCCCCACCTGAAAGCAGAGAGCCCAGGGCACCGCATCCTAGCTCTGGGGAGGACAGAAATCCTTCAGACTACCCCAAAAGGCTCCTCTGTGACTCCTCCTACAAGGCCAGATGTGGCCAGACTAAAAGCAGATGTGGGAAGAATGGAGGCACAGAAGTGAGTCTCGACCCCAAAAGCAGGCAGAGTTCCATCTGTCCAGATTCAGAGGAGACTGGAGGGCAACTTGCTTTAACAACAACCCCCCAGGGGACTCATTCTTCCCCAGGTAAGATGCTGAAGACTGCTTGGTATAGCAGGGAAAAGAACAGAAATTTTGCCCAAAAGCCAGATAAATCCAAATGTGACATATCCAAAACAACTGCCAATGCAGAGGACCAACTGCTGAAGCATGGTTGCTTTGCCAGCCCCAGGTTCTCCAGCTCAGTGTCTCCAGTTCGGGCTCAGTGCAGTGGTGTCCACCACAAACCTTGCATAGATCCTGACTTCCCTGGAAGTCTGCCCTGCCTCCTGCCCCAGTGCTGACAAAAAATTCCCTCAAACTCTTCCGGGGTGCTGTCATACAGTTCAAGCCACCAGCAGCCCCAAGCCCAGCATACACAGGTATAGCTGGCCACCTAACCTATGACTCCTCTGACAATACGCCCTTCAGCAGCTACTATTACCCATCACCACTGGTCCCCACTGTGACTCATTCAAGATTTTGCCTGCAGATGAGATGGGGCGAGCCCAAACTGGCACAGCCTTAAGATCCACCTGACCTTTTCAGCCACCCACAGCAGCAGCTCAGTGTGGACCTGAACCACCACCATCTCCAGCCTCAGACCTGCTGTCAGCTTCCCTGAAGGGCTCTGGCTCCTTTGCATGGGAAGAGTATGGAGGCAAGAGGGTCTTCAGCTTCTCATTGGGGAAGGAGTAAAGGTAGGAGGAGGAAGTGGAGTCTGAGAGTATGAGGTAGGTTCCAGTTTCCCATGCAAACAGGAAATTATGCCTTGTGGTTGCTGGTAGCTCCAGCCTGTCCTGCCAGCGTGCTTGGTGGAGTTCTCTCCTCCGCTGGTCCTGTGGCAGGTCACCACATGGACACGGACATCATCCCCCAGGCCTTGCCTCCCCCGATCCCTGCCAGCTGACCTATGAACCCATCCCCATCACAACCACCACCCCACAGAAAGAATAACCCTTCAGGAAGGCTCTCCCCCTTATCCAGCTCCTACCAGAAGACCAGTGACTGCCTCAGCATCGCACCTTTGCTTGCCGAAGTATTTTGTATCTGCTCAGCCAACTCCTCCAGTCCTACATCCAGGATCAGAGCTTGTCTCAATAACCCTTCAGCCTGGCAGGGCCTGGAGCCCCTGATGGCACCTGGCCTTTGGTTGCAATGTCAATAAATAAATTTCTTGGCCTGGAGCCGGGAATGCCCTCTGAGTCTGAGGCCAGGAGCTCTACAAAGCAGATGCCTCCTGGCTAATTAGATAAAGCTTATAAAGACTTGTGGGTTTATTTGATACAGTTCCATCTACTTGATAACAAGGGTAATCCTAGGTTGATATTAACCCACTTGGTTTTAATTTGGTTTGTTTAGCTATAGTTCACTTAACTTTGTGGGCTAGCAGATAAAGGAGAGGAAATTAGCACCCATGCTGCTATGGAGGTGTTTCTCCAGATGTCAGGGCTGGGAGGGGGAGAGGTGGTCTCAACGGTGTAACGGCCATCACCAGAGGCTTCTCCTGGCCTGCTGGCAGCCCTGACCATTGTCCACAGGGCACCACGTGTAAGGGCACTTTCTACCTCTGGTAGCCCCTCGCTTGCTCCACCATTGACCCCGGATTGCTGCTTGCCACCTGTTTTCCAGCCCATGTTTACTGCTGATGCCAGACCACTGTGCACCCAGTGAGCCTTGGAAAGTGTTGCTTTTTGAAGCAGTTTGATATGACTTGCCTTGCCAGCTCTCCTAGCCCAGCACAGCCCATCAGCCATCTCTCCACCGCTGCAGGCAGCATCTGGCCTGGGCTCTAAGCCATCAAGGTGGTGAGCAGGTGATACAGACAAGTGGTGTCCCAGGAAAGCTGTCTGAGCACCAGGTCCCCCATGGGGAATCCTTTGCTCTTCTTGAGAGCCTACAGCTAGTTCTATGTCACCACTCTCCACTCCTACAACTCTGCTCCACGGCAGGCAAGTCTCTGCACTTGGCTCCCATCGCCACACTGCATTTCCACGCTGCTGACCAGGGCAAATAAATCACGGCTTTCAAATACTGATAGGCTTGACACTCCAGTGCCAAATGCTCCCCCTGTGCAGTTCAGGAGGTGCTCAAAGCTCTAGGACAGGGACCTAGGCTGGGAGCAGCAGAGCCCAGGCAGGCAGCATCCCGCTGGTTGCAGTGAGGGCATGCCTGCTGCTGCACTCGGGCCTTCCCGCCCAGCCCTCTCACTCTGCATTGCAGTAGAGGCAGCCAGGCGCTGGCTGCAGCTCCACAGAGGCAGCTAGGAAGGAAGGCACAGCACCCGCTTGCACCACAGCAGAGGCACTTCTCTGAGCAACCCCAGCAGCCAAGCCCAGACCAGGTTCCTAAGACTACCCACTGCTTCAGAGCATCTCCTCAGCACCCTGCCTCCCCCATACGCAGGGGAGAGCAGGGTGAGCTTGTGCAATGCATCCCTGCAAAGCTTGCAGCTTCATTCCAGGGGCTGTCCTGCTCCTTCACCCTGACTGTCCCCAGGAGACCAAACTAGACCGTGCCTACAAAACACCTCTACACAGGCAGCTAAAGAAGGAATTCATGGTTTAGTCCTAGAATCTTCCATAAATAAATCACAAGGGTGACCTCCCTCTGGGATGCCCCAGAACATGTCCCAGGAGGTTTTCACATGCATCTCTGAAATATCTGCCCACTGCTACCTGGAGAGCTAAACATGACCAGCACCAGCAGCATGGAAACTTGTGCTTAGTCACACTGGAAACCTCAGCCAGCCAGTTCCATCTCTCTGTCTAGGCTGGGTGCCGGGACAGGGCACCCAGGAACCATAGGCAGCCCAGGAGCCCCCTGACAACAGCAGGAGGCTCCTGCCCAGCCCACCACCCTCCTCAGAGAAATGAGGAAGGGCTGGGCAGGCAGCATGTCCTAGGCAGATGCCCCTTCCTGTCCCTGCATACCCATGCCACTGTCCCCATCCCCGCACCACAGCCAGCACACTGGTGCAATATGAGCCCAAATACAGCCATAGCATGAAGCTGGGGCCAGTCCTGGTGACTACAGGGACAAGGCATGCTGCAAAGAGACCTGCTCTCAGAGCTTGCAGTAAGCACACAAGAGGAAAGGCTGAGGACACACTTGAGAACAGAAATGTTCCCAATGGACAAGGATCTGAAGAGGAACGAGGAACAGGTTCTGCTGACAGAATCTACATGGTGGTGAAAATAACAGGAGACAAGGACCAGGGGAGCAGGATTCCTGGGAGAACAAGCACAAAGAGGAGAATAGACCCCAAGCTAAGCATAAGTCCCCAAGTCAGAAGTGATGTCCATGGTGAGGTACAGGCAAGTAGAGCAGCTGCAAACATGCAAAGCTTCATCCTTCTGCTTCAGGGAGGCATCAGCACAAGCTCTGCATCCACCTTGGTCCCTGTGCTTTGAGACAGGGGGACAGTTGGAAGAAAATCCTGAATGCAGTCAGGATGGAAACCTGACTCAGAGGAGATGGAAGCAGCCGGGCTGTGTAGTGGGGGAAGGAGAGGGCTGAAAGGAACCTACAGACCCTCCTCACATGCAGACCAGGCAAACAAAGAGAGTGGAGAGTGATTTGCTGTATTTCGTGTAACAAATCTTGGGATCAACCTGAACTGAAGCAAGAAAAGTTTCACAGCAGGAAAATTGCTGAAGTACTAAACTGGAGAGCCTGGGGAAAGACAATCCCCACTGCAAAGGGCTCCCCAGAACTGGAAGCAAACACGTTTCATCGAGGATATGGATTGGGGCAGTGGTCACTGATTTAAAAATCTACAGCTTTGGCAGCTGTTGCTGCATCCTTGTTACACCTCGATGTGTCTCCTTTGCCTCTACCCTGCTTTGGGCTCTCCAGGGCCCAATCCAGCAGCTCTTGGGTCAGAGACTTCTTTTATTCCCCCTGAGCTATCCCAGGAACCCAGCCTAGTGCGTCCTCAAGACCTATTGACATGCTGTTCCCGTTCATCCTAGCACAGCCCAAAAGCTCCCTCCACAAGCTGTTCTCATGCCCAAATTGGGATTTGTCTCCCTTCAGCAGGGTTTTGGAGACAATCAGTTCTGGAGCAGATCCCGCACTTGAGAGGGATGGGGCTGATGCACAAATGCAAATTTGATGCACAAATATCTCTACATTATCTCAGCCAGAAGCTGCGCTCAGAGCCACAGGGGTAGGTGCAGTCGTGTGATCCCACTCTGGCGAAACACAACCCTGCATGAAGCCACCTAGTTGCTGAGATACACCCACAGACCCAGACCCTGCGAGGACAACGTGGCCTCTGCAGAGGAGCAGGAAGGTGTTTCACCACCCAACAAAATAGAGATTTTTTTTTTCCCTGCTCTTAATGACATGCTTGAAGAGTGCACAGAGCCTATAGCACTGGAGGCTTATTGTACACCCTTATATGCCACCACCACTTCACAGCTGGACCTATCCTACAGTCTCGTGGAGAGCCAGGGAAAGGGAACAGCCTGGGGAAGGGAACAGCCTCTTTCCCTTCAACCTGCCCAGGTGTAATTTGAGGAAGGAGCAATGAATGGGATGTTTCCTGTTAATTCTCCATTTTTGCACTGTTATTCATTCAGCCAGTTTATTAATTGACTTATCCAGTTGTTTTTTTTTTTATTATTATTTCTTTTTTGTTAATGGGCTCCCAGGTTATTAAGACACTAAACTCAGCTAATAAATCCGGATATTCTGCCAGGGGTTTATTAACAAGCCACTCGGTTTATTGCCCACTGGCCCCATCTTTGCGGCAACCGGACCTCTGCTTACCCCAGGTATAAGGCAGGGTGCAGGTCACGCTGCCAGAGGTGCCAGCGACAACCCCCGCTGTGACAAGAGCCTGGAGTCGGACCTTGTGCCGTCCGTGCCCTGCAGGACCCTCCCCACCCGTGACCCACCACTGCGGTGCAGGACCCGGTGCCTGCCCGCGCCCACCGCGCAAGAGGCTCTGCACGGAGCCGGCGCCCTCCTTGCATGCCAGGAGGCACCGGGGCTGGGCCGGAGCCGAGCACGCTGCCGGGCTGCCCGGTTCCCGCAGCTCCCGCCGGCGCCGGGCTCACCGGCCCCTCGCCCCCCAGGACCCGGCCGCGTATCCCTCCGTACCCCAGCCCCGGCGGGCGGCCCCCGCCGCAGGGACCCGGGCGGCTTCGTTCCCAACCGCACCGGGCGGGATTTATTCGTTTCTCGGTGCCGGTTCCGGCCGCCGCTTCGTTATTTTCGTTTCCTTCCCGCCGCGGCGGAGCCCAACGAGCCCGCGGCGGCCGTGCGGGGCCGGCAGCCGGGGCCGGCGCGGCTGGCCCGGCCCGGGAGCGGCTCTGCTCTGCCGGCACCGGGGCGGGCAGCGCCCCTCGGGGCCGTCCAGCAGCACCGGCCCGGCGGAGGGCGAGATTTTGCCCTTCGGATCGGGTTCCCGAGGACCCGCAACATTCGCATGTCTCCGGAGCGCGGGTCTTGCCCCCCCACCTCCCGCCAATGGGACCCCCAAACTTGCCCTGGCTGGGGAGCGGGTCTGGGCGCAGCAAGAGCCCCGCAACGGGGACAGCCCCGAGGGCTCGCCGGCCCCGCCGGGGTCCCAACCCGCACCGCCGGGAAGCCGCGAAGGGGCGGCTCGGTAGAGCCTCAGCCCCCCGTCCCCGAGGGGATCTGCACCCCGTCGTGCCGGCGGGGGCCCCCGGGGGTTGGAAGGGGCGAGAGCCGCGTCCCGCCCGACGGGAGGGTCGGTCCCTTGGTCACTCACCGTGGAAGTCGGAGAGCCTCGGCACCAGCATCCCGGCTCGGATCCAGTGCTCCAGGGGGAAGGAGCCGGCCACGGCCGCCTTCAGGTGCTCCGCGCCGGGCGGCGGCAGGTGGGGGATGCCGGTGTAGGCGAAAGCGGGGTGCTGGCCCCCCAGGGCCGGGAGCGGGTACACGGCGGGAGGGTAGAGGGCCGGCAGGGCGCCGAGCCCGGGGCCGGGGAGGTGCAGCAAGCCGGGCTTGGGGACGAAGCCGGCCGGGGCGAGGGGCGCGGCGGCCGGGGGCGCCCGCGGCGAAGGGGTGTCGGAGCGCCCGGCGGGGCCGGGGCTCGCCGCGGGGCTCCCGGGGCTCAGCCCCGGCGGGGAGGCGCTCCGCGCCGGCTCCTCAGCCAGGAGCGCCTCGATGCGGAAGTTTTGGGACTTCTCCATGGGCTTGTGCATGGCCCGGCCCCGTGCGGAGCCGCCGGGCCCCCCGGCACCCCGCCTTTCCCCTGCCAGGGCACAGCCCGGCCGGGCAGCCCCGGGCCAGCCCCGGCACCGGCGGGCATCCACCCGCGGGGCCCCGCCGCGCCGCGCTCCGCGGGGCTGCCCTCGGGGGCAGCCCTCCTCTCCGCTCCTCCTCCCGGGCACTCGCTTGCCCGCCAGCACCGGGGGGGGTTTTAACCCCCCCTCCACCTGCCCCAGCTCCCCATTGGCTCCCCGCCGGTCGGCCTTCCTCCTGCGGCTTCCTCATCCCCCGGCCACAGCAGCGGGGACACTCCGGGGCCCGACCCGGACTGCTCTGCCCCTTTTCCAGCCTCGCAACCCAGCCCTGGTCCTCACCCAAGGGGTCCTCCCAGCCTGCGGGACCTGCTGCCCAGGGCGCTGAGCCCATCACCCTGATCCAGAGCTGATCTTGCTTTCCTCAGAGCCCCTCGGTGGGGAAGCAGGTCTGTGCTTGGAGCAGCTGGAGGAGATCTGGAAAGACTAGGCGGACTTTGGCACACCTAGGCGAAGCCCTGCTGGGCTCTGGCGTTGCCCTGGCTCTGCAGAGCCCCCAGGCATCTGGGGGGCAGAGTGCCTGGCTGGGAGGGCAAGAGAGGCGCTCACTCACCGGCAGGGTCCTCCACACCCCATGCACTGGGGATCACCGGCAATGCCCAGCTCTGCCATTTCCCATTGCACCCCTCTGGGCCAGGGAGGTAAGTGGACCTGAGCTGGACACACACAGGGGCCACCACCCTCTGTCACCCATGCCTGTCCAAGATGCCAACACAGCGGGTGCCTACAGGCAGGTTGCTACTCAGTTGCCTGGTCTTATCTTTCCCAGACAAGACACAGCTTGGAGAGTGGCACCAGGGCATGGCAGAGAGGAAAGCCTTGGCTGGTCTGGGAAATGTGGGTGAGCAGGAGCAGAGCTGGTCCAGTCCCCCTGACACTGGCCTTCAGGGAAAGGCAGAGTGCATGCAAGTCCATCTGTGGTCTCTGGCATCAAGGGTCTGCATCTGTCTGTCTCTGGGTCCCGCATTTTTGTGTCATGCTGACAGTGAGACAAGCCTCTGCTTGTTTGTGTCTGATGATGGGTCCTGCTCTTTGGAAGGAAGGCAAGTAAGGCAGCTGCTATTGCCCTGCCTAAATATTATAATAGCTAAAGGGAGCTCCTATCCCTGTATTTCTTCCCCCTGTAGCATTTTCAGCACTGCTGTATTCCCTGAGCAAGAGATGGTCCACCCCCCTTGTATCCTGTGTCCCACAGAGGCTGCAAGCAGATGCGCAGGGAGGAGGCAGGCAAGGGCATATGGGGCCTTCCTCAGCCTCCTGTGCTTTCTGTGCTCAGTAACCCCAAGGGCTTCTCCTCCCTGTGCCCATCCAGCCTGGTCTGGAGCCTGCTTAGGTCCCTGCACACACGTCACCCCACTGCAGGGAGCTCCAGATGTCCTACATGTGGGACAACTTCCTCCTTCCATTGCCTGAGCCCGACACCCACAAGCTTCAGTGGGTGGCCCCAAATCCTCGTGTGGGAACAGAGGCAAACTGCCCTTTTCCAGCTGCCTCCCTGGGAGGGAGGAGGGCAGAGGTCAGCCCCATAGACAGCCCAGAGCTGGATTTTCTCAGAAGGGGATTTGGGGTGGATGTCACCCCAGAGTACCACACCCTAATTGGGAAGGTGGAACAGTGTCCCTTTCCACCCCCAGCACCCCTGTGCCTGCTGCTGTACCCTCTCTCCACCATCAGGGAGGCTGTAGGTCTCCTTCTCCCCCCCAGTCCATCCACCTCTGCTTTCCCAGGACAGAAGCCAATGTCCTTGCCAAGTAAAAGGACACCAAGCCCTTTTCCTCTGCCCCCATGTGAGTAGCCAGCCCTGCCAAGCAGCAGGCATGGGCAGGACAAGCTTTGGGGAGGAATGGAGCAGCCTGGCTCCCAAGCACAGGGGAAAACTGCCACAAGCATCCAGGCAACAGAGGGCACAGCAGAGGTAGGACAACTCTTCTGCTGCAGGTCAACAGTCTGCAATGGTGACAGCAGCAAGGGGCCACTGCTTCTTTATGTGAGTCCCCAGGACTGGCTCCAAGGATTGCAATGGCTTGTTAGCTTTGCATAGGGAACATACCTTGAGACACAGGGCAGAGACTGGGGTTGCTGCACTGGGGCATAACAGAGAAGTTGCCACCACAGTGATCACCATGGGGTGGCAGACAGGCAGGTAGCCAGTCCAGGAGAGCCTGGGTAACCCCTGCCAAGCCCTGAGACTATTCCTGATTGTACCCATTGTAGCTTGGTCAGTGGGAACAGGGCTTGAGAGTGGGGCTCATTTGGGGGTCTGGGTCACAGCACCAAGTCACAGCCTTACTGTCCTCATGGAAGTCCCCGGCACTACCCAAGGAGTCTCTCCAAAGACAAAGAAGTCCTCCAAGGAACAGCAGCCCAGGCTGGCGCCCAATTCACTGATCCCAGGGTGATGCAAGTACAGGCAGCCAAGCTGCAGCCTTTGAATTGCACAAGCAAGAAATCTTTGCAGATACCAGCTGTAAGATCTGGGTAGAAACATCCAAATAAAGAAATCTAGGAAAGTCATGGAGGGGGTTCCCTCCTCCAGGTGAGTCAAACCCAAATACTGGGACCCTGCAGGGCTGGAGCAGCCAGCATGCAGGGCAGAGAGCCGGAGCCCAGGGCTGTGCACAGGAGAGCAGTGCTGGCCTGTGGCCGGCAGAAGGGGTGGGATGCAGGCAGTGATAGATGCCAGGGTGCTGATGAGTTCACAGTCTTCAGGGTCATTAATCAGATCAGAGCTGGATTAAGGTGTCCGAGGTCTGATTAGCTTCATTTCCCGCCTCAGGAAGGAGGGAACTCTCTTCCCCATCCGTCAGGTTCTTTGGTGACAGCTCACCTGGTTGCTAACTAGATCTGAGGACTGTAATAAGTGAACATGACTGTGACCTGGCCCCTTACCTCTGCCTAGCACCCTTCCTCCACAGGAGGGTCTCCACAGAGGATCTAAGGCAACACCAAACATCAGGCACAGGTAGCAGACCCCAGGATATCAGCCAGAGAGACAGCTCGTTCCCACAGCTGGAGGTACAGGGCACTATGGACAGGAGCTGCCCCAGGAAACCACCCCAGTTCAGGAGGAGATGGAGTTTAAGGGGGGATGTTTTCAGCCAGCACCATATTGGTCCCAGTCCCCCCACAGCTTACCCTGTGCTGTTACCCCAGGGCCTCCTCTGCTTACCCAGCGGTAGCAGAGCCCTCCCAAGGTGAACAGCTCTGTGAAACAGGCAAGCAAACACCACCTTGCTGCTATGGAATATCTTAGGCACATCCAGGACAGATCTCTTGAGCCCCATACAGAGCTAGATGGACCAGCTCAAAGCCCTGAACCAGCCAGGATGCTTCTCTCATCTCCACATCCCTTGCTTGCTCAAGCCCACCCCATCAACATCTCCATTTGTCCCCTGCCTGATGCACCTCATGTTGACTGTGCCCTAAAGGTACCTCCACACTTAAACACTTGTTCTACTCCTGTCCAGTAAGCGCAGACCAGTGGGAGGTCCATGCTGCCCAGGCAGCAGCGAGGTTCCTCAGCAACCTCACCTCTCTGGGAGGGCCCTGATCACAACATATCTCACTGGGCAATGGGCAGCACCAGGAATGTTTACACAGCCTAGGGCTTCTGTGACTCTTTCATTTGCCCAGGCATTTTTGGAGGATTTTCTGGATGTGCTTCAGCTGGACGTTCAGAGCCTGGTCTTTCTTCAGCCACCTGAAAGCAGCAGTCACAGCAGCATCTATGGCAGTTGTACATAAGCCCTGCGAAGCCTTTTATTGCTGTTGTGAAGGTGCTCAGCTAGACAACAGGAGCTCTCTTTGCTGCATCCATAGCCTCAAATGGATTGTCTCCATGCAACTTCCATCCTTGTGAGGTCAAGCAGTAGGAGTAAAACTAGAAGAGCAAACACCCACATGGCCACCAAAGGCAGCCAGCTCTGGTGCACGTAAGTCTTCAGCATCTGTAGAGACCCACAACACCACCTTCAGCAGTTCACATACTTCCCCAAGCTGTCACCAGCAGCACCTGAATTCTCAGAAATGAGCCGTGGGGGTCACAGGTAGTATTTGGGAGCACAGTTCAGTTTTACAGCCCCGCCACTTCCTCAGTGTCACCTTGGGAAGCAACGTGACATCCCTCAGCAAACCCAACTGCCCCAAGATCAAAGCTAAGGGTGCCGAGGAAAATCCATACCCTGATAAAAAAATTACCGACTGGGACCAGACTTTCATTTTCCCAGGATGGAGTCCTTATCCCAGACATCAGATGAAGACATGACCCATGCTGGGGCTTTCTCTTGATTTCCACCTAAACTATCATTCTGGCTGTTCTTAAATGCACAATTTAGCACCAGGTCCTTCTGATTGGTTTGGGTCACCTCCTGCCTTCAATCAATAGAAATTACCTTTGAGACAGGGACCAGTACAGGAACCAGCATGCTTAGCCCATCCCAGAGAGGTTGCAGGCACCCTGATTGCTGCCCAAGCTATAGATTTTAAGCCCTGAAAGAGCTCACTGTCCCCAGGATGGCTGTACCCGCTTGCTAAGCATTAACTACTCACCAGGTCACAGCCCCTAGAGCTTTCCATCTTTAGAAATTACTTCCCTGTAAGAGACCTACTGTGCAACAACCTTGTTTAAAGCATCTCTCAGGAAGCAGTGGATCTTGCTGATCTGGCACCTCAGGTCATCTTGCAACTCTCTGAAGCCCCAAGCCAGCTAGTGGAGAAATACAGCCCAGAAGCATCACCAATGCTGGAGACACAGGCTGTAAGTCTGCTTACTGGTGTTTTCCCAGCCATTCCCCCATGAGAGGGGCTGTAGGAGTGTTCCACCATCATCCATACTCTGCAGCCTCCAGCCCAGAGCAGGCTGAGCCCCTGGTGAGAAGCACTGGGTGTAAGAGCCCCAGTCTGCTCCAGTTTGGGGCATCCTGGGTTTTGTGGGAACCCTGGCTACTGCCCGCAGCAGGATGCTGCCCTTCCCCTGCCCTTGCAGCAGGGCCACCCACTATCTCTGGAGTCTGGGAAGCTGCAGGAGGCTGGTGGGGAAGGTAAATAAACTGCCAGCCCCGTGGTGATTTGTGGCTAAATGAACAGTTGAAGTCACCTGCAAGTGGCCCGGGCAGTTAACCAACCAGATAATGGGTCTTAATCAGCCCCACAGTAGTGGGAGCTGAGCTCAGCCTGTGTCAGACCTAGCACAGCCAGCCCTGGGGTCCCAGGCTGCTTGGTGGCCATTCCCTCTGCACAAACACTGGCAGAGGCATCCACACTGCTGTCATGGGAGCAGGGTGGCTCTCTATAGAGCCCCCCAGAAATACTCATAGGGCTCCTCATCTGTCTTTAGGAGTCTCCCCCTGCTCTGGTGATGGCAGGAGACAAGTGCCAGGCAAGCCTCTGAAGCCACCTCCATGCGTGCTTCCAGGGGTGCTCTGCTCAGTCACTGCCATGTCCCATCCCTGCCTCCATCCCCTGCCAAGTGAGTCTGCCTGCTCCTGCCCACCCCAGGGACTTCCAAGCCAGCCACAGGCTCCTGAGGGCTTCTGCATCCTGACACACCAGCTGCTCGGTCCGACAGGCAGGGATCTGTCCTGGAAGGCAGAAGTCCCCATGTCTCCATCCCTCTGCCATTGCATGGGCTTAGTGGGATACACAGCTCCTCCTGCCCACCTTACCCAGCCTTTACACCTCCGTCTGCACTGAGCCCCAGGTACCTGCCCTGAGCAAAAGGGTTAACAGGCAAAGCAAACACTGCTCAGTCCCTCCTAGACAGGCCTCCTGCAGGGATTTCTGAGCAGCTGTTTATTTAGCTAAGCAATTCCTCAAATAAGCAGCCCCATCTCTGATGGCACATGGGAAGGCTGAGAAGAAAAACATGTTAACAGCTTCTGTCCTGGAACAGGGGAATGGCGAACCAGCACAGGAAGGCTTGCAAGGCAGTGAGGGTACCTGCCTCCAGCAGAAACAGCCTGGGCAGCTCTGAAGTGTCACCAGCACACAGCCACTGTGAAGGGCTGGGGCACCAGCATCCTGCAGGATCAGGCCATATGGCTGCAGGGGACTGGCAGGGGATGCTCTAGGGCTCCCCTCTGTTAGCTGTTGGCTTGGCTTCCTGGGATGCAGCGATAGGTGCTCAGGCTTGGGGATGGACAGCTTGTCCCATTGTAAACACATGGCTTTGAGAGACAGGGACACACTCAGCTCACATCCACTTCTTGCAAGGACCCAAGGTCTGACTGCTACCTTTGCAGTCCCATTAGCTCCTGACCCCTTTCCTCTTAGATCCTGAAACCATGAGCCCGCAGCACCCACCCAGAGATCTCCTCCATCCTACTGCCCCCAAAACAAGCTCTGGCAGCAACTGGGCTCAGCCTCAATGTACATCCTCACCCCAGGCCTTGGCTTTTGGGGGGAGATGCTAAACAGCCAGCACCCCCACAGCCCAGCATCATCCAGGAAAGCAGTGAAGTGACTGAACACACGGCATCCCTCCTGCTGCTTCCCTGTGTGCCTGCTCCCACAGCCTTTGCCCAGCACATAGTGTCCAGTGCCACACATCCCTGCCACAGCTAGAGATTCCTCCCCCCAGCAGCCCCACCACTGGGCACCCCAGAGGATCCCCCAGCCCTGGTTTCTCCTGTCACCTCCAGGATCTTCTGGTTTTGCTTCACTGGGTCTTGTCCCAAGGCCAGAGCTGCTTCCTGGGAGGGGAGGGAAGGGAGCCAGGGCTGGGCTGGGGGGCGGGGGGGGCAGCACAGGGATGGGTAGGTGGGTGAGCCCCCCCAGCAGCACAGCCTCACCTCTTCCCTGTTAATGGCCTTTCCATGGAGTCAGCTCCTAACCTGCTCCCAGGGTGACCGGATAAATCAGCTGCTCCTCCCAGGACCTTGGGATCTAATTAATGTCAGCTCATTAACGAGATAAAGGCTGTTTATTACCCTGTCTCCCTGGCTGCTGATTAACCCTTTCCCAAGGTGGGGGCAGGGGGTGGTGATGCCATGGGACAGGGATGGCAGGAGCAGGTGACATCTCTGCAGTGAGACCCGGAGACACATCAATAAGGGGGGCACAGATGGAGGGACAGGCAAGCAGGACTGCAGAAGGACTGAGCAAAGGATGGATGGGACAAAAGGGGATCATGACATTTTGATTTTCTTCCTAGTAGATGGGAAGGGCTTGGTGGATTAAAGGAGCTGCCAAGACTCGTGGATTCCCCCTGGGTTGTTGTCGTGGCCTCCAGCATATCCCTCTGCCTCAGTTTCCCCAGGTGTCCCTACCCCAGCCCATGGGAAAGAGTGTGGCTGAGACCTAGAGCAAAGCACAAAACCTCTGTACATCCCTGGCCCTCAGCCCCTATTTTGAGGAGCTGCCACACAGTCCCACAGCTGGTGGGAAGCCATCAGCATGTCCTTGCCTCTAGAGGCAAAAGCAGCCCCAGCTCCATCTCCCCTGTGAACTGCCCATGCCACAGAGCGGTGGGGCAGGACAATCTGCCCCAGGGCAAGAGGGAGCCTTTGACTTGCCCTTGACCTGGTTCTGGGTATGGAGGGCAGGAGCAAAGGGGCTGGGGCGGGCACGGTGCCCCCACCCGGCAGTCCAGTGCCAGGCTGTGGCGGCTAATGCTCTCTGTACATCAATCACGCTGCTCGGTAGCTCCCTATTAGCGGGAACAGCGGCTGGTTAATCAGGCTGAGGGCTTCGGCTCGTTAAGTTGACACCTCCATTGCGAGAGTGAGACATGGGGGCATGCAAGGTGCCACTTATTTATTTTCTTCTTTCCCAGGGAATATATTAAACAAATTAAATTCCTGGAGTGTTGGGTCAGCACAGCCGGCTCTGCGCCTGTCCCAGCTCCAGCTAGATCAGCTGTGGGGAGGGGACTGTGCTCCCCAGCCTGCAGCAAGCCCCTGGCACCACTGCAGGGCCCCAGCCCCCACTTGCCTCCCCAGCCCCTTGCGATAAGAGACAGCACCCCTATTTCACCCTCTGGGCTGTGCTGTGACCGCAGCTGCTCAGTGGTGCTGAGCGTGGTTAGTGCATGGGCAGGAGACCTTGCAGGAAATGAAGACCATGATTTTGTAAGGAAAGTGCCCCGGGAACCTGCCTGGTGTCCCTGAATGGGCCTCCTTGGCCCCTCAGGGAGTGGGGCTGTGGGGCAGCCTCGGGTGCTTTTGGTGCAGTTTGTAATGTTCCCTGCTCCAGGGAGAGCCAGGGGCTGGCTTCAGCCATAGCACCAAGCCTTTTTCTTTGTACTCTGGTATTGGGGACATGTGGGCTAGTGGCAGGCAGCAAGGTCCCTCTGCAAGCAGGAGTGCTAGGAGGAAGTGCACTTATTCTCTGTAAAAATTGAGTCTTCATCACAGGACCCCAGGATCTGGGGATTTAGAAAAAAACACTGTACTTCGCAAGACCAGCTTTCACACCACTAGCATTAACATCACTGGCATTGGCCTCAAATCGTACAGAGCCATGAGAACAAGGGTATGTGCTGAAGCATTCCCCTGCACTGGACCCTTTGCCTGCTTCAGCATCAGTCACCCCTTCAAAACCAAGTGCTGTACCTGCTCAAACCCCCTGAGGGCTGGGATGCCGTTTCCTCGCTGCTGGGCTGCTCTGCTCCACCCCAGCACCGGCTGCATTTCAGCGCTGCTCTAGGTCTGGTTACGTGACAGGCATGGATGGAAAACTTGCTGCAAATGAGTTAGTCCCTGGAGTTGTTTATTTATTGACCATTTGCAACTGTTCCCTCCATCGCTACCTTTTCCCTCCCCATTCTTCCAGCAAAGTCAGTGGCAGCCTGTCTCGCTCCGCTTTCCCACCCCAACCCACCCCATCCAATCTTGTCATCCCCGTCCCTTCACAGAGCTGAGTCCCTTCCACCCAACCTCAGTCCTTCAAGCACCTCCTCATTTCAGGAACGGACCCACCTTTTGCTGGTGGAAGGGTGACTCCCTGGAGGTTAGTGAAGAATTAGAAATAATTTAATTTACCTCCCTGTTCGGGCACTTTGATGAGCTGAAAGGCCCCTTGTCAGGCAGCGAATCCATCTTCCTCCAGCCTTACATCAAATTTCATTCACTAATTAGAAACTCCTGCCCCGGAGCATGCTGCCCCCACCCCAGCCGCCCCTTCTCCCCACCAGCACCATTATGAAAATAAATCGTTCCATTAGCTGCATTGTTGTGGCTGTGGGGCCCAGTGCCGGGAGTTATTAGAGCAGGAAGGAGGGCGTTGGATTAAGACGAATGATTTATTAAGGAAAAGGACCCTGATTAGATTCTTACTTGTCCCCTGCGCATGGGCGCATACTCAAGGACCTCCCCCCCCCGTCCCGACACCCAGGGCACCCCAGATCCACTCATGGAAGGTCAGCGCTGGATGGCAGCGGGGTTTCCCCGGGGGCCGTATCCTGCTGGCTGCTCCCATGGTGCCGCGAACTCCTCGTCTCGTACTGGAATGGTGTACGAGGTAATAGCTGATTCCAGCTGCCAGACCCCTCGCACGGTCCCCAGCCGCCCCTGCCTGCCCTTCCCTTGTACGGAGGGTGGGGGACCACCAGCATCACCCCCGCTCTCCCTGCCCTGCAACGAGGGCCCGCAGTGGGTGCTGGGTGGGTCCTGCTGACCGAGGAGGGGATACAGAAAGGGAAAGACTTTGATGTATTAGCTCCATACGCCGTGATGTGGGACAGGGAACTAGAGGGTGGCCCTCCAGCGGGAGGGTTGGCAGGCTCACCATGGGTGGGGGGAGAGGGTGTCAGCTCCCTCCATGGGTCTGGGGTGCTCTCTGCACCTGGGAGATGTGGGGTGGGCATGGCTACAGAGGTGGGCACTGCCCTGGGGTGCCCACATCCTGCGCTCCTCACAGTGCCCATGCTGTCACCGTGTGCCATGTGCATGTCCCAGACCTGTGTCTGGAGGGGACAGAGGTCAGGGACAGAGGGACACCTGAGTGCTCCAGACACTGCATGGGTTATAAAGTATTTGGGCTGGAGAGAGAGTAATTTGGGGGATTGGATGGTGATTCTGAGAGCTGGGGGCTGTCCAAGCCCAACTGGTGAGGTGGTGGGCATGTGTCTGTCCAGGGTATAAAGGTATGTGTAGGGGGTAGGTGTGTGCATCTGTCTGTCTGTGTCTGTACAGGCACAGCGGGTGGTGGTGTGACTCCCAGAGGCTGCTGCCTGCTAAAGCACCTCCATCCCTGCCCAGGGAAGCTGCCAAGCACAGGCAGAGGGCTCTGGGGAGGGGCTAGCAGCCCCTGCAATGGAGGGGGGATCCCAATGCTGTCCCAACATGGGTGCCACAGTTGAGAGAGGGGCAGGACGTTGGGGGCTCGAGGCAGGTGGTGGAGGCGTTTGGGACGCAGGATAGGCTCTGCAGCCCACACCACGCACCCTCCTAGGGCTCCTGTGGGACCAGGGCCAGGGCACTGGGACCCCCCCACCAACACTGCTGCAGAGAGCAGGGTCCTGCCCCTGGCCCCGGAGCAGCAGCACTCCGAAAAGCCATTAAGCTAAATTAAGCTAATGCAAGTGGGAGTGGGAGGCTGATACAGGCTCCCTCTGCAGGTACCCACTGGCTGGCAGCATGTGGGGCTGAGCCGGGTTGGGCAGCCTTTCCTGGGCTTTTTTGGCAGGGCAGCTATGGGTCAGTCTGCCCTCGCCAGGAGGAGGATCCCTGCATCCTGCTGTACCAATGCGCGCAGGTCCAGATATTTCAGGGTGACCCCCCCACCCCATCACCATCACAGCCGAGGCCATGGGGACCTGGTTGGACCAAGACCTCCCGGATGATGGGGACAAACCCCCTCGCCCAGAGATATCCCCCGCTCCGTGGGGAAGGTTTAGTCTTGGAGTCCCGCAGGATCCCCACCCTGCTGTCGTCTCCTGCCCATGCTGCTCAAAGGTGCAGTTCCCCACAAACAGGAGATGATTTTGGGGCACTCAGTTCCCACTTCCTTAGCCCCAGTGCCCCCTACCACCCCTTGCCAGGACCCCAGCACCCAGCGTGCCAGCCTGGGGCCAGGAGCAGGTTTGGCTGGCACTGTCACGGCAGAAGGCCAGGGTGCAAGGGACAGACGGGAGAGGCGGGGATGGTGACAGCGTCCCCCCTTGTTAACAGCGCCGGACCCTGTAGCCTTTTCAAGGCTCTGAATAGGGGGTGGTACTTCTCCTCCCCTGAATTTGGGGCCCGGGGGTTGTTGGCGCTGGTTTAACATGCTCAGACAGGGCTGGAGGGATGGGGGGGGCACACTACCCCAGATGGGAGCATGTGGGGGGTTTCTCCTGCCGCCACATGCCCTTCCTCTCCTTCCCGCCCACCATTCACATGGTAATGAGGACAAATTGATGGAGAGACATCCATTGTGGTACCCTCCAGCCCGGCCCTTCTGCTGGCCACCCACCAGCATCCCCATCCATCACCACCCAGCAGAGACCCTGGTGGGACACCCCCCTGCCTGGGGCTGGCACCCTGGGAGATGGGGCTGCTTCAGGTCCCCACGAGCAGTGGGGCAGCCCCCAGGTTGCTATGGCTCTTCTGGGGCTCAGTGATTAGAGAGGGGGGCATCTAGGGAAGGCAGAGCCCCCCATAAGTCCTGTCTGTCAGCTGGACATAATTTTGTCCTCACCATCCTTGTCATGGGGCTTTATGGAGCTACTGGGGAGTTAATGGGGCTTCAGGAGGGGAAAAACCCCATAGTCTTATTTATGGGTCCCTTCCATTCTCTTGCTGACCTGGGGCTGGCCTAGAGCCAGGACCCCCCCACTTTCCCTGCTTCCACCCCAAAGCAGTCCCCCCAAAACCCTGCAGCATCCTCCTAATGAGGCAAAGAGCTGTTCCCCCATATTCACTGATACCATAAAAACCTGGACCTAGAGACGGGCTGCCCACAACATCATGGGGCACCCCAGAGGGCACATCTTCTCCCATGCATCCCCTGCCTCCAGCTCCCCCCATTGTGCCTGTGACGGCAGCCTGATTGAAATTTCACTCCATAAAGCGCCTCTCGAACGCCTGACCCCGTGGCCCCCCCAGGGACCAATTTGTCCTTCTCTGTAATAAGAACCTAATTAAATTAGCTCAGCCGCCTCGCAGAGCCCTTAAATTAGCCGTGGTGATGAGGGCCCTTGCTGACAGCCTGCTGCGGAATTGCTCCGCATTCACCATGCTGTGGGGTCCAAGGAAAGCCTTGGGGGGACCCCGCTCCCAGCCACCTCCGGGGAGACTAGGGCAGGGCAGCTTGGACATGGGGCAGGGGGTGCACAGAGGGGTGCATGGGTGGGTCAGGTATGGGGAGGCTGTGTGGGGTGCTGGCTGGTGGTCTTCCCTTCTGCTAGCATAGGGATGGGGTGGAGGGGGGACAGGTCTGGCAAGGGACAAGGGGACAGAGCCAGCCGTGACTAGCCCTAGTGTCATTGGAGACCCAGTGTACAGGGTAGGGGGTCCATCTTCTCCGGGACCACTGGGTTAGCGGGTGTTGTGGTGATGGAGATGGTGGGGAAGGGCGATCCAGCATGGCCAGGCGCTGGGGCAATGGGCCCAGACTGGGATGGAGAGGTGTCCCTGGCAATCCCACGGTGGCTGTCCCTCCTACATCCTGCCCCACTTGCCCTAGTTTCCAGGTGGCCCCAGTGACAGCTTGGTCCCATGTAGGCTGGGTCACTCCCACAGCCTCTGGCTGCCCACCTCCCCTGGGTATAGGGGAGCCGGGAGAGAGAGCTCGCCCTTACTGGTGAGGGGCACCAGGATGGCCAAATCTTGCTCCTAGAGAAGCGCAAGATGTCCTCTAGCCCTGCCTGCCCTGTTTATAATGGGCAGTAAGTGTCCCCAGTCCCTGCCTGACCTTCCCACACCAGAGCTCAGAGTGCCTGCCTGGGAGATGATGGATTTATTGGGCTGTGTCCCCAACCAGGAAAGGTACATCCAGTGAAGAGACAAAAATACACCTGCCATCGGCCACGCTCACGCTCTCTCACTTCGCCCTGGACAACAATCACCATAAAAACTGTGCTTTAAAATAGTCTTTAAATAATTTCTGCTTTTTGTTTAAAAAAAAAAATCACCCCCCCCACCCAAACAGCTTTTCCCCCACCGCCTGCTCCCATCTCACCCTGCACGTGCCCACGCTGCCTCCCATCTATGGTACATACAAAGAGCAGATAAATAAATAAAGACGCGTGATGCTGCAGGGGGGATGCGGGTCACAGCTTCCCTCAGCCCCCTCACCTCAGCTAACATGGAGCTAGGGGAGGCTGAGGCTCTAGCTAGGATTTTGTGGGGGGACTGTGGCTGCAGCTCTGATGGGACTCCCCCAGGACCTGGGAGCAGGTGAGCAGCAATGAGTTACCCTGAGGGTTTGGGGTGCTGGGGGGTCGGGGAGGTCAGGCCAGGCAGGATCTGGAGCCTGGGGAGGTTTTTTAGCTTTGGGGTCGGAAAGGCATGGCTTTGGGCTGAGCCAGCTCAGAGTGGGATGCCGGGAAGGCCGGGGGGGAGCGCTTTCTCCCCAGCCACTTTTCTTCCCCTGTCTTCAGCAGGCTGGGGCTGCAGCCCCGGCTCTCCCCACACCTGCTTCCACCAGTGCGTGCCAATGACTGGCTGGCACTCACACCCTCCTGCCCACATGCCTGCCTCCACAGCTCCCTCTTGCCTGCCCGTGCTGTCACAGCGTCCCCACGGGCATGCCCAGCCAGGTGGCTGGGGTGCTGGCTTTGAGCAGAGCTCAGGGTCCCACGCCCCAGTTTCTCGCTCCAGCAACACTTGTGTCACCAAGTCAGGGGTCTCGTGCCAGAGCCGTGCCACCCCCTCCAGTCCTGCCCATGGCTGGGCACCCCAGGCATACAGGGGCTGGTTTTGGGTGCCCCCCTGCACTCGCAGTCAGGGCTAAGGGCAAGGCACAGTCCCAGTACCTGGGTCACCCTCCTCCCAGTGCCATGTCTCAGGAGTGGGAATGGCATCGCCCGCCTTCCCACCCAGCCTGCCCAGCAAAGGGCCCTGGGGCTCCCCTCCCAAAGCCTCCCACCTGGTGCAGGCAGGCTGGGAGCCCCGCGGGAGCAGCCTGCAGCCAGGGGCTCTCTCCTCTCCCCGCTCCCCCTCGTCTATCAGACCTCCCTTGTTAGCTAATTCTGCACACACACACGCACATCACACGCACACACACAAATAGCAGCATGTGGATCCAGCCGGGGGCACCCCCATGTCCAGGGGGGACCCTTCATGCCTCCCCTCTGCCCCCAGGAACAGGGGGTGAGGAGGGGGTGGTGGGCATGGAGGAGGCACACCGGGGAGCCCCAGTGCCCTGCAACTGACAGGTGGCTGTGCCCCGAGCAGGCAGGGCTGGAGGCAGCTCCCCATGGGCATCCAGCTTTGGGAGGGGGTGCTGGCCCCCGGTGAGCCACCCCACAGCCACCACCTCTGCCAGCAGTGCCAGCTGCAGCCAGGGCGCACCCTCAGCTATCCGCCTGGGGTACCCCCAGTGGGTGGAAGCTGTCGGGGGGCAGGAGCAGCCTGCCCAGGCGGTAGAGCAGCCCCGAGTACCAGTGCACGCCATCCCCCTGCGCCCCTGGCCACCCCACCAGGCTGTGGTAGAGCCGGAGTGGCCAGAAGGCCAGCTGCGCCAGATGTTGCTCCTGCACCAGGGCGAAGCATGAGGCCACCATGCCGTCCACCACCAGCGTCCCATGGCGCGTCAGCGGGGCATAGGCTCCCACGTCCCTCCGATTCCGCACCCCCACCACCTCGGCGGGCTGCAAGCCACCTCCCCCCGCCGCCACCAGCACGAAATGTCCAGGGCGCACGCGACTGGCAAAGGTGGGACGGAAGCGGGCAGCGGGCGCTGAGGCGTTCTCAGCCACGAAGAGCAGGTGGGTGGGCGTCAGGGCCAGGCGCCGGGGCGGCTCCCGCGTCTCGATGACATGGAAGGAGGTGAGGGCACGGGGCTCCTTGTCCAGGAAAGCCAAGAAGTCGCTGTAGGTGGGCCTGCCAGCCCCATCCATTGCCAGCACCCGCTGGCCTGGGCGCAGTGCCCACAACGGCGTCCGGGCACCATCCTCCAGCGTTGCCAGCGCCCGCCCAGGGAAGCAGCCCCCTGTCTTTGCAGCGGCCGAGTGCTCTGCACAGGGAGAGAGAGGACAGGAGGATTACCCATCTGCTAGACCCTCGGCATCACCCTTCCACAATGCACAGAGACCCTCCCAAGCTGCCCAGCTTTGCCCACCCAGGGATAACCCTGCTGGCCTCACCGATGTGCACGTGTCCCCTACATACCCCCAGCCACCAATCCAGCCTCCCTGGGTGCCTGCTCCCCCGGCTACCGTGTCACTGCTGGTGGCACTTGGGGGCTCAAGCCGCACATGGCAGCACCTACTCCCCGCTGTGGTGCCAGGGTGCTGGGACTGCTCTGCAGAGCCAGGTCCCGAAACCTGCCTGGCAGTGGAAGCGGGGCACAGCCATGGCCCTGAATGCGCATAGCAGTGCTAGGGGGCACCCGAAGCTTGAAAGAAGGGAGGCAGAGCCCTGAGCCGGTGGCAGGCTGAGGAGCAGAGCGCCTGGTCGCATTTGGCATACCCAAAGCGCTGGGCCTGGGTACCACCAGGGAAGATGCTACAAGGAACGGCGCAGGGTGCAGCACCCTCCCCTCAGCACCACAGCACCCTCCACCCCACACTGCAGCCCTGCTCCCTTCTCCTGCCTGCTTGCCCCATGCTCCCTGAACCACTGGTGCCAGCTGAACCCCTCTCTGAGCTGCAGGGAGATGTCACAGCCTGTGGCCATCATCAGGCCAATGCCACCAGCCTCCTGGGCGTGGCTTCACTAGCAGTTGTCACAGTGTAAAGCACCCAAACTCTCTGGGGCTTGTCCCCTGGGGTGGTCCTACCCCTCCCCAGATGAAAAGATACAGCAGTCACTCAGTGTTGCCAGGGGCCCATCCAGCCAGACATTGGCATCAGGGGCTCAGCTCTAGCAGGGGCACTCTGGCTTCCCAAGGAACAGTGCTCAGCTCCCACAGCAGCCCTGGTCCCCCAAGCCCAAGCAACCCCTGTCTTAGTGTCTATATGATGCCCTCCCACCATCTGCCAGGGGCGACTCATCTAGGGTCCTGCTCCTGGCCCTGCATGGTCCCAGCTTTGAGTCCCAAGTCCCCCTTGGGACTCATTCCCAGTTCCCCCATCAAATCCCTGAGTGTCCCCACCCAGATGGCACTGCCCCCCAACCCTCCCCAGCTTTGGGCAGAGCCAAATCCCAGCCCCCAGGCCCATGAAGAGAGGCATCCATCTCTGGGACAGAATCCTTTTATTGCTCAGATGAGGTGCAGCATCCGCCCCATGCCTGCCCTGGAAGCCAGGTCCCAAATCCTGCACCCCACATCCCTAGGCAGGCAGCAGAGCCGTGGGGAGGGGCTGGCAGGAGGGTGAGAGGGACACCTGGCAGAAGCAGGGGGCACAGGCACTGGGCATGAAGGGGTGCGTGGGTGCAGGGGGGGACCCGAGGAGACGCAATACATACAACAGGCCACATGGCCATCCGTACAAAAATAAAAACCATTTACTAAGAGGCAGGGGCAGCCCGGCTGCCCTGTGTACACAGCTCTGGCGGGGTCAGGATATGCACCCCACAGCCTCCATCACGTGCCCCCAGGCTCCCCATGGCCTCAGGTATAAATATGGGGGACCCAGAGCCCTGGGGAGCCACTGCAGAGCAAGGGGGCTGTGGCCAGCCTCCAGATGCCCTCCAGCATCTTGGGGCCCTGGTCTGCTGCCTGAGTAACAGCATCCCTCTTCGGTGGGTCCAGGGGAGCATCCCAGGATTCAAGAGCCTCTGTCCTTCTCCAGGGGCACAGCCCCACTCCTCTGGCCAGCCCCAAGGCTCTGGGGTCATGGTCCTTGCTTCAGAGCCTGGCCCCACTCCTCCGGCCAGCCCCGCAGGGCACCCTGCAGCACGGGAGCCCGGGTCCTTCGCCCACGCTTTGTCCCTCTTCTTCGGGGGCGCGTCGCTCCCTCTCTGCGGTGTGGTCGCCCCACCTCCATCGCTGGCCGGCGTTGCGCCCGTCCTGGCATCGGCACGGGGGAGCGAGTCAGCGCGGAGGGGCAGGCTGGCGTCTGGGGGTGTCAGGCCGCTGGCCACGGGCTAGTGCGGTAGGACAGGCAGAGTGCGGTGGGAGCCGAGCCCGGGGACAAGAGATGCCAGGCAGCGCCGGTGTACCAGCCCCGGCACCACTGTGGCACGGTGGGCGGCACGTGGGTGTGTGGGCACATGTGTGGGCACGTGTGTGCATCCACAGCCCTCTCCCTGTGCGTGTGCATGCGTGTGCGAGTGCTCTGGGTGCAGGCACAGTTCTCCCGCATGGCAGCCGCGTGCCAGCACGGTGCTGGTGTGCGTGCAGCCGCCGAGGCTGCCTCCGCGACCACGCAAGCCCACTCACAGGCAGAGCCCTTCCCAGCCTGTCGCGACATGGGCACACATGGGCCCCGGGAGCAGCACGGCACTCTCCTGGGGTGCGGCCGCGAGGGTGAGTGTGGCCCTGCGCGGTCGGTGCCGTGCGTGGGCCACTGCTGCCCTCTGCCGCACGCAGCGAGCGCGGCCGCTCCGGCGGGAGCTGCGCGGGGCCCGGGGCTGCAGCATCCCCGAGCACGGCAGCTTCTCCCCGGGCTGCGGGGGGCCTTGCGACCCACGCAATCCCGTCGGGGCCACGGGCAGGGCCTGAAACCAGCCGTCCCCCCCTCACTGCACCGCAGGGGGGAAGCGAACACCACCAGCGACGATAGCACCCCTCACTCCATTCCAGCTGCCTCTGCCCCCAGCGCCCCCCAGCTCTGCTCTCCTCCATAGAAGACGCAGCACAGCAGAGAGCTGATCCCAGGGCACCCCGGCCCACCCCTGCCTGGGTGGCCCTGGCCCTGGCCCTGGCCAGTCAGACCTGGATGGATGCTGCTGTGACAGCAGCCGGCGGTGGAGGAGGGCAGGGCTGGATGGCGCTGAGCGTGGGCAGCTGGGCACTAAGGGACTGCATGGGCAGAGGCAGGGGAGACAGATGTGATGGACAGATGGAGGGGACAGGCTGGGGGAGAAGGGAATGTGGCATGGGAAAAGGATGGGTGTAGAGAGGGTGGGTTAGGACGCAGGTCTGTGGGAGCTCTAGATGGGGAATTTGCCCCATGGCACTGGTGACCGCAGGTGTGTGACTCACTCCCCACCTGACTGTCTGCCCCAGAGAGGGAAATCAGGCTGTGAGAGCCAGCACCCCCCCTAGGAGCACCCCACCCAGCCAGCCAAGCTCCCCAGGAATGCCACAAACGGGGGGCTGGCCCCCTGCTCTGCTCACTGCCCCCCCCGGCCTTACCTGACTTGACGGAGCAGTGGATATGCGCCTTGGACTCGTAGTAGACCCAGTCGAAGCCAGCCTCCACAGCCAGGCGAGCCAGCATGCCATACTTGTTGCGGTCCCGGTCCGAGGTCGTGATGTCCACAGCTCGGCCCTCATAATGCAGCGACTCCTCCGAGTGGTGCCCATCCTCGTCCCAGCCCTCCGTCACCCGCAGCTTTACCCCTGGCCACTGATTCATGACGGAGATGGCCAGGGAGTTCAAGCGGTCCTTGCAGCGCTGCCGGGCAGAGGGACAGAGTCAGTAAAAGCTTTTTGGAGGGGAAGGTTAGCTGTCTGGTTGGCAGGTTGTATCCCACCATGGTTCCACGAAACCTCTCTGGGTGCCCAGACCCTTTGGGGGCTGGTCCAGCAGAGGAGGATCTGAGAACATGAGGTGCCTTGTCCATCCCATGGCCTTCAGACTCCCCGCAGTGCCCAATACCCCACCGTTTGATACAGCATCTCCCAAGGGTGTGCACCTTGGCGGGGTACCCATCTCCTCCTCCATTTCTCCCCATTCCTGGAGAGCCTGTTGGGCAGCGCAGCCTGGGCTGGGGTGAAACACCCTCTCTGTTCACAAGACACCTGCTCTGTGCTAGCACTGCCCCAGGGGCTTCCCAGCTGACAGGAGGAGGATGCGGGAGCTGAGACCCTGCTGCCTCCTGGTTGGGACATCCCCAGCACTGTCCCCAGGCACAAATGAAACAACCTGCCCAGTCCTCAGCACAGATCTACTTGGTATCAATCCTCATGTCCTGAGGCACAAGGATACAGCAGTGGGCAGCCTCATAGCTTTATCCAGCCCCTGCTCACATGGGAAATGCCAAACCTGCCCAAGAGTTCTCTTGTGCTGGAGCAGAAGGGATATGGGGTGAAGTCCCCTCCCCCTCTCCCCACCACAAGGGCTGAAAAGCCAGGGCTGAGGAACAACAGTAAATCCCAAAAGCCCCAGACCTGGTGGCCACAGAGGTCACACAAGCAAGGCAACCGCCCTGCCTCGTCCCCCCCTGCTGCAGTCCTCCCTGGCAAGGAGAGGGATGCCAGCCCCGGACGCCGGCACCGCAGCCCTCCCAGCCTTGCCCTGCGCTGCCCACTCCCCCCAGCCACAGCTGCATCTCAGGGAGGGACCGAGCCCCTGCGCGCTTGGCTTGCAAAAGTACAGCCTGCACTTCTAGTCCCTTCCCCTGCTGCAAAAGGCATGGAGGAGAGCTTGAAAAGGTGTAGGAAAAGCAATATAGGAGCTTCTACGCAAAACCAGGTGAATGGACTAGGACTGTGCAGCCTGGAAAGGAGATGCCAGGGGGTCCCGGAGAGCGCTATAAAATCAGGGTGAAGGACAGAGCATTCATGGTCACGCATGAGGCCAGTCCTTGGAAGCATTGAATGAAATGACTGGGCAGCAGCCTAAAAACCAGCCACCACGGGGGACGTTTTTTGCGTGATGCCCAGCTCAGCTCTGGAACTCCCCACCACGGGATGTCTTGGGTCACGAGACAGTCACAGCAAGCACGAGCCAGGGCTATAAAACCGGATGCTGGCTACACCCCTGGCCTCAGAAATGCCCCTGTATTGCTTCCGCAGGGAGCTGCCCCCCAAAATCGCAGGCCCTCACCCTACCCACAAGCACCTGCTCCTGTCCCAGGGAGGTGGGTGCTGCTGGTCTCGGGGAAACTTGCTTGCACTTGGCAGGATCCGGGCCCCAGGAAGAGCAGTGCCAGGCAGGCCTTTGCCCGCATGGGGTGGGGGAGCACCTCTGCCCTCGTCCCATGGCTCCCTGGGTGTGGGGAGATAAGCCAGGAAGGTGTTGGACAAACAGTTGCCAGGTGAGGGGAGGAGGAGGAGGGAGGGGAGCGACTTTTGTCCCCGTCCAGCACCACCGTGGTGCCACTTGGCACATGGCACAAGCAGCTCCCAAGGTCCCTGGCCCCATGGGGACCCTGCAGAGAAAGGCAGCAAGGGAGTTTGGGGCTGGAGGCAGGCAGGGAGCCCCCGATGCCCCTCTGCATCCTCCAGGCCATCACTCCAGGCATCCCCTTGCCGCTCCCATGCCAGCACCCCACTCTGGGCACCCCTCCTGCCCTCACTGCCAGCCCTTCTGTCCTCCAGGGGTCCCCCGCCCGCACACAAACACCGAGACCCTCCAACCCCTGTCCCCCCGCCGGGGACACTGCCTACCACCAGCCCCTGGGGCAGGGCCACCCTTTCCTAGTGGGACCCACCTGGGCTGCCTTATCCCCTGCATATACCTCTCCCAGCGCAGCCCCAGCCCCAGGGTCCCACCTTCCCCCCGGTGCCCGGGCGAGCGCCCAGCTGCCTGCCCGCCCGCCCGGCTGGGCACACAGCGGCAGGCAGGGCCCTGGAGCACCCTGCACCCGGGCTGCCGAGGCGGGCGGCTCTGCCTGTGCCTTCGGTGGCCAGCAGGTGTCAGAGCACGGGCAGGGAGCGGACAGGGACCGGCGGGGAGCAGGCAGAGGCGGGCAGGGAGCGGGGAGCGATGGGCAGGGAGCAGGTACCAACGGGCGGGGAGCAGGCACGGTCGGGCAGGGCAGCAGCGGGCAAGGAGCAGGCATGGATGGGCAGGGAACAGGCAACTATGAGCAGGGAGCAGGCAGGGATGAGCAATGATAAGCAGGGAGCAGACAGTGATAGGCAAAGACAAGCAGGTGGGCATGGGCAGGGAGCAGGCACAGGAGGCATGGAGAAGACAACAACAGTTGGAGATGGCCAGGGATGGGCAAGGAGCAGGCAGCAGTGGGCAGGGAGCAGGTAGGGATGAGCACTGTCTGCCCAGGGGCTCTGCTGCCTGCACAGACAGGTAGGCAGGGACCAAGACACTCGTGGCCGTGGGCTGTCCACAGGCTCTGTGCTTGCTGGGGGCTTCGGGAAGAGCCCACCTCCTCCCCACACATAGTCCAGAGGGGCTACAGCATCCTGGGGGACCAGGGTGACCATGCTTGCCTGTGTGGCATGGCCCCCCTCCTGCCTGGGGGTGAACACAAGGTCTTACAAGGTGACAGCAAAGACATGGAAATGCCACCATGGCTCATGGGCCCTGCAGGGCCCAGGCTGGAGTGGGATGTCCAAGCTCAGCCATGTGGCACTGAGCCCTGGCCATGGCTCACCAGCCCCAGCACTGCTTTAGTGCCCAGCCAGGAGGCTGAGACCCATGTGACAAGCATATAGCAGGGTTTGGGGGGAAGGCAGGTGGTGACAGTATATGTGTGTGGGGCACAGCTTGTCCCTGTAGTGGTGCAGGTGACTGGGCAACCTCAGGCCACATGCAGGATGGGGTGCCATGCCACCACACTGGGCTGGGTGGCTCTGTGCTGTCCCACGCACATCACGGTGGAGATCCTGGGTGTGTTGGGCTGGGTGTGTTGGGATGTTCTCCCCCCTGACCAACACTGGCATCTCCCTTCTCACGTCCAGATGGGGGACAGGACCATGTCCTGTGGGGGAAGCCAAGCCACTTTTGGGAAGGCAGCAGATCTGGAAGGAAGGGCACAGCTCCAAAATGGGTCACAGCCAGCAGGGACCCCAGGGCCATCTCAGAAGAGGTATGCAGGACACTCAAGTGTGACCACAGCCTCAGCATAGGGGTTGTGGATGGAGAGTGTTTGGCCACAGCCACCTCCGTGCCCAGAAGCTGGCCAGGAGAAGAGGGGTCCAACTAGCATCTCTCCCTCCAGGTGAGGTTTCTCCCAAAGGAAGCCAAGAGTCCTATCCCAAGGTCTCCATGAGCAATTCCTCACCACTGCAAGGATGGTCTCCATGCCAGTTGGGCCAACAGTGGCTGCAAGGGGTGATGGCAGGGGTAGGGAGAGGCTTGGGGTTAGGAGTCCATGGGGGCAGGGGGCCCGGGACATTCCTGGGCCAGGCTGCTGGGGAGAGGTGAGGCGGGCTCTGCCTCCAGTCTTATCTCAGCACCTCCGAGTGGGACCAGCGAGAGCAAACACACTGGAATTCTTGAGGAAGATGAAACGATAAAGGAAAGGCAGGCAGAGAGCAGTACTACCCACCCCCCCAAGTAGGCAGCATCTTCCGGCTGCCTGGGACACCCAGACCCTTGGACTTGGGGAAAGAAAACAGGTTTGAAGTGAGTCAACAGCAGTAAAAGCCAGTGCACTGGGGGAAGGGACAAGGAGTTGGGTCAATGGCTTTTCCCAACCCATAGCAACACAGGGCATGGTGCCAGAGCCAGAGCCCCCACATCTGGGGACATCTCCCACAGCCAGGGGCCACAGGACAAGCCCAGAGGGCTGTGGGATGGCAGTGAGCTACCAGAAGTCATGCCGCCTTCATAACAATGGGGACAATTCCCTGTAGAGCTGCCCAAGGCACCATGGTACCCATCTGCACATGGATGTGTGGTGGCCAGGGACCCTGCTTGGGCACCCCAAGAAGACCAGGGAGCTTCCAGGTACCCTGCCAACAAGGCAGTGGGACAGTGGGAAGTGTGGGGCTGGCAAGGTGGGACATGGAGCCCTCCCTCTCCCAGGGGTGCTGAGGGGCACTGGCTGGGTTCGGGCAGGCAGTAGGAGCACTGTCAAGAACAAACACAGCCAGAAGCGCTCTCTTGTCTCCGACTCAAGCAATACAATGTCGCCCACTTCCCCAATGCACGGACAAGTGGAGCTCACTGCTTCCTCAGTGTCCCTAAGGCTGTTCCCCAGGGGATGCAAGCTCCAGCCCAGCCCCATGGCTCCGGTGACCAGCAACCACGACTTGTGCAACTCCCCAGGCTTGGTGCTGCCTCGCAGGGGGTCTCAGTTCCTCTGCTACAGTCCCCAGCCTGAGAACCACCACGGACCATGGCCCCTGCCCTCAGGGACCTGCCGCTGGGGCATGTGGGGTTGCAGAGCTGTCAAGGCAGCACCCAAGCCACTTCTCCTCCCGTTGTTACCAACACCTCGTCCAGAGACCATGGCCAGAGCCCTGCTCAGCGCCTGCCACCACAGCCATCCACGCTCACCCACCTGCCAGCCCCAGACCGGGGGGTGCAGTGGGCAGCGGGGTAGCCCCGGCTCCCCCCCGCCTCTCCCGGGAGCTCGCTCGGCTGTAACCCAGTGCTGAGGCTGGTGGCCAGGTTTCTTAGCAAGGCCGTGCGGCTCCTTATCTGCATTCCTGAAACCCTCAGGCATTCTCCTGGCAATATTAAAACACAGAGTAACCTTCGTCCAGCATCACCCCCCCTCTCCACCGCCGTCCTCTGTCCCCCCCACCCCTCCCTCCCGCTGGCCCAGGGCACTTGTAAGCTGACTGCAACAGGGCATTTGCAACAACAGGTTGTCGCGGTCCCCGAGCGCAGGAAGCTGCGGGCAGCCCCCGTCGGGCACTCTTCATCATCCCACCCGGAGGCACGCGGGAAGGGGGCACTGAGGGACCGCACAGCGTTTCGTCAGCGGAGTGGGACAAGGACAGCGAGGGCGCTCCCGGAGCCCAGCTTGCTGCTCTGCCCACTCCCCTCCCTGCCAGCACACCGGGCTCTGCTGTGCCTCCCGGCTCCAGCAGGCAGGCAGCCTGCTCTGCCAGCCGGTGGGCAGAGCAGAGGGGCAAGGGCAGGATGGGTGCAGCGGGGCAGGGTGCTGCCCGACGGGGGAACTGCCGGCGCGGGGGTTCTTTGGCAGGATGCTGCCGGACCGGGGGCCGGCGGGGCAGGTTGCCACCACGTCAGGGACAGTGTGGCATGGCTCGGGGGGCACCAGGGCAGGCTGCTGCCAGCTCAGGGGGACAAAGGGACGTGGGTTGGGGGACAGCAAGGCAGGGTGCTGCCAGCTCGGGAGGCGCAAGGGCACACCTCGGGGTGCAACAGGCACGGGCGCCGCAGGCTCCGAGGGGCAGCGGGGCAGGGTGCTGCCGTCCCGGGGGACAGGGTGCTGCCGGCTTGCGGGGCAGCGTCCTGCCGGCTCCGGGAGCAGAGTGCTGCCGTACGAAGGCGCAGCGGGACGGGCTGCTGCCCGCTCCGGGTCCGACGCGCCCAGCCCAGCCGAAGGGGCAGGGCTTTGCAGCGCCCGGCGAAGGGAGATGCCGGCGCTGCACAGCCGGCAGCCCGGGCCGGGCACCGGGATGCCCGGGGCGGGACGGGGCAGCCGCAGCGCCGGGTCCCCCGCTGCTGCCCCGGGAGAGCGGGGCGCAGGGCGCTCCCGGGCAGCCCCGGTGCCCGCAGATGCCCGGCGCGGGGTGGAGAAGCGGGCGGCGGCGGGGCCGTACCTGGGTCATAAGCCGGTCGGCGCCGGTGTTCTCCTCGTCCTTGAAGATGATGTCGGGGTTGTAGTTGGGCGTGAGCTCCTTGAAGCGTTCCGAGTTACGCGCGATCTTGCCCTCGTAGCGGCCGCTGGCCCCCAGCGTCTTCTCGGGGACGTTGGGGCTGAACTGCTTGTAGGCGAGCGGGATGAGCTTGCGGGGCGGGCGGCGGCGGCTGCCCACCACCCTGCCCGGCCCGCAGCCGCGCACGGCCGGCGCCAGCAGCAGCGCGCACCCGCTCAGCAGCAGCAGCAGCCGCGCCGGCTTCATGGCGCGCCCGGCGGCCCCGGGGCGGCCCGGGGGACCGGCGGCTCCGGGGGCCCCGCTAGGCTCGGCCGCCGCTCCCGCCGCCCGCCCCGGGGCTCCCCATGCGGCGCGCAGCCGGCGGGCAGGTGCCGGTGCCGGTGGTGGCAGCGGCGGCGGTGGCGGGGCGCGGCGGTTGCCCGGTGCGGGTGCGCTCCGGCTGCCCGGTGCGGCGGGGCCGGTGTCGGCCCGCTCTGAGCTGCCGTGGCCCGGCGGCGGCAATAAATAGCGAAGGGCCGTTTGTTTTGGCAGGCGAGCGGCCGCTTGCGGGGCGCGGGGCTCGGCGTTGCCGGAGCCCCCCGCGGTTTGCGCCCCGGCGGTCAGCGCGGCGGGGCTGGAGCCGGAGCCGGAGCCGCCGCTGCCTCCGCTCCCCGGGCAGGAGTGAGAGGGGAAATTGAAGAGATCCGGGACCGGGAACCGCCAGGACCGCACCCTGCCCGTGTCCCAGCCTCCCAGCGCCCTCCCTCTCTCGCCTCCTCCCCGCGGAACCTGCCCCGGGCCGCCCGCAGCCTCCTCCCCCCGGCCGAGCCCCGCAGCCCACCCCGCCGGGGGTGCCCGCCGCCACCTGCCCCCCGGGACAGCCCCGCCGCCGCCCCGAGGCGCGCCTGGCCCGCCGCACATCCCCCCCGCCCCGCTCCGGGGCGTCCCGCGGGGGCTCCCCCGCAGCGGCGTGGGCGCGGGGTGGCACCCCCGGGGCTCCGGCCCCCGCCGCGCCGCCTGCTCGCCAGGGGCCCGGGCCTGCGGGCGGGGATCAAACAGAGCAGGGAGGCAGCTGGTTGAAATTTAACCACAATATTCTCGCTCCCCATTGTTTCCAGGGAGGCCCGATATTTCCACAACAGGATTATGGCATCTGATTAACTCGCTGAGACAACAATGAGGGGCTGGGATGGGCTTCCCCTTCTAGCTGCCAAAAGGGGAAAGTAAATACAACACCCTGATTTCAGGAGCGAGGGCTTGCAGGGCCCCCCTGGTTCTCCCCCAGCTGTGTGCTGGGGAGGGGTCCGGCACGGCTCTGCTTGCACCCCCTCTGGTTCCCTAGGACCTTCGCAGGTGAGGCAGTGCCTTGGGATGCCCCTGCGCACACAACTCTCTCAGGCATGTCCCCTCGCTAGCTCTCCGGTGGGCACAGGGCATGGGTCACTCCTAGGGATACACAGAGAGGCCAGGCTGCAACAGCCCAGCCACAAGTCCAGCTCTGGCTGCAGAGCTGTGTTGGCCTCAGTGGGACCAAGCAACTTGGGCAAGAGGGATGCAGGCTAGGGAGCCAGCAGCACCCAGGGGCTTGGGATGCTGCTATCCACTGGTCCCAGTGGACCAATTCCTTTGCAGGAGCTGCAGGCAAAGTGCAGCTGGCCAGAGGTGTCTCCATCAGGTGTTTGTGCTCAGTAGCCACGCTCCATCAGGTTTTCGTACTGATGAGCTTCACAGAGCTTCTGAGAAGTCCTGCCACTGTGCAGGATGGTGAGGCTGTCCCACCGCTCCTGTACATGATGGAGCCAGAGGGTCTGGCCAGCAGCCCCAGGCCACCCCACTTCCACATCTGTTCAGCTGATCCTTCCAGTGGAGCATCCTTAAGGGCATCAGCAGCAGAGAGAGCAGAGGGGATGTGTCACAGCACCACTCCCCATCCTTGCCTCTGGCTTCTCAGGGCTGCAGAAGGGACACAGTTCTCTGTGCATCCCAGGCACAGGAAAATTGGAGCCTGGGCTAGGTCCACAGGGTCCTCCAGGCTTGTTTGTACTCCCAGCAAAGAAAAGAGCCCAGCTCCCCACCTTGCTCATCACTGCCACGAGGGAGTGGGGAACAGGATCATCTGGGGTGGTGCTGGGTCTGGGGGGTGCAGCACATCCCCAGGCAGAAGCACCCTGTCACTGCCGGTGACCAAACCCAGCCCTCCAAATAACCTCTGCAGCCTGCGAGCATGCAGCATGCATGTCACACACATCTGTCCCTGTCCCAGCAGCTCTGGGCTGACAGCAGCCTTGCCCAGCCCTCACTGGTACAACATTCATGTCCCACGGAGGTCCAGGGCTGCAGACAGGGAGCTGGGTTTGTCCATGACAGCAGTTCTTACCCGTGCAGGGGCCCCGGCATCCTGCATTGGCTCTGGCCACAGCAAGCAGTGACAGTGTCCTGTCACTGGGTGCAGAGTCCATCGCCTCCCCATGCAGCAGGGACCTGCTGGGCTGGCCCAGCTCCTGCACTGGAAGTGGGACACAGGAGAATGACTCCCGCTCATTAACAGCTCTGTGCTGATGAAGAGCTGCCCCCCCAGGAACTGCTCCAGCTCCAAACAGCCCTGGTCCTGCCCCAGTCTCTCCGCCCTGTGCTGGTGGCAGGGGTGGCTCTGCAGCTGGGAACGCTGCCCCAGCTCTCAGCAACCCCTTCCAGGGGGCTGAGGCAGACTGTGGGAGCACTGCTGCCCACAGCATCGGCATTCCCAATGCCAGCCCATGTCCCTGCCAGGCACATGGGGCCAAGTGGGACAGGAGCCCCAGGCACGATAGGGCAGCCAGGGCTGAGTGTGTGGGGAGGGGGCTGGAGGCTGCGACAGGGTCCGTCTAACTAGGGGGTGAGGGGGGATTTCTCCTCAGGGGGGATTTCTGCTCGGGGAGCTGGTGGGAAGGGATGTTTGCTGCCGCAGCACTAGGTCACAGGGAGGAATTACCTTGCAGTGGACGTGGGAGAGATGCAGCGTCCATCCCTATATCACACAGCATCTCCCATAGCGCTCAGCCACTCTCAGGCACTGCTGGGATGCCCGGCCCCCACGCGCTGCTCCTGCCTGCGTCCCGACCGTGCCCAGGTCCCTCCTTCCTCTGCACCTCGGCTTTCCCCACCACCGCATCCCCCTATCCTTGCCCCGAGCAGGAAGGCAGCATCCTGCAGACACCTCGCTGGGCTCCCAGGGCTGCTCGGGGCTGGCACAAGGCCCCGCAGGGCTGCCCGGAGCCGGGCGCTGCGCAGGGCGAGCGGGCGAGCGGGCGGCGGAGCCGGGCCATGCAGTCTAGGTGGTGCTATTTCTCTATTTTTGCACTGGACGGGTTTGGGATTTTCCTCTCCCTATTCGCTGCCTTGGTCGTCTTCTTCTCCTCTCTCTCTCTCTCTTTTTTTTTTTCTTTTCCTTTTCTAAAAATACTTGACAGCGATTGAAAGGTCCCTTTAATCGAGGCCACAGAGCCCTTATTAAGGGCACGGGTCGGGGTGCTGGGCCGTGCCCGGCATAACGGCTTCATTAAACGCTGCGAAAACTAATATTTATGGAATCAAATTTATGGAGGCCGAGGCCGAACTTGTGGCCTTTAATGTGTGTCGGGAGCTCAAATCCAGCCGGCTCCAGGGAGGAGGGGGTGGGGACAGGGAAGGAGACCCCAGCGGGACAGGATGGGACAATGAGTGGTGACACTCCCTGGAGCCAGTGGCAACCTGGGCCAGGGAGGCAACAGTGGCCCCATGCTGGAGTCTTGGGGGCTGGGGTCCCTGCACTGGTCTGAGAGGCATCAGCGGGGCTCTTTTTCCTGCTGGTGTCTTCACTCTGCTGCTTTTATTTACCCCCCATCCATGGTCCTGCAGCCCCACCTTCCCTTGCCTTGGGAGCAGGGTGAGTGGAGCAGGATCTTTTGCTGCAGCAGGTCTTTACCCCCAGCCCATGCCTGCTGGGATGCTCGCCCATCCCTTGGGCACAGAGCTGCAAGGCTCCCCGAGGAGACTTACTCTGCAGCAGGACAGTGCTCTTGAGCAGGGCCCCTGCAGCACCACTGGGACTGGCTCTGCTGAACTGAGCACCCCAGGGAGAAGCAGAAACAGAGCCTGGGTGCAGCTGGCAGCCAGGATGACCTGGGGGTGCAGGTGCTGGTTTGTACCACCCGCTCTCCTATAAAGCCCACCAGCCACTGGGACAGCAGCAATGTGCCCCCGAGCATGTGATGTCCCCTCAGCCCCAAAGGGGACAGATGAGCCACATGCCCTCACTAGGGGGATACACCCTCCTCTTGCAGGTCCTGGCGTGCACAGGGAAGCAGCACGAAGCCCAGGCCCAGCAGGGAGCTGGGGGATCTGGCTTGGAACAGAGCAGCTCCCAAGCCAGGAGATGGAGCCCATACGGATGGGCACAACCTGGTGACAGAAGACACATGAAACATAAAGCTGCTGCCCTGGTGCTACCCAGCCGCTAGCAGGACCCTCCCTGGGGGCAAGTGCCTGGCAGGCAGACACAAAGCTGCCAGGGTAAGATGCTGGCAGATGGGAGAAGGCAGGATATGTAGCTACGGCTGTCAGCACAAGCTCCCCATCCCATGGCTTCCCCTTCCCACCACCCACCCTGCCCCACATGCTGCTCCCTCAGAAAGGAAATATAAAAAGCAACCGGCTGCTCTCACCCTGGGACTGGCCGGCCACGGCCCAGCAAAGGCCCTTTCATTCCCCTTCCACAGACACAGGGGCTGCTCCGGATGTTTTTGTTTCCCCCTTGCCGCCCAAGAGAGCAGGCAGCGTGACTGCTGCTGGCCCAGCCCCGGGGAGCAGGGCAGCCGGGGGCACGAGTCCCTGCCCCAGGAGAGCGGCAGCGCAGGCGGCAGCCTGCCTGCGGCAGTGCTGCCTGGCTCTCTGCCTGCTGCTTTAGGACCTGGCTTGGTCACAAGAGTGGGGTCCCAGCCCCAAAGGAAGCATGTGGACACAAGGGCTAGAAGAGGAGAGCAGGGATCAATGGATGGATGGATGGATGGATGGATGGATGGTTGAACAGACAGATGGGGTGTGGAGGGGCAGAAGTGCTGCTTTGTGTCCAGAGAGCATCTATAACTTGCTCCATGGCTGCTCCCAAGCTTGGGAGCTTTCAGTATGCCAGTGGCTTGATTGTCCCCTGCCCTTTGGAGGCCAGAGCATGGATTAGCCCCCTATCACCTGCCCACTAACACCGGGGGAGCTGTCTGCATATGGAGGGTGGCCCTCAGCATGGCCAGGTTGCCTTTGCCAACACACTGCAAGTGCTTCACCTGGCTCCAGGCACCAGCTCATGGTGTGTCCCCAGCATGGGACAAGGAGAACATGGGCTCTAGGCCCCCCAGCATGCTGTGCCCTCAAGATCTGGGGATCCCCTCATGCACACCCCCTACACATGCTGCTGCTTAGGGTGAGGTACAGCACAGGATGGGAGCTGCTGTCTTGCCCCATGGCAATGAGCTGCTGTCACCTCCTCACTGTCCAGAGCCACTGCAAGCCTCTGGGACAGTGTGATGAGCCTGAGGGGGACCCAGCAGCACCGGGGGCTGCATCCCTGCCTGGACACTGCAGGCCCGGGGGAAAAGAGCAGGAGGAGAGGGATCTCACCCAGACACAGCCCTTTATTGCAAACTGCAAGAGAGCAGCCAAACCCCACAGCCCTGCTGGAGCCCCAGCTGTCCCACACCCACCCGGCATCATCCCTCCCACTAACCCCAGGTCCAGCACTGGCTCTACAATGGGGCAGCCTGGGAAAGCTCTACACAAAGAGGCAGAAAAGAGGTTCCTGAGACACCACTGAAGAGAGGAGATGCCCCATCACCCCGGCTGGAGACACCTTGGGAGGGGACCATGCCCCAGGCCACAGTCCACTGAGAGATGCAGGCGAGGAGGCAGAGGATGCATGGGTGCTCTGCACTGCTTCTCTCAGATGCTGGGGGGGAGCACAGACCATGGGGGTGGGTGGCAGCGACATTTCAGCTGAAGAGCCCCTTCGCCTTCTTCGGCTTGGCCTTGGCTGCAGGCAGCCGGGGCTTCTGAGCTGGGGAAGAGGCCAGCTGGAATCAAAGCGGAGGCAGTGTCAGTCCCCCCCAAAGGGTTCACACAGGATGGGTGCGCGTGTCCAAGCAGTGACACCACCCTCCCCCATGGTGGTGTGCAAACCACACACATGTGTGCAATGGACCCACACACTCCCCAGCCAGGATGCATGGGGTAGGATGGGCTAGGAACTGAGCTGAGACCCCCAGCCCATCCTGGAGGAGTATAGGGTTGGGATGCGAGGAGGGAAGAGAGGTGTAGGTCCCATCCTGCCATTGGTACAGAGAAGCTGTTTCTAAAGCTGCACTCACTGTGGTTCCCTTGCTGGAAGACACTGTTTCATCCTCCTGGGATGGAGGTGGTGGATGGGGGGGTCCTGCGGTTTCTGCAGTGGGCGCTGGGCCCTCGGTGTCATCTGTTACCAGCAGAAAGAGACGCAATTTGGGATTGAGATGAGGGAGCACAGGGCATTGTCCAAACCCACACCAGGAATGGCACCTGGGTGGGGGAGCTCAGCCCATGGAGGGGAGAGCAAAGGGGGAGACTGTTGCATGGGGTGAACTGCACCCAGGGCCCCACTCCCCCTCCCCTGGGATGGGGGCTCAGCCACAGGGAGGCTGGGTGCTTCAGGCTCTCCCCATCCCACAGCCATGGAGCTCCTCACCCAAGTGCTGCCGTTTCCGAGCCTGTTTGGCCTCCTGCTGCGTCACTGCCGCGTAGAGCTGCTGCAGAGCAGAGGTGAATGCCTGTCCCTCTTCTGCACCACAGATCTTCGGCAGGCTCTGTGGGAGAGAGCAGAGGCACCATCACCCTGCCAGGAAATCACTTGCCAGGAGCTGGTTCCTGCCAGGACACCCTGCCACGGTGCCGCAGTGGGGCAGAGAAGGGGCTGTGCATCCCTCTGCCCATCGGACTCCATCTGCTTCACCCCAGCGACTGCGTCATGGCTTGCAGGACCGGCCAACTCTGGCACTGGGCAGGACATGGCTGCTCCCCAGCCATGCACGCACACACACACACACACACACACACACACGTACACGTGCACACACCTGCTCCAGCCCACAAGCTGCCTTCCCATTCAGAGGCAGACTGTGGAGGCTTGCAAGTCATTCATGAAACACCAGAGATAAGATCGCACGGGGAAGGGCTGCGGCTTCCCCAGCGGGAGCAGCGCAGGGACCGCGGCTGACCGATAAGGACAGCAAGCCTTGGGCAGGGGCAGGACCTTGGCACGAGGTGAGGACAGGGAACCTCTGCCTGCCACGACTGCCTCCAGTGATGTCTATGCAGGCAGCACAAGCTATCCCCCGTGGCCCCATGGCAAGTGAGGGTGATGCGGTGGTGAGATGAGGGATGCCCAGGTTTGCTCCCGGTCTGCCAGAGCAGCTCCCGCCTCCCTGTACACATTTTGTCTCCATCCAGGCTTGATGCACGGAAGCCCCCCTCCTCCTGCCCGTACCCCCTGCCAGGGCTGCGGGATGCCACCCTCGCCCTCTGGCCATGCCCAATGTGCATGGGGGACCTTGGCCCTCACGATGGGGAGGCTGGCAGGCTGGGCAAGCGCCACGCTCCACTGGGAATCTAACACAGCACACAGCCAGCAAACAAACACATGCAGGGATGGGGAAACGTGTGTGCCCTGGAGGGGGCGGCTGTGTGGGGGTGCACGGGGCACAGTATGGGTGCACGTGTGCACGTGAGTGCGCGTATGCGTGAGTGCATGGGGGCCGGCGTGTGCAGCCATGTGTAGATGAGCATGGCTCTGGGTGCGTGTGGCTTTGTATGTGTGTGTGTGTGTCAAAGGTCTGCACACTAATCTCTGCTCCGCTCCACACCCAGACAGCAGGAGAACAAAGTGTAACAGATAAGGCTGGATCCTCTCTGGGCCAGGGGAGTGGGGAGGGGATGGGGATGCTCAGACCCACTCAAGGCCAGAGTCCAAAGCCTGGCTGCGGCTTCCCAGTGGCAGAAAGGGCAGGCTGAGCCCCCCTTGCTGCTCCCCGCCAGACGGGGAGGGAGGGCAGGACTGATGCCAGGATGGGTTGGCTGGTGCCCAGAAAGGCGCATTCCCCGCAGGTCTCATCCCTCCTGCTGGAGCCATGGGCATGAAAAGCCCCGTAGCTGTAGGACATGCATGCCCCCAGGGTCTGCTTTTTGGCCAGCTTCTGTGCAGGACCTCCTGTGTCCCTGCCCACTGCCACAGGAGGGAGCGATACTCTGGTCCCAGTGCCCTGCCAGCATCCCCGGGAATGCTTGCCACTGGGCAAACAGACCTCCCAATGCCTCCTTGCCCAGCCTCCAAGCCCTGAGCTATGCTGGCCCATCACAAGGTCCCAAGGAGGAGGAGGGATGCTCACACACCCTGGGGATCCTCTTGACGTGGATGCCTCAGCCCCACGGGGCCAGGGTTGCACCCGAGGTTGCAAAAGCAGTGTCCGAGGCTGGGAAGGTGACTGCACTTCAAAGGCAGGAGAGGGGCTGGCAACCAGTGGCCGACACAGCCCAGATCAAAGGCACAAGCTGGAGTCATAATTCAGAGAAAAGCAAACAGCAGCTCCCAGGAAAGCTGGGAAAGGTGGTGGAGTGAGCAAAGTGTACTAGATAGCACTGTGCGGGTCAATGCCCCAGGAGGCCGGGAGAGTCCCCTGCAGAGCCACCTGGCCACTACCCTGCTGCCCACCCCCTCTCCCCAGCACCGAGGGGTCCCCAGGGAGCACCAAGGTGGTGGGACAGGCTGTGCACGCAGGCGTAGGGTGCTGCCCACCCGCCTCCGCTCCAACCCAGCCCTGGGGGCTGCCCAGGCTGCTCCTCTTCCCAGTATCCAAGTGAGGATCCGGGCAGGGCAGCTGCTCTCTCAGTGCTCAGCCCCAGCTGCCCGGAGCCAGCACAGCATCCCGGTGGTGTCCCTGGGGATGGCAATGCTTTGTAGTGCCCACAGCGCTTGTAACAATCCGGTGTCCCCGAGACCTGCACACATGCACCCACTGGGGTGGTACCCTGGGGGGGGTGCTGGGAGAAGGGTGCCCTGTACCACTGCCCCCCCGGGGAGGGATGGGCATCTGGGGTGGCACAGGGGTCTGCAGGTGCAGGGCACCCGCTGCCCATGACTCCAGGAAGGGCCCAGCTCTGGCAAGCCTGGGGTGGAATTTGGGAGTCACTGGCCACCTCCTGCCACTGCCCTTCCCGGCGACTTGAGCCCGCAGGCTCAGAGCCATTGGGTCGCTGGAGCTGGCCCTCGCCGGGATGGAAGGGCCGCCCTTCACAGCCCCGGAGGGAAATGGGTTTATAACCAGAGCTGGAAGCGTTTCCCTGCAGAGCTGTGACTCAGCAGGGAGCGGAGCATGCTGTGCCAGCCACTGGCCACCTGATGGCCCCGGAGGCTGAGAGGGACAAGAAGGTGTCCCCAGAAGGGCCTGGGTGGGGGACAAGCCCTGGGTACCAGTGACTTTCCCCTCCCTCCTTGCCCTGCTGCCCCAGCACATCCCCAAGCTGAACCCCGCCACAGCCAACTTGTTGTCCCCGCTGCGATGTCACCCCTGGCCTCCAGTGACTTGTTTTTCTCTGATTACCCACCTCTGGGATAAAAATCATGCCAGAGGTCTGGGGAATGGCACGAGCACAGAGCTGGCACCTGGGGGAGTGCCGGCCGCGTTGCCGCATGTGACTCGCCGGGCACCGGGGAGTGATGTCCGGGGAGCTGGCACGGCTTGCCCTGCGTGTTATGACTACCTAGCCACAAGGCCAAGTGGGATGCCCTGGTATCAGGAGCAACTCAAGGCTGCAGCAGCGGCACGGGAGGCTCTGGAGCACACTCTGAACTGCGATTAGCCCAGCCGGGGGGGGGCCACCTGGTGAAGGGGAGCAGGTGCCTGACCTCGTGCCAGGAGCAAGCTGTGCTTGCTGGCAGCCCCGCAGTGGTGTGGGCAGCTCACAGGGAGCTGGACTGCAGCATCACTCAGTGCCCCCCCTCCTGGAAGGCTCTGCTATGGGGCTGCACCCCAGCATGGGAGGGCAGCAGGGCCAGTGTTGGGCAAGGTACAGCATCCATCTCCCAGGCATCCTGCCTTCACCCACCCCTGCCCAGACTCCCTTCTCAAGAGGCCATAAGAGATGGCGATTTGGATGTCCTCTTGATGGAGTGAGCAGGAGGGGCATGTCACCCAGCCCGGCACCGTGCCACCGATGCAGAAGCATCACCTTCCCCTGGCCCGGGCCCGGGGGAGCGGTTTGCAGGCAGGCTGGACTGTGCTGGGCCCCCGCGCCGGTGCCAAGCACCAGAGTCTAAATCGGTCATGCTCAAAGCTGGGGACTGACCCTTTCATTATCACACCAGACGTTCAAAGTGGTTACCAACATTCTTTGCTACAAACCCCACATTCCTATTTTTTAATATATTTTTAACTGGAAAACAGAGCTAACGGGGCCTGTTTGGAAATTACAGCCTGGCTGCTGTGGCTTGTATGTCAGATCTGCCCACATTCCCGTGGCCAGCCTCAGCACATGCTCCACAGGGGCACACTTAATAATTCCTGCCGGGGCTGGGAGCCAAGGGGTGTGGGCTGGGGGGGGCATGGCTTCCCTGGGCTCCCCCTGCCAGCGGGCTCCACGGAAGCGGCGTGGTGGAGCAGCAGCCCGGGAATGGCGCACCAGCTCTCTGGTGATGGGCACGGCCACCACCATGCTGGCATGGGCGAAGCTGCGGCAGCCCGTGGCGAGCAGGGGAAGGGCTCCATGGCCGGGGCGTTCCCATGCCTCATGGCCAGGCTGTCCTCGGTGCTCTCCCCTGCCACAAACTTTGTGTGTGCTCCTGGGATGGCATGGCTCGCTGGATGCGCACTGGGCATCTCTGCCCATGGTCATGCCAGTGTCGGTCAGGCTGGGGAGGGATCCGTTCTGGGATACAGGTGGATGTGCACCGATCTGTGCTAGCTGATCACCCAGCCTCTGCCAACAGCACCAGACCAGGGGATCCCACCAGGATCTGCCTGCGGGAGGACAGAGGTGAAGGAGGATGAACTGCTCCCTCCTGGCTGGGGTCCAGGGCAGGCAAAGGGGCAGATCATCCCCCCAGGATGGAGCAGGACATACCAGCCTGGCCTCCCACCCCAGCTCCCCGGTGGGGCAGTGACCCTCTCCCTCAGGGCAGAGCTGCCCCAGAGCACCCCAAGCTGCTCCAAAGCACCCAAAACTGCCGCAAAGCACCCAAAGCTGCCCCAAAGCACCCTGAGCCACCCTACACTGAATGCTGATACCCTTTCCCAGCTCCTCCAGCCCTTGGATCTGCTCACACATGCTCACCCCAGCTTGCAGCAGTCCCTGGGGCACTGCATACCGCAGTGGCAGTCAGCTAAGGGACCTGCCCTGAGCTTGTGCTGTCTCCCTCACCCCCTACCACGCACACCCCTGGGGACGCCCAGCAGCAGCAGCTAGGAGAGCTGGCGGTGCTGCCAGCCCGCCCGTGGAGCAGGCAGGGGCAGGATGGCCAGGGCTTCCCAGGCAGGGAGCCAGGCTGAGCACACCTGGCAGGAAACGGCAGTGCCGGCAGGGGAAGGCAGCCGGAGAGCTGCCGAGAGGTGAAGGGGTCACCCCGGGGAAGAGCGGGTGGTGAGGCCGGGACGGCCGAGCATCCCAGCCCGACCCAGCCCAGGCCGGCACGGCACGGCACTCCTCCCAGTGCCACTCTGGCCCTGCTGCGGGCAATGTTTTCCTTTCCCCCTGACTTTCGGGGCCTTTCCAGCGAGCAAATGTCAGGCGCATAAAGAGCGGCACTGTGAACGGAAGATGGAGCGAGAATGCCTGCCCGCGTCCCTCCGTAAGTGCTGTCTCACACTTCATCAAGGCAGCCTTTGCAAGCGAGGCACCCGCTTAACAACCAGCAGTCTATGCTGGCCGGCGACCGCAGCAGCCCCGCCGCTCAATACCCTTTTCTTTTCTCCTTGTGCTGTTTTTGCGGCTTGGGTTACAGCTTTTCTCGCAGACACTGAGTGGAGGGGCGCGGTGGCAGCGGGGGCTCTGCATTGTGCTGCCTCTGCGCTGGGGTGGATGTGGGTCCCCCCACCATTCGGGAATGCTGGTGGCGGGGTTCTGCCCCTGCCCTGCCCACCCGCTGCTGCTTCCAGCTCCCAGGGATAAATCCCAGGGAAAGGAGGGTCAGCGGCAGCGTGCGGAGGTAGGGCAGGAGGTTGCAGCATCTCCTCCCCAGCCACATGAGGACCAGCCCACCAGGAGCAGCCTGGGGCTTGGCAGAGGGCTGGTGGGGGGTGAGGGGCTCCAGCCCCCATTGGGCACAGCCCCTACCCCATCACACCTGGAGAGAGGCCATCCCACTGCACTATTCAGCAAACCCACAGGCATCCAAGCCTTCCTGCTGCCCCAGCACCAACAAACTCCCTGAAAAAGAGTGGGGTCTAGCAGAGCAGCCCTTGCTACAGGCATCAGCCTTGCCTCCCCACCTGGGTGGCCCTGCAGGAAGCTGGGCATGGCTGCTCAGGGGCTGGGGGCCGCTGCTGGTGGCACCCCCAGCTCCAGCCTGACCATGGGCACTTGTCCTCCTGTCCAGCAGCCAGTGGGGCAACAGCAGGAGAGCCTCTGGGGCCGCCAGCATTGGGTGCCAGTTTGGCAGGGTAGCTGGGCAAGGAGGGTGCCCTGAAGAGCAGCAGGTTGCAGCACGCCAGGACTTGTGAGGACTTGCTGCTGGCTTCCAGGAAGGTAGAGCCACAGGCTGATGGTACCCATGGACATCACCTCTGCCAACCTGGCCCACCACCAACACAGGGTGCCTTCTCCAGGGGCCAGTGCAGACAGGGGAGGGCCTGGGCAAGCCCAGGAATAGAAGACATGGAGACCTCGTGGCCAGGATTCCTCCTGTCCCAGGGGGACAGCTCAGGGACCCCTCTTCTCTGTGATGAAGCTGGGTGGCTCACACTGCTTTGTTATTGTAGGGTGGCTCGGTGAATATGGACACATCACCCAGGCTTATTATTGTAGGGTTCCTCCACAAAGCGTGCCAGCTCATGCGGGTTTATTATTGTCTGTCCAGGAAAGCTGGACACATTGCGCTGGTTTGTTATTGTAGGGTTGCTCAGGAAGGCTGGCCAGCTCATCCCGGCTTGTTATTATTGCGCAGGGCTTGCGGGGGGCTGGCCGGGAAACTTCCTGCAAACTGGGGTGACGGAAAGGGAGCCACACCTGGTGAATCACAAGGATGCTGCGTGGAGATAAGGAACTGCGAGGGGTGGGGTCCAGCACCCCAGCTCCACCTGGTGAGGACAGGCCACTCATTCACAGGCGCAAACACTCGTGGGTCCCCTGGGACCCGTGGGGCAGTGGGGCTGCCGGAGGCGGCAGGAGCGTGGGTTAGGGCTGGGGACTGGCAGAGCAGCCTGCAGACCCCTTCAGAATTGAAATCTGGGGGTGACGGTGGGAAGACCCATGGGGATGCTGCACCCAGCACATTCCTAAACCCGGCACACAAGGGATTAGTTGAACTATCAGGGCACAGAGCGGAAGCTGGGGCTGAGCCAGGTGGGATTAGGGGCTTTGGGGGGAATCTGGGCGCGTTCAGGACCAGGCTGAGCTGGAGGCAGCAGCTGCTCCACCCCAACAGCTTTGCAGTTCCTCCCAAGTGAGGGCGCAACCAGAGGGGCAGCCCCTGGGGACACTGCCCCATCGTCACCCGAAACTGCAGCAGGAAACATTGCTGCGTGGGCAGGGGGGCAGCAGGGCTCACCCCCACGCTGGCTCAGGCTGCTCCCCAGGCACACAGCCCCAGCAGGGCTGGGTCCAACATGCCCCAGCAGCCCTGGCACCGCCACTGGCACAGCCACTGAGTCACCGTCACTTCCCCTTGCTCTGCGACAGCCTGTGTTTCCCAGCGCCAGCAGCCCACTGGTATCCCTGCAGGAAATGCCCAGCTGTGCCAGGTGCCCAGGTGTCCTGCAGGCAGTGCTGGATGCCCAGGTGTCCCTCAGGCAGTGCCCAGCTGTGCTGGTGCCCAGGTGTCCCTCAGGCAGCACCGGTGCCCAGGTGTCCCACGGGCAGTGCCCAGCTGTGGCGCGCAGATGTTGGTCCCTGGCCAGGCAACAGGATTGAGTGTCAGGCAAGCTCTCTGTGCACAGCAGCGGCGGCAGGAGGCCAGGCTGCCCTGCAAGCACACAGCCCCTTCATTCATGGCAAAAAATAGCCCCCCGGGGTGTGGTCCAGCCTGGAAAAGCCCCCTCCAGCCCTGGCCAGCCCATGTTTATTCAGTATGGGGGGGGGAACACACTGCCCTCCCCCCCGCCCGCTGGCCCTGCGCGCCATCTCCCTGCCAGAGCAGTCACTCTTGGACGCGGTTCCGCAGGTCCCCCCCCGGCCAAAACACACAGGCTGGGGCGGGGGGGATGGCAAACCCCTAAAAAGCACTGGGTTTGTCTCCGGGAGGAGCAGCCCCCGGTGATGTCATGAGAGTTTGCGAGTGGCCACATGAAAGGGACTTGCTGCCCAGGAAATCCACAGGTCCATGCTCCGCCAGACAAGCCAGCGATTCTTCAGTGGGCCAGGAAGGAAACTTCGGGGAGCCTAAGCCAAGCCTGCCCTTGCCCCAGGGATGGAGCCTGCTCCCAGCCCCACAGCTGCTCAGGGTCCCCAACCCTGTGCTGCAGCCCCCCCATATCCCTTTCTCAGCATCTACAGTTCACAGCAGCCCGATCCCTGCCCCCAAATTGGTGCCCCTGTGTACCAATCACTGCCCTGCAGTCTCTGGGGCACGAAGCCTCTCCCCGTAGTCTTCCAGCACCCTAATCCCTACTCTGTAGCCTCCAGAGCCTGGACCCCTGCCCTACAGACCCCAGACCCTCTCTATCCGCTGGCCTGGGGGCAGCACCCCCATTTCCATGGTGATCCATTGGGCTGGGAGCAGCAGGTGATTTAGGGCCAGGCAGCACTGCCACCAGACAACAGGGATGCAGCAGGGCAGGGGATTCTCTTTCGTGAGGGATTATGCTGGGGACAGCTGGGAACACACAGACGCAGCCCTCCCGGCCCCCTCCCCAATAGCCAGCCGGGATCTCGCCCCACTCCGGCGGACACTGCAGACATGGGCTCTGAAACCGAATCTGCTGCCCAGGGCCTCCCCTCCCCATTTCCCACGGGCGCAGGACAAAGTGGCTGCACCGATGGGGAGGCTCTGCCTTCCTCCTGCTCCCCACGCAGGAGACACCCCTGGGCTCCCATCCAAGCCCAGAGCCCCAGCTCTGCACCCCGCTCTGCCCTGCACATCCCAGCCCCACCATGGATCCTGCATCACATGGGTATTGGAGACAGAGCTGCCTCCCCTGCCCCATCGCCAGCTGCAGCCAGAAGGAGCTGAGTGGCAAGTGAAGATCAGGGTGGTTTTGATTTCATGCCCCCAGCACCTCCCATGCACCATTTTCAGAGGCTGCAAGCGTCCAGCCTGTTCACCTGCAACTTTCCCACAGGGATACTCTCCGGTTCCACTTGCTCCATTCCCCCCTGCACAGGCGTAAGGTGACAAGAACTCTCTGCACTCCCAAAGGTGCCTGGGTGCCAGCGTGTACCCCAGGCTGGTGCAGTGTCACGTGGGGACACAGGCTGGGAAATCCTCCATGCAGCAATGGGCATGGGAGTCTTCACAGCACGCTGCTGGGGCAGAGGGCTCTCTGGGGCCAGCTGAGGGGTGACAAAGGACCCTGTGACTGAGACCCTGCTGCCCTCACCAGACAGAGGCTCTTTGCAAAAGGTCTGGCTCCGAGCAGACCACAGCCTGGGACATCTAGGATGTGGGGCATCTCCATCTTGCTGGTACCCAAATCCGTCCATGACGGCGCTGGGCTCGCGGAGGAGACAGAGCCAGTGGAGATGAGATGGGAGCCCCGAGGGTCAGCGCAAGGCTCCCAGGGCTGTTCTCTCTCCCTGATGGGACCAGGGTGGGATGCTTGCTCCCACTGTCCCTGTCCCAGCAAAGAGAGGGGACTCAGTCTCTGGGACTGTCAATCAGGCACCTTTCACCAGAGCTAAAAATGCACTCTCAGAAGGAAAACAAAATAAAAAACACAAAACAAAACAGAGAGGTGAAAAATTCCTTGACATTTCTCTCCTGCAAGTCCCCAGGGCTGGCAGAGAGGCGAGAGCCCCCGGAGTTTGTCAAGCAAACACTTTCACACCCTCGGCCACGCTCGGCACGCTGCCGCTGGAATGCCAAATATATATTTAAGCCCTGCTCATCAAAGGAGTCTGTTCGGAGTCGGTCTCGGGCAACGTGCATGTGGGTTTGGCCCGGAGAGAAAACCAAAGACGCTGAGAACATTTCTTGGGGATGGGAGACAGCTCGCACACACACACACACACACACACGCACATACACGCGCGTGATAGATGACAACCTTCAAGGTCGTGTGGCTGTAAGGTCGCGGGCTGGGCACGAGATACTTGCTTGCTGCAGCGCTCACCCTTATCAGCTCCTGTCGCACCACGGGGTGGGGATGTTTAGGCTGGAGAGAGGCCAGCAGCCATTCTGCATTCCAGTGCACTATAAACTTTGTCAAAGCTAAATGAGCTCAGCCAACAAAACTGGGGTCCAGAGAGACGAGCAGGAAGTGACACTCTGGGAGAAGACAAGTTTGCAGGGTCACAGAGGGCTGGCCAGGGCTGTGCACCCCAGGAGGAGGTGATGAGTATCCTCAGCCTGGGCACAGCACCATGCAACAGGGAGGCACAGAAACAGCACTCCTGCAAGTCCAGGGTTGCTGCTTGCCAGGGTGCCACGGCATCCCCGGCTGCTGCATGGATCCTGCTCTGCCTCCCCTTGGCACTAGCTGCACGAGGCAGCCAGACCCAGCCTTCCCGCAGGGCACCAATGCTCGTCTGCTGCCAAACCACCCCTGGCCCCTTGCTTGGAGGAGCCAAGGGCAGGGGGATGCTGGCTGCATTTGCCCTACACCATGCCGGCCACAGCTCCTCTTCCCAGTGATGGCTTTGCTGGAATGAACTGTCTGGGCACTTTGGGAGGGAGGCTACAGGCAGCAAAGGGGAGAGCCCTTCTGCAGGGACCGCTCCTGTTCCTCAGCTCCCTCCCTTGGGAGCGTCCCCTTGGTTTGCTGCAGATGGCCCAGGGACCTATGCCCATCTCATGGACCACCTCAGAGCTGGAGAGATGGGACAGTCTCTGCCCTCCTCCTTTTCTATATGGGGTTTGGTCCCAGCCAGGGCAGTGCCATGGCATTTGCAAAGCCCTGGTGCTGCCTGCAGACCTGAGATGCTCCTGCCCCATCTCTGGAGGCAGGTCTGGGAGCTGCCATGCACAGAACAGAGGGCAGGGCAGGAGCTCCATCTCCAGAGATGACAGGCTGGGCTTTCCCCTCTCTCTCATTGCTCCAGCCAGGTCTTAGCCTAAATCTTGTGTCTAATCCCAGCTGACAGAGCTGCAGGTCGGGGTCTGACCAGGGGCTGGAGCTGGCCACGGCAGGAGAGATCATTGCCATGAGCAAACAGAGCATGCCGGCGCTGTGAAATCAGGCATTACGCGCCTGTCGCCCATGGCAGGACCAGCCCATCAGGCTGCTGGGGAGCTGCTCTGGTTACGGCAGGGGTAATCCCGGCACCGGTGGGGCCTGACCCTGCACAGTCGTGCCCCCCAACCCGGGTTCATCTCCAGGTGAGGGGAGGGATTGCTGAGCTGCGAGTTGGGTTTCAGGCACCTGCTGCTAATAAAACACTCTGTCAGGGCACCTTCACCCTCTCAGCCCTTGGAAAGAGGGATGGGGTCCCTGCAGTGCTGCCTGGGGGGGCACAGAGGGCTGCGGGAGCTGGAAGCCATGGCCCAGACCCTCTCCCAGGCTGCGCCCCTCCAACTGAGCGAGCAGACCTCTCCTTGCCGCTGCAGCCTCACCCATCTCTGCCCTGCCAGATTCGGCTGCTGCAGCCCAAGTTGCTGCTCATTTTCAAGGGCAGGGATCCCAGCCTGTGCCAGGAGCATGATGCTCCGAGCCCTGCCACTGCCCCGCAGATGATGAGGAGCAGAGACCTCCTCTGGCTCCAGCGACTGCTGCTTTTTCCAGCCCCCTGCCCACTCGTCATGCTGCTCTCTCCATGTGGGCTTGCCTTGCTCCGAAGGGTTCACCCACCCCTTGCCATCTCCAGACAGCAAAACCATGCCCTTTGGCTAAATACAGGGTTTTTTAAAAGCCTCAACATTTTCATCCCTATTTTTCTAGGTGTTTTCTTCCATGGAGCACTATCTGTCAGCAGCAGCACTGGAAAACAAGGTACACAGGGCACCTCCTTGCAGCTCTCCTGTGCTCATGTCAATCCTCATCTGTCTGCAGTCACTCTCTCCTGCATCACCATCACCTCCCAGTCTAAAAATTGGTTTGTCTTTAACCATATCCATAATAACATGCTCCAATATATTGTCTCCTATTTGGTGCCAGGCTAGAAAATCCTCCTCCATAACTTAAACCCCTGCCATCACCAGGGCCCTGCTCTTTGTTGGCCTTAAAGACATCAGAGGGCTCCACAAGCCCGACTGTGCTGGCTCCTGCCCCTGCTCCCCCTTGCCAGACCCTAGCTTTCAGTGGGGCTGCTGGCTGGCTGGTGGGACAATTTCCAGAGATGCTGGGGCACTGTGCAGGAGGACCTTCTCCCTCCCCAGCCAGGTCCTTCTTCAGCCTCAGGGGAATGGGGGACCTCTACAGCCCCCCCTGCACTGCTGTCAGCTGCCAATGTCTCAAAACACGAGCCCATCACTGGCAGACACAACAGTGACATTCAGTGAGCTGTTTCTTTGCTCCCCAACAATTCGATCTCCTCCAGGAGCCCCAAAACAGGGCGAGCAGGGTCCTGCCAAATCCCCTGCCTCCAGGAGCTGAGGCTGGGAGACAACCTCTGCAAACACCTTGAAACTCAAAAGCAGCTCTCAAAGCGGACGCCAGAGCCAAAGCAAGGACTGGGCTGCTCCTTGCCCTGCCCAGGCTGGCTCCTGGAGCTGGTACCCGCAGCCCACTGCCTCCTACCAGGCTGCACATCTGCAGCCTCCGCCCGTGCAGGAGAGCAGGAATCAATTACAGGGCTGGCAAAGGCAGGGCTGCCCTGGGGCTGGTGAGAGGCACCAGCTCCAGCGGCCGCAGAGCACGTGGCACGGCACCGGAGGCAGCCCGCCGGCCGGTCCTGCGCCTAGGCTGAGCACAGATGTGCCACTGGCTCATGGGGAAGAGGCAGGGGAACCACTTGAAAGCCATGGTATGAAAGCACTGGTAAACCAGGGCCACTCCTCTGCTCCTCTGGCTCCGTGCACTATTTATAGTGCTCTGGGTGCCCACCCCGGGGGATTTCAACCCCTGGGGTGCAGACTTCTGCCAAGCCAGATCTGTTCTCTGCCATGCAGCTCTCCAGACCCCCAGCAAGGTCTGCAAAAGGTCCTGGACCCACCTGATAGCTAAGATGCTCTAGGGTGGGCTGTCCCAGCTGGGTCTAGGACCCAGCCAGCCACAGGGGCTTACAGCACGACCACATCAGCCTGCACTGGAGGGCCCAGCCTGCATGCAGCACCCCCGGACAACCAACATGTACAGCAGGAACATACGGACAAGCCCCACCACACCGGTCTGGGGACAAGGAAAGACCCAGCCAAACCATGGTGACTCCTTGGAGCCCCACTGTCAGTAAACCCAGGTGGCTGCAGCCAGGCTTGGGGGGGAGATGTCCCTGCTCTCTCCAGCTGCAAAGGGAGGGCTGGGTGGAAAGGCTGTGGGGATGCTCCCCTCAAGCTTGTAGGCTGGTTTCCTTGTTGCATGGGACGGCATCAAGCTTCAGCCCTGTGTGCCAGCACCTCCTGGGCATTTGCAGGGGCCTCTTGAGTCACTGCAGGCAGAGGAGAGCTGAGCTTGCACTGGTGAAACATGGTTCTGCCAGACCCCACCTTGTGGGGGCTGCTGGAGGGCTTTGGGAAAGGTGGGCAGCGAGAAAGAGCAGCAGTGCCATGCCCTCAGCATCTCCTGAAGTACCAGCCCTGCATTCTCTCCTCCTGCCAAGCAGCACACACAGGCATGGCTCTGCACCCAACCCTGGCTCTGCCGGCTGCAGCATGGCAAGAGCAAGCTGCAGGGAGGGATGCCGGCATCCCGTGTGATGTGGCTGGAGGGGCACAGCAGTCAGTGACCACAGGGCAGGGGACAAGGCAGACCCCTCCAATGGTCTCTGCAGCACAGACACCCACCACTTGCAGTCCCATGGGGCTGTACAACTGCTGCAGTGGTGGTGGCGGCAGCTGGGGGATGAGCCAGTCAAACACCAGATCACACCGTGACCGCTGGGATGAGGATCCAGGTGCCTGGGCGAGCAAACATGGCTGTAGCCCCATGCATCCTCACCCCCCCGAGCAGAGGTGCAGGGGCTCCCGGCGTCTCCTGAGGGCTGCAGGGTGAAGATGCTGCTGGCACAGCCCAGAGCCGTGGTCACCCCAGGGCGGGGGGGTAGGACCGTGCCGATCGGGGAGCAGGTGGCTGCTGCTGGCACTCCCCCAGCCAGCGGTCGAGGAGGAGCTAAATTTATTCCACCAATATGTGGGCTGCGGGAGGGGACTGGGGGGCTCCTCCAGCCTGTCTGCACCATGCATGGCACATGTTCCACCGCCCTCCTCGGCGCTGGCGTGGCCGACCCTGCCCCGACACCAGTGACGGGAACAGAGCCCTTCTGGACCGTCTCTTTGGCACCCGCGTGTCCTGATGACTGGCCCCGAGCGGACCCAAGTCCTTCCTCCCCCGACCACAGAGGGGAAAGTTTCCAAATTAAAAACCTAAAACTGGCAACAAGGTGCCCATGGCAGGAACCTTTTAAACTGGCCATTAAAGTTTATAAGTTAGACGGGCACCAGGAGCGAGCGGCGGAGCTGCAGGAAAACAGCCGCCCCTCCTTGAGCAGCCTAACCACGGCTGTCCCCAAAGCCACAGGGCTGACGTCACAGCATGACTTCACCTCCATCACCCACTGCCTGGCCGGCCCCAGCCCCGTGTTTACCCCTGCCCGTCCCCGCCGCTGTCCCTCGCAGCCCGCTTTTCCCTTTGAGGTCGGTCGGCAGCCCTGGGGCCTGGCGAGGAAGAGGAAAAGAGCAGAGAGAAGGAAACCAAACCTCAGTGCCCACAAGGCGGGCTGCAAAACACGGAGCCCCAGCGGCCACGCTGCGGGGATGGTGGGCTCCGTCCCAGCCCTACCACCTCTCCCCGGCTGTGTCCCCCCTTCCTGCCCCCGAGCTGCTGTCCCTGGGGTGGGAGACCAGGGCCAGGTCTCCCACAGCCAGGGCCATACCTGCTGTTATTCTCCAGTTCTCCCCCAGACAAGTCACTCTGTGCCCTTGGCAAGATGGGCTGGGGAAGGATATGGGACCCAGCCTGGTGTCCCATCCTGCCCCAGGACGCTGGGATGCACCACGGGTACCTGAGAGGACCCAGCCTCCATCCCAAGGGGTGAGATGCTATGGGGTACATGAGATGCTACGGGGTGAGCGAGATGTACAGCCTGTCCCTAAGCCCAGCTGTGAACACGTGGACAGCCCTGGGGTGAAGCACAGCAAGGGGTTTCAGCTAGAAGAGCTTTGGGAGTAGCAGAAGCAGAAGCCTCAGGTGCCTGGGCACAGACCTGGGCAGCCCCGTTCCCCTCTTCCCTGCCAATGTGGGGGCACTCCAGCTCTAGAACTCTCAAAAAGGAGCCACTAGCCTCAGTAAGGTGTTGCAGGTGTGTGTGGGATGCAGGTTTGCTTTGCACGGCAGGGTGGGAGTGCAGACAGGGGGATGAAACCCCATGGGTAGTGATACTGCAAGAGCCCTGGAAGAAACACCACAGTTGTTTCCAGAGTGGCTGTGCAGGGGGGCCAGTGCCGAGCCCTCCGAGCCCTGTGCAAAGCCAGCACTGCACGCTGGAACTGGCCTGAATGATGCACTCAGCTCAGAGACGCACATTGCCAGAACATGGATGAGAGCCACAAAAGCCACGCGGGTTCAGGAGGGGCAAGGCTGGGGGCTGCGTGGCCGCAGAGCTGCCTCCAGCAAACCCAGGGCACTGGTCAGAACAGACTGGGAAAGCCACCATCCCCATCGGTTGCTGTTCAGAGCCTCATGGGGCACATTTTGCCCGCTGTCACCTCCCGGAGAGGTCTGTGGGTTGCATTTATAGACTCGGCCACAGACCCTGGTCCTTGTCCTCTGGACCACATAGTGCTGCCCCTGTATCCAGAGGATCTCTGGGAGTGGGGAGCCATGCCGACCCCCTCTGCACCCCGGTGAGTTGGTGCATGCACACGAGCCGCTCGCATGCCTCCCCACGAGCATCGATCGATAGGGAAGCGCACACACACACATGCACACACACGCACACACACACACACACACACACACAAACAGGGCAGCCTCTGCAAACAACTGCTTGTTAAGTTAAAATTAAACTCTGCACAAATATTGACCTTTGGAGGGGACACAAACTCTGCCGATATATTTACCAGCTTTATAAATGAGCCTGACCACAATGCCCTATATGCTGAGCTGGAGGAGACAAGAGCTGCAGAGGTGCCCAAATGAGGTGCGATCCCCCACTCCTTGAATAGGGCTCTCCCCAGACAACACCACTGTGCCCCCCAGCCGCCCCTCACCCTCCCCAAATCCCCACTCCAGCCTGAAGGAGGATGGATGGTGGGCATGAGGATGAGCTGGATCCACTTTTCCCCCCAACTCATGGTTTCTCGTGGGAGCAGCCAGCAGCTCATGGAGAGCCCTGGAGCACCCAGGGGAAGCTCTTGTCCCCTCTGAGCTTGTGAAATTGGTCCAGCAGAACAGTCCTGAAGCTGGCCCTCATCTTCCAACCCTTCAAAACTTCTGCATTGACCAAAGTCTCACTGTCTGGCAGGGGCACCCTCCGCCAAACCCCAGCTGGCCAACGATCAGGCAGGCTGCTCAGCCCACAAGTCCGTGCCCCCTCTGCAGAGTGCCTGGCATATCCTGGGGCGTTCACATCTCTTGAGGGGGACCCAGAGCTCAGGGCTCAGTCCTCCATCTAGGAAGGCTTTGGGAGCTGCAGAAACACCAGCAGCCTGCAGCTGAGGAGGCAAAAAGCACCTGGCAACAGAAATGATGTGAAGACATGGCGCAGCGCTGCTCTGTGGTGGGAAGTCACCCCTTGCAAACCTGCCGGAGCTCTCAGAAGGGGTCAGCATGCCCAGCTGAGCATACTGGGGGGGTGCAGTGGGAAAATACTTAGGGCAAGGTGTTTCCCCAAGGATGGCTAAACCAGCTCAGCTGTCGTGGGAGAAGAGGCAAGCTCTTCTCACAGCCTACGCCTAGGGTAAAGCACAGGAGGCAAGTTGGAATAAAGGGTGGCTTTTGCAGGCAGAGGGTACAAATGGGATGGCACAGGGGGAGAGAGCATTTCTTAATGATATTAAACTCTTCAGAACAGTTGGAAAAACTGCTGAGTGCAACAAGTTGCTGTTGAATAGCTGGGCAACGAAGGAGGCCCGAAATCAGTGCTGATAAATGCAGCACAAAGGACATGGGGAACCATGCCAGCTATGCAGTGCATGGCACAAGGGAGACATCCACATGTTAATGCAAGGGGAACACACCAGCCCGGGGCTCAGCAAGAGAGAATAGGACCCTGTGCATCCCAAGGAGACCAGGATGAGGCCAGCATGCCTGGGACTGTCCCTGCCTCTCAATCCTTGGCCAAAGAGGATGACAGGACAGCCGGCACAGGGTCCAGGCGAGCATGCACCAGCGGGCAGTGGTGCTCAGCATGCAAGAGGGATGATGGAGGATGAATTTAGGAGATGGCCCCAAGGAGCTGAGTATGCAAACACAAGGCTACTCATAGCCAGGAGAGGGGTGCAAAGAGGGTGTGCACGCAGCAGGCACAACTCCTGCACCAAGAGCAGTGCATGCACCGGCTGGGTGGTGGGAGGAAGGCTTGTGCCCACGCTGGCTGCCCAGTCCCTGGCCCCAGGGATGCAGGGCGGAGAGCACGACGCATACAGCAGGGGATGCCCAAGTTCCAGCTCTTGGAAATACTGAATAGAGTCTTATTCAGGCTGATGTAAAACACTGTTAAAACACACAAAAATCCTTTGAGTAATGGGCGAGCGGGAAAGAGGCATCTATAATTAACAGTAACTGTTCGAGACGGTCGCTGCCCAGAGACGTGTACTGTGCAAAACCACTTGAAAAGGCCTCGTCTGAAAGGCGAAGCCTGGGGTTTTTCAAGAAGCCCGTCATGTAACGATTCTGGCCCTTCCAAAATAATTCTGCCATATTAAAAAAACCCAAAACCTCAGCTTAATCGCCCTGCAGCACTGGGACTGGAGAGCTCTGAGAAGAGGGGAAGGGAAGCACAACCGGCTTCCAATTAGAGCCTCGTTAGAAAGGAAAGCTGGGGAGCTATTAGAGAGTGGGCCAGGAGTGAGCTGAGCCAGCTGCCTGGAGACCCACTGCAGGAGGGGTGTCCCCAGCAGCCCTGCCCCTTCTCCCCCTCAGTGGGTGCTCTGGGACCCTAAGGGTGCAATGGTCCCAGCTGTGGGCTCTTGGTCTGAGCAGATGGAGAAGAGGTTGTTGCAGTCACATGCCTAAAAGCCCCCTGGGAATTCCTGGCCCTACATAGGGCAGGGTTTGGGGATGCTCATGGAGCTGTGCAGGGAGCACCAGGGAATGGAGAAAGGGGAATTGGGGCTAGAAGGATGCTGCAGCTGGAGAGGAGACATGAAACAGGGGTCTGTGGGCTTCACTGCCTCCTCCCACCCTTGGAGTCACAGAGCTGGGACCAGAGGCTGCCCCAGCCTGTGTGTCCCCATGACACCTGGAAGGGGGTCCTGGCTCTGCCAAGCTCTGGGTTGCAGCTGTGGGGGGAGAGGACAGTCCCGCTGTGAGCACATCAATCTTCCTGCCCCGCATGCACACCTTGCCACCTTCCCTGGCATCCCAGGTCCCCATCCCCTCCCACGCAGACCAATGTCTCCCAGTGCCCGGTGTGCCTGCAGCCCAAAGATGGCTCGTGCAGTGGCTACAGCCAGTCATCAAAGCACCAGAGCCCAGTCAGGTTGGCGTGAGTGCCAGGGCATCATCGCCCATAGCACAGGTTCAGCCACAGCATCCACCCCAGGCCATTTGCTTCATCAGCTCTGGCTTTAATTGTGCCTGCCAGCCCTGACTGCCCAGGCCAGGGCACCAGGCACCCGGTCGCCTGCCTGTAGCCCGGCTCCAGGGCCGGCCAGGCGGGAGGCGCGCTGCCCGGAGCAGCCTCCCCTTCCCATCCCACAGCCTGGGATCCATCCAACACAAAGTTAATTTCTAACCATGGGTAACCACCAGTGCCCGAGCTGGGATGATTTATCCCCTATCTGCCTGGGTCGGATTTATGAGCCACACATCCCCTAGGCTGTGATAAAGGCCATGTCTGTGCTCCTCCATCCTCCCCCTTCCCGTAGCCCCTCCATGCGGACTCGCTGCCCCCCCCCCCCCCCATTTACAAGCCTTCCCCCAGCACGGAAACCTGACAGCCCGCAGAAGAACAGTAAACAGCACAGAAAATAGCACATGCTGGAGGCCAAGGAGAGACGCGCCGGCCGGGGAAGCCACAAATGATTCCTGCTTTTGGGACCTGCTCGAAAAAACAGAGTGGGACGTACCCTGGGCTCCCACCAGCCTTCAAAAGGGGAGAGGGGAGCTGCTATTAATAGCCAAGCCAGGGTGCTGCTCACATGCAGGGCTGGGCCAGACGATGCCACGGCCGCACCAGGCATGGCTGAGCAGTGAGGAGTGGTCACTGCGGCATCAGCCGGAGGCACCGCTGGGTGGGAGTGGGCATTTCCCCTGCAAATGGGAATTCACACACAGGGTGGAAAATTCCTCGGTGCATTGGTGCAGAGTGAGGCTGGAAGAACCAGGAACTCAAAGCAGGGCCAGGTACTGCTACATTTGCCCCTGCCATGCAGCACTGGGCAGCGGGTGCCAAGGGAGGGAGGGGTCATCCCTGCACCCACTTGTTGCGGTCCATCCTCCCCTGCAGTGGTGCTTGGCAGCCCAGCACCCGGGCACGCTGTCATGGGGATGCCCTAGGTTTGCACTTCAGGCTGCTCCAGGGTCTGACCGCGGTGGTGATGAAGGCATGTGGCACCTGGCTTCTTTTTAAACAAGTTCTGAGGCTTCTCTGCCTGTGCCGGGAACACAAGCAGCCACTGAGCAGCACTGGGCATTACGGCAGCGCTGGCAGCCTCTGCTGCATGCCAAAATGTGCAGAGAGCTGAATGCACCTGAATCCATTTTCTGTCCCTCCATCCGCCAAAGGCCACTTTGCCAGAGCTCAGATGCACTGCGCACACCATGGCAGGCGAGATGCTCCAGAGCCCTGTGCAGCAGTGATGCTGCCCTGCCAGCCAGGATGGCATCACCCTTTACACCACCACCAAGGGCTTTCAGTCCCCGCAGCCAGCCAGATGCACAACGAAACAGGCAGACAAATGGGCTGGATCCTGGCAACCTGGCCATACAGATTGTGGTCCTGAGCTGCACCGAGCAGCCCAGCCCAAAGCAGCTCCCCGCCAGTGGCAGCCAGCTGGGGAGGGAGCAAGGGGCAGCAGTGATAGCCCTGGGGTTTGCAGGATGAGGCTGCAAGGAGCTGGATAGATGAGGCTGCAGGCAGCATCCCAGCTCTTGGGGCAGGGACTGCCAGACCCCACCGTCCCCCAGCCCTCTGTGGCACTGATAGCGGCAGCCCCAGCGAGGGAGAGAAGAGAGCCTTGTTCTGGGGCCAAGACTAAGGCGATTCAGTGCTCCACTCCCCTGAGGTTTCTCAGGTGAAACCTGGCTCTGTAATGGCTGTGTCTGTAAAACGTATGGAAATGCCCATAAAACCTGTATCAAATGCTATATGAATATATATGGATATATGGAGAGAACTATGAAATTAGGAGCACGTGGGGAATTGGGGCAGGACGGCTCCCTCTGAGCCGTAAAAACACACAAGTGAAAGACAGGGGAGGGAGCAGCGCCGGGAGCCCCGCAGACAGGCCGGCATGGCCAGGAGCCAGGGGAAGGGTACCCTGGCTCCACACTGGGTGGCTCTGCAGAGACCTGCGCCCACAGAAAGCCTCTGGGACAGAGGGACCTCTCCATGGGGCTGCATGGGACAGGCCCCTGCGCAAGGCTGGGGAAGCCTCGCCAGGGCTCCCCAGCAGCCCGAACCCTCACTGCGGGCAGGGGCAGGGTGACCTGGCTGCGAGGAGACCCCAGCAGTACCCCTGAACTGGAAGCAGCTTGAAGATGAGTTGCCAAAGTGATGAGCAAGAGGCTGGAGAGGGGAAATGCACAAAGGTCTCTGCTGTGGATGACAGCAGCCCACTGCAGTATTGATGTCTGACAGCCATCAGGAGCCTAAAGTGAGGGATGAGAGGACAGGGGAGAGGTGCAGGGGCAGTGGGAAAATAACCACTGATCCCAGTTGGAAAAAAAATGCTGACACCAGCTGAGCATGGCAGAGCAGCTGATGGCAGCCCCAGAGATGCAGCAACCTGTATGTCCCTTCAGGGATGCTCCGTCCCCAAGGGTGAGTGGTAGTGCAAGAAGACGGCACAGCACCGACTAGAGCTATACTTTTATTTTTGCTCCAAGGGCACACACCAAATGCAAAGTGTGTGTGCAACCCCAAACGCACAGCACTCGTGAGACGGGCCCACAGCACAAGGAGCTCTTGGGGGGTCTCTACTTGCCTGCTGGGCTTCATGCCCTCCTCTCCAGGGGTAGTGATGTGAGGACATGGGCAAAGGGTCACGTTAAGCAGCAAGCAGAGCCTTGCTGCCATCAGCATCCCATCATATATACCTGCCATGAGCCAGCCGATCCTATACAGCAGACTTGCCTTTTTCCTACAATCCCATCACTTCAAGAGTTGAGGTTTTAGGAAAATCTCTAATATCAACAGGTTTTGCAGCAAAATTATAAATGAATAGTCAAACAGAGGGCCCTTGCCAAGGAGTAGCAATAAATGATGAGAGAGGAGGTGAGCTGTGGCAGTTTGCTGTCACCACTGACGCTGTTTGCTCCCTGCGCTGTGCTGGGCAGCACCCAGTTGGCTCCCGTCCTTCTTGCCTTGCCCTGGCAGGGGTTGGGGAGCTAGAACCCCACACCCAGCCCTCTGCTGCTCCCACCGAAACCTTTCCTCTCCTTGTAGCCTTCCTAAAGCAGAAAACAGGCCCAGAACCCCCAAATTTGAGGCCTAACCCCACTCATCTGTCTTGATGCATTTGCCCTTAGAGTGGTGAGCATGGAGGGACCTGTGCAGCAGGAAAACCCAGGGCAGGATCCAGCCCCAGGCACATCGCTGCTCCTAACCCACATGGGGCTGATGCTGTGGCAATGGGGGAAAGCTACTTGGCTGCTCCACCTGGCATCTCTGCTGCATGACCGCCCCTACGTGGCTCCCTGCTGCACCACTAACCAGGGCAGCACAATGCTGGTACCAGCCCTGCTGCCCAGAAACACCCCTATCACAGAAGCTGCAGCCAGGGTAATGCAGAAATGCAATGCCAGGGCTGCAGAGAGAGATGCAGTCCCTGGGATGCAGGGATGCGGTGCTGGGGTTGCTGGGATTGCAGTGATGCAGCGCCCAGGATGCAGAGACGCGGTGCTGGGGATGCAGCGATATGAAGCTGGGATGCAGAAATGCAATGCCGGGGCTGCAGCGATGCAGTGCCTGGAATGCAGAGAGGCAGTGCCATGGCTGCAGAGATGCAGTGCCGGAGCCGCAGCCCCACACAGCCGGCAACAGCGAACCATCAGGCAGCCGCTGACCGGAGACAGGGCGCCATCTGCCGCGTCCCTGTCACACGCCAGTGCATGGCATGTCCCCAAACCCGCCAGCACAGAGCCAGCCGCCGTGCCCAGCCAGGCGGGCGCGCACTGCCTGCTCTGCTCACCCCTGTCCCCTTCTACCTGCGGGCGTGACAACCTGGAGAGGTCACAGGATGGGTGCAGTGCAAGGTTTGGTGCTTCTCGGGTGCAAGGGCATTCCACAGCACTGGGGTGGGGGGGTGGGGGTGACAGCGCTGAGCTGTCCCAGGGGCCTGCGGGGACAGCTCGGAGAGCCTCGGCAACCTCCCTGTGGCTCTGACACCCAGGGCACCCATTTTCTGGCAGTGTGGTGGTGATGAGAACGCATATGCCTCCAGGTTGTCTCCTTTGAGTTCCAAGCCCCTAATACTGGGTCTGGGGGGGAAATCAGAGTTGTCCTACAAAATAAATTTGGGAAGCAGGGCAAGTAGGTGGCCACGCAGGGGGACATTGGCAGCAGAAACAGTCAGAGAGAGACAGAAAGGGGGCGAGGGATGGAGGGGACAGGATGGAACATTACAGGGGACGGAGGTACCTGAGGCCCTCCTGGCACTCTGCTCTGCATCACCAGGCTCAGACCCTGCAAAGGGCCTCCAGAGGCATTGGGCAACTTTTGCAGGACAGGTTTAGGGGGTGCCCCACCAAGGCAGGGGTGCCAGGCAGGGACAAGTTGCAGGGACTGGAGGCCTTGCCAGGCTGCAGGAGAGAGCAGGGACACTGAAGGGTCTCTGTTCTCAGGCAATACCCATGGGTCTGTCCAGCTCCGAGTTCAAATGGGTGGCCACAAAATGGGGCAGCACCCACGGAGAGCAAGTCCCAAGATCCCCAAGGCAGAAGCACCCCACAGCTCAGCCTGTACCAGCACTGACGGCCATCACTCCCAGCACCACATGCTCACCCCCAGCCGGTGGTAGGTTGGCACCTCCAGCCCTGCATGGTGCCACCTTCCCGGGCACCAGGCTGCCAAGCAGGTGAAAATCAACACGCAGGGGCTGCGCAGTCGAGGGATGCGACATGAATATGGATGAGGCCGAGTGGGCTCATGAATATTAACCTCCGTTGTGGCTTTCAGGAACACTAACGCAGCACAAAGATTTAATATTACTCTTGGCCATGCAAACACAGCGATATCCTCACATCAACCCTGACTGCCCGCTGCCAGGACCCTGCCAGGTGTGGCCCAGCTGGCAGGGCTGGGGTAGCATTCCTGGACTCTGCCCATGCCCCCAGGCTCTGTGCCCCCACGCTCCAGCAGCCCTGAGGGATTGGGATGGGAGCCGTGCTTCCTCTGCAACCCCGAGGTCCCAAAACACAGGGAGGAAGAGCCAGGCAGGCAGAGAGCCCACTGCTCTGTGACTGTGGCACCTGCGCTGTGCCGCAGTGCCCCAGGAGCCAGCCAAGGGAGCAGGGGAGTGCATGGGGCTGGCACACCCCGCGGCTGGGGAAAATTGCACTGACCAGCTCCAGCCCCTCTGGGCAGGGGGCAGCCCAAGCTGGCAGGGTCTCCATGGGCCAGTAATGCTTTAAAAAGCATTGTTGATAAAGGTTACAGAGCCAGAGGGAGGATTCCCCAGGGAGCTGGGGGTGCTTGAGCATCCTTCCAGCCATGCCACCAGCAGGGTCCAGGGGAGGGGAGGGCAGGCAGGGCCTTGGGGAGGCATGGGGATGGCAGATGTGACGTGACTGTGCTTGGGACACACGCCCCCTCCCTGTCCTTGGGCAGGATAGGACCTGGGGAGCAGCTGCCCTGGAGCTTCCCAAGGACCCCGGGCCAAAGAGCTCCCAGGCTGGGACCTGAGCAGCAGCCACGCTGAGGGCCATGGGGATCTAGGGATGATCCCCCAGATCCGTCCTTCCTCCCTCTGCCCTGATATCCATCTGCATCTCCCCTCAGCAGCCACACCTCCCAGGACAGCACTGCTGCCAGCAGGGACACGACTGGGAAAGATTTTAGGGGTGTAAGCCTTTTGGCTTGGCAGAGCATCCTACTGCATTGCCTCAGCTCCGGGCTGGAGGGTGCCCTGGGCCACCTGCGTCCCCTTGGCGAGGCTGGCAGCCCCAGGGCCAGTGCGGCGGTCCCTGGGCACGGCGGCAGGCTCCCGCGCTCGGCTGGTGCAGCGCGAGGTCACACCCAGGCCCGTGAACCCGGGCAGGCACAGGGGGAACCTTCTAGTCGCACAATTACTATATTATGTAGCACTAATAAAAAAAAAGGGGGGGGGGGGGGGAAAGGGCTTGAAGTTTTCTTAGTGCCACATAGTAAAGTATTTATAGAAAGCCAGGCGTGAATGGGCCGCTCACAGGCCACACTCCTCCTCGGCGTCAGGATCTCCAGGAATTATTCTGTGCAGTCACATTGTTGTATTCACCCAGAGATTGAGTTTAATTGCAGACACACGGGCGAACAAGCTGTCAGTGTTCCAGCCTCGCCGGGGAAAGGGCAACTGAGCTCCCTTTAATGAATGTATTTTAAAAAGACCCAAGGTTGAAATAGAGAGGGGGAAGAGGGGGGCTGGCAGAGGCAGTGCTGGGGGTGGTGGGGATGGGAAGAAGGGACCACGGAGGGATGTGGGGTACCGGGAGAGCTGCAGGGGCTCTTTGGGTGGGGGAACAGGGCTGGGATGCTGGGGAGAGGATGGGGACGGCGGGCACAGGGTGTGTGGGCACACAGAGCAAGAGGTGTGTGGCCCAGATGTGGCCAGAGCTGCTCACAGGATGCAGGGCCCCGAGCATCCGCTGCGCGCGGGATGGCAGAGCCCTTCGGAGACCTGGAGGAGCTTCCCAAAGAAAACGGGGGGAGTGGGGAGGCCTCCCAACTTATTACAGAGCAGGGTATAAACAGAACAAATAAATATAGAGCTGCTTTATTACAAGGCTGGCCAGCTCTGGTGGCTGGCTGATTACAGGGCAGGCTGCTCCAGCACTACGCAAGCCCAGACCTCAATAAAGGCCAGATTGGAGCTGCCTTTTGCTCATTGACAACTTCAGCGCACTCCCGCCGTGCCGCTCAGCTCCAGTGCACCACTGGCTGCCCCTGCGCCCCAGCACAGGGTGAAGGGGAAAATAAAAGCTTAAACAAATAGTGAGTAAGCGATGAGCAGGGGCAGGCGGGATCAGCAGCCTTGCAGACAAGCACTAAAAATACAGTTTATTTTCCTAAGGAGCCAGCAACTTCCAAAACTGGAGATTTAAACAGAAAAAAAAGGAGGAAAGAATAAAATGCCATAAGAATTATAGATCCATGGCGGGGGTGGGGGAAAGACCCAAGAACAAGGAAAGAAAAACACAGCGATGAGTAAGACACACACATGACGTACATAAATACACTGAGACGGAAATGCATAAGCCTCCTGCACACAGAGGCACACGCAGGCACACGCAGAGGCACACGTGCGGGGCCAGCTCCCGGTTCCCGGCAGGGATGGAGCCAGCCCATGCTCTCTCCTCTCCTCTCCCTGGGGCCGAGGGCATTAACCTCCGCGCACACACACACATCTTTCCAGGGCTCTGGCTGAAAGGGCACTTTGTCTCCCAATCCCCAGTGCTCTCTACACCTGGGCTCCCAAGCCACCACCGGCAAGGCAGTGGCCGCTGTCCCCGAGGGCTCCCGCGACCACCTTGGTGCTGAATCCCTGGCGCCCGGTGCAAGCCACGGACCCCACGGTGGTGCGGAGGGTTGGGGCACAGACCCAGCCGGGCCAGGAGCCTCCTGGCCAGCAGCCGAGGCAGCCCCATGCCCGGGCAGCTGGCCAGCACACCAGCCCCCAGTGTGCCCACAGGAGATGAGGGAGGGATGGAGACCAGCACGTCTGTGGGGCTGTGGGTCGGGAGGCTTTAAAGGAGTTGATTTAGTATTGTCCCACCTGCCCTGAAACGGGCACTTGAGCAAGGGATGGAGGTTGCCTCGGGTCATCCTCGCGCTGAACAGAGCCCTTATGGCATGGGACAAGGAGAAAGGGGCTGCTTTGGGATGAGCTGGCTCCCCTGGGTACAGCTGGGTGGGACTGCTGTGGTCCCACATGTCCCCCATGCACAGCTCTGCCAAGGAGACACTCCCCCAAACACCTCCCCACAGTGATGGATGAACATCACCCTGACCACCAGCCCCACCAAAGTCCCTACAGCGCCTCGGCACTGCTGCACCCTCCCCAAGGTGCGAGTTTGGGAGAAGGGGCAGAGATGGAAGGGAAAGCAGGCAGTCCCAGTGCTGCGCAGCCTTCCTTGGTGGTTTGCAAGGGTACCTTCCCTGAAGGCATCACCGTGTGCCCCAAGGGACCTCAGCCCACAGCCCTGCACACTGCCCACCCCACTCCACAGCAGAGCCTGGCTGTGGTGCTCTTGGGGAAGTTGCATGGGGCAAACCAAGATACAGCAGAGCCCCAAATCTCCTTCCACACCCTGCATGGGATGGCAGCACCTGAGCCACACCAAGGCACCTGCCACCTCTGCATTTCTTCTGCCCTCACCATCCACCATCACCTGCGTGGGCAGGTTCCCCACTGGGCACACAATGCAGAGCACACGGTGAGCCTGGGGCCGGCCAGGGCCACTGCAGCAGCCGCCGCTGCTGTCCTCCCCCAGCCTGGGGAGCGGAAAACGGATCTCTGCAAAGGGCAGCTCATGCGGAAGCTGTTCGCATCCCGTAGTGCGGGCTTGACGGGTGAGGAGCAGGGCAGCTCCTGGGTCGCCGGGTTATCGGATGATAACAAGCCAGCACAGCCCGAGCACGCGACTTCCAGCAATGCAAGGCCGCTTCCTTTGTTTTGGGAAAACAAGAGGGGAACGAGACCTTTTCTGGCACGTTCTTGCCTGGCCTGAAGCTGTCCCCCACTTGCACCAGCTCAGAGAGCAGCCGTCCCCTCTGCCCTGCTCCTGGCAGGAGGAGGGGGCCGGGGCCAGCCCTCTCGCACTTTTTGCCTTTCCCACCTCTGCAAGGAGCAGGGCTGGAGCTGGTGACCCGATGAGCAGGGCCAGATGGACGCTCCCCGCATCTGGTGAGGGTGCCGGCTGCCTCCCCAACCTGGCTGTGCCGTGGGCCTGCAGTCCCATCGGGGACCCTCTGGTCCTGCCTGCACAAGTCCATCTCCCAAGCACCCTGAGAGGGCGATGCTAAGGCTCAGGGCCAAGACACCCATGCTTTGGGCTGTGGGAACCCTATCATGGTAGGGTTAGCTCAATGCCTCCCCCATCCCCAAATGCAGGGCTGAGGCCTGTATGGGGGCAGGGGAGCGGCACAGGGCAGCGCAGGGCTCGGGCAGCCATTCCCACCTTCCCCTCCATCCCATGGACCTGCTCCATCCCCGCAGCGGTACCCCCTGCTCTCCAGAGACCTGTGGGTTTGATGGGGGTGTGGGAGACCCCCCCACCCCTTCCCCAGCGGAGGAGGAGGAGGAAACATAATAAGAAAAATAAAATTTATAAGCGAGGCAGTAATTACAGTGTGGCTACAAAAGGCTGCCTCCTCAGGGCCATCATTATGTGGCTAAATTTAACGCCCCGCGTGGCTGCTCGGGGGGGGGGAGCCGCGTCCCGGGGCTCTGAGCATCCACACAGACGCCGGCTCCTGCTACCTTCCCTCCGTGCCGGCCAGGGCAGCACAGCTGAACGGCAGCCAAGAAAGCCATAAAGCAGGTCAGAATTTTTTAATAGTCTATTTACCAAGATGCTGTTTTTACTGCCGAGGTTTCTCTCGTTTTATCTCTGGCTTTTTTTTCCCCCTCGCTCTCTCTTTTTCCCCTGACTCCTGAACAGACTGGGCTGTATTTTCTGTTTTAAGTTCCTCTCTCTCACTTGCTCTAAATACTATTTTCAGAACTCTAATTTTATATGGTATGTCCCTTTTTTTTTCTTTCTCTCTCTTTTTTTTTTTTTTTTTTTGGTAAATATTTGCCATGACTAAGCCAGGACACATCCCGTTTAAATGGCTCCCATCCCACAAAACATCAGCCCTTTAATGACATGAATCTCATTAGCTCTCCCCATGAAAAGAGGTATAGAAAGGGAGCATCACTCAGCCCCTCTGAGCTTCTGTATCTGCACAGACATATATTTAGCTGTGTGTACGGTACAGTCACAGGAGGGGACAGTCTGGGCACACGCACACCACCTCATTCAGCCAGAGGGACCCAGAGCAGGGGCCCCTGGGACTAGTGGGTTTTGGGATATCCGTCTGTCTGGGATAGGGTTAGGAAGGGCTCTGGGCCCAGCGGAGCCAGAGCCGGTCGGTCCCCAAGAGCTGGCGGCTGGGCACAGAGGAGCTTCAGAGCCTCTCCAAGCTGAGGCTCGGGATCCTCTGAAGGACTTTCTCCAGCACGAGGGGGCCGGTTGTGTAGACCCTACCTGTGCAAGGAGCAGGGCTGCGAGAGGAGCCCAGGCAATGCCCTCTCCAGATCCTCAGCCCCACCAGCTGGGTTCGGCACTGGGCGGCAGACGCTGGCTGCACACTTGGAGCTTGACCCCGAAGGGCCAGCACAGGGTCCTGGGAAAGATACTGGGTCAGATAGCCCAGGGTGGTTTCCTTACTGAGATGAGGGTCTGTCTGCACACATCTACAGACACCCAACACTGGAGCTGGCAGAGCATCTGCAGCCTGAGTGCAAGCACAGCATCCCTGGGGAGCAAGCAGAGCTTCCAAGAGCTCAGGCTCTTCCAGCCTTCCTCCCAGCAGAGGAGGAGGCTCTGTCTCCATCCATAACAGCATATTGTGTTGGGGAACCTCTCCATCCACACCCCCATGGTGGGCATGGTCATCCCTACTTCAGCATGGTCTTCCCTTCCCCAGCATGGCCATCCCTTGCTTGGTGTGGTCTTTTATTCCTCAGCATGGTCATCCCTTCTTTGACATTGTCATCCCTTCCTCAACACGGTCATCCCTCCCTCAGGATGGTCACTCTATCATCTTGGTTCAACAGCTGTCTGGTACCAGAGGGTGAAACCCTAGGAGTTGCCACAGGCTTCCCCATGGCTGAGATCTCACCCACAGAACCTGAAGCCAAACGCAGCAGGAGAGGTCCTTGGAGAAGAATTTGCTCTATCTTTCCCAGATCCTCTCTGCATTTTCCCTCTCATTTCTAGTCCAACCAAGTTATGGTGCTATTCCTCAGGCCCACCACACCCCTACCATGCTGGCATTGGCTGAGCATGTCAGCACGACCTCCTCCTCCTCCAGAGCTGTCCCCAGCAAGTCGGGTGTGAAAGCTGTGCAAACCTACTGCTGAGCCCACAGCATGGGGCATGGCTGTGCTCACCACATTCACGTGGGCACTCCTCCACATTTTGGGGGAGACAGCAAGAGAAATAACCCCAAGAAGGGCTGCAGATGGGCAGCGCCGTGCAGAGACCAGCGCTGCTGCAGATGTTACACTGACTGAGCAGCACAAGCTCTCCAACCCATAAATAAACCGGGGGGGGGATTTCACTTCCCTGCTGTTTTCTTTAAATTGCTTTAAAGATTTGGTTTTGACATCCGAGGAGACCCAGCATTAAGCAATACCACCAGCTCAGGTAGCAGATGCCCACAGTCAAAAGACAACGCATCCACAGTGGCTGCATGCATGCTCTTTGGTTTGGGACCCTCTCCCCCACAACAGGGCCACGTTTCCAAGTGTTCCCACAACCCAGAGAGCAAGATATGACTAGAAGGGGAGACTCACACCTCCCCAAACGCATGGATCCCCAAGCTGGGGCTTTCTGCAGCCGTGCCGGGAGCTGGAGCCCGTGTGCCGGGCAGGGCTCTGCGTGCGCATGCCCCGCCAAGCCAGGCTTCCCCCTCGGCCCCCAGCAGCCAACATTAATTCATTAACAGTCCCATTAACACCCAGCTGTGGTTTCCCCCCAAACTCAGGCAGGGACCCGCTCCCCTGTGACAGCTGCTGACAGGCCAAGTTTCCACCTTCAGCCCTTCTGGAGTTCTGTATAAAAATAAGCGGGGGTTTTTTTCAAAAGGAAAACTGTATTTCCCCTATCCACACGCGCGCGCACACGTGCAGGACTCACAGCAGGAATTTGCTCCAATTTCCCCCACCCACAAACACATCACCTTTGGCCAGAGACCAAACATGGGCATTTTCAGCCCAAAATATCAGGTTTTTCAGCACCCAGAAGACAAGAAGCCGGCATGACCCTAAGCTGGGCTAAAGAGAGTGCCCACTCCCTGGCCAAGGGGTGCTGGGAGATGCAGTGGTGCTCCCGCTGGGGCCTCATGCAGCATCCCCAGCAAGGCAGCTGCCAGCGCCTCCTCAGGAGTTGCCCTCCTGACATGGCCAAGCATTCTGTTTGTGATCTGGTACCCAATTTCTATTTTCCCCTTTTCAACATCTTTCCCAGACAGCCATGAGCACCAGATACTCCAGCATCCCAAGGAGATGCCCAGCCCAGCACCTGCTTGGGACCTGGTACACAACATCTATTTTCTCCTTTTCCACATCATCTTTCCACGACAGCCGTGAGCACCACTTCATGTTCAGGAGGCAACCCCTGACCTTCCAGAAGCCCTGGACCACCCAGTGCCCCAGAGGGGCTGATATTCTTGCCCTGCTGCATCCAGCTGCACACTAGGCTCTGAAGCCTGTGCCAGCAGCACAGGAGCTGGCTCTCTGGGGCTCTCACTGGGAAACTGGAGACCAGGGAGCAGAGACCTCCATGAAATGCAGCCCCTGCGGGATCAGTGCACTGCTCGGGGCTGGCTGGGCATGCTACCTTGGGTATGTCACCAGTGGGGTGGCTTCAGCTCCCTGGAGAGGACAAAGCAAGGGCCATATATCTCCCAAGGTGCCTGGCCACTAGCAGAGTGCCCTGCATCCCTTTGATCCGGAGGTGTTTGCCTCTCTGAGAGCCCTCTAACTACTCCTTCCTTTAAATAGCAAAGCTCACAAATACCCTATACGGCTCCATGTCTATACGTTGTCTATATATTTGTGTACACACACTCACACAACACACAGAGATTTATTCGTGTTTTCAGAGCGGTTCAGGATACATTCCAGGACGAAATTCCAGCCAGCGCTGGAGCCAAGAACATCAGTGGCCCTGGCGTTCGCTGCCCCCTCTGCCTGCACACACACTAAATACGGAAAGGGAGAGGTATAAATAGAGAGAGAAATACATGAATGGCCCTGTTTCCTTACACAGATACATAGGACGCAAAGGTCCGAGTGGAGTGGGAGCAGGCAGCCTCAGGAATCCGATGGCTGTGCCCCCTCGGGTGCAGAGTAACCCCGCCCTGGGTGCTGCTGCCTGCCCAGATGTGTCCAGCTGTTCGGTACCACCTCTGCATGGGTTGGCACAACTGGCAGAGGCTACAGGGACATTGGCCTGAGGGATAGAGAGGGAGCAGCTCTCAGAAACACTGAAAAAAGCTGCTCATGGATATCACAGGAGAAGGGGCACAGCTGGGGATATGGGGGGAGCTGGGGAAGGGCTCAGAACACACAGGGACATGGAGAATAAACCTGGCAGCCCGTTTCGGGCACAGTGGGGGTGCAGGAAGCTGGGGAAGGCAGCACTGGGGGTGCAGGCGGAGCTGGCGGGGATGGCAACACCCCAGTCCAGACCCCATCACCTGGGGACGGAGAAGCCGCCACGTCCCTCTCTGACACAGAGCAGTGTCTTTAGAGCCCTGTCAAAGTCCACCTTGTTCTCCTTCCCAAAGGTCCTTTGCTTGTAGGAGCCACTGCCATATCCTGAGCTGAAGGGCCGGGACAGGCGGCTGCAGGGCACAGTGGCAAGGGGCAGACCATGCCCCACACCTTTCCCCTGCCAGCCGTCCCCACATCCCCCCTTTGCTCTCCTCTAACCCAAACACAGCCCCAGCGAGCTCAGCCTGGCGAGGCTGAGACCCCAGATGCCTGCATGCTGCCCGCTGCCCCCCACATGCTCCCCAGGGCCAGGCAGCTGCCTGCGGCCACGGGGCCAATAATGCCCAAGATGTAGGAGCAGGGCTGGGGGTGGCGGCGGGGGTATTGCTGCTCTGCTTTCCGGAGGGGGAAGGGGCTCTTCCCCCTTCAATGCTCCCGTTTGAGCCGAGGCCTGGCACTGGCTCAAACCACCACTTGCTGACACGAGATCAATCATCCCCTGAGCTGAGCTGCTCCTCAGCAGCACCGTGCGGCCGGTGCCCATGCACAGGCTGGGGCCTCTCCCACAGGAGCAGGGTCTGGCCCCTTCTGCCAGATGGCCTGTGACGCCACTCTGCCTGCTTGCAGCAGCATTCGGCATGGCATGGCACGGCGTGGTATGGCACAGCATGGCATGCCATGGAGAGGATGAGGAAGACTCTGACTGCAAAGGAGGGTTCCATGCATGTGCCAGACCACATGCCCCTGCAGAGCCAAGGGCCATGCGGTGCCCCAGAGAGGGTGGCTGTGATGGCACTTGTCCATCCCTCCATCCCTAAACAAGCCACCAGGTGATGCTGGACTGAAGTGGGGCTGGAACCAAGCAGGCAGCTGTCTGTACCTGGCCCAGGTGCCACCCACTCCCTGCAGTGGCAGTGCCAGAGCTGTGGCCAGGCACAGCCGCAGTCACAGGGGGTCAGGTTGTGAAGTCCCCCCCACATCCCCAGCAGGAGCATTCCTGTGTTGCTCCTGGGACAGCAGCTGCTGCTGCCACGGCTCATCCCCATCCCTGACAGATGCAACGGATGGAGCAATCACAGCCAGCCTGGCCCCAGCCTGGCTGCTGGGGACTTGCTCCTTGCCCACGGTCTGGGCACTATTTCGGGCAGGCTGCTGCCCCAGGGCGCCCGTGCCAAGTCTGGTTTTAGCAGTGTGCAGCTCCACTGACTCACTGCTCATGCAAGCGGCCTGTGGCTGCCGGCAGCAGCCCAGAAAGCACGCCCTGGCCAGGCCCCCCTCACCTGATCGGGCCTCAGCAAATAAATAAATAATGCCGCAGTGCCGCCTGCCACGTGCCTCCATGGCAAATGCTGGGGGGGGGCCAGCGCCCATGCAGTGGTCAGCCCCCACGCAGTGATGAGTGCCTGTGCTCCTCTCCAAATGCCCCACTGTGGGCAAGAAATGCTCGCCCCTGGACCCCATCCCCTTCAGCCATCAGACGTGGCACTCTGCCCCTTGCGCCTGTTGGTGCTGGCATGCATGCTCCTGCTCTTGTGCACAAGCTCGTGCTCTTGCACACGCGCTCAGGCTGAGCACGAGCATCCCTCTGCTCCTCCTGACTGCAGCAGCATGCAGCTATTTGCGTATATGTGTGTGCAGGGCAGCGTGTGCCCTGCTCCCCCTAGCACAGCCGCAGCCCACCGTGTTTCCACATGGGACCCAGACCCCAAGGCAGCAATGAGATGGGATGGCCAAGGCTTGTTCAGGAATGAAGCAAGGAGCCCACAAGTGGCCCCCAGTGCAGAACAGGACACAGGCACCCATGGGTCTCACTGGACAAGCACAGCACAGATACTTATCTGCACACAGGAGCTTGCTCCACTCATCCAAGCATCCCCAAAAGCCAGTCCCACCCTGCCACCTCTGCCCCAAGCCAGCCTGCCTGGGGCCTTGCAACTTTTGCACCACTCAGCCCTGCTAGCAACAGTGCCGCAGCCACTGGCTCCTTCCCCAGCCCCACGCCAACGGAGCCCAGCCCGGCTGAGCACCCGCAGCATCTTCTCCCCTGGGCCATGCACCCTGCGTGCAAGCAGCCCATGTCGCGCCCACGCCACCAGCTCCACTCTGGCCCAGTCGCAGCTGCAAAGCCGCAGATACCTTGTGCTAATTGAAAACATCCCTCGTTGGAAGGAGCCAAAGGGCCGCTTCCTCCCCACCACACCAGGCTGGCGCGGGTTTGAGGGATGCCGTCCCCACCCTGCAAAATGTGCGGCCCAGTGCCGCCTTCACCCTTGGCCAGACCACGGCAGCTCCGCTCCCTGGGGCTTATTTTTAGCGCCTGTTAGAAAGGAGAGGCAGGGCACAGGAGGCAGGCAGTGTGCAGGCAGGTGCCCAGTTGGCCCTGGGACTGGCAACGGCCGGTGGCTCCGGCAGGCCCCCCGGCCGCCCTCCACCTGCCCCGCTGGCCCGTGTCCTCTCACAGGAGGGGGACGGGCGCCTGGCCCCTGTCCCAGCCCTGGTGGGGAACAATAAGAGGGACGCTGACCCCCGGGCGCCCTGACGTCAGCCGGCACCGTTGCCGGCACCACCGCCAGCCCTGGCTCGGGGCTCCTGCTCGCCCTCGGCCAGGGCCACGCTGGAAGCTGCCTGTTTGTTTATCTTCCTCTCCGGCATTGCTTGTTTTGATGGCACATCCTCCTCCTCCTCACCGGGCTCCGGGGTCGAGCCGTGAACCCGCTGCGTCCTGTTTGCCGAGGTCCCGCGCTCGGCTTGCGGAGGCACGGAGCAGCCGCCCCCGCGCGCGCCAGCCGCAGCAGATAAAAATATGCAGGGCGAAGCATCCTGGGGCGCGGGGACTATATTTGCACTGATGGTATCAGTGAGTTTGTCCCCGGCATACCTGTCCCTGCCTTCCCCAGGGCAGGGAGCACAGCGCTGCATGGACAAAATACCGCCAACCCTCTGGGTCCTAGGCTGCTGGGAAGGGTGGTAGGGCAGCCCTGGGGTGCTGAACCCTCTCCAGCCGCCTGCTCTTTCCCCTCACGGTGCGAACCCCTGGGCTTGCCAATAAAAGCTGCCGGCTTTGCCTCAGCTCGCGCACGGCCGCCACTCTCCCTCCAGCTCTGCCCAAGCCTAGGCAGCTGCTCAGCAGTGAACTCTTGCCAAAAACTGCGTGTGTGAAAGCATCGTTTCCTAAACGTATAAATATTCCCAGGGCTTTGCTGGAAAACTCCCCATGATTAGTTAAAATACCCTGGACAGCCGAGTGCACACAAGCCCAGGGAAAGGACATGTTTAAGCCGAGAGGCAGGAGCATCCCTGTGCAGCTCTGCCCTGGGGGACTGGCAGATCCTCTCCTCTCCATGGGGGATGCAGCAAAGGATTGGGAAGCAAGCACTGCCGTGGAGTGCTTTCCCGCATCCTGCCAGCCCTGCACCACACCATCACAGCCTCCTTCCAGCCAGGAGGTGCTTACTGCTACCAAACATCCACAACCTGAAGCCCCGTTTCCCAGAGGGAGAGGCTGGAAGGACCATCAGACCTCTCCTCCTGACCTCCTGCCCACTGACGTTCAACCACGCACATCCCAAAGACCGAGCCCAGCAACTTGATTTTCTTCCAGGCAGGCTCCCAGCCCACTTTTGGAGACATCAAGAGATGGAGGATCAACCGCTGCCCTTGGGAGCATGCCCTGATCACTAATTGCCCGCGGGAGCAAACCCAAGTGCCTCCATCCTAGCTCCAAATTGCCTGGCTCCAGCTCCCGGTGCCTGGCTCATGCTCCACTGCTCTCCACGAGATTAAAGAGAGCCCTTCACTAACCAGCATTTTCTCCATGTAAAGACCCTCACGCACTGTAATCAAGGCGCCTCTCAATTTTCTCCCTGATAAGCTAGACGGAGCTCTTCCCTTCCAAGTCTCTCAATGCCAGGCTCATTCCCCAGCCCTCAATTCATTCCTGCGACTCCGCGCTGATTGTCCGGCGTCTTTTTGAAAAACCAGACACGGGAGTCAGTCGCAGCATTCCCGGCTCCCCGTGGCATGTCGCAAGGGACCCCAGCCTCTCTTGCTGCTCCTTTTTGGAGCTGGCAAATGGAGTACAAAACCACCCAGGGGCTCTGAAATACCTGCCCAGAGACAACGAGATCATCCAGCCCACGCTTCTGCTGCAGGAAGAGAGAGGAGACTGGGGTGAACAGCCAGATTTGGTGGTGGAGAGCTCAAAGCCATGTTTGGTGTTCCTCACTAACACAAGACCTAGGAGGCGTCAGGAGGAACAAGGTTCAAACCAAAGGCAGCAGCTGCTCGCATCTCATGGCTCATTGCCGTGGGCTGGTACATGGGCCAAAAGCATCATCAACGGGATGAATGCAGACTGGACAGATCCCCGCAGGCAGACTGAACGCACAACTGCATCCCTCCACCGGCCTCTCCCCTGTGGCTGGTGCTCAGACCTGGCTGCCAGGGGATGCAGAGGGAGAGCATCTCCCAAACCCTCCCATTACCTGTCCAGTGCTCCGGACCCAAGATGCTGCTCCTGGGCTGTTTCCGGGACTCACAGCACCGACTGCTCTCCCATCTTTTAAGTGTCTGCCAGATGAGCTCCCCACCAGCTGCTTTTGCACAGCTTTGTGCAAGGCTGCATTGCTCCCCTCCTGCCCACCCCGCTGCCCAAGCAGTCGCCTGGCACCACCGAGCACCTTCCCCTGTGCCCCACATCCTACCAGCTCTTGGAGGACTCTGAGTTTCAAGCCTGATGTTCATCTTTAGCAGATGTTGTTCAGCCGACCCTTGGACAAAGACATACTTCATCATCCCCCGATCCTGGCACATCCACCTGCATCCTTCCAGCGACAGCACCGAAACATTTACTGACTGCTCCTGCCATGTCTGCTCCAGTATCAATCATTTTACCACCTCCATCTACTAATAAGCTTATCCCGTTGCTGGGAGCTTGGGGTTTTTTCCTACTACACTAAATAAAAGCCTTTCCTTCTGTCCTTCGCCATGATTTTTCCCTGATGTCTTTAGCTTCTGTTATCCATTTTCTACACTTCATAATTTCTAATTTATATTGATTGCTATCTACTCCCGCTCTCCCATTTGTTATAAACTGCTCTTTTATTTCTAATTGCTGCCTTCACTTTGCCGCTGAACCAGAACGGGCTGTCGGCCAGCGCTGCCCTCTTTCTTGATTGTGGAATTGTGGCTTTTTGTGGCTTCTGAAATTCTTCTGAAAGAGCTCACCATTTTCATTCACATTTTTCTATCTAAATGTTTCCTCTGAGCTGATTTCACTCATAATTTTCCCCCTGCTTTGGGAAATTAGCCCTTTCAAAGCATGAAGGATATAAATTACTGTTTAGGAATGTCCTTTCTTTGCCCAGGGTGAATGTAATCTGGTCATGATCATCGGTCCCTAGGCAACCTCCAAGTCCAGCAGTGAATTCATCTCTATCCATCATAACCGGGGGGAAACGAAAGTTGCCTGCACTGGATGCAATGCCTCTCATATAAAAGAGGGATCATCTCTAATTTTTAGAAACTCTGCAGATGGTTTATTGCTGGCTGTGGAAGAGCATCAGCATGTGTCTCACAAAGAGATGTCCTCTTGAAGCCCATGTGGCACCACAGACACGCTGGCTGACTCCCTGCTCCCCAGCAGACACTGCTGCTCCCCACTCCTGCGCCTTCACAGCAAGCACAGGAACACTCAGAAGCATCCTGAGTCTTTTTGCATCAATGGGCATCAATTGTTTCTGATCTTGCCACATTGGTTTGAATCATTTTAGTGCCTCTGTGATTATTTCCAGTAGTCAAAAAGGATGGAAGACTCTCTCCTTCCAGCCCCAGTTTCTCCAAAGCACACGTCTGATTTTAGAGCCAAGCGCGCCAAGGGGAGAGTGGTGGGCACAGCACAGGTAACAGACTGAAAGGCACTTGTCCCCACAATGCGCCACTGCAAAGCCACCTCTAGAAGCAGCAGATGAACCAAAAGGAGAAGATGGCTTCTCCTTATTCACCTGCTCCCTGCCTCATGTCAGCACTGGTGTTTCAGGTCCATGCTAAGTGCGGGAGGCAGGTGAGGATGCCCCAGCGATGGCACACTCCTGTGGAGCAGCCAGCCTGGCTCACACCCCTGGCAACTCCCAGCAGACAGGCAGTGGCGAGAGGGAGACAAAACATTATGCTATGTCCCCATCCGGCCATGCAAAGCGTGCCCCCAGCTCTGCTCTCCCTGCAGACGAGGTGCAAGGACACAAGGAGGACCATGAGAGAGCCAGTGGGCATCGCCCCTCTCCAGGCAAATCCAGCTGTCCCCACCAGTGACCCCATCCAGTCCAGCACACATCACACTGGGGCTGCTGGCACTGGCTCCCCACCACCCCTTTGCTGAAGGAGGGAGGCCTTGCACCACTCCTTACCTCAGCCATGAAGTTCTGCTGAAATGTCGTCTCCTGGAAGGGCTCTGTCCGCAGGCGGTCTGCAAGGGAGAGCAAGGATCAGCCCGGGCATCTCTGGCCAGGACTCCCACCCTGCCTTCCCCTTCCCCTTCCCATGGGGTGAGGGTGCTGCAGGGGAACAGTCCCAGCACGCTCATCCCAGAGTCAGCAGAAAGGCTAGCAGGCCCCTTGGGCTAGGGATGCCTCACCTGGTTAGCAGAAGGTGCAAGGACCACAGGGAAGTGGGGGAATAGGGTTGAGCCTGTTGTTGCACACAGCAGCCAGGTAGCAGAGCCCAGAGCTCACCCACACTTGTCCCAGCACCCTCCCACACAGAGGAGCAGGGGACACTGGCAGAACATGCTCAGCACCGTTCCCAGCTTGAAAGAGCTGCCTGGGTCTGAGCACTGCACAGCCATGCTCCATGGGACAGGGCACTGCTTGTCTCTAGCTGCTTTTCTGGAGAGGTGAGCCAGCCTATGTCCTCCTCTTGCAGGACAAGGACAAACCCTTGTTATTCCTCATTCTTCTCTGCACCTCCTTCAAAGCACTAATTTTTCCCCATCATTGCTGAGATGTTGTCTGGAGAAGCATCTGGCCAGCTTTGCTCAGCAGCACTGGTGCAAAGCTTCCTCCCAGCTTCCTGCCCTGCCCAGGCAAGGGACAAGAGAGGCCACTTGCCCACCAGCACCAGTCCCTGGACCCAAACCAGGTTGTCTTGGCTGCTCTGAGCCCTGCAGAGCCAGCATGCAGCAGGAGAAAGGAGAGCGTGGCCGGCTGGTGCAGCTCTGGTGCAGCTGCAGGGCAGATCCAGGCTCCTGTGGTGGGGAACCTGCCATGGGACAGGCTCCGGACCACATCACCTTCCTGGCCATGATAGGCAAGTCAGGGCTGGCCCCCATCAGATCCCACATCTCAGGGGGGCAAGGGTCTCGCAGAAGGGCAGGTATCACCTCTGGCAGTAGGACAGAGCACAGTGCTAGCAAGGGACGACCCAAAAAAGTGCCCAGCCAACCTCCATGGGCGGAGGACAACCCCACCTGGGTGGCTCCCCCAGGCAGGTCCTGACCCACATCCTACCCGAGGGGGCTTCCTCCCACCCGTCTCCCCCGATGGCGAGGCAGGCTGGGCGCTGGAGGGGGGCCCATGCGCACGGCTGCGGTTCCCGCGGCGGGGAGAGCCGGGAGCCCCTGGTTGCTCTCCAAGCGCTCGGCGAGCTACAGAGCTCGGGAAGGGAGCCTGACACCGCTCCAGGGCCGGCCCTCGCTGGCATCCTCACCAGCTCCTGGGGAGCGGCCAGGTGCTCTCGGGGAAGCAGACAGCCCCTTGGCGACTCCCCAACTCCTCCGGCTACCAGTCAAGGGCCGTTCCTCCCCCAGCTCTCCCCAGGGGCTGATCCCCAGCCTTCTGGCTACCATCTCGCTGCCGGTGCGGCTGAACATGAAACACAAGTCTGGCTGGGTAATAGCCAGGGGGAGTAGAGCACGCCAGCCCTGTGCTAAGGAGGAAACTCGTTCCCTGCTTGCTCCTTTCTCGGCCTCGGGCATCCCTTCTCACCTCTGCTGAGCACAGCCCCACTCTCCATGTAGTCTTCGATCTCAGCATCCTTCTGGAGCAGCAGGGAGGTCAGCTTTTGCACCTGGTACTGCAGCGCCAGGCTCATCCTGATTAGGGGCCGCACAAGGTGACGGGACACCTAGGATGGAGGAGGGACACTCTAGGTAAGGTCCAGGGATGCACGCAGCTGTCCATAGAATGGTCAGAGCAGGGCATCTGGCAAGGTCCTAGCAAGAGCTGCACTCCAGGTCATGCCCCAAGATACCCTATGCCTCACCTAAACCCAATGGGAAGTGGTCAAAAGACATGAGCTGGGGTAAGGGAGACATGATCATAGAATCATAGAATCATAGAATGTCCTGAGTTGGAAGGGACCCACAAGGATCATCAAGTCCAACTCCTTTCCCTGTGCAGGACAACCCAAAAATTCACACCATGTCTCTGAGGGCATTGTCCAAGTGCTTCTTGAATATCGTCAGGCTTGGTGCCATGACTGCCTCCCTGGGCAGCCTGTTCCAGTGTTCCAACACCCTCTGGGTGAAGAACTTTTTCCTAATATCCGACCTAAACCTCCCCTGGCGCATCTTCCTGCCATTCCCTCAGGTCCTATCATTGGTCACCAGAGAAGAGATCAGCACCTGCCCCTCCTCCTCCCCTTGTGAGGAAGCTGTAGACATGGGACATGTCCCTCCATCCCAGCCCCACCCTTTCACAGCTGGGGGCTGCAGCAGGGAAGAGTTTGGGTGGGAGAGCCCGATGGGGACAGGGTGCAGGTGTGGGCAATGCTCCACCTGCCATCTGGAGTGCAGCAGGAGGCAGAGAGCACCCCATGTGCCACCCACACCCTCCCCATGGCTATGCACACCCCAAGGTTTGTTCCTACGCAGGAAACAGGCACAGCTGGGCGAAAAAACAGAAGAACCCAAGGTGTCAAACTGCGGCTTGAGGAACAGGAGAGAATTTCCCAGGGAGGCGAGATCAAAAGCAGCAGGGATCCCAACGCACAGGACTCGCACAAGCTGCAGCTCCCCGTTGCAGCCCACTGTGCCCACCCTTAGCTCACGGCTGCACAAGCCCCATGCAGAGCCCTGGGCATGTCTCCTGCCCTGGAGCCAGGCTGGGCTGCCCTGGCCTACAAGGTGCACGAAGCAGCCTCCTGCCCATCACCTCCCGCAGGCCCTGGGAGGGCATCTGGGATCCCCCCACCCCAGCACACCCCTTGTGTTTGTAGCCAGGCTGAGCCCACAGCTGAGAGGGCAGCAAACCCAGCATCGCTCGTGAAGCCTCCTTGCTCCTGCAGCGAGCCCACCGTGGGCTCTGCGCTCAGCTCACCCCCAGGCATGAGCCACAGAGGTGACAGCCATCAGCCACCCAAGCGCTCAGAGGGCACCATCCACTGCAGAGCTGGGACAGGGCAAGCAGTGGTTTGCCAGGTGGGATCTGTGCCTGTCTCGAGCCCCTAGCCGGCTGCTGAGTAGAGCTTAGCAGGCCAGAGCTGGTGCCCATTCCTGCATCCACACCAGCCACGCTCAGCACCCCAACTGCTTCCCACCTCCTGGGTGCCTTGCAGCCATCCACAAATTCCAAAGGGAGAGGAGCAGCTACCAGCCGAGAGCTTGGGCTTTGCACCTTCTCAGCTCAGCCTCCATGCTTCTTGCCCAGGGAGGGAAAGCAAGGTCCTAGGGTGAGTCAAGCCAGGACCCCAAATTTATTTGCTCCCTAGTTCAACCTTGAAAGCGAGGACAGACACCCCCCAGCAGCTGGGAAGCGCAGCTCTCCTCCCCATGATGCCCGAGAACAGCCATTCGGGGAGGAGAAGGGAGGCGTCCCGCAGCAGGACCCGCGGACCCGGCGGGAGCGGGGTGTCGGGGATTTGGGGCGATGCCTCCCCCGGCCGCCCGCCGGCAGCGGAGCCGCAGGGCCGGCCCCGGGGCCGGGGCTGCCGCCGGAGGCTCCCGCCGAGGCGGTTAGCGGGTACCGGGCGCCCTCTTGTGCCGCGGGGCCGCAGGGCCCCGGGGTGCCGGGGGCGGTGGGGGCCGGCCCGGGCAGCCCCGGCCCCGCAGCGCCCACCCCGCCTGCCGGGCGTCCGGCGGAGGTGCTGCCCCCCACCCCGCCCCGGGGTGCTCAGCTTGCGACCCCGGGCTCCAGGGGCTGCTTCCCGAAACCCCGTGTTTTGCATGTTCGGCAGCCCTGTGGCAAGATCAACCTCTTAAAAGCCAGGGAGACCCGGCTTTAATTCCCTCTGTCGTGACAGACCGCCTGCAGGTCCTTTGGGGGTATCCGCTGCTCTGTGCCCCACTTCACAGCGTGCACCAAAGGAGAACAGCATCGCTGTGCTATGTGGGGCGCTGGCAGGGCATCATCCCAAACTGGCCATCTCCCTGCTGCCCAGCAGTGCCCACTACAAGTGTCACAGGCTGACAAAGAGCTGTCACAGCTCAGCTGACCTGCCAGAGCTGGGGGATGGCTGCCAGCGCATGCCCACCCCTCCTGCCACCAGTGACAGGGGGACAGGGCAGACAGGTGGCACGTGGGGGCCTGGGCTCATGCCCAGCATGTGCTGGGCCATCCCTGCCTCGCTGCAAGGCACCAACCAAGGTGCCAGAGCCTCAGTGGGAAGAAATGGGGACAGTGAACCTCAGGAGGGGCAGCAGGCAGAGCCAGGCACCCTACAGCCATGGCCCAAGACCACCCGAAAACCTCCAAGGATCAGGAGACAATCCTTAATTTTGGCTGTCCCCCTCCCCAAACTCTCCACATCTTTGCTCACCATCTCCACAGGAGCGGGGCAGCAGTGGAAGTCCCAGTAGAAGGGCAGTCCCGAGAGCTCGCTCTTCAAGTGCAGGCTGAGGCCGCTGGCAGCATGGTGGCAGGAGAAGGAGGTGGCAGCATCCGGCTGCCCTGCCAGCAAGGGGTACATCAAGTTGCACAAGCGGTGCAGGAAGGAGGACACATGGACTGTCAGCCGCTTGTTCAGCTCCTGGGGAAAGGCAAGGTTAGGGGTACAGCAATGCCCTCGGGAGCTTGGCGCTGGGAAAAAAGCAGCAGAAACTCCAGCACAGAAGGGGCCAAACTAATTCTGCATGTCCCAGCACTGCAAAAAGCCATCCCTGGGCCTCGGCTACCAGCCCTGCAACAGGACGTTCCCCACTGGTTCTCCCAGGCCAGCCAAAGGGGAAGGGGCTGAGAAGGCTTCCCTGTCCCACCAGCCCAGAAGGGTCTGGGTGGTGGGCAGGGTGAAATGGTCTCCACTAGCGCATTTGCCCCACATGCCACCACGAGTGTCACAGGCTGGCCAAGAGCTGTCCCAGCTCAGTTAACCTGCCAGAGCTGGGGACGGCTGCCACCGCATGCCCACCCCTTCTGCCACCAGCCGCTCAGCAGAGCAATGCTGCAACAGAGGGACATGGCAGACAGCGGTGGCACATGGGGGCCCGGGCACATGGGCTAGGGTGAGGGGATGAGGCATGGCCCCATGTGTTTTGGGGACTGTGCTGACAGGACACCCCATGGGAGCCTGTGCCTGGCTATGAATACAAACAGGAGTCTCTCCGTCACTGGTGGGAAGGCAGTCTTGTTTCAGGCTCCTCCTTAGTACACTGGTCCTGGGGAAACCAGTTGCCCACCCAGCCCACAAGTGAAATGAATGTGCCGGCCTCAGCATACAGCCCCAGTGAACACCTGGCTGCCCTGGGCATGCTAAATAGCCTGGCCCACTCTCCCAGGAGGAGGGTGCTCGGACAACTGGGGTGACAGTGCTTGGGCAGAGCTGCCTGGGGACTTCCCAGGCCAGGCATTTGCACTGAAGCCCTGTCAGATCCAACAGCCGTTGTGTCACTGAGCAGTTTATGCTGGGACATCAGCTGCTGCGGGGAGCAAAAGAGGTCCCTGGACTTTCCAGACACTCACCTTGGACCTTTGTCCCACGGCCTCGGCGTCTGCACTCTCGTACCAGACACTGCTGAGGTCAGAGATCAGCAGGATGTAGCCGGTATCCCTGAAGCATGCTTTGGCAAGAAAAGCAGACTCGCCAAAGCAAACAGAAGCCCAGGGCTGCATCAGGAGGCTGCTCTCCAGCTCCTCGGAGCCCTCCATCTGCAAGAGAGCAACCAGGTCTCTGCCTAACCTCCCCATGCAGGAAGACCCCAGTCCCCAGGGTGGCCTCACAGGGACCCTCAGTCCCCGCTGGCCCCTCCACGATGCCAACCCCATGTCACAGCCCGGAGGTGAGGGTGCTCAGCCAGCTCTGGTCACACACATCCCTGCACATGCATGCAGCTCTGCTGGGGCAGGCATTTTGGGGAGCTCTGTGCAGAGCAGTTCCTACCCCAGATCACAATAAGGACCCCAAATGCACCAGCAGACACATGGCAATGTAACTGCTGCCTCCCCAGTGTTGTTCAGTGCTTGCTGTCATTAATACAGCGAGACCTCTAAGTCCAAATTAACATTTAAGCTGCCCCACTTGCACCGGGACGAGCAGCAGGACACTGCAGCCCTCCTCCTGCTCGGACATCCCGTCCCTGTGCTCTGTGCAAGCCACGTGCCATCCCCTGCCTGCACTGATGCCAGCAGAACACCGGCAGCAGCCCACACCGCCCACGAGCACTGCCGCTTCCCACTCTCCCCAGTGACAGGCTCTGTGCCTGCCAAAACACTCAGGGACCCGGTGTCCCCAGGGTGCCTGCAGGACTGGGGCTCTGCAGAGCCACGGAATTACCCAAGGGCAAGAGGAGCAGGCAGGCCAAAGGCTGTCAGGGCGAGGGGCTTTGCAGAGGCGAGCGATGCTGGGCCGGAGGCGAGGCCCAGACTACGGCTCCCAGCATGCTGCTCTCTTCCGTGGCGTGCGTGGGGCTGGGGCATGCCGGGATGTGTAGCGCCATGCGCCACAGGTCACCAGCACAGGGAAACAGCCACGGCTGTTGCTTCCTCAGGGCCCAGGGAGCAACTGCTCCTGCTCCCTTGACTGCTGACAAGGACTGGGACCCGAGCTGGCACGTCTCTCTCAAGTATCCCACTTGTCACAGGAGGTGCCATGGCCAAGACGCTGTGCAAAGCAATGGGGACCGAAATGCCTTAAGACTTTGTTTTGCGCTTTTTCCTGTTATGAAATGTCCTGGTACAAGTGTCCGGCTGGGACAGCCCTCGGGCTGCGGGCATGGTACAGCCTGCAGAGGCAGCAACAGCCAGGAGCTCCTGTCCCTTGGTTCCAGGTATATTCCTCAGCCTCAGCAGCCACAGGGTGCCAGCGCAAGCACAGCGCAGGGCATGCACCTGCACCACTGCTCTCCCAGGCTTGAGCTGGGACTCAGCTGCTGCACCCCAGCAAGCCCCACATAGCTGGGGCTGCAGATGCCTGTGTCCCCCATACCTGGGGACTGGGCTCACACAACAGCACAGAGCAGGGCTGTGCCAGACTGGCAGGGGCCATGGACACTGCGCACCCCACCAGCCCTCCAGCCTCCTCCACACTGAGCACAGCCCCATCGTTGCCCCAGGCACTGACTTCCCCACCCCCAGCACCCATGTGCTGACTGTGATCCCCCACCTGCACCCCATGCATTGACCCCACTCACCCTGCACTCACAAACTGCCCCCCCTCGCACCCATGCACTGCCCCTGGGCCCCCCATTTGCACCCTATTCACACCCACACACTCACCCCCTCTCCCTACCGTGTAGGCTGCAGCCGCCCCCGGGGCGGGGCCAGGGGAGGGTGGTCATCCCAGAGGGTTTGCATCCCAAAGGAATGCCAGGGGAGGTGGGAGCAGGCAGGGGCTTTGGGATGCAGACCCAGGCAGGGTGCAGGACAGATTGGGTTGCATGGCCAGGTTAGGATGCAGGAGAGTGTGGGGTGCAGGACCCAGTCGGCTTAGGTTGCAGCGGGAGTGCAGGGCCAGGCAGGGGTGTGGGGCCTGGGTGGGGTGCTGGGCAGAGTGCTGGCTGGGGGAGGTTGCACTGCGCATTGCACCCCGTGTCCACTGGGTGCACAGGGCCCAGCTGTGGAGATCACCCCTGGGGACCTGCACACACAGCGGCACCGCATCCCTCCCCCCGTGCAGCCACCTTTGGGTGTTCCTGGGTGTCAAGGTGCTCCTCAGGACCAGGTGGAAGGGGCAGCCACAACCTGGAGTTATGGTCCAGCCTAAGCACGTCAATCCCGTGGACCGTCTCCGTCGTCTTCCCAGCCCCAGTCCATCCTTCCTTCCAGCTTGCACCCGGGGCCGGCTTGTATCACCAAAGGGCTGCAAAGCCCCAGCCTTTCCTAGCCCAGGGCTGGGCTTTCACAGGCCAGTTCAGACTGGTGGAGGCAGCATTGGGAGCACAGGGCCCTGGCTGTGAACTCTGACCTGCTGTAAACACTGGAGCAGCGAGCAGGGCTAGTGCAGACTCCACTGCAGTTGGTGTAACCAGCAGCAGGAAACCAACCCAGGCACTGAGCTTAATCACAGGGGTCAAAGGTGATGTTTTCTTCCCCAGAGAACCGCTGCTGGCTGGTTTAGCAGCAAGAGCAATACCTGGGGGGCAGTTAAGTGTTGAGCACTCCTGGGACCAACCCGCTGCAGGTGAAAGGGGATTCACTGTTTTGGGGAACTGAGCTGTACGCCCAGCCTGGGGCATCCCAGTGTGCCAGAGCCAGGGCATCAAGGGGCCATGGGCTCAGCTAGAACAGGGCAGTGAGGAAGGCGAGAGCCAGCTCAGTGGGTGTGCAGAGCCTGGGATGACAGCCCTTTGGGGGTGGACAAAGCACTGAGCCCTTCTCCAGCCATGTCCACAGGGTGGGCTTTAGAGGCACCCACATCCCCAGCTGCAGCGGCACTAGGGAAAGGTGGGCTGGCATCTCCCAGGCAAATCCTAGCTGGGAAGGAAATCCTGGGAAAGGGCAAAGGTGGTTGAAGGTTTTTATAGCTCACTCCCAAGCAAGGAAATGAGGTTCATGCTGGGAGCGTGGAAGCACAGGTCCCTCCAGTCCATGTGGGCTTCAGAAATGAGGAGCAAAGTGACCCACAAGCTGCCTTGGGGGCACAGCCCCAAATCCCAATGAGGTGTCCCTGCACCGCAGGGTCAGGCCACGGTGTGCCATGCAGGCATCTCCATCTCGCTCAGCCTCCTGGCTGGCTGCAGCTCCCCCGAGCCAGGTTTGGGGAGCAGGTGCGTTCCTTCCCCTGGTGCAGCAGTCCCCTCCTCGGTGGCATGGCTGCCCTCCTCCTCTTCCTCCTCCTCGCCCCCCGGGCAGAGGAAGCAGCAGGGAAAGGCTTTGCAGGAGGATGGCAGCAGCCTCCTCAGCCCGGCAGGGAGCCCATACATCTGGCTGGCTTCACCCCTCTCTCCATGGGGATGGCAATCACCTGTCCTGGCTTTCTGCGGCGCCAACTCAGAGAGCAGCCCTCGCTCCTCCAGGGTTCCTGCAAGCAGGGTGGTGTACAGGGAGATGGGAATGCTTTCCTCCGGCTGCACCCTCCTGGCCCACACCAGCCCTGGGACCCCCCGCAGCACTGCCTGGAGGCAGAGCCAGTGGTTTGGGGACAGTCCCATAGCCAGATCCAGCCCTCAGAGCAGGGGCTCATGCAGACATGCTGTAGCATCCCCTCACCTGAGACTGTGTTCTCCAGGAAAAATGACAAGAAGCCGGTTAAGAAGACAGGCACCATGAGCAGGGAGAGGAAGAGGAGGTCCAGGGGCACCCAGCCTGCAGGGACAGCACCAGAATCACCTGGGATATCCCAGCCCAGCAGCAGGAAAGGGGCAGGAGCTACTGCAGCAGATCCAAGGGCTGCATATGGAGCTGCCTGCTGCCACCCCAGCCTCCCAGGACATCGGAGATGTGTGGTCACCATGCTACAGGGCCTGAGGCTTTGCCTTGCCCAGGGAACATCCCTGCTACCTGTGGCCAGATGAGCTGGAGCCATGCCAAACCACCGTGGCACCAGCAGTGCCATGAACATGGTGAAGCCGACGATGAAGATGTTCCTCCCTGAATCGATGTCTGCGTACTGGAAGTAGGAGATCCCCGTGCCCACAGCCACAGCATAGGCGACACAGAGCACCGCCCCTGCAAGGGGCAGGAGTCAGGCAGAGCCAGGCAGGCTACAGGCACTGCAGTGCAGGGGAAGGGCAGGGTACCCACCATGAACTGCCAGCGGGATGTGGGTGAGAAGCCCTGCCAGCCTTGGGGACATGCCCAGCACCATGCACACCAGAGCGCTTACTTGCACTGAGGGGCGAGAGCCAGCCTGGCAGAAAGGAGGACAGGAAAGCGAGGAGGAGAATTTTCACCCCTGCACTGCGTATCCCCATCCTGCCATGCAGATCTGCCTTTTACCCCCAGCGCTGGCTCAGGGACTGCCCATGTGCCATGGGTGCCCCACATCTACTGCTCCATTGCTTCCCCCTCCCCATCCCTTGCCGACCTTCCTCTCCCCACCCTGAGTGTACCTGCGTGAGGCCGGTGGTGCAGGCGTTGGCAATGCTGGCAGCCGTGCCCCCCGGGGTGCCCAGCAGCCCTGCCAGGAGGCTGCCCAGCCCTTCCATGCAGAGCCCCCGGTTGCAGGCATGGGGGGGCAGCCGGGGGGCTCGCAGAAGCCTCCCGCACAGCACATAGCAGCCCACTGAGTTCATGCTGCAACTGATGGCCATGGCAATGCCCACCGCCAGCGCCCGGGGGGTGAGCAGCGGCCACCCCCACTCGCCTGCAGCAGAGGGAGAGGGGATGGGTGACAGGGGCCCTTGCTGAGGGTGGATGGCTGCACCCAGCCCTGCCGCCCTGCACCTGCATAGGGGATGTGGAGCCAAGGGGCATGGAAGGTGCTGTTGGCCCAGGACAGCTGTGCCATGGCCAGGTCCAGTGATTTCCAGGGGATGTGGAGATGGCTGAGGATGGCACAAACGATGCAGACAGCAGCAAATGGGAGCAGTACCTGCAAGGCAGCAAGGGGAACCTTAGCAGGGAATTATTCTCCCCTGGTCAGCATCCTGCTTGCTGTGCCCCACACAACAGGCCCTTGTCCTGTCACCTCTCCCAAGGAGCCATGCCACATCACCCCTTACCCCTGTAGGGAGCATCTCAGGCTCTGCTGCTCCAACACCCTTGAGCACAGGTCCCCTGTGCTCCCCCAGCAGCGCCCTCACTGCAGGAGCTGCACCAGGACTTCCCCCTGCCTCTGCTCCCAGCTCTGCTCCCAGCTCTGCTCCAGGGCCACTGGGTTCCACCTAACCCCGCACCAAAGAACCAGGCTTGGAGAAAAGTCTAGGTGCAGCAGAGGAGGCAGGGGCAGACAAGCCACTGTACCGAGAATGTGCGCAGGGTGGGGATGGATGGCTCCATGGAGCCCCCCTGAGCCTGGGGCCAGGCACAGAAGGGCAGGCGGCAGGACCCTAGGTGCTGGGAGAAGATGACAGCAAGGAGCATGAGCCTAGGAGAGGGAGCACAGGTCACCATGCAGGTCATGGTGATGGGGCCCCAAACGCATGCCATGCACCACAGGGAGGCCCCGTTCCTGTCCCCATGGTGAAGGGAAGCCCCAGGGGCTGCACCCCGGCATGGCCCCCAGGCTCACATACAGCAGCGCTACCCCCCAGTTAGTGGAGCAGAAGAAAGCGGCCTCCTTATATGCAGACAGCCCAATGATGGAGAGGCTGGGGGCCAGGACCATGGGCCCGCAGTGCCGGGTGGCCCACCCGCACATGCCAGACACTCCCAGCACCAGCTGAACCAGCCCAGAGACCAGCACAGCTCCAGAGACCTGTGGGAGGAAAGGATGGGACCTGTGGGGCGGGATACATGGAGAGCAGCCCAACACCCCCCACTTGGCTACTCTCCCACTGCCATCACCCATTCCCTGTGCTCCAGCTGTGCTCCGCTCACCCCAAGCCCAGGAGAACTTATGCACCCACGTGCACCATGACCTCCATTGCCTTTGCACATCCCCTTGTGTCACCCCTTATTCATGGCAATCCCCAGGAGGGCTGGAAAAGGGACTGGGGGAGCAGGGATGCAGGTGACAACCGGGGTGCTGGTGGAGGAGGAGGACAGGGACCCCCAGCCCAGCACAGGAGCACCCACCTCTTGCAGCGAGGCAGCCCAGCTCCCTCCAACAGTGCAGTGTGGTGCAGGGCACACGCTGGCCACAGCTGTGCCTAGAAGAGAATTTCGGAGGGATGTGATGCACCTGGACGCTGGGCTCCTGGAGCCAGATCCAAGAGCACGCAGTGTGAGGAGGTTGCTGGCTGGAGGAGGGCCAGTGTGCCAGCATCCCTGTCCCCATAAGCCCTGACCCTGGGGAGGTGACCAGATGCATTGCGGGTGCACTCAGGGGTGAGTAGGGTGCTGTGCACCATCACCAGAGGGGCCAGCAGGCAGGACCCCTTGCTGCCTCTCATCCCTACCCTGTGCACCGAGCATCTTGCCACTGCCATTCCCCTGGCACTGGCATGGCCCAGGCCCCATGGGACACAGGCTCCAGGGCTGTGCTCACCATTCCTATCCGTGCTGGCACCAAGGGACAGGTGGGAGCTCAGCACCATGGCAGGGACCAGGTACTCGAAAGATGGGATTTGAACCAGCGGCAGCCTGGGGAAGCAGACAGAAAGGGCACGTTAGGGAGGAAAGAGGGGACAGGGCTACTCCCAAAGCCCTGGCTGCCAAAGTAGCGAAGGATGGGAAAAGAGATGAGAACCCCAAAGCGGCAGGACGTCACCCCATGTCCCAAATGGGCCCTAGCACATCCCAAGCACCAGCACATGGGATGCGCAGAGAGGTCAGGGGCTTTGCCAAAGCACACACCCAGCCCCTGTGTGGGGCGTGGGCAGCACAGGCACCGGATGGTCTGGAGGAGCTGTGTATGATGCTGGAGCAAGGCAGCAAGGACCTAGATGGAAAGCACAGCAGTTTTGCTAGAGGAACATGTGAGAGAGGAGGCAGTCATGGCAGGGAGAGGACAGCTATGCAGAGAAGCAGGGCAAGGGGTTGTCCTCATGCCCCTTCCCACCTCCAGCAAAGTCTGTCTTCCCACAGCCTAGGAGGCAGCAGAGCCATGCCCTGCCATAGCATCACCCTCCTCCCCCGCCCTTGCTCACCGGCTCCCCAGGGTAGTCTGCAGCACCGTGGAGATGCCACAGGCAAAGAGGCTACGCGCCAGCAGCTCGCTGGTGGCCTGGGCACGGGGCTGCTCTTCGGGCAGGGTGGGCAGCAGGAGGAGGTAGAAGATGCAGAGCAAGGAGGCCTGCACGGCCAGGTGCTGTGTGGGGAAGAGAGGGGATGGTTGCGACTCCCTGCGGCACCCAGAGCTGCAGCCCCCTGTGCGTGCCCCCCCTGAGTGGATGCATGCTCACTGACACCCCCTGCGCAGCACCCACCACTGCCCATTCCCCTCCCAGCACACCCTGGCCAGAGCCCCACACACCCTTTGCCTGGCAGGATGCGGTCCCTGCCCTGCCACCTGCGAGGATCCCAGCCCTCTCCTCATCACCCCATCTCTGACTGCTCACCGTGGTCCCCCCTTACCTGAAGGGCTAAACAAAAGCTCAGCATCCAGGAGCACATCTTCTGCAGGGAGCAGGATGTGAGCATGGAGCTCCCAGCACCAGGCACTCCACGGTGGCCCCCATTCATGCTGCTGCCTCCCCACACCGCTCCCTGTTTGTGGTGCAGAGGGGGTTGACGGGCTCCTACCCCCACCACCCCAGGTCTCCTTGCAGCCCTCGCACAGCTGAACTTCCACCTTCTGCAGGAGCTGCCCCAGGGTTAGCCATTAACTTGAGTTGGTAAGTAACCTGCCCTTGCAGCCAGGAATGCAAGTGTCACCCTGGGTTGTCACCACAAGGGCCAGGGGACAGCCACCCATGGCCAGGACACCGGACACTGTTACAGTGCCAACTGCCCACAGCCCAGGTCTCACACCTGCCTCTTGTGGCACACGGGGCAGGGACTGGGTGGACCACAGCACAGACACCCCTTCTTTCACATGCTCGGAGCATCCCCAACAGCATCCTCCAGCTCCAGCATGCCCCACCCATGGCCGTTCCTCCCCAGCACAGCACCTCCCTGCCCTCCTGGTCCAGCCCTTCCTCACCATCAGGCCCCAAGGAGCCTGTTAAAAGCTGCACAACCAGCCCAGGTCCTGCCATTCCCCTCTGTGGGCACTGTGCCCATGCCAGGAGGATCTCTGATAGGGTTGTACCACATCCCCCATGCTCCTAGGAGGAGGGCACTGAATCGTGCTGCTGGACAAGGATGCCAGGGACAAGAGCTGCCCACTTGGCTGGGAAGGCTCCCAGGAGAGCACAGGCAGGGGATGCTCGTGTTTTTGTCACAGGGCAGAGGCAGCTGTGCCACTGACCACAACAGCAACCCTGCCAAGCCCATGCCGCACAGGGCTCACTCATTAACTGGACAGACTTAGGAGAGCAAAGAGCAGTGGAGACCATGCATTCCCCACATTCTCAAGGATGGGGAGCCTCCTCTCTCCTGCTGCCCCTGCCTTCCCCAGGCACCAGACCCAATGTCTCTCCTGTCCCATCACCAGAAAGCCTGGTCCCTCTTGAGCCCTGCAGGACAGGCCTCTGCTTCTGGGCTCACTTGCCAACACCTAGAATCTGCCTTGCACCCTGGCTCAGAAAGCCAGCACAGATGCATCAACGGGGCTCCACAGTGGGGTACCTGTGCTGCCAGCACGGAGCAGCTCAGCAGGACAAGGCAGGTGCACAGCAAGAACTACTTTTATTGGAAGAGATTTGCATCTACAAAAGAGTGAAAAACAGGTGTAAAATCCACTGTAAAAAGAAGGGGCAAGATGCACTGGGCTGGTCAGCAAGACAAGGTGCCTTCTCGCCGCCCCGAGGAGCAGTCAGGCACCGTTTGCTCGCAGCCACAGACAGCTGAGGTTTGGGATGGGGTCACAGAGCACCCCAGTTTCAAAGCACCCAACACAAGCAGGATAAGGAAGCTCAGCCTTAACCACACCTCGCTACCTCCAAGCCCAGCAGGGCACAACCTTTCCCTGGGGCACAGCCACACTGGGGTCCCCTCTTGGTGTGACCCTTGCGCCTCCTGAGAAGTGGCCTGGAAGCCCCCAAGGGGAATTGCTGCTATGGTAAGCCAGCTTGGGCTGCTCACTCTCACCTCCTACTTCCTCTCCCCTTGCCCAGGCACCTCACGTCCTCCCAGAGCAACCCCCCCACACACTGGGGTCACTGCCCCAGCCCTTCCACCCTGCACACACAGCCCCTGCATCCTACATCCCACACACCACCTCTGCCCAGCACCACCAAGGGCCATCCACGCGCTGTAGGAAGAGGTACAACACCCCCCTTGCCCTAACACCCCAACCCAAGGGCAACCCATTTCTACCTCCAGCTAGTAGGTTCCCACCCCAGCACCCCAACAGCAAGCCAGCTCTACCCCAACCTGTCCCAGCAGCCCCCAAAGTGAAGGACATGCCTGCCCTGGGTTGGGGGATGCAAATGCTGGTTTGGAAGTAACACAGGGGCCTCCAGCCCTGTGCAGCCCCAGGGATCAGGTGTCCAAGAAGTGCAAGGAGTTGTGCCACACTAGGAGGGCAAGGGAAAGGGGCTGCTGCCCTGCGCTCCTAGCTGGGAAAAATGAAGCTCTTGATTCTGCTGAGATCCATGGCAGTGTGCAAGGAGCACTGCCTCAGCCCCAGGGGGTCCAGCCAGTCCTTGCATTTGGAGGCTTCGTCCCACGTGGGGCCCGCACTGGCTGAGCCAGTATGGCAGTGGAGCGCCGGAGGAACTGGGAGCATGGCGAGTCCGAAGGGGCCAGGCCGGCCAAGGGCTGCGGCAGGGGCAGTATGGTTGGATTTCTCACAGGCAGTGGGTATTCTCCGGAAGGGGCCTTGTGGGGGGCTCTTGCGTTGGGCTAGATCAGGTGCCTTCGGGTAAGACAGAGCTGTCATCACGCTGCCCCACAGGTAGAGCGCAGTCGCCGTGACACCCCCGCAATGTGGCTCCTCAGTTGATTCGTTCTCCCCCAGGCAACGGGTGCTGCTGGCTGGAGAAATGTCGGGCAGCTTGGGCTGGGGCTGATCAGGGGCTGGGGCTGGCTGGGCGTCCAGCTGACAACTGCCCTCCTCGGGGAACAGCGCAGGCCGTGCGGCTGCAGGGCTGATGCTCCTCATGCACACAGACCGGTGCACCACAGCGACAGAGGCAAAGACAGCAGCGAAGCCAGTCAGGTACACCACGCCCAGGAGGCAGGCCAGCTGCAGAGAAGCCGATGGTTAGCCCAGAACCCCCAGCAGCCCCCACAGCCAGCTGTGACCCAGCACAGCCACGCGTCAACCCAGCGGCCACGACGGCAAACAGCACAACCAGCACCGGGGCCAGATGCCAAGGAGCAGGCAGCCACGCTGCTAACAGTGGGTGGCACGCAGCCTGTTCAAAGCAAGGGCTAAATACCACAAACCAAAACACCCCACCTAAAACCTAACAGTTCCTGTTTAAAACCCCAGCCAGTACCCAGTTCCCTCCATGCCACCACCATGACCTTGCACCATAACTCGTGAGGCTGCGGTCCAGCACAGGGCACAGACTAATCCAGCACCAGGCTGCAGTGCCTCAGGCAGCACAGTTGCAAATCAGCATCTTCTGGCTTCTGACAGCTTCCCTTTTCAACAGGGAATAAACCAAGCTGCTGCTCGCAGTGGAAAAGAGGGTCCAGCTTCAAACCCATGGCCTGCTGGGCCCCATGTTCTTGCAAGTAGCCCGCTGCCCCATGACCTTACCTTTACCACTTGCTGGTAGAACTGGCCCAGCATGTGCTGCCATATGGACTGCTCCATGAGGACACACAGATCCGTGTAGGTGAACCAGCCACGCCACATACCCTGCTTTTCTGCCACACTGCAGGGAAAAAAAAGGAATGGTGGTTGTAGCACGGACCTTCTCCATCAAAGAAGCTTCAGCCCAGGCAGGCTTGGAGAAGACCCTGCTCAAGGTCTATGGAAGGGAGTTGCAGAGCCTAGCAGAGTCTCATGGGTACCCCAACCTCTTCTTTCACTGCAGCAGGGCTAGCTCTGAGCAGGGGCAGAGCCAGGGTTGCAACGTGGATGAAAGGCACACCCCCACCCCACACACCTACCGTCCTTCCAGCCAGCTCAGCACTTCAAACAGCTCCCGGGGGTCTGTGTAGAGGCTCCAGTCCTGTGGGGACAACAGTGAAAGGTCAGTGCAGTCAGGGCAGGCCAGCCAGCACCCGGACACATCCATCTCCATTCCGTCATGGGAGTACGTTGGGGAAAAGCAGAAATCCAGACCCCCCTTAACGCCTCCTTTCCCCCCAGTGCGTGAAATAGTTGGCTGCAGTGACAGCCCCACTTACGATGGCGCTCAGGAAGTTCATCTCCAGTGTGTTCATGGTCTGGACGTCCACCTTCCCTGCTGCTCCCCACTCGTCGTTGAACACCTCCTCCTCCTCACCCTCATCATACAGGTACTTACTAGCAACCATCTAAAAGCAGCACAAAGGACAGGATCTCAGTCTCCCCGGCACTCCTCCAGGCCTCCCTCAAACCCAGTGATCCCCAAGCCCACACTGCTCACCATGGAGATCAGGAAGAGGTCTGAAGATGAGATCTGCTGGAGGTATTCAGGGTTCCTGTGCCGGAGTCTCTCAATGTAAACCAGTGCCAGCATCATTGAGCAGGGCGAGATGCAAGCTTCCCTGTGGGACAAGGCAAGAGTGAACCCAAAGGCTATTTGCATGCTACAAACATACCACTCACCACAGTACAACTTGGCTGCTTCCTCCCCACGTAGGTAGTGGGGAGGTTTAATAAGTAGGCAGCTAGATATGTCCCAGCCTTGGCAGCTCTGCACCAGCTGTCCTAAGCTGCAGCAAGAGAAAGTGCAGGGGATGCAGGCTGGAGAGCAGAAAGCCCTGGCTCCTGTTCCCAGGCACAACCAGCTCTGAACTGGGCAGCCCTGCCTGCAGCCAGGCACACTGCAGGGGCTTGGCTGCCAAGAGCAGAGCCAGGGTTCAGATCTGGCTGCCCAGTGAACTGCAGATGCAGCCAGTACAGACTCCCCATAACAAGAGCACCCCTGCACCCCAGAGAGCAGGACCAACCCAAAGTGGGCCTGGCTGTGTCAGGAAGCCACTGTGCCTGCTGGCCTTGCCACTTGCCCCCAGCTCCTCTTTGACACTAATCAGGCCTAAGCACAAAGCCAGTGCTGGCCCAGGGGACAGCAGTGAGTCATAGGTGAGACCAGAGATTCTAGTTCTGACACAGGACATGAAGGGACAAGTTTTGCTTCTTACCGAGATACGTGAGACACATATTTCTTCTGGAGTCTGCGGATAGGGCTGGGAGCCACTTTCTGCAGCAACTCCACAGCAATATCTAGGACAGAAAAGCAACAAAGGGGTTAGCCCCATATGGCACAGTCCCGGCCCCGCCCTGCTGCCTTCCCTTTTTCCCCACCAGCCCATTGAGTCTTGGTGTTTGCTCAGCCACTCAAGTTTGATTTAAACTATGAAGGTAGGACAGGCCTTATCAGAAGTCAGGGACGAAGGAGAAACAAATAGGCAGGACAGCCAGACCAAAGCAGGAAGAGGAGGTGAGTGTCTAAGGCCCAGCATCAGTGCCAGTGCCAGATTAGCATGACTGTGTCATCGGGAGTTACGAGCAGTCAGCTGCACAGAGAGGCTAACACCCTCCCCTCACCCCGCAAGACTTCAGACAACCCTTTTGGAGACTTTATAGGACCTGATGCCAACACCAGGTCTTCCCAGTCCTTTGCTCCCCTCCAACCAGCATCCTCCTCCAGAGCTGGTCAGCACTGACCAAGCTTCTTCCCCACCACAGCCCTAATGCCCCCCAAAATGATGGACAACATATTCATGTGAACAGGAGCCTGAAGGCACTAACAGGCCATGGAAACAGCAGTATGGTAAAACTGCAGCTCCTCATCTCAGCCCATTTCCCCTCCACCCAAGGACGTGCCTCAGCATTCAAGCACTGAAAAGGCCAGAGAATGACGGATGCTGGCGGATGGCTTCAGCAGGTCCTGCCTCACTTCTCAACGTGATAGGACCAGCTGGGAGCATCCCAAACAGCACTACAGTCTGATATTTGGAAAGAAGTGTTTGACAGGCAACTCCGGCTCCCTTTTGCTGCTGAGCCCTTGGCTGACAGAGTCAGAAGCAGAGCTCATCTCAGCAGCTTCACATTTCCAGCTCCCAGAAGCAGCACCACCACACCACCTCTTCTCCCCAGATCCCTCCTTTTCATGTCTCTCCAGCAACTAAGAGAATGGCTACAGTCCCACAGGAATTATTTCCCTGACAGCAGCCACCAAGCTCAAACACACTGCTTTAAGGACCTCTCCAAGTCATTCAAGCCACACCATTGCTAGGATCCACAGCCAGGCAGACACAGCTCCAGCCACCCCATCAGCAGCTCCCAGCTTCTTGCACTGCTGCTGCTCTCTGCCCTGTTTGGCCACCTTTGTGATGAGCAGGAACACGCACACCGGCCAACACAGAGACGGCAGCAGGGCTCTGAGGGATAGAAAGTACACTAGATCCCCCCCAGACCTTGTCCCAACACCAAACCTAATCCTTCAGCCCACAAATCCAACACGTGACAACGTGTCCTGCCCTAGAGAACACAGAAAGCAGCTGATGCCTGTCCCCATGCCACAGCCACGGCATGCTGAGGGTGTTACAGTTCTTCCTTTCCAAAAGGGACAAATTCACTTTTCAACCTCTTTTTCCTTAGCCAGCCCCGCACTGCCTCCTGCAACTGCCCCCCAATGTCAAAGACCTTTTCCAGCTCCTCCTGCTACTCTGGACTCTCCCCACAATTGCCTCTCTCTTGTCTGAAGAGCAGTGCCATAAACTCGCCATGTAGCAACGGCACAGCTGTACCAAGACAGATGCCATAACCGTAGCTCCTGTTTTTTGACAGTGGCTAACAGCAGCTGGCAAAGGAAGGCTGTAAGAGCAGATAAGCTCGCAGTGATATTTTCTGCACATCACTCCCGCCCCCAGCTGCTGGAACCGAGGCATTTCCTGGGTGCGAGGCAGTCTTTATAGCTAATAGCCCTCAACAGTCTTCTTCCATGAATGTGCCCTTTGAACTTTCAACAGTGGTAGCGTCCTGTGGAACAGTCCCATCTTGCTCCCAGGTGTGACGCCAGCCCCAAAGATGAGCACGTGCCTCCCTCACACCGCTCGTGTCAGAACTCATGACTCCCAGCAATGCCCAGGCATCCGGCTACTCTGCCTGGCCCTGCTCTGTCACCACACGCCGGCATCCCCCTCCTCGCTGAGGTACATCACACAAAGCCTCTTGGCAACTTCAGACAGTTTCCCCAAAACTATCACAAGAGTTCTGAATGCAGGCACACTTCCCCACCTGCTCAGTGCTCTCTGCAAGCTGCGTGAGCACACAGCTAATGGAACTGCTAATGCGACCCCACTCTGAAGGCCCTCCAGCAAACCACTGCTTGCCCTCGACACTCCTCTCTGCCATCACCTGTGCCAGCTCCTCAGCCTCAACCCAGCTGCATCCTTCTGCTCCCCCAAAATACTGCTGAATCAACAGGAGAAAAGGAATGTGATCCAGACGAACACACAGCAGGAACTTGTCCCCTTGCTGCTCACAACTAGGAGTTAAACGAACTCCCCAGTACCTTGCAGAGCACAAGAAGTTGTTCAAGGCACCCCTCATCAGAGACAGGGACACAGCCTTCACTGCCAAGGAATTCACAAGCAACCTAAAGGAATCTGCACACCAGCAAAGTGCCAAAAATGCAGCAGTGGGCCAGACAGGGCAATAAAACAGAGAGCAGGAGCCATGAGGCTCTGGCACCCTGCCCGCAGTGCACAGCAGGAAAGGTTGGGCAGGGGTGGGATTTGGCGCTGGGGAGGGAGCAGGTGACTCGTTGGTCTCAACCCCTGGGCTACTTCCAACCCCCTTGACTCAGCATTCCCATCCGGGGACACTCATCAACCCACCTGCCACAGGGCTGGAGAGGTTATCCAGGCTGCAGTCTTTGTCCCAGCCATAATAGAGCCGCTTCCGCACCCTTTCACTCAGCTGCTGGTGCCGGGGCAGGAACTGCAGGCAGACAGGGGGAACGTGAGAAAAGCCCCAAGTGCTCCCCACACCGGGCCCTCCACTTCAGTCCAGCCCAGGGGTACGGCGGGCCCGAGTGTGCGGGCACACGGGGCTCCTCGGGGCCAGGGCTTACGCAGGGAATGGCCCAGGGGCCCGCGGAGGCCCAGGGCCGGGGGACGCCCGGGGTGCCCCGGGGACGCTCACCGTGAACTCCTGGAAGCCGCTGAGGGAGAAGGTGCCCTCCTCATCCAGCAGCAGTCCGTCCAGCTCCATCCCGCCCGCCCTCGGGGCCGCTGGGTCCCCTCCGGAGGTGCGGAGCCAGGTCCCCTCCAGTGGCCGAGGGGCACCGGGTCGCTCCGAGGCCGGTGACCGGAGCCGAGGCCGCGAAGCCACTGCCGGGGCGAGTCCCGCCGCCCGCCTTCCTCTTCCGGTGCGGACGGGGGGGCGTGGCCTGACGCGCGCATGCGCACAGCGCCACACCGCTCCCGCCTCTCCTCAGGGCGCATGCGCGGCCGGTCCCTCCCCGCCGCGGGGCGGGCTGCGCATGCGCGCGGCGGCAGCGGCCGCCGGTCCCCGTGAGGCGGTGCCGCCCGCCCCGGCCGGTGCAGCGCTCGCCGCCCCCCCCCCCCCCCCCCCCGGTGACAGCGGCCCCTCCCTCCCCCCCCGCAGCCATGGCGAGCGGCCGGGCCGAAGAGGCGGCGGCGGCGGCGGCGGCGGCGGCGGCGGCAGCGGCGGCCGAGGAGGAGGAGGAGGAGGAGGCGGCGGCGGTGGCGGCGGCGCGGCTGGCGGCGGCGCTGCGGCAGCGGTTGCGGGGTTGGGAGGCGGCGCTGGCGGCGGCGCAGCGGCTGTTGGTGTGGGAGAGGCCGCTGCACAGCCTGGTCACCGCCGCCGCGCTCGGCGGGGCCCTCTGGTGAGCCGGGGCGGGGGTAGGCCGCGCGGGGGGGGACCGGGCCGGGAGCGGGCCTGCCCCGGCGAGGCCGGGGAGGGCGGCTCTGGCAGCAGCCCAGCGGCGGTGGGGGCGCTGCTCCTCCGGCCTCCGGCGGTGCCAGCGACGTGTGGCTGCTTGCGAGCCTCCGGGGCCGACGGCCGCCCCCTCCACGGTGCCTACGGTCCGTATCCCTGCAGCGAAGCTTCGCCCTGTCACGCCATGTGATGTGCTTAGCCAGGAGTAACCCTGCTGTTTTCCACCGACAAGCATAAACAGGCCCCTCCCTGAGGGGAGAAAGCGCCAAGAGCTTGGGCAGAATTTGCCCCACGATAATAAAATGCAGTTGGGCCCAACTGGAGGCTCGCCCAGGCACGTTTCTGGTTAATTTTTGCATCCGTGCTGTATCGGTTCACTTCACCCCATCATCGCAGTCTGTAAGTCCCGTGGCCTCCTGCAGCGGCAGGCTGCTGTCTGGTGTTTTATTTAAGCGCTTCTGCTCATTAATCTTTTTTTCTGGAGGGTGCTGATTTTTCATGCGAAGGCCAAAGCTGCTTGGTTTGGGCATGAGCGTGTTCCCCCTGCCCTGCCTTCCCTTCTCTGCCTCTCGGGCAGGGCAGCAGCACAGGGAGCCAGGAGAGTGAGTGGCAGAGCCCAGCTGTGGATGGGAATGAAAAACATCCTGTTTGTTTGCATAAACAGTGAGTCAGTTTTACTGGCAAAAAAAAAGCTTTCAGCCAGCAGCTTTCCCAGCAGAAAAGGTCAAAACTGGCCAGGGAAAGAGATAGATGTTGGTTGCAGATGAAATAGGGACAGACTCTGAAGTCAGAGAAGGGGAAAGTATGTGACCAAACAGCCTTTGAAGTCATTCTGAGGAGGCCACTTACATTCTGCTCCTTCATCCACGTGATTATCAGAGGCATATATGGTAGCCGGGTACTTAATGGTTTTGGCCTCATCTACCAGCTGGAAAGGCCTGAATGCAAAGCTTTGAAGTTAGCGGGAGGGGGAGAGGCGTGCCATGAGATGGCAGGGGTGGCAGACAATGATGGCTAAGGGACTGTGCATAAAAAGGTCAAGAGGAACAAAAGAGTGCCCAGAATATGGGGCGGCAGAGAGAGATTGAAATATCACGGAGGGGGAGGAATTATTTACAGTCCCACGGAGGATTCAGCCAGCATCCTTCAACTGCAATCCATAAATGAGGCAGAATAGGAGGAAATTCTTCCAGAGCTGACGTGTTAAGCTACAGAATTGTTATCCCATGAGAACGGATAAAAAAGTTGTTGTTTAGGTTGTTATAAGTCCTGTAAGCTCTTGGAGGGCATGCGGCTTTCATTCTGTGCTGCCCAGTGAGACAGGTCTCTCTTCCAAGTCCTCTGCCCCTGACTGTGGCTTGGTGGGGAGCACAGCGCTTCCCTGCGCTGCATGGCGAGGTGCTCTCCGACTGACCAGTTTAGTGCTTTTGAGATTAGTTATTGGCAAATACTTGCTGAAGAGGAGCAAGGTAAAATAATGGAGTAGCTCTTCCTTTCTGGAGAGGAGTTTTTGTTAAAGGAGAGAAAGTGAGTGCATTTTCCTGGCAATTGTTTCTGGAGAGACTTAAAAAGAGCTCCTCTGAGCTGGAGGGAAGTGCTGAGGTTCTTGTTTGGAGGAAAGGAGGAATGCAGACAGCCGCTGCTGGCACAAGCGCCACCCTGGGACCTTTGCTGTTGAATCTATATGGAGTGGGGAGATAAACTCTTTGATGGTGGGATTGTTTGTCTACGTGTGAGTAGAATTGTGTGAGCTGGTGTTTGGCTCAAGCCAGTGTGTTGTTGAGAGACATGAAAGGTTTGACGATAGAGTCAAGTGAGCAACTAAACCATTTAAGTGCTAGGCTCTGATTAAACAGGGAGAGGTTTGTGACAGAAGAATGGGCATCTAGAAGCAGGTGCAGAATGTGTTTTGGTGCTACCTGCAGGTAATGCTGGACCTTGTGATGACAAATAGGATGTAAGTTTTCAGGAAGCAGGCTGATTCTCAACCCGTCTTCTGCTACGGCAATCTGTATTTACGTTATCTAGAGCCTCCACCTTGAGGGTTTGGAGGGACTTGTACAAGGGAGCACCAGCCTTGTTTTACAACTGAAGGAGGAGCTCAGGAGCAGGGGAGGAGAGCGCTGGGCAATGGCAGGTAGTCGGCTGTGTGGTGGTGGGCAAAGGCGCCATTTGAGAATGTGCTGTGGTGGGGGTGGGTGTCTGTGGAGTACAATGCTTGCTGCAGTGGCTGGTAGCAGTCAGGTGTTTCTGCTCTGCCGTACGCTGAGCCATATCTGTTTGCTCATCAGGAGCAGTGACTTGCTGCCTTTTTCCTGCCTAACAATTTCTCATTTGATTTCTAGGTTGTTTTCCTCCACCTCCCTGAGACCCCTCTTTCTCCTCAGCATGTCTCTTCTTGGCATTCTCTTGCTGGAGAGGTGGAAGCCCAGGTTCCTGTTTGATTTCTCAGGTACGTGATGAGTAGCACAGTAGCTAGTGACACCATTCTAGTGTTACCAGCTGCTGGGCTATGGCCACAGCCAGTCCTTTCCTGGCTCTCTCACAGGTCATGTAAACTCTGTTCCTGCTGTAACTGCAGGCTTTGGTACTGGTGCTGCCTCTTGCCTATCGGTGTCAGAGTATTAGGATGTATTCTAATATTCTGGGCATGGGGAGGATTCTCCCAGGGCTGAGAAGTTCTGGGAGTAGCTCATTTTGAGAGTGACTAAGGGGGCACAGCTAGCTTGTCAGGGAAGCTGGTGATGGGGATGATGCAGTGTTTCTGCTGTGTCCTTGCTCTCCTGCAAATGTGGTGGCGAAAAGATCATTCCAGGTCTGAGCATATATGGCCAGCTGTGCTGGGGGAAGGAAACAGGGGGGATTGAAGTGCTTTAGTTAAGTGCAGCATGGGCTTATGCCCTGAAGGAGGCAGAGCAGATGAGAGCCACGTCTCCTTGCAGCAGGTAGCAGAGTGGGTGATGAGGTCTGACAGCAGGGACAGTTAGTATATTGTACCTGTACTGAACAGCCTCTGGTCTCCAGCTAATCAGTGGGTCTGATTGCTTGGCTTATCTTTCCCATTTATTGAAGGGTCTTTGCCAACATTAGACACAAAAGCAACAAGAGGAATAGCCTCCTAATGGTGACAGGCGTGGATTGGTTGCTGTCTGCTTTGAGTGCCTCCTTCATTGGAGTTCATTAAATGACGGGACCCAGACCTGCGTACTGCATCTACTGCTGCTGTTCAAAGGCAGCTTGGCGCCCTCCATCCCTGCCCCCCTACTCTAGGGAGGGTTTCTGAATGAAAGCCCCTCTATATGCGTGTTTGTAAGGTGCCCTTTATTTGACCTAAAAGAGTACTGACTTAAAGGGTGCTTTCACAGAAGTCCTGATAAGATTAGATATGTTTCAGCTGTAGTCTTGAAACTGTTTTCTTTGTGTGGTTCTGGTAACTAGGCAGCCAAACTGGACTGGCCAATTTAATTTCCTGCTTATTCGCATTGGTTTTTTAAGGGAATAGTTTAAAGCCAACTCAAAACATCTCACTTGAAACATGTCCAGAAATGCAAAAGCCTGGTGTCCGGTACAGAATGGTGTCATTGATGCAGGTGGGGGTAGAATCGCTTGAGCAAGTACCAGGCCTGTAGAAGTTGTGTTATCACAGAAGAAGTAGGAAATCCATACTGAAATCAGTTTAAATGATACAGAGCAGTGAGGAATAAAAAAAACCCCAAGCCCCCAAAACCAAGACAACACACCAGGGTTAGGCTAATCCTGTGTCATCAGCTCTGCAAGAAGTCAGTGCATATCCTACCAAGCTGCTCCTCAGTGGTGGTCTTCCCCATATCTCACTCCTTGCTGCTTTCCTGCTCCTGACAGCAAAGAACAGGGACACCTTTCTGATGTGCCTGGTTAGGTCACAGCCCTGATTTCCACATGGTCCACTGGACCATGTTTCCTCAGCCTCCACAAGGAAGGAGTGGTGCTGTTGAATTGGCACTGCTGAATACTTAGGGGTTCTTGTGTGGCTCTCGCTTCCCGCTGAAGCAGAGCTCCAGCTTTGTGGCTTTCCTCCTCAGTGCTTCCTGTAAGCCTTTCCTGGAGATTTTGGAAGTAGGTCAGTACCACACCTTCAAGAGTCGGCACGTATATACACAAACCTCAGCTTGTGGCAGTTCTGTATGTCTCGGGTGACTGCTTATAACATCACTTCTGAAGGAATGCTAAAACCTCAGCGTGTATTTTGCAGTTACTCACACACTGTGATCAGGGACGCGCTAACAGCAGCGAGATGCACAACCTTTTTAGGTCCTGTCAGAAGGGACTGCATATTTTCAGCTCCCACGCAGGGTATTTTCTCCATATGTAACCACCTCTACATGGGGTTCCCCTTAAATATTGTTTAAGGACTTAGGAAGCACCTCCACTTTCTCCTGAAATGGGTGTCAAGTAGGGATGCTTTCTATACCATTGTCTGGCAGCTGTGTTTTGGTCAGTGTAGGAGCATGTAGTGTGGAAGAGCTTTAGCAAAGCCTGCATTGCAATTGAATGCTGGTGCTCCTTAAAAAGGGCCTCTGCTTTCTAGCTAAAGTTTACACACAGATGAAGAATGCCTCTTGGGGAAGCGTTGAAAACCTCTAAGAGCCAAGGAATCCATCAGCCATAATTTGTCAGTAGCAACATGTAACCTAAACTCTTGCGCGGCTGACTGGTCTCCCAGAAGAGTCTGGTGTACGTCAAGCGGTTTGTATTAATCCACAATCCGGTGTGAAATGCAGACAAGAAGATTTCAGCCTGTCATTGATGATCTGAGGCCAGCTGTGGGTGTCCTGCTTGCTGGCTTGGTTGTACTGGTGCTAGACAGTATTGCAGCACAGGTTGGAGTTAAGCCTTAGCTAAGTGAATGTGTCCTGTCAGAAATGCTCTAGGTTTTTTGTGGTTGGGCTGTTCCTCCAACTGGTGTAAGACTCCAGTGCTTTGGGATGGACAGCAGGCAGAGTACTCTACTATGGGAAGCAAGGTACTGTTGATTTTAAGGACAGCTTGTGTTTTGCTGGATAGCTGAAATCACATGAACGCTCTGCAGTCTGCTGAAATGTTCTGCAGCTCCCCAAAGCGTCTCTGAAACCTTCAGAAGCAACTGACGAGAATTGTTTCACTCCCTCTGCTGGCATATTTTGGATGCTTGGATTACTGCAGCCAGTCAGAGAGGAGTGGGGTTCCTGTGCCGTCCGCTTACTGTGTTGCTGGCCCATCTGTCCGGCAGAGTACGGCGAGCATCCCAGCACCTCGTTTGGTAGCTGGTACAACCAGTATAGCCAGCCGTCACAGACGGGCCAGTGCCAAATGTAATTTATTTGGTGATTTAGTGCAGGTAGTAAATGAGGCTTTGAGATATAGCTGAATTTCTGTGTGCTGCAATTAAGCAGCTTTAGATTCCTAAGCACAATAACAAAATACAGCAATGGCGGTTGCGTGAGAGAAGCAACCTCCCCGTGGAGGTGGAGCTGCATTCATAATATTCGCTTCGCACCCCGAGCTCCCGTTGTGCGCAGTGCTTGCCAGCCGCTTCAGCCGCCGTGCCGAACAGTCATGGGCAGAGGAGCCGGTGGGCAGCCCAGTCTGAGAGCAGTTGACTCCTCTTGTCAGGCCCAATTACTGGAAATCTGGGTCACGCTCTCAAAGAATTGCCTCCTCCCTGGGTGTGCTCCACCGTGCTGTGCTGTGCGGGCCGGCTGGTGCAGTGCCTACAGCGGTAGGAGGAGTCTAACATACTTGGCCCCACGTCCTGTGACTTGGGAGAACAGTGGCAAGGCTGCTACAAGCAGTTGCTCTCTTCTGTGGCTGGGACTGCAGTCTGAAGTCTCACTGGGTGTTGGCAGTGTGGATGTTCACCTCTTCTGTGTGTTTCCCTGTGGGAGTCGTTGCTGCTCTTGGGCTTTGCATCTGGCTGATGACTCCGGGGAGGATTCAAACCTCTTTTTGCTCACATTGCATTTTTAGCCCATTTCCAACAAGTAGCCTGGACTTTGAACATAAACTGCCAACCTTTGTTTTAGTCCCGTTTATGTGGTGACCCGCAGTGTGGGGCATAGGGTCCTACTGATTTTTAGAACCTCTTGGATGGCCTGAACCAGGCTTGCTGTGGGCCAGACAGCATCAAAGATGTATCTGTCCCTACCAGCTTTAGGACATTAGGCTGATGGGTAGAGGAGGGTAGACCTCAAGGATCCTTTACTGCACGATCAGGGCATATTAAACACAGGAGACTTATAAAGACTATGTTGCTGCAAGAGCTTCAGGTTGAGCCCTGTACGTCCCCAGGCACTAGTCAGCTAGCCAGGACTCCCAAATCCATGGGCAGCCAGGCTCATGAGTTCCAGATGTCACAGAAATATTTGGGGTTTTTTTCCTCTATGTATCTAAAGGCAGAGCATAATCATATGTAACCTCTGCCATTGAAACACCGCTCCTCCCTTCAGTACTGCATGGAGTAAATCCCTGCTTGATCATTACTGGGTTGGGTGCAGAGAGGAATGGGAGAAGGTTTCTGGTGCTCTTATCCAGTCTGCCAGACCTTAGGAGCTTAGTTATATCTGTGCCTGGCACAAAGGGCTGTCAGGGGACATAAGAGAGCCCTAAAATTAGATATTTATACACAAGACTGCTATTTGTTACTTAATTCTGTGGGAAAAGATAGAGACAGCGTGGAGATCTCTGGTATGCACAGCATCCTGCCAGGGACTGTGGTCTGGGCTGGTTGGTGGGAAATGCCGCTGAGACCTGCTGGTGCCATGTTGAGCTCTGAGATGGGAGCTGAAGCTTTGCCCAGCTCAGGGACCATGCTGGCAGCTCTCTGTGAATGACAAGGACTAGGCAGCTGCCCTGGGGGATGGCACTGCCCAGATGCGTGGGACGCCAGGGCTAGCTGTACAATCCCTGCAGCAGAGAGCCCACATGCTAGCGGCAGGGCGCACCTCAGATACGAGTGTCATGCCACATATTTGTCAACACAGGTTGCAAGGTGTGCTGGGGCACCCTGAGACCAGTGCTCTGGCTGCTCCGAGTCTCCACTGAAGCCTACACAGCTCATACTCCAAGCCAGTGAATCCTGCTTGCATGAGAGCACGGAGAAGGTCCCCAGGGTGCATCCCTAGCTAAGGATGATACATCTCCAGCTCTGCTCTGTTCAAGTGGTAAAAATGTCACGTTGTGTTTTTCACTTGGCTGACTAATCTGCTGTGTTCTCTCTACAGCACAGCCATCGGAGGAGCCAGGAGGGGAGAGGTAAGCTCACTGATGTGTTCCTTGGTGAGAGGGGAGAGTGGGCAAGCCTTAATTTAGTGTGGTAATCTCACCTGCCCTTTTTGCTGTTGTCGATAGACTGCATGGCTCCTGCTGTGAAACATTGGTTGTGGTTTCTCCTGCACTGGGAGCTGCTTATCAGCTCAGGAGCCACAGTTTGAGACTCTGGGGAAGGCTAATGTTCTTTCAGTAGCAATAAAGCTCAAGTGCTTCTGATGTTAGGAACTCTTGAGTTTATTCCCTGGATCTATTCTGGACTATTTTAAGAATCCTCCAGAGAGAAGGAAATCCCCAAGACTGACTTTTGCAGGCCATATGTGCTGTCTGTGGTGGTGCAGCTTGCATCCCATGCTTGGCCACGGTTATAGGTCTGAGCACCATACTCTGGCTACCTCAGACTTGGTAGGAGGTCATGTGAGGTCATGGAGGAGGCCATGTGACTAGTTGCACCTCCAGCATTTCAGTCTGCATGGCTTTGAGTAAACCGCTTTGCATCTTGGGCCTGTGGCACGGGGATGCTGTAGCATGGTGTCTGCTGCTGCTGCTTGGCTCAGGTGTCTATTGGCTCTCTTCCTGATTAAAGGAAAAAAAGTGTCTCCAAATCAAGTGTCTTCCGTAGTTCAGTTGAAGATGCAGTCAATATTGTCAAGCCTTTGGTAGGGATCTTCGCTTCCCACTGCAGCTGTTCCCCCTGCAACAAAACAGACTGTGTTCAAAGATTGTCTTCTTGCTCTTGTCTGTCTCTAGTGAGGGGGTGACTTCAGGGGCACAACCTCACCTGCTCAGTGTCCCTGAGCTGTGCCACTGTCTGGCAGAGAGTTGGGTCACCTTCAGGCTGTACCTGCAGGAACTGCTACAGTACAAGAGGCAAAATCCTGCCAAGGTAAGCTGGAGATACCTACTCTTCTCTGCAGGGGCTTTTGTTTCCATTACTAGTGGCCTAGGAGATGCAATAATGTCAAATCAGTATTTTTACATTTGCTATCCCTGTTTAACATTTGCTGTTTGTTCCTTTCAGACTTCGTGCCATGGGAAGCTTAAATAACGAGTAATTTGCTTCCAGTATTTGTAAACTGGAGCTGAGCTTAACCCCTTCTGTGAATGGCTAGCTATACTTAGTTTCATTTCTTAGCACGCAAAGGAAGCTTTTAGATTGGCAGTGGGGAGAAAAAAGGGGGGCGTACAGTCTCTGCCCCTTTCACAGGCTCTGTTCAGCCCTTTAAGCTGGTCCTACCTATTTTGCTAGCCAAGATTATAGCTAGCCAAGTCCAAATGCAGTGGTGTTTCTGAGTGCATGAAAAGACATCGTAAACCATGTTCTGATGGCTGTGACGTGTTTGTTTGGAAAGGGTTTGTAGACAGGAGTTGCCTCAGCATCGCAAACAGTAGGACAGACCAGCCGGTGGGATTGTATCAGGCTTGCTGGGTCCAGTGTGCCGAAAGGAGTGGGTTTCTATCACTGCTGATTCCTCCTCTTCTGTTAAAACACTGTCCCAACTACAGGGAGTAGACCAGGACCAAGATGCCCATAAAGTGTGAATTCATTGGGAGCAAAGCCCTTAGTGGGCCCCAGCTTTTGTAGACCCTTTCCTTTATGAATGAAACTCCTCATTGCTGGATTTAGTTGATATTTGAACCCATGCCTTGGCTTGCAGGGTGTCTGTTCTCACTTCTCCCCCTCCCCAGGAGAATGTAGGACAAGCCCTCAGGGCTGCACCATTATACTTCCACTCTTTCCAGAGGAGGAAGGCCCTGGTCTGGTGGGAGCATGGGTTCTGCTAATGCTTCTGCCAGCTGGTTTATTGTGAAGCAGTGGCACAGCATCTGGTGACTCTAACAGCTTCCTGTCTCTGTCGGGACAGCACAGGCTTCTCTTAAAGTGCTGGGCTCTGCAGGGGAGATGTACTCTAAAATGGCAGTTTGCAATACCCCATCCTAGCGTCAGGGAACATCATTTACTTCATAAAGAACTGTCCAAAAAAGTATTGATGCATTTTATTGGGGTCTTGGGTTACCTTGGTCTTCCTGCGCTTGAACCTCTAATGCTTACAGCTTAACCCAACCAAGCTGTCTGAGTTGTGACTGTCGGCATCTGTGAATGTACTCAGTGCAAAGCTGGTGTACTGACTTTGTTAGGAGCATCCCTCATTTTGCTCTAACTGGGTTTCCTGCACTGGTTGCATAGGTGTATCTCTGCCTCTTGTCACTTCTGTTTGTTCCTCTCTCTTCCTTCAGTTCTGCATGAGTGTCTGTTCAGGCTGCCTGATTCTGGCTGTAGTTGGACACTATGTTCCAGGCATAATGATCTCCTACATCATTTGTGAGTATAAGCAGCTCTCTTCTCTGACTTAAGCTGAAACATGACCTAACTGTGGTATTGATATGCTGGTAGAAGCATATTTGTGGTTTTCTTGAGGGGATCTGTGCTAGATTATTAATCAATACAGGCAATGTGCTCCGGGTAGTCTCTTGCTTTAGGTGCGTGCATGCAGTTACAACTGCAGAGTCAGGAGAGGGAGCCGTCGCTAAAACATTGCTTTCCTCTTCTACCCACGGCTGGGGCTGTGCTGGTGAGGTCCCAGAGAAGCAGAAACCTGCAGTCTCTGCAGTGAGCAAATCCATACGGAGAGAGTTGTTAAAGAAGCTGCATGTTTAGCAAAGACGACCTTTTTCACTGCATCCTGAGTCCCTGCTAACTCTGAAGGCTATTCAGGTGGTCTGCTGCTAGCGCATCTACATATGAGCTCTATGCTGTTACCCTTATAAAAGTTCTGGTGATTTTGAGTTTTAATAACCTCGTTTCAGGGCCTCTATTGCATGTTGGGGCTGGGATGCAGTGGCTGAAGGGGAGGGCTTACACTTCATCTTAACATGAATCTGTATCCTAACAGAGATCTGTTAGGAAAACCTGGTTAATCGAGCAGCTTTGGAATAAGTAAGAATAGCCATGGATGAGGATTTAGGCAGAGTCAGATGGGAAAGCAAATGCCATTCAACCGCGCTTCCCTCGGTGCAGAGTTTCTTGCTGGTGCCCTGTAAAGGGCTGCGTTGTGCTTGGTCTGTCTCTCACACTCCCCACGTCCTGTGTTTGCAGTGCTCAGCATTCTGCTCTGGCCTCTGGTGGTCTACCATGAGCTGATCCAGAGGATGTACACACGTTTGGAGCCTGTCCTGATGAAACTGGACTACAGTATGAAGGCAGAGACGCTGCACCACAAGCATGAGAAGAAGAGTAAGGACGTGACTTCGCTCTGACTTTTTCTGGTGCAGTACTCACAGGGTGGAGCCCTAGCAAAGGGACAATGGGAGAGCATGTCTGCCAACACTGTGTGGTGAAAGGCTGCAGCAGAGCAGGGGAAAACAGACTGAAACTTGAGGGTTATGGGGAGAGCAACTGGGCAGGTGATCCTGGGAATAGCAAATGAGAGCAACAGATTACAGTTTTCTCTGGGAACCCTGGGCTTCTGGGAAACTTGTTCCGTTTCACAGGGTAGTAGAAGTAGTGGGAAGGTGATGTATAGAGGCATAAAATTCCTTCAGTCTCACGTAAAGCCTTTCTTCTCTTTCTCATAGAGCGACAAGGGAAGAGTGAGCCTGCAGCAGGTGATGAGCCAACAGCGGAGACAGAGAGTGAGAGTGAGGCAGAACTGTCGGGCTTCTCCCCAGTGGTAAGAGCACAAAGAGGTGTGCAGGGACCAAGCCCTCCTCTCTGGTCTATAGCAGCTTGAGAGCCAAGGGGTGGTCTGAGTGCAGCTGCATTGATAATGAACAGCAGAGCAACAAGTCACTTCTTTGCAGAATCCCAAGGGGAGCAGGGTTTTAGTTTGATGAAAGCCGTTATCTCCAATCTGGGTATTCAGAATTCAACACCACAGGGCTAGTGATGCAGCAGCAGGACAGGGTGAGCCATGCTCCAGCCTCCTGCTGACCTGCAGAATTGCTTTGATGGTTATGCTTCATGCTCAGAGAATGTGAGTATCTCCTAAAGAAACCAGCTGTCCTGGTGTAATGTGCAGAGGCTCCTCACCCCTGGAAAAGGGAGATCAGCAGCACTGGTGTCTCTTATGCAGTTCCCTGCTCTCAGTCAGACTGGGTGGGACCTTTCTATATGTGTACCACAGAAACGGACCAAGTATCTTCCTTTACAGGAGCTCTGGGCATGTGGCTAGGCTGTGAGATGGGAAGCTTCAGCTTCCAAAGAATTGCAGATACTTGAACTGCTGCTACTTGTAGAAGGCTTCATGGGGCCCAGCATGACTGCAAAAGGGAAAGGAGTGTTTTGCTCCTTGTTGATCCCAGGAGAGGAGGAAGGATCAAAGCCTTCTGAGACTCCTACAGACTGGTCTCATCTTATGCTGGCTCTTTCGGGTTCTCCACTGAGAGCAGGCAAATCTTCAGGCAGTGAATTATTGCAGGAAAGCCAGTGAGCTGAGACTGTCTTTCCCTGGCAGTGCAGTGAGCATTTTCCCCAGCCCCCTCCTGCTTTCATACTGTCCCTGTGCAGAGTCTCTCCAGCAAAGGACTTCTGCCTGGAAGCTCTGGTTTGTGCAGAGGTGCCGTAGGCAGCACTGGGAGTCAGACACCCAGGAATTTGTCCCTCTGCCTTCATCCCATGCAGGTGGATGTGAAAAAGACTGCCCTGGCACTGTCAATCACAGATTCTGAGCTCTCTGATGAGGAGGCTTCCATCCTGGAGAGCGGGGGCTTTTCTGTCTCAAGGGCTACCACCCCACAGCTGACGGATGTTTCTGAAGGTACGTGATGGGACACTTCGCTGCCTTCCTGACCCTGAGTGGTTTGTCCCAGAAAAACTCTCTCCAAACACAGAGAGAGAACCTAGCTATTTGCAGGGGGAAGAGCATTAAAAGGAGGAAGCAGTAGTTGCAGCACAGCACTGATTACTGCCCCTCAAGACAACGTTCTCTTGTCACTCCAGCAAGGGAGCAAGGCCATCCACAAAGTCCTGCGGAAATAATTGCATGGTGTAGTCACACGCCCATATATGATGCTGGGTGAAACAGGTCAGACGCACCACCTCATCAGACTTACAAGGTCAGGGAAGGACTGGTTAGTGTCAAGGAATGTGAAGGTAACCACTCGGATGTGGTCACCTCAGTGTCTGCGGAGGAAGAGGCAGGTGACTTGCTGTGAGCACAATTTCCCTGACCCTGTGGATTTTAGTGGAGGGCTCTGGATGCAGAGCATGAGCTGGAGAAGGAAGGCTGCTCTGAGCACAGAGCGCACAGAACAGGATGAGAAAAGGGACACTTCACGTGAGTCGTGCCACTGGGAGAAGGGAATAACTGCAGACCCCTTCCTGCTGTGCTCCCAGAGCCAGGAGGATGGCTAAAAGCGAGCCCTGGTGTGTCAGCTGCGGGGAGGTGGGTGGGAGGTGTCAGCACCCTGGGTCGAGGTGAGGGGACCCACGCCTTAATGCTGGTGCCTTTCAGACCTGGATCAGCAGAGCCTGCACAGCGAGCCGGAGGAGTCATTTTCCAAGGACCTGGCAGAGTTTCCCTCCGTGGAAGAATATCATTCCAGAGACCTGGGACCACAGAGTGATGAAGATGCGTTTGGTGTGCCTCTGGGTCCCGAGCTTGCCCACGCTGCCCGCGAGCTGGACTCGGCAGAGGAGGCGGCCGCAGACTCTGACCTCTCCATCCTTCGCCTAGCGTCTCCTCTCCATTTTGTAAATACGCACTTCAACGGGAGCGGGCAAGCGGCAGGAGGCAACGCAGAGCCAAAGACTGTCCCTGCCCCGGGCCTGGGCATCTGCATTGACACACTGAGCGAGGAGATTGTCACCACTGCCATTACCACGGCAGTGCAGAACACCCTCTCTGCCCTGCTGCGGTCCTCCGAGGCCAGCGAGGGGCCATCCCTTTCCGAGTTTCTGCCCACCGAGCCCGAAGAGAAACTGAGCTTCCAAGCACAGCTGTCAGAAACCGAAGTGGTGGAGACGGAGACAGCAGCTTCACCAGAGGATGAGGAGGAAGCAGATGACTTTGAGCTACTGGATCAGGGGGAGCTGGAGCAAATGGATGTAGAGCTGGGGCTTGGAGAGGAGCAGGAGGCACAAGAGTCTCCTGCTGCTCCGGCTCCCCCCTCTCCCACACTTGCTGAGCTGCCAAAGCAAGGAGATGAGGAGGAGGAGGCAGTGATGACAGCAGCATCTATGTCTTAGGTCTTCTTCATGCACCCCCTTTTCCTCCATCGTCACTGGAAAGAAGGAAGAACTCAGGCGGTGAACGTGCAGTGGGTTTTTAGATGTTTGTGTTGACTGGGATGGAAATGCGTCAGTGTTAATGTGCTGTGTCTGGAATAACAAATCCTTTCCATCCTTCTAGAGCCCGGCCTTCGCCGGCTGAGCGGGAGATGCCCCTGCCCTGCGGCTGGGGAGGAGCCGGCTCCTAGAAGCCTTATGCCACAATCGAAACACCAACCCCGGCAAACGCTTCCTAGTAATGGTGCAGTATTTTGGTCTGTCTTCTGTTTGTCTTTCGTTTTGCACGCAGAGTACCGAGCTAGCTGTAGCTGCTGCTAATACCCACATCCCCGGTAGGACATATGCAATTTTATTTTATTGGGTTTTTAAATGGCTAAAAGTGTAAATAATTTTAACTTTCATTGGTTTCGTTTGGGGGGAGGGATGGGGTGCACAGTCAAAAGTGGCTCTCAGGGGCGAGGGGAGGATAAGGGGTCTTTGGAGGGGAGGGTGGCAGTAAGGGGACAAAAGCAGACGGGCACTGTGCAGCGAGGAGACCCCTTCTGCGAACCGTTCCCATCTCTCATGTCACTGCTGGAACAGGGTGTTGGGTGATACCTGGGTTTTTTCCCCTGATTTGAGTTCTGCTACTGGGTGGCTGTGGAGGTTTTGGTTTTTTTTTTTTTGCAATCAATGAAATTCGCTCCTGGCCCTGTTCAGTACTCCGGTTTCTTCCTGCCGCGGCCTCCCCGGGGCACCTCTCGCCATCCACGCCGCCGACCCTGCCGGCGTGCCTGGCTGTGCTCGGTCAGCAGCATGGCCTGAAGGCTTTGAAGTGGCTTGAGGGGAGCCAGGAGCTCTGCCATGCAGCGGAGGGTGGGTGGGCTGGGGCGGGGGCGGGGGACGGGGGGAGGAGGATGGAGGGAAACCCCCCGAGTTTTGGCTGTCCTGCGTGGGCAGCCTCGGAGTCCCGGGGGGCGTGGCTGAGGGTGGTCCCGCCGGGGGGGCGTGGCTGAGGGAGGCTCCGCCCCACGCGGCGTCGTGCCGGAAGCGGAAGTGGGCGCGGTGCGGAGCCGCTGCCGGTGCCGGTGCGGGGCCGCCATGGAGTTCCCGGACCTGGGCGCCCACTGCTCCTGGCCTGCCTGCCAGCGCCTGGGTGAGGGCCGGAACGGCGGGGATGGGGGAACCGGGCGGCCGGGCCCCGCTCCCGCGCCGCCCCGGCGGCCGCAGGCCCGGGCCTAGCGGCGCGGAGCGGCCCGCACGGCCTCGGCGGAGCTCGGTGCGGCGGAGGGCGGGTCGCGCTGCCCTTGGCAGAGGGGTGCGGGGCGGCCGCGGTCTCCGGTCCTTCCCTTCGCCCGTGGTGTCCCCCCCTCCCCACCAGGGCGGAGCTGGCCGCTGGTGCCGGGGCTCTTACCGGCGGGATGGCGGCGCAGGCAGCAGGGCAGGGAGCAGGCAGGCACCCCGGGCGGCGGGACATGGCGGTGCGCCCAGCGGTCCCCTCCTTTCTCCCTCTCTCCTTCCCCCGGGGCCCACGGCGGCGGCTCCCCGGGTGGGTGAGCCCCAGTGGCGGCATCGTTCGCCGTCGGCTTGAGGCCGGCAGCCCCCGGGGAGCCCGGTGGGATTTCAGGGTGCTACTCCTGAACCCGGGGAGGGCACGTTTTGAGGACGAGCCCTAAGCATTCCTGAAGACATAGCTACGGACCCGCAGCCTTTGTGCTCCCGTGCGGGAGCTGGCGGGAGAGGGGAGCGGTCCCGGCTTCCCCGGGGTCGGGGGGCCCCCGAGCCGCAGGCAGGCACGCTGACGTCTCCCCGCTCTCTGCCCGCTGCGTCTCCCTGCTCCCAGACTTCCTCCCCCTGAAGTGCGACGCCTGCGAACAGATCTTCTGCACTGACCACATTGCTTATGCCCAGCACGACTGCACCTCTGCCTACAAGAAGGTGAGTGTGGAGAGGAGGTCTAACCCAGCCTCGTGCACAGAGCTGCTGAGCGTTCCCAGCCAGTGATCGGAATAATCTGTGACTTCTTTGGTCACTTGGGCAGTCCCCCTTGGGATGTGCCCTGAGTCCGGAGGTGTCCCTGAAAGCCAGGATCTGGATCTCAGTGCCACAAAGTTCCAGCCCAGCCTCTGCTGCTAGGTGAAATGGTTTAGGCATCTCCCAGCCCTGCTGTCTTCCATCTCTAGAGTGTCTGTCCATGCCTGTTGCAGCTGCTGGGTCAGAAACAGCAAGCTCTTTGGAGGGTGGTGAGCAGGATCTCAAACCGCAGGTGACTCTGGAAGCCACTGCAGGCAGATCCTGAAAGGGAGGGATATGGCCGTGCAGCACTTGAGGTTGCCCAGCTTCGTGCTCTCGGCCCCCTTTTCTTGTCTCTGCAGGATGTGCAGGTCCCCGTGTGTCCCCTCTGCAACACCCCGGTCCCCGTGAGGCGGGGGGAGATGCCCGATGTCGTGGTGGGTGAGCACATTGACCGTGACTGCAAGTCCGACCCCGCACAGCGCAAGCGCAAGGTAGGAACCCAGTGCTCTCTATCTCGCCGCTGAGCTCTGCTGGGTCCCTGCCAAAGCCTTGGGGTGGTATGAAAACAACACACAACTCTGCTCTGCCCGGTGCTCTTTGTTTACACCGGCCAAGGGCAGGAAGGGCTGGCGAGCTGGAGGCATACTGTGCTGGAGGCGTACACAAAGCCCCTGCAGGGCTTTGTGGTGTCAGTCTGGGGCTGAGATAGCGATAGGGTGGGGCTCAGCAGCCGTGTGGGACATGAGGAAAGGCAGGATGATGATGGGAAACTGCACGCTGCCATTAGGAAAATGCAATCAGCAATTAGCTGCCCCTTCTTGCCAGGAGAGGAAATTGCTGCAGGGAGCTGGCCCTGCAGGAATCCAGCCCAGCAGCAGCTGGAGGGCTCTGGGCTGTCCCTAACACCCTGGCAGGGCAGGCAGGAGTCCTTGGGCAAGTCAGTCTGTCCTGCTCTGCGTTCTGTGATCATGGAGACCCTTGTCTATGGAGGCTGAAGCACTAGTGAATTACTAATAAAACTATCTAAAGAAAACTAGTAGTCAGAGACAAACTCCAGAGCCGCACAGAAGTGGCATTGGGAGAGAAAGCTGGCCAGTGCCCAGGGCCTGGCATGGAGGGAGGGGACAGCCCCAGGCCTGCCGGGTGTGTTTCTTTCCACCACCACAGTGTTGTCTTTCAGATATTCACCAACAAGTGTTTGAAGCCGGGCTGCAAGCAGAAGGAGATGATGAAGGTGATCTGTGACCAGTGTCACAAGAACTACTGCCTCAAGCACCGGCACCCCCTGGACCACGACTGCAGTGGGGCAGGGCGTCCCCTCTCCAAAGCAGGGTGAGGGCCTGGGGACAGATGGGCTGGCAGGGACGGGGCTGTGCTGTCAGAGGGGTGACAGGGAAGAAGTTGAGCTCCTCCCGGCCCATTGTCTGGGACTGCTGCATTCTCACACTCCCTGCCCTGTGTGCCGGGGTGTCCTCCAGCTGCGTTCAGGTTTGTAGAGTCAGCACAGCTGTACATGTAGTCTCTCCTTGCAGCAAAAGCCGATGGTACTGCCCGCAGGCTGTTTTGTTGTTGCTTCTCTGCCCAGTCCCTTATTTTGTAGCAGAAGATTTCTGCCTATCCTGGCACAGTGTTTTGAGGAAAGAATTAGCACTTGAAACTCTTGGGCATGGCTGAGCCACGACATGGGAGGATGAGAGGGAGATGGATGCCAGGGAGGTGTCTTACCCAGCTTCACATCCCTGGGTGTTCAGTGCCCAGGGATGGCCCACGATGGTAAAGCATTTGCGTCCTGTCTGTCCTAGGCACGCTGCAGTTGTGAGAGCCCAGGCATCCTCCTCCAAAACGGTTGCCCCATCGAGCAGTGGAGCTGCCTGGCCAGCCAACAGCCCCTCTTCTCCAGCCTCTGCCAGGTATGGTGACAGCCCGACTTGTATTTCTGAGGTGGGCATGACCAGGCCCAGCTTGGCTCCCTGTGGGATGCAGGAGTGACAGCTTCGTGCTTCTTGTGCATCAGCAGGGCTGTGTACTCATACCAGGGCTCCCTGCCTTGATAACAACCCAACTCCTCTTCTGTTTGCAGAGGAGGCAGAGCAGCTGTGTCGCAGACTCCCAGCACCTCCCCTCCAGCTGTTATGCTGCAGAATGGGCTGGTGAGTGGTCTGGCCTGGGCATTTTGGGTGGGTTTGGGTGGTTCCTGTGCTCTGGGGAACTACTGCAGCAACTGCTTTGTAACCCGTGCTCTGTAGGTGACTGTGGTGCTCCCCAGGTGGGCCTTCCCTGGCAAACGGGGATCCCAAACACTCAGTGGGGCATCAGTTTGCTCTGCTGCCTGGGAATGGCAGCTCTTGGCTGCGCTTGGTGCTCAGCTTTCCCCAGAGGGACAACGTGTGCTGGCTGTTTTCCCTGGGTGTTGTCTTTCTGTTCTGCAAGCCAAGGGCAGAGAAGGAGGTTGGAAGCTGCTCCCTGCTGGTATTCTTAGCATGGTCCCTGCACTGGTAGGCAGGGCTGCACTCCCTCAGGCACAGGGAGAGAGAGCTGCAGGTCTGTCCTGAGCCCAAGGCCTTCGCCTTGGCCGTATCTGGCCTTGGAGAGGGGAGGTGCACCCACCCTTGTCCAGGCAAGACTGTGCCTACTGTGTGTCCCTCAGGGCTGCCTCCTGCCACCTCAGCCAAGCTGGTGACGAGATGTTTTGTTTCAGAGTGAGGAAGAGGCACTGCAGCGAGCTCTGGAGATGTCCCTGGCAGAGTCAGCACACAGCTCGGCACATCCACCCAGGTACGGTCCAGGGACATGTGGTGTCATATCCCAAGCCTACATGTGAGAGGTGCCTGGGGCAGAGTCACGTGGCTCCAGGATGACATTCCTCTCATCATGTGGTTCCGGATGATGCTTCTGTGCGGCTGATGGGAGCGGGGGAAGAAGAGTCCAGAGCCATCTCAGAGCTCCATTCAGCAAGCAAGCCCTCTGGGTGCTGGGAGGGAACAGTGACTGACAGCACAGCGCAGGGTAAACCATTGTCCGACCACTTGTCAGCTAATGAGCATGGCTAGAGCGTGACAGAGGTGGAATAGGGCTGTTCACAGAGGACACCTGGGAGCCCACGTCCTTGGGCACGTTGCCTGGTGCTGCTAAAAGCACTGTCTGACAGACTGGAGTTAATAGGGTTCTCCTTGGCCCAGGGGGCTGGCTGCCAGCCCCAGCTGGATCATCTGGTCCCTCCCCAGCCCCTGCCTTGTTCAGGGTGATCCTCAGTTGCTCCCTGCCCTTAGCTGTCCTGGAGGGTTGCGGTGACAGGAGATCCTGCCACCCCAAAGGGCTCTGAGTGCTGGGCCAGTGAGCCCGGGGGAGGCTGAGGCACACAATGCACCGCTGTCCCCAGCAGCACGCAGGAGGAGGAGGATCTGGCACTGGCCCAGGCGCTGTCAGCGAGCGAAGCCGAGTACCAGCAGTCGCAGCGGCAGGTGAGTGAGGCTGGCTGTAGGCCCTGCGCAGTGGTGGGGTTGATCCCAGCTTGGTTGTGTCATGGTGGGGTCTTCCCTGGGTTCTGCTTCCTTTGGGCTCTGTTTTAGGGTCACTTTTCTCACCAGGAGGGCAGCCCAGCCTGGGGCAGTGGCAGCATCACTGCTGAGCACACAGCCCTGGGGACTTGAGCACTGGATGTGCCCCTTGTAGGACAGAGGAAGAAGCCTGTCTTCCCTTGCTCACTGTGTGCTTCTTCCCATTCCAGGCGCATGGTTCAAAGCCATCAAACTGCAGCATGTCGTAGGCAGGTGAGGCAGGGTGTGCCAGTGGACTTGGGATCCAGCTTGTGCCCTGAGGAGCAGCTCTGGTCTCCTGCGGATGCTGTGGGGTTCTGGCCTGGACACTGACGACAAGAGCCCCTTGCCTGGGACAGTGCATCTCCCTGGGGGCTGTAAGCGAGCCACCAAACGCACACCGACACCTCAGCCCTAGTACCTGTATAAAATCGGTGCAGCAAATTGCTGGCGCTCCTGGAGAGGTGAAGACGGTGTAGGACAAGGCTGAGCACACACTGACCAAAGCAAGCAGCAGCCCAGGGCGTGCACTTAGCCACAGCTGCCGCAGCTGTGTCCCAGCACCACTGGGACTGCAGGGTGAGGGCAGAGCCGGCCTGTGGAGGGGAAGGGCTGCGTAGGGACATCTCTGCATGCTTGGACGTACAGCCAGGATGTATCTGGCTGCTGCAGTAGTGGGGGACTGCATTTCATGCTCTGGGGAGGGCTGTGCCAGCCACTCAGCAAAGAGGAACGGTGGCTAGGACGGTCTCTCACACGGGCATGACACAGCTGAATGCGCAGCCTCCCGGCAGTGTGAAGGCAGCCCCTTCCCCACTCCCCATGCCCTTGGTGCCTCCCTTCCTGTTTGCATGCACAAGAGCACATTGGGCCTTACCTGACTCGCCTAGGGCCCAGGACCCCTCTGAGACTAAATGGAGCTGTGTTTCCTTTCTGGTTTAATTTAACAAGGGCCATTAACTGAAGAGTAACTTCAGGAGTGACGTGATTGTGCCAGTATCGCTCGTGCAGGACTGCAGCTGCTCCTCTGCTGCCCTAAACTATCCCAGGGCTGTTCGATGCTGCTGGGGCAGGAACGCCTCCCTCCTTCCAACTGTGCTGTGGGGGATCCCCTCCTGGGGAGCAGCAGCTCTCAACCCCTTCTTGCAAACACAGCCCTGAGCCTGGAGCCAGCCCTTCCTTGCTGGTGTTTGGAGGTGGGAGCTGATGCCTGGGTGGGGGGCACTTGCCCTGCTGCTCTCTTGCAAGGGGAGCCTGCAGCTGTGCAGAGCAGTGCTGCTTTCCCAGCTGCTCTTGAGCTTTCCTGCTGGCACTGCTCCTGCCTGCAGGGCTGTGCCTTGTTCTGCACGGGGCTGAGTTGCCCCACACTGAACAGCGTACAGCTGAGGGCAAGGGGATCCACTGGCAGCGCCTCCCTGGGCAGGGGGAGGTGGGTTCAGTCTGGGCTGAGGGACTGCTGAGACTTGTCGAAGTGCTGCTTGGGAGAAAAAAAAAGCATAGCACAAGGTGCAGAGGTGCTTGGGGGGAGCAGTCGCTCAGTGTCCAGAGCAGTGCATTGCTGTGGATGGGGGCACAAGGCGGGAGGGCACACGGAGGTGAAGCAGGCACCAGCTGTGCTGCTGCTTCCTTCCTTTGCCCTTGCAGTGCAGCCCCCTGCCACACTCAGCCCTTTGTGCAGGGATGGGGCAGGTGCTGACAGCCCGCTCGACCCCTCGCTCGCCTGAGCCCAGGGAGCTCAAGCCCGTGGCAGGGCTGCTGATCAACCCAAGGGCACAGGCAGCAACCCTGCCTGCCCCTGCCCGGAGCACGACCCGCCCGGGGGGGCGTACTGCAGGCGCGTACCCTGCCCAGAGCACACAGGCACAGAGCTGGGAAGGACCTGGTTTAAGAAACTACACAACAGCAAAACAAACATGTACAAATGTACTGGAGTGTCCAACCCAGCCCCTGCAGCTCCCAGGGGGCCCCAGCCTGCAGATGGCAAAGAGCTCCCTGGTAGCGTGGGGGCCTGGGCCCTGGGTCAGTCAGCAGAGCCCCTGGCCGTGCTCACGGCCCCTTCTTGCTGCCTGGTGGCTTCTCAGTGCGGCGCTCCTTGCTCTCGCCCTCATCCCCGGCCTGCTGCTGCAGCCACATGCCAGCGTACACACCGCCCTTCTGCAGCAGCTCCTCGTGCCTGTGGGGAGAGTGTGGGGGTGCAGGGTCCTGAGCTGGCCCCAGAGCCAGGGAGGGTGGCCCCGTGGGCAGGCAGCACCAAGCCCTGCCTCCATGCTCACCTCCCTCGCTCCACAATACGCCCGTCCTTGAGCACCAGGATCTGGTCTGCGCCCACCACGGTGGAGAGCCTGCAGGGAAAGGCAGGGTGTTATCCTGGCTCAGAGGGGAGGGGGCCCGAGGCAGGGGTTTGCATAATGCAAGGAGCCACAGTCATGGGGGCTGTCACCTCCTGGGCAGGAGGACAGGTCTGCAAGTCCCTCTGCAGAGGGCTGGCGAGCTCGGAGAGCTCAGCACCTCCCAGATCAGCCCTTTCCCCAGTCCCTACCTATGTGCAACAACGATGGTGGTGCGGTAGGTGCAGACCTTGGCCAGGGAGGCCTGGATGTTCCTCTCGGTCTCCGTGTCAAGCGCGGACGTGGCCTGTGGGAGAGGCAGGGCGTAGGGGAGGGACGTGAGTGGCGCAGGCAGCCGCTGGGGCAGGGGCTGCTGCAGAGCAGGGCAAGGCTGGGCTGGGGGCTGCTGCCATTACCTCATCCAGCAGGATGATGCGAGGACCCTTCAGAATGGTGCGTGCGATGGCGACACGCTGCTTCTCCCCCCCGCTCAGCTTCAGCCCCCGCTCCCCGACCTGCGTGTTGTATCCTGCAGGCACAAGGGCAGGAACGTGCTGTGCTGGTGCCTTCCGAGACGGGAATGGGGACCGGGGCTCTGCTGCACGGTGGGTCCTGCTGGGACCACGCAGCCGCCTGGCACAGCCTCAGCCCATCCCTGCCCAGGGGCGAATTTAGCCCTGGAGAGACGGCAGGGAGAGGCAAAGCAAGGCACAGGGTCGCGCACGTGTCCCCATGGGGGATGTCACCCAAGGACAGCTGTGAGCGCAGCTACAAGGTCATGGGGGACCCTGGGACGGCAGGGGAGGGCAACGAGGGGACCGTGGCGGGGGGGGGTCTCACCTTCAGGGAAGGAAAGGATGCGGTCGTGGATGTCAGCAGCCTGGGCTGCCTCCTGCACCTCCTGGTCAGTGGCCAGGACCCGTCCGTAGCGGATGTTGTTGGCAATGGTGTCGTTGAAGAGCACCGTGTCTTGGGGCACCACCCCGATGTGAGCGCGCAGTGATGCCTGCTTCACCTGGGAAAGCAGGGGGTGAGGGCTCAGCCAGACCCACCCCCCCCATGCAAAGATCCCCCCCAAAATCCAATCCTACCCCTGAGCTATAAGCCCAACACTCCACTCCTCGCGCAGTGTCTGCTCCAAGGTCCCCCCCTGGAGCACAGGCTCAGCTGCATCTCCACCCCGTGGGGGGACCCTGCCAGTGCCCCGGCCCTTCCTAGGGAGCCCTGGCCAGTCTCCAGCATTTCAGCCCAGGAGTCCCACAGTCACCCCGCTCCTGGCACAGACACCAGCCTTCAAAGGGGCTGTGTGCCTCACCCCTGCCCAGGGAGACGCCAGTGCCTGCACTGAGCAGTGCTGCAAAGCCCAAAGGAGCTGGTGTCGCCCCCACGCCGGCCCCTGGAAGACTCCCACCCTCACCTGGGAGATGTCCTGCCCGTCGATGCGGATGCAGCCACCCCGCACGTCGTAGAAGCGGAAGAGCAGGCGGATGATGGTGCTCTTCCCTGCGCCCGAAGGTCCCACCTGCACGCGAAGGTAAAGGCACTTGGAGACACCAGAGGCTCCCCGCTGCTGGAGGCCAGGGGCTGGGCAGGGAAGGGCCAGCCCCGTGGGGGTCTGTCCCTCCCACCCCCGTACTTCCCAGCCCCTCTTCCCCCATCCCACCCTCCAGCAGTGAACCCACACCCAAGGTCCCGTTCTCACCAGGGCCAGTGTCTGCCCGGGCATCACAGAGAAGGAGACGTCCTGCAGGATTTCCTTCCTGGGAGAGGGAGATGGAGAGGGGCTCAGGGCCACGTCCCCTGCCCCACGTCCCTGTGCCAGGCCGCACAGCTCAACCTGTCCCACCCTGCCACCCCATGCCCACTGCCCTGTACCCATCCACGTAGCTGAAGTGCACATTCTCAAACTCGATCCGCCCGGCCTCCAAGCGCAGGTTGCCGGCATTCACCGCATCCTTCACCTGCCGAAGGGTGAGACACGGCGTCAGAGCCAGCCCCTCCCAGGGCAGGACCACGGCGCCGTGCCAGGGAGCAGGGTCCGGGAAGTGGCACCCACCTCCTGCTCCTCGTGGAAAAGCTCGAACATGTTCTCCATGTCCACAAAGGAATTCTGGATCATCCTGGAACAGGACAAAGACCAGAGGGAAGGGTTTGGGGGTGCACATCGCAACCCAGGCGCCCATGGGGAGGGGGACCCCAGGCACCCCCACAGCTCCCAGCATTACCTGTAGTAAGTCCCGAACCAGTTGAGCGGTGTGTAGAGCTGGATGATGTAAGTACCGAAGAGGACAAAGTCCCCCACCTGGAAGGGACAGGGGAGAGGTGCCCATCACCACCAGCCCTGGGGCCCCACCCCGGGCAGGGGCTGCCCAGGCTGGCACCAGCCTTACCTGCAGCTTGTTTTCGGTGACGAAGTAGGCGCAGAGCAGGGACCCCGCCAGCAGCCCCAGGCCGATGACCATGTTCTGGGTCTGGTTGAGGAGGCCCAACGAGGCACTGACCTTCCACTCCGAGACCTGGAAGAGGCAAGGTCCTCCAGGATGCTGCCACCTCCAAACCTCACCACAGTGAGCTCCATCCTCTGCCCAGATGCCCAGGAGGCTTGGCTCCTTCCCCCTAAACTCCCCCACTGCTGCTGAGTGCGCTGTACCTGGTACTTGACGATGGCATTGTTGAAGCGGTTCACCTCGTAGCTCTCTGCGTTGTAGTACTTCACCTGCAGGACGGAGCCGGGGTCAGGGCCAGATCAGCCCCCCAGTGACAGGCAGTACTCAGCAACCCCCCACCACCTATGGTACCGTCTCAAAATTGAGGAGCGAGTCCACGGCCCGGGACTTGGCCTCGTTGTCCCGCGTGTTCATGTCCCGCCGGTACTTGGTCCGCCACTCGCTGATGAAGATGGTCAGAGCTGCGGGCAGGAGGGAGCTGCGTCAGCAGGTGCCCACTGCCCCACAGCCCAGCACGGCACCCCTGCACCCCGACCTCCCACTCACTCAGGTAGAGGCTCATACACACGAAGATGATGAGACCAAACCAGGCGCTGAAGGCCGAGGTGAAGTAAATGATGCCGATGACGATGTCCGCAATGGTGGGGATGATGCTGAAGACAATGTAGCTGGGGGTCGAGAAGGGGGATGGCGCATCAGCCCAGCCTGGTGGGGCTGCCCGGCCACCCTCTGCCCACCGCGGGTGCGCTCTGACCTGAGCAGACTGTTGATGCTGCTGGTGCCCCGGTCCACGCTGCGCAGGACCTCGCCGGTGCGACGCCCCAGGTGCCAGCGCAGGGACAGGCCATGCAGGTGGGCGAAGAGCTGCACCTGCACCTGCCGGTTGGTGAACTGCTGCACCCACACCCACAGGAAGGTGCGCAGGTTGCTCACGAATCCGGTGGAGCCTGTGGGACACCACGGGACGGTCAGTGGGGACCAGTGCCACCAGGGCATGCAGCTAGCTCAGAAAGCCCAGCAGGGAAAGTGGGATTTGGGATGGGGCCCCCTCACTGTCCCCAAGCTGGGACCAGCCTGGGCTGCTGCTCCCAAGAGAGAGCAGCAGTGATCGGGGCACAAGGGCATCTCCCAGCCCCAGCACAATGTGCTCCGTGCGGTCTCTTCCCAGCGCCCCATCCTTCCCAGCGGTCCTTACCAGCACCTCCACCCTGCAGGAACTTCAGCCCCACGTAGATGCAGACAGTCCAGACCAGGGTGCGCCAGGGAACACCCTCCGTCAGCTCATTCACTGAGGAGAGGGTGGCAAGGGTCAGGGCAGAGGGGCACAGAGCATTGCTGGGTGCCCCATGGGAACCAGCCCCAGCACCCAGCACTGGTCCCTGACCCCCTGGACCCTGCTCCTGCCAGGTCTCTGCAGCCCCGCAGGTCACTCGCGACACCCCCGAGCATTTGGTGAGGCCGTGGGCAGCCCCACACGCCAAGCTCCAGGCGCCTCACCAATGTTCTTGTAGTAGATGGGGACAAAGACGTTGATGGCCCGCTCCAGCCCCATGAGTGCCATGCAGAACAGCACCAGCCCCTGCAGTAGGTAGTTGCCCCTTGGCCACATGTATGGCACCAGCAGCCGCAGCTTCCTCCGGAAATCCTTCCAGGTGGAAGCGGTCCTGCCGGCGTCAGACAGGAGCGGCTGGGGGAGAGCAGAGCGAGGGGTCAGTGCCCCGGCACCCCAGCCCAGCTGGCAACAGCCCTGGGGAACACCCCACCAAGAACACCAGCCCCATGCTCTGAGGGTCCCCACTCCGTCCTCCCAGCAGGGCCACATCCTGCTGAGAGCAGGCAGGGAGCTTGGGCACCCCTAAACCTTGTTCCTCCCTGGTCTCCTGAAGATGCTGATCTCAGGGCAGCTGTATTTCCATTTTCTCCCCAGCTCCTCCCTGGCCTTGTCTCCAAACTGCTCCAGCCCCAGGACTCACCTGGCTGTTCTCCACATCCCGCTCCTCCTCGTTGACCAGCAGCATGTAGGGCTTGCGGGGCAGCCCTGGGGCCTTCAGGCCCAGGATGAAGAGCATGAATGTACAGAGGTAACGCAGCAGCCAGAAGCCAAACTGCACCTGAACAGAGAGCGGGGGTGTCAGCGCCGCAGCCAGACCTCAGCACGGCCTGGCCGGGCGTGGGATGGGTATGAGCTGAGAAAGGCAAGGAGTGGGGCATGGGGATGGGGTGCAGTGCAGCCAGGGGAGAGGGGACACCCCACGTGGCTCAGCAGGACCCTCTGGCTGAGCACAGCACTTCAGGCAGCACCCAGACCCCTTCTGTCCTCCCTGCTGTGTCTGGCTCTGTGCCCTCCGGCTTGGGGTGCGCCTACCCTGGGGGGAGCTGGGGGTAAAGGGCTGTGGGGAGCAGGCAGACACCCCCCCGCCTCTGCGCCTGGGTCTGGGCCAGGCCAAAACGGGAGCTGAGCCGGATAGGGGCATGGAGAGATGTGCGATAGCTGGGCTCGGGGCCGAGACGTGCGGCCGGTGCATGGGTGCAACCTGGGAGCGTGCACACCCTCAGCATGGCAGGGCCCGGCATGCACGCCCCACCCCAGCACTGCAATGCCGCAACATCCCCCACAAAGGGCCCCGTTCCCCTTCCCTGCCCACAGCCCCACAGCCCACCTTCTGGTTGGTGTCCTCCAGCCCCCACCACCACAGCGGGCTCCTCCAGCACACCAGGGTCAGGTTCTCTGCAGCAAAGGCCAGCGCCCAGAAGAGAAGGAGGACGGTGCCATGGCCCCTTGTCCGGTCGTGTGCCAGCACCCGTGTATGCTCCAGCTGCAGGAGGGCAACGGCACAGCCCCAGCTGAGGGCCCAGAGGCAGGCGTGCAGCAACATGTACCCATAGAGGCGTCCCGGCCCCCCTGCTTGCCACAGCAGCCCGCCGAAGGGCTGCAGGGCCAGGAGCAGGGACAGCAGGACCTGGCCGTGGTAGAGGCGGGAGCGGGGGATGTACTTGGGCTCCATGGCACGGCCGAAGCGGACATAGCAGGCGTACTGCAGGGCGCCCAGCAGCAGGCAGACGCTCAGCAGCACGGCCGGCACCAGTGTGAAGAAGAAGCAGGGCTGGAAGCCCTGCTGGACCCAGGCCCGGGCGATGGAGCTGTTGCCCTCACAGTAGCCCCCCAGCACTGCCATCCTGGCAGGTCACTGCCTGCAGAGAGAAGAGGGGCTGGAGCAAGGGCTAAGTAAGGATGGGCTGTTGGGTACGGCTGGAACGAGGGACCCGTGGTGGGATGGCATGGCCAGGTAGAGGGGGGCCACTCATGGGGACAGGGACAAGCACCACTGGACACAGACACGGGGGACACGTGGCATGCAGCACACACTCGCGCGTGAATGCAAGAAGGGGCAGCTTTGCCTGGGGATGAGCATGAGCACCACACCAGGATCTGCTTTGCAGGGCCTGCCAGTGCCCTGGCCGGGGGGGGGGGTTACACTGCACGAGGCCCCCCAGAGCCACCTGGGCCCTTGGGGGTGCACTCGGACATGGGGGGCAGCGAGACCGCAGCTGTAGGAAGGCAGTGGGGTGCTGGGACCGGTCTTGAGTGGCGGGGGGCAATGCAGCAGCAGTGCGGGGACGGGTAACGCAAGGGGATGCACGGGGAAACCCAAGGGCAAAGGCCGGGGACACGCGGGGACATGCACGGGGAAACCGACGCGCAGGACAAGGGACACGCGGGGGTAGGCAGGGGCCGTGCCGGGGCAATGCCCGGGCGGTGCCGGCGCCGCTCGGCCCCGGGGACAGGCGGTTCGGGGGGGGGGGGGGGGGGGGGCCGGGGCCCCGCTGCCCTCCCACCGCCCCTCCCGGGTCCCCGCGTCCGCTCACCTGCCCCGGGCCCGCCGGCCCCGGCCCGCTCCGGGACCCCCCCGCCGCCGCCGCCCGCCGGGCCCCGGCGCCGCTCCGCCCCGCCCCGCCCCGCCCCGCCCCGCCCCTGCGCCGGCACCGCCGCGCTCCCGCGCGCCCTCCCGGCACCGGCTCCGGCACCGCATCCCCGGCCCCCCCCGCGCCTCGGTGCCCAGCCCCGGGCTGCGCGGACCCGCGCGTCGCCCACCACCCCCTCCCCGCAGGGCTGGCACTGGGGAGCCGCGGGTGGCGTGGGACGGGGGAACCCCCGGGGCCGGGGGCCCCGCTCCCGCTTATCGCCGCCGCCAGCCCAGCCCTGCGGCCCCGAGATAGCCGCCCCCCCCCCCCGCCGCAGAGGTCAGGCAGGACGGGGCCCTGCCCTCCCCGGGATAAATATAGCCTCTGCTTCCCCCCGCCGCGGCCCCCGGGGCTCCCGGCCCAGCAGGAGCAGCCGGCAGGCACCTCGCAGCCTCCTGCCGCCATCACAGGCACCAGCTCACCCGGCTTCCTCGGTCCTCCGCGCTGTGGCCGGGTCCGGGTGGGCTGCACGGAGCCGCAGGGTGAAGGGAGACTCGGAGGCAGGCGGGGATGATACAGCCCATCTTTATTAGACGGCTATACAGCTGTACAGCGAGGGCACGGTGGGGTGCGACAGCGCACTCCCCAGAGCCCCCCACGCCTGCACGCCCCGGGAGATGAGGAAGAGTGGCTTGCCATGCACATGGGACACTGACGACACAAGCACGACATGCGGCAAGGACTCGGGCCTGCTCCTGCCCGGCCTGTCCCTCCTGCCAGCCCCGGGACAGGACCAGACTTTCCCCCCTGCCCCAGAGCACTGCCAGCCTTCAGCTTAGAGATCAGCAACAAGTCTGGCGGGAAGGCCAGGTGCGGCATCCTGCAGCCCCCAGGGAGGCTCACCTCCATGCAGGGCGGCAACCCTGGTGCCAGGGGAAGCCCCTGGAAAGCTTGGGTTCCTGGGAAATTTGCTTTCAGTTTCCCTTCACCATGCCACAACAGCCCCAAGCCCGAGCTCCTGCAGGGTCGTTGCAGCTGCTCCTCCATAGGAGGACCCCGGCAGCACCCAGGTCTGCAGAGCCCCTGCCCGGCTCAGTCCTGACCCCATCGTGAGCTCTGCTTTAGCACACTCCATTTGGTCTCTTACAGACCCCAAAGCAGTCGCAGCTCCGGTCCATCCCACCCCATCACAGCAGGGAACCTGCCACCCCCAAAGGGCCTGCCCCTGCGTGAGCACCCCGGCCCTGCTCACGCCCTGGCTCCCCGGATGTGCACCCCTGCAGCACTGGGAGCAACCGCCTCACCAGCATGTGCCCAGCCCAGGCTCAAAGGGCAGAGGGCGACAACCCTGGCAGGGGAAGACAGGTGGCCCCATACTCCAGGGATGGCAGAGGAGGGCCTGCAGTGCTGGCGGAGGGCATGGCAAAGCAAGCAGCCCCTGCCAGAGGCAAGGCGATGGAGGGGAAAGCGAAGCCTGGCAGGGGTTAGCAGGGATGCAGATCCTCACAAGCTGCCACTGGAAGAAAGTAGAGGGAAACCAGAACAACGGTGGGAAGGTCTTGCCTGAGGCCGCGCTGCATGGCCAGGATGGTGATCCACCCCCACCCCCACCCCAGGGCTGGGCTCTCCCTTCTGGGTTCAGAGCACCCCTCCTTGCCCCCCCAGGCACAAGGCAGCTGCTAGGTATATGGTCTCAACAGCAGCCAAAGCCATGTTGCAAGCAAAAGGATGGTTTCAGGAGGGAAGGAGGAGCTGGGAGCCCCTGGGTGAGATGTGAGACACACCGAAGCCTTTGCCTGGGGAAGAGGAAAGGCCCGATACCAGAGAAACGGCCATGTCAGGAAGCCAGACCCAATGCACCACAGCCTGGCATGAGGAAAAGGCATTTATCATCCCTGGGGGAAGGGAACCAATACACAGAGCACAAGACCTTCAGGGTGGGCTCCAAGGGGGCTGCAAGCACTCCCGGGAGATGCCAGCTGCCCCATGCCAGGGTCTCTTTGGCACTGCAGGAGGGCCTGCTAGCAGCCCGCATCCCATGGGTGCTGCACAAGGGGGACGATGCTGCCCTAGCCCAGAGGTATGGCACAAAGGCTGCTAGCTGGGAGGGACATCAGGGACCCCACTGACCCTTCCTTGTGTGCAGGGGGCGGGACAGCTGTCATGGGAGTTAGGGAAGAGCTGCAGCATCCCCAGATCCTGGCCAGAGCTGTTCCCACCAGCTCCAGATCCCACCCTACCCTCGGTAGCAGCAGCTGGGGCAAAGGAGTGGATGACTGCCCCACTGCTGTCCTGCTCTGGGCTGAAGGGCACAACACTGGTCCTCTCCAGGAGGGCGAACATGGTCCTGGGCACCTCCCCAGGGCCGCAGGCAGGGCAGGTGTGGTGCTACAGGCTGAGCTAGAGCCCCCACAGCAGCGCCTGCCTTCACGATGGAGGCAGGTCCCAGCTCCGGGCAGACATCTGGAGCTGGTGCAATCTCACATGCCTTCGAAGAGCAGCTGCTGCTGCCACCTCCGAGCCAGTCCACAGCTCCCCACTGCTAGTCCTGTCATCTCAGCTTTCGCAGGCTCTGCAGCGATCCTCCAACATGGACGACACAGATGTGAACACAGACACATGTATGTACTCACACACGCATTCACCCCACGAGTCAGAGTGGCGTTGACTTGACACACGGCTGGACACAAAGTGCCATCGCAAAGCCGCCGGCCTGGCAGTTTTGTCTCTTCGGCAATTGATGGCAACAAAATGGAGCCCGGGACTATCCTGTCCACTCAGGACGGGAGAAGAATCAGGCTGATGCCACATCCTGCTGCCCAGGCAGCTCCCAGTCTGCAACCCCCATGAGATCCCCAGTCTACAAGGCTATACCTGCAAGACAGAGAGGGGATGTGGCACCTGTTGGGACCAGGTGCCAGCACCCCAACCCGGCATCCCAAGTGCACCTTGCCCCTCTCAGCCACAGCCTTCATCCCTACCTTGTGGATCTGCGGTGGAAGCTCATCCTCTGAGCTCTCCTCTGGCACAGGCTCTGGGTGTCTCGCTGACTGCCCGTCCTCAGCCCAGCCTCCCAGAGGCAGGCGGGAAAAGTGTGATGGGGCTCTGTGTACTGTGCCCGGGTCTGCAGGAGAGGCAAGGAGGAAGATTAGCTACCTAGGGGACTGTCAGCCTTCAGGGGCAGACAGGCTGCTCGTGCCAGTCCATACAGGCCATCAGTTATGGGGCTTTGACCCGGAGCTCAGATCTCTGCCTGGGCTCCCCTACCTGTGATGCCACCATATCGCCGCTGGAAGCCAGTCTGCAGCGTGGCAGTCTCCTCAGCAGGCTGCCGCGGTGAGGAGAAGGGGTAGCTGGCAGAGCGAGGGATGGGGACAGGGGCACCCCGCTGAGCATCCAGCTCCTCATGGGCGCTCTCCCCGCTCTCGTCACTCTCTCGCCTGTGCCAAGTGTGCCGCTCGGGCTCCAGCTGGGCATGCTGCTTGTGCAACTGCAGGCCAAAACATGAGTGAGTCAGCTGCGTGGGAGAGCCCAAACACCTGAACACACCCTCTTCCCAACACTGCACACACACTGGTCTAAGCTCTCACTCACACTGGCATCTCAGTCACTCCAGACAGGGCACCCCAGTCCTGCCTGTCCTGCCCCGCGCCCCTCTGGCCAGCCCAGCTCCAGGCTGCTCACCTCATGCATGTAGAGTGCGTGAAGACTCATCTCGGTGGAGGCGTACTCCGACAGGATCATGCTCTGTAGCTGACCCTCCCAGGCGCTGCTCCCTGAGCTCACGGTCCTCGCGTCAGCACTGCCACGGGACACACAAGTGGTGTTTGCTGCCCAGGTGCCCCCCACACCGCCCAGCCCCTCTCCAGTCTAACGTCAGGCTCGCTGACATCTGCTCCCGGGCTGGGTAGGAACAGGCCCTCTGTAGCATCTCCACAGACACACAACATGACCAGCCCTGCTACAGCACTGCCTCTTCCCTACCAGGGGTTTCTCACCACAGGAGAGCACCAGAACCCCAACACTGTCCCTTGGGGCCAGCCTAAGCACCTGGGCCTAACTCTCCTTATGAACATGCCCCTTGCTGTCCCAGGCTGCAGAAACAAATGCCACTGTGCACCTAGGACAACAAGATGGCAATCAGACAACGGTTTAAGGAATTGCAAGGCATCCGGCCACCCCTCTCCAGCCCACAGCTTACCCAGAGGCTGTCATGGCACTGGCACCGCGAGGCTGGGCTCCCTCTCCATCCCTTCCCGCCATCTGGAAGCCGCTGGGAGGCTGCTGAGTGGACTGGAGTGGGGAGAAGGAACGCAGGGCCGAGGCCACTTCGGAGAGATGGCGGGAGGCCTGTCCGTCCCGGCCCATGTGGAAGCCCAGTGCCGAGGAGCCTGCTATCACATTGGCAATCAGGCTGTGAGGCTGCAGAGTTGAAAGGGAGAGAATCGCTGTCCTGTGCGGACTTGGAGGCCTGATCCCCACCAGCAACATAGCACTGAGGCACCCCAGCTCTGACAGCCCCTCTCCCACTGCACAGGGCCCCAGAACAGCCGGCTGCCTTCTCTAGAAACCCAGCAGCAGTCCCAGCTAGTGCTGGTCGATCACATTTGCATCCCCAGATACAGCCCAGGCAAGGGCAAAATTGCCCAAAGGGCCTGATTATCGGTTTGCCAGCACCCAGCATGCACCCCAAGAACACCCTGCATCCCCCCCAGCCTGGGCACCTCCGACTCGGACTGCAGGGACTGGATGGAGCTGAAGAGGGCATTTTCGGGGAGTACAGCCTGCTGAGCCAGCGCCACGCTGCTGTCCCGGTGCACCCGCTCCTTCAGGAAGCCAATGAAGGCTGTGCTCTCCCGAGGCGGCTGCCACTTGGGGTTGGTGATGGCAAAGTGCATGAGGGACAGCTCCGTCTTGCCATCCTCAGCCTGCTGGTAAATGGAGGCCTCCGTCTTTCCTGCTGACATCCACTGCAGAGCACAGACAGGTAATGAGGAACAGGATCTGCTTTACACCCCCCGCCAGGCCTGGGAATCCTGCAATCAGCCTGGGCCAAGCATGCAACACCCAGCATAAGCTGGGCCACGGCTCCATGTGCAGCAGGTGCTACACCAGAAGCCCCACACAAGTTCAGTCCTCACAGCCTGGGGAAGAAGCAGCAAGCACAGCGTATTCCATCTCCACCCCAGAACATGCACTGCTGCAAGGGAACTGGAGAGATGGGGCCTAGTCCAAAATACAGAGCTGAAAGCCTCATCCTGCACTCTCCAGCTCACAGCAGGAGTGACTACAGCCAACAAATGACTGTTCTTAAAGGCTTCCTGCCGCAGTGAGTCCGCCCCTTCCCTAGTTCATGGCCCTGTCACCAGGGAGTCTTTCCTGAGAAGTAACCTAGTTCCCAGGCACAGGAAATAGATGGATCTCCTTTCCCCCCGCACTAGATTTTACATAACGGAAAATGCTTCCCATCTCCCTGAGGCTGCCTCTCTCCTGGGCCCAAGCAGCCCAGCTTCTTTGAGTCAGTTCTCAGCAGTCACGCTTTCTAAATGTCCAAATATCCCCATTCCTCTCTCCCAAGGACACAGGACTCTTGATTGTGAAGACAGGCAAGGACATTAAATAAAGAAATGACAAAGCCTGGTTCACAAAATATCGGGTTAATAATTACAGCTGGACCACTAGCCTTCTGGGGCTAGTGACCTGTGTTGGCAGCCCCAGACTCCCAGCAGAGAGGCAGGTGGCTGGGCTAGACTGCCAGGAGCAGTGAGTTATGGCCTCTCATGGGTCTAAAGGACCAGACATGCTGGTGGGGAGCCCAGGCTGCTCTCCCACCACCCATGGGACCTACCGCCGGGTGGCCATGCTGGCGCACGTCCATCTGGGCGAAGGAGCAGGTGTCGCCCACACCCACCACCTCCACGGTGAAGTTGCGGAAGAAGTCAACGATGTCCAAGGACTTGGGCCGCAGGCAGACGATGAGGATCAGGGGGGTAATGATGGGACTCAGGAGCTCCTCCAGGATGAATACCTGAGCACAGAGATGATGGGCTCAGCACAAGCTTGAGGATGTCAAAAAACCCACAATCCCAAAGCCAGCCCCCAGCTCCAGCCTATCTTCTGGGTCAGGGTGTCTCTGAGAAAGTTGCCTTGTTTCTCTGCCAGCCCAGGAGCTGCTCAGCTCTCCGGCAGCTTTTCCCTCCTGCAAGGATGGGGGCGAGTCCCCATCCCAGCCCCTTGCAAGCCAAGCTCACCGCTTTGTACTGGAAGAGCTGGGCAAACTCGTCCCTGGTCTCATAGCGGTGGGCATTGCCCTGCCAGTGGTCAGGCATGTAGTGGATGTGCGCCAGGATGACTCGCAGCAGCTGCTCTGGGCAAAACACCAGATGCTGGTCGGGGATGAAGGACCTGTAGGACAGGACAGGGAAACACCACAGCATCACACCTCAGTTCCTGGGAGATCTCATCCTGGGAGGGCAGGGTGACCAGCCTGTACCACAGCTCCACCTCTAGCCTTCAGATCCAACCCAAACCTTCCTGCCAGCCCAGCCCTGTACAGTTCCAGCAACACCCCTCATATCATACAACCACTGATCACCACTACCCCTTTCTCCTGCCTGCCCCCGACTCTCCTCAGCCATGCCCTTCACTCAGGCAGATTCACGTTCACTTGCAACCAAAGAGCATGTTTGCGTGGAAGGTTGTCAGCCCCACAGCGCTGCCAGGAGCACAGGGGCAGCACAGACCCACCTCACCTGCACACTGTGATGCCCACCCCGAGCAGGGTGACTGTGGTCAGGACGTGCTCAACCGCCAGCACGTCCTCATCGTAGATGGTGAGAGCAATGAGCACAGCCAGGATGGAGCCAGCAAAGAAGGCCACATTCTTGGCCACGATGGTGAGGAGCGGGGAGATAAAGCAGTTCATGTACTTGGAAGCGGGCTTGTACCCCTTGCTGAGGCGTGAGTGCAGTTCGTGGTCCAGCTCGTTGAAGTGACGGAGATAACAGCGGCCATAGAGAGACCAGCAGCGGGCACCCAGGCTGCCCGGCTCCCGCTTCAGGATTTCTGTGTAGCTGAAGAAGGCATAGAGGATCTGCCAGATGAGGATGAGGGGGCAGAGGAGGAAGTTAGCAATGCCAATCCAGAGGATACGAGTGCTGAGCTTCTCAGCCAGCTCCAGGCGATTCCCAGCCCGCTTGTACTCGGCCTTCAGGCTCCACTCATTCTCAAAGAGGGAGCCGGGTCCCCAGAAGAAGATGAGCTCAAAGTTGTACTTGAGCCCACGCGTGTAGAAGACAGTGTCTCCCAGCAGCGGCAGGCGGAAGCGGATGGGCAGCAGCGACTTGTTCACCATGGCCACCATGTAGTTCTTGAAGCGGAGGATGCGGTGGTAGATGTCCAGCTCCGTCAGCTCCTTCTTGTGGATGCAGATCTGGTGCTCCTTCTGGATCTGCACGATGCGGGCCTGCACCTCCTGCCAGGTGTAGTATGGCAGGGTGGACTGGAAGGGGGCAAGCGGCAAGGTTAGGGGCAGGACGCATCCAGGGACAGAGGCTGGGCTGAGCCCACTCAAACAGCAGGTCCCAGCACACACCTCGGGGTGCTGATGAGGCATGTGCAACACCAGGACACGAGGCACCTCCCTGCAATGCTTCAGCCTGCGGTGAGCAAACCCCATCCCTTGCCTCAGTGCCCTTTACCCCTAGGTTAGTGCAGATAACTGTTTCCCAGCCACTCACTCACCAGCTGCCTTGGAGGCACAAACATGCCTCACAGCTGCCTTGGAGGCACGAACACAGCTCCAGGCTCCCATGGGTCCTCCCAGATCTGCCATTTGGCATCAGCAGGGAGGCATGAACAGGGGAAGGGACTTAAGCAGCGTCCCAGAGGGAGTCTGTAGAAAAGCCTTTTGGCTCACCCCACCTTTCTCAAGATATGGTCTCTCCTCAAAGGATGCGCACACACCTTTTGATGTTGTCCCTCAGAGCAAGGACTCTGGAGTAGGATACATGTGCAACCCCATCTTTGTCACAGCATGGCCTTCACCAACCAGGCAGCTCCATGCCCCAGTTTCCCCCCCAGCAAACAAGGAAGATTATGTTGTCCACAACCCAGGGAGGTACATGGATATTCTCACTTATGCCTTCTCTGTTGAAAGGCATCACAGAAAAGGCCAACACTGAAGAATAAACATATTGGGTGGCAGATGGCAGAGGCGTGTGCCAACAGGCAGAGAGGTAGGCTGGGCAGAGAGGGGTTAACACGCAGTAAGTTGGCTGCTGGAGAAGAAGCCAAAAGGAGCCCCATGTGATTATGTAGTAGAGGGAACAGTGCTTGGTACAGCTCTCCCAGAGAAGCTGGCTCTGGAGAGGAGTGAAGGTGAGCTGCTTGTCACCACTCAGCAAATGCCTCCCGCAACTCTTAGCAGCCCCCCACGTGGCCCTTGGCCTAGCTACTTACCATGGGGATTTTGAGGGCGTTGATGTAGAAAGAGTGAATCTCCCAGTAGCAGCAAATGTTGTAGATAAATTTGACAAGTCGGTGGATCCAGAAAACCCCAGCTATCACCAGGATGCAGATGAGGAAGCTGTTTGCCTGGATTCTGCAAGCAAGAAGAGGCAAGTAGTGGGAGACAGGCCTGGACAGGTGCCCCGAGTACCTGAGAAAGCAAGAGCAGCGACTAATATGCCTTCCGCTGCCCCTACCTTGCGCTGCAGACATTTGGAGGCAAGAACGCATCTGGCAGAGTCACCTTAATGGGCTCACTGGGATGTTGGCTGTGATTTACTGCTTTGTTGGCAAAAAGGATGTCGTAATCAACACAGCTGATAAGAAAGGTGGTGAATGCCACCACGAAGATGAACTGCCTGTGAAAAAATGGAGCAGGTGTGAAGGAACTGCCCTTCTGCCCCCCAAAACATGAAGCAGGGAGGGTCACGTGTCATGCAGATGCATTCCCACAGCCATGGTGGCAGAAAAGATCAAGGGCACCAGTTTCTCGAAGTGGAATGCGGGTTTGGGGCACAGAAAACCCTAACGTAGGGGAGACAGGACAACTGTAAAGGGAACCCTCCTGCCCACCCAGCTGCAGGAGCTCGGCAGATTCCTGTGGCTGTTCCCCAGCAGCTATCACAGCCACAACAGAAGGGGAACCTACACTTACATGAGCTCAAAGATCTCTCCAATGAGCATGCAGGTGAAGCCATTCTTCTGATGCAGGTTATAGACGTGAGAGGTACAGTCAAGGAGAACAGTCTGGAGACTCCTTCCCTTTGATGAAGGACGGAGAAGCTTCTGTCCCACTGGCACCTATAGCTCCCCAGCCAAGTGTCCCTCCACCACCAACGGAAAGCCCCTCACACCCCTACTCATCAGCAAGCTGGTTCTCCACTGCAGGGAAACACACTCTGCCCAGGTAAAGCACAGCTGGGATAAGAGGACTTGGTTCCATCCAAGCTCTCTTTTTCCCCCACCCAACACCCAGAGGGGGTCTGTCCCAGCACAGAGCAGAAACCCAGTGTGCCCTCAAGCCACGCAAAGGCGGGCAGGGCAGGGCAGGGCAACACAGAGACAGGCAAAAATGCATTTAATACTCCCAGCACATGTGACTGGTACCCCCTGCTCCTGAGCCCTGGTAATGTGTCTAACCAATGCCACTATAAGGCAAGCAGCCATTCTCTGTGACCAAGCAAGTCATGCATTAGCTCCCTTTCCCCCATTATCAGGGGATTCAGGGGATCACAGGACCCCAAAGGTCCTGTGAACCAAGTACACAAAGCAAACAGATTTCTTCTTCCCCTCCCCACCAGCTTCCAGATTCCTGGGCACCAGGCCGATTACTCCTTTCCTTACTGGCCTCAAAGGTCCCAGGCACCCGGCCAACCCAGTGGCAGTGATGACCCTGTCACAGAACAGGGAAGCATAACAGCACCCAGAGCACTGTCCACAAAATCAAGGACTTAAAATTCCCAAGTGGGAACTTGGACCAAAACTGCTGCTGGGCAGTGAGACCCAGGACTCCCCGGTGGCCAGGGACAACTCTGCTGTCATCTGCTTCCTCCGAGGATTGAGTGAGTGACTCATATGCCTTTATATGAATACAGATTATGGTTGCTATACTGACACAGCAAACCATGTACCAAGATCTGACCTGATCTGCAGAGAGTCCAGGTGATTAGAAACCATAAGGTAAGCAGTGCTATAAAATTTTGTACTACGCTACTTATAAAGTTGTAGTGCACCGATTCTGCTTACAGAAATCCTGTGCTATTCTGATCATAAATTCCATGCTGGCCTGTTAAGGAAATAGAGCTTTAATTGTGACTACAAGTCAGTGATGCCATCGCTCTGCCAAGGATCCCTAAAAGAGCCTGTCTGTCCCCTCAGTGCCGGGTGACAGCACCCCACGGGCGTGGGGGTTCTGCCACCCCCCAGCCTCTCTGGAGCCGCGTGGTTTCCTCTGGGAAGGGGCAGAGGCTGCCCCAGCTCCAGGTTCCCCCAAGCCCAGCGTTCCCAGCAGCAGCGAGAGCCCAGGAGGCGGTGGGGCACATCCCGCCCCGGCGAAAGGATATGCGAGAGAAAAAGAGGTCCAGGTTCTCGATGTGGTGCCAGGGAGCTGAAGGAGGAGCAGCGCAGGGTGAGGGACCCTCCGGCACACCCTGTTTTCGTGCCCCTGGGGCACAACCCCACCTCCCCCCCGCAGCCCCCCGGTCCCGAGGTGCTCCCCCCGCCCCCAGCCACCGCGGCCGGCCGGAGCTGCCCCCGCAGCCCGGACACGGCCGGTCCCCGCGGCCTCCCGCCCCGCTCCCCTCAGGCCCGGGCCGCCGCCCCTCCAGGCCCCAACCCGCGGTGGCGGTGCCGCCGCTCACACTTGGCGCCCTCGGGGACGTGGACGAGCAGGTCGCCGCCGCCGGGGGGTGACTCGGTGGAGGAGCTCTCCAGGCGCTGGTACTGCGTCTCGAAGTGGGCCATGGCGGGGGCACCCCACCGCCGGCCCCGGACCGGCCCCCGCCCCGGCCCCGGCCACACCTGAATGGCGGCCGCGGCGCCCAATGGCGGCCGCGGGGCGGGAGGGGGTACTACCAATGGGATAGGCGGGAAGGCGGGAGGGTGGGTTGAGCCTAGCGGCGGCCCGTAGGCGAGAAGGATGTGACGTGTGACAGCTGAAGGGCGCTTCCGGGCCGGGCCGGCGGCGGGCGCACGTGAGTGACGGGGCGCACGCTCTCGTTACCGGCGGCGGGGGTGAGGGAGGAATCACGGGGGTAACAGCTGGGGGGGGATCCCGGGGGTAGCGGCTGAGGGAGGGGGGGCGGATCCCAGGGGTAACGGCCCCGGAGGGATCCCGGGGGTAACGGCTGGGGGCGGGGACCCCGGGGGGCAGGGACCCCGGGGGGGTGCCACCTTGCCCGGTCACCAGCAGGTGGTTCCCGCCGCCCCCCCGGTGCCGGGCCTGTCGCTCAGCTGCTGTCCCTTCCCGCTGGGAGCAGGAGCGATGCCAGCCCCCGAGAGCAGGTCTGTTTTCGAGGCCGCCCAAGACCCCGTCCTCCTACACGGGCTGACCCTCGTCACCGGAGCTGCTGCGGACACATGGGGAGCCGAGCCGGCACCAGTGAGCCAGGGTGCGTGGGGCACCGCGGGGGCAGCGGCACCAGGGGGAGCGTTTGGCCAAGCTCGCGTCCGCCAGCCCCGACGCACGAAAAAGGAGTCTGTCCCAGGCACAGCTTGGGTGGCCGCCCCAGAGCTCGGCCGTGGGAGCTGCCTGGCGGGTGGGTGACTGGGCTCCGCTCGGTGTCACCCCAAGGTCCCCGAAGCTCCTTTACAGCCACAGGGCTCTTTGGGTGGCTGAAAAGAGACCCAGGAGGCCCCGCTCCTTGCGGTGCAGCCTGGGGAGCCGCCTCTGCACAGCCCTTCCTTCTCCTTCCAGAGAAACCTGCGGATGCCAGCAGCGAGGAGAAGGCCCATGGGGTCCCCGAGGTGCCAGAGCGGATGTGCTGCTTGACCTGCGGGCAGGCCTTCGCCAGCCGGGAGGAGCAGGTAAGTGGGGCCAAATGGCTGGCATGAGGCGGGAGCGGGGCTGGCATGGCTGGCAGGGTCCTGCCGCAGAGGCTTGGCGCCAGCGCGCTGCAGCCCAGCGCTGGCTGCTTCCTGGAGCTCCGCAGCCCACATCTTATTGGGATCTGGCACTCAGATCCTGCATATTATTGCTGAAAATGCTGTTTACTGCAGCTAAATGGTACATGCAGCACAGGTTTGTGCCTGTTCAGGTTAACTAGAGAGATCTAGACAAATTAGAGAGCTGGGCGGTCATGAACTGTATGAAGTTTAACAAGGGCAAGTGCCGGATTTTGCACCTGGGGCACAGCAAAATCATACATGTACGTACAGACTGGGGAATGAGAGCCTGGAGAGCAGCCTCACGGAGAGGGATCTGTGGGTTCTGGTCGACAGCAAGTTGAACATGAGCCAACAGTGCCCTGGCAGCCAAGAGGGCCAACCATGTCCTGGGGTGCATCAAGCACTGCATTGCTGCTGGTCGAGGGAGATGATTGTCCTGCTCTACTCTGCGCTGGTGCAGCCTCACCTTGAGTACTGTGTGCAGTTTTGGGTGCCACAGTACATCAAGGATATAAAGCTACTTGAGAGTGTCCAGAGGAGGGCCACGAAGCTGGTGAAGGGTTTAGAGGAGAAACCGTTTGAGGAGCATCTAAAGTCATTTGGTTTGTTCAGCCTGGAGAAGAGGAGGCTGAGGGCAGACCTCATCGTGGTCTGTAGCTTCCTCACAAGGGGAAGAGGAGGGGTAGGTGCTGATTTCTTCTCTCTGGCAACCAATGATAGAACCCGAGGGAATGGCAGGAAGATGTGCCAAGGGAGGTTTAGGTTGGATATTAGGAAAAGGTTCTTCACCCAGAGGGTGGTGGAGCACTGGAACAGGCTCCCCAGGGAGGCAGTCGTGGTGCCAAGCCTGACGATATTCAAGAAGCACTTGGACAACACCCTCAGACACATGGTGTGAATTTGGGTTTGTCCTGTGCAGGGACAGGAGTTGGAGTCGATGATCTTTGTGGGTCCCTTCCAACTCAGGACATTCTATGATTCTGTGAACTGTTACATGGGATGATACAGAGTCCTGGCATCGGTTCAGCCCTAGGCATCTGTCACCACACAGGCCCTTTGGTGGTGGGAGTTTCTGTGGACCACCAAGACGTTGCCGGCTCATACCTCTTTCCTCCACAGACTGAGCACTACCGTCTCGACTGGCACCGCTTCAACCTGAAGCAGCGACTCCTGGGGCACCGGACACTGACGGTAGAAGCGTTTGAGGAGAAGACCCGTGCAGGTGAGGAACGGGGCTGCGCCCAGAGAAGCTCAGAGGCCATCAGCAGCCTCACTGGGACTGTTCTGTCCAGGGATGAAGCCCCTGGCTACCCCTGCCAGCTCAGGGTCCCTTTATTCTGCCCCTGTGGGGTCTCCTGGGGGTCCAGCACTGCTCCTGAGCCCTGCTGACTTATTATGGGGAGAAAGGGGTGTTCTGCCTGAGCCCTATCTATGCATACCTGGGGGTCCAAAGCCCCAGACGCGTCTCCCCAGCCCACAGACCCCATGCAATATGTAGGGTATCGGACAAGACAATTCCAGGGCCATGGCTGGCCCTTGGAGCCACCTGTGAAGTTTTGGGGAGGCTGTCGGTTAATCTTTGCCTTGCTCCACTGCTTCATTTTCTTCGCCTTGCAGGTGATATTTCCAGCATCTCAGGGTCCGATTCGGAGAGCTCCGATGCAAGCAGTGAGTTGGAGTTGCTGTCCCCTGCCAGCGACAGCCCCGGGACCCCCCAGACCCCCCGATCCCACAAGGTGCTGCTCCGCAATGGGAAGGGCCAGCTCATCTCTGCCTACCGCTGCGTGCTGGGCACTGGGAAGGCAAGTCACAGCCCAGCTTGTTGGGAGAGGGACCCCAGAGAAGGAGGGTGGCACTGGGGTGTAGACAGTGTCTACACTGTCTACTGTCTGTATGACAGTGCCCCGCATCCCATGATTGGAAGGGTGGTCTCTGGTGCCAGCAGAGGGGCTGCTCTCTGTCCTGGGGGACAGCAAGAGGTGGCAAGGTGATCCCGTGGGTGCTAGTAGGGGTGTCTGTCTCAGGGTGGCAGTGAGGAGCCAGCAGAGCTGACAGCATCACTGCAGAGCCTTGGTGCGAGCACGTGCTGGGTTGTGCTGATGATGGGCGGCGGGCACTTCGCAGGAGCTGTGTTCCGGGGGTGAGTACAGGGGCACAGAGCTGGGGTTGCCCCTCTGGGCAGGGTCAAGTGGGGCTAGGCATTGGATGGGCATCCCTTCCCTAGTCCTCCATCGCGGTGCTTACCACACCCTGGGCACCTGCAGCTCCTGGCCTTTGCCTGAAAGTTGGCTAAGCCCAGTCATGCTGCGAGAGAAGGATTAATCTTTAGGGCCCCAGGGGCAAGCCACAAGCCCTCCGGGGTCCCAGGAGGATCAGCTCACCTCCTCTCCATGCATGGGACCCTGTTACTCATGCCTGCCCCTCTCCACAGCCCCCAGGTGCAGGAGCACAAGACTTTCCACCGCTACACGGTGCGAGCCCGTCGGGGCACAGCCCAGGGCCTACGGGACGCCCAGACCCCAGGGTCAGCACCCAGGTCGGCCGGAGCCTCCTTGCGGCGTTACAATGAGGCCGCACTGCTCAAGGTGGGGATGGACCACAGCACTGGGCTCTTTGCAGGGAGATATGGTTGTTGCTGGTTCCATGGGGTGGTACCGTCCTGCTGCTGGAGGGCGTGGGTGGGGCGTAAGCTCTAAAAGGGGGGTCAGGGCCCGGTTTAGGCTGCTCTGTCCAGGGTCTGTCCCTGCTCCAGAGCCACCTGTGCCCACGCAGTGTGCTCCAGACCCCATAGTACCCCGCCTTCTTCCCCAGGATATTCAGGACCTCCTGGCAGCCTGGGCACAGCACCTGAATGAAGCTCAGCGTATCTTCCTCCGGGCCCCGCGCCACAACCGGGCGCTGCTTTTTGGTGGCAGGAACCCACCTCTCACCCGAGGCGACCCTCGCGTCTGCCACATCCCCCTCAGCACCCGCAGGGCCACCCTGCGAGAGGTGCTGCGAGTCCACACCGCGCTGGCCAGCCTGCAGGTGTATGGTGAGTCGGCCCAGCCCTGGTGCCCCAGTGCCTATGGGTCAGAGCATGTGGGGTGACGTGGTGCCTTGTGTAATCCCATGTGTGTTAGGGGATGCTGCTCTATGGGGTTGAGGTGCTAGCTCTCCAACTCTCAACCCCTGGAGGCATGGGGTGCTCCCTGTCCCCAGGCAATGACAGGAGCACCCTTGCTGCCCAGGGAAGGACACGCCACTGGAGGAGATCACCGGCTCCCCCCGGAAGGGCTGGCAGAAGAGGCGGCAGAAAGCAGAGGTGGATCCCCCACAGGAGGACACAAGTGGTGAGTTGAGCCATGGAGAGAGACGTGGCTCTGAGCAAGCAGCGGGGGTTGGAGTTATGGTGCAGGGGCCAGGTTTGCAGCCCTGTGACAGCGCCTGGCACCACAATGGGGATCTGCAGAGTGCGGCCTCGTGCTGGGCAGAAGGGCGGGGTGAGCTTGGCTGAGAGCTCCGAGTGACTCATGCTGTGTGTGGGGCCTCAGCCCCTGTCTTATCACCCCCCTCAGCCCTAGAGGAGGAAGAGGAGGAGGAGGAGGAAAGCTCTGCAGGGGAACTGGAGACTGTGAAAGTGACACTGGGGACCTTGGACCTCCGGGAGTTCGAAGTGATGCCCAAGCGAAACCGCAAGAGGAGGAAGAAGAGGGACAAGAAGGTGCAGAAAGGTGAGGGGGAAGAACTGGCCAGGAGCAACATAGGAGGGTACTGGGGAAGGGACTGCCATGGCTGGGATGCAGGCTGGCCCCGGCCCTCTTCCTCACTATGTGCTCCCTGCACAGGGCCCTGTGCCGAAGAGAGAGGATGCCGTGATACCCAGTGTGGGCTGCCCGGCCTGGAGCTGGTGCCGGAGCTGCAGGGGAAGGCTGGGGCTGAGCCCCTTCCATGGGGCGATGGAGGTAAATGGGGTCGGGAGCTGGACTGGGCGGGTACCTGCCCCATTTGCTGGGGGCTTTGCAGTGGGGTGAAGAGCACTTTGTCACACAGGTGCCCAGAGCAGCTGGGTGTGGGATGGCTGTAGTGCAGCCACATGCCTTCGAGTCATGTGTGCGGGGCAGTAGCTCTGAACCAGGGGGCAGGCAGCACCTGGATAAGCCAGGTGTGTTGAGGGGGATTGGGGTGGGTCTCATCTCAGGAGAGGACTTGGCTGCTGCCAGCAGTGCCCAGCAGTGCCGTGGTACATTGTCACAGACTCTGAAGGTGCTGGAGATCCTGCAGTGCCCAAATCCAGTTAGCAGGATAACACTTCAACTGCATCCTGTGAGTTTCCTGGTCAGACCAGAGCACCGCTCTGCCCAGGGAGCCATCAGACTCCCCTCCTGTTCTTCCCTCACAGGAGACCATCAGACCCAGCTCCGCGATGCCCTGTTCACTGCCTGCAAAACAGGGGATGCAGGGACGCTGCGACACCTCCTGGGTGTGCCAGAGAGCGGGGTCCTGCTGGGGGACCACGAGGATGGGGAGGGCGCACAGCCCCTGGATATGCCCCACTCCCTGCTCAACCAGCCCGTGGATGAGCGTGGCTGCACCCTGCTTCATGTGGCAGCACGTGCGGGGAAGGCTGAGGCTGTGCGCCTGCTGCTGGAGGCGGGCGCGGACCCTGCCCTCAGGTATGGGTGCAGGGTGTCCAGCAGCCGACAAGCACAGCCCCACTGTGGGAGCCCTGCAACTCACTCCTTTCTCAGCCATGGAAGACTGGTGCCAGTTTTGTCCTGGGACAGCTGGGATAGGTCTCTCCCAGCTGGAATATCTGGATTTGTAACAGGAAGCCTAGGAGCTGACCACCATTCTCTGTGCCTGCCTGCGTCTGGCACAGTGGCAGGCAGGCACTGCCCCAAAGTGCTCCCAGGTTTATTGGTAGGCATTTCAGAGGGTAGGGATGAGACCACCCTTCGCAGGGCATTTGAGATGCAAGAAGGGGAGAATTTGGGGGATTCTGGTGTAGGGATAAGCAACTTTCCCCTCCTCAGCTGCAATACCCTGGCCTGCAGCACCCGTTAAACACCTCTGGGAAGTCGCTGGGCTCACAGCCCAGTGGGACGCAGGCAGTAAGATGGCAAGGTGAGCTGGTCTTCCTTGTCTTGCAGAGACAGACAGGAGAGGACCCCCTACTGCGTCTCTGCTGACAAACTGACCCGCAGTGCCTTCCGCAAGTTCATGGTGGACCATCCAGACAAGTACGACTACAGCCGTGCCAAGGTGGGTGCCTGCCCGGGGGGGCTGGGGGACCCCAGAGCAAAGCGCCCCTTGCCCACTCATGCCGTGGCCCCTGGCTCAGTGGGAGATGCTGACTGCCCTCTGCCCCCAGGTGCCAGGGCCCCTGACGCAGGAGATGGAGGCCAAGAAGCTGGAGAAGAAGCGGGCACAGAAAGCCCAGCGGAAGCAGCGGGAGCAGGCGCAGCGGGAGGAGCGGCAGCGCTGGGAGCAGGAGCAGGGAGAGAAGCAGCGGTTCGCAGCCCTGTCCGACAGGGAGAAGGTGAGGCTGTGCATGGGGAAGGGGATCCAGCCCAGCTGGGGCAGCGCTGATGCAGTGGGGTCTGGGCGCAGCAGCTCCCCGGGGCTGGGGGGGCTGAGCTGTCTCTCTGCTCCCCAGAGGGCCTTGGCTGCCGAGCGGAGGCTGGCTGCGCAGCTGCAGGACGCCGGCACAGCTCTTGCCAACATCAGGTAACAGCCCCAGCAGCACGGCTCTGCAGACAAACTCCCACGTGAGCACAGCTGTTCCCTGCCCTTCTTGCTCCAGTTCTCATTTCCAGTCTAAAGCTATTCCTGTCCACTCGATTCCCAGCAGTGCCTGTCTAAAAGCTTTCTCTCCCCCTGCCCCCCCTGAAATATTTTGGAAAGGACAACTTGGTCCACTTGCAGCCAGATCTATGGCAAGACAATGCCCCAGCCACTCCTGTGCCCCTGACCCTGCATCCCACGTCCCTTCCCTGCGCCACCCCACAGGCTGTGGGCAGCCAGCCCGTGCTGATCTGGGCAGGGGCTTTACAACCTGCTATGGGGCCAAATTCCCCCATGTTCAGCCTGCCTCGAAGTGCCTCGCCCCGTGCAGCATTGCCTCCTGGGAGCGTGTCCTGGCCGGGCTCCTGGGTGAGCCCTGTAGGACCAGAGGAGGCCCAGCTCCCTCAGGCTGCTGCTGTCTCATGTCACAGCCCAGGCAGTGAATCCTCTCTGCTCCTCTAACCCTCTTGCAAGTGTCTCCTTTGCTTAGGGCCACCTCTGCTCTTTCCTGCAGCCGCTGCTGGCAGTGTGGAGAGTCCCTACTGGGCCGGATCCCTTTTCATTACCTCGACTTCTCCTTCTGCTCCACGGCCTGCCTGCAAACACACCGCCGGGCCCGGGCCAGCCACACGTAACGCTGGAGACTGCTGCCACGGGCCAAGGACCAGTGCGGTGGAGACATGGCTGAGCACTGGCTGTGCAGCAACAGAGAGCCTGCGGAGCAGTGCTGGTTGGAGGGACTGAGCTGGCCATGTCCCTCTCAGGGGCAACTCTGGCAAGGCTTGGGGCAAGACTGTCGCTCTAGGTGATGACTCTGGGGATGTTACAACTGGGAGGTCCCTACGTACTAGTGTGAGGGTCCAGGACTGCTCTTGCCGCCGGCTTTTCTCATGGCTACCTTGTAGGCTGCTGCCCGTGGTGGTGGGACAGATACTGACATATCCAGGCCCCTGTGGGTACCCTCTGGGCTGTGCTTTGCCCTCTCCTCTCCTGGATGCCATCGGTGTCTCAGCCGTATCATGTTAGCCACTACCTCCTCTGTCTGCATTGTCAATAAAGAGGTGCCTTGACCCCCTAGGTGTGGGGCGCATCAGCATGATCACTGAAACTATTTGGGATTAATGTGCAAAACAAGCTCAATTCTGAGCCCCTCTCTCCTTGGCACAGACCCTGCTTTGTGCCAGAGGAGGGCAGGAGCTCTGGATGTCCGTGCCAGGATGTGTGCCCCTTTCCTAGGGCCCTGCAGCCCCTCCCCTGGCCCCTGTGCTCCACCACCCCCCTGCCATCTCTGCAGCCCCAGTGAGAGGTGATGCTGGTGGCCAGCAGCCCTGTGTTTATTCTGTGGCCGCAGTGCTGCGGCTGAGGGTCCTGTTGAAAAGAGGGTGGTCGAGGAAGAGCAAGAAGGGAGCAGGGGGTGCCCCCTCCAGCTCCAGCACTGTGATGTTGTTGGGGCGGCCAACATGCAGCACTGAGCCGGGCACGAAGAGGGTCTGCTGGGGCCCGCGGCGGGGCCAGTACCGTCCCAGGTTGAAGCCATTTATCCACAGCTGGCCCTGGAAGATGGAGACAGGACTGAGCTGTGGCCCTCTCATCCTCACCCCCTCTCCCGGCTACACACCGCCTAACCTTGCTCCAACCTGGGAACTTCACGAAGGTGTCCCAGGCAATGCCAGGCGTCTCAAAGGTCCCAGTGTAGAAGGCTGGCCCTGCTTTGCCCCCACTGCTTGATTTCAGCGGGGCAGCATGGGGCCAGCCCTGCTGGATGGCAGTGTCTATGGCCAGGGGGTAGATCAGCCAGTTGCTGAGAGGGCTGGAGTCCAAGGAGAGGTTCCCCAGCAAGCCCTGAGATGGAGCAGGAGGGAAAATGAGGCAGCAGGGTCTGCTGTGGGCAGGACAGTGCTTGGCTTCCCCAGGGCACATCCCCCTCAAAGCAGTGAAGACGGGATCCCCTCCCTGGGGCTGCGCTGCCCTGGCTGCTATGGCAGCATAAGTGGGAGAGAGGGGTGCTGATCTCACAGCCTTATCCTGGTCCTGGCAGGTTTGCCAGGGGTTGTTGTGAGATTAACCAGGGAGCAGGTCAGGGTGGCCCTGCTCTGGCTGGGGTCTGTCATGGGTGGCAGGAGAGGGGGTGCTTTGCCATGCAGGTAGCCAGGCCATCCCCTCCAGGGCCCTCTCTTCTCACCTTGAAGTCACTGGTGTTGGACCCGAAGCTAATCCTGCCCATGTTCTCCAGGAGCACATCCAGCGTGTCCCCTGCCCTGCCCGTCACACGCAGCGTTGTCTGCCCATCCCGCTCCAGCATCCCCTGGTACTCCTGCAGTCACAGGGTCAGCCCTGCCACCCCATGCCCAGATCCCACTGCCCCAAACACTGCCAACAGCCTGCCAGCATAGCATCCTGCTGCCTGCCTTCCCAGAGCCAGCCCAGGGCTGCTCTCCAACCCCAAAGGGGGCAAATTTGGGCCAGAGGGCTACCCCACAAGGGCTCAATGTGGCTCTCAGCACCCTGGCTGTCCCCAAGACCCTGGCATGGCATAGCGCCACTGCTGGCAGGTCCCACAGCCCTCCAGAGCACTGGGCCAGGGATGGGTGTGCTCCCGCAGCGTCACCTGCTGCAGCATCACGTAGCCGCGGTCACAGACGCTGTGGGGAGGAGTGCCCAGCACGGCTGGGTCCAGGACGTCCCAGGGCAGCTGTGTGCGGTACACCACAAAGCCATGGGCCTGCAGGACACAGCAGAGTGGCACAGAAAGGGAAACAGGGCTGGAGACAAGCTCTGCTCCTCCCCACCGGAGCCAGGGCAGGGCAGACAAGCCTAGGAGCATCTCCCCCAGTGTCCCCCACTGCACCCAGCCCCTCACCTGCTTTATGGCCTCAAAGGTCAGGGGGAACTGGCTCTGGATGGGCCCGGAGGGGCACAGCACATCCAAGACATCCAGGAGGTTGGCATACTGCAAAGAGAGGGACAGGCGTGGGGCAGCGGGCAGTGCCAGGCAGGGGCAGCACAGCCCTTGGGGCAGGCACTCACCTTCCGCAGGGCCACCCAGCCGTAAGCGTACTTGGGGGTGGCAGGTGGCATTGGGCCGGCTGGCAGGGGCTGGAACTGAACAGCAAACTGTCAGCTGCCCCACAGGGCAAGCAGGGAGATGTCCCCTGCCCTGCCAGGTCCCTCTGTGTCCCCCTCTTCCCTGGCACAGGCTGCAGTGCCCAGTGCTGTCCCCCTCCTCCTGCCAGGCTCAGCACCTTGCTGATGACGGTGCGGATGGCAAACAGCTTCTCAGTAGGGTCTCCTGCCTCTGAGAGGGGGGCATCATAGTCATAGCTGGTGGTCACTGGTTTGTACTGGTCCTTGAAGTCAGCACCTGGCCGAGGAAGTGATGGGAGCTGGAGGAAGGGGCTCTGGCAGAGCCCAGGACATGGAACGCAGCCCGAGGCGGGCCGCAATGCGATGTGGGGGGCATAACCCAGAACAGGGAGACCCTGCCTGGGGACAAAAGGAGTCCCTGGTGTGGGGACAGGCTTGGGTTCAGGGGCCCTTGAGTATGTGTCAGCCTGCCCCATGGGACAGAACAGGAGCCTGAAGCAGGCTTCTCAGGGATGGCCAAGGAAAGCCCCCAGCCCCACAGTGTGCCTCCCCTCCCCAGGGCAGGGCCCTACTCACCGCTCCAGTAGGCGAAGTTTGTCCCCCCATGGAACATGTACCTACAGGACATCCCAGAGAGCCCTGTCAGCACCCCCACAGACCTGGCAGGGGCTCACCCATTGCTGTCCCCTCCCTGCTGCACCCACAGTCGCAGCCCTGCCTGCCTCTCCCTGACCAAGCCCTGCGGGAGGCAGGCAAGTGACGATGCCCACTCCAATGCTGGCAGATGGGAGGGCATCACCCGCCAGGCTGTGCCCCCCACCAGCTGACTACTTGCATGTTGATGTTGGCTCCCAGCTGCAGCATGTCCTCCAGCCCCCGGGCCACCTGTGCCGAGCTGGTGCTGGCATGCGCCTCCCCCCAGTAGTCCAGCCAGCCTGTGTAGTACTCGGAGTTCACCTGGGGAGAAGGGGACTGTCACCTGCCTGGAGCTGGGGCTCCCAGGACCCCTCTGTCAGCCACATCCCCCCTGCTCACCTGCAGCATGGCCCTGGTACCCCTCTTTGCCTCACCCCCCCCCAGCCCCTCTGTCTCCCCAAAGCCATTGCAGGTCATTGCCCCCCACAGCGTCCACCCCAAGCTCACCAGGGGCCCCTTCGGCTCGACCCGGCGCTGGGCACCAAACGCCTCCGTCACATTGGAGCCTGTGGACGTGGCAGGAAGGAGGTTGGAGCAGGATGGAGCTGGGGCTCCCATCCCCTCTCCTCCTCCTCCTCCTCCTCCCCCATAGGGGTACCTGGCCCGAAGTCAACGGTGGCGTAGAGCCCCTGCAGCGTGCCGCAGCGCAGCTCCTCCACCCGTGTGCCGTCGGTGGTGAAGAGCAGCACCTCACTCCCCAGCAGCGCCCGGAAGGAGCCCAGCAGGTGCCGGAGGTACCCGTAGTCACAGGCGTAGTAGCTCCCGTATTCATTCTCCACCTGCAAGCAGGGCAGGGGCCGGCACCCAGCGTGCATGTGGCAGGGCTGCAGCCAGGTCCCACCGCACACTGGGACGAGCGCCCTGCTCCCCGCTTCCCTCCTGACATCATTAGATGTCATGACAGCCCCCAGGTGCAACCCAAGACCGACATTCCAGCCCCACTATGAACCCCAGCTCTGCCAGTGTCCCTCAAACCACAACCGGGGTGGTGACAGGTACCCCAGAGTCCCAGCCCTTGGATTTAAATGCAGGTCCAGAGGTCGGGAGGGATTTATCTAAGAGCTGTGCTGGATGAGGGCATGGTGTAGAGGGTACAGGTGGCTTTTTGAGGTACATCCAAAGATGACCCAGAGCAGGGCAGGGAGCCGGGTCCCACAGCACCCTACCTGCACGCTGATGATGTTCCCCCCATGCTGGTACAGGCGTGGCTTGATCTTGGGTAGCAGGACATGGAGCCAGGAGTCCACAGCTGCCAGGTAGGCTAGGGAGAGAGAGGGCATCTCAGCCTGGCTGCAGCGTCCACCCCAGCCCACCTGCAGCCAGCCCTGCCAGGAGGAGGATGGAGCAGTTGGGGCAGAGCTGAATATGATGGGGAAGTGGAGGTGGAGGACAAACTATGGTGCTCCCAAAAGGTGGAGAAGAGGATGGGAGAGACCACAGAGCGGGGCTGGCAGATGTGTGGAGAGAGAGCGACGTGCTGGGACTGGCACCAGGCTGCAAGGACATGGTGGCCAGAGCCCTGTGCCGAGGCTCACCGGGGTCAGAGGAGCGCAGGACAATGTCTGGTTTCCACAGCAGCCAGGCAGGTAGGCCACCCTGGAGAAACAACCACAGCTGAGAGGGAGGAGGAGAAACTGCTCACCAACCTGGGCTGGCACACAGCCGAAACCAGCCCAGGGCAATGCTAATGCTCAGCACCAGAGTGCCGTGTGCCCCGTGGAGCAGCAGCCTGGGCATGGCTGGCATGGCACCAGGGTCGGCGTGCCAGCCAGAAGGGCCAACTCCACTGTGCCCTTCCTGGGCCACCCATGACCCCTCTGTCCCAGGTCTGGGGGCTGGGGCTCACCATCTCCCACTCTGCACAGATGTAGGGCCCTGGCCGCAGGATCACCAGAAGCCCCAGCTCGGCTGTCAGGTCCAGGAAGGCTTCCACATCCCGGTCCCCAGCAAAGTCATAAATCCCCGGCAGCGGCTCGTGGTAGTTCCAGGGGACGTAGCTGGGGTGAGAGGGGAGATCAGCACATGGGGACTAAGGGCACCCCGGCATGACAGGGAACTGTCCCACAGGCTGGTCCCTCTGCTCCTGGGAACTGGCCTCCAGCCTGGGCTGAGGATAGCAACTGGGGCTGGACTGGGACTAGCCCATGCTCATGCTTGTGCCTGGCAGGGGTGTCCTGGGGGTCGCAGTCAGCCCAGTGCAAGGGCTGGTCCACGCTTCCTGTGATCAGACAACACCCTTGCCTCTGTCCCTACTCCGGGGACTCCAGAGACCCCGAGGGGCCGCGGTGGCTGTGCGCTGTGTGCCGTCAGGGCTGCCCCCATCGCTTACACTTGCACGGTGCTGAGCCCGCTCATGTACATCTTGAGGAGCCGGTCCCTCCAGGCGGGGCGTGGGATGCGGGCGTAGTGGATGCTGCCCGAGATGTAGCGGAAAGGGGCACCGTCCTTGCGGAAGCAGTCCTCCTTGTAATCCAGCTGGAAGGAGCGTGCCAGGGGGGAGGCCTGCAGGAGAGGGGCAATGCTTGCAGGCTGCAGACCCTCCCCAAGCCCAGCCACCCCCTCCCATGCTCCCTGCAACAGGGACTGACAGGGGCTGGTTCCCCATCCTTGGTGCAGAGATGAGGCAGGTACCACGCTGTCCCGGGAGAGCAGGAGGGACAAGCAGGGCAATCAAACTCGCTAATCAAACACCCTGCAGCTGAGCCGGTGGCATTTTGGGGGATGGGTGCTGGGAGGGCAGGCAGGGAGCTGGGAGTGCAAGTGGGATGTTGGGGCAGGACACGGGCTGCAGCAGAACGCAGCCATAGCAGGAAGAGCAGGGACATGGGGGAGGAAAACACGGCAGATCCTGGAGTCGTCCCACCGAATCCTTCACTGCTCAGCCCCACGCGCTTCTCCCAAACTTTCCACCCGTGTTTGCTAACCTGTGTGTGCAGGAGCCCCCCTGCCAGCAGCAAGGCAAGAGCCAGCAGCCCCATCCTCGCTGAGCGCTCGGCAGGCCCAGGGTGGGGGACGACGGGGGACGTGGACACCACCATCACATGATCCTTCTCGGCCAGCGCTGGGCGCTTCTTCCAGGTCCTAAATGCAGGCAGCTGGAACAGCAGCACAGCTTGGGGGGGGAGCACGGGACAGGGGGTGGGTGGCTCTGGTCCCCCACGCCTGGTCCCGCCACACATCATCCCCCCAAAAGCCCACCCAGCACGGGGTGCAGGCAGCACGCTGCTGCCCCAGCCAGCTCCAGCCGGCGGGCACAGCCCCGGTGTGCCCCAGGGTGGTGTGTGACACACATGGAGGGACAAGGAGCCTCATAAAAGTGTCACCACCAGACAAAACGCCTTTGAGGGAGCTCAGCCCACTTGTTTCATCAGAGGGGTGGCGTTGGAAATCTCGGTTATAGTTTAGGTACGGGGAATGCTGCTGAAGGAAAACATCCCTGGACCGAGGGCCTGGTGACAGAGGTGGTGACAGGGGTGTCGAGGAGGTGCAGCAGGGCAGGACGAGGCGATCATGCCCTCGGGGACGAGCCCTGCTGGGGTGGCCTCGCCACCTCTGTCCCCTGCACCGCCGACCCGCCCGCCCGGGCGAGGGGCTTGGCTCACCGGGGCCAGCTCGGGGAGCGGCGGGGCTGCCGCCGCCGGCAGCCGGGAATGCCACCGCGCCGGGGACACCGCGTCCCACCCCGGTCACAATGCGGGGCGAACCCGGGGCTCGGCGCTGCCCCCCCGCCCCGCTCCGGGGGAGGGACATCGCGACTCCCGCCGCGGCGGCACCGGGAACCGGGAAGGATGAAGCGCCCCGCCCGCTGGGTGATGTGGCGGGTGACGCAGTGGTTGACGCGCGGCGGCGGGCGATGACGCGTGTGGGGCGATGGGGCAGGCGCTGTGCGTCTGCTCTCGCGGCACCGTCAGCCTTGGGGGGGTGCGGTACCTCCTGCTCCACCGTCTGGCAGAGGGGTCCGCAGAGGGGCTGGGGCACGGGGGGGTCCACGGACACGGGGGGATGCTGGGGCGTGGGGGGGATGTTCGGGCGGGGGGGGTGCTTGTAAGTGCGGGGGATGCTGGGGCTTGGGGGGAATGCTCGGGCATGGGGGTGATGCTCGGGCACGGGTGTGCTTGTGCATGGGGGGATGCTCAGGCTTAAGGGATGTTTGGGCATGGGGGATGCTCAGGTGTTGGGGGGGGCATGCTTGGGTGTGTGTGGGATGCTCGGGCATGGTGGGGAGATGCTTGAGCATACGGCATGTTTGGGCATGGGGGAGATACTTGAGCACAGGGGGTGCTTGTGCATGGAGGAGGATTCTCATAATGGGTGGCAGGGGTTGGTAATGCCCAAGAGTGGGTGCTTGGACCTGTGGGAGTGGGGGTGATTGGGCCAGTGAGGTTGTTCAGGCAGGGGCGGGATGCAATGGGTGCCTGGCAGGTGCCCCCAAGATGGGGGGAGCATGCATGCCTGGGGGGTTCCCATGGAGAGGGGTGCTGGCACCTGCTGCCCTCTGTCCCCCTCTCCTGGGTGCTCACAGTTGAGGCTGAGCACAAGGCCCCAGCGTGGGCACCACAGCAGTGGGACACCCAACCCACGCCATGCTCGGCTCCTCTCAGGGGCTTCAGCTATGTGGACCTGGTGGAGGGGCTGCGGGACGGGCGCTTCTATGCCCTGAAGCGCATCCTGTGCCACGACAAGGAGGACCGCCAGGCTGCCCTGCACGAGGTGAAGATGCACGGCCTCTTTGACCATCCCAACATCCTGCGTCTGGAGGCCCACTGCATGGTGGAGAAGGGCGCCAAGCATGAAGCCTGGCTCCTCCTGCCCTACGTGAAGGTGAGGAGGGGGGTGTCCCCTGGCTGCCACCACCCCATTGCCGCTGGGAGCGGCAGTGGTGACCAGTTGCTTGCATTTGCCAGGGGGGCACCCTCTGGAGTGAGGTGGAAGCACTGCAAAAGAAAGGGACCTTCATGCCAGAGCAGCGGATCCTCCTCATCCTCCATGGCATCTGCCGCGGGCTGCAAGCCATCCACAGCAAGGGCTACGCACACAGGTTGGGGGCTGGCAGCCCTGGTCGGGGCAGGGGTTGGCAGGGGGCCCAGTGAGCGCTCGGTGACGTCCATCCCTGCAGGGACCTCAAGCCCACCAACGTGCTGCTGGATGAGGATGACCGGCCCGTGCTGATGGACCTGGGCTCCATGAACCAAGCTCGCATTGAAGTCAACAGCTCTCGGGAGGCCATGGCTGTGCAGGTGGGTGCCCTGGGACATTCCCCCACCAGCCTGTCCCTGCCCCAAGCCCTTCATCCCCACCCTCACCCTCCTCTCTGCAGGACTGGGCTGCCCAGCGCTGCACCATCTCCTACCGTGCCCCCGAGCTCTTCACGGTGCCGAGCCAGTGCGTCATAGACGAGCGCACAGATATCTGGGTAAGGATCCAGCCCCCCGGCCCCCCTCCCACTGCCGCAGGGCTGCCCTGACCCCGCTGCGCTCCAGTCCCTAGGCTGCGTGCTGTACTGCATGATGTTTGGGGAGGGCCCCTACGACGCCATCTTCCAGAAGGGTGACAGTGTGGCTCTGGCAGTGCAGAACCCCATCACCGTGCCCCCCACGACCAGGTGAGGGGCTGGGGAGGGCAACTCTGCTCCCAGGCTGCCCCCTGTGCTGTGTGCCATGCAGACCCCACCTTGCTCTTTCCTCCAGGTACTCGGTTGCCTTGCAGCACCTGCTCTCCTCCATGATGACACTGAACCCCCAGGAGCGACCCAGCATAAATAATGTCCTCCACCAGCTGGAGGGGATGCAGCCAGCACCAGCGGGACAGGACACCACGCAGATCTAAGCCCATCCCACCCCATGGCAGCGATGGACCCTGAGGATGAGCCAGGGGAAAAGTAGCCACCCTCATCCCTGCTCCTCCGCAGAGCCATTGCAGAGGGGATTGCACTCATGGGAGAGCTGCTGCTCTGTACCAGAGGTGTGTTGGATTTGGAGCGTTCTGTGCCCTGGATGCTGCTGCCTGGGACTTGGCCTGTGCCCCAGAACTGTGGACGTGTGACCTGCTGCTAAACATGGGGCCCTTGCCAGCCACTGCCTCCCCCAGGGGTTGCAGAGGAGGATGCTCTGGAACCCCCTGGGTGACGGCAGCCGTGGCCCCACAGCTCTGCACCCCAGGAGGGTCACTCCTGCTTGGGGCAGAGCTGTGGTCTGGGTCCTGGTGCGGTGCTGGAGCAAGGGAGGGGGGGGGAGTCCGGCCCCCGCTCCACCACTGCTCTCGGCACCAACGTTGCCTTGTGTTTGGAGTAAAAGATGTTTTTGCGGAGGTGTGGGCACATCCCTGTCTGTGGGGAGGAGGTCCTGCCAGGGGCATGAGGAGAGCAGGGCACACTGTCTGGGTTGAGCAGCCAAGCGTTGCCGGAGGGGAAGGGCAGTGGAGGACAGCCCTGGCGGGGCGGCGCAGACAGAGCATTAGCAATAAGCAGGGAAAGTTAATCCCTGGCCCCAGCACGCTCCTAATGGGAGTTAACACAACTCTGCAGCTGGAGCCAGGCGCTGCTGTTCAGAGCCTCCGGGGCTGGGCACTGCGGGAAGGGGCTCAGCACAGTGCAGGCAGGCAGGCAGTGGCAGAGGTATAGGCAGAGCTTCTCAGCTGCCCAAGGAGAGGGAGGTGGGTGCCCAGACTGGGGAGCTGCCAGAGCTTGCGGGGGGAAGGGGCAGTAGCCCTGCTCTGGTGGGGGTGAGCAGAGTCCAGGGACAGTACAACCACCCTTGGCTGGAGAGGCTCACTAGGACACGCAGCAGTTGAGCCACCCGTGTAGGGGGGGTTAAAAAAACAAGAGGCAGACAAGAGGTTTCACAGGGAGCGTTCCCCTCCTTTAATCCTCTCACCACAACACAGCAGAAAAGCGGCTGCGCAGGTTCATGCCGCGCTGGATGCCCTTGCAGGGTGCACCTGCTGCACCACAGAACCGGGCATGCCCTTTGTCCCACACTGTGGCCACAGGGACAGGGGTGCCACGCTGCTCCCACTGCTCCAACCATTCTCCTTCCAGATGAGCCCAACTACCCTCTGGCTGCATGTGGGAAGAAGTCCCGGCAGCTGTGGATTTTTCCTGCTCAGGCCAAATCTGCTCCCCTGGGCACCAGGATACAACATGGGGCCATATACCATGGGGCCCATATACCACAAGAGGAAGCGGTACCCACCCCTGGCTGGAGCAGCGGGGGGGGGTGGAATGCGTGCCATGGCCCCATGGAGCATCCCCGGGGGCTCTTACCTATGTGGGGAGCAAACCGGAGCTGGAGCAGAGCGCTGGGAGGAAGCATAGCAGCACCAGCAGCAGAGCTGAAGCACTCACCACACACCTGACCTGGCAAGAAACCAATACAGCTGGGGGGGTTAGTAGGAGACATGGAGGCTCTGAAATGGTTTATTGCAAAGGGTTTCTGCAGGTAACACGGGGAAGGAGCACGGTCCTTTTTGGCAGGGGCTTCTCTACTCCTCGCCCTCCTCTTCATCCTCATAGGAGTCCAGGCCCACCTCCTCGTAATCCTTCTCCAGAGCAGCCATGTCTTCCCGCGCCTCGGAGAACTCCCCTTCCTCCATGCCCTCGCCCACGTACCAGTGCACAAAGGCTCGCTTGGCGTACATCAGGTCGAACTTGTGGTCCAGGCGAGCCCAGGCCTCGGCGATGGCCGTGGTGTTGCTCAGCATGCAGACGGCGCGCTGCACCTTGGCCAGGTCCCCCCCCGGCACCACCGTGGGCGGCTGGTAGTTGATGCCCACCTTGAAGCCCGTGGGGCACCAGTCCACAAACTGGATGCTGCGCTTGGTCTTGATGGTGGCGATGGCGGCATTGACATCCTTGGGCACCACGTCCCCACGGTACAGCAGGCAGCAGGCCATGTACTTGCCGTGGCGAGGGTCACACTTCACCATCTGGTTGGCTGGCTCAAAGCAGGAGTTGGTGATCTCGGCCACTGACAGCTGCTCGTGATAGGCCTTCTCTGCAGAGATGACGGGGGCGTAGGTGGCCAGGGGGAAGTGGATACGAGGGTAGGGCACCAGGTTGGTCTGGAACTCGGTCAGATCAACATTCAGGGCCCCGTCAAACCGCAGTGATGCTGTGATGGATGAGACAATCTGGCTGATGAGGCGGTTGAGGTTGGTGTAGGTTGGGCGCTCGATGTCCAAGTTCCTGCGGCAGATGTCGTAGATGGCCTCGTTGTCCACCATAAAGGCACAGTCTGAGTGCTCCAGGGTGGTGTGGGTGGTGAGGATGGAGTTGTAGGGCTCCACCACGGCAGTGGAGACCTGTGGTGCGGGGTAGATGGAGAACTCCAGCTTGGACTTCTTGCCGTAGTCAACGGAGAGTCGCTCCATCAATAGGGAGGTGAATCCAGAGCCAGTGCCACCTCCAAAGCTGTGAAACACAAGGAATCCCTGGAGACCTGTGCACTGGTCAGCCTGCGGAGAGAGACACATGAGATAGTCACAAGGAAATCCATCTCAGCTATCTGGCTGTTCGGAAGTCATTCAGGACCTGGTCCATCCCTGCCACGAGCAGCTGCCAAGCCCTCCCAAGGCTCAGCAGGGCTTGCAGTGTGTTCTGACCCCCAGCAGGAATCTGGAGCCCAGCCCAGGGGGACACATCCCCCCTCTGCGGTCACCTACCAGCTTCCGGATCCTGTCCAGCACTTGGTCGATGATCTCTTTGCCGATGGTGTAGTGCCCACGGGCATAATTGTTGGCAGCATCCTCCTTGCCGGTGATCAGCTGCTCGGGGTGGAAGAGCTGGCGGTAGATTCCAGCCCGAACCTCGTCTATGAGAGAGCAGAGGAAGGTTGAGCCTGGCACAGGCTGTTGGTTTGAGCCAGCTGCCAAGCAGCCGAGCGGGTGTGAGCACGCATCCTTTTCCTTCCTCCTGGCTCCACCTGCCATGGACACGGCCAAGGACCCAAACGTCAGCAGGGCCACCACCAGCATCAGGTTTCTCTGGCAGAAGGAGGTGGCTGCCACCTCCCTGCGGAGGAGCTCAGTTTCTCCCACCCATCAGAGGTGCCTGTGCACAGCGTGCAGCAGCACAGCAGCAGCTGCCATGCCGGTTGGGCTGGTTTCTCTCTGTGCATATGTAGTAGCAGAGACTACCAGCACTGCTGCCTCTAGGACACTTCAGAAACAAAAGCTGGTGCTGGTTTTGTGGCTTCTCCCGAGGAAAGGAGGGCCCTCAGGTTGAACCCGGTGCAGGATACTGCCAGCAGACCACAAGCACCAACTGCTTCCTACCCACCCAGGGGCGCACCCCAGGCCATGCAAACTCCAGCACTCACCGATCACAGTGGGCTCCAGGTCCACAAAGATGGCCCGTGGGACATGCTTCCCGGCCCCAGTCTCACAGAAGAAGGTGGTGAAGGAGTCATCCCCTCCGCCAATGGTTTTGTCACTGGGCATCTGCCCGTCGGGCTGGATGCCGTGCTCCAGGCAGTAGAGCTCCCAGCAGGTGTTGCCCATCTGGACGCCGGCCTGGCCGACGTGGACGGAGATGCACTCGCGCTGGGGAGGGGGAGGCAGGGTCAGATCCTAGCCCAGCTCTGTCCTCCCTGCCCCAGGGAGGGCTCTGCCTCGTGCCAGTGCCACACAGCCACCTGCACAGGACCTTGTCCGGCCAGTGGCCCCAGGGAGCACATTTTCCTTTGAGTGACCTCCTGTGTGCCCCTGAGGGGCCCCACACGGCTGTCATTGCCCTTGGCCATGCAGAGGCACCCTGCTGGGCTTCCCGGGAGGCAGCTCTGGCATCCCTCCTGCCCAGCTCTTGCTGAGGGCCACCAGCCCCACGGACTCTAGCTGGGGCTGTCCTCCAGCAGTGCAGGGAGCAGAGCTTGGCCCAGCTCCCCTTCCCCAGACACCCTGACAGGCTTCCCGCAACCTCAGCCCCTTCCCCAAACCACAGCAGCCTGGCAAGGTGCTGAGCTGATGCAGGCACATACTTAACCCAGCACAGGGAAACCCCTCTGCTTGCTGCTCTAGAGCCAGGTAAGTACTCAGCCCCCTGGGGCGAGCGGCCCTGGGGATGCAGGGGCAGTGGGTAACAGCCAGGGGAGGGCTAGCGGTGAAGCCCAGCACTCTCTGAGGCAGCACAGAGACCTCCTGGGCTATATAGTCCCAAACCTGTGCTGCAAAACCCATGTGGGCAGAAGTGCCAGGGAACGGGCTTTGAGCTGGAGATGTGCCTCCTGCACTCCCATCCCGCAGGTGCAGGCCTGCTCCGCTAACCCTGGCATCCCTGCTCCACTAGTCCCAGCATCCTTGGTCCCCTATCCCTGGCATCCCTCCTGCAATACCCCTAGCACCCCCATGCTGCTGCTCCTGGCATCCCTGCTCCCCCGGGCAGGACACCACAACTCAGCCTGGGGGTCCCCAGGGCTCTTCGTTCCCCGACCCCGCAGTGCTCTGAGCAGCAAGGGGGACCGTGCCACGGTCCAGCGCCGGGGGGGTGGCGGTGGGGGGGAGCACAAGGACTCCTGCCTCCTCCGGGAGGGTCGGGGCAGCCTCAGCCCGCCGGGAGGAAGGGCTGCCCGGGGCAGGGGCTCCGGCAGAGCCCGGTCGGTGGTGCGGCGGGCAGGCGCTGCGCTGCGCCTCCTGGCACGGCCTCGTCCCCCTCCCGAGCCGCTAAATATAGCCCCGGCCCCAGGCGAGAGCAGCGGCGACTGCCCGGTTTGGACAGCGGCCCCGGCCCGCTCCGCCGCTGCGGAGACCCCCGCGGGACGGGACCCCCACGCCCGCTCCCCGCCGCCAGCCCCGACGGGGCGCCCGCTGCCGCGGGGGGAGCCCCACGCCCCGCCGAGCGCCCAGCCTCGGCCCCCGGTGCCCGGCTGGCGCCTCCACCCCCGGCAGCTGTCCCCGTCCGTCCGGGACGGCCACCGTTCCCCACCGGAGGGGTCACCCCCCTCCATCCCCAGCAGCCCCCCTCCCTCGCTGCGGCGACGGGGAGACCCAGGCGCCCCGCTGGCGGCGGGGGAGGACGGGGACCGGGACAGGGCAGAAACGGCGGGGGGGGGGGCACGGCTGCCCCCGGGCAGGTGCCGGTGGGGCTGCCCAAGGTCACGGCGGGGAAGGAGGGGGCGCGTCGCGGCGGCTCCGCCGTGCCCGGTGCCCCGGAGCGGCTGCCGGGTGCCCTCCCCGCCGCCGTGCCCGCCGCCGCCCCGCACTCACCATGCTGCGGCTGGGGGTCCGGGCTCTCCCGGCGGCTCGGTGCGGCGGGGCTCGGCGCGGAGCTGCGGCTGCTGCAATGCCCGCCGCAGCGCCTTCTTATATGTGGGCGGGGCCTGCTGCTGCCACGCCCCTTTATTTGGATATATTTGCATGCGAGGGGGGAAGTACCCACTTCGGGGGCAGCGGGAGCCTGCCTGGATCCCTCTCGGCTGCGGAGTGGGCCCCAAGGGGCCGGGGCCGCCCGCCCGCCCTCCTCCGCCGAGAGGGCAGCCGGGGGCACCCAGCCAGACTGCGGGCAGGGGGTCTGGGCTCCAGCCCCCGGGGTTAGGGGCGGTGCTCAGCCGCCAGGACGGGGTGGGGCTGGGGCTGGGGCTGGGGCTGGGGCAAGTACAGCAGCCCCTACCCTGCTCTGCCACCAGCTGCCCCGCACTGCGGGCTCCCTGGGAGCTAGGGTCACCCTGAGGCCACCTGGGCCTCTAGAGCAGAAGAAAGGAGGGGAAACACATTAGAGAAACAAGTCAGGCTCTGGAGATCAGGGTGCTTCCAAACCTCCCTTTGCCATCAGCACTTTGCACACCTCTGGCCAGGGGCTGCCCTTCCTTCCCGGTGGGGACAGGCAGGCAGTGCCCTACCTCCGCAAGACTGCAGATCTGCATGACAAATCCGGGCTGGGAGGCTGGCCCAGCTGCCAAAAAAAGAGTCATTCAGCCTGTTTGCTCTTAGTGACTCATGACTACACTCAGAGAAGCCCCTCCATCTGAACCCTGCCTAGCACAGCCTTGCCTGCCAGGGCCAGGGCTGGTCCTGCTGCTGAGGATGCAGGAACCACCAGCCTGGCTGCTCGCTGGGGGAAAAGCAGAGCCCAGCGCCCCAGCCTTTCACGCTGCATGCAGCAGAGACAGGGCTCTGTCCTTGATGCATGGACTCACACAGCTGTCCCTGCCTGTGGGGACAGCAGCTCTGCTGCCCAGGAGACATTGCTGTTTCCCTCTGCAGTGGGTCCAGATCAGAGATGCAGGATAATCTTTAAGAAAAAAGGAACAGGACACAATTCCAACTCCTACGTGTTTTTTGGCAGCAGTCAGGTCTCTCTGAAGACATGGGGAGGTGTCTCTGTAGTGGGATCACAGCAGTGCCCGACGTGAGGGGCAGCAACTCCTGCCCTGGTGCAGCAGCAGGCACAACTCAGTCTGAGCCCAGGGCTCTGGTCACGGGCATGGGGAATGGCGCCAGGAACCCTGCGCAGTGGGACAAGCGCCTGGCTGTGCTCCAGGAATCAGTGCAGCCCGGTGCTGGCTCATACTTTCCCCTCCAGCTGACATGGGCGCATGCCGGGAGGAGGAGGGCAGGGGAGGACAGCCCCTATGGGTCAATATAGCTGGACCATTAGTGGTAAGCAGGGAAGATTAATCTCTGGATCCAGCATGCTGGATAATGGGTAACAGAAATCTCCCTTTTGCAGCATGAGCCAGGAGCTGATGTCCTGACTCCTGACCGCAGGGCAGGGAGAGAGCTCAGCAGAGGGCCAACGCAGAAGATGAGCTAGGGCAGGCAGAGTGGGACCACGTACCCCAGGGGGGTGGCAGAGCCAGCTGGGGAGTGGGCAGAGGTGCTCCCAGGTGGAGAACCCCATGCCTGAGCTAGGTGCTTCTCCCACCACATCATCAGGACTACTCTGGGTCCTGCTGATGGACATGCTTAGGCATTCCTCAGAGCATGCCATGTGCCAGGCCATAGTCCCCTGGTATGGGCTCCTACCTGCATGGGGAGCAAGCTGGAGCTGGAGCAGAGCGCTGGGAGGAAGCATAGCAGCACCAGCAGCGGAGCTGAAGCACTCACCACACACCTGACCTGGCAAGAAACCAATACAGCTGGGGGGGTTAGTAGGAGACATGGAGGCTCTGAAATGGTTTATTGCAAAGGGTTTCTGCAGGTAACACGGGGAAGGAGCACGGTCCTTTTTGGCAGGGGCTTCTCTACTCCTCGCCCTCCTCTTCATCCTCATAGGAGTCCAGGCCCACCTCCTCGTAATCCTTCTCCAGGGCAGCCATGTCTTCCCGCGCCTCGGAGAACTCCCCTTCCTCCATGCCCTCGCCCACGTACCAGTGCACAAAGGCTCGCTTGGCGTACATCAGGTCGAACTTGTGGTCCAGGCGAGCCCAGGCCTCGGCGATGGCCGTGGTGTTGCTCAGCATGCAGACGGCGCGCTGCACCTTGGCCAGGTCCCCCCCCGGCACCACCGTGGGCGGCTGGTAGTTGATGCCCACCTTGAAGCCCGTGGGGCACCAGTCCACAAACTGGATGCTGCGCTTGGTCTTGATGGTGGCGATGGCGGCATTGACATCCTTGGGCACCACGTCCCCACGGTACAGCAGGCAGCAGGCCATGTACTTGCCGTGGCGAGGGTCACACTTCACCATCTGGTTGGCTGGCTCAAAGCAGGAGTTGGTGATCTCGGCCACTGACAGCTGCTCGTGATAAGCTCTTTCAGCTGAAACCACAGGGGCGTAGGTGGCCAGGGGGAAGTGGATACGAGGGTAGGGCACCAGGTTGGTCTGGAACTCGGTCAGGTCAACATTCAGGGCCCCGTCAAACCGCAGTGATGCTGTGATGGATGAGACGACCTGGCTGATGAGGCGGTTGAGGTTGGTGTAGGTTGGGCGCTCGATGTCCAAGTTCCTGCGGCAGATGTCATAGATGGCCTCGTTGTCCACCATAAAGGCACAGTCCGAATGCTCCAACGTGCTGTGGGTGGTGAGGATGGAGTTGTAGGGCTCCACCACGGCAGTGGAGACCTGTGGTGCGGGGTAGATGGAGAACTCCAGCTTGGACTTCTTGCCGTAGTCAACGGAGAGTCGCTCCATCAATAGGGAGGTGAATCCAGAGCCAGTGCCACCTCCAAAACTACGAAACACGAGGAATCCCTGGAGACCTGTGCACTGGTCAGCCTGCAGAGAGAACCAAGTAAGCTTCCTCCAAGCACTGACTGCTGGAGGGAAGTTTCACACTTTTGATTGGGCAGCCTCAGATCTCTCCCAGGACACAGCGGGGCTCACCCCATGCTCCCCATGCAGGAATCTGGAGCCCAGCCCAGGGGGACACATCCCCCCTCTGCGGTCACCTACCAGCTTCCGGATCCTGTCCAGCACTTGGTCGATGATCTCTTTGCCGATGGTGTAGTGCCCACGGGCGTAGTTGTTGGCAGCATCTTCCTTGCCCGTGATCATCTGTTCAGGGTGGAAGAGCTGGCGGTAGACTCCTCCCCGAACCTCATCTAGGAGAGGTTAGCACAATGTCAGAGATTTTCTAACTGGCCCTTGGGAAAGGTGGCAGGAGCCACCCTAGGGACTATCCTGCAGTATTCCCAGAGGTAGTGACCACCATCACTGCCCAACTGAGTTGCACTCACCGATCACAGTGGGCTCCAGGTCCACAAAGATGGCCCGTGGGACATGCTTCCCGGCCCCAGTCTCACAGAAGAAGGTGGTGAAGGAGTCATCCCCTCCGCCAATGGTTTTGTCACTGGGCATCTGCCCGTCGGGCTGGATGCCGTGCTCCAGGCAGTAGAGCTCCCAGCAGGTGTTGCCCATCTGGACGCCGGCCTGGCCGACGTGGACGGAGATGCACTCGCGCTGGGGAGGGGGAGGCAGGGTCAGACCCCAGCCAGGACCACAAACGCAATCGCTGCAGGTGGTGATGTACACAGCCCAGGCAGGGCAGCCCAGGCTCTCCGCAGCTTGTGCAAGCCGCACTGCCCTATAGCCTGGGTGTCTTGTGTTCATCCCAGTCTGCTGCCCTCTCCCAGATCTGATGATCTGCCTCCCATCACTGCACTGCCCACCTCAGGGGCCCAGGGAGATAGAGACCCATCAGCTGGAGCCAGGGGCACTGGGCCAGCATGTTCCCTGGACTGCCCCCACCCACAGCCCTAGGAAGCACCCGGTGAGCATCTTCTCCATTGCCTGAACACCCACTTGGCTTAAGGGCTGGAGCTCCGCAGCTGCTGGCATGGCCCCCATTGCTACTCTAACAAAAGGGCTGCGGGCTGAGATGACAGAACATCACCTGGGCGCTGGGAGCTGAGGAGGTGACAGCACTGAGGATGGGTGCCCAGCAAGGGCGGGGATTTGCAGCAGTGAACGGTTGCCATGCTCTGAGGCTCAGCTTCCCTAAATTAGCTCTGGAGGAGGAGGAAGCGGTAGCTGCACTTCTTAACTGAACCAAAAGGCTGAGGTGGGAGGGTCCCCTAGCTCAGGGCTTCAAGGGCAGCCTCAGGTCCCTCAGGGGAAGCAAGGCTGAGGGGAGCTCTGCAGCCTTGCTCCCTCCAGGTAAGGCATCCCAGAGACTGCAGCCCTTTCGAGAGGAATCAAAGTATTCACTGCCTCAGCCCTGCTGTTGTCAAGGACTTGGATGCGTCATCAGGCACAACCGAGGCAGAGGAGCACCCAAACCAAACCGGATTTCCAGAGCCATGGGTGCCCCGCTGTGAGTCAGCTGGCAGGGAGCCGGTGGAGCCAGCCATTTTGCACTTAGGAGCTCAGCAGTGATTGCCATCCGAGGAAGTTGCACGGGCCACAGCAAGTCCTGGCTCTGTGCATCTAGGGTGCTTTCTGTGCTACATTTCAGAGGCAGCAGTGACAGTGAGGGATGACAGAAAAATAAGCCCTTGATACCCATGGTGAAAGCCGGAAGTCCATCTCCCCACCTGTCCCAAAGCTGAGGTGCAAAGAGCAGCAAAGTGACACCCGCCTTATCCCTCCCAGCAGGTCCATAGAGGTTTTGTAACACAAGGAGCCAACAGTAAGTCCTGAGGAAGCTCCAGGATCCTCAGCAGAAGTGCACAGCAAGCACTGACGCAGCTGCAAGCACCTCTGGATCGCCACAAGAAAGAAGAGACGAGAAAAGACTCCTCCCTGGCCAAGGACCTTGCAAATCAGAGTGGGGGGCAAAGGGTTTTGCTGATCACTGCATTTCATCCCGCCAACATGCAGCAGCCAGGACTGGCTTTGCAGGACCCAGCGCTGACAATAGGCTGGGCACAGCCCAGCAGCGCCGGGGACGAAGCAGTGCTGGCCACCAGCCAGCAGACTCTGCCTTCTTCATGGCAAAGTCTGGCTCAGGGAGGACAGGGAGCATGGCCCCGCGGGGCAGCAGGCAGGGTGCCTGAGCACCCTGGGGCTGGGATTCTCTCCGGAGCAGCTGGAGAGCTCAGGAGCCAGAGCTCACAGCAGGACCATGGTGGCAGGGCAGCCCAGAGGCTCACCCACAGTGATGCCCACCCGTGGGTTGGCCCCTGGCACCCGAGGTGCAGGGCAGTGGGTGAAGCCACAGCTTGCTCCGGGGCTCAGCTGTGGGTCTGCAGCGTGGGGGGCTGGCAGAGTGGGCGTGCTCCCCCCAGCCGGAGATGTTACCACGGGAGATGGGCAGGAACCGTGGCTGTTGCAAGGGAGGAGAGGTGAGATGGTCAGTTCAAAGGCCAGTCTCCGCACACGGCAGGGTTCGGCTAGTGGCCTCCTTGCCTCGGACATGTCAGACGGGTGCAAGGGGATGCTCAAAGGCGGGAGGCTGCCGAGTGCCTGGGAGGGAGCAGCTCAGAAGAGGCTGAAGCCAGGCAGAGGCAGGGCAAGCACAGCGGGTACTCCCGCCGCCAGCTGCCCGCACCTCCGCGGTCCCAGGTGTCCCCCCCCGTGAAGCTCTGGGGGTGGCAGCCTGCTCCGGGGGGGGGGGGTCCCGCCGGGGCTCCCCCCACTCCCGGGAGCGCCCCGCGGGACCGGAGGGAGGGGCAGCCCGGGGCCGGCACTCACCATGATGCCGCCGCCGCACGACCTGCCTCAGCCCCGGCTGCCGCAGCTCCGCACGCCGGGACGGCCGCGCCGCCGCCGCCTTATACCGGGGGCGGCACCGGGGCGAGCCGCCCCGCCCGAGACGGTTCCGTGCCTTTGCACACATTTACGTGCATTGCGCATATTTGCATACATTTGCATAAATGAGACTGCGCTGCTTGGCAGCCGGCTGGGTGCATCGGTGGAGCCAGCGAGGAGCAGCATCCCCCGGCCACGCCGCTCCCTGCCTCGCAGGGACCACGGGACACCCGGGGGTCCTCTCGAGGGAAGGGCAGGGGGGCATAAAGGTTGGTCTTGCTACGCTTGCCAGTCTTGGCAGAGGGGCGTCCGCTGAGGGGCAGGGATGGCACGTCCTTGCTGGGTGTCCCGCTGGTGCGAGGCACCATCCAGGCATTACCCGGGACAGACTTAGGCTGCTGAGGAGGGGAAGTCAACAGAGACCCCGGCCCAGGTATTCCCTCCTGGTGGGTGGAGGTGCGGATGTAATCCCCGGGGGAGCACAGAGCTGGGTCTCTGGCAGCCATCCAAGGCCCCCCAAGGAACACCTGGGAGAATTTCTGGAGAAAATGCAGGCAAAGGACAGACTTCAGAGACAAGCACAAGCTTTCCTGGCCTCTTTGGAGATCAGTGAGGAAAAAGACGGAAAACTCTGTCCTGTCCTTTGCTGCAAGCCCTTCAAGGACAGTTGTGCTCCAGGACAATGTCTGAAAGCCCTGCCTGCCGATGGGCTCTTCAGCCGGGCTCTGCTTTACCTCCGTGATTTTGATCTGATTTCACAAATCTTTATGAAATGACCAGGGAGGGGATGGGGAAAGCTTGGAGCACCTCAAAGTGGGGTTATGGGAGTCTCTTTGCAGTGTCTTCACTGATATCTGGCTTTGCTACAATGAATAACGTGTCCATCCTTTCCTCTCCCCTCCAAAATGCTCGCAGCATCCATTGCCATGCAGAACCAGCCCTGCCTCTACCAAAGCCCTCCAACTTAATGAGTTTTCATTGAAAGGTGCTGTCATCTCTCAGCTCGCTCCAAAAGTTGAAAGCTGGACCTAAATTATCCACCCATAATGGCCTTTCTTTGTGCCTGAGTCACCTGGAAAGTGTCACCTTCACTGATGAAAACGTGTAAAGTGACTGAAAGCAACGGTACTGCTGTGAAGCCTGTGCCAGTGTCTAAGCAACACATTTTGAGACCTGCAGAAATGGTTGAGCCAAACAATCAGAGTGGGTTTAATCAAGCTGGGGGAAAAGGTTTTTTTCCACAGAGATGCCCCAGGTTGTGAGTGAACCTGGACAGGATGCTGTGGCGACTAGATTGCTCTGGAAATGCCTAAACTCCTCCCTGTGGTATAAATTTCCTTTGAGTGACCTCAGAGATTGCAGGATAACACAGACCATGCTGATGCAGACAGTCCATGAGAGTGAGAAAATAATTGGTAGCACTGAGGCATCAAAATTTGAGCCCCGGAAGTTAATTGGTGTGAAAAGGAGCAACGGGATCATCTTTCCCCGTGAAAATCTTTGCCAGGCTGCTCGGTGAAATGCATGCTGGATGCCAAGGTGTCACGTCTGATTCGGTGTCTCCTAGCACGCTCCTTACTTGCACGATGCCAATTAATTCTGGGGCGTTCATAGCATGAATGCTTTGCAGCAGTGGTTGGAAGGACAAGCGTTGGAGCTAGGCAGCGAGCAGCATTTCAGGTGGCTACACAAGGCTTGCGTGGTTCACCCAATTTTGGAAGACTTGTCTGACAATCTGGTGGCACCTCACGGTGCAAAATGTGATGCTTCTGCAAGAGGTGCCTGGATCTGTTTATATACCATTCTGGTAGAGAGCTGAGGGTGAAATGTCCCTGATTCATCATTGCTGCAAATGTATGCTCACAGTGAAAAAAACAATTCAGATGCTGTTACGTTGAACGAGCAGGGCAGCAATGACTGACAAGAGAGCCATGAATCATTCTGAGCTACGCATCTCCATGTACCTCTGATCTGAAAAGCCCAAACAGATGTCTAAGCTTTTCTGAAATGCTTCTGAACAGCTGGCTAAATCCAGGGAGCACCAATGGGCTGCATCTTGTCAGTGCCTAACTGCTCAGCAGCCTGCCAGATGCTGGTAGCAGCAGCCTGCAAGCACACAGCGGAGGCTGAGCTCACTCTGGCTGGAAGAAGATTTGTCCCGAGGTGACCCCTCTCTCAGAGATGTTACCCACATGTCTAAGAAGACCCTGCAAATGTTTTCAGACCACATCAGAAATCACTAGGTTGCAAGAATTGCACAGGAGACGTTTTCGCCATTGCTCAGAACAAAGTTGGACCCTGCACCAGCACCCAGAGAGGTACAAAAAGCAAGCAAGGCAAAATTTTAGGCTAGTGAGTCAGAATTCAACCATCTCGTGGTGGAAGAATTGGAAAAACAGACTGAAGATACCCCAGGGGCAGAGGTATCTGTGGTGTTGCACGCTGCCAGCTCTCAGACACCCTTACGTGAGAAGGGGGAGGCAGCACAATGTATTGCAGGTGTGCAATGCCTCCATCAAGAGCAGACACTTGCACTAAAAATCTTTTCATTACAAGTTATTATGAAATTTTGTTGGTTTTTTTTTTTTTTTTTTTTTTAAGTGTCCGATACACTTCTCATCAGAGAAAAGGTGTTGGTGCTGGTACAGGAACCACTGTCAGCGGAGCTTGCAGTTACCCAAACAAAGCCCCTCAGACAGCTGTCTTCCAGAAATAAGTTAAGGTCCGCCACACCTAAAAGCACCCAGAGCTGAAACTGGGGAGGAAATGACCTGTTCAGAGTCCAGCCTGGTACACTCCATCCACACCCTGGTCCCATCCCCTCCCTTCACTGCGGAAAGCCCGTACTATTGTTTCCACTTTTCAGACCTCAGCCTCACCCAGCCTATTTCAGGCAGAGCGAACAGTGTGACAGGGCACTTTGGGCACACAGCTCTCTTTGGAAAGCAGAAGAGACCATGGCTGTGCTGTGAGTTCAGGGTGGAAGCCCAGTGCCCCCCACTTCAAGCCTGGCTTGGAGGGGCACAAGGCAAGCAACGGATGATGAAGGGTGCGTCAGGAACAGGGCTCCTGTCCGTGTCTCTAACCACAGCCAGGAGCTTCCCAAAGTGCTTGCGTCCGTGCCTGCCCTGCTTACCCTTCACTCCATCCTCGCACAGTTGCTCTGCCCATAATCCTCTTAGCAGCGTGGTTCAGCAAGGAGGTGGAAGAGCCAGGATATATCTCCAGCCCGTCAGTCCCCTCTGCATATTGCTCTCCAGCAGCAGCTGCACTGGATGATACAGCAGCACCCGGAGCCCAGGAGCAACCAGGCAGCAGGGAGCTCCTTCAGCTCACAGGGCTCCCAGAGCCCCGTATGGCCAAGCACTGCTTCCTGCTTGGCTGAGGACTCAGGCCGCAAACCCAGTTGCTGGGCTGGTAAGCCCGGAGAACCAGCGGTGCTCTGCTGCAGGGTGAGTTGTGACAACCACCTTCTCAAAGCAGAAAGGCAGCTCTGTGTTAACACAGGGCAGACAACACTGGCTGGTGAAACCAATGAGTCTGTTGAAAGCACAGGGCTTGACTGCATCTTGCAGATATTGTGAGTTTGGGCAATTCCCATGTGATGCTACCTGCTCCAGCAGTATCCCAGAGAGCCATTAGGCAGCGTCCCTAAAGCACGGCTCGCTCCTGATGATGGCCCAGCAATGCACGTTTGATTGCTGCTGCGGTTCTAGCATGACATCATTTGGGACATACTTTGCCACCCTGAAATGTTCTAGCACAGCATGGAGATGGGCAGGAAATGCTCCCTTTGCCATTCCTTGAGATATGTGTGTCTTGTTAAGGTCAGGAAGGGCCCTCCAAGCACCTCACCCTTTGTCTGGAGTAGATGGAGATGATCCAGGGATGAGAAACAAGGGTGACTGGAAGGATAGATGCCATGGGCTGCAATGAAAGGTTGAAAGAATGAGGACTATCTAGAAGCAGAGACTCAATAAAGGCCTTAAAATATATTCAAGGCAGATACAGGTAGCAAGGGGATTAACTCTTCTGCATGTTCAGGGCAAGAAGATGCAAGTTTAAGACTTGCTAGCAGTAAGGGTAGTGAAGCATGATTGTCTCAGGGTCAAGGGATCTTCATCAGTGGAAGTCTTTAATAACCCAAGTGTGGCATTTATTGATGGGATGCAGGGCACAGTAGTGATCTGACAGAAGTCCTCTCTGCTAGAGCTGAGCAACAGCAGCATAATTGCTGGTTCAGATAAAATGAAGTCAATTGTGCAACGCCTGCTGCATTGCCCGGAGCGTGTGCCGCATTACAGGAACAATAAAGCTAATTCCAGATCTCACTACGGTCCTAAGCCCTGAATCACCGGGCAGTGGCAAGAGCAGGGAGGCACTCCCAGGGACGCAGGCAGCCCTGCACGCATGCCGAGCCCCAACCTGCAAGGCTAAAAGGGACTGGCAGACACGTTGGGACTAGTTCTTTTTCAGGCGCAGCAGCCCTGGGTGAGCAGCCTCCCTGGCTAGAGTTAGCCTCCCTGGCTGCCAGTGTCACCCGCCTTTCTTCACGTCCTGGGAAAAGCAGCTACACACCCACAAGAGCAAAATAAAACCGCAGCTAGCTAATTGCAGTGACTTCATGTCAGGGCTCTGAGCATGCCTGGTGTGAACAAGCTGCCTCCAGGCAGGTGATGGAGGGGTTGAACCTGCTGAGGTGTCCCTGTGCTCACGGGGGATGCCGGCGTGCAGCTCTGGGGGGCTGCATGGAGGAGCCAGTGCTGCTTTTCCTCTCTTCCGGCAGCTCTCAGAGCTGGCGGTGGCACGAGAAGATTAGGAATACCTGGAAACACAAATGCAATGAATTCTGCATGGCTGGGTGATGGTAGGAGCTCCTAGAGAGGCACGAGTTACCCCGTCAGACTGGAGGGGCTCTGCAAGCTCCAGGCAGGACCATAGGCACACTGATGAGTAAGTCTCCATCCCTGGCCCTTTAGGCCTTGCCGTCTTACAAGTTCTCAGGAGTTGCAACAAAGCTGTGGTCAGCACTGTTGCAATGCCGCAGAGTGTGCTTGTGTGAGCTGGCAGCGATGGGGCAAGAGGCAGCGATCGCTTCCTTGCTCCCAGGAGCGCCTGCCTCGTCTGCGGGACTGTGGCTGAGCCCCCAGCCTCCAGGCAGCAGACAAGACACGGCAGATTCACACTGGGCAGCTCTGCAGATGCACCCACTCCTTTGAGGTAGACAAACCACTACCAGGTGGGCGAGTCCAACATCCCCTGTGAAAGCAAACAAGACCTGGTGTAGGAGCATCTTGCCAACAGCTTTTCTCTGCCCCGGTCTTTGGGGAGCAGCTGAGCCTCCGATGGCTGGGCAGGTGTGTGCAAGGGGTTTTTTTTGCATGTGAAAGTGGATTGTATATAATAGAAACAGCTTGCCAGCCTGAGGGCACGCTGAGAGCAGAGCTGGGCCTGGAGAAACTAGCCCGGAGTCTTGGGGATTGCTATAGAGTCGTTAAAAGCGGAAAGGAGGTGCTGGCGGCTGGCCAAGCGCTGGTGGATGTCAGAGGGAAACAGTTAACGAGATAAAAGATGCATTTAATAACCAAGCTGGGCGATGGCTCCCGGGGCACTCTTGCTCAGAGCTGTTTGTGTGTGAGAGTGCGATATGTGAAACCAGGGCTGTCTTCCCTGCTCCTCCCAGATCCCCGGGCTCTGTGAGCTGGTGGCCTCAGGTCACTGGGCTGAGAGCTTGCATTTGATAGCCATCCTGAGAATGCCTGGCTCCAACACATATCTGGGAGCACCATAGCAGAGTTAACTCGGATGCCGAGGGGCTGTACATGTAAAACAACAGTTATTCTGGAGGATTTCCCCGCTGTAAGGACTCAGGAGCCCTGGTTTGCTGAGCTCCCATGCCTCATGTGGCCCTCCTCATTAGGATGAGCCATCCCCAAGAATAGCCTGGCCGGAGGAACTAGAAGGTGGGAATATAACTGCTGCCATGGAGAACCCACCTTGGCAAACACGCCTGGTTTCATTCCTTGAGATGACAAGTCTGGCTACTCAGGGGAGAGGCAGAGATGAAATCTGCTTGTAGAGCCGAGGGTGTCGGTGGCAGCATCCCGAGGAGTGAGCCGCAGTGCCGGTGCAGTGCCTGGTGAGGCAGCCTGGGGTACCCAGGTGCTGGTTGGTGATGCTGAATCACCAGCAAAGGGCTGCCGGGCTTCTGCGGGGATCCCTGCCACGCACTGCTGGCTTTGGCGCTTTAATCGGTGGTCTTGAAATGAATCCTGAATTACCACTGATAAAGTTTGAGGGTGACAGTGGATTTGCAGAGTGATAAGTGACAAGACTGCCCCTTCCTCCAAATTCCCAAATTATTTCCTCTGCATTTCACTGTATTAAAGCAAATTTTCACAGAATCATAGAATCATTTAGGTTGGAAAAGACCTTTAAGATCATCAAGTCCAACAGTTAACCTAACACTGCCAAGTCCAAGTGTTGCAGATGTACAGTCTGAGTCTCCCCTTTATGTTAGAGGCAGGAGTAAGGTGTCCCCTGGCCTGAGGGGCAGAAGCAGCAAAAGCAATGACTTCACCAGCAACACAAGGACTGAAGGAAACAGGATAATGAGAGAGGCAAACCATTTGTTAATAAAAGAGTTAGAAGCAGTGTGTAAGGTCAGGAGCCCAGGGGACAATGAGAAAAGGAATAGCAGACAGCAAGGAGAGAAGAGGAAAGCCCAAGAAGAGAACAGTTGTGGACAAAAGAGCTCAGCTGTGCCCTTCGCGGAGTCACCTCACCTGTAGCTATCTGCATGCAGTCCAAAGCCAGCACAATTGGGGATTCCCAGCTATGGCACAGAGAGCCACTTCTTCCACTTCTCCACTGCACTTGCCTTAAATGCCTGCTGCATTAAAGCAACCTTACCTGCAACGTAGCCTTTTAATTGGGCAATTCTAAACCATCCCTACTAGATAATTGTCCCCTTCACTAGCTACTACCCCACCAAGCTTAGTGTTAGCCCCAATTTTTCTTAGTAAACATTTCTTATCACTGTGGGCCTTGCGCCCATCCCTAGGGTTCCCCACTACAAAGGCCCCTGGCAGTGTATCTTCTGGCTAACAGGCACACCTTTGCTATTGATGCATCTGGTATGTCCTTAGCAATGCAGGAATATAAACAGACTGGCTTGGCATGCCGAGATAAATATTCTGGGACAACACAAAAAGTAGATCTGGAAAGACCTTTGGCAGCAGCTATGAGCCTCCTTCTTCTGGGGACATGGAAAACAGATTATTCCATCCCTCTTTGCAGCAATATCGTGATTTATGTGAATGCTGTTATCATTATCTCCTGCCAGCTTCCAAGTAGGATGTCATGCCAGCGGTGTTGATCTGAATCAGCCAGACACGTAATCATGCTGAAAGGTGATGACAAGTTTGCATAGCAATACCTGCCTTCCCTGAGACAAGGCTGATCAGTACTAAATGCGTTTTTCAGTCTTTAATTCTCTGCCAACAGAATCAAAATTAATTTTTCTGTATTTTTTCTGGTATTATCAGTAATCTAGAGTTTTCTGGGTCAACTGGTTTATTTTCTTAATGATTGGAGTGACTTCTGTCCTTCAATCCTTTGGAACTAACCTAGTTTTCCTAGCTCTGTTAAAAATTACCATTAGTGGCTCAAGAAGACCCTCAGTTAGGGCCATTAATACCCTCAGTGTGGACCTGATGAACTGAAAATGTCAATTTTAGCCGGTCATGCTTTACATGCTGGTTTGTTACAGATGGCCAAATTACAGCTTCTCCATTGCATCCACAGTGTTGCACAGGTATTTAGGCATGGAGGGCTGCTGAAAACAGCAAAAGGCTGCTTACCGGCAACCTTTTGTGCTTTTTCTTGTTTTCTTCTAATGCAAATGCATTCGCCCCATCTCCTTTTTTATTTCACCCTGCTTGGCTTGTTTTTTGCCTTTGAGCCATACCTAGCATGAAGGCAATGGGCCAAGGGTGGGCATGTAGCTGGAGGCATGGTGAGGACCAGACAGCTGGTGCCCCCAGTCCTACCAGGCACTGTGGGAAATCCTGGCCAAGCCAGCTGGACACAGGGGTCTTGGTGCTTGGAAGCATGTGGGCATGAGCGTGTTGGTGTGGTGAGTGAAATCAGGTTTTGCTTCACAATAAAACCGCTTCTTGTCCTGTATCAGCTGCAGCTTCTGCTTCCCTCCGCGGCTAAAGGGCTCCCCAGCATTTGGAGGGGGTGTGTGTTATATCAGTCTTTTCATTGCCCCAATCTCCCTTCCCTTGGGGTCGGATCCAGACCGTGCAGCTCCCAGCCTTACTTGTGGGTGGGTGTGGGGTGCCCTGCTCCCGTGCATCACAGGATTGTCCAGACTCTGCAGCCCACCCTGTTCCCAACCGCGTGCCGGGAATGAGGGTGAAGCCCCTTGCCACCGTGAAGCTCAGCTGCTGCCTGGGCCGGTGCGTGTGGTCGTCATGGATAACCTATTTAGTCATGGGCTTCTGCCACCTCTGCCAGCCTCTGACTCTGTTGATTTAAAATCTGCAAGCACCTTGGTTTTGCCTGGGTTTTGGCTGGGGCAGCAGCCCTAGCGTCAGCACAGGCAAGCACTCCTGCGGGGCGGTGCCTGGGATACACAGCCTGTGTCAGATTCAGCAGATCGCTGAATCTGGCCCAAAGTCATTGCCCTGCTTGAACGAAAGTCACCCTGACTTTGCTGTTTCTCACTTCTCTGTCCTGCTGCACCGACTTCTGCTAAAAGCACCGGGATGACTTTGCCTCCCTCAATACTCTCCAGCTCCTAGAAGGTGCAATTCTGGAAAAGCCAGCTGGGGTGAGAACAGAGCGGCTTGGGAAAGAGACAGGCAGGCAACTGAGAGCGTGACCATCGAGACAAACACAAGGAGCATCAAAAACACAAGGGTGTGGAGAAATTGGCTGTGCTGGGAAGCCAGGGGAGCTGGGCAGGGCTGTTCAGATGAGACAGCAGGACTGGGGGTAAAAGAATGAATGTGGATTTTTAAAATGGATGCCCATCTCAAGTGATGTCCCCAGCTGTCCCCAGCCCAGCACAGCCTTTCCAGGGGTGAGCAAACACACTGCTCCCACTGACCCCTTTTCTGGGGATTGCACTGACCCAGCGGCTGCGCCCAGAGATGGGGAGCACAGCCATGGCTGCTGCCGTTGTCTCTCCAGGGAGTGGGCAGGCAGAGGAAGGTGGCATGGAAATGGCACCCAGGAGCCTGCCTCACTCTACTCAACTGCTTCTCACCCCATCCCACTGGCTCCAGCTCCTGCTCCCTCTCTGCTGCCCTGGAGTGGGGACCTTCCCTCTGGGAGCGGGGAGAAAGGGAGGGGAGATGGCTGGGTGCAATAAGGGGAGCAGTGGGCACGCAACGCCCCAAGCACATCACTCCACAGCTCCAAAATTGCCAAGAATACAATTTTGCAGTATGTAATTACCAGTTTTGAGGAGGCTGTGAAAGGGTTTGTCTTCTCCTGAGGGAATCAAAAGCTGAAATGTTGTGCAGCACTGAAAAAAATGTCCCTCTTAATCTGTGGTTTGCATAATAATATAGCACAAGTTTATGATGCAATTCAGTTGGCTTCCTAAGAGATGGGGTAACCAGGATAAAAAAATTTGGTCCTTTGGTGTCCTGCTTCTCTCACCCAAAAGCTCTTTTCTCAGAAAGCCTTGAGAGTATTTCATGAGCATTGTTGTGTCCCTGGAAAGCTAAAAACAGGGTTGTAACACAGCAGGCCCCAGAATTTGTAAAGAAATAAGGGTCTTCTTGAAACACACTCAAGATGCCTGTGCTGGGTTCAAAGCTGGTGTGAGCTAGGCTGGCAAGTAGGTGCACCAGGACTTGGGGCAGACCTATGGGGAGAGGGCAGGGTGCTGTGGCTGAAGGTGTGTGCTGTGTGAGGCACCAGCAGGTGATGGGCTGCCTCTCTTCTGCTGCTGCGAGGTGGTTGGCTTTGTTCATTTGAGTAGGGGAGTGATTGCAGCAGCTCTGGGGTGAGGTGTGGTTGGCACAGCAACCTCTCTCCTGCCAGCACCATGGTGACCTACTGCTCAACTCCGCATGGCCTCCCCTAAGGACATTAGGGAGGTGTAAGTCCTTCTCACTGCATATCCTGGTCTTATGGGTGAGGGAGACACGTGCCATGAAGGCAGCAGCGATATGTTCCCCTGGCTCCAGAGTCCCAGCCAGCACGTGAGTTCCTCTCCTTTCCCTGGCATGGAGGCCTCCCCATCTGGTGGGCATGGAGCACCGGGCAGCTCTGGGGCCTCCTCGTCCCCACATCAGCTGCAAAAGCCAGGGAAAGGAAAGCAAGGTGAGACACGGCTAGGTCCTGGTGGCATCTCCCTGGCTTCCCTGCCAGCAGGATGGGGTCCCTGTGAGGCAGCCTGTAGCTCCATCTAGTGCCCATGCCAGCCTGGCCCGGGCCAGCCCTGCGCCCATTGCTAGGCAGATGACCCAAATCAGAGCCCTGACAGCCAGCGAGGGCACCCTGGGCAGGTGCAGCCATCCCAGGGAGCCCGCTTCCTGCTCCTGGGCAGGCAGGTACAGGAGGGCAGCGCTGCAATGGCATCCAGGAAAAAAAAAACCCAACAAGCAGGAATACTCCAAGCAGTCGCTCAAGGAATTCATCAAGTGCTGTCTGATGGCAGGGGATGGGCCTCCCATCCCTTGGAGAGGAGATGCTCCTTGGCACAGGGGACGCCCTTGGCATCTCACCCATCCCAGTTCTTACCCAGGCTGACTGCTCATCGCTGAGGAGGACTCTTCATGGGGATGGCTGTCCTGACACCGGTCCCTGAGGAATGCTGGAAATGGCCTGTCTCAATGCCTGGGTCTCCCCAGCCTGCCCAGTAAAGCAACATCAGAAGAGCTTGCCAGGCTTCCCAGCTAGGGCTTTACAGGAGGTGAGGAAGATATCCCAGCTGCAGTGCAGGGGTGGTGGGCTGTCCAAAAGGCTCTGGCCCTGCAGAGAGACCAGGCTCCCTCCTCCCATCCAGACAGCAAGAGGAAATAGTGGCCAGGTCAGGGTCACAGGTACAGGTGAGTAGCCTCAAGTCTGCCCATGACCCTAAGGATGGGTGAGAGCAGCCCCTCTGTGGGGGCTGCCCAGGCCGGGGCCACGCAGAGGAAAAGTCCACATCAAAGCTCCCAGTGCGCAGCCATCCCCTGAGCCCTGGTGCTCCGGGCGCCTGGGCACCCTGGTGCTTGGGGCGGCTCGCTGCTCCCCGGCCGCCCGCTGCGTGAGCAGGGCTGGGGAGGGCGCAGGGCTGGGGATGCTCTGCCGGGGCCGTAGCGGTGCCTGGCAGCCCGGGCTCCCGGCAGGGACCTGTGCCCGCCGGCCTGGCAGGCTGCACCCCTTCGTCCTCCCCCCCGCGGCGGGACAGCCTGGGCAAAGCGCTGAGTCACCCCGGCTGTCCCCTCCCGCTGTCCCCTCCCGCTGTCCCCTCCCCGGCAGGGACCGGCCGGGCAGCTGACGCGGCAGGAGGCCAGGGGCAAGCGGAGCCCGGGGGCTACCCGGAGGCGGTGGCCGTGCCCCGCTGCGCCCGCAGCACCGGCCGCACCGCCGGGGCCAGCGAGCCAGGTCAGTGCCCCCCCCCCGCCCCCGCGCTGTGCTGCCCCCCCGGCGGTGCGGCCAGGTCCCTCCCGCCCTGCGGGGATGGAAACCGGGAAGGGGGCCAGGCAGCAGCGAAACCCCACTCTGTGCTCAAATACGCCTCCTTATGACCTCACCCGCCCAAAAGGCGAGCGCGTGACGTCACGAGGCGGCGGCGCGGCGGTTGGCTGCAGCCGGCGTTCGTCGGCCGGCGGAGCCCCGGCGGCGGCCCGGGCGGGGGGAGGCGGCGCGGCGGCGGCGGCCGCGGGCGGCCCGGGGCGGGCGGGGAGGGCTCGGCTGCGGCACTCAGGTGGGCGGCGGAGCGGAGCGGAGCGGGGCGGGGCGGGGCGGGGGGCGTGCGGGGGGAGCGGGGCGCAAGGCGGCACCGGGGCGGGGAGCGGGGTGGGGGGGGAGCGGGGCCGGTGCGCTGCGGTCTCCTCCGGTGCTGCCGCCACCGCCCCTCCCGGTGGCCCAGATCCGCTGGCCGCAGCCCAGGGCTGCCCGCCGGTGGCGGCGGGGGCGTGGGGAACGGGACGGACACACGGACACGGGGACGGAAACTTCCAGCAGCAGCGCCGGGCCCGGCGGCCCCGGCAGCGCCGTGTTTACAGCCGGGCCGGGGGGGGCGGTCCCCGGCGGCACCGCCCCGCCGCGCTCCCAGTGCCGTACTGGTGCCGGGGCCAGCGCCGCCCTCCCCGACAGCTGATGCGCTGGCGGGGGGCGACTACCGGGGGGGGGGGGGGGGGTTGGCACCCCCGGGGCGGGGGGTTGGAGCGAGGGGAGCGGCATCCCGCTCCCGTCCCCGATGCGGAGCGGGTCGGCCGGTTGAAGTGCCCTGGGGCGCCCGGGGACGGGGAGGGTCCCCGCTGAGCCCTTAATCCGCTCCAGCCGCTAAGCACCTTAGCGGGCTGCTCCCGCTGCTCCCCGCCCCCCCGCTCCCCTGCCCCAGGACAGAGCCCTCCGGGGGGAACGAGAGGAGAGCTGGGGGGCTGTGGGGCAGGCCAGCGGGGCTGGCAGCGAGGGTCCCTGTCCCCTTGCTTGGGCAAGTTGGGGTGATGCGGCTGGGAGGGCGGCGCGGCAGCAGTGGGGGATCCCCGGCTGGGGCTGTGCCGTGCATCCAGGTGGCCTAGGTGCAGGCAGGGTGCTGGGCAGCCGGGTGTGGGGTTGCTGCTGAGCTGCTCTCGGGGGGACCTGTGGGGTGGCTGGGACACCTGGGGAGGGCAGGGCAGCCCAGCCTCGCTCTCTCGCAGCCGGCGCTGCCAGGCTGTGCCTGCGGACCCCTTGACGTTGCCTTTCCCCCCCTACAGTGACCCCACAGGACAGCAGCACATCATGGTGGACTACTACGAAGCACTGGGGGTGAGCCGCAATGCCACCGCTGAGGACATCAAGAAGGCGTAAGTGTGTGGCAGGAGTGCCCCTAACCGCCGGGCAGCACAGCCCCGCCACCGGCGCCAGCGAGGCAAGGCGGGGGCTCCCTGTGGGGCCAGTGGGGACAGGGCCCAGCTCCAGAGGTGACAATCCAGCCTTTGTTTCCTTTGTGCGGAGGCCAGAGCGGGGCCGGGCTTCACTGCCGCACAAAGGCTTCTCTTGGTGGGGTTTGGTCCCTTTGTCCGGACTGTCAGCCTAGTGCTGGGGACGGAGGCGGGAGGTGGGTCCCACTGGTGTTTGGAGGCATCCCCTCTCTGCCAGAGGGTGCGGAGATGGCAGAGGGCTGGGGCGTGGCGGCTCTGTTGCTGTCAGGGGGCTGGGGCTCATGGGGTGAGGAGCAGCGTGTCTCCTGGCACAGGGACCGGGTCTTATTGACAGGTCTCATTGACAGGTCCCGTGCTGCGCCCTGGGCACCGTCAGGGAGTCCCAGGGGCAGACAGAACCTTGGGCAGCTTCTGCCTGGCACCCTGCCAGGGTCTTGCTGCTCTCACTGGGGAAGGGCATCACCGGTGTGGACTGGTGGCTTGCCTGGGGGGATGGAGGTTCCTAAGAGCAGGTGAGAGAAGCTGGGCAGCCTGGGTTAACCCCAGCTAGCTGCAGGTGGGAAGAAAGGGCTGCTAGTGCTCATCTGGCCCCAGGAGCCCCCCAGCGACCCTCAGTCCATGCACGCCCACAGCGGAGCCCAGGAAGGCTCCAGAGCAAACCTGTGAGCATTGTCCGGGGCTGCTGCCGAGGGCAGCTGGGCTGGGCGCAGGCTAGGGTCATGCTGCAAGTATTTGCTCGGGAGGTGAACCAGTCCGGGAAGCTCCTGTTTGATGCCTGAGGCTACAGGGCACTGAGTGAAGCGGGCTTGGGGTCCCCCTGCCTGCAGGGTTGGAGGTGTGCACTCAGAGCGGGGTTGCTGTCCCAGGAACCCCTGCTGCGTGCCCATTGCTGCCCGTCTGTGCAGGTACAGGAAGGCCGCACTGAAATGGCACCCGGATAAAAACCCAGACAACAAGGAGTATGCCGAGCAGAGGTTCAAGGAGATCGCCGAGGCGTATGAAGTGCTGTCGGACAGTAAGAGGCCATGATGCTGTCTTGTGTGTGTCCCCCAGCCCTTGGGACTGCTCACCCTGGGGTGTCCTGCTGCCTGGCTCACCCAGGTGGCATCCCTGGACGTCCCCGGGAGGTAGTAGGTCCTTCCAGCTTTACCGCCCAGCTTGTGGGGTTTGGTTACCACCCCACGTATCCCCTGAAACAGCTCTTGGGAGAGATGCTGGGGTGCTGGCCTCAGGGATGAGGTCTCCCCAGCAGGGCTGAGGCTTGTGCATCCTTGCCCGATGACCCAACTTGGGCTTGAGAGCAGTGCTGGTGCAGTGGGGGCTCATGCTGGGCCCCTGCTCTTGCTGTTCTGCACCTCCCTTGGCCAGGGAAAATGTTGGTGCTCCTGCCTGTGCCGCTGCTCCCGGCCCCGTGCCTGGCAGCCGGCTTCCCTGCAGCCGCCTCTCTTCTCCTTCCAGAGCAGAAGCGTGATGTCTATGACCGTTACGGCAAGGATGGACTCATGGGGGCAGGTGAGTGGGCGAGCAGGGCCGTGGGGGGTTAGTGCAGCTCTGGATACGGCCCCATCTGAAGACCCAGTGTGGGTCTGTGCCCCCTGGGGCTCCCCGCCCTTCAGGGGGTTCCCACCCAGGGCTCCACTTAACTCTGAGCCTGTTCCCTCCAGCAGGACCGGGGGGCTCCAGGGCCGATGCCGGGGCCCCCGAATTCACCTTCACCTTCCGCAGCGCTCACGACGTCTTCCGGGAGTTCTTTGGCGGACGAGACCCCTTCGCCGACTTCTTTGGTGTGTGTGGGGCGGGGGGGACGGGGGGCTGGCTCTGGGGCACCTGTCTGGGCTCGGGACGGGGTGTGCAGCCGGCGCCGGGGGTGGTCTCTATGGCAGTGCCCAGCTACTGGCTCGCCAAGCCACAGGGGCAATGCTGATGGGCGGCTCCCTGCCTTCCAGATGAGATGCTGCCCTTCTCTGAGCTGCGAGGACCTGGTTCACGGCACCACGGGGGTGGCCACTTCTTTTCCTCCTTCCCAGGATCCTCAGGTAGGAGATGCTGCCAGCCCCTACCCAGCAGGGGAGTGCTGGGGCACCGCATCCCCCCCCTGCGCAGGGTCTGTCCCCTGCCTTCCTCATGCCCCCTACCCTGGCACCGCCCTTGTGGCTCCCTTTTCCAGATTTCTTCGCCTCGTCCTTTGGCTCCGGCGCCGATGCAGGGCTGGGCTTCCGCTCTGTCTCCACCTCCACCACCTTCGTTAACGGCAGGCGCATCACCACCAAGCGGTGAGGGCAGTGCTGGCCCACCTCGCCCCCACGGACCCCCCTCATCGGCCGGCCTCAGACTCTGCAGCTTTGCCGCTGCGACGCTCTGGCTGCCTGGCCCTTGACCATCCATCCCTCTGTCTGTCTCTCTGCAGGATTATTGAGAACGGGCGGGAGCGGGTGGAAGTGGAGGAGGATGGGGAGCTGAAATCGATCCACATCGATGGTGAGAAGTGGCACGACAGACTGACTTATTGGAGTCTGGCAGCGACACCTCCCAGCCCTCTTTCACTTTGGGGACCCCTATCCTCCTTTGGGGTGGCTGGGGGGGTGCTGCATCCAGGCTTGGTTTTGGGTTGAGCCCCGGTCACCCCTGGTTTTGGGCTCTGCCGTGGAGGATTGTTGGGGTGGGCAGGAGTTGCTGTGGCCCCCTGCCAGCTCTGGGGAGCTGGAGCGGACACGACTCCCATCCCCTGTCCCTGTCCCCACAGGCGTACCCGACGACATGGCGCTGGGGCTGGAGCTGAGCCGGCGGGAGCAGCAAGCCTTCCCCAGCCCGCGGCCCGCCTCGCCCCCACCACCTGCCCCGCACCGGCCCCCGAGCTCCTCGCCCGTCTGCCTCTACACGGACAGCGAGGATGAGGACGAGGACTTGCAGCTGGCCATGGCCTACAGCCTCTCCGAGATGGAGGCCGCGGGGCACCACCGAGCAGGTGGGCATGGCCCCGGCTCCCTGCCGGCAGCGGGGGGCACCCCCGGCACCCCGTCCTCCGCCCGCAGAGCCCGCGGTCCCCAGGGGGGTCCGGAGCGGGAACCGCCGGGGGCCAGCAGCCCTGCCACAGCGGGGCACGAACCTGCCCCCAAAGCGAAGCAGTGGCACTGCCCCCTGCTCTGAGCGTGGGCCTGGGGTTGTGCCCCCCCACCGTGGGGCAGGGAGAGGAAAGGGGGGGTGGGGGCTTGCTGCCTGGGGCTCAGCTCCTGCCTCCCCCAGCAAGGGAGGGGGTCCCTCCTGCCCTGCCTCCTTGCTGCTGCTCTGGGGGGTGGGCAGCTGGTGGCAAACTGGGGTGGGGGGGCTGCCAGAGTTGGGGGTCGTGGCTGGAAGAGGGGCCCTTGGTGGGGTCCCAGGAAGAGGGGCAGCTCCCTGCCCTGGCTCCTGGAAGCACGGGGTGCCCAGGGGCAGGCGTGCCCTGGCTCTGCCTGGTCCTCTCTCCCTGCCTGCCCTGCAGCCAGGCATGGGCTCCAGCCGGTGCCTCCCTGGCTGCTGCCTGCCCCTGCCTGGGCTGGGGAGTGCTGGGTCGGGCCCTCCTTGCAAGGAGGGGTGCGCACGTGGGCTCTGCTTGGTGCCTTGTGTCTGTCTCTCCCCTCTGGATGCTGTCACTCCTGCCTGTACCCTCTTCTCCTTCTCTGTCCACCCCATTGCAGACCCTGCCTGGTCACCCCCTTCCCTATGCCTTGCTCAGTTTGCAAGGCACTGTCAAGCCCCTCTCCCCACCTTGGCCTTGGGGCACTGTCCCTCCCTGCTTCCCACAGCTGCAGCGACCCTCAGTGATGCTCACAGGCGTTCCCACCCTCACCCTTGCCCGTGGTCCTGCCTTGGCTCTCCTCCTCCTCCTGGAACCTTTCTCCCTCCCTGCTCCTCCCCAGCCCTGGGCCAAGGAGGGTTTCATGGGTGCTGTTGTGTGTCCCCCCTCCGCTTGTCTCACCAGGTGTGTTCTGAGGCTGCTGCGCCCGGGGACCGCGCACGCCCGCTCGCCCACGGAGGCTCTCCCAGCCAGGACTCCGCTTTGTCCCTGCACGGCCACCCCCTGCCACCCCCTTCCCCCAGCACCCTCTGGCTCCGTGGGATGCGGTGGGGCGGGGGGGGGGGGCGGTGGGGCTTATGGCCGAGCAATACCTGGGGCTGGGGGGAGATGCCCCGGGCACCAAGAGGGTGGTGGGGAGGGGGGTGATGGGGGGGCTGGAAGGGAGGGGGCTGGAGGTGGGTTGCTGTAGATTAGGCTGCTGGGGGGTGCTGGTGGCAGTCAGTGAGGGGCAGCATGGCTGGGCTCAGCCAGCGGGGCTGGGCTCTGTCCCCCTCCTTGCTGCAGCCCCCCCTCCCTGACCCCCTTTTGCTGACAGCCGTCAATAAACCTATTTGCAGTAGCTGCTGCCTGTGGGGTGTCTCTGGGCTGGGGGCTGCAGGGTCCCCCCCATCCTTGCCTGCAGGCGGGGGGGCCCCAGTCCCAGCTGCACTTGTCTGGCAGTTGTGGGGTGCAGGCTGTGCTCCTGCAGAGGGGAGGCAGTCCCTGCGCCCCCACCATATGCACACACAGTCAGAGGCCAGGCCTGGCTGCAGCTGCACGAACGCGACACAAGAACTTTATTCACATCAAGATACAAAATTATATTTCTCTAGAAATTTCTCTTCTGCTCGAGTGACAAGGCAGGGAGCACACAGAGGGGACCTAGGGCTAGGCCAGGCCCCCCTGCACCCCGTGCTCCCCAAAACCGTGGGGGGGCCCCTGCCCCCCAACATGGGCACAGGGAGGGAGCTGATACAGGACCACCAGGTTGGGGTGCAGGAGAGCGGCTCAGGGGGGCCCCACAGCCAACTCCCAGCAGCAGCACCTGGTCCCCTCCTCTGCAGGGGATAGGGGACAAGAGCCCAGTCCCCTCTGGGGTGGCAGCGGGGGCAATGGCATTTTGTGCCCTGCACACCGAGGGGCTGAGCCCTGTGTCCCTGGGGAGAGGGGCAGGGGGGCCTGGCGGGGCAGAAACAGAGCCAGCAGCACAGACAGCGTTTTACAGGGAGAGCAGCCCCAGAGGCAGGGCGAGGAGAGCGCACAAAGCCGGGGGCGGGGGGTACGGGGGAAGACGAGAGGGGAGGGCTCCTTGCCATCACTGCGGCAGCGCCTTCAGGATGGCGTTCACTTCCTCAGCCACAGCTGTCAGTGCAAACTCAAACTGGTCCTGGGGGAGCAGAGGAGGGGGGCATGAGGGTTCCTACAAGCCGGTCCCCGGGGGCTGTGCATGCTCAAGGAGGGAGGGGAGCCCCAATTTGGGGGGTACCTTGGTCTGCACCATGCCGGGCCGCTGGTCTCGGATGTGCTCCAACGTAGCAGCTATGTCTATCTCCTTCACCCCTGGAGCAGAGGGGGAGAAGGGTGCTAGGAGGGGGGTCCACGGGCTGAGCACATGGCCCCACACCCCCCAGACAGGGCAGAAGCGGTGCTGCTCTGCACCTACCTTTGGCCATTCGGTTGAGAACCATGTCGACAAGGATGTACGTCCCAGTCCTGCCTGCACCGTCACTGCAAGACGCAGACACTTGGACCAGGGGGACGGGCTCCAGGGACCGGTCCTGGCCAGCAGGTCCCAGCCTTGCAGCCCCCCAACCCCAGCCCATACCCCCTCTCCACCCCCGGTGGTACCTGCAGTGCACGATAATAGGGCAGGAGCGACCCCGGTAGCACTTGTTCACCTTCCTGCAAGGATAAGAGGGAGCAGGTCAGTGCCCTGCCATGCCAGGGTCAAGGCTGTGCTAGGTGCCCCTCGCTGTGCCGAGCCAGGGCGGGGAGGGGGGCAGCGGGCACCCCATGATGTGGCCCTGGGGTTCGGCATGTGGCTCCTCCTGCCTCCCCAGCGGTGCTGGGCATAGGATAGGGACCATGAGTGGAAAGGGGCCAGGGCAAGGAGAGGAGCCGGGCTCCTCAGGTGCCCAGCCTGGGGAGGGGAGCAGTGGCAGGAACCCCAGGGGAGCAGCTCTGGTCCGGTGGGGCGTGAAGCTGGGGGCCAGGCGCCGGCGGGGCTCCCGACATGCTCCATGCAGCAGGCACGGCTGCCAACGATCACTTTTGTGACTATGCAACTGGAGCCAGATTACTAGCTGCAAATCACAAAAATGACGCCGGCAGCTGCGAGAGAGAGACAGAGACAGACAGAGAGACAGAGAGAGCGTGAGCAGGGTGGAGAGGAGGGCGACGTGCTCAAGGGGACCCCCCGCTGCCCTAAGCAGGGTCTCTGGCCCCACACAGCCTGGGGACAGTGACCAGCCAGCCCCCGGCAGGAGCCCACCACCACCCAGGGACCCTAAGACCCCAGCAGGCACTGCCTGCAAACCTCCTGGGAGCAGTCCCAGCCCGCAGCCCTCTCCCCGGGCTAGTTGGGGACCCACCACTGGCTGTAGGGCATGGGGAGCAATGGGTCACAGCTGTTCAAGACTGGCTCTGGGGGTTTCTTCTTGCACCCATGGCTGAGGAGGATGCCAGGCAGTGCTGTCCCCCATGCCAGCTCCAGGGAAGAGCACTTTCCCACCCTCCCCATGAAGGCTGGAGAGCCCTGGCAACCTCAGCTGGAGGTTTCTTGCCCACCAAGCTCTGCCAAGCTGGCCAGAACCTAGTTCTTCCACTCCTCCCCATGCATGGCAGCCCCCTGCCCCCCCAGCCAGTCCATGCCACGGCCCTGACCCACATCACAGTGGCTGCAATGTCCTCGCCCATCAGTCCCCTGAGGTCGGGACCACCGCTGACTCCCCGGGGGCTGGCATGGCACTGGGTGGGCACTCACCTGCGGAAGTCGAGGAGAGGCCGGGTGGTGGCGGGGATGCCCTCGGCCGGCCAGCTGAGGAAGTGGAACTGCGTCAGGGTGCGGGTCTCCTGCGACTGCACGTTCTTCAGGTAGAAGCTGCGCACCAGGAAATCCTCGCACCAGATGTGCTCCGACACCAGGTTCACCTGCCCAAGAGAGGCAGCTGGCAAGCGTCAGCGCTGAGCAGGGAGGCTGCGCTCGGGGGATTGGGGGCTGGAGGATGCTCCTTGCCCTGGGCTACCAGCCACACTTGCCTCATAGATGTGGTAGAGAGAGGAGCCTTCATCTGGCCAGTAGCGGTCACACTGCTTGACGCTGTCCTCGGCCAGTGGGCTCAGCATGACGATGACAGTGCAGCCGTGCTCCCACACCATCTGCAGCCAACGCATGGTGGGTGTCACTGCTGGGTGACAGCCCAGGCAGGAGGGTGGCCGAGCTGCTGTGACCCATCTGGTGGCAGCACCCAGAGGGACCCCGATGGACTGGCACAGCCGGGTGACACTCACCTGCCAGAAGTCAGCGATAGTGTGGGACAATGGCCCCTGCGTGGCAATGTACGCTGGCATCCGCGGGTCATGCTCGATCTGGAGTGGGAAAGGGGGTGTCAGACTGCGCACTCTTCGGCCAGGGGTTGGTGACACCAGGATTAGTGGGGAGGATACTCCAGGGGTGATGGGAGGGCTAGGAAGGGAGCTTCAGGTGCCACAGCCAGGAGGGAAATGGATTTTAACCACGTCTGAGCAATGGGGCAGGCACACTGCTCACATCCGTAGCCCTCGCTCAGTCCAGCTGGCTCCCAGAGTGGGAGCCTCGCCTGGGCTGAGCACATCACAGAGTGGGGTGGCAGGGCAGGAGCCCCCGATGATCACTCACGATCGGACTGGCATTGATAAAGTCACTGCGGGATGGGTTGCTCTCAGCTTTCAGCTTGATCCGCACGTGGTCATCTGGGGAAACGGAGGCCAGGGGATGTGGTGAGTGCCCAGGGGAGGTGGGGGCAAACCCATGTCACAGCCTGCCACAGCCCCAAGCATCCCTGTGCCCCACATCACCCTCCTGCCAAGGCCCTGGGAGCTGGTCCCCGGGGCAGGGCGGCTGGGATGCTCACAGGGCACGTAGTCAGGGTTGCGGTTCTTCTTCAGGTTGGCTTCACTCTGGGCAATGGAGCAGACGCTGGGCTCAGCCTGGTAGGCACAGAGAGCCTGCCACTCCTTGGCCAGCCGGTCCCGGTTGCGGAGGTGGTCCTCCATATAGGCCTGGGGCAGAGGGGTGGGGGTCAGCCTGGCAGCCGGGGGGGTACACGGGGGGCCAGGGAGGGGGGCTGCCACCCCCCAAGGCCAGCTCACCAGGATCATGTGTCCAGTGGAGATGTCCATGTTGGACTGAACAGGCTCCTCGCACCACGAGGGCGTGCTGCTGTGGGAGCTGGGGCTGGGCTGCGGGGCGTCGCTGAACTGGGATGAGACGCTGCTGACCCGTGAGGTCTCCGCCGGCGCCTCGGCACGACCAAAGAGCGACTTGGCAGCCATGTGCTGGCGGCACAGCTCCTGCGGAACCCCAGCAAGAGCCCTGTCCCTCAGCCACAGCACTGCCATAGGGCAGCCCCGTGCACCCCGAGCGATGCTGACGCAGCAATGCCATGTGGCACAGGGTCCCGCATCCCGTGGGGTCCTACCTGGTACTCGAAGGTGGTGTCAGCAGCACCCTCAGGCCCCAGGGCGGCCAGGCGCTCCTTCTCCCGCTGCTTGGCATGGCGCCGGAGGCAGAAGGCTGCAGCGGCCGCGATGGCAATGCCTGCCACGCAGGCCAGCGCGATGAAGGTCAGCAGCACCGAGTGGAAGCCGTCCCCGAAGCGGGATGGGTGTGAGTAGGCAGCAGCCTCATTTCGCTGGGGGCAGAGCCGAGCAAGGGTCAGTGGGGGGCATCTGCATGGTGCTGGGTGGGGGGGGGCAGAGACCCCATTCTGCCCCACATTTGTTGGGTTGTTGGGGGCTAAAGCAGAGCAAGGGCACTCGGTGCTGCACTGATTCTGCCTCAGCTGGGGCAGAGCTGGTGTCACTGGGGTGCTGGGTGTCACTGGGGTGAGGAGTGGACAGAGCCTGGCCAAGCCCAGGCAGCAGCAACCTGCTGCTCCCTGGGACAGCCCCAGCCTGGGCTGCCCCTCTCCAGGGCAGGCAACAGCCCCACAGAGCTTGGGTTCAATGAGCTCCTGCCCAGCTGGAGGTCAACGAGGGCTGGATTCAGCCCAAGGAATTAATGGCAAAGGATGGGCCACTGCTGCGCTGGGTCCAGGGCAGCAATCGCTGCTCTTGGGGGACTTCCCCAAATGGGGCTGGCTCTTGCCTGCAGCCACTGCTCCATGGTAGGACATGGCGGGGGGATGTGCCGGCACTGCCAGAGGGCTGGTGCCATCTCAACTGTGGTAGCTGGGGGACAGATCCTCCCCGTCGCTCCCCTCAGCTGGGACACAGAGCAGCCCCTGTCACCTTGCAGGTAGTGCCTCCAAGGCTCCTTCCCCGTGGCTGGGGACACACACAGCCCAATCCGTGCCAGTCCCATGCTGGGACGCTGCTGAGCCCTTGCTGGATGAGACATCCCCCTGCCGCAGGGCCTTGTCCCAGAGCTGCTGGTGATCAGGATGCTGCACCCCCGTCCCCCGAGAGCCAGGTCCTGGGGCAGCACAGGGATGCTGGGGCATCACCACCACCAAACACCCTGTACCCAATGAGGTGCCAGAGCCCAGCATTACCTCACTGCCGTGGCCTCCCATTGGCTACGAGCCCAACGAGGTTACCGAGGGAACACTGCGTCATCATCACCTACATCATCATCATCATCATCATTGCCTGGGGATGCCCCCGCCCCAGGGGTCCCCGCTGCTGCCTGCCCCCCAGCCTCACCAGCCCCAGCACGTGGGGACCAGTCTGACTGCTGCCAGGGCCCAGCCAGCCCTGCAGCTGGGGCACCCACCGAGGCCAGCACCTCCCAGCTCCCCGGGGCACCCAAGCAGGAGCAGTCCTGCAGCCCCTGGAGGTGTCAGAAGATCTGGAGACATCAGCAGGGCTGGGGAACAGAAGGGACCTCCCTCCCAAGGCCTGCCCAGGCCCCGCTGTCCCCCTGCCTCTCTGCATCCCTCCTTCCAAATCTTGCACCAGTCCCACTGAGTTCAGAGCCTGGGAGGGGGATGAAGGAAAAGCACAAGCTGGTCTGGACTTGGGAGGTCCATGCAGAAGAGGGCTTCCAAAACTGCTTCAGCCTCCTCTGAGCTCCAGCTCCATCATCTCTGCCATCTCTCCCAGTTCCTGCCACTTTGCCACATCAAAAGGCATTGCCATAGCAACGCTCCACATGTTGCTGATGGAGAAAGGCTGCCTCAGTGGCCAGGCCACCCCTTCTCCATGGCCTCCTCCTGCAAGGTCGCCCCCGCTTCCTTCCTCCCTGCCCATAGCTACAGCCACAGGGCAGGAGGGTGGGAAACAGGGACCGCGGGTTGGGGATGTGCTGCACCACCTCCCCTCCCCATGCTGTGGACACAGGAGCCAGGGTCAGTCCCCCATCTCCAGCCCCCACTCCCCTCTCCAGGAGACTGCTCCTGGGGATTCCCAGAGGAACACGGGGAGGGGGAGCCCCTCTCCAAGCAGATGGCTCCTGCTCCATCCCTGCCTTCAGCTGCTTTGCCATTCCCTGGGGGCACGATGGCATTTTGTCTGCCTAGCTATGGTCTCTGGGGTGCTCTGGGCACAGCCTGGCACTGGGCTACCCAAGCCACAGCCAGGTGGGTGCATAGGCTGGAGGGAGGCAAGGGTGAGTACGAGTCCTGTGGGGTGCAGTCTGCAGCCCCACAGTCTTGGATGGAGGGGGGAAAACCTCTGGGAAACCCCTCCAAATTGCCTTCAAACCCTGCAGAGCTTTTGTTTTAGAAAGAGCTGAGTGTCCTGGGAGCACGGGCAGGTGAGCAGCTTCTTGTAGCCAGGTGGAAGGGGGTCACTGGAGCAGACCTGCTCCAGCCCATCCCAGGTAATCTGAGTTGGTCTCTAACACAGCAGCCCGAACACTGCCCAGAGCCCTCTGCTTCCCAGCTGCCCCACAGACCCACAGGGATGGCTTGCTCACAAAGACCCCTGCGCCCCAGAGCTAGGACACAGTGCATTTCCCAGTAGTGGCAGCACCCCCACTGCCCTGTTCCTGGCTGCCCCAGCCCCGAGGGACAGGCATGACTTGCACCTACCTCTCCTACTCCTGTTTGCACGATCTTCAGGCCCAGCTCTGCCTCCAGCTCTGCCTTCACTTGCTCTATGGATGGAGAAGAGATGGTTAAAGGGGTGCTTCCCCTCCACCCAAGAGACCCCCCCCAGAGACAGAGCCAAGGGATATCCCTGACAGCTGCCCACACCACACCAGCTCCCCAGTTCAGGCAGCGGCATTGGGATGTATGGTGGGAGCTCCCTCTTCCCAGCCCCTGGGAAGGGACACCCCATAGCGTGGGGAGGAAAGGGGGGTAGGACCAGGGGGACCCCTGCCCAACTCACCAGCCTGGCTGGCCGTGTCCGCCAGCGAGAGATTCTGGGGGTTCTGCCGGATGCGGAATGTGAGCGCAGGTCCCACAACGCTGCCAGGGAGGGAGGGACACAGCGTGAGACTGGGGAGAACAGACTCCCTCCCCAACCCCACCACAGCCTCGTTCCTCCTGGCTCCCTGCTTGGGGCAGCTGTGCATGGCCAGGGCTGCAACAGCAGCACCCCACAGCCCCTCACCTGATGTTGATGAAGCTGGCTGTGGAGAGGTGGAGGCGCTTGGCGAGTAGCTCCAGCAGCCGCACGCCAGCGGCCAGCCCCAGGGGCCTGCGGGGACAGCAGCAGGGTGAGGAGCGGGCAGTGGGAGAGCCCATGCTCCCTGGGGCTGGGGAAGGGAGATGGGCAGGTGTGGGGAGTCCGGGCTGTCAGGGTGGGCAGGGGCAGGAGGTAAGGCAGAACATGGGGACACATGGTGATGGAGGTGAGCTGACCCCCGCCTTGCACAGGAGTGTGCGTGGAGGCAGTTGTGCAAACACTTGGCTGAGCCTGTCCCAGTCTCCCACCCTGCAGCAGTGAGCTCCAGCCTTGGCGTGGGCTGAGAGGAAGGCTTTGGGTGGAAGGGGATGGGGGAGCTGACCCCACTGGAGACCCAAACAGGTTCAGCCAAGCACATGGAGCTGTGACAGCTGGCCGGGGGTGCTACAGCCCTTCCGCACACACGCACCCCCTCGCCTGACCCCCGGCTCTCACTTCTGGTCCGTGATGATGTAGCCATACTCGTCCGGTGGCCGCATGCCCCGCTGCGCCCCACTGTCCTTCGCTTCTGTGTAGCTCTTCTTCTCCACTGCAATTGGCTTCCCGGGGCTGAGCGTGTCCCCGCTGTGTCCCCGCTGCGGTTCTGCCCGGGGGGCTGGCGAGGACACTGCCCTGCCCCTTGGCCTGTCCCCTGGGGAGCTGCTGGCTGGGATTTTGGAAGGCAGCACTGTGGAGGAAGGGGGCACTGGCTCCTCTCCATGCTGCATGTCCCCCTCCGTCACCTGGAAGGAGGGAAAGGGAGGAGCTGGGACCCCCGAGGAGAGCCCTGGGGGGCTGCCTCCCCTTCTCCCCCCCCACATATCCCACCTTCGGCGTGGCACCTCCTCCAGCACCACCCTGCTGCAAACCCACCCGTTTCGCTGTAGGCACTTCGGGGCCAGCAACACCTAGGAAGGAGAGAGACAGAGGTCCTGTGGCACTCACCCCAACAGGCAACACCCACTACCCCAAAACAGGGCATGCTGGTGCCCACTGCTGTCAGTCCCTGCCTGCCCTGTCCCTGCGCCCTGCTTACCAGAGCTCTGGAGCAGCTGGAGGAGGGTGGAGAGGCTGCTCAGCTGCTGGGGGCTCAGCTCCGGCAGCCCCAGGCCGTAGCTGGCCAGGAGGGAGGCCAGTCTCTTCAGGGCAGCATCTGCAAGAGGATGCAGCATCAGGTTGGATGCCCTGCAACCGCACGGGGACCATGGGCCAGGGATGCAGCAGCTGGGGCAGGCGGGGCTGGGGGGGAATATGCTGGCCACAGGCATGAAGCCAAAGAGGAGGGAGAGTCTGAACCATGAGGAACATGGCTGTGGGGGCAGGAAGGGGATGAGGCCTGGTGCCTGGCTGGAGGACACGGTACCCGTCTGTGCAGGGGGTGGCCGGGCAGCCAGGGGCACTGGCTGCTCCCTCTCCTCCACGTCCCTGTAGTCACCGGGGAGGCGCAAGCTGTGCTGGAGCCTGGTGCCAGCAGGGTCCAGGCGGCCGGCTTTCTCTCTAGGCAGGGAGAGCATGCCCAAGTCCTGGAAGAGATGCCCCCCATCCGTTCCTGGCTGCCCGCCATAGGAGGGCACAGGGCCGGCTCCAAAAAGGGCCTGGGCAGGGACCCGGCCCAGCACTGAGGAGGTCTCAGGGCTCTGCCTGGCTGAGCCGCCGGGGAGCTGGTGAGCACCATCCTGGTAGCCGAACTGCAACCAAAACACAGAGCCACCATGGTCAAATCCCACAGGGCCCCTGCCCCACCATGGCAGGGCACCCCCAAGCTTGGGATGCCCCAGCACCAGCAGAAGGAGAGTGCTGGGAGCGCAGCAGCTCCCTGCCCATCTCTACCTTTCCGTCCGGGAGAGGGGGGCTCGCCCCCATCACTTACCTTGTGGTAGGAGTAGGGGTTGAGCAGAGCCTCCTCGTAGCCCAGCTGGGGTGGGGGGGGCAGCAGGAGGTGCTCCAGGTACCGCTGCACCAGCGGGGAGGGCAGCAGCGGCGGGGGCTGCCCCAGATGCTGAGTCGCTGGCAGACCAGGGTCTGCAGGAAGCAGGGCTCGCCGGGGGGAGCCGCGGAGGGGCAGGAACCTCAAAGGCAAACAGTGCTGGGGTGACTCACCTGGGTACAGGGGAGGTCCCCCCCAAAAACTCCAGTTGTGGGGCGAAGCCCTCGCTGCCCTGCCAGACTCTTGCTGGCAGCTGGCGCTGCCCTACCTGTCCCTGGCCACTGGCTCCAGCGAGGGCGGTGGGCGGAGGCGAGGGATGCGCTCCATCTCCTGCGAGATCACATATTGGGTGATGCCATCCTGCCACGAGAGCCCTGCCATGGGAGGGGACTGTGAGACACAGAGGACGCCTGGGGACCACGGGGAGAGCGCACGGAAAGCTGCCCTGGTGTCCTGCCCATGCCCCATGGCCTGGGTTTGGCCCCACTCCTCCTAGAATCAGCCGGCCCCCTCTTCAGCCCACCCTGGCCCCGGGGACCGGCAGGACCCCAGACAACCCTAGTGCCACTAGGCAGTGTTGCCTGACACGCCGTCCCCGCAGGGCCACAGTGACCCCCCCCACGCTCCCCCCTTCACCTTGTGCCATGAGATGCCGCAAGACATCCTGCAGGCGCTGGAGCACGGGAGAGGTGACCTGGAAGTAGGGTCTGTCCTGCACGGAGCCCACCTGGCACTGCCCAAACAGCCCATCTGCAAGACAGGGGCCGGATGGATGAACACCCTGGGGTGAGGGTCTCCAGGCGCAGCCCCACCATTCTCCTGCTGTGCCCCCCCACCCCACTGCACCCCACGTTCCCCTGCAAGGCAGCCCTGCAACCTTCACACCCCCTTCGGGAAGGAAGAAGGGATCCCCGCGCCCCCTCTAGCCACTCACCCTGCACACACACCTCCTGGGGGGAGCACAGCCTCCGGTCAAACAGGCAGCCTGGGACAGACAGACAGACAGGCAGGCCAGTCAGCACAGCCTCCAAGGGGAGGCTCCAATGGGGTTTGTGCATCACTAGCTGCTCGGGGACCCCCCCACTCTCCAGGAAAGTGCCACGGGGGTGCAGTGCGGTGATGGTGCTGGGGGGCACAGCCCCGCAGCCCAGGGAAGGCCTCAGTGCCAGCCTTCCCCCCGGCTCTGCCAAAAGCCAAGATGGGGGCTGTGTACGGAGCCTGCCCCCAGCTCCAGGGAGCGGAGGGAGGCCTGGAGGTTTTTGGGGTGCCAGCAGTTAGGAAGGGAAGGCTGAGGGGACAGAGACCTGCCAGACCCCGTCTGTCGCCCTCCCACACGTGGCACTACGAGGCAGGGACACAGCCCCTGCACCCTGTGACACCAGGGACCCGCTATCCCTACGAGGAGGACCCCAAAGCACGCATGTAACGGGGGGGGGGTGTCTCTCCACCCCCTTCGGGGGGCAGCACTTGGGCAGGGGGCGGCTTCCCCCTTCCTCCCCCCGTCCCCGTCTCGGTCCAAGACCGTCAGCAGCGAGACGGCAGCAGGCGATGACTCAGCCCCGGATGGCGAGGAAGGAACGAGAAAACAACCGGGGGGAGGGGAGGGAGGGGCCCGCCGAGCCCGCCGCGGGGGAAGGGGGCAAGTGAAGATTTGGGGGGGGTCCCCAAAACCCCGGGCACCCACGGGCCCGCTCCGCCCGGGGCGGGTGCGGGGCACAGGACCCCGCTGCCGAGGGGCGACCCCCGGGGGGCAGCGGGAGCTGGGGGGGGGGCGGGTCGGGGCGGCGGGAGCGGGGCGGGGGGGCCGGGCCGGGCCGGCGGCGGGGACCGGGCGGGCGCTGTCCGCGGTACTGAAGCTCCGCAGCCGCCTCCCGCCGGGACGCCCCGCTCCACCGGGAGGGGCGGTGGCGCCAGACCCGGGAGGTTCCCCCAAGCAAGACGGGGCTCGGCCGCAGCCCCTCTGACACCGTCCCCACCTGCTCCCGGACCCGTCCCGGTGCTGCCGGGCCCGCCGGAGGACGGGGGACTCAGCAGCCCCGGGCGCCCGGTAGTGAGTCAGCGGCCGTCGGGGCTGCGCCGTGCCGGGGCGGGGACGGGGGCTACAACCCTGCTACCGGCAGCAGCACCCGGGTCCCCGAGAGCCCCGGGCAGGGGCCGCACGGGCCGGGCTGGAGGACAGCAGGTACACCGGCCCGCCCTCGCGTCCCGGGCCGCGCTTACCGGCGGAGGGCAGCTAAAGGGCGCCGGGGTCCCGGAGGGAGCCGCCGCTCAGGGCCGCTGCCCCGGGCTCCCCATCGCAGCGGCGGCAGCCCCGGGCACCAGCAGTACCCCGGGGCAGGGTCTCTGAGCGAGCATTGCCCTGCTCCCGTGTCCCGTCCCGTCCCGTCCCACCGGCCCCGGGGCGGCAGCAACTCTCCGGCAGGGGGGGTGCCCCGGGGCCCAGCAGCCCTAGGAGAGAGGCGCCCCCCGGTACCGGTAACGCACCCACCGCGCCGGTACCGGTGCCGGGTTACCCCCTCCCGCTCTCCGCCGGGAACCAGGCCTGCTGCTGCGCGCCGTGACAGCACCTACGGCCGCGGTGACAGCACCGGCCGCGGAGCCCCCTACCCTGCCGCTCCCCCCGCCCCGGTCCCCGCACCGCCCGGGGCGCCGCCCAACGCCCCGGCCCCCGGTCTCACCGTGCGCGGCGGTGGCGGTGGCGGAGGCGCCGCCGTCCCGCAGCAGCCCGCGGCCGGCCAGGAGGAGGAGGCAGAGGAGCGCCCGGAGGAGCCGCCGCCCCATGCTCCGCTCAGGGCCGCACCATGGCGCACCCGCCGGCCGCGCCCCCGCCGCCGCCGCCAACCCGCGCCCCGCCGCGCCGCCCGCTCCGCCCACCCCCGCCGCGCCGCGCCACGCCCCTCCGCGCCGCACCCAATCACAGACCCGGTCTTCTTCCCTCCCGCCCGCCCCCCGCCGGGCTCCACCCCCTCCGTTATGGAGCGAGGCCAATTACGTTGCGCCCCGGGGGGAAGACGGCCGAGCACGGCACCAATCGCAGCCTCCCTAGAGACGTGCCACGCCCCTCCGGGGGGCGTGCCACGGCGCCGGCAGCGCCCCCGCCCACCACCGCCCGCCCCTTCCCAGCCCTGCGGCCCCACTGGCCCCCGCGCGGGCCACACCCCTGACAAGTGCCCAATGAGCGACGAGCGCCGGGCCACACCCTCACACCCCCGCCCGGCGGCCCCGCCCCGGCCCCAGCCCCCGGCAGCTGCTTTAGGGCCAGCAGGGGGACCCCACAGCATCCCCTGGCCCCGGCAGGACGGGCCCTGCCCCCTCGGGGATGGGGACAGCCCTACCACTGCGGGAGGGAGGGGATGTCCCCCCCCAGCTTCCCCTGGGCAGGGGCAGAGCCACCCTGGGACCCCCACCCACCACCTCACCCCACGGCACCGAGGGGGCCGCTGTGGGTGGGCAAACAGACCCTCGCTCCCGGCCCCGGGGGGAGAGCGCAGCTGGGAGCCCCCAGATCCATCACCCCCCGCCCCCAGCCGCGCTCACAGATCACTTGCTGGTGAAGTCAGAGATGCTTTAATGGCCCCAGGGCTGAGCCCACAGCCGCTCCCTCCCTCCCTCCCCGCCACGCTCAGTCGACCACCAGGCTGCTGCTGACCGCCGGCAGGAGCTCGAAGAAGCCCTGGAAGGAGAGAGGCCGTCAGGGCGGGCCGGGCAGGGTGGCGCGGGGTGGGGGGACAGGCAGCGGGGGCAGGCGGGGGCTCCCTGTCGGTTACCGGCGCAGCGTCATCGCAGGCAGCTACTCGCGGAGAGCAGGACCGCGTCGCCATGGTAACCCATCACTGACTCAAGGCTAGCGCCGGTTGCCATAGGAACCATTTGGGGTTGGCAGTCGCCAGGGAAGGCTGAGATACGAGGGGGGCACCTCTGGAAGCGGCCGGTACCCACGCTGCCCCGGCGGGGTGGGGAGCCCGGTGGGATGGCTGGGCTCAGCCCCAAGGCAGGGGCTGGATGGGGACACGGGGAAGCGGGAGGTGCGGAGCAGTGGGGAGGGGGCTTCAGCGCAGGATGGGGGACACGGGGCTCACCTTGAAGAGGGTGATGCTCTGGAGCACCCCCGAGGTGCAGCACATCTCCCGGATGGAGTGCATGGCCAACTGCGGGCAGCCAATGTCCAGCACACGCAGCCCCAGACGGGAGGCCAGAATGGGGCCGATGGTGGTGCCGCAGGGCGTGTCATTGCGCACCATGAACTCCTGCACGGGGACACAAGCCTCAGCAGCTCCCCACGCTGCCCCACAGCCTCCCCCATGGGTCCCCAGGCGTGAAGGGAGCCAACCTGGGACAGGGAAGCAGCACCCTCCCGGAGCCAGGGCGCAAAATCCCCCAGAGAAGGGACGTGTTCAGGCCAGGCCCTCCCCTCCTGTTCCCGAGCCTGCTCCCTGAGGCAGCCCTGGAGCTGGAGCCCCAGAGCAGCAGGCAGCACAGACCCCGTCGGGGACAGATAAGCAACCGAGGGGTGGGGGTCTGGCACAGGCCCTGCCTCAGGAACCCAGCGGCAGGGCTGCAGTCCAAGCTGGTAACGTCCACAGAGGGCTCGCCCAGCCCCCCTCACCTGCAGAGGGACACCCACACGGGCAGCGATGTCCCGGATGACTGCTTCAGTGACAGCCGTGGAGGCGTAGCGCTGGTTGCTGTTCACTTTGATGACGGGGCCCTGCACAAGGGAAGGCACCGCAGGCCTGTGATTGGCACCGGGGGTAGTCGGTGGCCCTGGAAACACCTGCGCCCAGGCAATGCCATCCCGCCCCAACCCACCAGTCCATTCTCCCCTCCCTGGGTGATCCGTGGGGAAGGGGACAGCCCTGCCGTGGGGACAGCCCCAGCTCAGAGCAGGGAAGGGCTCCAGGGCCAAGGCTGTGGTCCCAAGCGATTAACACCAGACGTGTGGCAAGGCCAAATCGTGCTGCAGGACAAATGTCTCCCATTTGACTGCCGTTGAGTTGCACTCTGGGACCGTGCTCCAGGGAGCAGCTGGGCACTTCACAGCGCTGCAGGACAGATGGACAGCACCCGTCCCAGCCCAAAGTAGAGGGCTGCCCTCACCTTGTGGAAGGCCGGACGATGATTCTCCTCATGCTTGTCCCTGCAAAAGAGAAGCAGGAGTTTCATGCCACAGCCCTCCCTCCCTGCCACAACAAGGACTGTCCTGCCTGTACACCCTGGGGAATGACAGGGATACATACCCCCAGCCGGCAGGGCAGGCTGCCCTGGCTGGTGGCACTGTTCAGACTACTCACACGTAGTTAGGGTGCACAGCATGGGCCATATCGGCGCTGATCATGTAGGACTTGGCTACGGCCTCCTCGAAGGCTGTCAGGTTTTGTGGTGATGCCGAGATCCGGCGCAGCACCAGCTCCGTCAGCAAGGACTCTGCACCCTGTGCGCTCTCTGACCCTACCTGCCAAGAACCACCATCAGCATGACCCACACAGCGCAACCCCCTGGGACCCCAGGGGCCGGCTGAGTGACAGGGAGCTCCCCAAAGCCAGCAGAGCAGCTTCCAACCACACAAGTGTTTCCCACCCCCTGCCTGGGCCATGCTCCATGGGGTGGTAAGCAACCCCTCTCCTTGCACTGCTGGGGCCTGGGATCTATCTCCTGCTAGGCACGGTGTGGGGAGATTGAAGAACATGGAGCCCCTCCCTGTGCCAGCCACGCCGCAGCTGTGCCCCTTGCTCACCTCCTCGTTGTCATAGAGTGCAATGAGACGCACATTGGGCTCCTGGGAGAGGGAGGAGGGCGCCGCACAGGAGTCAATCAAGGCCTGCAGGTTTGGAGGAGAAAGGACACCAGCCTGAGTGCCACCCCATCCCAGGAAGCTCAGCACTGAGCCAGGAGGAACTTCTCCGGGAGAACCCAAAGCACAGAGGAAGGGAGCTGTGGGCACACACATCACCCAGCAAGAGCGGGAGTCACCCCTGGGAGCTGCTGGGAACCCCCCAAACCCAGCAAAGGGGGCAGCCCTCATCCAACCCCAGATCCTCCAACAAGCCAGATCCACCCCATAGGAACACACCTCCCTGCAGAGCCTCAGGCCAGCCCACAGCCCCGCTAAGCTGAGCTGGGGTGCACGGGGGCCATGCTGTGGCCTCCAGGCTCCTTTCCCTCTCCTGCTCACCTGCAGGGCGCAGTAGCAGCTGTGCAGGTTGTCCAGGCGTGGGGAGAAGATGAACTCGTCAAAGGCACCACCCAGCGTCTGCAGGCAGAGCCAAGAGGAGCAGGGCACAGGGTCACCAAAAAGTACTTGCCACTGGGTCCCCATTCCAGTCCCCTTTGCCCCTCAGGAGCTGCCTCCTCTCATTCCACTGAACTCCCAGCCCCGGCACGCCCCAGGCAGAGGAAGCGTGCCGGGTAAAACCTGTGTAGTGCCAGCCCGCAGGCTGTGTGCAGGCAGAGGGAGGCTCCCGCCCTTACTCACCGCTGGCTGCGTATCCGCCAGGCATAGTTCCAGCTCCACAATCTGCTCCGGTTTCACCCCCAGCTGGGGGCAGAGCAGGGAAAGCAGGACAGGGCTGTGCCGCTCTGCCTGGGAAGAAAGCAGAGCTGCGGGCAGGGCAGGCAGTGGATGGCAGGGGAATCTCCCTGTGTCCCCGGCAGAGCCGTCCCATGTCCCACTCACGTTGGCACAGTCCTCCCTCCTACTAACACGTCCCGTGTTCAAGCCCCCACCTCACACAGGTCAGCAGGGCCATTTGCAGGGTGCAGCGAGGGGCTCTCTGCTCCCTTCGCAATTCCCCCTCCCTGCCCTGCCTCCCCGGGGAAACTATGACAGCTTTCCGGGGGCTGCAACCCCTTCTGCATAATGGATGCAGACCAGGGTGGGAACAGAGAGATGGCTGAGCAGATGTGTTGTGTACACAGCTCTGGGGCAGAGAGGAAAGTTACCAGCAGTCCATGGGAAGAAGGGGAAGGGGAACTTGCTGGCAGGTCCCTGAGGACTGGAAATCAAAGGTGACAAGTGTGAGGTCCTAGCAAGCGCCCCTGCTAGCCCATGGCATGGGGCTCACCTGGGCCGTAGCATCACAAGGTGTGGCCTCCATGAGCACCTCCTTTTCCAGCTCCTCCTGCACAGCAGTGGCCAGAATGGGAACCCTGTGGGGAGACGGTGCCATTAGCTCCCAGAGCTTTGCTCACCTCTCCTGCTTGGGTCACACACAACCAACCCCGCCTGGGGTGCCTGCCTTCCTCCTCCAGGGAGCAACTGCCATGCCGAACGGAGCAAGGACACACAACATTTTGAGCACAGATCTGTTGTGCCACCTCAGGACACCCTAGTGTCCTTTCCCAAGTCCCAAGCTTGGAAGCATCTCCTGGGAGGACTCTATGGGGCTAAGAAAAGCCATTGCAGACCTCCCCACTGCAACAAGCAGCTGCCAAAGGGAGAGGGCTGAGGCTGGGCACCACTCCAGCTGGGTCCCAGCCCTCCCGAGGGCTGGCCAGGGGCCGGGGCCGAGCCAGGCCTTACAGGTGGTGCTCGGTGTTGGGCCCGAAGTTCTCATTGATGCTGCGCTGCAGATGGATGGCCAGGTGGGGAATGCGGAGGACGGGCCGCTCCACACGTACCAGGCGCTGCTCCAGGCGCCCCGTGGCCGGGTCCTGAAACACAAGGAGGACTGCTGGGGCCAGACCTGCAGGGCTGAGAGGCTGCAGCATGTCCCACTCCGGGTGGGAGTCACGAACCCAGAGCCAGTGGCACACAGCTAGCCCACCGTGCCTATCTCAAATCAGGCTCACCTTTATGATCACCCTCCCAGCCACGGTGAGGTCACGGTCGAACCAGGTGTTCCAGATGCCCCCTCCATAGGTCTCCACGCCAACCTGCACCATGCCCACCTGCCCCCGCTTGGAGCGCCGCTTCACCTGGGCAAGAACAGAGGTGTCACTGCCAGCACCGCAAAGCCCCGGGGACTGGGTAACTGGTGGGGACTGGGCAGAGCACGCCCAGGGTCCCATCGCCGATTCTGTCAGCGCAGGGTGCTGTGAGGTGCTTTGTGCAGCAGGGGACAGAGAGGCGATAGCAGCGGGTGGCGCAATGCAGGGGGTCAGCACGGGCTGCTCCGGGTGGCAGATTTGGGAGGTGTAGGGAACCAGCAACGGTGCTGTGGGGCACGGGGGGGGGGGGTTGCTTGTGGTGTGCAACTGGAGGGCAGCACAGAAGGCCCCAGCCCCGGCGGAAGGCAGCCTGCTGGCCGGCCTTACCCTGAGGCAGGGGCTGTCGGTGTGGGCCCCCAGCAGGCTGAACCCATTCCCGGGCTGGAACTGGCCGCCGACGGCGAAGGCGATGAGAGTGGAGTAGTTCCTGGTGACAAAGTACTGGCGGCAGAGGGCAGGGGCGGGTGAGGGCCGGCCGCCCCCCGCCTCCCCGGCCTCGGCCCCGGCGCCGGCCCCGGCGGGCCCACCTTCTGCGCCGGCCGCAGCTCCCAGCGCTCCGTCTCCTTCAGCTCCTGGAAGCCGGCCTGCAGCAGCCGGCTGCGGCACTCGGCCACCACTGCGGGGGGGAAGAGCCGTCAGGGGGGCCGCGCCGGGGGGCCGGGGCAGGGGCAGGGGGCGCCGGGCGGCTCCTCACCGTGGAAGGGCGAGGGGCTCCGGTTCACGAACTTCACCAGCTCCTGCGCCGCCGCCTGCGCGGCCTGCTTCGAGCCCTGCGCCGCCGCCTGCGGGCACCGCCGTTACCGGACAGCGCCGGCACCGCCCACACCCGGGCCGGGACCCCCCGTGGGCCGGGGAACCGCCCCCCTCCCCCCCCGGCCCCGGGCAGGGCCCGACCCCCGCCTCACGCCCGCCCGCCCGCCCGCTACCTGCATGGCCGCCACTGCCTCGCCGCCGCGCCCCGCGCGCCCCCTGCTGGCGCGGAGGACCGCGGCCAGGCGGCCTGACAGGGCGCACCCAGAACCCTACGCCCAGCATCTTGCACCCAGCACCCTGCACCCGGCAGCTTGCACCCAGCACCGTGCACCTTGCACCCAGCACCGTGCACCTTGCACCCAGAACCCTACACCCAGCACCCTGCACCTTGCACCCAGCATCTTGCACCCAGCACCCTGCACCCGGCAGCTTGCACCCAGCACCGTGCACCTTGCACCCAGCACCCCGCACCCCAGAATCCACACGCTGCACCCTGGCCCAGGGCCAGGTAAACCTGGCACCTGCCAAAGCCTGGGCAGAGCTGTGGGCTGGGTGGGTGGAAGCTGGGCACAGCTGGGAGGGGCTGGCATGGTAGCCAAGGGACAGGGATGGGCTCCCCAGGGACAGTCACCCAGTGCTACCCTGGGGTGCCCCAGCTCTGGGCAGAGGGTGAGTAGGGGCCACCTGGAAACAGGACTTGGCCTGCCTGCAGGTGCCCCCGCTCTGCCCAGGGGTGCAAGTGCGCAGGGGAACACGCATGCTTCCCAAAGGCTGGGTGTCTTTGGGGTGAGTCGCAGGTGTAAGCCAAGCTGCAGCCCCCCCCCCCCCCGCCATCACCACTGCTCCCCGGCCTTGGCACTGCCCAGCCTTCACAGAAAACAAGGTACAAGCCCTTGGCGCCATGTTGGGGACCGATGTCCCTGCGTGACAGCGGCGCACAGGCGGGTGACAGCAGTTGGCATGGTGGCAGGGCAGCACCCCAGCTGCCTGCCAGCCCCAGCGGGGGCACAGCCTGGGCACATCTAAGGGATAGGACCCCTGGGCCTTGCAAGGATCAGGGTGGATCCTGCCCTTGGCTGAGTCCCCTGCATGGGCTGGCTGCAGCAGTGGGGTTTTGGGTTTCCATCAGTGCTCATGCATCATTTGCCAGCAGGATCCTGTGTCTTCCCAGAGATGGGTGTGCAGCCTTAGGAGGGATGTGGCGGCCTTTGAGCACTGCATGGGGCCCAGGTGCTCGGTGCCAGCCGGATTCCCAGCTCCTGAGTCACCAGGGTGGGCACCCTGTTAGTTCGAGATGCCGTCCGTGTTCAGGGGACTGGAAACTGGCGGTCCTGTTGTCCCTGACCCTGGGATCTGCCGTGCTGGGAGCTCACGACAGCTCTGGATTTATGCTCCCAGCCCCCAGCACCTGCCTCTCCCCCCCGCAAAATGGAACGAGCACCCCCACCGCCTGGCACCCCCCAAGCGGACAGCTGGAGGGTCTCTATGTCAACCACAGCAAAACACAGGGCCAGCGCCCCGCCGAGACGGGAGCAGGCTGGGAGCAGGCACCCAGCACCCCAGCCCGGACCTGGGCCATGCATGCCGTCTGCCCTGCTCCCTCCTGCTGAAGGGACGTGGGTGCCAGGCAGCCATCCCCCCGCTCCTCCTGCCAGCATCACCCCCCGCTGCTGCAGGCACCCAGCTCAAGGCCAGGTCCTGCCGGGTGGTCCCCAGGCCATGCCTGGGGGACATCTGGGGACATTTGCAGCATGGGTGCCTGGAGCCCATGGCCCCCCACGCTGGTGGCTGCCCAGAGCGGGTGGGTACCCGGCGCGTGAGGGTGCCCAGGGCAGATGGGTCCCGGGGGGGTGAGTGCAGGAGCTGGGGGTGCCTGGATCTGGGGTGGCCGGAGCAGGGGGTGAGTGGCAGGGCCGGGTGTGGCCCTTGCCCAGCCCCACAGGCGCGAGCAAAGGGCAGCGCCTTGGCATGCCGCAGCTATTCCTGGAGCAGCAGGGCTTCCAGAAAAAGCTCCCACTGGCTATTTCCGGGTGGGCTCTGACTCACCCCTGGCTGGATGCCAGGGGCTGCACAGCACCTGCCATGGCCGCCCCCCACCCCGTTGCCATGCTCCTGGAAAGGCACTGCTCCTGTCCCCATCCCTCTCTGCCCCACGGACCCCCCAGTGCTGCAGGGACCCCGAGGCAGGCCCCCAAAACAGTCGCCAGCTCCTCCTTAGGGTACTTGCATGCTGCTGCTGGGCTCATGCGTATGCCCAGGGGTGCTTGGCAGGGGCAGGACCGGCGGGGACAGGGCACCGTGCCCCTTCCCACATCCCCTGGCAGCCGAGGGCAGGGTGCTGTGCAGGCTTTGCTCTGGGAAGTGTTCCCTGGGGCAGTGAGTGACACTGGGGATGGGCAGCCAGAGCTGAGACCTGCTGGAAGGGGTTAAGGGAGAGATGGCTCAGGACACAGCCCGTAAACACAGACGGAGCTCCAGGAAGTGCCGCCCCCTTGTCCTGCTGCCTGCCAGGCTGCCTGGACCCCCTCCCGGCCTGCCCTGCCAGGGTGAATGCAGGGATGGCACCCATCGAGGCGGTCCCCCCCCCATCCCAGCCCACATGTCTGAGCATGGGAAAGTGAAATCACTGCCCGGGCATTGCTGGAGGCTGAGCGAATGGCCACCATGCCTTACATGAGCCGCCAGTGATGCAGCGGGTAACTGCTACCTCATCTCACTGGCATGGGTGATGGTATTAAGGCCTGCGGGAGGGCAGACAGACACCCCAGCATCCTCATGGACCACGAGGGAGGCCAGTCATCCCTACATCCACGTGGACTGAGAGGACAGCTGGGTACCCCCAGCTTCCCCATGGCCACTGGGGCAGGCGAACATCCCCATCACCCCAAGGAATGCAGGGCTAGCTGGAGATGAGTGATGGGGGCAGGTATATGCTTCAAGCATCCACACAGACACAGAGGTAGCTGGTCTCCTCCAGCACCTACATGGCCCTGGGGCAACAGGTCACCCCCAGCATCCTTGTGGACCATGGAGGCAACAACTCACCCCAAGGACCTACATAGACCCAGGGGGGCAAGAAAACATCCCCCAGCATCCATAGAGGTTACAGAGGATAGCTGGACACGCCTGGCACCAACACCTGCTGTGGGACAGCCAGGCACGCCCAGCATCCCTGTGCCACTTGGAGACAGGCCATTGTTCCCAGCATCCCCATCACCTGGGGACACAAGGGTGGGGACCAGGGACAGCCAGACAGGCTGTGCACCCACGCTGCTGGCCCCAAGCCCTGGTGTGGGCAAAGGCATGGGGGCAGCTAGGGTGAGCAGCGGGCAGGGGGTTGCAGCCTGCAGGGCACCCACCAGCTCCTGGGACCCCGGTGGGCCAGGCTGGGCCACAGTCCAGGCAGGGAAGGAGAACCATCTCCTATTTAGACAATAGCACGCGCCCTGGGTCTGTCAGCGCCGGGGAATGGGCCGCACGGTACTTCCCTCTTAGGGTAAAGGCGCCTGGGAGGCTCATGGCTGTAAAAGGAGCGGGATGGAGGGAGACGGCTGGGGGCCAGGAGGGAGGGGGATGGACACCCTCGCTGCTTCATTCCCATCCCTCCGCTCACCCCTGAGTCAGGGCCAGGCGTGAGGGGGGCGTGGGGGCTCTGGTGGCAGGTTATGGGACTGAGGAGGGGCTGGCACCCCATCCCTGCATCCTGCCCGGCTCCAAGCCCTGAGATGCCCTCAGCCCAGGGAGGCTGCGCCTGGCTCCCGGGGCGGCTTAAATCCTGGGGGAGCAGTGGGGAGGGAGGGCTGGGGAGGAGGGGCGGCCATGGGATGCAGCTGGCTTCACTCACAGGGATGTCATGACCAGAGGGAGTTGTTTGATGTTGCAGCTCCCCGCGCCTTCCCGGCAGCAGCCTCGTCCCAGGGCCTGGCGGGAGCTGCAGTTGGGCCAGCGCGGGGGCTCGGGGGCTGCTTCCCAGGCTCCGCCGGTCTGGGTCAGCCTGGCCTTGGATGGAGCCGCGGGGAGGCTGGATGGGGCTGTGCAGGGCAGGAGGCACCACTGTGCCACTGCTCTCCACAGCCCCCTTGCTTTTTGCAGCCCCTGGGGCTTCAGCTGGCACAGACTGCTTGGGACCGTGTCCCCGGGATGAGACTCTGGCAGGGTCCCCAGGTCCTGCTCCGAGCCCCCTGCTTCCCGTGCTGCTGGTTCCCGCATGCAGTCGGGGCTTTCCTAAGAGGCTGTGGAAAGCCCAAAGCATCCGTCTGCCCTCTGCCAGACATGGGGCCCCTGCCTGCCACAGAGCCATCCCGGAAGGCTGTCACGGCAGCTGAGGAAAGGCCACTTCAACCAGTTTATCCTAGAGTGGGGTCAGGAGGATGCTTGGTTAACCCCTCTGAGCCTCTTCCCCTCCTAGCAGCAGTGCCCAAGGGTGCATTTCCCCTCCCCGGGGCACCCCAACCCTGCACCTCCCTGCTCTGTGGGATGGGGATGGGGACAAGGGCTCGCCAGGCCTTGCAGGGGGGTTGCACCACTGCAGCCCTACCTGAAGCACCAGGGCAGGGTGCCAAGCACCGCCGGACACGACACGCCTGGGGGGCCCATCCTCCCCACACCCCAGCCAGCAGGATGGGAGCGTGGGAGCGGGACGGCTGAACAGCATGGCTAGCACTGTGCTGGCCCAGACTCCTGGGGTCCCCCGCACTGGTGTGGGGACCCACCTGCCCTTCTGCACCCCAGCCAAGGGCTGGCATGCCACTCTGCTGGCACTCATGGGGCAGGCAGGGCACACGTGCAGGGCTCAGGGATGCGGAGGGTGTGCTCGGAGCAGGGCCAGGAGGAGGAAGGATGCTGTCTGTTTTTCCATCTTCTCCCCCTCCACACACCCCCAACCTCCCCCTTCCTTCCATCCTCCCCCCTGCGCTGGGATGAAACAACCCCATCTGGAAATACCTTCCCTTTTAAAGGCAGGCTCCACCAGGCAGCGTGTACCCTCCGGGAAGCCGCTGCATTACGCTGCGTCTAGGCGGCCGGGAAGGGCTCCAGGGATGGGGGGCTTGTGGAGAGCAGCCTGGATGCATGGCGTCAAGCCTCGGCCCACCTGCATGGCCATGGGGCCCAGATATTTTCTGGCCTCCCAGGTGGCAGGGGGGTGGCAGGGAGCAGGCAGGAGTGCCTCCCACAGCTGGGGGACTTGAGGATGCTGCCATGACCAAGCCCAAGCTTTGCCGTACAGATGCTGCCACGGGTGAGCCCTGGCACCACTCGGCGTCTGTGTTGCAGCCGAGGTGGGTGGCCAGGAGGTGCGGGGCCAGGCAAGGCTGAGCGCTGCTCCTGCTGCTGAGTCACCCGGTGCCCGGTGGCATGGCAGTCCCCTCTGCCAGGGCCTCCAGGGACAGAGGCGCTGGGGCTGTGCCAGCTGATGTCAGCCAAAACAGCCCAGCTTGGGCAGGGCTGGAGATCACCAGGTGTGCCAGCAGGCCTGGAGAGGAGGGGGTGCTGCCCAGGCAAGGGTGACCCCCTCAGGAGTACAGTACTGGGGGGCCCACTACAGCCCCTCTCCAACAGAATGGGCTTAGCTGGCATGGGTTTGCGCATGGCCCCAGGGGCACCTGCCCTGGCCCACCGCCTGGGAAGCTGTGGTCGGGGTCCTGGGGTACTCCCCATTCTGGGAAGGTCTGGGGAGCAGGGCTGGGCTTTCTGCTCCCCAAAGTACTGCCAGGCCAAGGGGGAGGCTGAGGAGACAGGGCAGAGCCTGCAGCACCCTGGGATGACCTGGGGACCTTGTCCTGCTCTCGGGGTGACGGGGACCAGGGAGGGGCTGGGGTTGCTCTGGGCAGGTTCACCATTCAGCCATGCTCTCTGTATGCCTGGCACAAGAAGGGTTAACAGGGTGCCTCCCCCGGCTATAAATACCACATATGTCCCACGGGTATGAGCTCGGGAGGCTATTTTGGTTGGGTGTCTGTTGCTTCGGGAATGTGCCGGAGTGAGGACCTGGGGGGGTGACATCACCGGGACCACTCCGGACCCAGCACCTGCTTGGGGTCACTCAGCAGCACCCTGAAAGCACTCAGCCCTGGGCCAGCACTCAGCCCCCCATATCGGAAAGGGGAGTTTGGGTGGTGCGTCAGCACAAGCACACTCAGGGCAGGGGTCCCCCCACATCACCCCCTCCCCAGGGCCCTCCCTTGCCCCCTCTCTAGGTGGGGGGACTGGAGTCTGGCCCCACATGGAGAGCTGAGCCTGGTGCTCTTGCCATGGGGTGGGTCAAGGCACCATCGGGGGCATTTTGGGGTGCTCAAGGCCAATTTGGGGACCATGGCCACTGAGCATGGGTCTGGCTCAAGGAGGGCCAAGTGAGGGTGTGAAGGGCTGAGTCCCCATGGCGGCAGCCCAGGCTGTCTGTCTGTCCAGGTCCCCCATGGATGGGGCAGTGTGGTGGGGACCAGGGGGGAGGCTGATACACCAGTGGGGGCTGGGGGTGCCCAGGGTTCGACGGGCATTGTCAGCATCTGCCTGGGGGTCCACAGCCCGCGGTGCGGGCAGGTGAGGGGTGGTGGGCGGGGGCTGGTGGCTGTCCCCCCCCCCCCCCCCCCAGCAGCATCCCCCAGCTGCCCGGCAGCAGGAGGGGCGGGTGATGTCAGCAGGATACAAATAGCGGTGGCGCGGGTCCCCTCCCGACGCCTCGCTGAGCTGCCGGCCGCCAGCCAGCTCCGCTGCCTGCTCCCTGCTCCGGACTCGCCGCCCCACGCCGCCGCCATGAGCCAGTCCTACTCCTCCAGCCAGCGGGTCTCTTCCTACCGCCGCACTTTCGGTGGTGCCTCCCCGGTCTTCTCCCGTGCCTCCTTCGGGGGCAAGGGTAGCAGTGGCAGCTCCGTCACCTCCCGCGTCTACCAGGTGTCCCGCACCTCTGCCGTCCCCAGCCTGTCCAGCTTCCGCACCACCCGCGTGACGCCCCTGCGCTCCTACCAAAGTGCCTACCAAGGTGCCGGCGAGCTGCTGGACTTCAGCCTGGCTGATGCCATGAACCAGGAGTTCCTCCAGACGCGCACTAATGAGAAAGTGGAGCTGCAGGAGCTCAATGACCGCTTCGCCAACTACATCGAGAAGGTGCGCTTCTTGGAGCAGCAGAATGCCCTCATGGTGGCCGAGGTGAACCGCCTGCGGGGCAAGGAGCCCACCCGCGTGGCTGAGATGTACGAGGAGGAGCTGCGGGAACTCCGGCGCCAGGTAGACCTGCTCACCAGCCAGCGGGCTCGTGTCGAAGTTGAGCGCGACAACCTGCTTGATGACCTGCAGAAGCTGAAGCAGAGGTGAGGAGGGGCTGCAGCATGTCCCTGCGGGCACCCATCCCTGCGTCTCCATCCCTAGGGATGGGCGGTGGCAGAGCTTGCCCTGGCAGCCCCTAGGGTGCTCACTGCTGTCCTTGTGCCCCGTGCTTGGAGCCCATTGTGGGTCTGCTACTCCGTTCCCCTCACCCTGTCCCCCGGGGCAGAAGAGTACCCTGGCCATCCCTCTTGCTGCCTGCACCCACCTGCAGGGCCCTTTGCAGGGTGCCAGGTCCTGGCACAGTGGCTGTGAGTTTTGGGAGGGAGAAGGGCACCCACAACCCACTACACCAGTGCTGGGTGCTCCCCGACCCACAGCATGGGGCAGGTGGGGGGGAGCTGGCCCAGAAGCTTGGGGCAGGGAGAGGGAGGTGCCCACAGCCTGGGCATCTCAGCAGGGCACTCCGGATGGCCACTGCCAGCCCTCGCCAGGTGCCCAGGCAGCACCCAACGGGCAGGATGGCTCTGGCAGCAAGGGTGGTGTCCCCTGCGCCCTCCCTTGCAGGAGGTCCGAGGCCAGGCTGTGATGCCACGGGACCCCCAGAGCTGGGGGATCGGAGTGCCCCGCCCCGGGTCCCCATCCCTGCTCACACCAGGGAGAGCTGGCCAGCCCATGGGTGCACCGAGCCCTGTGGGATGGACAGATGGACAGAGCCAGCCAGGCAGACGGAAGCGGGAGGAGGGGAGAGGATGATCAGGGCGGGGGGGGGGGGTGCTCCACCAGCTCCGGAGGTGAAGGAGGGAGGGGAGGAAGCAGACGCACTTCCGCAGGCTAGGGATGCTCCAGGCCTGCCGTGGGCGTCCACAGTGCCCTGGGAGCAGCGGGGAACCCACAAGGATGCCATGGGCCTGGCTGGTGGCAGGGAGGGGGCTGGGGCCAGGGGAGAATAGCCATGGGGGCGGCCAGGCTGAGTGACCCCACCAGGGAGTGACCACCATGGGGGCACCGGGCAGCAGGGGCAGATGCTCGGTGGGAGCTGCTTGTTCTGATGCTGGTCTGTGCCTTCTGTCCTGGCCTCTGTGCCCCAGGGATGTCAAGTCCCCATCTCCTGGGGGTGACACAGCCTGCTGCCTCCCCCTCTCAACCCCAGCCTCTGCCCCAGACGGCTGGCGCTGGGGTGCTGGTGGGGCAGAGCCCCTGATGCTGGGAGGCTGGCGGTGGCAGCATGGAGGACCCCTGAATGTCAAGGGAGGAGCAGGGTGCAGAACAAATGGGTGTCGGGTTCTTGACACCTCTGTGTGCCAGCACTGCCCAGGCACCTCTGTCTCCTCCCCGCCGCCTTCCCCCTGACCGGCAGCCTGTGGCACTGCCCTCTCCCCTGGCACAGCCCGGCTCCCCAGCCCTGACCTTGGGCTTGCACCCCAGTGGTCCCCCCTGCATACCCCCATCCCATAGCATCGCTGAGACCTGCCTGTCCTCCTGCTGTCCCCAGGACAGCTCAGCTGGTGGCCATCACTTGGGCACCCCGTGCCGGATCCTGCATCCCGTCCCCCCGGCTGCCGGCCACTCTCCCCTATAAGGGCCGGGGCAGCGCGCGTGACACCGAGCTGACCTCATGCCTTTGTGCTCTCTCTGGCGTTGACTATAATAGGGAATGGGAGGAAGAGCCCCTGGCCCCCCGCCAGGCCTCCCGCTGCCCGCTGGGAATGCAGGACAATCCACTGTCTTCCCACCGGGCCACGTTGGGCTCAGAGACAGTGAGGGGGGACACCGCCGCCGGGGGATGGGGCTCCCTCTGGGTGCCCCTGACCTCCCCTCTCTGCCCCCAGGCTGCAAGAGGAGATCCAGCTGAAGGAGGAGGCTGAGAACAACCTGGCTGCTTTCAGAGCTGTGAGTACCCGTTCCCCCCATGCAGCGTGGGACCCCCACCTCCCCTCCGACCCCCATCTCCCCCGGTAGCCCGGCCCCAGCACTGGGGCATGGACCTGGGCACAGCTTTGCACCCTCCAGCTCCAAAGCATGGTCCCTGCGCTCCCCCCATGCCCCCAGGGCTGTTCAACCCCCTGCTACCCCTCACTCTGTGTCCCCCCAGGACGTGGACGCAGCAACGCTGGCACGCATCGACCTGGAAAGACGCATTGAGTCCCTACAGGAGGAGATTGCCTTCCTCAAGAAGGTGCACGAAGAGGTATGTTGGGGGCGGCCCTGTTTCCCACAGGCACCCGTGGGGCTGGTGGATGGAGCAGGTGCCCTGAGGCGTCACCTTGTCCCTACAGGAAATCCGGGAGCTGCAGGCTCAGCTGCAGGAGCAGCACATCCAGGTGGAGATGGACATCTCCAAGCCCGACCTGACGGCTGCACTGCGGGACATCCGCGCCCAGTACGAGAACATCGCTGCCAAGAACATTGCCGAGGCCGAGGAGTGGTACAAGTCCAAGGTGTGGGAGGCGGCGGGCTCTGGGCTGGCCCTGGCGCCGTGGGTCCTGGCCGTCCCGGTGGCTGTGCCCACTGACCCTGGTCTCTCCCCAGGTGTCTGACCTGACGCAGGCAGCCAACAAGAACAACGATGCGCTGCGGCAGGCAAAACAGGAGATGCTGGAGTACCGGCACCAGATCCAGTCCTACACCTGTGAGATCGATGCCCTCAAGGGCACGGTGAGCCATAGGCAGTGTCGGGGAGACCCCCAGCTTCCCTGCAAGGACCTGCTGCTCCAGGGCTGCTTGGGGACCTCTGGGACATCTCTGGGGTGGGGAGCTCTTCCCAGCTCCTTGAGTTGCTGCCATGGGGGGACCCATCCCCCAGATTTGGGCTCTGCCTCTCCCAGCAGCAGTCTGGGCCTCTGCGAGGTATTTTGGCAGAGCCCTGGGGTCAAGACACAGATTGCAAAAGGTGCTCCAGGCCAGGGGGAGGCTTCAGGCAGGCGGGCACAGGACTTGGGGTGTCTGGTTGCAGGTTGGGAAGGTGGTTGCAAACAAACAAGGCACAACAGTCATAGTCACAAGAGCCAGCCAGCAGCCACCAGTTTGGCAGTGCCACCCCCAGGCAGCTGTCCCATGCTCCTGCACCTCTCTGTGCCCTCCTGCCGGTGTACGATGGCTTTGCTGAGGGCCTGGTGTTGCCCAGCACCTGCCCAGCTTGCCCCTGCCAGACCCTGCTGCCCAGCGCTGGGCAGACGGAGGGTGACAGCCACGCATCATGGTCCCATGTCAGCTGGACCAAGCCCAGGGCTGACCACGGCTCTCCCCAGGTCCCTGGCTCTCCCCTAGGACCCCTCCAGCACCCTCAGCTCCACCCCAGGTGCACCCTGGCCCTCCGGGTCTCCCCCATCGCTGAACCCCTCTGTCCCCCCAGAACGACTCACTGGTGCGCCAGATGCGGGAGATGGAGGAGCGCTTTGCAGGGGAGGCTGGCGGGTACCAGGACACCATTGCCCGGCTGGAGGAGGAGATCCGGCACCTGAAGGACGAGATGGCCCGGCACCTGCGCGAGTACCAGGACCTGCTCAACGTCAAGATGGCCCTGGACGTGGAGATCGCCACGTACCGCAAGCTGCTGGAGGGCGAGGAGAACCGGTGAGTGGCGGGGGGTAGGACAAGGTGGGGGGACCAGCAGGGTCAGCTGTTTTTTGGGGCTCCCACCCCACGAGCAGCTGCCTGAGGGCTGGGGCTGGCTGGTGCTAAGCTCTCCCCTCTGTGTCCCCGCAGGATCAGCATCCCCATGCACCAGACGTTCGCCTCCGCACTCAATTTCCGAGGTGAGCATCGCCCTGTGAGAAGGGGGGCCTGGGACAAGTCCCCGAGGGTCCCCAGTGTGGGGGCAAATCTCCCTCCTGAGGGACTGCAGCCAGGGTGGCAGGTTGGGGACCCACGGGTGCCACACTGAGCCCCTGGTGTGGGGGCGCTCGGTTGGGTGTTGCCATGAGCTGAGGAGGGGTTAAGCCAGGGTTCCTGAAGCCCCCCAGTGGCCCCAGCCCCACTGCTGTGCCCCATACCACACATCCCCACAGTCCCATCCCCTGTGTCCTCCCGCCTGCAGAGACCAGCCCAGAGCAGCGTGGCTCCGAGGTGCACACCAAAAAGACCGTGATGATCAAAACCATCGAAACCCGTGACGGGGAGGTGAGTGCAGGGCAGCACCGGGGGTGGTGGGGAGGCAGAGGGGCTGAGCACAGCACCTGTCCCCGCTCTTGGGGCTCCAGTGCTGGCACAGGATGGCATCTCATGGTGTCTTTCTCCTGGCAGGTGGTGAGCGAGGCGACCCAGCAGCAGCATGAAGTGCTGTAGAGGAGGCTGCTCCGGCAGCCCACTGGCACCTTCTGTCCCTGCCTCCGTCCCGCCGCCAAGCCCCACTCCTGTCCCCCACCTTGCCCCCTCGTGCTCCTCTGGCACTGCCGAGGGGTGCCCCCGCGCAGCTGCCTCCGGGCCCCCAGCAACCCCTGGGCTCTCTCCTTCAGCTTCAAAAGGCTCGCTCTGCTTTCGCAGCTTTGCAGCGGCAATGCCAGCATCAGGATCAGGCCCGGGCCGGGGGGCGGCAGGAGGGAGGGAGGGAGGGGACAGGCAGGAGGGGCTGGGGGGAGCAGGTGGTGGCCTGGGCCAGCTCCCCGGAGAGCCGGACGGTCCCAGCAGCAGGTTCTGGATCCCCCACAGACCCCTCCCCGCGCCGGGCACGGGCTTGGAGCTCGTCCTGCAGGAGCGGGGACCCGTCCCCCTGCAGCTGGCACTTCTCTGGGTGCATGGCGGTGATGCCAGGGATGGGGAGAAGTGGGGTCCGGGCCGAGCTCCCCCTTCTCTGCCCGGCTTGGAGCCAGGGTGCTCCCAACCTGCGTGTCCCCCCCCAGCCTGGGGGTGCTGGGGCCCTGCATTCCCCCTGCCTGAGAGGCAGCCCAGTGGGGCAGAGGAAGGCAGCGCCCCCCCCCCCCCCCCATCGTGGGGACCCCCAGCAGCAGGAGGCTGTGTGGGGCCAGGCTTGTGAGCCGAGAGGGTACCCGTAGGTGGACACAGGAGAGAGGAGGAGTGAGTGAGTGGGAGAGAGGGGGGAGAGAAGGAGAGGAGCCGGAGAGAGGCCCGGGGGCCAGGGCAGGCATCCCCACCCCTTGCCCCACTGCACCCCCCACCCCCACCGCATCTACGTGACTTTTCAGGTGGCTGAAATAAACAGCGGAGCATCACCCCTTCCTCCTGGTGCATCTCTGGGGCAGGGATGGGATGGGGTGGTGGGAAGGTGGCACTTGGGGTGGGGGCATCACACTGACCCCCATGGCTGGGCTGGGGTGGATGGGGGGGTCACCATCCCCCTGAGCCATCTCTTCCGCAGGCTGCTGGTCCCCCCAGAATGTGTGTGTCTCTCACACTGAAGGTGCCCCAGAGAATTTTGCTGCCTGTAGTGGTGGGTTTCCCAGTTGCACTGGGTGGGAAAACCCTGCTGGGACAGGGGGCAGCGGCAGCCGAGCCCTGAGCAGGATTGGAGGGGCTCTGGGTGACTGTCCCCTGTTCCCCCCATACATCCAGGGCCTCACACCATGGCCCAGTGGCTCTCAGCCCCACAGCCGCCCCCTTTCTGCCCTCACTCAGGCCAGCCCTGCCCCTGCCCCACACCTGCCTGGGATCTCTCCAAGCCCCGCCTATTGCCACTGACCTGCAAGCAGAGCACCCCTCATCCCAAATCTATCTCCTCCTCAGCAACCCGCAGGCATCAGCCCCACCACCCCACACCTGCCCCCACTTCGGGCTCATCCTCCAGCCTCAGCCTGCCCCCTATGCCCTCTCCCCCTGCAACATGTGTCCCCCTCGCCGTGGTCAAGGTGTGGTGGTCTTGGCTTCAGCTCCTTTGCCCAGCGATGGGAGATGCAGCAGGGGAACCCAGGGTTGAGCATCCCACGGGGGAGAGAGTTTCAGGGTTGCTCTGCCCTGGGAGGCGTCGGAGGGTCCGCACCCCCCTGCCAGGCAGCAGAGCCCTGGGAGGGCAGTGGGCCTGGCAGGGGGTGGCGTTTTAGGGATAAGGCAGGGGCTGCTGCCAGCGGTAGGGCCCGGGCTGGGGCGTCCCTCATGGAGAGGCCAGTGTGGCGAACCCCAGTTTTGGCTGCAGGTCTGGCCAGGGCCAGGGGGGTGTCGGATCTCAAGGGCTGTCTCCAGCAGGTGGCCCTGTGACATCGAGGACGGTCCCCAGGGCTGCCCTGGGGAGGGACATCTCCCTCCCTGCCCAGCCCAGGCAGTCCCCTGGGGGGGACAGGCAGGGGACAGAGCAGCCCTTTGCCCGCAGGGCAGCGCAGGTGGGGAAGAGCTCCCCAAGCCTCTCGCAGGCTTCTCCGCCAGCCCTCAGAGATCCTGGGGCTTGCTCAGCTGCCCTGCAGCTGGGCTGTGGGTCTAGCAGGGCAGCCCGCTCCGGCGTGCCCCAGCCACGCAAGCCGGGGGGATCCTGGGATCTTTTCCTCACCAGTGATGCTCCACTGATGCCGGCGCCCTTGAGCCAAAGCCAGTGGGGCTGGTCTGCAGCTGGGAAGCAGCATGCCGCCGTGTCGCTCGCATCCTGCTCACCCAGATTTACAACCCCTGGTGAGGGCGGCCAGGGCCAGGTGCCGAGACGTGTGCCATCGCGCCGGGAGCCAGGGAAGCCCTGCCTTGCCCGGGGGTGGCAAGGCAGCGTGCAGCACAGGCAGTCCCTGGTCGCCCGCTGCCTGGAGTGCAGCGTGTGCGAGCTGTCATGGGGCACCCCAAACCCAAACAGCAGCATGCTCGTGCTCTGAGCAGGACTTGAATGGGGCACTGGCCGGGACCCACACTGCCCAGGGTAGTGAGGTAGGGGCTTGGTGAGAGAAATGGGGTTTCACTGTGTTTGCAGCCTCCTGGCAGGGTCGATTTGGGGTAAGCAGGGATGCAGGGATCCCCCCCTCCGCTGCCTGCTGGGGATGGAGCAAAGGGGCCCTGCAGGGCTGGCTTCTGCCCGGGGTCTCGCGTTGCAGGAAGCATGACGGTGTCCTTTCCCTCCACATGCCACCAGGGTCTCTCTGTCCTGATCCGGTGACACCGACGGAGAAGGGGAAGGGGGGGAGGAAGGCTGAGTCCCCTCCGAGCCTCGCTGCTAATATGGAAAGGTGCTGGCCCCTTTCTATCTTTGCAAGCGGAGCTGGGCTGCAGGGCCGGGGCGGCGGGCGCAGAGAGGGGGAGCCTGGCCAAGGAATGTGACATATCAGAGGCAGCTGCCACTTCAGGAGAGGGGGCAGAGGGAGCGCAGCTCGCCGGGGGCCGTGCGGGACAGGACGGGACGGGACGGGCGAGGGGGGGGACGCCACGGCCCCAGCGCCGGGACGGCTCAGCGAGCGGCCGGCACCCGTGGGACTTACACCCAGGCCAGCGGAGGAGCAGGTGCTGAGGCGCTGGGCAGGCTTGGGGTTGCAGCAGAGCATGGGGTGTGGGTGCTGCACTGCACCGGGTGCTCGGTGAGTGGCGGCTCAGCAAGCAGCAACCCGAGCCCCCACCTAAAAATAGCCCCTCGCTTGCCCACGGCGCTGCGACCTTCGGGGCTGTGGCCGGCGGGGGGGAGGCACCGAACCGGACGGCACCTGGACCAGGGGCCCACCTCTGCCCCGGCACCGCTGGCAGGCACCCAGCACCCCCAGGCTGCAGGCAGGGGGAGAAGAGGGGCACGGCACTGCCAGCTCAGGGTGGCAGGGGTTGCGGGCAGGGGAGCTGCAGACCATGCACCGAGCGCAGGGACGCGGCGGCACGACTAGGGCTGGTGGGGAGCCCCGGGCGGCCCCGCCGAGCCCCGGCATCCCCCCGAAGCGTGCCAAGGTCACAGCAGAGCCGGGGGCACCTGAGGAGGGCCCGGCTCGCCTGGCGGCGCCGTTTTTTGCACGGAAGCTGAAGAACGCTGCAATCGGCACTGGCTGCGACATCCGGCTGCGTGTAGTGGCAGTGGGCAACCCCCAGCCCAGCCTCCGCTGGTACCACAATGAGGAGCTGCTGGCCCCACGTGAGGAGGAGTACGGCACCCTTTGGATCCGGGACAGCAAGAAGGAGGATGCCGGAGTGTACACCTGCATTGCTGAGAACGAGCGGGGAGAGGCCATGACCAGTGCCGTGCTGGCCATCATTGACATGGAAGGTAAGGGTGGCGTGGCCACAGGCACGGTTGTGCTGGCACAGCCGTGGGCATGGGTTTGATGAGGGTGGCAGCGGTGCTTTGCAGGCTCCCACCACAGTGCATGCCCAGGGCTGGGCTTTGCTGTGCCCGCCCTGCTGCAGGCTGGGGTGGCTGGTGCCGGCAGTGCCGGGGCGGCTCTCTGGCCTGGAGCATGTGGCTGCAGTACCCGCTGCCAGGCCAGGCAGGGTGCCAGGGCCACGCACGGAGGAGTCGGGAGCATGTGATGCCAAGCCTGCTCGGGGCAGGAGGAGAGAGAGAGAAAGAGATGCGGCTCAGGCACATGGCACCGGTGGTGCCACCCTCCGCAGCCACCGATACGATCCCCTGGTACCCCCCGGTGCCCCTGCACAAGCCGTCCCCGTGTGCCAGCTGCCTGTGGCATCTGTACCAGGCACTGGGGCTGCACTGGGAGTACTGGGACTATCCGGGGGTGGGGCTGGTGGGAGGAGCCTAACACTACAGGAGGTGGGGCTGTCACGTGGGTGGGGCCTATGCCCTGCAGTGGGCGGGGCCCGGCGGGTAATTAGCAAGGGTGGAGCCAGCTCTTGCTGGCCCCCTGGAGCCCTATGGGAGCCCCTCCGCTCATCACCCCTGGGTGCAGGAGCCGGGCATGCTCCTCTGGTGCCCAGGGATTGTATAGGGGCTGCTGTGGGCCCTTGCATGGGTGGGCCTCATCCTGCACAGGGACCAGGCAGGTTTGGGGTCAGCTCCCCCTGCTCCAGGATGGATGCTACCTCCCTGGACCACTGCAGACCTGGGTGTTGGGGTGTGTGTTGTGCTGGCTGGTGGCACTGCCTTGAGATATGAGCTGTGCTGTCTGTGTGGAGGGAGCGAGCGAGCGAGGGAGGTGGTGCTGAGTGCTGAGGTACCAGGGAAGGAGCTGCACCCAGGGCTTTGCAGCATGGGAGGTATGCTGGAAATGCTGCACCCTGAGGGGGAGACTGGGTGGCAGCGGGGGGGCAGAAGGAGCCTTTGCAGTGCTGAAGGGGAGCAATGGAGGAAGAGGAGGAATTGCTCTTTGTGAGCTGGGAGGCCGGAGGAGCGCTGCTTGGAGGATGGAGGAAGGTGTACGTGCTGCTCATGGGCTTGGTGGGGGGACAGGGGGAGCAGAGGAGCGTGCAGGAGGGGTCCTGCCCTGCAGTGGGTCTGTGCAGGGTCACTGTGCCGTCAAATGCATGGCAGTGTGTGTGCAGAGAGAGTGGGAGATGCGCACTGCCCCACGAGGTGGGAGCAGCCTGTCCCGAGGGGGCCAAGGCGGGGGGGTCACACTGTTCTCGCACTCTGCTGTGCAGCTGCACCTCTCCCTGGCACCGCCAGCCTGGGCCCCCCTGCCTCTGCCCAGAGGCACAGCACTGCCTGATTTCCCCAGGTGCCCGTTCCCGTTGTGCTGACGCACTCGTCTCTGCTCCCAATTCCCAGCCACAGGCCTTTACCACCACCTTTCTGGAGCAGCTGAGGGAGGGACAGAGCCACCAGGATTGCCTAATGCGCAGGGTGAATGTCACCCTGCCCTGGGCACTCCTCCGAGCGGGCGCTTGGCTGTGGGTGCACTGCCATTGAGCAAACAGCCACCCAAAAAGCCAGTCCTGGGGCAGAGATGCCTCTGGAGCCACGCAGACTCCAGGGCACCGGGCTGGGTGAGGAGTGTGGCAGACGTGGTGTGGCTTTGCCCCTGCCACGGGGCAGAATGGTCTCTGTAGTGTGCTGCAGCAGTGCCCAGGGAGCACCATGTCCTGCTGGGTGCTGGAGAGGGGTGCTGGTGTGGAGGTGATGGGATGTGGTTGGGGGTCTAGCCGTATCGTCTGGCCCCATTGCAGGACGCTTACACTCAGTGTGTTGTTCCCCCGAGGCCATTTTCTCCATGCCGGCAGCCAAGCAGTGAGATGGGTCATTGTGTGAAATGGAGGAGCCGTGCCACTGCTCTGCACCCGCCTGCCCTGACACCCTGCCAGGATGTGTGCCGTGGCTCGCCAGACCCTGGTATGGAGGCCCTGGCTGCCCAGGGGCTCCCCACACTTCCCACCAAAACCCAGCTCTCTGGGGACCATGGAAGTTCCACTGGTGGCTCCGCCATCCCTGTGCCAGGCAGGGACACCTTGTTCCCTGGGGGGTCCTGTGAGCTGGGCCATTGGCCAGTTACGGGGCAAGGGGTGTGTGTGCGAGGTCCCTGGGCAGGATGAGGTCTTTCTCTGGGCTGGGGGTCCTGGACCCCCATGTCTGGAGGTACTGGGGTGCCTTTGCTCCGTTCACCTCTGCCGGGTCGCAATCTCCAGTACGCACAGAGCCTGGTCCTCCACCTTCTCTCCCCAGCATGCAGGCCAGGCTGCAACTCTCCAGTGGGGCCAGCATCAGCTCTCCCCAAGGTGGCTCAGGTCATTGCTGGTCGGGTGGGGGTGCTCCGTGCTGCCCAGCTCAACGCTCAGCCCCGGCAGCTCCTCCTGCATCAGCTCAGCATTCCCCCTTGCTCGCACAAGCCCGATATAGCTACTCTAATCCCTTGCCCTGAATCTGTCGCTCCACCCCACTAATGATTTTCTCCTGCTCTTCTCCCAGGTCCCCCGAGTGCGTCAGTGCCCGGTGTGGGGAGTGGGGAGCGCACGCGTGGGGCTGGTCAGGCAGCCAGGCACAGGGGCTCCCAGGGGCACACCACCCCTGCTGTGTCCCACTGCTCTGTCCCTCTCCTGCTGCAGTTTCTCCCTTGTGTGCTGGCTCCACGGGCGCAGGTGGGGTGCGTTGGCCCTTCTCATGCCAGCACCGGGCTGGTCCAGGGTCTTCCCAGGTCCATCCAGGGACCCTCCAGACCTTTCCAGCCAGCCCTGGTCCCACTGTAGCTCCATCGCCCTCAAGCTGTATCACCTCTTGGCTGCATCTCCTGAATTTTTTCCCCGTAAACCGGATTAAATCACCCCTTAAGAACCCGAGCTAATCTCCTTTTAGAGGCCAGCCCTTCCTTGCCGTGCCAGCACTGCCTGATCCTCCCCGCCGGGGCTGCCTCTTGTTTCAAGGTTGGATGTGTCCGTCTTGGGCTCCGAGTGCAGGGTCTTGCTCCACTCGTCTCCACCTGCACTCAGCAATCAAACCATCTTGGAACCTTTCCTCTGCCCAGGGAACAGCCTGCACCTGCCTGGATTTGGGGGCAGGGAAGGGGGCAGGAGCTGCCTGTGAGCGGTGGCCCTGCACAGCCCCTTCCCATCCAGCCCAGAGTCACAGTGGGGCAGTGTGGGCATGCTTTTGCAGCTGGTGGCCCGTGGCGATGGCAATCGCACCCTGGTGGGGATAGCTGCACCGACAGTGTCTCTGGTGGCTCAGTACCTCTGGTGGTTTATCTCATTACCTAATTTTAGTCCCTTACTTTGCAGCACCGTGCCTGTGTTTAATGCCAACTGCCCCTTCCCTCCAGAGCCCCTGCCAGCCCTGCTCAGGGACCACAGGGGACCTAAAGCCTCCCTTTGCCATCTCTTCCCTCCCATGGAACTCTCTGGGGCTGCTTCTGTTTCCCTTTGCTGTCTCTGGCTGTCCCCCCAGCCCCAGGGCACAGCAGCATCTTGGAGGAGCCTGGGATGCAGCGAGGCTCCAGCCCAGGCTGCCATGCTCCACCGTGGGGTGGGCACCATGCCTGGCTGTGTCAGCGCAGGGGCTGCCCCTGCAGAGCTGCTTGGCCGGTGCCACCCCGGGTGCTGGTCGCAGCTGGCGCAGGGACGGGTCCCTGGGGCTGGGCAGTCCAGGGGGCACGGGGCTGGACCTGGCCCTCAGGATGCCCGCAGCCAGCAGGGCTGGTGCATGGACTGGCTGTGCAGCGCAGCCGCCAGTCCCCAAGCACAGCCACGCGCCCTGGGGCTGTGCCCGTTCCCTGGCCCCGGGGGTGGCACCTGGGCCAGCCCACCGGCAGCTGCCGAAGACCCGGTTTCCCAGCTCTGCCCCCAGCCACCTGGGCATGGGGCTGGCGCGGCGGCCACGCGTGCCGGCTCCCCATCCCGGGGCGCTGCAGACCATGAGGGCTGCTCCCCGGCGAGCGGAGCGGCGGGTGCAGCTGTCCAGTCAGTCACCTCCACCCCTGCCCTCTCGCCTGCTGCCGGGGGGTTATTTTTATTGAGGAATGTGCCGTCCCCTCGGATTCTGGCAGGCTGCAGGGCTTGTGTTACAGGCAAGAGGCTGAAACCCAGGCCTGCGGGTGGGTAAATATAGCACCGCCACTCGAGGCTGTGTGATGGGGTGACAGCCTCTTCCTCCTCCCAGGGCTACCCAGCACTCCCTGTGCCCCTCCTGACAGCAGGTTGCTGGCTTGTGCCTTGACACAGTGGCACTGGGAAGGGGCTAGCTGCTTCTACCCTGCTGCCTGTACCCTTGCCTGCTTCCCCTCCTGCCCTCTGCATGCAGCCCCGCAGTCCCAGGCAGGGGGGAAGCCAGGAGCAGGGCTGGCAAGGCAGGGATGAAATGCCTCCTGCCATCCTGCTCTGTGCCCAGGCACCCGGAGCCAAGGTCACATTGCTGTCCTGCGTCCCCATGTCCTCCGCCTGCAGCGGGCACCGTGTGCTCGGGCATCCTTCTAGTGGTGGCAAGGGGAGGCGATGCTGGGCAGGGCACCTGGGGTGTCCCTAGCCCTTGGGAGAGGGATCACAGCAGAGTATTGCTCTTTCCCAGGGCCAGAAAACTGCTGCGGTGTTGCCCTGCCCCTGTGACGAGGGCCATCCTGCTGCATTTATTTCCCCCTGGGAACAGGTCTGGGGACGGTCCCCACCTCCCTAGGCTCTCAGCACATCCCCACCTCCGGCAGACCATCCCCAGCAGCTCTGGGAGGCGCAAACACATGAAAGATTCATGCACAGACCTCCTCCTACCCAAGACGGCTGCACGCACCCGCCGCCATCAGTTATTCAAGCACTGAGAAAAGGGGGCTGATGGCCGGGGCTGAGCAGCCACTGCCTGGCCGGTGCTGTGGTGCAGGGGCAGGATCTGTGCAGAGCTGCTGGGGAGGCCCAGCAAGGCATGGAGAGCGGCAGCTCCTTGAGCAGCAGAATTAATGCTGCATTTTGAGCAAGCATTTGCTGTCTGCTTTGCTTGGGGCTGGTGTGTGCCCAGCAGGCAAAGCTGGAGCTGGGTGGCAATGGGCCCACCTGCTCCAGCTCTGCCCCTTGTCCATGCCATGGCCATGCTGGTCCCCGTTCCCTGCCCCATGTCCCTATCCTGCAGAGTGCCAGGGCTGCCCCCAGTCTAGGGCAAGGCAGAGGGGCCGTTCTGGGTGCAGGCTGCCATCATGTCCCACCAGACACCTTCTGCAGGGACTCCGGCTTTGCCCTTGCAGGGGAATTTGCAAGTGCTGCTGCCTCTGGAAAGGAATTTCAGGCCCCACAGCAGGCGCAGCCCCTCGGAGGTGACCCAGCTGCTCCCAGGGGTGCAGCACCTCTGGGGCAGCCCAGAGCCACTCCTGGGGCTTTTGCTGAGGGATGGCTGAGCGGCAGAGCCACAGTCACAGGGAAGGGCTGTGTGCCTGGCCAGCTTGGAGCCGTGGCTGATGGGGCAGCAGACATGGCAGTCAGACGATACCCAAATGACTGCATTTTGGCTGGGCTCATGTGGGCCCTCCCTGGGGCCAGCCCTGGGGCTGTCCCTGCAGGTGCTGTGGTGACAGCACCCTTGCTCTGGCACCACTGTGTGCCAAACCCAAGCCTTGGTGCTCCTTCCTGGCATCTCTGACCAGGCTTTTATCCCATCTGAGTGTGAAAATAGGCACAGGCTCTGCAGGTCCGCGGCAGGACCACTGGCATGGCTCAGGGGTACCCATCTCTGTCCCCACCCAGGGCTGGGGGGCCCAGCAGAGTCCCCTGGCTCTGGCAGGAGATTCCCTTAGTGCCAGCTCTGGCATTCGTGGGACTTGCCTGACGTGCGGGGTCTCCACGGAAACCCCACAGCATCACTCGAATTGTGGGACTGTCAGAAATGTTGTATAAACAGCTCCTTTTGTACTGGGTAATTTGCAAGTTATTATGGAGCCATGAAAAGCCTCACGTTGGGAGTAATGGGCTGGGAGGGGAAGAGGAGAAAAGCTGCTGGAGCTGCCAAGCGTCGTGGGGAGCGTGATGCCTGTGTGCAGCCCTGCGTGGGGTGGCTGGCTCCCCAGGGGACAGGTGAGCAGCACGGGGACAAGCGCTGGGTGGGGAGGCCTCCAGCAGTGTCCCCACGGATGGTCTGCAGTGGGAGGGGACAGTGCCTACAGCCAGTGGGGCTGGGACCTTGGCAGCCTCTCCAGGAGCCTAGAAAGGGGGCTGATGGGTGCAGCGGGGCTCCATGGCTTGGTGAGCTGGTGATGCAGGGCACCGAGAGCTGTGGGGGGCATGGCAAGCAGGAAAGACCCCGCTGAGGCTGTGGGGCTGGGACTGCCCCTCCGGCTTATTTGCAGTGTTACCCAAAGAACAGGGACAGGCCGGCAGGGCTGAGGAAGCTCAGCTGGGGAAGGCATGCCGGGGTTGTGCCAGCACCGCGGGAGCAGCAATAGGTCTTAATGGCCCTGACCAGCCCTCACTAGGGACCCCCACCCACAGCTTATGCCCACACCCTGAGCTGTGCTGTGGGTCCTCACACCAGCATAAGGAGAGGTCTCGTGTGTGTCATGCAACATGGACAGGGACACGGCCTATCTCCCTGGATCAAGCTTGTGTCCCCCACTAGCCACAAAGCAATGATGCTAGCCCAGAGCTGAGCAGTCCAGCTCTGCCATCCTGCGTGGGTCCTGAGGCACCTGGGGGGCAGGGTGCAAGGTCTGCCTTAGGGCACTGGGTGCCTGGGGCTGGAGGCTGTGTGGTTTCCAAGGGGGGCTCATGCTGTGGCATGGGCAATGCCAGGGGTTGCTGTGAAGTGCTGTGCCCATATTAGCTCTCGTTCGTGTGCAGGCAGGTCAGCAGTGCTGGGACCCATGCCCATGTCTTGGTAAGGGGACCTTTCTGCGTCACCAATGGCTGGAGGATGTGGAGGACTGTGCAGGGGCTGGCAGAGTGCTGATGAGCCTGGGTCTTGGCTGGGCAGTGCCATGGCACACTGTGGCTGTGCTGCTCTGTGCCGGGTTGTGGCAGCTGTGGCAGTGGAGCTGCCTTGTTTGGGGGCTCTTTGGGAACAGCGTGTGGAGGGCAGTTGCGTGCAGCGCTGGCGTGGTGTGTTGTGTTGTCCTTGTCCCCGTCAGGTTGTGTGTGGGAGCTGCGGTGGCGGGCTGTGCTCCACGGTGCTGGGCACGGGAGAGAAGAGCAGCCCCTGCCCCGGGTGGTAGGGCAGGGTGGGCCGGTGGTAAGGGACAGCGGTACAGCCGCATTGCTGGGCAGGGGGCTTGGACCCCTGGGTGCCCTGGAGCCAAGGCCAGCGAGGGGGAGGACGTGTGATCGCCCCAGCCGTGCCCCCCCCCCGCCCCGCGGCTGCCCTCGCCCCCCACCACCTGTGCCCTGCCTGTCCCCCGCCGTAGTCACTGTGTGCCAGGGCTGGCGGGGAGGCGGAGGCGGAGGCAGGCGGGGGAAGGATGGAGGGAGGAGCACTCCAGTGATGCTTCATGCTCACAGCTCCAGCCCTCCCGAGAGCCCAACCTGGCGAGCCCCTTCCTCTCCCTCCGCCGTCCCCGGCTGCCGGCGGTGGAGGATGCTCGGAGCATCGCTTGCCCCCTCGGCGTGCTGACAGCGGGGACCCCGCCGGGAGCGGGCTGGCGTCCTGCCGGGCCTGAGCCGGTGTGACCGGGCCAGCGGGGCTCTGCAGAAGCATGAAGAAGATCTGGGTGAAGAAGCGTTTCCAGGTAAGGGCTCCGGGCTGCCGCGCCGGCGGGTGCCGGGAGGAGGGAGCAGTGCCGGGGAGTGGGAGTGCATGGGAATGGGGATGGGGATGGGGGTGTCCCCCCGGCCCTGCCGGTGCCACCCGGGGCTCCCCATGGCTTCGCCCATCACTGGCTCCAGCCCTGCTTGCAGAGCCGCCAGCTGCCCGCCTGCCCTCGCCAGCCTGGGCAGGAGGGGCAGAGGGCAGGTGCTCAGCACCGCCTGTGCCAGCAGCAGGGCTGGGACCCCCGCCGGGGGCTTCCCCCCCATGCCATCCTCTCCTCTCTCTGCCCTCCGGAGCCGGGGCAGCAAATGGAGGCTGTTTCATGGCTCCCCCCAGCCCCGCTGCTGGTGGTCACGGAGCTGGAGACGAGGCTTTGCATGCGTCATCCCCTCCGCGTCAGGAGCATGCCTGGCACAGGCAAGGCTCCTCCGCGGGCCCCGCCGCACGCTCCGCTGCCGAGCAAGGAACAAGGACGTCACTTGGCCTCGGCGGGGGGTGGAAGATGGGGGGCATCCTTCCAGGAAGGCCCCCAGCTCCCCCGGGGAGCACAAGCCCACCCCACTGCTCCACCCAGCGCGGGTGCATAGCCTCCCTGCTGTCACCCTGCTTGGTGGCCCAGCAGGGGCTGGGGAGGTGCTGTCACCTGCAGCCCCTTCCCAGGGGTGCAGGGTGTGCTGGGGGACACAGGTCCCCAGGGATGCTGGCAGCCAGGTGCGGGGTTCCTCTGGGGCAGGGTGGATGGCACCGCCTGGCTGCCCTGGCTGCCCTTGGGGGCAGCAAGCCCTGGGGCTTGCCCATGGGGTGGGGCAGGGTCCTGCTCTGCTGGCCGAGCATGGGGGCTATCAGGACACCCACAGCGGCTGTCCCTCCATACCAGGCAAGCCACCCAACTGCCTCCCCACCTCATTCCATCTCTGCTCCCTGTCTGCCTGGCTTGCACCAGTGGCACCAGTGTTGGGTGGTGCTGGGCTCCACATGCCAGGCAGTGGCAGGCTGCACAGGCTGTGCTCCATGGCCCCAGGAGCCCCTTCTCCTCCCTGACTCCCCTTGGCACCATGGCCATGGATAGGGATGCCCTGTGCCAGGGCCAGGGCAGGACCCCAGTCCAGGGTGTGGGCTCTGTGCCTGGCACGGGGGAAGAAGGCAGCGCCAGGTCTCACCTGGCTGCCCCATAGGGCAGGGCTGAAGCCAGGTGCTGATCTGAGCCAGCCCTTCTCCCCACCCCAGGCTGGGTGGGCACAGAGCAGGCTCCTGGGGCTCCCCCACCCCTTTTCCCAGGGTGCAAGTGAAATCCCAGGCAGGGAGCACACCCCCCACCCTCCATCTGGCCCCTTCGCCCAGGCCCTGGTCCCACAGTGAGCCCCGAGCTGCTCCTGTCCCCTTGCCACCTCCTTACTCAGGGATGACCCTGCATCACCCAGTACTCGCTCCCTGCCAAGCTGCAGGTGGGTGCTGCACCCAAGGCGGCTCCAGGCTGCACGGAGCCCCAATCCTGCAGGGACCTGTTGCAGGGCAGAGGGGAGGAGGCTCAGCCACCCCACAGCTCTGGGCGATGGAGCCCAGCCCAGGCCCGCTGGGTGCAGTCACCATATTTGATGGGGAGCGATGGCGCCAGTCCCTGGGGAAGCCACAAGAGCACCCGATAATGGCACTCAATTGCATTTTCATTTTTTAATGGGGGAATTATCCGCCGATGGTGCAGTTAATCACTCATCTATCTTTCCCTGGCCTGGAAGACGGGCTGCCAGCCAGAACCAGCACAGTCAGCCGAGGAGGGGAGGTGAAGCCTGGCTCAGCCTGAATACAAATGTGTCTCGTGTAGCCGTTGCCCTCTGGCCAGCACCGCATGCAGGCAGGGGGCTGGTGGGAGTCTCCAAGAGCTGCCCACGAGCAGGGGCTGCCACTGCAGTGGCAGCAGCTTTGGGGCATGCAAAATAAGCCTGCTGCCCTTCAAAGGGCAACTAACTGCTGGACATGCCTGGCTGGTTGTCACTGGGGGCTGTCTGTCCCTGGGGGCTGTCTGTCCCTGACCCTGCCTGGGAGCTGTGGGGAGGCAGGAGGGGCTGGCAGAGTAAAGGTCTTCAAGAAAGCCGGGTCTCCAACCCTGGGCTCCACGCTAGGGAGACAGGGCACGGGGTGTCAGCGTCCTGGGGAGACCCCGTCACCCAGACTGGCTGGGAAGGATGCTCAGTCCTGGCAGACCAGCCCTGCCTGTCTGCACACCGCATCCCTGCTCCTGCCTGCCTTGGAGATCACCCCATCCCTCTGCTTTCCTGGGAGACGGCTTCGGTGCACACCAGGCCTGGCAGCCGCCTCGCCCTCGGCCAGTCCCTCCCTTGGCAAGCAGGTGCCTGGCCCTGGGCTGCGGCGCAGAGGGCAGCCAAGCTGGCAGCGAGCTCCCGGCGCCTCCACCCCGTGCTCGGGTCCGCCTGCCTGCCCAGACGGCGCAGGCGAGCATGGCTCCCACGCCTCCAGCCCCGCGCAGACGGGCCAGTCCCATGCCGCTTGTGCCAGGCAGCCTCTCTCGCAGCTGGCACGGCCTCTGCCGGGGATGGGGGATGCTGTCCCTGTGCTGGGCCGGTGCCCGTGGCAGTGTCTGGGCCAGCGCCTGGAAGACGCTTTGCTGGCCAAGTCCCCATGCTGGTGCAGGCGGTGGCTTCGAAGGGGCTGCGGAGCATTTGGGCACCCGCCCGGGCAAAGACCTTGCTGCAGGCGGTGCTAGCTGCAGGCAGTGGTGCCGGGGCAGCTGTGCTGCCCAGAGCTGTTGCTCCCTGGGCACAGGCTGCGGTGCAGGGCTGGGGTGCATGGTGTCACCCCCTGGGCATGGGCAGCAGTGCAGGGCTGGGGTGCACAGTACCATCACCGGGGGGTGTGTGTGTGTGTGTGCGTGTGTGCACACACGCATTTGTGTGTGATCGTGTGTGTGCACGGCTGGGCATGCGCTACACGTGTCCACCTACACCCGTCCACGGCGGCGAGCGCGGGGGTGTGTGCCTGGGGCGTGTGCCTGTGGGTACCCCGGGGGCGTGCAGCCGGGGGTGTGTGTGAGCGTGCGTGTGAGCGGTACCGTGTGTGCTGTGCCAGTGTGTGTGTGATCCATTGTGGGTGTGAGCGGTGCCGCGTGTGCCGTGATGGGGTGCGTGCGTGCGGGTGTGCCGTGCCAGCAGTGTGCGTGCGTGCGTGAGCAGGCATGTGGCACCGTGCCATGGGTAACACTCTCTTCTCTTTTCCTTTGCAGAAGACCGGCCACTCGCGGCGCTTCGGGCGCTTCACGCATGGTGCGTTGAGTTACCAGGACCCAGCTCCCCCCGCCGCCCTGAGTGCGCCGGGATGGGGTCTGGCCCCACCGCCATGCCGCAGGGGGGCAGCGAGCAGAGGCTGGGCAGGGACGGGCTGCAGCTCGCCAGCCCCGAAAGAGGGTCCTGGTCAGCCGGGGGTTCCTGGTGTCCCCCACGAGGCCAGACTGCTCCTGGCCCCACAGCTCTGGTTCCTCAGGGGCTGCCAGGCTGTCATGGCCTGGCTGGGGAGCTTGATGCGGTGGCAGTGTACGTGACAGCTGGTGGTGTGCCAGGCTGCAGAGGGGCAGCTTGGAGTGGCGGGGAGCAGCGTGGCCCCGCACTGCGCCAGGGCAATGCAGTAGAGGGGAGTGATGGTGGGGCAGGGGACATGTCCCTTGCCACAGGGGTCTGTTGCGGCAGTTTGCGAGGGCTCAGGCAGCAGTGGGGAGGAAAGGCTGGCCCTCCCTGGCTGCACAGCGTCGGCTTTCCTGGGGCAGGACGTTAGGGTGGCACTGATCTGGCCTGGCTGCATCCTGCTCGTGGGAACGTTCTCACTGATGCTCTACCCCGATCATCCCTGCTTTATTAGCTAGGGCCATGCTCTGGGGCATGGCCATATCGCGCAGCACTTCCCACCGGTGGGGTAGGGGATGCACATGTATGTGCCGGAGGGAGGGTGCTTGCACATGGACACACACGTCCGTGTGCCCCAGCACCCCCAGGAGTGCCCAGCTGGGGCATGGGCTGGGGGGTCCAGCCCCAAGCTGCGGTGCCCTGCAGAGCACAGGGATGAGTAGGTGCTGCAGCAGTGAGGCCAGCCCATGGGACAGCTGCAGCAGCTCCGGGGACAGGAGGTGGCATGGGGAGGGGATGGTGCGGTGCACTGTACAGGTGGGATGGTCTGTGTGCAAGAAGGGTCTGTGTGCAGCGCTGGAGTAGTGTGCAGTGAACATGGGTGCAGAATGGCAACGTAGTGGGGAAGTCTGAGGGAGTCAGACCTGTTTCCATGCCCCATGGGCACCTGGCCCCTGACATGGGGCGCTCCTCATGGGATCCTGAGATGGGCAAACGCCCAGTCCTGGCCTCATCCCTGGACCCAAAGTCAGGCACAGGGTGCCAGGCTTTCTGAGCTGGCAAGGCCCAGCCAGGCGCTGCCCTGGCAGGTCCCTGCCCCACGGCAGCGCAGGGAGATGCTGGGGACAAGGTACCTCCCCGTTGCCCCCCGCGTCTCCGCAGGCCGGGCCGATAACCGGGTGTTGATGTCTCTCTCTCTCTTGCTGCCCCTATGGAAGCGAAGTTTTCCGCTCCTGCAGGAAACAAAGCTACGGTAGGAAGACCCCTGCCCGATGCCAGCCCCGTCTCCTGAGCGGGCCCTGTGCCCCAGCCTGCTGCCCTGCTCCATTGCTGCCACCGTCCCCTGCCCTGCCTCCCCATCCCCACGCCGCCTCAGCCAGCCGCGTTCCCACCACCAGCACGGTCTCCCTTCCTCCCATCATCTAACACCGCTCCTGCCCGCTTTGCCTGCCCTCCCCTGCCTGCCCTTGCCCTGATGGATTTTCCCACCCCTTGTCCTGCCTTTCCCTGCTGGCAGCTTGTCCCTGCAGGTCACAGTCATGCCTCCCACCCCGGGCGCTGCTCTCCTGCCCCTGGAGCCTGTGGGTCTGCAAGTGCCAGCACCAGCCTGGCCTGCTGTCCCCGTGTCCCCTCACCCCTTGATCTCCCCCCACCTCCCCAGACTCGGAGACGGGCGAGGATGAGCCCAGCGACCCCCAGGTGACGCAGCGCAGTGAGCTCCAGGATGAGACAGCCTTCAGCACCCCCACAGGTGAGCAGGGGGCACTCAGCTGGCCCTGAGCCCCGGCACCAGCTGCTCGGCACAGCCCCCTCCCAAGGGCTCTGTTGGCCCAGCTTTGGGGGTTTTCGTGGTGGGGGCAGGGTGAGCCATGGTCCACCCATGCAAAGGGGAGAGGGCTTGGGGCAGCCTGCTTGGGACACCCCATGACAGGTCAGCCCTCTCCAAGCGGGGTGCTGGGCTCGTCCCCGTGGGCACCTGGTGTCGGCTCATGCCTCTCCTTCCAGGTGGGTCCGACACCCTCGTGGACGCCTCCATGAACACGACGCCAACCTCGGTGCTGGCCCTGTCGCAGGCGGAGGAGCGCTCCAGCTGGTCGGGCAGCCAGCAGACCGTGGTGGAGAAGGAGACGGATGCCAGCCTCCCCGCACGGGGACCCTACCTCCGCCCCGCTGCCTGGCAGCAGCCACAGGGAACCCCAAGGCAAGCAAATGCGCCGTCCCCACGCGGCGCCGAGGTCCGGCACCTGGGCGTGGAGCCGCTGGTGCGGGCGTCACGGGCTAATCTGGTGGGCACGAGCTGGGGGTCGGAGGATAGCCTTTCTGTGGCCAGCGACCCATACGGCAGCGCCTTCAGCCTGTACCGAGGACGGGCGCTCTCGCTCCACGTGTAAGTAGCCAGGGGAAGCGCGTGGAGGGGACATCTTGCTGGGGCCATCTCCTTCCAACCCCTGCAGCCATCTGCTCCCCTCTGCCTGGGCTTTCTTTGCCTTCACCATGCCGGATGAGGAACAGGGGCTCTGAGCAGCAGACAGCCTGTTCCCCGTGAGGAGGTGGGAGTAACCGGGACTGGGGGGGTACAGGCCCTTGGGTGAGTGGCAGGGCACGTGGAGTGCGGTCCCTTTCTGCTGTGGACAGGCTGAGGCTGGGGCTAACCCCTGCGCTGCTGCACGAGCTGCAGCATCCCACCTGCAGGCTGTGCCGCGGGTGTCCCTCTGTCCCACCCAGCTGCAGGGGCTCTGCGCAGCCCAGGGTGTGGGGACTGGGGGTGTGTGGCAGCCTGGGACACCCGCTGGCAAGGCTCTGCCACCTGCAGTCCCCACCGCACAGGAGTGGCTGCAGGGGCCAGGGACACACTGCCTCCCCAGGACCTGCTGATGTGCTCAGAGCCCCCATTCCTCCCCACCACCTTTGGTCCCCATCCCTGCAGGCCTGCTCCTTTGACCTCCTTCCCACCCTTTTTTTGTTCGAGGCTGCTTGTTCCACCAGAACCTCATCTCCACTTTATGATTTCTGCACCATGAACACCGAGCCTTCCCCAGGAGGCAGCGGGGTGGGGGGATGCGCCTGCAGCAGCATGTGCACCAGGGGTGCTTGTAGCCTTGGGGACCTCCTCTGCCTTGCGGAAGAGCTGGCCTGTGCCACACTGCCCTGGCATGCCAGTACATCTCAGCAAACTGGGGCACCCCCCAGCCCCTGGTCCTGTCTGCACGGTGGCCCTGGGGAGGGTGTCAGCTGGGTGTCCCAGCATCACCCCTCTGTCCCACATGGGTACCCCTGGGCAAAGGGACACTGCTGTATCACAGCAGCCCAGGACCCTCATCCAACCCTGTCACGTCCCAGTGGTCTCCGGGTGGCTGGATTCACTCGCCGGGGCCCCTTGAGGCTCCCCAGTCCTGGGGCTGCCCTGGCCACCTGTCCCACTTGCCATGCCCCACTGGGCACCATGGTGTGGGCTGGGAGCAGGGATGCAGCCAGGCGGTGAGGGTGGGCTCTGAACCACGCTCCTCTGTCTCTCCCCTTGCAGCAGCATCCCCCAGGGGGGCTACCGGAGAGATGACCCCAACAGTGGCCCTGTCTCTCCGAAGCCTGGTGCCGAGCCCCCAAGGTCCCCTGCTGCCCTGCCGCTGGCCACCAAGCCACCCATCCTCCGCTCGCCATCTCCCCGCGCCGGCCCGTGCCTGCCGCCGCCCGCTGGTGCCACGTCCCAGACTGCAGCCCGTGGCCCTGGCGTCCCCTCCTTCACGCCCGTGACCCCCCGTAAGAAGTCCTCGGTGCCAGCTGAGTACCAGGACACTGTCCCTGAGGAGTATGAGGAGAAGATCAAGAAGCCCAAGTCCTCGGGGTACTCGCAGGGCAGCACGCAAGAGTCCCGTCCCCAGACACCAATGAGTGATGCCTCCGGCCGCATCTCTGTCCGGGCATCCCCCAAGCTGGTGCGCGCTGGCTCCAAGATCTTTGAGAGGCTGCAGTACTTCGAGGAGCGGCGGAGGAGCCTGGAGCAGGCGGACAGCCCCTTCCCCGCACACCCCTGCCTGCCCTTGCGCAAGACGCGCTCCTTCGACCAGGCTGGCTCCGGCTCTCACCGTGCCGGCACGCCGGGCGGCTCGCGGGAGGACATGCGGGAAGGCAGCCGCTGGGAGCTGGGCAGCACGGCGGCGTGCCGGCGTTTGGCCTTCCGGCAGAAAGCCGCATCCTTTGACGAGCGGGGCAAGTTTGCTGGCCGTGTCTACGCCATCGAGCACAAGTTTGCAGAGGAGCTGACCCGCATCAAGCGGACGGTCTCCAAGCAGCAGCTGCGGCGCTCCCAGGAGCTGTGCAAACCCTGTCTGCCCCCGGCACCCTCGCCCTCGGCAGCCAGTGAGCCCCCCGCCCCCCGCGCCCCCCGCACCCCCTCCTCACAGGGCGCCGGTGGGCGCAAGGCGCTGCTGCCGAAGACCTTCCCGCCGGCGGAGAGCACGCACGTCATCCAGCACCTGGCACTTTCCAGCGTGGCACTGGTGGGACCTGATGGGGAGCCGGAGCCGGGGGGGCAGCGTGGTAGGAAAGCCCTGGCACGGGGCAGTGCGGTGGCCGGTCAGGCCACCGAGGTGGAGAATGCAGGCACCAGGAAGGGTCTGCAGCAAGAAGGCACTGGGGAAGTGAAGAAGAAGGAGCAGTGGCCATTAGCGCAAGCCACCCCGCAGGGACGGGCGGCCCTTTCGCAGGCAGGTCCCGCCGAAGGCAGCCCATGCCCGGACGGGGGCCCCACCAGTGGAGCCCGTGCCCCTGGGGCGGTGAGCGAAGCCCTGGCCACCCGGCTGTCCGTGCCCCAGGGGCTCTACCGGCGGCCGGAGGCGCCCATGGAGCGGTTCCTGCCCTGGGCGAAGCCGGGGATGGAGCAGGAGGCTCGCCTGGAGAGAAGCTGGGCAGGGCAGCACGGCATGGGCAGGGAGGTGGAGAGAAGGCAGACGAAAGTGTCGGAGAAGAAAGAGAGTGGCCGGATGGCTCAAGAAGGCAGGAGCATGCGGAGCAAGGGGAAGGGGCGCCGAGCCAGGCCCACCTCTCCGGAGCTAGGTAGGGGCAGGGCTTTCTGCCCTCCTGCAGGCACAGAGCTGGCTCGGCCAGCCCCTGAGCGGGATGGGGGACACCCAGCCTGCCCCTGGGAGGTGTGGGGAGCCCAGGCTGTGCCAGAGAGCACAGGGGTGGGGGACACGGTTCTGGAGGTTGGGGACGTTGGCACCAACCAGTGCCGTAAGACAGGCCAGCCAGGGCAGCAGTTTGCTGGGCTTTGAGGTCATGACCCTTGTTGACGTGTCCGTCCCTCCTGCCTGGCACAGGAAGGGTGCAGGGTGCTGACCTCTGGCACCCAGCCCTGGGCTGGTCGGGCCCCCTGGGGCACAGGGCACCCGTTGCAGCTTGTCCCGGCTGGACCGTGCTCGGTGCTCCAGGCAGGGCGTTCAGCACAAGCATCCCCAGGGGATGCTGTGGTGGCTTGGTGGGGGGAGAGGTGCCCAGCCCATCCCAGCATGCAGGAGTGAGACAAGACGGCATCCAGGCTGGGAGCTCCTTCCAGGCTCTGCTCTGGCTGGAGCAGTGCCAGGTCCATGTGCCCAAGGCTCCTGGCAGAGCCCCAGGACCTTTGCCTGTGTGCTGGGGCCATGGGAGGGGAAGGAGCTGGGAGGCCGATGCTCATGTGGCGGGGCAGGGCAGCCAGCACCCCATAGGGGGCTGGGGCGAGCTCCTAGCAGGGGCTGTGGTGGGCTGTACAATCTTCCTCCTTCCACACCCTGCTGTCACCTCATCCCTTCTGCTGTATGGTGGTGTACAGCAGGCTGTAGGCTCTCTGCCCCGTGATCCCCTGCCTCATCCCACTGCAGGCGCTGTGCCGTGGTGACCCCTGATGTGGCCCTTTCCTCCACTGCATGGCCCAGGGACCTGCTAATGCCCCAGCGAGGGTGTGGGGCACGCGGTGGCAGGGGTGGGCAGAGGATTGCGAGGCCCCTGCTCTGCCTGCATGCAGCCCGGCACGGCACAGGACCCGCTCGCTTCATCCTGCTGACAGCCACGGGGCCCATCTCTCCCTGTCCAGAGTCCTCCGATGACTCCTACGTCTCAGCGGGTGAAGACCCCCTGGAAGCCCCCATCTTTGAGATCCCCATCCAGGACATGGCGGTGGCCGTGGGGGCGGAGGTGCTGCTCAAGTGCATTGTCACAGCCAACCCCCAGCCAGAAGGTAAGTGACTGTGGGGCTGGGGGAGGTCGGGGGTGCGAGCGTGACAGACGGGCTCTCTGCATGTCCACGTCCCACCCGCTGAGCCGTCCCTTGGTGTCTCAGGGAGGTGCTGTGCCCACCCTGGGAGCACCCCTTTTGCCCTGCCTTCCCCCAGGCAGGAGTGAAGTGGTCGGGCACCGCCTGGCAGGGCAGGGTGCGGAGGGCAGGGTGCGGGCAGGGTGTCTGCTGTTCCCCCGTGCTGGGCTGGGCTGTTGGGAGAGCAGGAGAAGGGCTGCCGCGCACTGGGCGGGCAGGGACAGGGAATGCTCTGGGCTGCTGTTGGGACAGCTGAGGTGGTCTCCCGGGAGCAGAGCCCCGGTGCCCGGCTCAGGGCTGATGGGCTCCGGGCATTAGCCAGGAGGTGGGCAGGGGCAGCCGGGCAGCCAGAGCCGGTACCAGCCGGCAGAGCCGGGCAGAAGCAAAGCGGCTTTCATTCCCTCCTCCAGCCTCCACTGGAGGGCAGGAGGATGCCAGGAATCAGACAGGGGCCAGCCCTGCTCTCTGTGCCAGGGGCCGTGGGAAGCCGGGGCTGCTCCCCGTGGCAAAGGGGTCCCCAGGCCAGGCAGGGGAGCACCTGGCCTCAGCGGGACCCTGCACAGACCCCCGGGGGAGCTCGGGCTGTCCTGCCCACGAGTGACCCTCGCCTCTGCCGGCAGTGTCCTGGAGGAAAGACGGGGTCCCGCTGCGGAGCAGCACGACGCGGCCCATCAAGGCGGAGGGTGAGCGTCATACCCTGCTGGTCAGGAGCGCCCGGGTAGCCGACGCTGGCCTCTACACCGTCACCGCGGCCAACGAGGTTGGGGCCACCTGCTGCAGTGCCATCCTCAGCGTGCGGCCCGGTGAGTGCCGGCGGCCGGGCAGCGGGAGCATGGCCGGCGGTGGGAGGGCCGGCACCGTGGCAGGCTGGCTGCCAGCTCGGCCGCTGCTGTCACTGGGAAGAAACCGGCTTCCTTACCCTACAAGGCTCTGTCTGAACCAAAGCGGCTGACGTGCTCCCGGCAAGCACGGCGGGATCCTGCCGCGTGGGGGAACGGGGCCAGGCTGTGAGCATCCCCCAGTGCCCTGCAAGCAGCTCAGTGTCCGGCCTCCCCCACACCTTCCCTGCGCCCTGCTAGCCATGGGGATACCCCTGCCTGCCCTCCAGCCTGCAAACCGTCAGGGGGTACCCCTGCCTCCAGCTTGCAAACCATGGGGATAGCCCTGCCTGCCCTCCAACCTGCAAATCGTGGGGGTACCCCTGCTCTCCAACCTGCTAGCCGTGGGGATACCACTGCCCCATGAGCTATTAACTGTGGGGATGCCCAGCCTGGCCACCAAGCTGCTAGCCGGGGGGTACCCAGCCTGCCCTCCATCCCGCGGCGCTCCCCATCCCGAGAGCGTCCCTGGGGAGCGTGCAGAGGCTCAGGGGGCTGGAAGCACCCAAAAAGCGCGGTGCAGCAGGGCTGTACGCCCAGGGGCAGCAGCGGCCAGGCCGGGGCACAGCGGCGGGGGGCCGGGAAGGGGAGGGCTCAGCAGGGGCCGGGCGGCGCCGGGGCGGGGAGGGCTCAGCGGGGCTGGAAGCTCGCCCGGCACCGCCGCACCGGCCCCGGCCCCGGCGGCGGCGGCGGCGGCGGCGGCGGCGGCTCGGCGGTGCGGCCCGGCTCGGGGCGGGGGCTGCCGGGGCCGCGCCCCGCCCGGTGAGTGCGGGGAGCGGCGGGGGGATACGGGAGGGAGGAAGGGAGGGAGGGAGGGAGTCGGGCCCCCCCAGCTCTCCGCCCTGCGGCTGCCCGGGGGCACGGCGGGGGCGCGGGGGGGCACAGCCCTCGCCCTGCACCGGGCAGCCCGCCCGCCTCCCCCCGGTAAGGGGAAGGGGGGGGTGAGGGCGCTCCGGCAGCCGGGCTGGAGGGGGGGCCAGCACCCCCAGCGCGGCGGCCGGGCTCTGCCAGCACCCCGCGCCGCTCGCTGCTCCCCACCTCGCACCACCCGGCCCCCGCACGCATCCCGCACCCCGCGGGTCCCCCGTCCCGGTCCCGGGTGGGCTCCCCACGCAGGCGGCGGGAGCGGGCGGGCGGCCGGGCGGGGCTGCCGGGGGAGCGCAGCTGCCAATGTCACCTTCAGCCCTCGGCGGCTCGGGGCAGGGGCAGCCATCCCGGGAATCCGGGCGGCTTAAGGATGGGAGCGCGGGCTGCTGCGTAAGAGCCACTTGAGCCCTGCTGTCGCCTTGCGGGATATCGCGTCCCCTTATCGTCCCGTGGAGTGCTTCTCACCCCCTCCCCCTGCGCGGCCCCGCACCCCTTCGCTGCTGGCCGCTGCCGAGCTGGGATATGCCGTGGGATGGGTGTCCCCGGGCACCCCTGGGGTGCAGGGTGGTGGGGAGGGGTGCCCTGACCCACCTACTCAGCTCTGGCTGCTGTCAGCTCCTTATCCAGCCTCTCCTGTGCTAGCCCCCGCCGTGGAGCGGCATGGGAACTTGGCACCCCCCCTCGGCCAGGCCAGCCCCATCACCTCGGATGAGGAATACCTGAGCCCCCTGGAAGAGTTCCCCGAGTCCGGAACTCCCCAGCACCGACCGGCCATGAAGCTGCAGCCTAGAGCCGAGCATGGGTCTGCCCACGGCTCCCCGGAGAGCACCTTCAAGGCTGCACCCACCTTTGAGGTGAGGTGACAACCCCCCTGGGACATGGCAGAGTGGGAGCAGTGCCCTGTGACGGCAGCCCTTTGGTCCCTGGTGCCAGGAGGTGCCAGGTCAGGCCTTCCTACCCCCTGATCCGGGGTGCTCCCGGCACTTGGGCAGCCTCCACCCCACCAACTCCCCTGGTACTCCAGGGCTACTGTTGTGATGGGGGGACACACAGCCCTGGGCACAGCGGTGGGGATGCATGGCCCTGGGTGCAGGCGGGTGCTCGCTGCTCTCTGACCCCTGCTTCCCCAGGTGTCCCTGTCGGACCAGTCGGTGCTGGAGGGGCAGGATGTCAGCATGAGTGTCCGCGTCCGTGGGGAGCCCAAGCCCATCATTTACTGGTGAGTCCTGGTGTTCACTGGGTCACAGCTGGGCAGGAAAGGATGGGACAGGCATGGTGACCTCCCTATTTGGGGATGGCCAGCTCAGAGCTCTGGGCCTGAGCAGGGTTGGGGGTGGAGGAGAGGGGTCTTCTGGGGTCAGCCGGGCTGGGCGTGCGGGGCCAGGCATGACCATGCCACTCTGCCCGTGTCCCGAGCAGGCTGAGGAACCGGCAGCCGGTGAAGTACGGCCGCCGGCACCACGCGGAGGAGGCGGAGGGGTCGCGGGGGCTCTTCACGCTGCACATCCTGGCGGCGGAGCGCACCGACACCGGCTTCTACACCTGCAAGGCCGTCAACGAGTACGGCACCAAGCAGTGCGAGGCCAAGCTGGAGGTCAGAGGTAAAGCTCCCTGAGCGCGTGCCCCCCAGCCCCAAGGGGCCAGCTGGCTCCAGTGCCCTGCATGAGCTGTGTGGGGAAGGGGCCACTGCAGACCCCCCCTTGGCAGTGCTGTGGGAGAAAGGGATGAGCCAGCCTGCCCTTTCCTGCTGTAGCACAGGTAGGCGCAAGCCAGGAGCAGGAAAGTGGAGCTGCGTGCCTGGGGCTGCCCGCAGAGGCTGGCCCTGCAGCAGAAGGCAGGCTGCCCTACTGCCCTTCCAGATGTGTGGCCGCACGGCCCTGGGTCCCACCATCCAGCTGTGCCAGGGCCCCTGCCGGCCTGATGCAGAGACCGCTGCTCCCCACAGCCCAGCTTCACCCCATGTCCCCCTGTCTCCCCATCTACCCACTGCTGGGGCCGTGTGCTGCCCCTGGCTGCACAGGGAGGGCTTTCACCCTTGGTGGCCCTGCAGGAGATGTGTCCCCCCACCCTGCTGTGCCAACAGCTCCCTCCCTCCCCGCCCTAGGCAGCCTGCAAGCTGTGTGCCAGGCACAGGGCAACTTGGAGACGTCCCCCCCTGACCATTTCCAGCAATAGGCCGTATGCATGGGGCTGGGCTGCCCAGCCCCCTTCCCTTGCCGTCCCTCACTAGCCCTGCTGTGGTCCTCCTAGGACCCCAATATGTGTGCAAATGGCGGGGGGCTCGGGACTGATAGCCAGGCTCTGCCTGGCATCCCCCAAGGCCAGGGAAGGAGCCTGTGGGGACGAGTGATGCTGCCTCCCTCCTCTTGCCCTTTGCTGTGTGTGCCCTGCTCCCCCCAGCCCTTCCTGCTGATGGCTGCCTGAGCCTCCCGGGCTGCACCCATCCCGCCCCGGCCTTGGCTGCACTGCTTGTACCCTGCCGGGACCCCGCTCCCAGCCTCCAGCAAAGCGCGGCGGCACGGGGGTGGGAGCAGGAGCCAGCCCCGTGCCCCACAGCCGGCAGGGGCTGGGCTGCAGGGGCGATGGCCCAAGCCCCAGCCCCTCTCGGGGGGCTCGGTGGGTGGCTCCACGCCTTGGCACGTGCTTGCACCCCTTGTGCTGGCGCTGGTGTGTGCGTGCCGGCCCCGTCGCTGCTGCACTAACCCTTCCGCTTGCTGACTGCGGTTTTTGTCTGTACGCAGGGGGAGTACGATAAGGGGGTGCATCTCTCAGAGCCGCGGCCGCGGGGCTCTTAGTTGGACACCTCTTAGGCAGTGGACCTCACCTTGTGTTATTACCTTCTGCTCCATCTGCCACCTCATCCTGGACGCACCGCGGGGATGCGCGGGCCCTCGACTGCGGGCAGGGGCTCGCCGGATGGCTGGGGGAGGCGTAACCGAGGCGGGGTGGGGGAGCACCAGGCACCCCCTCAGCCGGGCCAGGGCGGCTGTATGATGCTGTCTTGTCTCTTGCTCTGCCCGTTTGTCCCTGTCTGCGTGTCCTGCCGCTCCTCTCCTTGCTGCCCAGGGAAGGGGAGCAGGGAGCTGAGCCCATGGTCGCCGCCGTGCCGGCTGGGGCTGTAGGGAAGGGGCTGCAGCGCGGTGGCAGCTCTGCAACGGTCAGCTTGGAGCGCGGGGGACAGGAGACCCTGGGGACCCCTGCGGGGGAGCACCCTGCCCCAGCTGCAGTGGGGAGGGAGAGCATCGGCCCCTTTGGCTTTGCGGCAGCCACCAAGGCGCTGGCCAGGCCACAGCGAGACATCCCTCGCAGCCCCGGGGCTTGGGGTCTGCCTGGAGCACCCCCCCGGCTCCAGGTCTCTTCTCCCTGGGAGGGGGCTTGGCGGGTGGGTGGGCTGCGAGGCTGTGACCCTTTTTTTTTTTGTAGCTCTAATAAAATCTGTTTGGTAAAGCGCTGTGTGGTGTGTTCCTGGCACGGACACCTCCCCTCACCCCTGGTCCTCTCCCTGGCTCAGCTCTGCTTTCCACATCTCGCCCCCCCGCCCCCCGCCCTTCCCCGCTGCACTCCCTGCCCACTGCACCGGGCCCCCTCCCCGCATGACCCCCCTGCCCTGCACGTTCCCCCCTTCCATCCCCGCCACCTCTCATGATTGCTTTTCAGTTGCTGAGATGCGTCTCTCTTTCTCTCTCTCTCTCCCCCCTTCCCGGGCAGCTCGCCCCGAGTGCCAGTCCCTGGCCATCGTGGTTCCCCTGCAGGACGTGGTGGTCGGGGCGGGGGAGCTGGCGCTCTTTGAGTGCCTGGTGGCTGGCCCGCCAGACATGGACGTGGACTGGCTGTCCCGGGGCCGGCTGCTCCAGCCCGCCCTGCTCAAATGCAAGATGCATTTTGATGGGCGCAAGTGCAAGCTGCTGCTCACCTCCGTGCACGAGGACGACAGCGGGATCTACACCTGCAAGCTCAGCACCGCCAAAGGTAAGTGGTGGTCACGCAGCTCCCTGGGGTGGGTCTCGCTCGGGGCTTGGCCCTAGGGGGTTGCTGGGGTTGGACAGCCTCCCCTGCCCCTGGGTTTGGGCTCTGGTCCCCCCGGGGTGTAGCTGTGAGTGCTGGAGGTGGGGGCCAGGGGCCCAGGGAGTGGCTGCTGCCCCAGGAGCTCGGGAGCTTTCCCTGGCTGGGAAACCTGGTGTGCATCATTCCTTGGGCTCCAGCACCCTGCAGCCCTGTCCCATCCCACTCAGCTCTTCCGCCGGCATGCAGGCAGCTCCCAGAAACGTGGGGAGGTGCATTTGCACCGTGGCTGTGCCAGCTGGATGCAGCCCTGGAGCCCAGCTGTCCCTGTCCCCTGGCTCCAGAGCCTCCGGGCACCCGGCTCCAGTACCAACCTGTCTCTGCTGGCCTGGGAGGTGGCAGGGGCAACGGACAGGGGGTCAGGGCTGCCCACGCTCTCCCGCCAAGCCATCACTGGTGGCAGCTGAGGAAGACCTGGCCTCTGTTCCATGACCCTGACTCTCCCTGTGCCTGTGTGTGCTGCACACAGCCTCTGTCCCCCACAGCAGGGCAGGGACAAGGGTCCCTTTCCCATTCCCCAGCCCACCTGGGCAGCCCCTGGGCAGTAACGCAGGCTGTGGTGGGTGCAGGGGGCAGAGGCATTCCCAGCACCCTGTGGCTTGTCCCTATGCATCCTTCCATGGAGGAGGCTGTATGCCTGTGGGGATTTGAGGGCAGCAGCAGTTCTGGGTGCAGGGAGGTGAGGCTGTGCCTGAGCAGGGTGTCAATCCCTGCCCCAGGGTGGGTGACGACACCATCATTGCAAAGCAGTTCCTACTGCAAACCCCCTCATCTGGAGCATCCAGCCTGTGCCTGTCCCTATGCTGCCCCTGGGTGCTGCATGTGCTGGCGCTGCCTGCTTCGGCATCACCGCCCTGTCCCCAAGGGGCTAGGCCAGTTGTGACCCACTGCCCTAGGGGGAGGACAGGGCATCCTTCCGCCCCACCTTGCTACTGGCATCTGTGCTGCTGTGAAGGGAGGGAGGAGGCACCCTGCTGCCAGCAGAGCCCCAGCCTTGGGCACAGGGACCTTGCACACACTTGTACCCACTCTGCCCTGTGCAGGGACAGAGCCTGGCACCCAGCACACCCGGGCTCAGCCCCCACTGGGCATAGGGTGCGCTCAGCTACAACCACACTGGCTCCTGGGGCTGCGGCTGGGGGGTTGCAGGCTGCCTTGTGTGCCCTGCACACACGTGTGCTGTGCGGGGCTCACCCCTACCCACTCTCCTTGCAGACGAGCTGACCTGCAGTGCCCGGCTGACGGTGCAGCCCTCCGTGCAGCCGCTCTTCACCCGCAAGCTGGAGGATGTGGACGTGGTGGAAGGGCGGACAGCGCGTTTTGACTGCATGATCAGTGGGACTCCCCCCCCGGTGGTCACGTGGACCCATTTTGGTAACCGCCAAGCCCAGAGAGCTTGCCCAGGGCCTTGCAGGGAGACCTCTCCCCATCCCCTTGGGGGCTGCACCCAAGGGCTTGTGCCTGGCCGGGGCTGAGAGGGGTGCTAATGTTGATGCTGGTGTGTGTCTCCATGCAGGCCAGACAGTGCAGGAAGGGGAGAACGTGCGGATTCAGCGGGACGGGGGGCTGCACTCACTGGTCATCGTGCATGTGGGCAGCGAGGACGAGGGGCAGTATGCGGTGACTGCCAGGAATGCCCACGGCCACGTGGAGTGCTCTGCTGAGCTATACGTGGAGGAGCCACGGCCATCTGCCACCTCCCAGATGTAAGAGTCAGGGGTCTCTGGGATCTGCATCCCCCCTGCTTGCTCCCCTCTTGGATTTGGGGGACAATGGGCTTGTGCAAAACCTGGGGTTGGGGCTGGGCTGGGGGCACCGTGCTCCCACCGTGAGCATGTGCGGGCTCTTGCAGCTCCAAGCTGGAGAAGATGCCGTCCATCCCAGAGGAACCAGAGCAGGCAGAGACAGAGGCAGAATGCTTCACCATGCCCGATTTCCTGAAGCCACTGCACAACCTGGACGTGGTGGAGTCAAAGGAGGCCGTGCTGGAGTGCCAGGTGGCCGGGCTGCCCTACCCCTCCATCACCTGGTTCCACAATGGCTCCCGCATCGACAGCACCGATGACCGCAAGATGATGCAGTGTAGGGCTCCCTGCTGCCCTCCCCACCCCCTTGGGGTCCCTCTGCCTGGGGCAGAGGAGGGGGGAACACCCTGGGAGGAGGCATCCCCCCCAGACCTTCACCCCTCGTGAGGCAGGGAGGGGAGCTCTGTGCTGCTTGGCTGGCAGGGTCTTACCCATGTCCCCCTGTTCCCCCCTAGATAAGGATGTCCATCGCCTGGTGTTCACGGCCGTCAGCCACGCGCATGCTGGTGTCTATAAAAGTGTCATTGCCAACAAAGTGGGGAAGGCCACGTGCTACGCGCACCTCTACGTCACCGGTAAGCAGCAGCAGGCACCACCGGGGACGTGCGGCTGCTCACTGCCACCTGGCCAGGCTGTGCCCTGGGACTCAGGTTCAGAGGCCCTGTAGCAAGGTCCTAGGGTGATAGGATCACAAGGCAGTTCAGGTTCGAGGGGACCTCAGGAGGTTTCTAATCCAACCTAAATGCAGGGTCAGCTGTGCAGTCCTCACCTTGTGGGATCAGGACCCATCCCTGGACCCCCAGGTCCCACATGGGACTTGCTGGCAGCACCAGCCCCACAGGGGCTGCCAGGCTGAGCCCCCGCCAGGGAACTAGTGAGGGTTGCTGGCCCCATCTGTCCCCTCCAGCCCGCTTCTCCCCAGGCGTAAGGCAAATGCCCTGAGGAGCTGTGGCAGTGGCAGTGGCCATGCTCACATACCTGCCCACCTCCCCACACAGATGTGGTGCCGACCCCCCCTGACGGGCCCCCCACCGTGGCTGCGGTGACTGGCAGAGCCATCACGCTGACCTGGAACAAGCCCAAGTGGCTGGACAGCGCCATAGGTGAGGGGGTGAGGGATGGGCAGGGGGTGGGCAGGGGCTGGGCAACACTGTGATGGGGCGCACGCGCCAGCCCAATGCCGGGGGCTCTGCACCGACCCTCTCCCCCTGCAGACCCCAACTCGGTGACCTACGTGGTACAAATGCAAGTGCTGGGCACAACGCAGTGGCTCGTGCTGGTGGCCGGCGTGCGGGACACCACCTACACAGTGCACAAGCTGACCAAGGGTGCCCAGTACCTCTTCCGTGTCATCACCGCCACCCCCAAGACCAACAGCAAGCCCTCCCCACCTGTGGGGCCCGTGCAGCTCCTGGACCGGGGTGAGAGGGGCAGTGGGGAGGAGATGGGTGGCTGGGGTGGAGAGGTCTCTGTCCCCAGTGGGGTGGTAAGCTGGCCAGGGCTGGGCGATGTGGGGTCTGGAGGTGGTGTTGATGGTGTGTGTGGCAGGTCCTTACCTGGAAGAGTCCCCGGTCATCCTAGACAAGCCAGATGTGGTGTACGTGGTGGAGGGTCAGCCAGCCTCCATCACCATCACCATCAACCACGTGGAGGCCACCGTCACCTGGAAGAGGTAGGACATGCCCGTTGCCTGCCCCATGCCCAGCATCACCCCACAGGGTGCACAAAGCAGGGGCTCCTGCCCCAGCTTCCTGTGCAGTCTGCGGTGGGTGGGGGGTCTTTCCCTGGGGCACCCAAGGGTGATATCCAGGGCTGTGCAGAGCTGCACTGGGGAGGCTTTTTTCTGAGGGGGTGCTGTCTGTGGGGTGCTAAGGGTTGAGAGCTGTTCAGGAGGCAGAGCTAGCAATGGGGTGTGAGCTGTTTGCAGGGGCTGTGGGGTGGGAGCCAGGGCTGGTGCTGTCTTTGGGTCAGGAGGTGGCCGTGGGACTGGGGGTTGTCATGGCATGGGGCTGTGGGGTGGGAGCTATCAATGGGGCAGTGGGTCTGGGGCTGCCTGTGGGGCTGTGATGTGGCAGCTGCTGTGCCCGCAGGGATGGGCAGGTCCTGGGGGAGCAGGAGGGCACGTGTGAGGTGACGATGCCGGATGACGACCAGCACTGCCTGCGGCTGCTGCACGTGGGCCGGGGGGCCGCAGGGCCGCTGGCCTGCGAGGTGAGCAACCGCCACGGCACTGCCTGCTGCACCCTCCACCTCCACCTCGCAGGTAGGTGCCCCCGCATGTGGGGGGCTGTGCTCCTCTGCTAGGGGGGTGGCATTGCCCTAAGGTGCTCCAAGCCCATATGCCATGGCAGGGGGGCATTGCCCTGCAGGGTGGCACTTCTCCATGGGGCCCCATGCCCATATGCCTCGGGGGCACTGCCCCATAGCATGGCACTGCTCCTCAGTGCTCCATACTCATATGCCACGGGGATGCTGCTCTGTAGGGTGGCAATGCCCCATAGGGCTGAAAACCCATGAACCACGTGTTGATACTGCTGCCCAGTGTCCTATACCCATATCTGACTTGAGTAGAAGTGTCCCAAGTGCCCCATGACCATGTACATGGGGTGGCACTGCCCCATGGTGCTCCATGCCCCTATACCATGGGCTGGCACTTCCTCACAGTGCCCCACAGCCGTACACCTCATGCCAGTGGTAGGGGGGTGGCACTGCCCCATGGTGTCCCATGCCCCATCTCTCGGCAGAGGCACCGCGCTTTGAGTCCATTATGGAGGACATCGATGCCCAGGAAGGGGAGACGCCACGCTTTGCTGTGGTGGTGGAGGGGAAACCACTGCCAGACATCATGTGGTACAAGGTGGGCTGGGACAAGGTGGGCTGGGACCCTCCCATCCCCTTCCTGACCCACAGGCCCCCCAGACCCACACCCTTCACTGTCTCACCTGGGTTGCTGCGTTGGGGCTTTGGGGTTGCGTTCACCCCGGTGATGCAGGATGCATGCCATGCCCTATCCATGGGGAAAGGGTGGCAGGAGCTGGTCGGGGATGGAACGGGACCCCCCTGACACCTCTGCCACCCCCAGGACGGGGAGCTGCTGGAGGAGAGCAGCCACCTGAGCTTTGTGTATGAGGACAACGAGTGCTCGCTGGTGGTGCTGGGCGCTGCTGAGCCTGACAGCGGCGTCTACACCTGCACGGCCAAGAACCTGGCCGGGGAGGTCTCCTGCAAGGCGGAGCTGGTGGTGCAGGCAGGTATGGCCAGCTGGCCCCCCGGCCCTGGGGGGCAGAGCCTGTGTGCCCGGCTTGCCCCCCGCCAGCGCCTTTCCTTCTCCCAGCCCAGCCCGCTGCTGATGCCGCCATGGAGGAGGAGGCACTGCACAAGGCGCGACGCCTGACCGACTACTACGATGTGCATGAGGAGATTGGGAGGTATGGGGCCACTGGGACAGTGGACAGCGGGGCACCCTGGGCACCACAGGGACAGGAGTGTTGGAACCAGGCTGCGCCCTGGGGCACTGTTCCTCAGGACTGAGGTCCATGGTACACCACATCCTGATGCCCCCTCGCCACATTGCAGGGGGGCTTTCTCCTACCTGCGGAGGGTGACAGAGAAGAGCACCCAGCTGGACTTTGCCGCCAAGTTTGTCCCTGGGAGAACCAAGGCCAAGCAGTCAGCGCGCCGGGAGCTGCACATCCTCTCGCAGCTGGACCATGAGCGCATTGTCTTCTTCCACGATGCCTTCGAGAAGAAGAATGCCGTCATCATGGTCATGGAGCTGTATCCTCCAGGCATTGCTCTGGGAACGCGCAGTGTGGGAGATGAGGGGAGGCTTTGGGGGGGGCAGGTGGGCAGAGCGAGTGCAGAGGAGCTGGGTGCCCAGGAGGGTGCAGGGCACAGCAGGACATGGAGTTTCTGTGCTCCTTGACTGGGGCCCAGCTGTGCCGAGGAAGAGCTGCTGGACAGGATGGTGAGGAAGCCCTCAGTGTGTGAGTCTGAGGTGGGTGAACCTTGGGGGGGACAAAATGATGGGGGAGGGAGGGAGCCTGGGGACACGGGCATCTGTCCCAGCCCAGGGATGTGCAATGCTCATTGTATCAGGCTACAAAGGGGGTTACAGCCTGCACCCTCCTCTGCACAGGGCCAGCGTGGGGCCGACCATGCTCAGGGCGCCCACCCTCCCTCTGCTCTCTCGCAGGTCCGGTCCTACATGCGACAGGTCCTGGAGGGGATCTGCTACCTGCACCAGCACAGCATCCTGCACCTGGACATCAAAGTGAGTGCAGGGGTCTCTCACTCCTTCCTGCCCTGTGCCCGCTCGGATGGGCTCCTGCTGTGCTGCAGGGGGCTCATCCCTGCTGATGGGGATGTCCCTTCCCTGGGGGGAGCCCCTGCCTCCTGCCAAGCTCCCCTCTGCCCCGCGCTGTCCTGTAGCCAGAAAACCTCCTGATGGCGGATTCGAGCAGCGAGCAGGTCCGGATCTGCGACTTCGGCAATGCACAGGAGCTGACGCCTGAGGAACCGCAGTACTGCAAGTACGGCACCCCCGAGTTCGTGGGTCCCGAGATCGTCAACCAGAGCCCCGTCTCCAGCGTCACCGACATCTGGTAAGGGCAGCCCTTGGGTGGACGGTGGGTTCCCTGCTATGCTAGGAGGGACTGGGTGCCCCGGAGTCCTCGCACTGTGCAGTAACTGTGCTTTCCTCTCCGCAGGCCCGTGGGGGTCATCGCCTACCTCTGGTAAGTGCCCCGCTGGGCCCTCACAGGAGGGATCCCCTTCCTGCCCCCTTGCCAGTTGCAGTGCTGGGGCTGTGGCCCTGCACATCACCTCTTGCAGACTCAGCTTCCTCCCTGGCTGCTCCTGCCTCTGCCCTCCCCATGGCACCAGGGCTGGGGTCCAGGGTCCTGTCCTCGGTCCCCCGTACTTGCCACGCTGTTCCCCATGACCCCTGGCCCGATGACAGTGTTCCTTCCTCGGCAGCCTGACAGGGATCTCCCCCTTCGTGGGGGAGAACGACAAGACAACGCTGATGAACATCCGCAACTACAACGTGGCCTTTGAGGAGAGGATGTTCCAGGGCCTCACCCGGGAAGCCAAGGGCTTTGTCATCAAAGTGCTGGTCAATGACAGGCTGTGAGTGCTGTGAGGTCCCCAGCCCCCACCCTTCCACTGTAAGCCTTCTGCTTGAGGAAGGGTGGGGACCACCGTGCATTGGGGTGCCCAAGGGCAGGCTGGCAGCATAGCCCTGCTGGGGTGGTGCATGGGCAGCCAGACCCTCCTGCCCTTCCCCAGGGTAGCCAAAGCCCCCCAACCCCAGTGGTTCTCACCCGGCGGTGTTGGTTCACAGGAGACCCAATGCGGAGCAAACTCTGGAGCATCCCTGGTTCAAGGTGAGCCTGGACAGGGACCCAACGCCTGACGGCAGCAGGGTTCCCCTGAGCCTGCTGTAGGCTCTGTGGGACACCGCTGTCCCCTCACCCTGCAGACGCTGGCCAAGGGGAAGATCATCAGCACCGACCACCTGAAGCTCTTCCTCTCCCGTCGGAAATGGCAGGTGAAAGCAGGAGCTGGGGCAGGAGTGGGGCAGGCAGAGCTGTGTGCTGGGCAAGACGGGGTGATGTGCACTGGGCAGGATGATGCCATGCTGCCTGCCTTGGCCTGATCCAGCCCTCTCTGCTGGCTGCAGCGCTCGCAGATCAGCTACAAGTGCAACATGGTGCTGCGGCCGATCCCAGAGCTGCTGGAGGACACGTCCAACCACCTCTCCATCGCCGTGCCCCGGCACCTCAAGGAGTCGCCAGCACTGTCATCCTCCTCGGACTCGGATGACCTGGATGAGCTGCCCTTCATCCCCATGCCGCACCAGGTGGAGTTCTCTGGCTCCCGCATGTCGCTCAATGAGATCCCCACGGATGACGAGGCCATTGGACCATCCGAGGGGCTGCGGCTGGAGGGGGTCACACAGGGGGACGTCTCCGCCATGGAGTGGCAGAGCCAGGGTGCAGGGAAGCCCGGGGTGGCCCTGGGGAAGCGGCCAAGGGGCGCCGGGCCGCGGCGGCCGTGTGTGGAGGCAGAGGCGCCTGGCTCCTCTGATGAAGAAGCCCCCGAAGCCCAGAAGCGGCCGGAGTACCCCCGCAAAGCCATGAGGAAGGGCTCCAGCCTGGAGTCCCCGGGGAGTGCCCGGCGAGGAGAGCTGAAAAGGGGCGGCTCAGCTGACAGTGCCCTGCTGCTCCACCAGCCCCCGGGGACTGACGAGGGGGCCGAGGTGGGCCGGGACCCCCGGCGGACCCTGGCCAAGGCGGCTTCCATGGAGCTGCCGCGGCGGAAGGGGGCCTGGGGGGAAGACGATCACGCCCAGCGCCTGGAGCTGATGCGCCAGCGGCTGCTGCGGGGCGGCCCTGGGGACGGCAAGGTCAGCGGCCTGCGGGGTCCCCTCCTGGAGACCCTGGGGGTTGGCCCCGACAAGAAGGTCCCGCGGTCAACACGGTTGGAGCCACCAGCGCCAGCAGTGCCACGGCTGGTGCGGGCGGCCTCCAGCGAGGCCACCTCGCCGCACCTCTTCCCCGCCGAGCACCGGCTGCAGAAGAGCAGCTCCTTCAGCCATGGGGATGCCGAGCCTGTTGTCCGGCACCGCCGCTCCGGCGCACCCCTGGAGATCCCGATGGCCCACCTGGAGGCCCAGCGGCTCAAGGAGTCCCCATCGCTCTCGGCCCTCTCTGATGCCCGGCCCCCAGCACCGCCAGACGCCCCTGGCCCACCGACACCCCCTGTGCTGGAGACCGCCATCCCCCGAGCTCCCGCTGCCAAGGCTGCCCTGGGGAGGAGGCATGTCCCTGAGGACCGCGGCCCGCCTGGGGCCAGCACAGCCGCCACCACCATGAGGAAGAAGCCCACGGCTGGGGGGCAGGAGGAAAAGACGCCCACCAAAGCCACTGGAGCCATCAGGGAGGGGGCTGCCAGGATGGGAGCACCCGCCCCACTGCAGCCCCCAGTTCCTGGCATCCAAGCCCCCAAAACGTCTTCCTATGCCAAGGTCATGCAAGCCATGGGAGCCATGCAAGGCGGGGAGCCAGTCCCTGAGGAAGCCCCCCGGCCCCTGCCGGCCACCTCCGCTGTGCCCCCTGCGCCAGCACCAGCACAGGCATCGAGGAGGGAGGTGAAGCCCGATGGCTCCTCCAGCTCCCTGCTCATCCAGGACATCGACTCGGAGGAGGTCTTCGAGGCCAAGTTCAAGCGGGGCCGGGAGTCATCGCTCAGCCGGGGCCTGAAGCTTCTCACACGCTCCCGCTCCGAGGACCGGCACCTGGCTGGCCCCCCGGCCCCCGATGAGGGCATCTACCGTCCCACGCCAGCCGGTGTGCCCCTGGAGCTGCGCAGGGACCGGCCCACCGGGCTGGCAGCCAAGTCCAAGTCGGTGCAGGACCTGCACGAGGTGGAGAAGGACAGGGGCTTCCTCCGGAGGATGTCCGTGCTCCTCAGACGGACCCCACCTGCCGAGAGGAAGAAGAGCAGAGGGGAGGATGAGGGTGGCGAGACCCCATCTGGCGGGCGCCGCTTCTCCTGGAGCCTGGCCCTGGGTGGCTCCAAGGAGCGGAGGGACTCGGAGAGCCTCAAGTCGGAGCCAGGGGGTGGCGGGGAGAGCGAGTCACCGGTGGTGGCTGTGCGGAGGAAGATCAGCGCCACGGTGGAGCGGGTCTCTGCACGGCTGCGCAGCCTGTCGGATGAGCGGCCAGAGGGCGAGAGCCCCGGGGAGCTCCGCCGTGCCAGCTCCGAGGGAGAGAGCCTACGGCCAGGGCCCCCCCCGGCGCCTGCACCCTCCTCCGAGTCCCTGCGCTCGGAGGGCAGCACCCGGTCCTCCGCCTCCACCAAAGGTGAGTGTGGGGGGGGTCCCACCGGCATCCCGTGGCCCAGCCGCCCTGGGCGCGGCGGGCACGGCCACCCTGGCTCGGCCCCGCTCTCAGCCACTCCGGGTGCCCGCAGGTGGGGGTGAGGGCCAGAAGCGGTCCCGCTGGGAGCGCTGGGGGCTCTCGCGGGGCAAGAAGGAGAAGGTGGCCTCGCAGCCCAGCATCCCCTCCAGCCTGCTGCGGGAAGAGGGACCCACTGCCGGCCGGCCACACGCGCCCAGCGAGTCGGGTAGGTGCAGCCCCAGGACAGGATGGTGGGTGCCCATCGCTGCCCCACCTGACCCCCAACTTGCTTTCCAGATTTTCCCCCCGTTTTCCACATCAAGCTGAAGGACCAGGTGCTGCTGGAGGGTGAGGCGCTGACCCTCTGCTGCCTGCCCGCTGGCAGCCCGACCCCCAGGATCATCTGGATGAAAGGTGGGGGGCTGCCTGCGCTGCCTCGGTGGGTGAGTGCTGGGGGGGCACTGCAGCATACCTCTCCTTTGCTCCCCGCTGCAGACAAGAGGTCCCTGCAGCCAGACAATGCACTGAACGTCGTCTCCTGCAAGGATGGCCGGCAGATGCTCACCATCGCCAAGGTGTCCAGGAAGGACGCGGGGCTGTATGAGTGTGCAGCCGCCAATGCCCTGGGCACAGCCATCAGCTCCTGCACGCTGGCTGTGGCACGTAAGGATGCGAGGGGGGATCTCAGGGTGCAGAGGTGCTGCCCTGAGAGGAGAGAGCACGTGCAGATACGCACCCTGGGGGTGGGGACCGGTTGGAGCAGATCACTTGAGCTCCGCTCTCCGCCTCTGCAAGAGACTGGAACTTTTGAGGGGGAACAGGCTGGTTTTGCCCAGGCACCTCCAGCATCTCTGAGTCCACGTGTTAAGCTGTCCTCGCCCCGCAGCAGCTCTGCCCTGCCCCTGGCCGGGCACCCAGTCCACCCTATCTGTCCCCTCACAGGGCTTCCTGGGCGGCCGGGCACTCCGGAGATCCCCCAGAAGTACAAGAACACGGTGCTGGTGCTGTGGAAGCCTGCAGAGAGCAAAGCCCCCTGCACCTACACATTGGAGCGCAGGTTGGATGGTACGTGGGCTGCCTCCTGTCCCCTGGGAGCCACAGCTGGAAAGATGGGCTCACACGGGGACACCAAGCCAGGACAAAAGTGCCCAATGTCTTTGCTGTCCCCTGGAGCTTGGTGGGGTCATAGGTCAGGGGTGGGGGACAGGGGGCTGCCCCCTGCCCCTGGTCTGCCCTTGCTTCACCTTGCCCCTGTGCCGGCAGGGGAGCATGAGTGGAAGATCATCAGCACAGGCATCGCTGACTGCTACTTCAACGTGACGGAGTTGCCCCCCGGGAGCACTGCCAAGTTTCGGGTGGCCTGTGTCAACAAGGCCGGGCAAGGGCCCTACAGCACCCCCTCGGGGAAGGTGCATCTCGAGGCGGCAGGTGAGCAAGCCCTGTCCCGCGGGGTGTGGGACAGCCGTGGGGCCAGCTGTGGGACTGAGGCTTCTGGGATGTTCTGGGGGTCCTTGAGTCCCAGGGGATCTTTCCCCCAGGGCTTTGGGGAACAGGGTGCTGCTTGCACCCCGCTCCTGGTTTACCTGTGCCTGGCTCATACCTCCCTTTGCTCCCTGCAGGTGCCCGAGCTGCCCCAGCGAAGGACATCGCCATCCCTGTCCCCGTCCCTGAGAAGGTGGCTTCCAGCCGGTCAACCCAGACACCCATGGTGCAGCTGGAGCCGCCTGCCATGGGGGCCACCCCCACCACGCCGCCCCGCAAGCACAAGGGAGTGGTGCAGAAGGCAGAAGGGGTGGCACAGGCAGATGTACCCCCCGGGGTCCTCCAGCCCCCTGTGCCCGGCGAGGAGGGGCCGCAGCCGGACCCTGAGCTCCCACCTGACATCACCATCTACGTGCCCCCGGAGCTGATGTTCACCCCCCCTCGGACTGTGGCCTCGCCCCACACAGAAACCCCCACCCAGGGCTCCCCCGTGCCCCCCACGGACACATCCGCCCTGCCTCGGGCTCCATCCCCTTCCAAGTTCTCCTCCACTTCCCCAGTGTCGACCACCCCCAGCTCAGCCCCCACGCTCTCTCCCACACCCAACGCTGCGCCTGCACGGAAGATTCCCCCCTGCATGGTCACCTCCTTCGTCTCCATGCCCCCCGTGTCATCCTCCCCGCAGGAGCCCCCCCGCACCGCCCCATCCTCCAAGGAGCCCCCAGCTGAGAGCGGGACCCCAGGGGCGAAGGACGGCACAGCGCTGCGGCAAGGCATTCCCCAAAAGCCATACACCTTCCTGGATGAGAAGGCGAGGTGAGGAGCAGTGGGGTGGGATGCTCTGCTGGGTGTGTCGTGCTGCCCCGCACCCCATGTCAGGGATGCTGAGTGCTGCCCTTTGCCACAGGGGCCGTTTCGGGGTGATCCGGCTGTGCAAGGAGAATGCCACGGGGAAGCACTTCATGGCCAAGATTGTGCCCTACGAGGCAGAGAGGAAGCAGACTGTGCTGCAGGAGTATGAGATCCTCAAGGCACTGCACCATGAGCGCATCATGGCCCTGCACGAGGCGTACATCACCCCCCGCTACCTGGTGCTCATCTGCGAGAACTGTGCCGGCAAGGAGATCCTCTACAGCATTGTGGACAGGTACGGGTGGGCACAGGGCCACTGGCAACAGCCGCCGGCATGAGGTCGCCCGCTGAGGCCATTTGCCCCCAGGTTTCGCTACTCAGAGGATGACGTGGTGAGCTACGTGCTGCAGCTCCTGCAGGGCCTTGAGTACCTGCACGGCCGCCGCATCGTGCATCTCGACATCAAGCCAGACAACATAGTCATCTCGGGCATGAACGCCCTCAAGATCATTGATTTTGGCAGCGCCCAGACCTACAACCCCCTCGTGCTGCGGCAGCTGGGGCGGCGCGTTGGCACCCTGGAGTACATGTGTGAGTGGGGTGCTGGGGGTGTGGTGGCATGGGGACAGGGACGGGGCACTCTTGTGCCTACGGTGTGCATGTGTGCCCGTGCAATGGGGGGGCTTGGAACTGGTGGGGGGAGCTGAGGTGTCCTCGGGGAAGCTGAAGGTCTTTGGGGTGCTGGGAGCATCTACTGAGGGTTTCTGTAGGGTTGCTGGGCTCAGTGGGAGAGCTTGGGTGCTGTGGGGCAGTTGGGGTATCCTTGGAGGTGCTGAGCTCTGTCAGGGTATTGGGGTGTCAGGGAGGGCTGCTGGAGGGTGCAGTGGTGGGGTGCTGTGGATGCCGGGGCTGCTGTGGGTGCTGCGGGTGCTGGCGATGCTGTAGGTGCTGGGGCTGGGCCCCCCAGTGCGTATGACAGCCCTTCTCCCCTGCCCGCAGCGCCGGAGGTGGTGAAGGGCGACCCGGTGGGCTCTGCAGCAGATGTCTGGGGTGTTGGTGTCCTCACCTACATCATGTAAGAGAAGGGGCTGGGAGGACGAGCACCCTGAATTGTTGTCAGCCCCACCCAGGGCTCAGTGCCATGGGGGACACCAGGCTGGTGGTGGGCTGGGGGATGCTGTAGCCCTTCAGACCCTTCCCAGCTGAACACAGGGATCGAGACGCTGGGCAGCTGTGGCTGTTCCAAACCAGAGATGGGTGGGTAGGGGGTCCCGGATGCCCTCCCACCACTGCCCCCCAGCCCGTGCCACCCCCTTCATCCTCACAGGCTCAGCGGGCGGTCACCGTTCTTTGAACTGGACCCCATCGAGACAGAGAACCGCATCCTGGCCGGGCGCTTTGATGCCTTCAAGCTGTACCCCAATGTCTCACAGAGCGCTGCCCTCTTCATCCGCAAGGTCCTTGCTGTCCACCCCTGGTGAGTGCCCAGCCCAGGCAGGGAGGACATCATCAGTGGGACCCTGGGGTCCATCCCTGTTCTGGGAGAGCGCTGGTATCTCCTGAGCCCCGGAGCCTGGTGTCCATCCCTGCCCTCCGAGAGGGCTGATACCCTCTGGGTATTGCGGGGCAGCGTTGGTGGCTGCGTTTGCGTGGGTGCAGCGGTGGTGGGCACCCCGCAGCCCCCGACTCAGCACCACCCCTGCCCCAGGAGCCGCCCCACGGTGAAGGACTGCTTTGCCAACGCCTGGCTCCAGGACGCCTACCTGATGAAGCTGCGCCGCCAGACCCTGACCTTCACCACCAACCGCCTCAAAGAGTTCCTGGTGGAGCACCAGCGGCGCCGCAGCGAGGCTGTCACCAAGCACAAGGTCTTACTCCGCTCCTACCAGGGCGGTCAGCCACCGGGGCCACAGTAGCCAGTGCCTCGGCCGCGGCCACGAGGGGCCGAGGAGCCAGAGGAACATTCCAGGGGCCGCAGGACGGGGCGGCCAAGGAGGAGCCAGGATGCGCCCACGGACCTCATGCGCTGCCGCTAGGGATGCTGGCAGCCGGCATCTCATTTTGATGGTGCCGAGGGAGAAGGGAGGTGCTGCCCCAGCCGGCCCAGCAGTGGAGTCCGGCAGCGGGCAGGCAATGGGAAGACTTGCTGGGAGGAAAGGAGAATGTGGCAGAGGGTCGGGGGAAGGACGGGATGGGGATGGGGGTCCGAGGGAAGCCTCAGACGGGAGTGGGAGAGCCGCCAGCATGCCAGCCAGCCCTGGCCACGCTGGTCCCGTCAGCCGTGTGCCTTATGCCGAAGCCTGCAACTGCCCCCGGCCACGGCACTGGGGGTCCCTGTGCTCCCCCTGGTTTGCACGCCAGCGCCCAAGGACTGAGGCTGCTCCAGTGGTTCCTGCAGAGAGGGGCCCGCTCACAGCCCCCCCAACCCCCTGTGGTCCCCCGCCTGCCGGCACAGCCCCGGTCCTCACGGCTGGGAGTGGGGGCCGCCAGCCCCCCGCCTTCCGCTCCTCCCAGCCCCAATCCTGGCAAGCGGGTTTGCGGCCCCAGGACTGATGCCGGTGCCTTCCCCTGGGCTGTCGGCTGCTCCCTGCACCGGGGCAGGGGGCTGGCTGGCACTTCCTCCCCTTTTCAGGGGGGTACCCACGTGCCACGTACACCTCCTGCGCCTGCTCAGGCCCACGCTGCTCACGCTCTGCCTGCCCGGCTCCAGCCCTCGCCCTGCCGCCAGCCCGTCTGCCCGTTCCCCAGACCCCCCCCATGCAGCCCCCCGCACCACCTCCCACCCGCCCCCCCCAGTGCCACGGTGCAGCCCCACGGGTGCCTCGCCGAGCCCTGCACCCCCTCCCCGGCTGGTGGCAGGGTGCTCCAGTGGGGCCTGGGTGGGGGACGGGGGCAGCGGTTGGGCACCCACCCTCCAGATGCTGCTGTAGCGATAGGGCTTTATTTATTGACTTTGGGGAGAAGGCCTCTGCCCCGTCCCTGACCCCGTCCCTGTCCCCTCCTCTCTGCTGGGCTCTGCAGTTGCCAACGTCCCTGTGGTTTGGAGCGAGCAACATGCCAGAGCAGCAATAAAGACCCTGAGCAGCCGGTCCCCTCTCTGTGCCTCACTGGGAGGGGACGGGGTGGGGGGTGGGCAGAGCAGCCCCCGGCTGCCACTGTGGGCTGGGCACCTCAGGACGGTCCTGTCCCAAAATCCAGGGACCCAAAGCCAGGCAGGCTTCCAGGTGGGGCCGGGCTGGGAAGGGTGTCAGAAACACGGGGAAGGAGCCAGGAAAGCTGTGAAGCGCCGGGGCGCGGTACACGGCTCACGGGGCATTTGCGTCACGGAGCAAAAATAGCGGGCGCTGGAGGGCCTGGCGGTGGCGGCCCAGCTGGCAGGGCCGGGCTCCGGCTGGGGACGCGGCGGGTGCAGCACAGGGACCGTCCGGTTGCTGCCCCCGCCCCGCCCGCACCCACCTGCCCCTCGGCGCACACGCCCGCCGCGTCCCGCCCCGCCCCGCCCCGCCCCGCGCCGCGCCGCGCCGGTAGCGCGCTGCTGCAGGCATTGCGTGCACACGCCTGCGTGTGCAAAGGCACGCCTGCGCACGCGGCACGCTTGCGCTCGCACGCGCCGCCGCGCACGCGGCAGCCCCTCTGCACGCCCCCCCCCCCCCCCCCCCCCCCCCGCCCACGGGGCGCTCGCACCCACCCGTGCAAAGCCCGCCCCTCGCGCGCCCACCCCCGCGCGCCCACGGCCACCCCCGCGCACGCGGCACGCGCGGCTCCCTCCTGCCGCCCCTGCGGCGCCCCCTGGCGGTCGGCGGGCGTCCCCGCCCGGCGCGGTGACGTGGCAGGGGGACGAAAGGCCTGCGTGCTGACGTGGCACAGCCACGTGTGCGGAAGCGGCGGGTGGGACGCGGAGGAGGGAGTGGCGGCGGCCGGACCGGGACGGGGACCGGGAGCGGAGCCGCCATGCCGCTGAAGGCGGTGATCCTCATCGGGGGCCCGCAGAAGGGTGAGTGCGCCGGGCCCCGCGGGGCGTCCCGCTTGGCCGCGGGCCCCGCCGACCCGCCTCTGCCCCGCAGGGACCCGGTTCCGGCCGCTGTCCTTCGAGGTGCCCAAACCGCTCTTCCCCGTGGCCGGCGTGCCCATGGTGCAGCACCACATCGAGGCCTGCGCCAAGGTACGGGGGGCCAGGGCGGGGGGGGGGCGGGGCGGGGGGGCCGGGGCCGCCCTCCCCACCCCGCCGTCTCCCTCCCTTCCTCCCCCCCCAGGTGCCCGGCATGAAGGAGATCCTGCTGATGGGCTTCTACCAGCCCCACGAAGCCCTCAGCCGCTTCCTGGTGTCGGCGCAGCAGGAGTTCAAGATCCCCATCAGGTGGGCAGGAGCCCTCCCGAACCCCTGCCCTGGGGTACCCACGGTGGCGCAGCCCGGCTCGGCCCTTCGCCCGCTTCCCCCCGGGGCTGGCAGCCCCTGGCCCGTGCCTGGGCGTAGGGCAGGTGGGCCGTGTCCTAGCATGGATGGGCACAGCTGGCTTCCTGCCTTAGTTCTGCCAAATCACCCCTGCCCTGGGCCCTGCCCTGGCTGGTTCGTGCTCCAAAGATGCCTCTCTAGCACAGCTGCAAGCTGCCACTGCCTCCTTCCCCTCTGCCAACATCCATGGGAGCCCCATCTCTGCATGGCAGGATTGTCTCTTCAGGCCCTGCCAGCCCTTCCCTGCCCTGCTGCCGAGTGGTGTCACCAGGTCCCAGCTTCCCTAAGCCCTCGCTTTTCCCTGCTTGGCTCGCAGGTATCTCCAGGAGTACGCAGCGCTGGGCACGGGTGGTGGCATCTATCATTTCCGAGACCAGATCCTGTCGGGTGGTGCTGAGGCCTTCTTTGTCCTCAACGCGGACGTGTGCTCAGAGTTCCCCTTGCAGGAGATGCTGGAGTTCCGGCAGCGGCATGGGGACGCGCACAGCTTTGTCATTCTGGGTACCACAGTGAGTGGCAGTGCTGGGGAGCAGAGGAGGTGCTCTGCCGTGGGCTTGTCTAGAAGCCAGTGGCTCCTGCAGTGGATGGGTCCCTGGGTGCGAGCTCCAGGTCTCATCTGCTCTGCATCCGCATGCCCGCTGCTCCACCATTGCTAATGCATGCTTGCTCCACAGGCCAACAGGACGCAGGCGCTGAATTACGGCTGTATTGTGGCGAACGCAGACACGCAGGAGGTACTGGAAGGCCTCGGGGAGCCGGGCACGGCCTGGGGAGCAGGTGCTGCACTGCCCCTGTGGCACGTGTTCCCAGCATGCCACGGAGGGTGTGACACTGGTCGCAGGGGCTGTGCTCCAGGACTCACATCTCTTCCCTCGTCTCCAGGTCCAGCACTATGTGGAGAAGCCCAGCACGTTTGTCAGTGAGATTATTAACTGTGGCATCTACCTGTTCACACCTGCCATCTTCCAGCACATTGGTGAGGTCTTCCAGAGGAACCAACAGGAGCTAGTGCTGTGAGTGCTTCTCTCTGCCCCGTGTCCCTCCCACCCCACTGTTTCCCAGGGCTGCAGTGGCACACTCATCCTCCATTCTTTCTCTATCTTCTCTTCTTCTCTGCCATCACTCACTTGTTTCCTGGTCCTGCACCAGCTGTCCTTACCTTGGGTAAGTCTCCCTCTGTGTCTGCACTGGCTGCTCTCCGGGCTGGATCATCCCTAGCGGTAACGCATGCTTTCCTCCCTGCTCCAGGCTGCTCTGCAAGGCTGCTCTTTCCTCTGCTCCCCTCCTGGCCAGCCTGAGACTCCCCCTCTCCCTTCCTCTTCTCCCACCCCATCTTCATTGAGCTCCGGACAAGGGGCTGAGCAAGCCTTTTGCCTGGGAATGCTCTGCTCCCGCCTCCAGTTCTCTGCACCAGTCACCTGGCATCTCCGCCACCACCCAAGCAAAAATCCAGCTGTGCAGGGTTCTGGGGCAGGGGCAGGATCCATCGCTCATACACCCACCTGGACTGGGTGGGGCTCTTGCACCATCAACTTCTGGCTAAGAGCTTGTTACAGCTGGCAGAGCCCTGTCCCTCTGCCGCTCAGCGGGGCTGGGCAGGCCTAGCCTGATGGCTGTGGCTGTCCCCACCTTTGAGGAGAGGTGCATGGCTAGGAAGGAGTCCAGGATCACCAGAACCCCCAGATTTGGGGAGGGTAGCTGCTGGTGTCCCTGGCTGAGCTGTGACTGGGGTGGGGTGGGTGTCTAACAGGCCTCTTGCTTGCAGAGAGGAGAGCTCCAATGGCTGGCAGCGTGCAGAAGTGATCCGGCTAGAGCAGGATGTTTTCACGGCACTGGCTGGGAGTGGCAAACTCTACGTCTACAAAACTGATGGTTTCTGGAGTCAGATCAAATCGGCAGGGTAAGGGCAAGGGCTAGAGCTGGTGCAGCAGGGGCATCAAGCAGTCTGTACCAGAGATGGGAGAGGAGGGGGCCCAGGTGGGGCCCTGGGGGTAGGTGGGGGGTGCTGAATTCAGACCCTCCTCTGCCCTGGTAGTGCTAGAGAGGTAATAAAAATTGTTTGCTTTTCCTCCCCCAGCTCTGCTATCTATGCCAGCCGCCTTTACCTGAACCAGTACAGCAAAAACCACCCAGAGAGGCTGGCCCAGAACAAGCCTGGAGGCCCTGTCATCCGAGGTACCCCTCTGACCCCTCCCACTGTCTTGGGGGCTGCTCTGTGTGGGGACAGGGCTGCCTTAGGAGGAAGTGGGACCCGTGGATAGGACAGCCCCTGATCCAAGAGGCAGGTGCTCCTGTGAGCTGCCTCTCCTGACACAGCTGCCTTGTGTTACAGGGAATGTGTACATCCACCCGACAGCCTCCATTGACAGCACTGCAGTGGTGAGTGCAGACCTGGGGGACCCTGCAGCGGGGCAGTGCTCAGGGGTGCTGAGGGTGCCGTTGTCCTTGACCTTATTGCCTCTCTCTGTTGTCATAGCTGGGCCCCAACGTCTCCATTGGGGAGGGGGTGACGGTGGGAGCTGGTGTGCGCGTGCGAGAGTCCATTGTCCTGCACGGCGCCTCACTCCATGTAAGTAGGGTTTGCCGGAGGGTGTGGGTGTCAACCCCTGCCTCTTGCAGAGAGGCAGCAGCATGCTTCACCCCCCTCTCCTTCACCCCAGGACCACACCTGTGTCCTCAATACCATTGTGGGCTGGGACAGCACCATTGGGCGCTGGGCCCGGGTTGAAGGAACGCCCAGTGACCCCAACCCCAACGATCCCTATGCCAAGATTGACAGCGAGACCCTCTTCCGGGACGGGCGCCTCACACCATCCATCACAATCCTGGGTACATCCTACCTGCACCCAGCTGCCCCGGCCCTGCACAGTAGGGCAGAGTCTCTCCCCTCCTGCTAACTCACTCACGCTCTCCCTGCAGGCTGCAGTGTCACCATCCCTGCTGAGGTCGTTATTCTCAACTCCATTGTCCTTCCTCACAAGGAGCTGAGCCGCAGCTACAAGAACCAGATTATCCTGTGAGTCAGCTGCTTGCTGGGTTGGGGGGGCAGTGCCAGCCCCCCACTCCCTGCTGTGCCCTACAGCAAGAGCCTGTGCTGGGGCTTCACCTCCTGGGAGGTTCCCAGCACCCCCAGAGGGGTAGGTGCAGGCCAGGAGCCCTGGAAGTGCCCGACTCCTACTCCAGACAGACATTAAAGCTGGTGAGCATCAGCCTTGCGTGCTGCTTCTCTTGCAGCCCAGGGACCAGCCCTGGGGCAGGGTGAAGGCTTTGGGGGCATGCCTGTGCAGAGAGCCCTGGGCTGAGGCTGTTGAGGGAGTACTTGCTGCCTGTGGCATCTCAGCTTCTGAGCTTTGAGTGTTTCTCCAAAGGGCACTGCCAGCACAGTCTTGCCACCCCTCACCAAGCTCTCCCTGCTCTGCAAAGGTTGCTGTCTGCAACTCCCTGGAAGGTCTTGGCCTATCTCAGAGGCTGGGGAGCTTTGAATGTGCCTGTCCTGCATAGGCAACCTGCCCTGCAGGAGCCAGTTGTGAGGATCCCAATTTCAGCAGTGTGATTGCGATGCCCTGAGCTGGGCTTCTGCCTACCACTAGGAAAACAGAGCAGCACCAGGCTGTCCTAAGGGCACTGGCCCAGGAGGGCTGGGTTGGACAGGCAGGCTGCTGGCCCTGGAGGGAACTGCAAAAGCACCCCTTCCCCCAGCACCACCTCTGCCCCCAGGGCCTGGTATGAGCCAGGAGAGCTGCCGAGCCTGCTCCCATCAGGCTGAGACCTGCACAGGGTGCCTGCAGGGCCTACAGTAAGGGCAGCAGGCCCCTGCCACCCTGGTGGGCCAACAGCCTCCTCCACACCAGCATGGCTGTAGCATGGGGGGCTCACTGCATGTCTCCCCTCACAGCAGCCATGTCTACAGGGCACCAGAGCAATCCACTTACATGTGTGTGGGTGGCAGAGATCTACCACATTGCTGTGTCTCAAACAAGCCTGTTTTTATTGAAGGCAGCTCCCTGATCCTGGCACACTCTGTCTATGGTAACCAACACAGCCCTTTATCTACTTACCTCCCTGCTTACCTCCCTGTCTTCTCCTCTGGTTTTGGAGCTCTGTGCTAAAGCCCTGCACTCTGTGCCAAGGGCCTCCTCATGCCTCTCAGCTTTAGTGAGGTGCTGCATTAGGGATTCTCCATCCATCCAGTACCACCCCAGTTCGATGATCCTTGCTTCCAACCTTGCACCTTCCTGTGCCAGTTCTCCTGTGGGGGATTAGCTGTTTCCTGGCTTTAAGCATATTAAACTCCTTCAGTTTTGCCTCTGCGTTAGATGTGCTAATTTCCTTGCCCGTTGGTGAACACCCCTGTGCTGGGAGAAACTGAGCCAAAGTACTTGCTTTCAGGACTGTACATGAATTTTCTCCTGTGTCCTGCATCTGGCCTGGGTTTTAGTATGGACAAAGGTTTCTCAGCTGCTGGATGTTGCCCTGCGTGGTTCTCAGCCCTGTTGTGTAACACGCTGTTGTGGTTTAGCCCCGGTCAGCAACTAAGCACCACAGAGCCACTCGCTCACTCCCCCCCAGCCTTTTCCCTAAGCTCCAGTTCCAGTGGCTGTCCCCTGTGCAGAATTGTCTGGGAGACAGGCCCTTCTTCCTGGGCCTTGCTCTATTACAGGCTTCCCCTCTTGGAGGGAAAACAAGCTGTGCCTCCCAGCCCTGCTGGGGCTTTGCAGCTCCAGCGCTGGGGCTGGAGGGGAGGAAGGAGTTAAAGGGGCCTCCGCTGAGGTGCCAGGAAGTCTGGAAATGCTTTAAGGTTGTCCTGCCCTGAGCAGCAGCAGCTCTGATTACTTGAGGCCAACATCTGGGCTGAAAGAGGGGCCTCCCACATCCTGGGCTCCAGGGTAGGGAGAGGAGGGCTTCAGCTAGGGTGGAAGGGGGCTCTGCCTACCCTCCCCTCCCTGCCCAGCAGCTGGGGTTCTGAGGAGCACTTCTCACCCTTGCTGTCAGTACAGCTCTTGCCTGCTGCCAAGCCAGGCTCTGTCATGCCAGTGAGCCCCAAACCCTGGCACCCAGCAGCAGCAGGGAGGGAAAGACAGCAGCCACAGCTAGGCTTGTTTTGCTGCAAACATTTAATACAAACCAGGCCTCAAGTACAGCGCTGGGGTAGCATCCCTGCCACCGCAGCTGGGCAGAGCCAGTCCTGCTCCCCAATCCCAGGGATAGCAGAGCAGGGCTTGGAGCTCTGCACCACCAACCCACAGGGAGATGCCTAGTCCTGCAGGCTTCGCTCCTTCTCCAGTGGCAGGCTACACTGGAGAAGGAAAGAACCGACCCACCTTCCTCGGGGCTGGCCCCTGCCTGCATGGGGAAGAGATGAGTCAGGAGTGCAAGATGAGCTCCTCTGGGCCCCCCACCCACCCCTGACAGCACTCACGGGGGTTGGGCAGCCGTGCCCACGCAGCTCCGCAGGGTGCTGGGGAGGCAGCAGGTGCCAGCTGGGCTCAACTGGCCCGGCTTGGGCTCCGGTGAGGCAACGGGGCAGAAGAATGGCTCTGTGGGACAGAGTGGGGGGACAGTTACCACACCCCAGCCCAGCCACAGGACAAGGGCAGGGAGGGGGCTGGGGTTCCTGTGCCTCACCACATTCGCCCCCCGGGGCTGGCGTTGGCACCAGGTTCTCCTGCTCCGTCCCCACGAAGCCTCTCCAGAAGTCAGGCGGCAGCGAGAGGAGCCGAGCCACCACCTGGGCAGGGAGGGATGGAGTATGGGGATGCCAGCAGAGCCTGGGGCACGCCCTGCACCTTGGGGACCTCCTCACCTTGCACTGCCGCGGCGTGTCCTCCATGATAGCGAGCGGTGTGGGGTTGGCAGAGCCATGTCCCACCAGCGTGGGACCAAACACACGGGACAGGTTGAAGACGTCCATCTTGCAGTCGGGGCTGCGTGACACTCTGCGAGGCAAGAGATGGACCATGTAAGCACACTGCCCGGCCAAGGAGCCCCTCATCCTCAGCCCCGCTTCCCCACTCTGGGGCAGGGAGCCTGGGTGGGGGGCAGAGACCCAGGAGATGGGGACAGGTCCATGGGAGACCATGCTGGGATGAGCCCCCTCACCTGAGCAGGTGCAGCATGAGGAAGGCCAGGGTGTCCCTGTTGGCCGGGGGCAGCTTGCTCACAACGTGGCACAGGGCTGTGCTGCAGGCAGCATCGTCGAGGATGTCTGTGGCGGCACCAGGGAGGGGTGTTAGGGAAGGAGCAGCCCCTTCCCACCCACCCCACCCTGGGTTGGGACCCTGCTCACCGGCAGCCTGCAAGAAGGCAGGGTGGAGGCTGAAGGTGACCAGCGGCTCCTTGAGCCCCCTCAGAAAGTCCTTGAGCACTCCACACACCACGTGGATGTCGGCCACGCTCCCAAGTGCGGGCAGTGCACCTCCAGCCCGCAGCAGCCTCCGCTTCCACTCCCGCACCAGCTGCTCTGCGCCCGGCACCCGGTATAGCCCTGTCTGGGGGGCAGGGAGAGGGGCTCAGCCCCATGGGGACCATGGCATCACCGCCCCACCGGCCCGGCCCCTACCTCCGTCAAGCCTCGCGTCTCCACCTCGGTCACACACTGCACCACCAGCGTGGGCACCAGGGGTGGTGTGGGGGGGGCGAAGTCAGCCAGCACACCCTGGGGAGGAGAACACCGACCCACTCTGTGCCCACCGCCCAGCCCTGCAGCTGGGGCGAGCAAAGCCCCAGCACCCCAGGGCCAATAGCCTGGCAGCCCCATGGGGACATGGAGCAGCCCCCAAGCAGCGCCATGCCCACCCTCACCTCACGGGGCCAGGCGTGGTGGTGAGGCCGGGGCATGCAGGGGCTGGGGCACTGCTCCCGGCACTTGGGGTGCAGCAGCAGCTGGCACCGGCGGCACTTGACGGCAGCTTTCCCGAAGCGGATGCGGGAGCCGCAGACACCACATGGCTCGGGACGGATCACCTGCAGAGGGGGAACAGAGCCAGGGACCCCCTTTCTTGCAGGCACCCAGTACCACTCCTTCATCTCACCCAAAGCAGCCCTCACCGACTCCATCCACCCACCCCATGCAGGCAGAGCTGGGGTGGGGGGCGGATGGAGAGGAGCTTTGCCCCGTTCCCCCCCCCCCCACACGATCCCCCTCCCCCCTTCTCCATAGCAGCCAAGAGGAGGGGGAGAGGCTGGAGCACCCACCGTTTTGGAGGTGAACTGGTGCTGGAGTGGCGGGAGGCCCCGTGGAGGTGAGGGGAAGGGGGCTGGCACTGGCTGCCCAGTGGAGGCACCCTCAGTGTGGCTCTCCTGCACCGGGGCATGGCTGCCTGGATCCTCACTGGTGCCCCACACCGCGGTCAGCTCTGCAGAGAGAGGAGGCAGTGGACGGGGCCCCAAAAAGCCAACTGCCCCAGCCCCTGGTTGGGATGTGGGGAGGCTTCCCACCTCTCAGGGAGCCTCTGCATCCCAGCTGCCCTGGGATGGTGGCATTTGGCATGTCCAGAGGACCCTCATACCCCCAGGGTGGGGACAAGCATCCCCTAGCAGATCCCCTCCCTCCCCCATGACAGCAGCTGAGGCTGGTCCCACACCACCCATGAGCCCTGTCCCCAGCCCTTCCTGCAACCTGCACGTGTGGAGACATGGTGTCCCTGGCGAGAGCAGCGGCGTGGCACCAAAGCACTGGGTGGGAGGCTGCCGGCAGGACCTGGGACCTCATCAGGAGGGGGCACGGCGGGGACACTCGCCTGCTGAGATGGGGAGCAGTGAGAACATGCCTGGCTGCAGCCCCACACTCCTCCAACATCTCCCTATGAGCTCTGCTCCACCTGCTCCCTGTCCCTGTAGTCCTGCTCAGCCTGGGATGCTGTCACCATGGGCACAGGTGGGATACAGGCTGCAGGGTGCTGGCCCATCACAACCAGGGATGCTGTCCCCACTGGGACCAGAGGAATACAGGCTGCAGGGCACAGGCACGCAGAGGGGACAGTTGAGCACTCCCAGACCCCACAGCACCCACAAGCCCCCAGGACTGAATATTTCGGTGTTGCCTTCTAGCAACACCACGCCCAGGGCACACTGGAGTCCCTACTCACAGCATTGTGGGGTGCCACAGAAGACCGGTGCCGCTTCGCCACCACCACAGGGCCGATCTGAGGGGCCAGGGACACACGCTGGGGACAGAGCAGATGAGGTGAAGGGTAGGCAGGGATCCCCTCCCTGACTCTGCCCCCCCCACCCCAGAGCACCCAAACTAAGTGGTCTCAGCCCCACAAAAGGTCCCAGTCTCACCCTGCCCCCCAGCATTGCCTGCCCCACACCAGGCACTGTGGGGACCTGTGGGCACTCAGGCCCCCCACCTGGGTTGGAGCCAGCCCTGGGGCTGGGGGAGGCCTGGCCAGGCCTGCAATGCGGAGGTGTGAGCAGAGCGGGGTGTGGGATGCCTGCACGTGGGGATGAATTATTGAGGAGCCCGGCTGGGCCATGGTGGAGGGTAATGGAGTTTCTATTGATTGCGGGAGGTTTGCTGAGAGATGACGCTCCCAGCCCAGCATTAATAAATTAAACCCCCTGCCAGGCTCCTTGCAGCCTCCCATGCAGGGATAGAGAAGCATCTGGGTGCCCGAACCCTGAGTGGCCCAGGGCCAGCACCCCAGCCCGAGCTGCTGACTTGTGCACAGGCGGAGGGTCCCATGGACATGGTGCAGGAGAGCAGAGCAGACCCAGGGGATCCTCACCCATGCAGGGGCACAGACCCCACCTCAGAACCAGCCCCCAGGGCTGCCACATCCCAGCATTTCCCTCGTACCTGCCTCTCCTGGGCTTTGCGCTTCAGGGTCCGCACCACCGTCATATCAACATCCTGAAAGGCAGCAGGGAGTCTGGGGGCTGGTAGGGCTGCACGATGGGGCCAGGGGCACCCCCAGCATCCACGTGCTGGCTCCGACAGCAGCCCACCCCCAACCATGGCTATGCAAAGGGGCTGCCCTGCTGCGGGAGTGGGGCAAAACTGCCCCCTCGCTGCTGGGGAGAAGCCAAACCCTGGGACTCGCGATGGGTCGCTCCTTACCACGTCGTCCTCAGTGCGGTCATAGCTGATGTCCGAGTGGGACAGGAGGGACTGGCATGACTCGTCCACTGCAGATGACCTGTGGAGGGAGCCGGGGATCAGCCCAGCTGGGGCAAACCCCCTCTGGCCAGCATCTACTTGCACAGCTGCTCCTGGGAGCCCAGAGCTGACACCTCTGCAGAGCCCGAGCACCCCTGTGCCCAGCCAGCCCCTTGAGCCCAGCAGAGGTGATGGGGAGAGGGGCATAGCTGAGCCCAGGGCAGCCCGAGGGGCTGGGGTGAGGACAACCAGCCCTGCTCACCTCCTGCCTGGTGCCAGGGCTGCACCGAGGCGCCGGCTGGCCAGGGCGCTGAGGATGGAGCCCTGCTCCCCACTCAGCACCCCGCTGCCCCACGGCTCCCGCATCAAGAACTCAAAGACCAGCTGAAGTTTGCGCTCCTGCAAGCAAAATGGGGCAGCGGTGAGCAGGCTGGTGTCCCCACAGCCAGCCCCGTGGGGTACAGTTGCAGCAGCCCCTCGACCTGCTTCTCCAGCTCAGCTTCTGCCCGGTGCCGCTTCTTCATCTCCACCTCCACCTGGTTGCGGGCATGCTTGAGCTTCACCTCCAGCACTGCCCGCTCAGCCTCTACACGGGCCAGCTGCTCCCGGGCCCGACGCCCATCCTGCTCCAGGCGGCAGCATCTCTGGCGCGTCGCCTCGAAGCACTGAGCGATCTGGATGTAGTCTGGGGGCAACACAAACAAGCGGCCAGCTAGGATCGGGGGCTGGCCCGCAGCTCCCCCAGCCCCTGCTGGCAGCAGAGCCGGGGGTCTCAGGGTGCCCCAGGCCGAGGGGCTGCGCACACCCACCTTCCTCCACGCTGCCGCCGAGCTCCAGCAGCTGCAGCATCCGCTCCAGCCGGACCAGGAGCCGCCCGCAGCGCTGCCGCAGCATCCCGCCAAGCTGGGACAGGGCAGGACCCCCCGCAGCTCCCCTAGATGGAGGCAGCACCCCCCCACCCCCTTCCCGCTCCTCCCGGGGACCCCTAGCCGGGGACGCCCGCCGCTCCTGTCCCACACTCTTCCCCCCCCGCCGCCGGGGTCCGCCGTGCGCCTCCGGGGCGAGGGCCCCTCCCGGCCGGCCTATGTGGGCCGGGGGCCGGGGTGGAGCCCGGCCCGGCTCCGCCTCCCGCCGCCACGGGGGCCCGGCCCGCCGCCCCGACGGCTCCCGACGAGGAGGAGCCCTCCCGGGAGCCTTGGGCGTGGGGTGCCCCGGGGTGTGGGGCGGCAGCGCTGGCTGGGGGGGTGCGGGGCGAGAGCCCGGGGCAAGGCGGGGGTGCTGGGTGGGGGTCGCCTTTGGGGGTGGGGTGCCCTGGCAGCGGGGGTACCAGATGAGAGCATTTGAGGAGTGCAGGCGCAGTGGGTGTGGGGTGACTTGGGGATGCAGGGGTGTCGGGCGGGGGCGGGGGGCGCTGGGGGGTGCAGGGGGGTGCGGGAGGGGACTGGATCCCAGCACCCCTTCCCCCAGCCCTCTTCCGGGAGGAGGCGGAGGAGCCGGTGTCCTTGTACGCCGCCGCTGTGCCCCGCATGCAAAGCGGCTGCCGGTGCCGGGGGCGGTGGGGACCCCCCAGCTCCCGGGGCCGTGTCCTGCAGATGGAGCCACCTCCCCGCCTCAAAGTCCGGCCGCTGCCCGGCGCTGCGGGGGTGCTGCGCCCCACGGGGTCCCCTGCCCGGGGGCTCCCCGGCGCAGCCCCGGGGCCCCCCTCCCTGCCGCAGCCCCCAAGTCCTGGTGGTTCTGCGTCCCCGTGAGGGCTCCGGGCGGGTTTGCGGGGGCCCCGGTGAACGGCAGCTCCCCCTCCTCGGTGCCTGTCCCGACCTGCTGCAAATACCGGGAATAGCAGCGGGGCTGGCGGCAGGGCTGGGCGTGCAAGCCCCTGCACACACACACACACACACACATGCACACACATGCACAGTCACAGGCTCCTCGCCTGCCTCTCACCTAGAGAAGGGGTTTTTGCACCCCATGGGCACATGGCAGCCGGTCCCCCCAGCACCCTGGTGCCTCTTGGGGGTGGCTGCAGGTTCAGCTGTGCCAGTCCCACACAGGGCCCAGGCAGTAGCAAGCAAGGGGCATGAGGGAGCACCCCCATGTCCCAGGGAGGTGTCTGAGGTGCTTGGTGAGAAAATAGTCTGGGCTTATCCTGGGCTGTAGGGTCAGGGTGGCACAGACCCCACCCTGAGGGCTGAAGCTTGTCAGGGTCCCTGTGGGGCCCTGCAGTGCTGGGGACACCAGCTCGGAAGCTGCCGCCTGATGGGGTGCTGCTGCCCTGGGCCCAAGGCAGTCCCAAGGCAGGGTCCTCCCTGGGGACAGAGCCCATCAGGGGCTGGGACGGGCTGGCAGCACCCCGGCAGGGCTGAGCTCACTGCTGTGCCACACAGGGAGCAAAGGGTGCTTCTCAGAGAACCTCCTTCCTTCCAAGGTTGAATATGAGTCAGGTTTTGGAGCAACTTTAATTACTGCTGGATCGATAGGCTCGGCATGGCCAAGCAAAATCTAATCGCAGCACCAGGGCCTGCCCACTCAACCTCCGCTGCCTGCTCAGCCCTCCGCTACCTGCTCAACCGTCTGCTGCCTGCTCAGCCTTCCCTGCCTGCTCAGCCCTCTCTGCCCTGTCAGCCCTCTGCTGCCTTCTCAGCCCTCTGCTGCCCGCTCAGCCCTCCCTGCCCGCTCAGCCCTCTGCTGCCTTCTCAGCCCTCTGCTGCCTGCCCAGCCCTCCCTGCCTGCTCAGCCCTCTGCTGCCTGCTCAGCCCTCTGCTGCCTGCCCAGCCCTCCCTGCCTGCTCAGCCCTCTGCTGCCCGCTCAGCCCTCCCTGCCTGCTCAGCCCTCTGCTGCCCGCTCAGCCCTCCCTGCCCGCTCAGCCCTCCCTGCCCGCTCAGCCCTCTGCTGCCTGCACAGCCCTCCCTGCCCGCTCAGCCCTCCCTGCCTGCTCAGCCCTCGCTGCCTGCTCAGCCCTCTGCTGCCTGCTCAGCCCTCCCTGCCTGCTCAGCCCTCGCTGCCTGCCCAGCCCTCTGCTGCTTGCTCGCCCCCGTGGAGGCACGCGCTCCCTGCCTACTCAGCCCTCCCCAGTGCCTGCTGGCCCATCACCCAGCCCCAGGAGGTGGGACCCCATCGTGCACATGGAGCCAGCACCCTGCTTGCTCACCCCTAGCAGGGGACATGCATCCCTGTGGGCTAGTGCAGCAGATGGAGATGCCTCCAGCCTTGCAGGACACGGCCAGCACTACCTAGGGGATCCCATGCACCCCTGAGCCCCTTCCCTCACCCGATGCATGGAGCAGGTTTGTGGCTCCTGAACCCCACCCTGCACCCTGGGCACAAGCCTAGCAGTCCCCAGGAGAGCAGAGCCACCTTGGCATCAGGCAAGCAGCCCCTCTCATGCCCAGGGACGGGTAGGGGGCACTCGCCACCCACCCCGCCTGCTCCCCCCTCCTGAGCCACCCCAGCTTGGCCAGGCGCTGCATAAATAGCTGTTTGTGTCTCTGCTCGGCCCCTGCGTGGGAAATAATATCGGCTGATGGAACATAATGCCCTGCTTCACATGTTCAATTTTATCATTTTCCGAGGCAGGCAATCTTCGTTTAAAGCTGAATGGGCTGGGGAATGTTAATGAAGCGCTGGCGCTGCTCTGCACCGCGCTTTATCTCTTGAAGAATAATTTGGGTGAGCTCAGAAATAGAGTTCCCAGTCCCAATTCAAGCGGCAGCAGCACCGTGTGCCGATAAAAGTGTAATTCCTGGCCAGCGCGTGGCCCTGAATACATGACAACTTAACCCTTAGGGCCCCGCTGGGATGGTGCTGCCCACAGCTGCCTGCCTGCCTACATCGGGCCTGGCTGCTCTGTGTGTCCAGCACCAGCTTGGGTGCTCAGCCCAGGCAGGATTGTGTCTATTGCTCCTGCTCGCCCGGGCCGCAGAATGAGGTGTGCAGCCAGGAGGGGAGAGATAAGAGGGTAGGAGCAGAGCTGGAGGAAATCAGTCTTTCTGGACAGACAGGACCTCACAGGCAGATCTGCAGCCCGCAGGGTCCAAGGGAGCAGCTCCATATGTGAGCATCTCATCCCAGAGAGACTGGCAGAGCAAGGTGGGCACTCACGGACCGAGGGCACATGCCTGCCCTGATGGCTGAGTGAGGGGCTCCCCCAGGAAGGGCCCTGGGCCCTGGTGCTGATTGAGGGGAGCAAGATGAATTTGAAGGCGGTGTTTGCCAGTCCACAGAAGGAGAAATGCAGGTTAGCAGGAGCAGGCAGCTTGGACCCCAAGGAGAAAGCCTTCAGTGGTCTGCCTGGTCCTGCTCTGAGCTCAGCTACAGGGCTGGCTCCAGCTCCCACCAGCTGTGCTCTGGCAGTGGGTCCCTGCACGGGGTGACCCTGGGACTCTGCCCTCCCAGTCCTGTGTGCAGCTCCCCTGGGCTCCAGACGCAGCAGACAGCTTTGCCCAGGGCAGCACAGGATCCTCCACGTGATGGTCCCCACGTCCTGGGCCATCCCACCTCTAAGTTGCTAGGCAGGGGACACCTTGGCCCAGCGAGGGGTCAGCAGAGTCCCTTGGGCAGCAGCCGGGGCCCCCTCCAGTGGGGCAGCAAGGGGGTGCCAGGACGGACCCTTGCCCGGGAATGAGCAGGGCGGGCAGGTTTCCAGCACCGTTAATCAGGGCTGCAAGAGCTGGGATTAATGTGCACTCCAAGGCTCTCCAGTCCCAGCTGTGATCCAGCCCTCTGCTCTCAGCCAGAGCCGCCTCCACGAGCTGAATTATCGGCCTGAGTAATTAAGTGGAGAGCTTTGTTTTAATGCAGACATCTGATGCCTTCGCACTGAGGAGCACAACAACTGTCGCGGGTGTTTATGCTCCGTGCAACACATCTGGCTCACAGGGAGAAAATCCATCTCCGCCACTGTGTGAGATTAAAGGGAATGTGGCCTGGGTGCGGAGAGAGGAGGGACAGCTTGGCAGCCAGTGTGCCAGGCAGGATTCGTCCCCAAGCATCGCCCTGCCAGCTCCTTGGATCCTGCCGGCAAGAGGCTGTGGTCCAGGGCTGCCCGGCAAAGCACGCACCCCCTCTGCTCCTCAGCGCACAAGGCAGCACAACACGATGCAAGATGAGGGCTAATTACAGGCTTGGAGATAAATGGAAATAGGGTGAAATAAAACATGGGTTTATCGGAGGTAGATGGTGCCTAGCTCACCTGATACCTGCTGCTGCTAAGGGAGCTGGTTTTCGGGGAAGGAGGGATGCAGATCTCAAACCAGCTGCTGTGCCATGAAGAAAATTGTTGCTTTGCACAGATTAGGGGATTACCACCAGCACAAAGAGCTGGAAAGAGGCTGGTGCAGGAAGGAGCCAGGCTGTGGGAAGAGAAGATATAGCGGGAAGGGGAGAAGCTGCTGCTGGGACTGCTGCAGATGCACCTCATTTAATAGCTTCCTCTGTCACCCTGAAAGTGGGGAGTGGTGGGGATCTGCCGATGCCACAAAAACACAGGTCTTTTCTCTCTGCTCAGCCCCCGAACCACTGGTGCTTTGCTCATCATACCCACTTGGGATGTCTGAATGATCTCAGAGATATTTAGTGCCTTTCTTACGGAGCAGCTTGGCTCGCCAGGTGCTGGGACGAGCTGTGCCTTCGTGAGCCCCTTCTCCACCAGCTTCCCCTGGCAGCTCCCGGGAACCCCATCACTTTGTGGGTGGTGGCAGCAGCAGGACTCCCTCGCTCACTGCCATGTGGGAGGGCTGTTTTCTGTGAGAGAGCCTGCCATCGCCTCTGGCACCTCCAGCCCCCGGCTCCTTGGCACCGCTGGGACAGGGGAAGGGGCTGTCGGGGCTGAAAAGGACGGCAAGAGGGACTCCTGGGTGAGGGGAAAGGAGGCTCCAGCCAGGAGAGTAACTGCTGCCTGTGGTGCTCCCAGCGTGAGCATCAAAGGAACCCCGTCGGGAGAAACTGTTTTCAAGGAGAAACGCTCCAGGTGGTTTCCAGCAAAACCCACACTCTGGGCTGCTCCCCCGCTGAGAAAAACGTGTGGAAATTTGGCCTGGGACCTCTGACCCTGTGCTGATCTGGCCGAGGAGCAAATGCCGTTGCGGTTGAGCGAAGCCGCCCTGCCGAGGCTCATCTGGCTCCCCGCGGCATCGGGCAGCCAGGGCTGGCGCAGCTCAGCTTCCCAGCAGGGCTGCCCACGGGGACCGGGTGCTGGGAGATGCTGCTCGCGGGCGTGAGGACAGTCGAGGGTCTTTGGCAAAATCCAGCGACAGAAACGGAGCTGGGCGAGTTTGGACAAGCAGCACAAAACCAGCCGCTCTCAGGCAGCCCCGGGGTAATTTGAGACTGGGAAATTTGAGCTGAAGCAGCAGGGGCCACGCAGCCACCTCGAGGCAAGCAGGCTGATTTATTGCCTGTACGGAGCCGAAATTGCCACCCATGCTGGGCAGAGAGGCAGATCCCCCGCCTGGAGATGCTCATGGCAGATGATCAGAAACGCCTTGCAAAGGAGACACACGGGAACAGCCTGAGACGTCCCAGCCAGTCGTGCCTGGCTGGGCATGACTACTGCCCACGCTCGATGCCATTTCCCAGCCAGAGCTCTGCAAGCAGAGCCCATGGCAGGAGTAGAAGAGCCCTGAAGCTGCAGGATGGCCCTGGGCACACGGAGGTGGTGGCCCCAAATGGGTGCAGTGACGGCACTGGGCTGGCTACAGGCACTGTCCCATGGGGACTGGGCATAGGGCTGCATCCAACAGCTGGTCCAGATGTGACCCCAGTGCTGGCACAGCCGCCCTGGGAGCCAGGACATGGAGCAGGAGCTGCAGCATGTTCACCTGGAGTGGGAGAAGAGGGGCTGCCCCCGCCGGCGCCGCCCACACTGGTGTCACGCAATGCCACCACACGCCCCAGGGCTGCCCTGTCCCCGTCGCCTTGTGATGGTGCACCCAGCCTGGGCAGGGGACGGCTGTCCTCGCCAACTGGAATTAATTCCCTGAGATGCTATATCAAATGGTTTAATAAAAGCCTGATATATCACACCTCTTGTCTCCTCTCCATCGATTCATTTAGCAATTTTACCCAAAAAAGGCAATCAAGCCGGACTGGGCAGATTTATTCTCTGTGTGCTCTGAGCATATCTTTATTGCTCCCCATTCCCCTGCCCTCGAGGTCCTCAGAAGCATTTTTCTCTTAATATTTGTTCTATTATTTTACTAGGATGAAGCGCTGTTGATGGGCAGTAATTGCCTGGACTGCCCTGCCTTCCTGTGATGAATATTGGTACCTTACCAGTGTCTGCCTCCCGCTACCCTGCTCTCCTGTCCTTCCTCAGCAACATTATTGACTAGGAAAGTTCATTAACAAGCCCCTTAATGACTGCAGCCGCACCAGCCCAGCCCACGACGCTAACATCTCCCGTGGTATCCCTTGGTGCCTGCTTGCAGGAGGAGACATTGCAGGATGTTTTCTGCATCTCCGGAGCCATGTGGGTGCCTGAGCAACTTCTAAAACCCTGCTGACTTCCCTTGCCAGCAGATGCTGTCCCTGCATGAGGTCTCATCCCCCCTTGTTTTTCGGGACCAACCCCTCTGGGCAGGCTGTGTTGGCCAAGCAGTGCAAGGGAGGTCTGAGCTACCAGTGGTGGAGAGCTTCTGGGGTGTCCTGGAAGCCTCCCTGAGGCTGCCTGGCCGCCTGGCAGAGCTCCCCTGCGCCAGGGTTTGCTCTGCTCCCTGCCATCCCAGCGCCGGCAGCCTTGCGAGCCATGCTGGCATCGAGCCAAGCGCGATGCCGGGATTAGGCACTGCCTCCTACAAATGAGCTGTTAATTATCATAATCTGGTAATTGAGAAAAATCTAATTATGCAAAGCTAATGGATTTAGAGCTGTGCTGGGGAGCACAGGCCAGGGGAGCACAGCTGGGCAGGGCCAGCATTGCCGGCCCGTGGCTGCAGACAACGTGGGTCCTTGCAGTGCCTTTTGCTCCACTCTGGGGCCCCACTGGGCGCCCAGCCAGGTCTGAGCATCCTCAGGAGAGAGCCCAGCCCTCTCACCCCACTCCAGCCTCACTGGGCCTGGGCATTGCTTCCTTGCCTCTAATTTCCCCATCTTCCCTCCTGGGAGGTTCCTGCACCTGGTGTGGGGAGCAGGGTGGGGGAACGCAGCCCCCGCTCCCAGCTTGGGCATTCTCCCCGATCGCAACCTGTCCTCCCCAGCCCCATGGACACGGCTCTGCTCTGTGGCTCTGCTCTGCTCCCACTGCCAGCAAAACAGTGCTGCAGGATCTGCCCAGGCGGGTGCATGTGTGGCGAGCCTGGTAGGGAAAGGCAATATCGTTTACTAGACTAACTGAGATGGTTCAGAAAGGGAGATAAGCTTTTGGGCACACCAGTGCTTCTCAGTGCTCACAAACAACTGTTTTCCTCAGCTATATCGCTGGCCTCATAAAAGATTTTACCTCTTCCTGCGCACCTAGAGGGTGAGGGATGCTGAGCTGTGCCGACCCCAGCACTGTGCCAGAGCTCCTGGCCTAGAGGTAGCGCCACGCCGGAGAGCATGGCAGCATCCCTGCAGTGGCATGCAGGTGGTACCAGCACCTGGTGCTCCCCTGGGGTCTGTGTCACTGCTCCCGAGTGCCCTGCCACCTCCCATCCTCGCCCTGTGCTCGCAGGAGCCTGACCCCTTGCAGCTTTTGGGGAGCTCAGAAGAGGTGCTTGAGGCCAATGGTGCAGGAGCTGTGACAAGAGTGACACTCGGCACCTCGGCTCCTTGGCCAGCCTGATGTCCTGGAGCTGTGCTCCTGCAAGGCTGGTGCAGAGCTTGGGGTCCCCCCACATCCCCGTGGCCAAAGCCGCTGCCCACTCGCCTCTCCTGAGCCCGGGGTCATGCAGCCCTGCCTGGGCAGCTCCTACATGCCCTGGCAGGGGGATGTGAGGCGTTTGCCTGCCTCTCCCTCCCCGGGGAGCCCACTCTAAGTGCACGGAGATGGTGGAAGTGAGCAGGACTCCAGCTAATCACCTGCAACCCCGGGGGACAGGTGGTGAGAGCGTCCTGAGCTTTCCAGGATGTTTCAGCCTCTGGCTCCCGTTCCTGCAGGATGCGGCAATCGCTAAGTACGTCTGTGGTCTGGTCAGTCAGCGAGCTTCCTGCTCAGGGCAGGGTGCGGGCAGCACCACACCACGCCAGTCCCGCCCCGGCACTGGCACACGCCGCCTGCCGCACAGCCCAGCCTGCCTGCCTGCCCGTCGCTGTGCTGGTCATCTGCTCCTCAAACCTCCTCCAGCGCCTTGGGCTCAGTGGGGAGAGGCAGAGCCAGGCGGCAGCATGTGGCTGGAGGAAGCCCAGAGGCCTCCCCAATGCCCCTGGCGTTCCCCCCGGCCCTCAGCAGCCCTTCCTGCGGGGGGCTGCCCTGCCGGGCATCCAGCATGCGATGCCCCGGCCCCGCAGCGGCGCCCATGCAGCCTGGAGGAGTTTGCCAGCCACTCCACCCTCCACGGCATCCAGCACATCTTCCGGCACCGGCGCTACACTGCTCGCAACCTGCTGTGGCTGCTGGCCTTCCTGGGCTCGCTGGCCCTCCTCGTCCACGCTTACGCCAAGTGCGTGGGCTTGTACTTCCAGTACCCCCACAACACCCAGCTGGAGGAGGAGACGGCAAGCAACAAGACCTTCCCTGCCGTCACGCTCTGCAACCTCAACCCTGCCCGCTTCTCGTGGCTCTCCGGCCACGACCTGTACTGGGCTGGGGAGATGCTGGGTCTCCTGGATGGGGCTGGCCAGCCCCTGGCACCCGAGAGCATGGAGGCAAGCAGGCTGAAGGCTCTGCTGGGGACACTGGCCACGAGTGAGGAGGAGAAGAGCCGCCCCTTTGACCTGGAGGAGTTTTATGGGCGCGTGGGCCACCAGCTGGACCTGGGCGAGATGCTTGTCCACTGCATGTTCGGTGATGAGGAGTGCAACAGCAGTGACTTCCAGACGGTGAGTGCCCAGTGGCAGGACATCCCAGGGGGCCGGGAGGGCTGGGCACGGCCCCTGTGCCAACACCTGCAGCCCAGGGCACTGCTGGGATGCTGACAAGGGGATCCTAGCCCCCCGGTGGCCGGGGATCAGGGAAGGGGAAAGCTGCCAGGGGCCAGTTTTTGCAGGCTGTAAGGGTGCCTGGTTTGACGTGGGGTTTGTCAGGGCTGGGGCAGAGCCCTGTGCAGCGCAGGGGTGAACTGGGCTGGGCTGGCGATGCTATGGCAGGGCTTGTGCTGTGAAGCTGGACTGAGAGGCGCAGGGAGAGGATGGGTTGGGGAGCCCAGCCCTGGGACTCACCCAGGCTGGCTCAGCCCCAGCAGAGGCATGCTGTGACCCGCAGCCTTGCTCCAGCCCAGCTGGGAAGCCTGGCTCCTTACCCCTCCTGCAGGCTCTGGGGGAGAGCCAGGCTCCCAAGGGCTTGTGGAGGGACGAAAGGCAAATCCCTGCCTGGAAGGCTTTGGAAGGGCACATCCCGTCCTAGCAGAGCAGGGGCCAGGGGATGGGCTGCATGCAAGCAGTAGTATATGTGAGCAGAGGGAGGTACAATCCTGACCTCCCAGCCAGCATGGGGAGATGCCTGTGAGCACCAGCACAGGGGGGTGGCTGAGCTCTCTAGCGTTATAGGAGCTGGAAGAATTACAAAAGATCCCAGCTCAGCCAAGGGTGAGGGAGAGTTGTGTGGGGCTCGCAGGGAGCTGCGGCCCTGGTGTAGGAGTCCAGGGAGCCACCCATGCGCCGCTGGGCTGGGGAGAGCCAAGGCACAGGGGCAGGGGCGGGCAGGGCTGTGCAAGGCCAGCACCCCACGCCGGGAGCCAGCACCCCAGCCCTGCCGTGCCGCTGGCTGGCAGGCAGCCTGAAGGGCTGCCTATCCCTGCCTGCAGCCTCCCTGGGGCACCAAGTGGGTGCCCACCGCCACCATGCAGGGCTCTCCTGCCTGGCAGCCGCTGCCAGCTTGGCAGATGCAGAGCTGTGAGCCGGGAGGGTCCCTAATTTAGCGTGACAGCTCTGCGCATTGCACTGATGAGAACAAAGCGGGGCTGTCGCACGGGGCCCTGCGACCAGGTGTTAGGCAGCTGGTGGGAGGCACAGCCGTGTGCTGGGAAGGCGCCACCAGCAAGGGGGGACCCGCAGCCGCTTGTGCGGGCCAGCTCATGCAGGTCCGTTGCCACTGCCACAGCCGGGCTCCTGCCACTGTGCCACCCTCCATTGTCTCCCCAGGGGCCCCATCATCTCCCCACTGTCTGTAGAGACCCTGGGGCCCAGCCAGGCACTGCAGGGCTTGGGTGCATGTCACCCTGGTGCGCCGGAGCCAGGCGGGCATTGCGCAGAGATGCAGCCAGGGCAGAGGCGATGCCTGGGGTTGCAGGCAGGGCAGAGGCAAAGACCAAGAGGGAGCCACCTTCTCCCTCCTCTCCTCTTTGCTCCTGAGTCAACAGCTGAGGATTACAGGGCTGTAAACAAGGGGATCAATGGTGCTGATGGGAACATTTCCTGGTAATAGCTCCAGCCTGTAAAACACAGAGCAGGGGGAGGAAGGGGAGGCTCTGCTCTCACAGCTGTTAACCCTTCCCACCCGCATCCATGCGCTGGCTTCTTGGTGGTGAGGGCTTGGGGTCTGGCTTGCTGGGGCTGGGCTGGCTGCCCCAGGCCAGGCGAGGGCTGGGTGCTGCTGTGCCCCAGGGTCAGGTGTGCCAGTGGCTTGCAGGGCTATTGCAGCCCTTGGGACCTGGGTGACCGGCTGTGGGCCAGACTGCTGTGCCTCAGCTTGGGCAGGCACCCTGAGCTGCTGGGCATGTAGCAAGGTGCATGGCACTGAGCAAGGTCTGCTCAGTGGTGCCACACCAAGCCAGCGATGCTGGAGGAGGTGTCTTGACCTCTGTGGCTGTGGGGCAGCTGGCCTGTCCTGCTCAAACATGGCTGTGAAGAGGCAAGTGTCATCCTAGGGAGGAGCTGCCAGCACTGATGGGAAACATTAATGCCATTGTAGAAGGATGCTCAGCCCTGGTCTGTGGTGCGTGGGAAGACGGGCTGCTGCGGGCTGATGGAGAGGTGGGATCAGCCTCTGCAGCATCCCCTGGCTCCTGAGCAGGGCAGAGCATGCCGCCAGCCCTTCCTGGCATCATGGGCTGCAGGGCTTCGGGCAGGTGAAGATGCTTCTTTCTGCTGGCGGGCAGAGACGGGTTTCCTTTACCTTTCTCGCACACCTCCCAGGGCACCTCTACCAGGGATCCTAGCCCTGCCTGTTCTTTTCACTACTATCCCCCTGGGAGGAATGAGTCTCTGAGCAGGCTCCATTGGGCACTAGCCCTGCCCCAAGCTCACCCCCCCTGCACATGCCACAGCTGCCCACCTCGCTGCCAGTCACCTTGCCGCTCACCCCCATGTAGAAGCAGCCCTGAGCATGCCACAGCCCCGGCACACATGGCTGGCTGTCCCGTTGCCCTGGCATCAATGCCTGCGTGTGCCCTACATGCACCCCGGCCTCGGCGGGACTCCCCATCACCGGTGCCACCCCAGGGCACTTCCCTGCACGCACACAGCCACACTGCCACATGCTGTCCCTACAGCCTGAGCAGGACAGCGGGTGGTGAGTGCCTGGCACTCGAGCAGATGCCTGCATCCCTCAGTGGGCATGGCCTGGCCACTGTGCCCTTCACCCACCCTCCTCGGGGCTGGCAGGTAAATGTCAGCCTATTTTTATCTACTCCTCCACAGGGCGGCTGTTCCTTCCATTCAGATGAGCAGATGTACCTCTATTTCCCATCCTGCTGGGGAGCAGCATTAAGCTCCCTGAAACTCACCTTCCCCTCTTCCCAGAGCCTCCCTCCCTGGGGCTGGGCAGCAGCAGATCATGGATTAATCCTCCCAAAATGAGCCAGGCTGTGACAGGCTCTCAGCATCACAGCTCCGTGGCTCCTGAGAGCATCACCTGCGGGTGGAGAAGGCCAGTTTCCCCGTCCAGGCTGGCAGGGGCTGCCTCCTGCCCAAGGCTCAGCCAGGCTGCATGGGGCTGGGATGGCTGAGGAGGATGGGGAAGGCACTGGGGTGAAGCAGAGATGTGCCATGGGGTTTGTTCGGTGCTGGCTCGCTGTGGGGCTGGGGACACGGGGCTCAGAGGATGACCCACGCAGCATTGAACAGCATCAGTGGCAATGTGTACAGCAGAGGTAATGGGGCTGCAGTTGAAACACCCCAGTGGGCCCCGACTTGTGTAATTATACCTGTTTCCAGTGGTTTTCCTGGCCAGCGCAGTGCACGGCACCCCTGAGGGGCTGGTGTGGTGGCCACGGCCACGCACTGAGTGATGATGTGTGTAATAGCAGGGCTGGCGGGTAATAGCAACCTTGGAGTCCCGCTCCCTGATGGATGCCACCCTCCCCTCTCCTGGCACAGCCTGTGATTAGTTACAGCAACGCCTGCCACTCTCCCCACCGCGCTGGCACTGGTAGAATTGGGACTTTTGGCAGGAGCGGGGTTGCTGTGCAGGTCATCCAGGCACCCTCACCTTCACTGTCACCTTTGTGCATCAGACGGGAGCAGATATTTTAATGTTCTATTAATAGTTTTACCCCCTTAAATTATTGATCTGAATTTACAGCCAGAGCTGCCAGCTTAACAATAGGCTTTCTCAGGAATCAGTCTGGGATCCTGCAAAGGAGACTGGGGGCAAAGGGAAGGGTGGGAGCAAGAGACAGCCAGGATGGGGGCACAGTGCAGGGCTGGGCATGGGAGGCAGCATCGTGTGGGGCTCCCTGGGCACCCCGCTCACCTCCCGCCTCCACTGAGCTGTCTCAGGATGATGCTCTCGCTGCTTTTGCTCTGTGAATGCCAAGCCCAGGCCCTTCCTTCCTGGCTGGCAGGTGCCAGCAGGCCCTGGACAGCCGGCGGGGATGGCACTGCTATCTCTGCCGCCCAGCCGCTGCCTGGCTGCTCGCACCCAGCTGCCTGCGGGAGCATCTGTGCTCAAGCTCACCCCATGAATTATTTAAAGCTTCCCCAGGTGCCATGGGAAGATGATAATGTCGGAACTGGGGACGGATGGGGAGCTGGATGCAGGACGACGGGTGGGGAGCTGCCTCTGCCCACACTCAGGGTCTGTCCCAACCCCCAGATGGGTCCCTCTGCAGCCGGGCTGGCTTTGGGGACAGGGCTGACCCCTCCAGAGGAGCTGGTATGGGGCTGCGACCCTGGAGCTGGTGGGGGAGATGTGCCTGATACAGGAGTGTGTTGCTTGTCCTGTGAGCACCCAGGATTGTCCCCAAGGGTGCAGGCAGGCAGGTTGTGCTGGCAGGCAGGGAGCCGAGGCAGGCAGAGGCAGCGGGGCCAGGCAAGGTGCCCTGGCGTGGGGGTGGCACGGCGGTGGGGAGGGCAGGAGGGGCACGCAGGTGGGGGAGCCCTGGGCCCTCTCAATGCTGATTGCGGATCTGCCTGGCAGGGGATGCGGAACCTGCCGAAATAGCGGATTTAATTATCTCCGCGGAGCAGCGGGAAACCAGCAAGCAGGGAGGGGGTGCGGGTACACGGGGCTGGGGCATCTTGGGGCGGGGAGGGGGCAGCATGGGCTTGATCTAGCAGGGCTGTGCCCCCCACAGTCTCCAGCCCCACGGCAGCCACCCGCCGCTCCCATGCCAAGAGCCCCCCTCCTGCCTCCCCTCCAGGAGAGGTACAGCCCCAGGCTGCAGAGCAGCCCCCCCTGTCAGGGTCCCTGTGCACTGCTGGGGACCCCCTCGGCCTTGCACCCCTCTGCAGCCCCCTCCCCAGCCCCTGCTCAGTATGCTGCACGCTCCCTCTGGGCACTGGGCAGGAACTCTTCATTTCACACATCGTTTCCTGCTGCTGCTGCTGCAGAGCCACCCGCAGTCCCATCCCTGTCCCCCCCCCCCGGCTGCCCCCTATCCCAATCCCCTTGACATCAGCCCCTCGGCTGGCCCCGGGACTGCTCAGTGCACACTGCCGTCTATGTGCCCTTGGCACTGCCTGTGGCCATCACACCCCATCCCCTGGGCACCATCCCTTTGTCACCACCTGCCATTCCCGTACACTCAGCACTAATCCCTAGCACCATGCCCCATCCCCTCTGCGCTGTCACCTTATCACTGCTTGCCACCCCTGTCCCCTTGGCCACACCAGCCACCCCCCTGCCCACAGCTCTGCTACTCCTGCCTCCCCCTGCCCACCCCTCTCATTGCCAAGGGGCGCTCCCCACTGCCAACCCAGCCGAACTGCTCCTGCTCGCTCTGCTCTGAGCCCCGGCTGGGAAAAACGCTGCTCTTCTGAGAGACAGGCCCTAGCATCCTCTTTCCTCTGGCCTCCACCCATTCCTCATCAGAGGGGTTTCTGGCATCCCATGTCCCACCTGCCAGGTCCCATCCTTGGTGTTTTATGGCACCCACCAACACTGGCACTGGTCTGGCCAGCTCTGGTGCCCCTGGCACAGCCCTAGCTGCCAGCCTGCACTGCCCCTGCTCTGCCACCAGCCTTGCCCTGGTGCCCAGGTCCTTCCAGCAGAGCCTCTTCCCAAAACCCCAGGGCTCCAGCTCCCTTGCACACACACTGGGACCAACTGGGACTCCCGCTAGACCAAAGCCTGCTGCTGGGCTTTCTCAGTGCTGGCTGCAGGGAGCCCTGCCAGGTGTAGCCGCTGGGACCCCCAGGCAGGGGCAGGGTGGGCAGGCAGCGACACGGGGATTCTGCAGGCAGCATCCAATAGGAGATGTGGGGCAAAGATGTGGCTCGAGGAAGCCTGGGGAGAGGCGTCCCCACCAGCCAGCCTGGACCTGGGGTGCTCCTTATTGCCCCAGCTGCTGTAGCACAGAGGGGTGCTCAGCCCCGGGGGTCCCCAGGTCTGGAAGAGTTAACAGACAGGGCTGGCTTGCCTGCCTCACCAGGCAGGAGGGGCTGGGAGGTGAGGGAGCAGCGGGAGCAACCAGGAGTGATCAATACTGTGTGCTGGAGCCGCGCACAAATCGCAGCTCGGAGCCATAAATCTCCCTCCCGTCACACGCGATGAGGATGAGAGGGGAGCTTATCTCCTGGCTGCGGCGCTGCCAGCCGCTCCTCCTACACACGCCTGGCCGCGCACCACCGTGGGACCGTGCCAAGGTGGCCGGGAGCTGCAGCCTCTCTGCCGGGCACCCCACGGCCTCTGCAGGGCGAGTGCTGGGTCAGCGGTGGGGACGCTGGTGGCTCCCAGGCATGGGTATAGCCAGGCTGCGTCCGTGGGGAGTGCTTTCGTGGGAGCAGATGCATGGGTTCAGCCAAGGGCTGGAGGCCAGGGTGATGGGCTGGCTCTGGGCGAGACATCTGGGCTCAGCTGAAGCCGCCCTGGCTCTCCGGCTGCTCCTGCCAGCCGGCTGGGATGAATCACGTAGGGCGAGTGAGTCACCTGCTGGCCCCCACCCCGGCCCCAGCCACCTTGGCGGCAGGGCTTGGCAGCAGCATCCACCGCTCTTCCTCACCCACTCCTCGGCACAGCAGTGGGGCTGTCGCTGCTCAGCTTTCTGCAAGGGAAGAAGGGGACATCCAAGGGCTTGGAGAGGGACGGGCAGCACCAGGGACTCGGCAGAGTCTTGAAGACTGACTCCAGTGCTCTGCGTGTCCCTTCCCAAGCCAGATGCCAACTGACCCCCATGCGAGCACCAAACGCTCCAGGCAGGCTCAGACCACGGGCACATGGCAAGCAGCCTGCTGCTGGTGTCTGGCCAGGATCAATTTAATCCATCCAACCCGAGGAAATCCAGCCCAGCCAGTTCTGGACAGCACCAGCACCTGGAGCAACAGGCAGGCAGGCAGGCTATGCTCGCGACCCCATCCTGCAGCCCTGGCCAGCCTCCAGCTGCCCTGGTACGGCATGGCTGGTCACTTGCTGGAGTTGAGGTGAGGCCAGGGCTGCTCTGGCAGCATCCAGCTCACCACCGGCTCTGTGCCGGCAGGCTGCTGCCCAGAGCATCCCCTGGCTGAGCCAACCAACGTCCCTGTGCCCAGAGGAGGGCACACACGCTGCTGCTTGCACTGCTGCATGCAAGCCCAGGGACTTCTGCCAGACAAAGCCCAGCCCTGTGCAGGCAGTGCTGGACAGTGGTGCCCTGGCCAGGGGAGGAGCAGGACCCATCACTGGGCACTGCCCAGACCCAAGCAAGAGGCAGTCCTGGCTGCCAAGGGCTGGCAGCTGCCACCATCGTGCCAGAGAGCCCGGGCTGGCGTGGGTGATGTGTCGCTAGCCCAGTGTGGCATCAGCCATGAGCTGAGACCCTGAAGCAGGCAGAGGTGGATGCTGGGACCCTGTGCCTCCCTGGGATCTCCCAACCAAGCCCACTTGGGAGCAAAGGGCTATGTAGTCAGCAGCTGAGCTGGGATTGATTTATTGATCTGGCATCCATAGGGGTGGGAGCTGGGAGGGGCCTGGGCTTTGATCAGACTCCCGCAGATGAGGCAGACATCAAAGGCTGGTGCATGGGCACTGGTGGCCTCCGCTGGGACAGCAGGGAAGTCTGGCTGCTGTCCTGCTGGGCTTGGCCTGGGCTGGGGCCCTGCCTGCCCACGGGGATCTGGGTCTAGGCTTGGGCAGCCAGAACTGGCACCCCCACCCTTTCTGCTGGTGTTGGGGAGGGGAAAGGGCTGGCAGGGGCCAGGGCATCCCAGGGACGCGGGGGGTGCCAGGAGGATGGGCAGCCAGGCTCCCTCTCTGTGCTGCTGTCACTGGGGCATTCGCTGTCCCGGGAGAAGAAGCAGACTGGGCTGCAGCCACATCCCAGGGGATGATGGGCAGTGGCATGGGGCAGTGTGGGCCCCACGGCTGTGCGCAGCTCTGCCCCAAAGGTGGAGGAGCAGGAGAGGTGAAGGGAGCAGGGCAGATGTTAGTGCAGCTGCTAAGCAGGGGTGACAGGTGGGATAAACGAGCCTGGGCTCTCCAGGGGCCAGTAAATTAGAATCAATAGGAAGCAGGAATAATTTATTTGTTTGATATCACCTGTTAATTAACTGGGCTGATGTGTGTGATGGGGAGCGGCAGGAACCCCTCCATCTCCTCACCTGGTGCCTTCCCGTTGGGGCTGGGAATGGCGTGGGGGAGTCCCATCCCCATCAATGCAGCATCCGTCCCTGCTCTCAGCAGTGAGGCAGGACCGGGACAGGAGGGGACAGCGTGCGAGAGCTCCCTGAAACGGCCTGACTGTCCACAGCAGGGCACGAGGCGAGGAAGGGGTGTGCATGGGGATGCTGCATGGTCGGGGGGCCAGCAGTGTGCACGGTCCCCTGGCTCAGCATGTCCTCCCTGCCCTGGGAGGCTGTGGGGAGCAGGGGCTTGGGGCTGCGAGCACTGCCAGACCTCGGCTCCTGCACCTCCCTGGCTGCTGCGGCACCGGTGCAGGCTACGCATGCGCTCCGCCAGCTGAGTGTGCCTCTGACCAGGGCCACCTCTGCGGGCTGCCTCCACCTTCTCCCACATCTGCTGTCCCCAGAGCAGCCGGTGGCTGCTCCGGCAGGGTGACTGGCTGGGCGCTCGCGCACGTGTCACCTGCGCTCCCGGCACATGTCCTTGGCTCTGCCTCGCCCGTGTCGTGCTGGGCTTGCACACGTTCCTGGCAGCTCCGGCAGGAACGGCTGTGGGCGCAGCTGGCTGGAGATGCATCCCGAGGCAGTGGCACCCTCACCGGGCGTGGGCACAGAGCCGTACCCCGGCCCCTGACAGCGGGGTGCTGTGCTCCCCCTGCTCCACAGCCCTGCCTCGGCCCCCCGGCCCCAGGCAGCACCATCACTTCCCTCTGTTTTTTTTTAAAGAATAACATTTCTGCTAAATACTTTAATCAGATTAGTAGCAGTGTGTCTGCAGTGCTGTTAAATCAATGCTACCCAACACATCTCGGCGGCTAGAAATCAATTACTGTTTAAGCTGTGCCTTGGTCCCTGGCCTGCGATCAATATGGGAGATGTATTACTCTCCCGGAGTCTTTCCCACTAAAAACCTTTCATTTGTATAACAGGAGCTCAGGCAAAGTGCTGGTGCCCTCCCCTCCCGTCTGCTCCCCGGGGACCAGGCAGCCCCATCTCAGCACCGTGCTGGGCAGCTGCTGGGGATTAGCTGGCTCGGGGACTGAATGCCACCGGGTTAGGACAGTCCCTGCTCCATGGGGAGATGTGTAAGACTGGGCCAGGATGAAGGGGTCCCACACACACTGGGGTGGCAGGTTAGAGACCCACAGGCAGGGGTGCCCGGAGTCCCCAGGGCTGCCCAGCTCCTGCTCCAGCATGGCTGGATCCCCTGCCTGCCCCAATGCCTGCTGCCCCAGCTTCTGCCCATCACTGCATCCCCAACCAGGGCACTGCCAGACCCAGGCACCCCACAAGGAAGGTACCATCACTCCCCCTTTTGCCTCTGTCCCAGAACTTTACCCCTCTGCAGCCCCCTCTCCCCACAGGGCTTTTTTCCTCCCTCCTCCATCCTTGTCCCATAATTTGGAGAGTGAGCACCATTATTCATGATAAGGATCTTTAATTAGCTGTGAATATTAATGACTTACTCTGTAATTAATCATGCTTTGCATGCTGGGGAGGGGGTAGCTCCCACCACCACCATGGCTAAATATGGGTGGAGAGACCCACTCCAGTGGTGGGGGCAGCCCCGGGGTCTCACCCCATCCCAGGTGAGATGTGGGGTAGGGGGAGGTTGCATGGGGTGCTGATCTGAGACCTTGCATATGGGGCAGGTGCCACCAGCCTGTCCTACTGCTTTGGGGTCAGCACCCCCATCCATCCCCTGTGACGATGGGGAGAAACTGGCCCTCCATAAACACGCTGGCAGCTGGGGGTCCAGCCTCCCACACCCCGGCCGGGGCTGAGGGGTGCTGTGAGGCACAGAGAGGTGCTGCTCTCACCCTGCTCCCTGTCCTGGTCCTTCTTCCAGAGCTGGGAGCAACCTGGGCTATGCTGGGATCATATCCCCCTGCCCAGCTCCTGGGGGTGCTTGGTGAGGGATGAAAAGTGGCTTTCAAGGCATCACGTCCTCTTCTGTCCCATGCAGTGGGCTCTGGCAGGCTCCAGGCTGGGTCCTGCCCAGGGGCTGCTGGGCCAAAGCACCTGCCTGTGCAGGGCAGGTCTGCATTTGCTGAATCCCAGTCTCACCTCTACGCAGCTGTGGGTGCCCTGCCTGAAGCATGCAGGCATCATTTGCCCACAGCTCCCTGCACTCTTTGCCCGCCTGCCCGCACATCGCCTCTCAGCTCCTGCTGGCAGGGAATTTGCATAGTCCCAAATCCTGGTCACCCCAAATGTGGCTCTTACCTTTCCTGCACCAAGGGAGACTAAGGCACCGGGGCTGGCAGTGCAGGGAGAGCCCCCACGCTGGTGTTACATGCCTGTCCCCATCCTGGCATGACAGGGACATCCCAGGTGCCAGCTGGGAGCGCCAGGGCTGGGTGCCCCGGCTGCCCTGGCGGCGGGTGGCGAGCGGAGTCTCCCGCCTGCCCGCGCCAAGCACTCCCACGAGGGCAGAGTTTGCTTAAACAGAGACAGATTTAACTATTTCCATTACAGCTAAATGATGAGGCCCATAAACTTTATGGCTTCGTGCGCGTGAGAGCGGCTCTAATGGCCTTCGCCATCTGGAGGAGACGGCTCCATGGGGGACCCGCCGCCCGCCTGCCCGCCCGCCGCCAGGACTTGTGCACCAAGCCAGCACCTTCCCGGCACCAGCACCAGCGTGGGGCTGCTAGCACCTGCGGGTGGCATGATGCTGCCAGCTCTCCGTGCAGGGCTGTCTTTGATTGACCCTGATGTGATCCTGCCGTGGAGCAGATGAGCTGGACGTGGAGGTGGCTCGGCTAACACTAGTGCTTGTGGGGTTCTGCAGCCATGCCTGCACCCACACTGCAGCGGGGTGATGGGAGGGCACCCCTGGGTGTCTCTTCCTCCCATCCTCTGCTCCACTGCTCTGCAGGGGTGGGCTGGAGACAGGTACTCGCTTTGGTCCTGCCTGCGCCTCCAAATGCTGTGGCCTCCAGCATGCTCCCCGCCACTTCTCCGCTGGTGCTATGCTGCAGGATCCATCCATGATGGGAGCAGGCAGGCTGCCCAGCAAGGCCATGCTCTGCACGCCCGACCGCCCCTGAATAGCCCCTGCTTGCTGCCTGCTGCCTGCTGATTGTGGTGGGGACACGGGGGGGCCGTGGGGCCGTGGGCACCAACTCGCCCCTACAAAGGGCTGTTGGCGGTATTGCTGCGATCCACGCAGGAATGCTGCTGGGTTGGCAGTCCAGGCAGGGTGCTGCAGGCACAGCCCTCTCCTCTGGAGGGGTGGAGGGACGGACATGTGCAAGTGAGGACACACAAACCATCAACTCCGCGCTGCTAACCCCTGATTTTTGTGGCTCCCATGGCAGCACCCCCATGGCACAGAGCACCCCCCACGATCATGGGCCAGGCTTGCCATGGGGGAGCAGGAGCAATAGGTATGTGGTTGCATGGCCACCACTGGCCAGGGCAGGAGGACTCTGGGGCTGCCCCGTGCTGCGAGTGAGGGCTGCTGGCATGGTGCTGCAGCAGAGGATTAGGTTTGGTGCAGGGGAGCTAGGCAAGATTCTTTGAAGTCTCATGAATATGAATCAGTGGCTTGGGGCGGGAGCTGAGGGTCTACTGCTAATCTCTCCCTTGCCATGGTGACAGGTGTGACAAACAGCTCGGGGGACGGGAAGCGAGGGCAGGGAGCAGGCAGGGGACAAGGGATGGGGCTGCCCTGCTGACACGAAGGGCAGCCCTGGTGAAGTGGGGCGGGTGGCTGGGGCGTGCTGGGGTGCTGCACCCGGGGCTCTGCAATGCACCCCAGGAACCTCCCCCATCCTTGTGCCCACCCCAGCTCCCTATCCCCTCACCTCAGCATGGTGCTGTCCCCATGGACGCTGGCATCCCTCCAGGCTGTGGGCCCCAGGACATAGGCGGCATCACGGCTGCTGGCAGTGCCCGGCTGGCACGGTACTGAGGGTGCCCAAGCTTGCCACCAGCGGCCAGGCAGGGAGTGCAGCACAGGCAGGATGCAGCCCCTCAGTGCCAGCCATGTGGGTGAGCCTTGGCTCAGCCCTGCTGGGTGCTTGGGCAGGGGTGCAGGCACAGCCGGGGCTGGGGGAACCACAGCTGGGGAAGGGACCCACCCCTGTCCCCAGTTCATCCCACAACCAGCCCAGCCCCTGTATGAGCTGTTAGAGCCCCTGCAGGGCCCAGCCAGCTCCCATCGATCTAGGCCCCGGTGCCATCTGCTCGGTGGCACTGTGGCCCTGCCTGCTGTACCCTGAGCTCCATGGAGATGTCATGTTTGGGTGTGCTCCTCCTGTGACAGCCTGAAGCCCTTGGTGCTCTCCTAGGAGACAGTAACTAGAGCGGATGCTTGCTCCTAGCAGGACGTGACTGGGGCTTGCAGAAGAATCTCAGAGATCAATTTGGAGCTTGTTTTGATGCTCTCCTGGTTGCAGGATGGCGGTGGCAGCTGCTTGCTCAGCCCAGGGGACCATGCATGGACAAGCACTGGCTGGCGATGCACGGTGGGGCTCAGCAAAACTCATGTGAGCCACAGGGCAGGCTGTCAGCTTCACAGCCTCATGAAGGCTGCAGGTGCTGGCAGTGAAGCTGTTGTTTGCTCCGAGGGGTGCCCAGAGCTGCCCTCTCTCTCCCAGCACCATGGCCCAGGATGCTGTGCCTCCGGGCTGGGGCAGAGCGGTGAGCAGGGGATGCCGTCCTGGTCCCGAGCGCTTCCTGGAGGACACAGAGGGGAGAGCGAGGGCTGGAGCCACGTCGCGGCAGGAAGACAGACAAATGCAGAGCAGATGTTTAATTATCAGCACAGTGTTCTTGGATCCCTGGAAATCTCTGCATCCAAATGTAGATATTTTACGAGAGCATACACTTCTGCTGCGAGCTGGAGCCATAACAGAGTGCCCACAAGCCAGCCGCCCCACCTTGGACCGTGTATCGCCGGGGCTGGTGCAGTTTGACTCTGCTAGGAATGGGGCACCTGTTGGGCTGGAGCTGGGCTGGAGACAGCCACCAGGAACCACGTACAGCTCTCAGGGACAAAGCTCTGCCACAGGCTCACAGCCCCAGAGGCACAGCCCTCTCTCCATCCCACCACATCCCACTCTGCAAGGACTTGCTGGGATGCAACAGCTGGCCCCAGCACCCAGCCGGGATCCTGGCCAGGCACAGGGGCAGGCAGGGGCTGGAAACTGCCACCGCCTTATGTCCATCACCTGTCACAGCCAGTCCCTACAGACCCAGGCAACTTGTAGACATTTAAAGTCCTTTGAGACCTTTGAGGTCTCTGTTTTTACTGTAAGAATTCCTGGGTGTAGGTGTGCGTGTTACCCCTGCGGACAGGCTGTCTGTCCCGTATCTCACATCCCTCCCGTGGTCCTTGGCTGTTCTCCGGCACACCTGGGGCAGGTGGGGGGCTCTGCCATGGGCAGAGCAGGAGTTGGGGGAGGCACAGGCAGGGCAGGCAGTGGAGCCACCCAGGGCTCTGAGCTGGTGTGAGCTTTGTGCACCGCTTGCCTCTTGGCTGCTGGAGGAGTTGGAAAGCCTGCCTGCCCTGCCATGGGCCATGCGCCGCTGTAGGTCCCTCAAGACAGGGATGTGCTGTAGGCTCCTTGAGACACCCCAGCTTGAGGCTGCAGCCAGAAGTGGGGCTTGTCTCCAGCACAGAGCCTAGTGCCGTGTCTCTGTAGTAGCATCATCCAGGCAAGGGCTGGCTGAGGGCCTCCCCAGTCTCCATGCCTGGGCACACGGGCACGGTGAACTCGGCTGTGCCAAATAAAGGAGTCAGCAAGAAGAAACAAGTACAGGCCAGTCCTCACCCACGGGCAGGAGTGAGGGGCAATGAGGCAGAAAGCATTGAAGACCCCTCTCCGGCATCACCGTGAGAGACTCCTGCAGCCCAGGGGACCCCGCCATGCCAGGGCTTTGCCTCAGAAGAGTGTTCAGCACAGGGGCACTAGGCTTCCCTGAGTGTCCCCTGCCAGTCCCGCGGAGCTGCTGGGGAGATGCCCGCACCAAGGGAGGGATTTCCCACTGCACATCAGGGATGCCGGCGGTCTCTCCCCAGCTTGGCGGGCTGGTCCCTGACAGCCCAGCCTGCCTTCCCTGCTCCGCAGTCTCCGCATCCCCTGAGGCTGTAAGCATTTTGGATTCCCTTCCACGCCTGCTCAGGCACCTTGCAGATTCAGGGCATGTTGCTGTCTTAAAACCTATCAGGTTTCCTGTCACCTCCTGGGGCCCATGAATCTGCGGGCTGGTGGTGGAGCTGGGACTGAAATGACCCTGCGGGAGAACGGCTCTACGCATCCTTCGCACCACCTCCAGCTCCCAGTGCGGCTCCTCAGCCCGCAGGTTTATAACTGCCCCCACCCCACAGGAAACTGCTCCAGCCCTGCAGAGAGGAGAGCAGTCCCCAGCGTGCTGGAACTGGCTGCTCTTCCCTGGCTCAGCCAGAGCTCCCAGGGACGTCCTGGGCATTGGGTACCACCTCCAGCCATGGCTAGTGCCATGCCCTCGCTGCCAGCTCTGCCGACAGGCTCAGAGCTGGGGCAGGCAGAGGGCCTGTCACTCCTGCCAGCCTAATAAGCCAGGACTTAGAGGCTGGGACATTTTTCTTGCCGCTGTCACACCAGTTGGACATTCTTGCTGTATCCCAGCCCCTGGGGAGGGGGGAATTAGTGATGCCGTGAGTGTCGGAGCCCCACCGGGTGGTGGCAAACATGGGCTACAAGTGCAGCCGACAGCCCCAAACCCTCATAAATCTCCCTCACATGGCCCATGGCTCACCTAAGTAGATTTGATTTGTCAAATATTAAAATTAATTTAGAATTGAGTGGTGGCCTGTGTGTGCGCCCTGCTCTCCTGCCTTCCCCCCACCGCCACCTCTGCTCCTGCCCAATGCATCATCCCCAGCCCCATGCTCTCACCCCAGCGGGGTGCCGGGAGCCGGGATAAATCATCCTGCCGCTGCGCTCAAAGACGAGCCAATTGCTTGCTTGGCGGCAGGGGATCACAAGGGAAATCACACCGCGTGCCGCCCGCTCCGTGCTGGGGGCGGGGGAGACGCCACGCTTAGGCAGAGATTTATTTATTTGATTTTACTGGGCTGGGATTCTTTTTTTTTTTTTTCATCTCTCAAACGCCCGCCAGGGAATTGCAGCCCCTGGAATATTAATGTCATGCTGGACGCCAGCTCGTTAAAATGTCACCTGGCTGTAATTTCTCCTGCGCTTATTATTCCCCAGGGAGCACGAGCTCCCATCCCTCCCTGCCCGCGGCGGTCCCGGCATGCGGGGCAGCCCTGCCTGTCCCCTTTGCCGCAGCACAAGCACTGCTCAATCACATCGCCCGAAATGTTCCTGGCCCTCTTCCACCACCGCAGCGGTGGGCTGCACTGCCTCCGGCATCTCCTGCTGAGCTGAAACCCAGGGACCGATGCTGGGAGAGCCCCGTGCCACTGGCCAGCACCAGCGTAGTGCAAACCCAGCCTGGCTGGCACGAGGGATGAGGGATGCCGGCATGGGCAGGGGGTCTGGCAGTGGGCAGTGCCGGTGCGAGCTGGGGGCAGGGTGGCAGAGGGAACAGCTGCCTTAAGGAAACTTTGGCTCAGTTCCTGCAAATTAATGTTTTTTTCCCAAACAGTTTCCCGGCGCTAAGCGCGACGCGGGGAGCAATTATCTTTAGTGTCGATGTTATTACCATAAAAATTGCATTGAGGACTTTTCTCCTCCGATTAGAAAGTTAACGATCATCACTGCCTTCATTGTTCCCCGCACCGTGCTTGCTCTAATAAAGAGTCTGTGCACTTTACTTTTCACTTAGCATGAAAATTACCCAGCTGCTGCTGTGCATGGCTGTGCAGCCCCCACGCTCGCCTGCCGGTGACGGGCCCCTGGCAGGTACTGGTGGGGAGCAGCTGGCGGCACGCTGGGGATGGACTGGCCAACCTTCGGGCTTCCCCGCACGGGCGGGTGCTGGGGTCAGCTTGGGGCAGGGGATGCCGGCATCGGGGATGCCTGCCCCACATGTGCGCCATGGGAGCACCTGAGGGATGCTTTTCAATGCGCTTTCCTCTGGGGATGTGCCATCAGCAGTCCCTGCCCATGCCAATCTGCTGGGCATCCTCAGCTCCCCAAAACCCAAATCTGTTGGGGATCACCCCTGCTCCCCTTGCCGAGGGCTTGGAGTGCCTGGGATGGCTCCAGCCTCACCGCGGCGGCTGCATGCTCTATCCAGTACGAGCCTCTGTTTCAGCTCTCCATCCACAGCCAAGCTGGGGGGTCCATCCTGGCCACGATCCTGTTACCTCTCATGGGCAGGGGGTGAGGGGTGAGCCCTGCCACTGCCAGCTGTTTGCCTGCCCTGGTGTGCAGGCAGCACAGCATTGCTGCTCACAGTGAGCCGGCACTCTGCCCGCCTGTGGACATCCAGGCGCCGGCACTCGCCGTCGGTCCCACCGCCTGTGATTTTCGCAGGCAACGTTTGTATCATTTTGCCTGATACTGGCATAGCTCTTTAAATTCTCCAAGTGCTGTAAAAATCTTAGCTAATCTTCAGAGAGCTTTTTTTTTTTTTTTTCCGAAGCTCTTCATTACTCCCTAATTGTTCAAACTTCTCTTCTTTTCCTTCTGATTAAAAGCAGATTTTAAAAGTGCAGTTCAGTTTCTCAGCTATTTTCAAGTCAAATGGATTCCATCCCCCTCTCCATGTATTAATAACCTGTTCTCGTGCATCCCCCAGTGAGGCAGTAAAAGCCCTTCTGAGCAGAGACAAGGTGACAGCAGTGCTCCGGAGGGAGCGATTGGAAGGGGGTTACAGCTTGGAGGGAGAGAGATCCATCCATCCAGCTATCTATCATCCACCCCGCTATCATCTATCTACCAGAGAAATAACATTTGCAATTCCGCTTTAGCTCTTGCTAATAATCATTAATTTTTTTTTTGTACGTTCCCAACCAGTAGCAGGGGGAGACGCAGGGTTTTGGGGCAGCACCGGGGGGCTTGGGGGGGGTGTGGGAGTGGAGGGGGTACAGTGGGGTAGTGGGATGGGGTGCGGAGGCTGGTGTGTCTGTGTGCTGGTGTGCGGGATGGCTGCGCTGCCGGCGAGCTGGATGAGGGGAAAGTAAGAGAACCCAGCGCTGGTCCCCCGCACATCCCACAGCAGGAGGGAGTGTGCGCCAGGCTGGAGAAGCATCTTTCCAAGGAGATTGCAGGATGTGGGTACTCTGTGGGGGAAGAGCAGGCGCAGTGCTGCCCCAGGCTCTGCCCCTGCCTCACAGGGTGAGCCTGGTGCTGGTCCTGGGTGCAAATGGTGCAGCACAGTCACAGACAGCACCCAAGGGTGCAGCGTGCATCATCCTCTCACCGTCCCCTGGGACCAACCCCAAGGAGCCCCGGCTCCCTCCGGCTGCTAACGCCAGACCCCCCTGCAGAGTCCCAGCCCCCAGCTCGACTGGCCTGCCGCGGGAGACAGGACAGTGATAGATTGCAGCACTTACACATCTTCCCAGGGATGAAATGCCAGGTCCTGCAGGGCTCTGTCAGCTGTCGGCAGTAGGCAGGGCAGGACCACGGCCCTGCCAGGGAGTGGGTGCCGATTTCCGATGAGTGATGCAGCGGGTGGAAGAGGGAATCCCGGGTGCCACCGCCCAGCCTGAGCGCTTTTTCCCTCTCTTGGGCACCTTCACTCATTTTAGTTACCACTACACAACCCGCCTCAGGCAGGGGCAATGGCCCCGTAAAGCTCTCCTGCTTGTCTGGAGGTGCCTGGAGGAGACTCCAGGACAGCCCAGGGGATGAGCCGCTGCAGTTAATGGTCCTGCTCTCCAGCGGGCTTCAGACCTGCCCCCAGGTTGGTTTGCACCATCTTCGAGCCACCTGCTGCTTTTAGATCATCACCCCCCAGTGCCAGTGGTGATAAACCTTTTAGAGTTTGTGAGCTATTTCTTTGGTCACCAGGGTCCCTCAGACCCAGGGTAAGACAGACACTCCTCTGCAGTTCTGAGCTTTGGTGTCCTCCTGGATGGGCATGCAGCAGCCCTGGACCCCCCACCACATCCATGGCAAGTCCAAGATGTCCACTGTGCCCCACTGGAGAGGTCTCCTCTTCAAAGGTCTCCTCATCCTTCTGGATGGCTCAGGCCACCCCTCATGCTTCCCATGGAGCAGTGCGGGGCAACCACAGGGAGCCGATGGGGCTGGGAGGTGGGAGAGCCAGGGGAGGTACCAGGGGCTGGCTCTGGCACCTGGGAGAGGCTGCAGGCAGGATCCCCCGTGCCAGGCTCAAGCCTTCAGGAGATGCCAGCAGGCTTGTGGCTGTGGCCATGGCATGGGTGGAGGGATGCTGGTGGCCCAGGCAGAGCCGCTGTGCGCCGCGGTGCCGGCATCCCCTCAGCTGGCCTGTCCCGGCAGATGGCAGCAGGGACGCGTCGCAGCCTGGCAGCGCGTGGGGACCTGCCTCGCGCCCCGACCTTGGAATAATCTTCAGTAGGATTAAGAGCTTAAACGTATCTGTGTAATTGCCAGGCCCCTGCTGAGCTGGAGAGAGTGTGAGTGCCAGCACGGGGAGGCAGTGCCCAGGCGTGCCTAGCTCCCTCCTGCTGCCTGCCGCTGCCTGCTGCTGCTGCCACCACCGTGGGCACCGCTGGGAGCCACCACCCTGAGCGTGATGGATGGCTGGGTGCAGGCAGGCAGCTGAAGAGGAGAGGGTCTTTGGTGTGGAAATGACTGGTGCCCAGGCACCGCCAGGGAATGGGCCCATGGTGTGCTCCAAAGGAGGATGGCAAGTGTGCAGAGCCCTGGGTGTGCTGCCCACACCTCCCCAGCACAGCCTCGGTCCTGCAACACTGTGCAGGGTGCTCCTGCACACCTCTCCAGGCACCCCTCTGGGCACTCCTCTGGCACCCACCAGCCTTGTGCCCAGGGAAGGATGCAGGGCCGCTCCTGTACATGCCTTGAGGAATAATGAGGGCTCAGCCAGGATGCTGCGGGCCAGGGCAGCGTGTGTGTCCTGCCAGGCTGAGCCTGCCTAGGTGGATGATCCAGAAGGATTTGTTCCTCTGCCTGGGAGGAAGTAGGGCGCATGGCTGGCAGTGTCTGGACCTGTAGAGTGCTCGGTGTGGGTTTTCAGCACCCATCAGTAATCAGATGTTCGGGCTTGGCAGAGGTGCCAGGGTGTTTCAGACACCCCCAAGAAGCACTCAGGCACTGGGCTAGGGGCACCCAGAGTACCCACAGGGCCCCTGCCCAGCCGTGCCGGAGGGTACCAACACCCTGGTCGCGGCCCGTCCGGCTGGCATGGGGCTTGGCACGGAGTGGGGAGCTGCCATCCCAGCCCCCTCCCTGTCTGCCTAATGGTCCCTGACATTTAAATGAGATTTAGTGCTCAGCCCGATGCTGAATATTCATGAGCCCATGCGGCCCTGACAGCCTGGCTGGGGCTGCTCTCATGATTAATAATTTGTTTTTCCCTTTACTGTAAACCTCACCTGCACTCGCTGCTTGCTCTGGCACTGCCAGCCCCGTCGGTGGTGGGGAGCACCCATGTCCTCGCCCAGCGGGTCCTTCAACTCCCTGCCTGCTGTGGGGCACCCACCGTGGGGCCCGGCAGCCCCCCAGAGACCCAGCCCGGTGGGGAGCAGCATCTGCCAAGCTCCAGGAAACATATTCATGGCCCTGAGCAGGCCAAGCCCTGGGCAAGGGGAGCAAGCATCCTGCCTGCTCTTGCCTGCAGAGGCAGCCCCAGATACCCGGCCTCTGCAAAGGAGCCCTGGAGATCCTGTGTGGGCCAGCCCAGGGAGGGGTCTGCAGCCCACAGCAGTGCTGTCCCTTGCCCCCTCCCTGTGCCCTGGGCTGGGTGCAGGCACCAGCCCGTGGCAGCGGGTCCTGGGGTAATTCCAGTTGCCCCCAAATACAGACACCCTGGAGAGATGCAACCAAGTCCTCCTGCTGCTTGCATGCTGGGCTCCATCTCTGTTGGCACCAGCCCAGGTGGTGCCGAGGCTGCTGGCCTCTCCCATGTGACCCGCAGCAGGCAGGCAGTCTCCAGGTGCAGCACAGCCAACAGCCCACGAGCCCAGCATCCAGGACCTGCTTTTGGTGCTGTCTGTGTGGTTTGTGGCCAGTGCAGATGTTCCCACTGCAAAGCCAGCATAGCAGAGCCCAGCCCTGCCTCGGACACCCTTCCCTCCCTTGCATCCCTCCCCAAGGTCGCTGCTCCCAGGACACCTTGCTTCCCATCTCGCTGCCTGCTGGCTGTGGTGTAGAGGTGTGTGCCATGATGGCACAGCCGAGCGGGACCAGCCCCAGGGACATCCCACGGGACCTGGGAGGAGCCGGAGGGCCAGGCTGCCATCTCCCCTCTGGCTCAGCAGCTCGGATCCAGCAGCTCTGCGCAAATTGCATAAATATTCATGGCGAACTGAAGGAAATGTGACTGTCCCGGCTGATTACACGCGCCTGTCCTGAAGGCTGTGGCTGCTCCCCAGGTACTGCTGGCCGAGTGCCCGCTGCATGGCGAGAGGCAGCGAGGACACCCTGTGCTGCCCACCTGCAGCATAGCACTGGGCACAAAGCTGCTGGGACTGTGCACAGGGCTGGAACTAGGGCTGCGGGCTGGGGACATGCTCATCCTCAGCCCTTCCACAACCTCAAGCCAAGGATGAAGCTTTTCCAGAGAAGTTCCTGAGATACCCAGGGCTTTCCTGGGATGCCCCACCAGCCTCAGCCCTCACTCAGGGACTGTCCTGAGAGCTGTACGGGGATGCCTTCTCCCTGGTGGCATGTCACACCCACTTTGGTGACCCTGGCAAGTTCAGCGCTGCCTTCGCTCCCTGGTGCTTTGGGCAGATGTGGGCAGGGAGTGGGACAGAGCTGCTGGGAGGAGCCCAGGGAGGCAGACCAGCTGGGATCCCTGCACGCTGCAGAGATTAATCCCCTGCAGACCTGAGCAAGGTGCTGGGCTAATAGCCTGATTTATTCCTTCCCGTCTTTCCAGAGCACGCGAGGTTCCCCACTGTGTCCTGAACGACCTCATGCATAATACCATGCACAATCCTATTAACGCTGCCCTGCCACGCGCTCCCTGCTTAGCGCCGCCACTCGCCAATGCAATTTCCCCATGATATATGGGAAAAATAATTGAACTATATTTGAAAATATATTGAGAATTACAGCTCGCACCCGGCGGGATTTATAGGGACCATATTTCACAAAACCACAGCCCCGCAAACCAAGGCACCTGATGCTCCCGGGGAACCGGAGGAGACCTAGGTGAGACCTGTGTTCATGGCGGGTGCGTGCCCAGGGCCAGGCAGTGGGGAATCAGGTCCCACCACCCTCGTGGGGCTCAGTGCATGCCCATGGGAGTCGGTGCAGGGCACAAGGGGTTCTGGCACAGCCTTGTACCCTGGGAGCAGGGTGGGGGTGCCACGGGAGCGGGTGTTGGGTGCAGCAGGCATGGAGCACCCAGCTGTGCTGGGAGCTGAGGCAGCAGCTGCAGCCGCGGATGCAGCCGTGTGGGCATGGCCGCTGCCAGCCAGAGCCGGGCTGAGCTTAATCCCCTCCTGGAGGGAGGGAGGAAACACTCCTGGCATCACACTGCCTGCTCAGCTGCACGGCTCTGCTCGCCGTGCCAGGAGGCCAGTTAGCCGGGCGTTGGCATCCCCTGGCCTGCCACGGGCTGACCCCTCAAGGGGCTGGTGGCTCCCCAGCCAGGCCAGCCCCTGTGCTGAAGGAGGCAGAGAAGGGGCTGAGGGCTCTGCGAAGAGATCTGAGACCTGCGACCCTCCACAGCCACCTCTATAGATCCTTCAGCCCTGGCGCTGCCCTGCCTGCGGAGTGGCATTTCCCTGCCTGGCTCTGGATGCCTGGTGCAGTGATGGTAGCTCGGTGCCAGGGGACATGTCCCTTGTCTCCTCATCCCCACACCTGCCTCCCACACAGCCCGCCTGCTCCCTGCCCACATGCCCTGGGCACCCCTGCCCCAGCCCTGCCGGCCCGGGTTGCCATGCCAGGCATGCCCTTGGCACTGTGGGTGCCACCAGCACAGGTACCGCGGGGAACATTAATTTTTAATTTCTGTCAAAGCCTCTCACCAGAGAGAGCAGCACCTGGCACGGGGGCTCAGCAGATGCCCGCTGCAATCAGAGGGCCAGCAGGCAGGCTGCTCCGGGGTGCGGGGGGCTCGGCTGGGGCACCCAGCCCTCCGCCACATCCTGCAGCTGCATAGCCCCGTGCCCGAGGCGAGCAGGGGAGAGGTGGTGGCAGATGTGCGCCCGCCTGCGGGGAGGAAGAGGAGAGAGGCAGCGATGCTACCCAGATGAAGAAGCTCCCGCAGGGCCGCCAGCTGCCCGGGCTGAGCAGGGAGCTGACCCTGGCAGGGAGCCCACCCTCTCCCTGGCCCTGGCTGACCCGGCTGCCCTCATAGCTGCCCCTGCAAGGGGAGCAGGCAGCGATGGGGTGTCTTTGCGAGCAGCTCCGTGGGCCGTGGGGCCGGAGAGCCTTCATCCCTGCGGCCCATTAAAGGGATCCCAGGGCATTGCTGTCTGGAGGAAACTCCCGGCGTGCCCCGGGGAAGGGGAGCTATAAATAGCTGCCCAGTGCAGGGCGGAGGGGGACTGTTTGGGAAGCCGCTTTGTGATCAGTACAAAGAAGAGGCGTCTTTACACTTGCTCTTCATTAGCTGCCTTCCTCTGGCTGGCCGGGCCAGGATGCGCTTGCATCGAACGACAGCAGGATGTAGCTGCCGGTGTCAAGGACGCGAACAATAAGGGCTTTAAATAGCAGCGCTGCCTTTGAAACCCGCTCGCCCGCGCCGCAGACAGAAAACTGTGCGGCGCGAGAAGCCAGGGGGATGCGGGAGCTGGGGTGCCCTCTCCCCCGGGAAGGGCCTCCCAGTACCACGGCTGCTGCCCGTGGGCAGGCGGTGCTGTGGCCAGGACACACGACCCCTGCCCGGGAGCGGTCTGGGATGCCCAGGCAGATCAATTCCAGCCCCTCCGGCAGCTCCTGGAGTGACAGAGTTCAAAGCTTCCCCTGCACAGTCCCCTGCAGCCCTGGGCGTGCGATTAATTAGCAGCACCTCCCCACTCAGCCAGAAAGGTGCCCCTTGGTTTCTGTCTACTTTCCTCTCCCTCTGGCTCCAGGGCTCTGATATCCTCCCACCTTCCTCCAGGACATGAAAGAGTCCCGTGGGGGCTGCCAGCAGTGCCCCCCCATGCCGGGCACAGCGGCATCTCTTCACTTCTGCCAGAATGAGCCAAACAGCCGAGTGGAGTCTGGTGGTGCCGACAGGGATTTGGTGGCACGTGAGACGGAGAAAGAAGGTGCTCCGCTGTCTCGTGGAGTGCAGCTCCATGCTGTGCCGGTGCAGGACGGCCCTGGCCCTGGGTGGGACGTGGGGTTGGGCACCCAGGAGCTGCACATCAGGCTGATGGAGAGAGATCGGAGCCAGCAAGCCATGTGCGGGCACGTGCATGTGCACGGGGGGGGGGCCGGCTGCGCGTATTAGCAGGCCCTTAAATCAACACAGCACTTCAGACAGGAAGGAAATAGGCTTTGCCGACGGCAGGAGAGGCACTTGCTTTGTGCACATTACAGAACATCAGGAAAATGTCAAATTTACATAAAAATGATACAAACTCATTGGAAGAAACATGCATCCAATTATCGGCCCCAGTGCTGGCACAACTCCGCAACCAGAGGCTGGCCAGCCGGCTGGCTGCAAGGGACCCAGCCCCAGGGCACACATTTCATCTCTGGGTGCTTAACATCAAAGCAACAAACAGCCTCTGCTCTGCTGGCTGCCCTGCTCACCCGCTCCCTCCCGCCAGCTGCCCGCCGCACCGCTGCTGCACAGCCCGGGCACGCTGGGCGCAGGGTTGGGGGTGGCAGTGCCCGACTGCGGCTGGGTGGGGGCTTGGTCCTGCTCCTCCCAGGGCATGGTGGGGAAGGGGTCGTGCGGCTGCAGCAACCCCATGTGGCAGGGGCATTGTGGGAAGGTGGGGGCAACGCTGACCAGGCTGGACTAACAGGGATGGAGAGCTTGCTCTTGCAAAACCCCTCAGAGATTTTGCCGGCGCCTGGTTGGGACCCCGTTCCTGGCTCTGTGCCATCCTGTCCTGGTGGCTCTTTCCCTCCTTCCTGCTCCTGCCTTTCCCAGAGAATGGCCACCAGCATCCCCCGGGCTGGGAGAAGCCACATCTGACATGTCCCTCCTGTTGTGGCCGCACAGCCAGGCAGCGTGAGCTGGCACAACAGCCTGCATTCGCCCTAGGGTTGATGGGCACCCAGGGGGACAGGGGCTGGACACGGGGACACGGCCAGGGGTGTCCCCAGTAGATGCCCTCCAGCCATGCCTGCTCCCTGCCTGTGCTGGCATCCCACCCCACTGCCCAGGATTGATGGCCCGTCCTGCAGCCCCTTCCCAGCACGCTGAATGCTACGTTTCTATCCCTGCCGCCTGCCGGGATTGATGTCTCACTGAGAGCAGGCAGCGGCCATAACTCATGCCCAGGAGCCGGGCTCCTGGCTCGTTACTCACTGGGCACCATCACTCTGTGAGTTACGGCTCTGCCTCGTGCCGGGACACCTCAGCAGCGAGGGATGAGGGCAGGGGAGGACACGACTGATGCGGGGCTGGTACAGGGGACAGACCTCTCTCTCCAAGCATCCCATGGGCTGGCAACCCTGGCACACCCACATATGGCCCGCCAGCTGCCTCCATCCACGGCACACATGGCCCCTGAGGAAGGATGCTGGTGTCCCGGCCGGGGGTGGAGGGTGGCACAGCAGCTGGGATTCCCTGCGCCGTACCCACCGGCTGGTGCCCAGGCTGCAGCGCGCCGGGGAGGCTGACGAGCTGTTAATTACAGGTGCTGCTTGGCTGGTGCAGCGCGCCTCTGCTGCTCGGCTGGCAGAGCTGTGCGGCGGGTGACACACTCCATGATAAATTGATATCCCGTTTAGCATCAATTTTCCCTTCTCTGGTGGCAGACAGCTGTGCTAATGGGATGGGACAAGTGAAAATGAAATAACAGGCCCTGAGCACACCGGCACGCGCTGCACCACCGGCCGTGCCGCACGGCTGTCGCTCCCGAGAGACAGGCAGGACCCCACACACCCTGGGATGGGGGAGTTGTGGGGCCTGCAGCCTGCGGGCAGGGCTGCCTTCATCCCCCTGGCAGCAGGCTCAGCGCTGGCTGCAAGCGGCTTGCCGGGTTGCTGTTGCACACCTGGGGCAGGTTTGTGACACGTGGTGGGCCAATGCTTGGTGCTATCGCCAAGCCTGGTGTTGGAAGAGCACACGGTACCTGGCGGGAGCTGCTCTTTGCAGCGGGCTTTGAGGTGGGCGTTGGAAGAGGGCTGGTTGCAGCGTGCCCAGCTCCCGGTGGTGCCGGGTGTCTGTGTCCATTTGGTGTTTGCAAGGCATTTAGAGGGTGGTGCCTTGGCACGTTTCCTATTTATAGCGCAGCGCATAACAAGGAGCCAGAGAAGTGTTTGGTTGGCATTCAGTGCCCATGCTATGTTGGGTATTTGCAACGCACACAATGCCCAAGCTGAATTATGCAGCATTCCCAGTGCCCGCGTCAGGTTTGGTGTATGCAATAGCCCGTGGCACTCTGTACCCACACTCACAAGGCTCTTTTCAGCGCACTCAGCACCGGCCACATGCTTGTTATCAGGAGTGTATTTGTCAAATTGGTGCCTGCAGTGTGTTTGCAGTCATGGTGTGTGCAGCGTTTGATGCCCACAGTTTGCTTGATAATTGCAGAGTGCTCAGCACTTAATACCTGTGGCATCGTTGTTATTTGCACAGTGCTTGCACTCAGTATCAGCAGCGCTCAGCATACACAGTGTGCTCAGGGTGTGGGACCCGCCACCGCTGATGTTTGCAGCGCCTTCAGCATTTGGTGTCAGCTGTGGTTTCATGTTTGCCAAGCGCTCAGCAAACTCCACAGGCAGTGTTTCATATTCAAGGTGTGCCCGATGCCTGTTAGATTTGGCATTTGCAGCGTAGTGAGTGCTTGCACCAGCCTGCTCTCTGAGGTGTGCTCAGTGTTTTGGTCCCCATGGTGTGATCAGCGTTCACAGCAGACTTCTGGCCCTGTGGCTGGTGCTCAGTGCCAGTGCCGCGTGCAGTGCTTGCAGCGGGCTCAGCCTGCAGTGCCCGCAGAGTGCTCCCGCTGCCCGTGCGCTCCCCGCTCGCTCCCACAGCGGTGCGTGCTCGCTGCTTGCCCTGCATCCAGCCCTCAGTGCCCGATGTGCTGCTCGCTTGCTGCGTGCTTTGCAATCGCAGCCCATGGTGTAGTTGGTACAAGCTTCCTGATGCTTTTTCTATTTACAGAGCTTGCTGCACAGCGTTAGTGGTGTTTCTGCTGTTTAGCCTGTGCTCAGTGCCAGATGCCAGCCCGCTTCGGAGTGGCAGCATGCTCTGTGCACACTGCTAGCACCGGCTTTCACATTAACAGTGCCATCAGCCCATGGTTTCCCTGCTGAGGCTCGCTCTGCAGCGCACTCAGCACTGACATCCTGCCGTGCATCCCATGTTCACAGCGCAGTTTTCAGCAGCCGCGGCACACGTGGCACCATCCGTGCCCTCAGTGCTCAGCATCGGCTGCCTGTTTGCAGGGAGCTGGTGCTTGGTGCCTGAAGGCATCACATTTGCAACAGCCCAGCTCACATTTGGTGTCAGTGCTTCCAGGATGTTTGGCAGTTGGATGTTTTTCCTATTTGCAGCGTGCTCAGGATGAAGCCCAGCGAGGTGTTAGGCATTTGCAGCATGCTCCACACCGGTGTCAGCAGCGTGCCTGGGGTGTGCAGCACAAGGGTTGCTGAGGGCACCCGGCTCCACAGTGCCTGGCACAGCACACGCAGTATGTTTGCTGTTAGCCATGTGCTCTGCAGCAGGTGGTACCCACCGTGCCATCAGCACTCATGGTCCATGCCGGGGCTGATTGATGCAGCGTGCTCGGCAGCCAGCTGTGCGCCGTGTCCACGGTGTGATTGGCCCTGGGGCCTGCCACCGGGCTGGATCCCAGCCCTAGGAGCTAGGCTGTGGAGCTCATCAGGACTTCCCGGCAACCTCCTCCAAATTCACGCTCCCTCCTGCAGACCCGGTCTGGCCACCAGCTCTCTGCCAGCCGCCGAGGGGCAGGGGCAGTCCCGGGCTTGGCTCCCAGCCCCTTCGCCCAGCAGCCTGGGGAGGGCAGGCAGGGTGTCCCCACCACACATGCTGTTGGTGGGGTCGTGGCATTAAGGTTGAGGTTTTAATCACACAGATGTCAGGGAATGGGAAGCGATGGTTCCCATGGTAACACTAACTCTGCCCCTTGCCCGCGGTGCAGTGGCTGTACACGCACCGGGCCCATCATGGGCACCATGCGGCTGAGCTACGGCTGCTCGGGGACCCATAACTTCCAATCTCCTGACTTGGGTGCATTTAAAACCTCAGCCCTATTGCTGTGCTGAGGCAGCTCTGTTGGCAGTTTATGGCTCTGTTGTTTTTAGGAAAGGCAAGCGGGAGGCAGGAGCCATCTGGGCGAAGCACTGCGGATGGAGCGGGGGGAGCGGTTCAGGGCCAGGAGGAGCAGGAGGCTGCTGCCCGGGCACTGGGTGCCAGTGGCTGCAGGGAACAGGGCAGAACAGGGCCTGTGGGCACAGACGAGCATGAGGGAGCAGCTGAGCGATGTCTCTCGGAGCATGAAAAGCAGATCCCCACGCTCCGCTGGCTGTGCGTGCTCCCATCCAGCTTCTCGCATCCTTCAGGGCCAGGGCTGAGATGGAGGAGCTGCGGCCAGTGTGTACAAGCCCTGCTGCCCAGTGTGGGTGCTGCTGGGGTGCCAGTGCAAGCATTACCTGTACCCTGCACTGGGCTGCTCGCAGGTTGCGCCTCTCCAGCGGTGCCCAGAGAGCCTGGTGATGGGCTCCCCGCTGCTGCTGTGCTGGGCTCCAGCCCTGGGGCATCCATCACCCTCCTGCTCCTATGCCAGCATAGGACCAACGTGCTCCCTGGTGCACGATCACGGCTTTAGGGGTGGGATGGGGCTCTCATCCTCCCTGTGAACCACAGCAAGGTTGCATCCAGCTGCGCCATATCCCTCTGTCATGGCAAAGCTCTGGGCATGTCCCCTTGACTATGAGATGCCCTCCCAGCTGTGCCAGCTGTGCCCATACAGCTGTGTTCAGCAGCACCCCTACCCATGCACGCAGCTGTCCACACCGGTGTGCCAGCCCTGACAGGTGTGTGCTGGGACTGGCACTGTCAAGGCAGGACAGGGACACCCGTCTGGTGCTCAGGGTTGCATGCAGTGGCTCACCCCAGCAGCGAGCCCAGTGCCGTGGGGGCCTCCTTCCACTGGGAGAGGGGTGATCCTCCAGGCTCAGCCCAGTTCATCCATCTGAGCATCCCCTGCGCAGGAGTCAGAAACTGCCTTTGGCTGCCTTAGGGGCTCATGTCATTCCCCGATTCCTTTTTCCCTGGAGGTCTCCTGGCCTGGCTTATGATCAGGGAAGACTGTGGTCAAGGTGGGCTGCCCACCCTCCACTTACCTTTCCTCAGTTTTCGCTCAAGGGATTGAAGCAGAGGGGGTGCCCTGCTCACAGCAGGGCCAGGAGAGGCTTGGCTGTCTCCTGCAGCACTGGCTGGAGCATCTCCCAGCCCCGATGCTGCCCTCCCTGCCTAACTGCTGCAGCTCCCATAATGTATTCATCCCAGGGTGCCCTGGTGCAGCTGCAATATCATTATTGGAGTTCATTACACCATTAGCTTTAAAGTTTTATAAACCACCAGGCAGGTGACAAGTGGCGGGGGGGGGGGGGGGGCTCATGCTGCAGGCAGAGGGGCTGTGCAGGGATAGTGTTGGGGACCATCCCAGCAGGGTGCTGAGCCCAGTTTCCCCGCCATTGCCAGTGCTTTCACTAGTGGTGCAAACCCAGTAGCACCCGAGGCACGTGCCCTGCCGCTGAGCTGCTCAGCACAGCGCGGCCACGTGCCAGCCTGCCTGGCTGCCCTCCTCAAGATGGCAGAGAGCAGGGAGGATCAACCAGCTGCAGCAGTAAAAGGCTATAAAACCAAACAAGTGTCTCTGCACGCTGCAGCGATGGCTCCCAGGACGCTCTCCCCTTCCTAACAGTGCTGAGGGCAGGAGGGACTGCGCTTACCCCAGCGTCCCATGCTCAGAGCTGGGGCTCCTGCTGCCACTCTCCGGTCACATCTGCGACGGCCTTTCCAGCTATGGGGGATGCTCTGAGAGTGATGAGGCCGTTTCCTCCACTCGTCCCACTCAGGACTGGAGGGCAGAATTAGCCGAGCCTGACCTCCTGCCGGTCACAGGCCAGCGAGCACTGCCGGACCGGAGCCTGGAGATAGGTGCTGGGCTGAGCATCCTCCCGGGGACGCTGAACACCCCCTGTGCTGAAACATGTGCCCATCCTGCTGGGAAGGGGCTCTGCTTTGCAATTCTTCATGTATCTGGGAGGCTTTTAGATGTGTTTTCTCTCAGTGAGGATGTTTGTGCAGTGTGATCAAGTGGCTGGCTCAGTCTGGGGGTGGTTTGTACTGACAGGGTCAGAGCAGAACACGGATAGGGGATGCTGGTCGCTGCTGCTCCTCTTGCTTTCAGCCCGGCAGAGCCGGGGCGGTGCAGGTCCATGGCATGTTGGGTGTCTCAGATGGAGACCAGGAGCGAGGGCTGCTGTGCCTCTCCCAGGCATGGGGCCAGGGGCTGGCTGGGATGGGGGCACGGCTGAGCATCTCTGGGAGGAGGAAATTGGGAGGGCAACCAGCAAAGCCTCAGCTGCTCCCTGGGGTTAAATACCATGGAATCAGCCTGGACCCAGCAGAGACCCTCTTCTCCTATGAACTGGGCTAGGATTTGACCCATTATCCCATTGAGAGTCCATGAAATCTAACCCGGCTCTGATGCGGGCAGGTATTGTCCTCAGCCATGGCAGATGCTCCTACACCCAGATTCTACTGCTGATACACCCAGATCCCACTCCTTAAATTCCTGGAGGCAGGACCCCAAAAGCCGCATAAAAGCAGCATTGCTTTTCTCACAACAGCAGAAGTTGTCCAGGGCACCTTGTGCGAGCTCGTGCACACAGCTTACAAAAGAGACTTTGTAATTGAGGTTTTGCGCTTAATGAAGGAATAAATTGAATGGGAGTGTTGTCCTTAATTGGGGTGTTGCATTAATTAAGGTATTGCACTTAATTGGGGTAAAGCATTTAATAAGGTATTGTGTTTAATGGGGATAGTTTACGTAAATGGGGTCAGTGCGGTAATGGGGTGCTGCATCACCAATGCATCTGCCAGCCCTGGCAGACGTGTCATCTGCCACTGTGGTCTAAACGGGGAAGCAGCTCCCCGCACTGGGGGACCCCAGGCCAGCCCAGCCACCGCCTGCCCAGGGGACCAGGGCCACCAGCACCGTGAGGCTGGTAACAGTGTTTGTAGCGATGGCTCCACTCCCTGCCCTGGTGTGTACGGCTCCTTCCCGCCATTCCCGGCGCCGCTGCTCCCTGAGGGTGCAGGAGGATGGTGTGGAGGTTTCGGTGAGTGGGGTGCAAGCGGCATTAAAGCTCCCATAGCTGCCCTACGGCCGGCTCCACGACAGGCAGTGATACCCAGCCTGCTCATCACACTGTTGCCAGCCCTGCTCTCCTGTAATTGGAGTGGACATCTTGTCATTCCACATCTCCCCACAGCCGAGGTGCTCACCGCCCTCGCCGTGGATTTCGACCTGCTGGGCAGGCGCCAGCAGCATGCTGGGGAGGCCGGGGGAGGAGGCTGTGCTTGTTAAGCCCAACATGTTTGCAAGGGTCTTGGAGGATCCAACCGGCGTGAAGCAGAGACAGCTCTGCGGCCAGCTGGGCTCCGCAGTCACGTTTCCTTCAATTAGATCAAAATTAACGATCGGCCCACATCCACTTCCCTCTGGGTGCGGGGTTGCGGCCAGCGCCAGCTCCGGAGCGTGTGGAGCTGGAGAGGAAGAGGTGGCAGCCGGCTCACGGGCTTGGGCTGGTGGCAGAAGCACCCAGCAAGCAGGATTCAGGTCCCAGCCAGCTCAGACTAGCAGGGCATCAGGTGTGGGCTGCCTGCTGGGGGTTTCCCCTCGGGCAGGTCCCCACTGCCCGCCCGGCGCTGTAACCATCCCACCACCTGTGTCCCCCACCTGCCCAGGCTGCCCCCACCACGGCACCCTTCGGTGCCCGCAGGCTGATCCCCTGTGCCCGTGTTGAGGAGCCGCAGCTCCGCGGGGTGGCCGGGAGGGTGGGCTTACCGCAGCGGCACAGCGCCGGTGCTGGAGCGCAGCGGGAGGTCTAGTGCTGGTACAGCAAATAGTCGATCCATCAGCTCGGTGGCAAGATACGGAAATCTCAACCAAACCCTCACCTGGATCAGCCTGAGAATAGAAGCAGACAGTGTCTGTGTCTCGGGGGATGAATCATCACGAGGCTGCTGGAGGGCACCGCGGCAGGATCAGTCCCACCAAGAATCCCTCCAGGCTGTGGGCCAGCTTCTCCTGTGTGGAGGCTCCACCTAACCTCTGCTGTCTTCTGCGGTGTGTCAGGGCCCTGATGCTCTAGAAAGCCCCCTCCCTCTGCACTCACAGCAGTTATTTTGTCTACGGATGCAGCATGCAGCCTCTTAGCCTCCTCTGCTCTTGCCCAAACCCCCAGTGCCTCCAGCCAGCCTCCAGCACTGCTCTCTGTTATTGCCATCCTCTCTAGTCTTTCCAATTAGTCTGGATTTTTCTTGACATTTGGTCCTGGACCAGGCACAGGACTTCCGCCGAGGCCTCGCCGCCAGCAAGTACTTCAGATGCCTTGCGAATGATGCTCCTTCTCACACAGCCTTGAGCAACGTCCTCCTTTCCAGCGAGCTCAGTGCAGTGGCAGGGCAGCCAGACATCCCATAGTACACTGGCAAATCCCATATCCCAAATGAATTAGGCTTCTCCTGTTTTTCCCTAGCTCCCGGCTGCTTTTCCAAGCAGCTCTCTGGCTGCTGGGCATCTGGAAATGCAGCTTCTGCACGCACAGATAACCACACCTGCACGGTGTGTCCTCACTAGGAGCATCCCTCTGCACGTCTTGTTTATCTGCCTGGGACTGGCCTGGGTGTTGGCATTAAACTTGGACAAGCCAATGCTGCTGACCACTGCCAAGCCGGGGCTCTGCCCTGTCCTCCTGCCTGCTCAGCAGCCCTGCCCTCCGGCCACTCACCCTCTGCTCGCTGGGTAGATTTGCTTCCTGCCCCAGCCCAGCTCTTGGCACTTGTCCTTTTGAATTGTATCTGATTGTTTTCAGGCCATTTCTCCAATTTGTCAACATCATTTCAAATTCCAGTCCTGTCTTCCCTGGCGCTTGCAGCCTACCCCCCATCATCTGAGCATAGCGCGTGGGCCCTGCGCCAAGTCGCCACTGCTCAGCATCCCCCTGGGCTGGGGGGGCGTGGGGGCAAGCAGGGGGACCCCCCTTTCCCAATCTGCTGGCAAGCTCTCGGCTGGCTCTCCCATCCTGTCAGCTTGCTTGCGCAGTGGCTGGTGAAGTTGGCACTCCGGAGCCCTGGGCATTGGGCTTCTCCTGGCTGTTAACATAGAACCCAAGGGTTGGATGTGGGAGCATCAGTGGGCACAGAGGCTCTGCAGCTGCCAGGTGGAGGGCAGACGAGCCCCGCTGCATGCTGCAGTCCTTCCTCGTGGCCTCGTGCCCCCCATGCGCAGGCGTGCCATGCTCAGCCACAGGTGGGAGGCTCCGGTGCAGAACCGTGAGCTGCAGACATGCTGCCAAGTGGCAGCACCGGCCATTCCCAGCTGCTGCTGTGCTCGCTGCCTTGTCTGGTCCCAGGAGAAAACAGTTGCTGAGCCCTGCTACCTCCCCTCCCAGCCGTGCTGCTTCCCCGCTCCCTGCCCCTCCAGCCCAGCATCTCTCCCAGGGTGCCCGCTCCCCAGGTGCTGGTGGCTGCAAAGACACAACCCTCCTCACCCCATGCCTTGCAGGAGGCCTGCAGCTGCAGTTGGGGATGGGGCTTGTGCCTTGGGTGCCACTCACTTGGGCACAGCTTGATCCCAACCCAGCCTGGCTGCACTTCAGCACTGTGCCTTGGGTTGTCCTGCAGGGGGATGAGCCCCCAGCACCCATCTGCCCTTGCTGGGTGGCCAGACAGGACCAGGGCACAGCAGGGGAGGAGAGGCAGGAGAGGAGGGAGGAGAGGACACATCTCTTTGGCTGCAGAGGAGGCGACCATGCTGTGGGGAGGGTGCTGAAGGGTGTCCCCAGCCCAGGTGGCAGCTGCTAATGGAGTAGAAGATGCCCAGAGAGCAGGGGTCTGTGGTCCCTGTGGTGCGGGGGCCAGGGCCGTGCAGGGAGCCAAGAGACGGTCCTGCTCCCATGCCATGACTGTCCAGCACGCAGAGGACAGTGGGCTCCTGCTGGTCTCACACTCACACAGCTCAGTTTGCCCTGTACCTCAGGATCTGTGCTTATGGGGTGGACCTGCCTGGCAGATCCTCCATACCCTTGCGCTCCTCGCCACCACAGCACTGAGAGACGCAGGCAGGGACTCTGCACCAGGCCCTGCAGACCAAAGACCCAATGCCAGCCATTGCCTTGCACTGCAGAACCTCCTTGCCACAGGATCAGGCCCTTGCTGCCCGGAGTCTTTGCAGGGCCAAGCATCCCCTGCAGCACCAAGCAGCCCTGTGGAAACAGCTTGGGACTTGTGGCTGTGTGGCTGGGGCCACCTGTGGTGGTGGCGGCAGCGCTCAGGCCGCCGCTCCCCACCGTGCTGCCCCGAGCTGGGGATGCGGGGCTGGCACGTGCACACCGCATCCCCTGGGCAGAGTGAAGCGGGCGGCTGGGGCTGTGCGTGCTCCCTGCCGGAGGCAGCCTATCATGCTGTATTGACCCGCACAGAGGCAGGAGCATGTGTGCCATGCACAGATCGATGGGAAGATTGAAGATGTGTGTGCGCTTGCCGGACGACGGGGGAAAGCTTTGCTGTTGGCATTGGCAGCACAGTGAAGGTCATGCTGACCCGCGGCGCAGTCCCTGGGGGAGAGGCGAGGCCTCTCGTCGAGCTCATGGGCAGCTGTCTCATCACTTGTCCTCCGGGGACCCTGGCTTCCCGGCCAGGCACGCACCTCCCCAGCAGAGCCATGTCACCTGGGGGGGGTACCCGGTGCTGGGCTTGCTCTGGAGGCAGGGAGCTGGTGCTTCCCCCACCGCTGTGCCACTAGGCAGGGTCACAGAGGGTTGCTTGACTTCTGGGTGAGGGGTCCGGCTCAGCCTTTCTGCCGGAGTTAACCCTCCATCACCAGCTGGGGAAACTGAGGCACGAAGCTGGGAGAGATCATGACTTGCTGGCAGAAGGTGCTGTGGGTGGGGAGCAGCCAGATCCAGGCACCCTGTGGCTCTGTGGTTGGCACCACAGGGTGAACCCATAACCCCGTCGCAGCCCTGACCCTGCTGAGCAATGCAGGCAGAGCCCCACTGCTGTGGGCAGGATGGGGCAGGAGGACACCCCGCTTCCCCCGCTGCGTGTGGGGCAGTGCTGCCACGGGGGCTGGGTCCTGCGTGGGGCTGTGCACAGGGGCGGACATGAGAGTGCTGTGGAGGGAGCAGAGCCAGACCCGAGGAGGGGCAAGGGCTCAGCAGGGCGGGAGAGGGTGAGGGTGGCCCCGGCTCAGCCTTGCTAGCAGAGCCGGTCACTGCCTGCGGTGACCCCCACTTCTTGCACACCGGCTGTGGGGCAACGGGCAGCCCAGCGTGCAGCACAGAGGTGAAGCTGGGGGAGCCCAGCCCGGGCGCACAGCAGGCCCAGCGGGGACGGGGGCGGTGGGCACGGGGGCACCGAGGAGCACCGGGGGATGCGGGGGGGGAGCGCGGAGAGGTGCACCCCCGGGCGCCCCGTCTTCAGCCCCGCTCCGGCGGCGGCTTGCCGGCCGGGGCTCGGCGGGGCCGTGGTCGGGACCGGGACCGCGGGGCTCGGCGCTCGCCGGCTCGGGGCGCGGCGGGCCGTGGCAGGGAGGCGGTTAACGGCCAGGGAGCCGCCGAGGCAGGAGGAGTCCGCAGGCGGGCGAGCAGGAGGGGGCCGCCGGGCGAGCTGCCCGCAGGCTCGCCGCCCCCGCCGAGCCGAGCCGAGCCGAGCCGAGCCGAGCCGAGCCGAGCCGAGCCGAGCCGAGCCGCGCTCTGCCCCGGGGCGCACGGGCCGGCGGGGCACGGCGGGGCGAGGCGGCGAGCGCGGCGGCGGCGGCGGCGGCGGCGGCGGTGGCGGCGGCGGGGGGCAGGCTCCGTGCCCCGCCCGCCTCGGCACGGCACGGCTCGGCACGGCTCGGCTCGGCATCGCACGGCACGGCTCGGCTCGGCATCGCACGGCACGGCGCGGAGCGGCGCGGCTCAGCATCGCACGGCTCGGCACGGCATCGCACGGCTCCGTTCCGCTCGGCTTGGCACGGCACGGCACGGCTCGGCTCGGCACGGCACGGCTCCGGCAGCTCCCGAGCCATTCAAACAAGTGGCTCCGGCAGCACTTCGGAGCCGGGGCTGGGCAGAGGGCACAGCGCGGCTCCCTGCCCCGGAGGCGCCGGGCCCTTCACACTGCCTCTTTTCTCTGGCGCCCGCTCTTTATTTGACGATGAAATAATGTTGACATGTCTTGAATTATTAAGTATTCCCTGGATTTTATTAGCACATGATGCCTAAATGCTGCCTGTATCTGCTGGGGTCTTAACCAGAGAGGAGCGAAGGAGAGAGGCAGAGAGACAGAGCGAGGGAGAGGAGAGAGAGGGGTTTTTGACAGCTGTATTTGTGCTGATAAGCAAAGGCACAAGGAGACGATCGACTAGTGAGACGAGGGGAGCGGCGGCTCGGAGCTGCTGAGAGGGGCTGCGCTTCCCTCCCGAGACGGCTCGGCCCTCCCGGCACCGTGCTGTGGCTTGGGGGGGACCCGAGCCCCCTCCCAGCGCCTGGCCGGGCTCTCGGCCGGTGCCCGTGCCGGGGGGCAGCTCGCTGGCTGGGCACGCCGGCTGCACGGGGCAGATGCCGATTGAGATCGTGTGTAAAATCAAATTTGCCGAGGAGGATGAGAAGCAGAAGGAGAAAGAAGAAGGGGATAAGGAGAGCCTGATCGAGGAGCCTGCCCGGCCCCGCTCCCGGGACCTGGCCGCCTTCGCCAGCGCCAGCACGCTGCACGGCCTGGGACACATCTGCCGGTCGGGGCGGCTGGGCGTGCGCCAGACCCTCTGGGCGTTCGCCTTCCTGGCCTCGCTCGCCTTCTTCCTCTACCAGGCAGCCAAGTCAGCGCTGCTCTACCTGGAGCACCCCCACGTCATGGCCCTGGACGAGGAGGCCATCCGTGAGATGGTTTTCCCCGCCATCACCATCTGCAACATCAACCGCTACCGCCACTCGGCACTCACCGATGCCGACATCTTTCACTTGGCCAACATGACCGGGCTGCCCCCCAAGGACCGGGACGGCCACAAGGCCACGGACCTGCTCTACCCTGACCCCGACATGGCCGACATCGTCAACCGCACCGGCCACCAGCTCGACGACATGCTCAAGAGCTGCAACTTCAGCGGTGAAAACTGCTCCTCCCGTGATTTCACTGTGGTGAGTGCACGCCTGGCTCAGCTTCCCCGGGGGCCCCCGCCGGCGCGGGGGGCACCCACCCTGCCGCACCTCGCCGGAGCAGGGCTCCCTGGCTTGCTCTGGCTGCTGAAGTTTGCGTCTCTCTCTGTTTGAGTTTCCCTCCAATTTTCACAAGGAGAGAGAGAGAGGATCCTCCGTGGGAGCTCTCGGTAGGGCTCTGCGCCGCAGGACCGGGCTGCTGCAGGTCCGTGCCGGAGGGGCTCGCAGGCAGGAGCCGGGGCTGGGGGGGAGCGGGGCTCAGCGGTCCCCAGGGTGGGTGTGCAGCGGATAAGGGGAAAGCTGTGGTGTAGAGCCCCTCTCCAGCCTGCGCTTTCCCCTGGGTTGAAGTGCTCTGTCGCGAGGTGCTTTGCACAGTGAGAGGGGATTGTAGGGAGGGGCTGAGACCCCTTTGCACATAGGGGAGCCCTCCTGCATTTGGGGGGGGGGTTTGGTGCTGGGGTGTTTGTGAATCCCGGAGGCTGCCAGCATTGCACACGCACGTGTGTGCACACACACACGCTGAGCAGCTCCACTCCGGAGGCACGGCTATGGCCGGGTGAGCAGGGGGCTGCCCGCTCACTGCCCAGGGCTTGCTAGCAGGGCCTCCTCCCAGCAGCGCCCTGCCTGCCCAGGCAGCGAGCACCCAGCCGGGTGCCGCCAGTGTGCATCTCTCACTAATATTGAGCCTGGAATCACAAATCCCCACTGTGGTTTGGGAAAATAAATGTGCTGAACGGGCGGAATACCTGATGGGACCCTTTTCAGACCATAATGACTCTGGAAATGAGCCGCCTCTTTCCTACGGCTGCCAGGGGCTACTGCTCTGCTGGCTTGCTGCGCTCCCAAGAGCAGTGCTGCCAGCCGGAGCCCGCTCCGCGCCGGGGAGGGGGATGTGATGCCACAGGCTGTGCAGGATGCTGGAGGGGGAGAGGCAGCTCCATGGGGCTGGAAATGGCTGATGCAGCATGTCCTGTTTCACTTCATGCCCATTGGTACAACGCCTGCTTGCTACGCAGCGTGGTGCTGTCCTCGGGAAAGCACTGTTTCGGGGGGGCTGCCCTGTGTGTGGGGGTGGCATGGGGCACTGCAGTGGAGTGGGAAGGAGCAGGAGGCAGCAGGGTGGCAGCTCCACTCCTCCCGGGGTTTTGCTGGGCTCTGTGCCTGCTCTACGCCACCTGCCTGAGTTTGCTGGGGAGAAGTGTGGTTCAGCGGGGCTGGGAGCAGAGAGCTCCGGTGCTGGACAGTCCTGCACATGGCTCGGCCACACTGGCTCCAGCCCCGGGGTCCTCCTGGGGGATCCTGCACAGCTTTGGCTTGCGGGGGAGGCAGCGAGCCCAGTGCTGCTGGGCAGCATCACAGCACGGCAATGGGATTTGGCATGTACTGAGCCACGTTGTGAGGCTGGCAGGGCAGAGCTCAGGCGGATGGGGCTGAGTACAAGCTTCCCACAGCGTGGACACGGTGTGTGGTGTGTGCCGTGCTGCGTGGCAGTGGAGGGTGACTGCCAGGACAGTCACCGGGACCCAGTTTCTCAGTGGGTGGCTGTACAGGACCAGCTGGCCTGCCTGCCTCAGCTGCTTAAAGGTCTGCCCTGATGCCCGGGCAGCAGGGCTCCGGTGTGCCGGCACTGTGCACCGGCGCAGGCGCAGGCATGAGGATGGTTAGTGCCGGCCGACCTGTGGCCCCCAGCCCAAGGAAGGGGAGCCCAGGGCTCCTGCAGCCTCCACCCTGGCCGCAGCTCAGCCCTCCAGCCTGGCCTTTGAAGCATCAGGGGCTGTCAGCAGAAAGGGGTGTCCCCATCACCTCTCACTTGCCTGGAGCAAAAGGGTGAATGTGGGGCAGCAGAGGCTTCAGGGTACGGGTGTGGGGAGGGATGGGAGAAGATGTGACCTCTCTCTGCTGCATACCATGTCCCAAAGCTTTGCCAGGCAGCAGCGGGACCTGTCGAGGCATCACATCATTTGCAGCTGGAGCCTCCTACTCCCATTCCCTGAGCCGAATCCATCCCTTGTGCCTCCTCCTGGGAACGACTAGAACACAGTGCGAGCTGCTTGGCAAGCAGGGTGAGTCCCAGCTGTGATGTGTGAGCTTGGGTGCTCCTGTGCCTCCCAGCTGTGGCCCTGATGCAGGGTCACCCGGGCTGCCCTGCACCCAGCCGTCACATGGTGGGGAGCTCCAGGCTTCATCCATCCCAGTCCTGGGTCCCCAAGTGTGCCTTTATGTTCAGAAAGCTCTTGTACCCCCGCTGCAGTGGGCGGATATGTGAGTCACAGCATGTCCCGGCAGTGATGGAGGGCTCCCAGACTGCAGCATATCCCAGTGGGGCAAGTGGCCTGGGGTCCCAGGGCACCCGGCCCATGGCAAGCAGCCCCTGTAGCAGAGGTTGTGTCCCCAGGGATGCCAGAGGAGGGAAGGAGCTTTTCCTGCAGCCATGCTTGCAGGAGTGCTGGAGTCCTTCCTTCCCTCTGGGCATGAGGTGGACTCTATCCAGAGGCTGGAAGTTTTGCAGTACGAGGGTGGCCAAGCCATGGGGCTGCTGGCGGCCAGCTGCCTGCTTGGGAGCAGGAGCAGCGCCGAGGCTGGAGCGTGTCCCCTTGTGCTGCTACTTGCAGCCTGTGCTCACACGATAAATAACTCGTGCGGATCCTTTAAGTAAGAGCCGCGAGTGGTAAATGATCTTCCCCTATTTAACGTCACAAATCCACATTCTTTATGGGATAGCAAATTAAGAAACTATGGGGGAAAAAAATCCCCAGCGTAAGCATCTTCCATGTAATAAAGCCCGGCTGGGCTGTAAATCTCCCCACGCGGCAGGGACAGCCCTGAGCTGCAGCAAGGCTCCCCTGCAGCCCTGCTGACAAATGTACCCCCTGCATCGGCTGCTGGAGGGCTGTGCCAGAGCTCAAGGCACAGCCTCTTTCAACCCCCCTGAGCCGTGCTGTGCTCCGCAGCCCCCCAGTTCCCACTCTGCCCAGGAGTGTGGGGCTGGGCTGCCCCTGCCTGCTGCCCAGTGCCCACCAGCACGCTGCCTGGCGCCTTGGGGAGGGCGGTGGGTGCGGAGCCCTGCCGGCTGGGCGAGCGCAGCTGCGGTGCCGAGGGTGCAAAGCATGCAGCGCTGGCGCGGGAAATCAATAGCGCTCTTTACGTGCCATTAAGCCGGAGGTTGGGAAGCATCCCCATGGGGCTGGGGCTCAGTTGCGGCAGGTGGCTCGCGCCCACCCTCGCCCCTGTGCCTCGCACCCTGGTACGGCCACAGCCCAAGGCCAATGCTGGCCACGTTGGGGGCAGGGGCACTGTGGGAAGGGAGAGCCCTCCCAATGGTGCTCTGGGGACATGGGGGACAGGCAGGTGGGGTGGGCAGGGGTCTGGGGGCCACAGGAGGGGGTGCATGGAGGTGGGCCCCTCCACCTGGCAGCAACACCCCGCCTGCTCGCCAGCAGCGGCTGCAGCAGGAGGCTCCGCTCATGGCCGGGCGGGAGCCCGCTGCCTTTCTCAAAACCGCGTCCCCTGTCAAAAGCCTTTTGTTTCTGATCTGTGGCTGCCAAAACCAGTCCTGCCAGGGCTGGAGGTTGGAGGGGAGCGGGGAGGTTGCTGAGAGCTGGCAGCGCCTCTCGGAGCTGGCACCGGCCCTGGCTCTCCAGGCAAGGCCACCCGTCTGCCCAGGACGTGGGGGGGTCTCCCCGGTACGCCAGGCAGACCCCCGGGGGGGAAGCCCCTGTGCCAAGACAAGGGGAGCATCCTCAGCTGCACCCCACGTGCACTCTGAGAGGTCCTGGCTGGAGGGGGGTAGCGGGGGCAGGGGGCAGTAGGCTGTCACCCCTGCCTCCTCCCAGCAAGGCTCTGCCGCCATCCCCCCCCGCAACCCACGCCGCTCCCGACGCAGGGACTCTCTCTGACCTTTCTGCCAGAACTGTACTTAATAAATGTCACATTTTCAGCCTATTTTTACACTGGGTAAAAGAGCTGGGCTCATTGCTCCTCACCTGCCCTGCCCTGCCTGATGCCTGCTCAGTCCCCGGCATTCACGCACCCCATTTTCCCTTTCCCCCTGTGCAGGGCTGAGAGTGCCCCAGGGTGCAGGGGGCTCGCCAGGTACCTCTCAGCTGCTCACTGGGCTCCAGGCACTGCAGGACCTGCCCTGGCTGGGGCACGGAGGGTCCCTGGGGCCAGGCAGTGCCATAAGGGTCCCAACACAGCATCATCCCCACTGGAGGGTGGCATGGTTATAGCTGTGGTGAGTGTCCTGCTGCCCATGGCAGGGGCCAGCTCGGCTGAGGCTGGCAGTGTTGGTGCCCAGGACAGCGCGGAGCATCCCATGCCAATCCCATGCCTGTGAGCTGCTCAGCCGAGCCCAGCCATGCCCATCTGGGTCACCGTGCTCTGCTCACCAGATCCATGTCCTGCAGCCCCAGCCCAGCTCCTGAGACACCTCCCCAGGGACTCGCAGACCGTCCGGAGCCCCTCATCCTCGCATCCCCACCACTGTGCCTATGCGTCCCCGGGTCTGTGTCCCAGGTGGTGCAGACACGCCGCGGGTTGGTTGCACTCCTGTCCGGAGCAGTGGCAGCAGCAGCTCTGGTGCTGTTACACATGAGCTGCCTGGGCACAGCTCGAGGCGCTGCTTGTGCCAGAAAACGGGGGACTTTAATGCAATTCGTTGCCATTTAATTTTACACAATTCCTGCTGCTTAATCCACTGAGAAATGCTAATTTATACAATTCACGTCTAAAAATAAATGTCAGTCCAGCAGCTCCCAGCAGCGGGTAGCTGCTCCCACCAGCCCCTGCCAGAGCCTTGTGTGGGGACCCCAGCCCGGAGCCCACCCCGCTCCCAGCCAGCCGGGCTGTGGCTCCTCGCCCCGTGGTGCCTGTGCTGCGGCAGCATGTGGGTGGATATAGGGGTAATGAGGATTTGGGGTACCGAGGTGGGACAATGAAGGGCTGGCGGAACCTAGGGGTGTCACCGCAAAGCCTCTCAGCACTGTGGGTCTCGGGGTAGCATGGCAAGGGGACACAGGGTGACCTGGCAATCAGGCTGTCTTTCGGATGGCTGGGGAGGTGTGAGGGGCATGGGGTTCCTGAGGTGTCTTTGGGATCCCCACTCCACCGTGGTTTCCCCCAGGAAAGACAGGCTCAGCCCTGCATGCAGCTGTATCCCAGGCTGCGGCTGGAGGTGCATGGGGTGAGCAGGGGGGGCCCTGGTGTGAAGGGCTGGCGTGGAGCCACCTGGGCTGCACGTGAGGGGTCCGGCCATGGGTTGGGGCAGCCTCTGCCTGGCTGGCAGGTATTAATTGGTCTCAAAGCGCCGTTAATGAATGTGGGAGTAGAGGGAAGCATGCACCCTGCCTGCCTGGGGAGCGGGGATGCATCATTAGGTCGCTAAGGAGGCTGCTCTGCAGGGGATGGGGAGGGGGGTCGGATCCTGCAGAGAAGTGGACCCGTGGCTGGGAAGAGTCCGTGCTCAGCTCCCCAGACCCCCTGGCTCTTGCCCCGGAACACCTCCGTACCCTGCTGCCCTCCTCCCCAACCCCAACAGCCCTTACAGCTCGCCCCCCTTGCGTCCCCTCTCCCACCCCTTTGCTGGGCAAACCCCCCATGCCACCCCCATTCAAGTGGGGTGGCACCGGCACCAGCAGTGACACCAGGGATTGGGTGCTGGAGCAGCGGGGCTGGCAGCAAGGGCTGTGGCTGTGGGTGCCGGCTCCCTGCGGGTGGGGGCCGAGGCGGGGAGCAGGGGGTGCGGAGGCGACGCGGCGGGGGAGCGGAGATGCTGGAGGAGCCGGCGGCTTTCCCACCGTCTCCCTGATTGAGATCGGATCACTGTGAGCATAAAAAAGCTCTCTTCATAATTATATTTAATGAATTGACTTTAAAAGCTCTTACACTCTTATCTGGGTAATTTAATATCACACACTTAATAAGCCTGTCTCCGATACAGGGGGGAGCCAGCGGCCAGGACGCCCGCGCCTGGTGTGGCTCCCTGGGGACGTGGGACATGCCACGAGGCTGGTCCCATGTGCCGGGCTAGGAGGATCGGGGGAACTGCCATCCCCCAGGGCCAGGGCACCCATGGCGGTCGGTGGGGCGATGCCCCCCAGCGCTGCTGGCTGCAGAGTGGTGTGGGCATCTCAGGTGGCTGTGGGAGGGATAGGGCCAGGGCACCCATGGGGGCTTGGTCCCAGGAGCAGGTGCTTGCTGGTGCATGGGATTGCAGGGCTGTGGGGCCATGGGACAGTGGGGACACAGGGCTGTGGGGCTGACAGGGTGCAGGGTGACTGGCTGGGGGCCAGAAGGTGTTCGTGGGGTGCAGTGTGGCTGGCTGGGCACGGGGGCTCTAGGCATGGGGCAAGGCTGGCTGAGGTGCAGGTACCCTATGCTGGCGGCATGGTTGGATGCCACATGGCACTGTGGCTGGCAGGGCATTGCTGTGATCCCGTCCTTGGTGCCAGCATCACCCCTGGCAGGGGTCCCACAGCCAGGTGGCACTGGGGGCAGCCATGGGGCAGAGTGCACCACAGGTCCCAGTGCCACGATGCTGTTGGCTCCCTGTGCCCCTCCAGCTCCAGCCACCTGCCCACCTGGGGTAGCCGGCCAGGGTGGCACGGGGGTAAACAAAGGTTTGTCACTACGGTCTCGGCAGCTCTGCCTCCCCAGCTCCTATGCTGCCAGCCAGGGTGCCGGCTGCCTCCCTGCAGGCAGGCATTGCTGCCGCCCCAGCAGGCGTCCCTGGCTCCCTTGCGACCCACTGGTGCGTGCATGTGGGCGCCTGCGGCGAGCCGGAGGGGCAGGCTCTGCCATATGGAGCCGGGGCCTCGGGGGGGGCCGCGGGAGCCTGTGCGTGGGCTAGGGCTGGGACCTGTGCCCCGTGGCCGTGGGGGCAGCCCCCGGCATCCCCTGCACCAGGCGCTTGCTGAGCAGCAGGGTGGAAAGCCACCAGCCCCCAGCTCGTATCCCCTGCATGTCAGAGCTGGAGCTGCTGGGAGCTGGCTGGTCCCCCCAGCCTGGCGCCAGGTCCCCAGTCACCCCGTGCCCTCAGGTCCCTGATTCCCAAGCGATGGAGGATGGAGCAGCACCTCCCAGCATCCCTGGCTGCGCTGCCCCAGGACCCGCGGCAGGGACAGAGAGGGTGACAAGGGCAGGGTGCGTGGCGCTGGCCCACGGCCGGCCAACCCCCGGCACTGGGGTGCCTGGCAGTGCCGGCTGCTGTGCCGGCGCTCGGTGCCAAGGCCAGGCACGCTGGAGGGAGGCACGTGCCAAGGCGGCGGGGCGGGGGGGACGAGGACACAGCTGCCACCTGGCCCTGCGGGGGGGCTGGGGCAGCCCCGGGCAGAGCGGGGACCCCGGGCTCCCCGCCGATGGCGTGGGGCACGGGGCAGCCGTGCCGGGTCTCCCTCCACGGGGGAGCGGCTGGAGCAGGAGGTTTACGGAACTGCACTAAGTGACGCAAATGGTTTGAAGCCCATAAAGAGAGACGGTTTTATGTAAGACGACTATATAAAGCTCTGCTGTTCTGCCATTGATGAGATATAGGCCTTTATTTATAGAAGGCAATGTTTGCGGTGCGAGTGCTGAAAGCCAGCCAGGGACCCGCAGATAGGGCGTCGAGTCATTTCACATGCAGCTGCCGTCGACACTGTTCACACATTAAAGAAAAAAATTAACAAGTTTGCAGCCAGTCAGGTGGAAAAAACAATAATTGTCGAAAACCGTATTTCCCCCTTTTCCAATAACAAATAGCTGGAACGCTGCTGGGGAGGCTTGGGCTTGCTCTAGGAAAGGACGGGCTGAGGCTCCAGCCAGGCAGGGGGATGGAGTGGGTGGGGGGAGGCAGCCAGGGCTGGGAGGAGAGCCCAGGCAGGGGATGCAGGGGCTGCTGCCAGCACCCAGGCTGCTGGCAGGGGGTGGATGCCCCTGCCTGCACATTCATATGTCCAGGATGGGAATAACAGGGCCTGCGGGCAGGGACAATGGCGCTGGCAGAGCAGTGTGGCCATGTGTGTGCTGGCGGCTGGAGATGGGGGACAAACACCAGGAGCACAGGGCTGAAGGTGCTCGCTGCACGGGGGGCTGCTGACCAAGCCCTGCTGGGTTTTCCTGCCTGGCCTGGCGTTGCCTCTCCCCGCCTGTGCGCACAGCGATGCTCTGAGGTTATTTCTTTGCCAGATGTGTCTGGGTTCTTACTGGAGAGCAAGCAGCAAGTCCCTGTGGTCAGAGCGCCCTGCCAAATTTTGTTTCATGCACGAAAGGAGGAAAAACTTCTCATGATTAATTGTGCAATAGGGGAGAACATGCATCTCTCTAACCTGCTCGGTGCCGGTTGCTGGCCTTTTCTCCCATGTGCTGCCCCGACATGCAGCCAGGGAGGAGACAGTGAGCTCATCCACAGGGCATGCTCCCTGCACGGGCTACACAGTAAGGGTGCGAGGGCAGGAGGGTGCCAACACCTCTGCCACAACCTAACTCTGCAAGGGCCGTGAAGGAGAGGAAAGCCAGCCAGGGCTTCACAGCGGGGGAGCAGAGTCAGGCTTGTGCTTGAGTGGCTTCCCTGCAGCTCCCTGCGCGGTTCTGCGGGCGGCTGTCCCCTGCTTACGCTGCAAAACCTTCCCTCTGTGCTCTGAGCCGTGCCCCGGTATGCTGCGCCAGCAGCGGTTACAGGCAGGGCGCTGCTGGCCCTGTCCACCCGCGGCTGCATCGTTGTGCCGGCAGCAAGCGGGATGTGAGGACGGCCCCGCCGCTGAGCCAGGGCACATGGCACCGTGCCGCTGGTCTTGGGCAGGGGGCTGGACCTGCACCCCAATGCACTGGGACTCGGGGCTCCCACATGTGCCTGCCCTGTCCCCAGGAGGCATCGATGCTGGTACGGCTGGTTGTCCCAACCACCCTCGCACAGGTGGGAGGGCCCCTCGGCGGAGGCACCCCCAACTCACTGTGCCCCTCTCCAGGCGTAGATGCAAGTCGGAGCTCGCTTTGCACCTGAACGGCTGTTAAGTGCTGGCTAAGCTTGCTGGGACTCAACAGGTTTTCTTCCAGCAGAACAAAAGGTCCCCTCCTGATTGAGGTGGTAGGAAGGCGAGCACAGGAGGAGGGGGGAGGCAGGAAAGCCAGAGGCTGGGAGGACCTGCGGGTGCTGTGTCCCAGTGGCATGGGGATTGGGGACCCCTCTCTGTGTCGGGGAGCTCAGCGGGGCTGGAGAGCTGGGCTGGCCCCTGCCCATGGCAGCTGGGCAGGCAGGGAGCAGGAGCTGGGGGGACCCGCTGGCTCGCTGCCGGCCGCCAGCCCCTAGGACATGCAGGGCAGGAGGGGAAAGGAGGCACAGGCCTCGTCAGAGCAGAGACCCTGATTAATCACTAACTGCCGGCCCTCCAGCCAGCAGCTCGTTAGCAGTTTAATTCCCGTGCCCGGTGCACTGGAGGGCCGTGTGACTCTGATTGAGCTGGCCATGCTCGTCTGGGCAGCTGCGAACAGGCCACAGCCCCCCCGCCCTGGTCACAGGCACAGTTAGTGGCCATGTCCACCGTGCCCTGGGGTGGGCTGGGCAGTGGGTGCTGCAGGTACTGTGGGAGACGCAAGTGCTGCAGATGCTGCAGGTGCTGTGGGTGCTGCAGTCAGGCACAGGTGAGGCACATTGGTGACAGTGGCTGCAGAGGGCTGGTGGGCAGCCCTGGGGGCAGGAGACGTGCCTGCGTCTCCTCCTGTATCTGGCTGTACCTCGGCTGTGCCTGGAGCGTCACGGTCCCGGCAGTGTCACGGGGCCAGGAGCGGTTGTCAGCAGTGTCAGCGGCCGTGGCAAGGTGCTGCGCTTGGCTGCACAGGGATATTGCACCAGTCTGTCATCCCCGGGGAGCAGTGGTGCCCTGCACATCCCTGTGCTGTCCTGTCCCTCCACCACCTGCACCTGCACCCACAGGGTGGCAAAGCAAGGGCTGTGGGTGGCACCCATGTCCCCGCCTGCACCCTGGTGTCCCTGCCACCGCCCCAGACTTTTTCCTGCCCTGGCTCTTCTTCCTCCTGGGCTGGGGCTCATTCTGGGGGACCCCTCTGGGGGTGGGCTGAGGGTGCTCACCCGGGCCGGGGGAGCAGGGCAGGGGCAGGAGGGAGCTGGGTGCCCCAGGAGAGCAGGCACTGGCTGTGGATGCTGCCCATAGACCTCGTGCCCCATCCTGGGCATGCGGAGATGGGCGCTGTGCCTCCCAGCTGCAGGGGGGTGTTTGCAGCTCGGCCGCCCCCCTCTTTGACCTCCAAACCCTGCTGTGCCCTTCACTTCCGAGCTGCCATCCCCGCAATTTTTCGCAGCCTGAGGAAGGAGGGAGGGACCACGTGGCAGAGGGAAGCATCTCCATCTGTCTTCAATGCTCCAGCGGCTGGAGTGGGGCAGGGCGGGGGCCTGCAGGTGTCCCCGCTGCAGGGGGCAGTGGGATGAGGAGGGATGGGGTGCGTGTGGGGGCAAGCCGGGGGCCACGCCGGGGCTGTGACCCCTGTGGAGGAGGCAGGGCCAGCATGGCATCTGCTGCTGCTGCCCCTTGGAAGGGCAAGGAGCAGCCTGCCTTCTCGGGCAGCGCGGGACCAAGGGTGCTATGCAAATCCAGCCGAGATTGATGCAAGTATTAATTATGTCCCGGCGGCTCAACTGCCGCCTAGCCAGGCAGGGTGCTGTGTGCCACGGCTGCTTGTGCAGGAGAGACGGGTTTGCACTGGCAGTGTGTCCCCTACGCGTGTCCCCTGGGTCCCCAGCCTGCTCCTGCTGCCCTGCTGTGCACCATGCTGTGCTGTGCCAGGCCAGCCCTGCTCTTCCAGCCCTGTGGCACTGCCTGGCGCGGGCTGCGAAGTCGTCACCAAGCGGGGAGGTGAACAGTCTGAGGCAGGAGCAGTGCGAGCGCTGTCATGCAGCCTGGCGTGCCCAGCTCTGAGGTCCTGCTAATCAGAGAGTGTCTGCAATTACATGTGCTAATTACGGGCAGGGGTTCACAGCGATTCCTGCCCTACCAGCATGGTGCTGGTTGCACCAGGGCGCGTTGCTCCTATGCAAGGACAGGAGCAGATGACCAGGGCTGCTCAGCTGGCTCTCCCTGCCCAGGCATGGTGTATCACAGGTGGGCCCCTGACCAGCCCCATCCCATCCCCATCCCATCTCAGTCCCCATCCCCTCCCCGTTGCATCTCAATCTCCATCCCATCCCATCTTGTACTGGACGTGGGTCCAGCATGTGTATGCTGTCTTCAGAGCCCCCGCGCATGTGGCTGTGACAGCTACTCCATTCCTGAGCACCTGGCTGATCACATCTCGGTGGGTTTGCTTTTCAGAGAGAGTTTTTCCAGCTCTGACCCCCCTGCGCTGCTGCTGCTCTGACATCCTGTTTCCTTATCACCTGACATGACCTTAATTAACTCCCTGGGCTGATAACGCTCTGGGCTTCTCCAGAAGCTGTATCTTGGCATGATGTCCTGCCTCACCTGCTCAGAGACCGCTGCAGAGACTGCACAGGCAGCCTGGAGCAAGGGAGAGAGAGGGCTGTGTGGAGCAGGCAGGGCAGGGCAGTGATAGCTGGGGACATGGAGTGACATGGAGGGGATGGGGCAGTGCTGGAGGTGGTGGGTTGGTGCTGCATTGAGGGTTGCGGGGGAGATGCTGACCGGGTGCAGATGGCTGTCCTGGTGCAGAAGTGGGGGTGAGGGCGGCGGGGGGAGCTGTGCTGGTGCCTGGGGCAGGCTGGCACTGGCAGTGGTGCCCATGGCAGGAGCATCTGTCCCAGGCAGGCAGAAGTGCTGCGCAGGCTTGTGGAGGGGCCCTGGCTCCCCACTGTGCTGCTGCAGACAAGGCGCAGGGGCTACTCGGCTGGCCAGGGCCAGGAGCTGGGGCAGGGGGCTCGGAGGGCTGAGCTATCAGGGCCCCGCTGCCTCGGGGGGCTGTCAGCCCGCCCGGCCGCCCCTCTGCTGCCAGCCTGGGCGGATTGAAATGTCGGCACCGATTACTTTTGTAGCCACTTTATCACCCGCACTCGGCAAATATTGGCGGAGGGGAGATGATTCAATAGCAAGGTTTGCAGATGGGAATCTTGGTGTGTGATCACACCGGCCCTGTGCCATGCGGTAGCCAGGCTGCCTCTGCACAGCCACCGCTCGCCAGGGTCGAGCCTGGCACGGGCACACCCGGGGCCCGCGGGGCTGCTCCCAGCACCTTCTCCCCACGGACTGGTTCCCAGCTTGGCACTGGTCTGAGCTTCACTGTGTTGCAGCTCGCATCTCATCCTCCAGCACAGGCAGCTCAGGCCTTGGAGCAGGGTCCCTGCTCGTGGGTCCTGTCACTCAAATGCCACCAGACCTGTAGGCAGCTCTGCCCTGGCAGCATCTGGGGCGATGCTGTGAGCCCTGCAAAAAGCAAAGGGTGCAAAATGCTCTTAGCTCATCTCCTCCCAGCTTGCAGCCACACAACCCTCCTCCCCCCAGCTCCTGGTCCCCAAAACCTTAGTCCTGCCCGTCTCAGGCACTCAGCTCCCATCCCCAGGCCCCCAGCCCACGCAGCAGGTAGAATGGGAGGCCAGTTGTTCCTGGGGCATGCTGCCTGCAGACACAGTGGGAATTGCATTTTCCTGAAGCTGAGCATGCAGTGGATACCACGGGCATTATGGAAAGTATGTACTGATACTGCTGCTCACAGCACATGATGCATGGGCTGCTGCAGGCAGCACACGGTCCTGGGAACACAGCACTGGCTCCAAGTAGCACGAAGGGGAGATGGTCTGAAGGACAGAGGAGATGGGAGCTGCCAGTGGCGCTGCCCAGTGTGTGGGAGGCAAAAGGGGCATGAGGAGGGGGAAGGATTTCCCCAGCTACAGGGGCAGGTTGTCCCATCCCATCCCTGCCAGGACATGTCCCTGCTCCCATAGCAAGCCTTGGGAGCTGGGAGGAGCAGGGGGGGGAGGGGGGCTGGGGTGCTCCTGCAGATGCTGAGGACCAGCACAAGGACAATGTGGCCCAAGCATCCAGGAGGAGCAGACGCCTCAGGAGTCCTGAGCCCCCCCAGCCCATCGCCGCCTGCATGGCAAGCAGAGATGGGGATACAGGGATATGGGGATACAGGGATACGGGCCATGGGGTTGTCCCTTCCTTCTGGTTCCTGCGCCTCCTCCCCTGCCCAGCAGCCCAAAGGAGGGAGCCCCTGCCAGTGCTGGGGCGCAGGGGCTCTGTTGATCAGTCCCTCCACCTGGGACCGTGCGGGCTAGGGAAAGCCAACCCGTATCATGTTTGTTCCATTGATTTAGTGCCGCGGAGAGGGTTTAATCAGCCTTTAGCCTGCACGCTCCAGCATTAAGAACAAATCCATTAGCCACGAGATAACCACAAAGGGTTGCGCGGAGGCTGGATGAGGTCCCAGTGCCTTCAAGATGCAAATTGGCAATCAAAGATCAAAGCCGCGCAGCTCCCTAATCTCTACTAAAAGGGCTCAGCTATTAACGAGCCCTTTCCCGCTGGGCTGTGATCACCCCACTTCACTCGGGCTCCCGATATGCTGGCCGGTTACACCATCACCCCGACTGGCCCCCCAGCACCCACAGCCCCCCTGAGCTGGCCCGGGGGAGGAGGGTGCAGCCAGGGCTCAGGCTGTTTGTTTGCGTGTTTTTCCCTCAGTTCTGATATGCTGGGATCAAATTCGTGTTGTCAGAGAGAGCAGAGCCCCCAGCATCATCAGGGGGCCAGCGGCTGGAGGGGAGGAGAAAGGGAAGAGGCGGGAACCGGGATGGAGCAGGGCGGTGGGGAAGCTGTGCAGGGCTTATGCAGTGACTTTGGGGACAGGGGGGGATGCTGGCAGGTGGCTTCCCCTCCTGCTGCTCAGGGATTTAGCCTGGTTCAGGCCCTGCCTGGTTGCACCAGGTGGCTCAGGACAATCCCTGCCAGCCCCAGGGAAATCAGTGCTGTGGATTGTAGCGCGGGGGGGGGGGGGGGGGAACAGGGCATGGGTGAGGAACCAGGACAGAGCAGGGTGCCCTTGGGCCAAATTCCCCTTTTTGGGGTATTTCTGCCCACGCCTTGTCACCCTGGGACAGGATGTGGCCAAGGCCCCGGCTCCCATAGCCACCCTGCCAGCTCCCGTGCAGCGCTGGGGTCAGGCTGCAGGTTGGGGGGCTTCCCCATGCTCCCTGTCCGGGCCATGCTGCCTGCGGTGGCTCCACACATGGCCGCCTCGGCAGCCCCGCGAGTCCTGTGCCATGCAGAAGAGCCACGAAGCCGCCGAGCTGTGACAGCAGCCACGCTGCCAGCACCGTCAGCAAATCTCTGGCAGCACAGATGTGTGCTCTGCTCAGCCTGGTCCAGCTCAGGGTCCAGCATCCCCCCACATCCCACATCCCCCTGTGATGGTAAGAGGCTGGGTGAGGCACCCTGGGACAGGTGGGCAGAGGATCCATCAGCCCTGGCAGCGGGGAGCAGAGGGACGTGCTTGGCTCTCCTCCCATCCAGGGACCTGCTCTGCCGGCTGCCACTCAGTGAGGTGCCACTCATGGCTCTCACAGCACCCCCAGGCAGGCAGCACAGCCTTGCAATAGGAGCAGGTGGTGAGGCGCTGGCAGCACCTCAGCCAGGGTGACAATAAATCTTATCAGTGTAAACCCATCCGTAGGCAGCAGGAAAGCTCCCGTGACAACCTGGCTAGCATGGGGGCTTCATATGCACCATGTCAGTGCTGTGGATTTATAGATAAATGCCATGGCTGGAGGGACTGTGTCTGTGCCAGCACCTGCCTGCTCCCAGGAGGCGGCCCCGCTCCTGCCCATCCCTGCCCAGTGGCTGTGGGGTTGACCCAGTGACATTGGCCATGGCGTGCCCGGTGGGGCGAGCAGATGGAGCAGAGCTGCTCTGGCACCCAGCAGGGGAGCACCTGGATAGGTGAGGATGGAGGGAGGGGGACATGCAGGGCAAGGTGGCACTGCCCTGCCTGCTGTCCTGGCTCTGCTGTGCCCTACATGCGCCATCCCACAGAACCCTGCATCCTCCATCCACCCGTGGGGGCACAGGCGTTGCACAGGCTGGACCACCAGAGCACATGTGCAGGAGCAAAGACCAGGAAATGTGTGTGTGACGCTGGCAGTGTGTCCCCGAGGCTGTGTGACCGCGCCAGGCGTGAGCAACACCACGTATGAGATCAGCACGCTCCGTGGGTGCAGCCTGTGCACATCCCTCTGTGTGTGTGTGTGTGTGTGTGTGTGTCTCCCTCCATGCAGCCGCCCCGCTCCGGCTGGGGGATGCGTGTGTGCCAGGCGTGGGGTGCCGGCGTGTGCCCGCCAGCGCAGCGGGCCTGGCGGAGGCTGCCGAGCGAGGTGGGCTGGCAGCAGCCGCTGCCCCAGGCCAGCGCTCCCCAGCTCAGCTCTTACATCTCCTGGCGGCGCGGCCCGCGCAGCCGTGGGAGCAGTAATGAGATGGAGCAGCAGAAGGACGGCGAGATAAGGCTGCCTGCGCTGCCCCAGCAGATTAAACGCTGGGATTAAGCAGGCGGTGCCAGTTCTGCTGCCTTTTTATCTCGCTGCTTCTCCCCTCTTATTCTCCCTCAGTCGATACTGAACGGTCTCTGAGCTGTCAGCAAAGGAAATTGCTTGTTAACCCTTTGGGGACGGGCGGTGCAGCACTCCCTGCACGGGTGCTTTCAAAGAGACGTGGTCCCCAGGGACGGCGCTGCCTGGAGACCTCTGCCTGTGCCGGGCAGGAGAGCAGTGGGGACTGCGGTGCTGCGCACTGCCTCCCCGCAGTGCCCCGGCATGCGAAGGGGACCGAGGCAGGGCCGGTGGCACTCAGGATCTGCTGTCGTCTCTCAGCCAAAAGCCACCAGCGAGCATTGTGCAGAGGCACTGATGTACCTGTAGGGCAGGGGACATCCTGTAGTGCTGGGGTCCCTGTGGGGTGACAGCAGCCAGAGAGCAGAGGCTGCTTGAGCTCCACCGAGGAGCCCTGGGGACCCTGCATACCCCACTTTTGGGTATCCTTGATGTTTCCTGCTACCTCCAGTCTGCAGGATGGATGGGCTTAGCGCTGCATCTCTGCATGAAACCACAGGGCTGGGGATCCTTCCCTGGTCCTGGGGCCAAGTGGCACAGAGTGGCTCTGTCTGCACAGCACTGCGTATGGTGCTGGGTCTCCTCCAGCTGCCAAGTGGAGCCCGCTACCCAAAACCATAATTACTGCTCTGTGTGTGTGTGTGTGTTTTGTTGGGTTTGCAGCAGCGGGGCTGGGCTGCAGCCCATCCCAGTGCTTATCCATAGCGTGCTGTGCTGTGTGCCTGGGGGTGGTGTGCCTGGTGCGCGGGGGTGTCTGAGGATGGGAAGCCGGCTGGGGAGCGCCAGAGGGGTGCACTGAGCAATGGTAGGATTGCCCAAACCTGGGCCGGGGAGCATGTTAGCACTGCTCTGACATGTTTGGGGGCACAGCTTTGGTTCGCCTTTCCCATGGAGACCCTGAGCGCCTCCTGGCTCTGCCCCATGGCTTTCCCTATCTCCCTCCCGGGGGAGATAGGAGGCAGAAACATGGGGCAGAAACCTCCTGCAACCACAGCACCTGACCCTTGTGCTACCGGTGTATGTAGGCAGCACGCTCAGCATCTCAGAGAGGCTTGCTGGCTGCTGACAGGCTGAAATGGGCTTCCCTGCCTCTCTGCACCCCTGCCCTGTGCTGCAGCATGCCTCCCTCCTCCGCCAGCAGCCCTGGCACTTCATCTTCTGCAGTTCCCTTGGTGTTGGCTCCTTCCCCTGCCCAGGTGACCCTTTGGGTGGATGCTTTAAAGTGCTTATTAGTGCAGGCAAACCATATGCAAGCACAAGCTGCCGGGAGATCTGCAGGGAGCAGGTTAGCACCTGCCAGGGCAGTGGCCCTGACCTGGGTGGGATGCAGCCCCACAGCCGCTATGGGATGGAGAGGGCAGGGTCATGTGTCTGTGTGGGCTGGGGACCTCACCAGAGCAGTGTGCGAGTCCTGGGCAGCCGGGGCTGAGGAAGCTGCCAGGGAGCTGGAGCAGATGCCGTGCCAGGCTGCACAGGCAAACAGAGCCTGAATCGAGAGAGGAAACCAGGAGCGATTGGCACGTGCGGGCTGGCAAGCTGGAGGCTGCGAGGGGATGGGATTGCTGTTTATAAATACATCAAGGGAGTAAACACAAGGGAGGGAAGAGAGCTATTTAAGCTAAGGGGCAATGCTGGCACGAGAATAAATGGTACAAACTGGCCATGAATAAATTTAGGTTGGAAATGAGGAGCTGAGTGAGATTCTGGGACGAATTCTCCCCCCCCCTCCCCCGGAGTAGTGGGAAGGGAAAGCACAACTTTGCAATGGCACTTGCTTTGCTATCAGAGGCAGCTGTGTGCTGCCGTGCCTGCACAGCAGGGCTGAGAGAGGACCTGGGGTCCCCAGCCCCTTGCCTCCGTGTCACAGCCACCCTGGTTCTGTGTGGCACTGGTGGTACAGCCCCCTCTGGCTCCTGGCTTGGCTGGAGCAGGACTCCTGGGGTGATGGCTTGCAGTGAGAGCTCTTTCCCTGGCACACAAGTTTGGGTGTGCTGTCACAGATGCTGCTCCTGAAAGCAGGATGGTGACAAAGTCCCCCTGCCTTACTGATATCACTGGCGGCACTGGGGCAGATGCACTGCGAAGATGTCCTGGCCTGTGCATGCAGTGCATCCCTCTGCTGTGCATCGCACCCCCGTGCTCCTGACCTGCCAGGAGCAGGGAGCCCTGGTCCAGATCCTGCCTGCTCCTGGGGGGCACTGCGCTGCACGCTGGCCCCAGTGTGGCAGCCTAGCAGTGACCTGCTCGCCGTGCCTGGTGCCGGGGCTCGGGTGCCTCCCGCCGCTCTGCCCGGCTGATGGCGCAGCCCGTGGCACAGCTGAGCACTTGGTATTCCAGCAGCGAGCCTGCTTGGCATGAGAGGGGCTCTGCCGGCCCCATGCGCCCACGTCTCCGCTGCTGGCTCAGGCCTGGCCGAGGGGGCTCAGCTGGCACAGGCTGGTCTGTGGCACAGAGAGAGGCACATCTGTGGTGGCAGGAGGGGTTGCAGCCCCTCCGGGATGTGCCCGCAGCATCCCCTGGCCCCACTGCTGCCCCACCGCTCTCCTTCCTCCTGGGGAAGCGGGTCAGGGCGCCACAGAGGATGCTCCAGAGCTTGGCCCTTTGCAGCCCTACTTGGGGCCAAAGGTGCCTTGCTCTGCCGGGACTGAGGCTGCAGAGCCTTGCACCCTGTGGAGGCGGGAGCCCCGGCCCCCACGAGCAGGGCTGCATGCCGCAGGAGCCGTCCCGGCAGCTCTGCGTGGGGCAAGGGGCTGCGCGGAGGGGCTGCCGGTGTGGGGGATGGTTGTGCTGCTGCTGGAGCTGGGGCTGAGCCAAACTGGCACCGTTCCCCAACCCCTCCCGGGAGCGGGGAAGGGAAATGGTGCGACCGTGCGTGAGAGGGGACGTTTGCAGAGGCGAAAACATCCCACTGGCTCAGAAAATTGCTGCAGAATCGGGCTTGAAATGAGTTGAAATTGCTGAATCCAAGCAGATCTCATATCCCGGGCAGTTGCAATGCTGGTGTCAGTGCTGTGGCTTCCCTCCCAGGGCGCCCAGGCAGGGCCTGGCCACGCCGTGCGGGGGGGATTGGGCTGCTGGGGATGCGGTGGGGGGCTCCAGCAGAGCCGGCCTCCAGGGCCGTGACAGCAGCATTGGGGGGCAGGAGCAGAGCAGGGGGCAGTGTGCATGGGTATGCTGTTGTCCCAGCTATGCCAGTGTCATCCCAGTTTGGCCCCAGCTCCTGCACCGTCTCTCCTGGCCAGGGGCATCCCTGTGCCTCCAGCTGCCTGCACTCACTCAGGAAGCAGCATTTCCAATTTTGGAGGCTGCTTTCCTTTATACCACAGCCCTGCCCACTCAGATTTGCTCTCTGGGCTGGAGAGCACCCTCAGGGTTACCCCTGGACTGGCATCCCTACCAAGCACAGGGTGGGCAGCACTCCAGTGTCTTCCTATCACTGTCCCCATCCCCATCATGCCCCAGTGATGACTCTTCTCAGGGGTGTCTCTGTGCTGGGGTGCTTGCTCCTGCATGGTGTGCCCATGCCCAGGGCCTGCCTGCTAGCTGCATGTCCCAGCAGGGACATGGGAGCAGGGCTGGGTGTCCCAGCGGGGACGTGGGAGCAGGGCTGGGTGCTCCAGGTGTGCAGGAGCAGGACCCACCAGCACCGCACGTGTTGCAGCTCGTTTTCCTCATATTCAAACGTTTAGCTGGAAGCTTAGTGCGGCCCCTAGTCTCCTCGGAGCAATCAGGATTTGTCGCTGCTTGCAATGTTTAATGTTGTCTTCCAGAGAGTAAATACCGTGGGGAGCTGTGTAAGCTGTGGAAATACCTGCGTGAGCTGGGATCAGCTGGAGGAGGGCACAATGGGCTGGCAGCAGTGGGGATGGGGGTCCGGGAGTGCGTGGGGCTGGTCGTCACGCCCCCCAGTGCTCACAGGTGGGCTGGCATGAGCTGGGGTGAGGATGTTGGGGGCCAGCAGCTTGCTCCTATGGGGCTCCCCGCAGCAGGGGGGCAGGTCGGCAAGCCAACTTGGGGAGCCCCAGAGCTGTGTGGGGTGAGGAGGAGGATCCCAGGGCCCCCTGCTATCTCTGGCTGGGATCTGCCCGCCGAGGCGCAAGCAGCTATTTCTGTCAAGGTCAGCGTGTCTCCATGGCAGAGAGCAGGGAAATGAGGAATCGTGTAGAGAAATTACCTCCCTAATGGGGTCTCCCCTGCACGTGAGCACAGCGCAGGGATGCCAGCGTGTGGCGGCTAAGTGGGGAGACTGGCACACGGTGCGGGAATCCTGCCGCCCCGGCCCCAAGGCTGCAGCACCCACGGATGCCCAGCAAGCGGAGCATAGTGCTGGGGGGCCTGCGCCCCAGGTGCCGTCCCCAGCTGGAGACATGTGCTCCAGCCCTGCAAGGCACTTTTCTGGGCCAGCTGCAGGAAGGAAATCATGTTCTCAGTGCAGACAGGCTCTCCTCTGCCCTTCCTCCTCCTTCTCCTCCTCCTCACACGCTCCCTGTTATCTAATTGGGTTTGTCGTGCTGGAAAGGCAAAGCCCTTCAGGACTGTGCTGTGCTCTCGCCAGCGCAATTTCACAGCTGGCCTCAGCACCCTGGCAGCCGACAAGTGAGTAACTCAGCTGGGCGCCACGGGCACCCCTGCCCTCCCCACACACCCCTGCAGCTATGCCCGCCTGTCTGGGGCTGCAGGGGACAGGGGACAAGGCCACTGCCGCCACTGGACCTTCTCCTCCAACCCTGCCCAACACTGGTCCCTGTCCTCAAGCTGTCTGTCCCCACATGCCCGCCCCCCCCATCCCATCTCCATCCCTCGCCCTGCTCCAGGGTGATTGCGATGCTGCCTGGAGATGTCTGAACTGACACGAGATGGAAGCGTTCAGAGAAATGACATTTCCTCCAGCCTGGGAAGCTCATCCTCCGTTTAAAGAAAACTAATATAAAAACTGCCCTGGTGTGCAAGGGGCTGATGGTATCAGGCTGGCAGCCTCTGGCTCTCAGAGCCACAATAAATCTCAGCAAGGAGCTGAGCCAGCTCGAGCAGCCCCACGCAGATGCGCTGGCACGGTGGTGGGGCAGTGGGGCTGAGCCGTGTCCCGGGGATGGTGCAGAGACACACAGGCTGGAGGGGACAGCTCGGTGTGGGCTGGGGTGACCCACTGGGCTGGCTCCGAGGGTGCAGAGAGGACAGGTCCCGCGGCAGTGCTCCTGCTCACACCGGCATTGCGCCGTGGCAGGGATGGTACCAGGACCGGTGATAGCTCTGGGGTGTGGGTGGCCAGGGCTGCTCCCCAGCCTTGGCTTCATGTCCCCGGGGAGCTGAGCGCTTCCCGTGGGAAGCACTGTGGCCCCGCAGGAGCGTTTGCTTCTCCAGCAAAGCAAGCAGCCGCGCTGGCATCCCATGGCGGGCGGGATGGGGACCGTCCTTCCCCAGGGCACGCCGTGCCGTGGGGCCGGCTGCTCCCCGCTGCTGCCTGGCCAGCGCTGCGGTCGGGATGCCGTCCCCACCTGCTCTGCGCCCTGCCGAGGTGGGATTGCGATAGGAGCACAGCTGGAGGGGGGGGGGGGGGGGGGGGGGGGGCGATCCTGCCCGGCCCGGCTCTGCCCCGGGGATGGCGCTGCCCGCCCAGGCTGGGCCAGCGGGGGCTGGGGAGGGACGGTGCCCCCCGGTTTGGTCGCACCCTGCGCAGCCCAAACGTGGGGTCCTGCTGCCCCCTGCCGGAACCCGGCCCCTCCGGGCCGCGCACCCACCGCCCGGCCCGCGGCTGAGCCAGCAAGGGCCGGAGCTGGCACCCTGGGTGCCTTTGGGCTGGGCTTCTCCCTGCTGCCGGGCAGGGCGTGCGGTGGCGACGGGGTGGGAGGAAAGTGCCCTGCCATCCCATCCCCTGGGCACCGGAGATGCTGCCCGCTGCCTCCGCTCGCCTCCCTCGGCGCCCGTCCCGTTCCCTGAGGCCGAACCCCGTTCCTGACCTGCCTGGCATCCTCCTGCACCTGTCACCAAGATGCCGGCTTGGATCCTGGCCGGGTCGCCGGGATGGCAACAGAGTCACGCCTTGGTCAGGCAGCAAGGCTGGCAGCATGGACGGTGCTGGAGTCACATCTTTCCAGTCCCCCCTTTACCACTGTCCCCCTCCTGCCCAACTGCCATGGAGCAGCAGGGATGCTGCCCTTCACAGGGGGCACATGAGCCCTGGCTCGTCCCAGGGCTGCAGAGGCTGTGGGACGCCCCCTCCCCCCGGGGTCAGCCCACATCTCTGCAGGGCTGGTGCTGAAGGCGGGTGCCTGAGATCGACGGCAGTGGGAGATGAGAGGCTGCCAGGGAGCGCGGTGCTGAGCTTTGAAGGTACCCTGACAGGCTGTCGGGGCCCTGCCAGCCGTGCTGACAGCCTGGTGCAGAGATGCTCCCCCCCCCCGCCGCTGCCACCACGCTCTGATCACAGTCTTGCCGTCACTTCAAAGCACCCGCTGGGCTCAGCTGGGTTCCCATGCAGCCTCCCACCCCATGGCTCTACTCCTCCTGCCCCATGGCCCCCCTTCTCCCACCCCACAGGGCCCAGATCCACTGGGGTCCCCAGCTCCAGGGTGGGGGATACTGGAGTACAGCACTGGGGACCAAGGTACACATGTGGTCCTGAGCAGTGCTGGCAGAAGGCGATAGCCCCCCAGGCCTGACACTGTCCTGCCTCTGTGGGGCAGGGTCCCCAGCCCCAGAGCAGCCGCAGCTGGGGACCCTGGGGGTCCAGGCAGGGATCCTGCGGGGGGATGCGGTGCCAGAGCAGGGGACAATAGGGATGAGCCAGGCACAGCAGCTCTAGGCACAGGTCTCACACCGTGTGGCTAGGACAGAACATCACCGTCCAGACACAGGTGCCCACCATGCTGGGGCACCCTGCCAGTTCACCCTGCCAGGTGTAACACAACGCACCCCTCCATCCCAGCCCGGCTCAGGGAGGAATTTTCCATTCCCGAATGGAGGTTGGGGGAAGGCGTGTGTTTGCAGCAGCCCCCTCCTCTCCCTCCCCTCGCCAGTCACTGAGGCAGCTCGGGAAGGCGCCTGCCACGTTTGTCTACAGGAAAGTGCAGAGCAAAAGCCTCCCAGGAGAGAGAGCTCCCTGGAGGGGACCAGGGACTCCAGGCAACCTTGGTGGGCAGCCTGCACCCCGCTTTCCAGAGGAGCCACCCTGCCTGCAGCCATGCCACTACACCTTGCCTGCTGCCGGGACAGGGAAGCCCTGGCAGCGGCTCGGGACGGCGGCGCTGCCCAGCTTGCTGTCGGCATCCTGCGAGCCACCAGGATCCCTGGGCTGCACTACATGTGCACCCGGCCGCAGTCTCGCCTGCGCCGCCTGCTCTGGAGCCTGGCCTTTCTGGCCTCCGCTGGGCTGCTGGCCACCGGTGCCGCCGACCGCCTGCACCACCTGCTCTCGTGCCCCGTGCACACCCGGGCACGCCTCGCCTGGGCCCCCCAGCTCCGCTTCCCAGCCGTCACCCTCTGCAACCCCAACCGGGCACGCTTCCTGCGCCTCACCAAGCCCGACCTCTACTCGGTGGGGCAGTGGCTGGGGCTGGCCCAGGAGAACCGCTCACTGGTGCCCGAGATGCTGGCCGTGCTGGGGGAGGACCGGCGCGCGTGGCTGACACGTCTCGCCAACTACTCACGCTTCTTGCCGCCCCGCCGCTCCGAGCGCACCATGCAGAGCTTCTTCCACCGCCTGGGCCACCAGATCGAGGACATGCTGGTGGAGTGCCGCTTTCAGGGAGAGCGCTGTGGCCCCCAGCACTTTGCCCCCGTGAGTCCCCTCCCGGCTGGGGCAGGACAGCTGGTCTGCCCCACGGGTGCTGGGAGCGAGGCTTCACACCCCCCCCCAGCACGGGTGGAGGGGTGGCAGCATGCGGGGCGGGGGGAGGCTTAGATGAGCCCTTTCAAGGGCTGTGCAAGACTGTTCCCTCCTTCCAGCACCTCCATGGGATTGGAAAGGGGCCCCTGGACCTCATCCTCCTTGCAGAACACCCTGCCAGATCCCTGCCTGCTCCCTCACCCCTCTCCCCCTTCTCCATTCTCAGGTCTACACACGCTATGGCAAGTGCTACACCTTCAACGGGGACCGGAGGAACCCGCGAGTGACCCGCCAGGGTGGCATGGGCAACGGGCTGGAGATCATGCTGGACATCCAGCAGGAAGAGTACCTGCCCATCTGGAGAGAGACCAGTGAGTGGGGCCCCGGCACAGGCAGGGCACGGGCAGCAGGTGCTGGGAGGGAGGGCAAGCAGGGCACCCCAGGGGGGCTATGGGGCAAGCGGGTCACCGGAGGGGTGCTGGGCCCCAGGGTACAGGTGCTGGGTGGGTGCACGCATGCAGCCCCTCTGTCCTTCTCCCACAGACGAGACGTCATTCGAAGCTGGCATCCGGGTCCAGATCCACAGCCAGGATGAGCCGCCCTACATCCATCAGCTGGGCTTTGGTGTCTCGCCCGGCTTCCAGACCTTTGTGTCCTGCCAGGAGCAGCGGGTAAGGCAGGATGCCCCACAGCCCTTGGGGAGGTGCCCACGGGCACCCAGCCCGGTGCAGCCCTGCAGCAATGTCCCCCTTGTCCTGGCAGCTCACCTACCTGCCGCAGCCATGGGGGAACTGCCGGGCCAGCGTGCAGGGGGAGCAGATGCTGCCCGGCTACGACACCTACAGCATCGCCGCCTGCCGCCTGCAGTGCGAGAAGGAGGCTGTGGTGCGGAGCTGCCACTGCCGCATGGTCCACATGCCAGGTGAGGGGTGCGTGTGACAGCATGGGGGCATCCCACTGCCCCGACGGTCCCGCCTGGGGCTGCCCTGGCCCCCTACAGCCTGCATCCAAAGGTCATCCCTGCCCCATCCCTCTGCACCCAGGGACCACCCCATCCTTTCCGCATGCTGGGTCAGCCCCTGTCCTACCCTCCTTACACCCCAGGTCAGCCACTTCCCTGTCTGCCTTGTACTCAGGGGCCACCCCTGCCTCAGTCAACCTGCACCCAAGGGCCACCTGTCCCCATCTCTTCCACACCCAAGGGCCACACCTGCCCCACTGCCTTTAGGGGAGCGAGTTGAGGGCAGGGGGCAGAAGCGGGCCAGACTCCCACCCGCCCAGCCAGTTGCTTTTCCGCAGGCAACGAGTCCATCTGCTCCCCCAATGTATACATCGAGTGTGCTGACCACACGCTGGGTAGGTGCGGCGGCGGGCGGGCGGCTGGGGGCCAGGTGGGTGCCCCCGGGGAGGGGGCCAGTAGGGTGCAGCCATGCCAACAGGTGTGTACCCCCAGATGCGGCAGTGGAGGACAGCCAGGAGCGCTGCAGCTGCCCCACACCATGCAACCTAACGCGCTATGGCAAGGAGATCTCCATGGTGCGCATCCCCAACAAGGGCTCAGCACGCTACCTCGCCCGCAAGTACAACAAGAACGAGACCTATATCCGGTGAGCTGCCAGTGCCAGGGTGTGCCGGGGGCGTGGGCAGGGGGCTGGGACAATGGGGACCTGGGGGACCCCCACCCAACTCCTGGCAGTGTGCGGGGAGCGGGTCCTGGCATGTGCAGTCCCTGCAGCATCCTCTGCCTAGGGGTGGTACGACTAGAGCATCTCCCCGACCCATCCATGTCCTCCCAGCCCTCCTGCCAGCATTCCCCCACCTCACGGTCCCTCCCGACCTGGGACATGCCCCTTCCATGTCCCCACTGCACCAGCCTGAATAACTCACCAGGGCCCTGGGAGCACCTGGGAGCTGGGGGGGCTGGGGGACAGGGTTGCAAGGTTTGGGGGCAGTAGGGGTGGGAGGGTCGGTGACCAGCCCTCCTTGCCGAGCACTATGGTGTCCCTACAGGGAGAACTTCCTGGTGCTGGACATCTTCTTTGAGGCGCTCAACTATGAGGCCATTGAGCAGAAGAAAGCCTACGACCTTGCCGGGCTTCTCGGTGACTCCCCCCACCTTCCCCTGGGACCCCGAAGCGCGGAGCTCTGGGTCCCAGCCCAGGAGGGTATAGGGCTGGTTGGGGAGGGGCCCCATGGGGTGGGAGCCAGCTGCAGCCTGGCTGAAGGGTAGCATGCTGCTGGCTGTCCCCTGTCCCACACTGTTGCCCTCTCTTCGGCAGCCCTGGCACTGTCCGCAGCCCTGCTGGCCCACTCTGGGCTCCCAGCGGGCTGCACAGCAGGTCCCGGTGACCATCTCCGCCTCCTCCTCCCCAGGGGACATCGGGGGACAGATGGGCCTGTTCATTGGTGCCAGCATCCTCACCATCCTGGAGATCCTGGACTATGTCTACGAGGTACACTGAGCACTGGGGGCTATGGCTTGGTGGTGGGAGTGGGGTTGTTGCATGTGGGCAAGGTGCAGAGTAGGGGCTGGGCTCCCCGGGGAGATGAGGTGCTGTGCATGGCCACCCCAGAGGGCTGCCTACAGCCCCCAAATTGGGGAACGCCCAGCAGGAGGCAGTGGGAGAAGGATGGGCCCCCCAGCATCCCTTGGTGACCTGAGGACGGGGAGGGTGGCAGGCAGAGGTGCTGTCCCCACTGTCAGCCCCGTGCCCCCCAGGCAGGTCCATGCAGACTGGGGTGCCCGCACATGGGGTGCTGCCTGCATGTGGGTCCAGGGCTGATCCCCGATCTGCACCCAGGTGATCCGGGACAGAGTGAGCCGGGTCCTGCGCCGCTCCAAACCACCCCTGAAGAAGCCCTCGGGCAGCATCGCCACGCTGGGACTGGAGGACGTCAAGGACCAGGTACCCCTGCGGGGGGGTGCTGCCCAGGGCGCTGCAAGGACACGGCCTGGGCAGCATCCCCAAGAGCAAGGGACAGCGCGGCTCTGTGTTTGGTGACCTCAGGCTGCAGAGATGGGGCAGCCCCAGGGTGGCAGGGAGCTGGGTGCCCCGGGGGGGTTCCTGTGGACAGGCTGTGCTGTGGCGGGGGAGGAGGGCAGGGTGCATGGGGTCTGCACCCACCCCAGTGACTGCTATCCCTGCAGAGCCCCTGCGAGACGCTGGGCCGGCACGTGGAGGGCGCCTACAACGCAAGCATCCTGCCCAACCACCACCACCGCCACCACTACCCTCACCAGGGCATCTTCGAGGACTTCGCCTGCTAGGCCAGCTCGGGACTGGGGGGGGGCAGCCCCCCGCCACTCCCCTCCCCACTGTCCGCATGGAGAGGGACCGCGGCACCGGGCGCAGGGGGCGCAGGCCCCCGCCTTCCCCACCCCACTGCTGGGACCGGCCATGCCATTTGCCCCCGGTGATGCCGCCGGAGCTGCCTCGGCACTGGCACCGGCGTGGCCCCCCAGCCCGTTTGCCCGTCCCCTCCGCTTGCCCCCAGCACGCGGGCTTGGCCCCGTCTCAAGCACATGGCATGGAGGGGGATGGGCACACTGAGAGGAGTCTGGGGGACCAACGGGGTGCAGGGCAGAGGGGCCCTGGCAATGCAGAGCATGCAGGGGGTAAGCTGGGGTTCCTGCGAGCCCCTCCAAGCCCTTCCGTGCTGACCCCTCCTGGGTGGGGGTCTCTGCCCTGCATGGTCCCCCCCAGGAGAGAGATGTGCCTGGAACAGCTTCCCCCTGCCCCAGGGACCACCACCCCCGCACCTCCCTGCTGCAGGGCAGGGCAGCATTGCAGGGCACCCCTCTGAGCCCCACGGCCCCCCGGCCAGGCCAGGGACACCCCACCTGCAGCCACACCTGCATGGCACCACCCTGATCCCTGGCGCCACCACCACTGTGACACCCCCCCCAAACATCTGCCTGCCCTTCCCCAGCCTCACGCAGCCTGCCAGGGCTGCAGCTCCCCCATCGATGCTCCCAACCAGACCCCTGCACTGTGACACACACCCCCCCTGCCCACTCCAGTGTTGGCCCCTGATAGCTCCCAGTCATTGCGGCACTGCAAACCTACTGCCTCCCCCCTCTCCTGCCCCCAGTCCATCGTGCCCCCCCAGCCCTCCCCATCCTCTCCTTGCCCAGGTATTGCCCAAAGCGGCTCGTCCCTTGGTGCAGCCGCCCAGCACAGCCCAGGCAGTGCAGGGGGTCCTGCCTTTGCTCCCCTGCCTGTTGCCACTCTTTTGCACCATGCACGTACCCCTTGCCATGCTCCCACCCCGCCGGGTGCTGAGCACCCGCTGTGCCTCCCCCAGACTGTACACGGTTAGGAGGGTACCGCGTTCCCAGCACCGCCTGGATAGCCACAGCCTGACCTGCTGGCTGGAGCCTCGGCCAGGACCGGCACCCGCAGCCCTCCTGCCTGCCCCGAGATGGCAGGACCCATGGCAGGACCCACGGCGCTCCCCCTGTCCTGTTGGACATTGCCTCCTCCCCCTCCACTGTAGCAGACACCAGCGCAGGGCAAACCGCCCCAAAATATCTCAGGGGGGGCGGGCTGGCAAAGCCCCCCTCAATACACACATGCGGCAGAGAGGGGGATCCCAGGGCAGGAATTCGGGACCTCTGGGGGAGGCTGGAGTTGAGCCAGGCAGCCCCTGGCCCTGCCAGTTTAGTCCCCATCCCCTGTGCCCACAGACAGAACATGGCCATGCCGCACCGTGGCCAAAGCCATAGATGCAGGAGGAGCCATCATCCTTGCAGCCCCCAAGGCCCCACACATGGGAGACACAGGGCAGGGGCCGGAGCACCAGCCTGGTGATGTGCCCGGCAGCCCTGGCTCTGGGCATGCACAGCCCAACAGTCCCCCAGAATATGCACCCACGTGGAAACACGTTCTCCATCAGTGCAAGCATGTCCCATGTGCCCCTGCATGGGGGGACACACAGCAAGCCTCCCGGCAGGGCAGGCACAGCAGCGCTCCCCAGGGAGTCCCTCCAGAGCACCCTGTGCCAGGTCCCCATGGGGTTCCCCCACAGCCACCTGCAAGCAGGATTGTGCCCGGAGGGGTGCCACGCATTAGCCTGGGGATGTGTCACGGCTGTGCCAGCCAGCCCTACATCCAGGTTTCCTGCGGCGGGCTAGGGTGGGTGCAGGATGTGGCTCCCTCCTTGCCAGCAGGAGCAGCGAGCCCCAAGTTGGGTGGGCACGGGCACCATGGTGGGAGGGCCGGCGCAAACGCCCTCGTGCTGGTGAACGTGAGAGATATGCGTTACTGTTTTATAAATGTACAAATGCTCCCTAATAAAGAGGCACAAGTAGATCCGGAGCTGCCTGTGAGGACTAGCGGTAGCAGGCAGGGCTGGTGGGAGGGGGCGGAGAGATGGGGTCTCACCCTGGGGGGAGGTAGCGGTGGGACCGGACCCAGGGAGCACTTTGTAGCCCTGCACCCACATGCTGGGCACTGCAAAAGCCAGCATGCTGGGTCGCCTGAAGGTGAGCATCTCTGCATCGCTGCCCGCAGAAAGCCTTGCCCACTGCCCAGCTCTTTGAGCCCTGGTTTGTGGCAGAGGTGCAGCGGTTGCCGGCTGGGCAACAGCAGTGGGAACTGCCAGAGCCATACCCCAGCCCTCGAATCACTCCCCAGGGCAGAGAGGGCACCCCACCAGCTCCCCACCAGGCTCTGTCAGCCCCAGGCAGATGGTTCGCTGGGGAGGGTGGGCTCCTTCACCCCTGAGGGCTGCTGCAGGGTGGGGAACAGTTTGGGAGGGCAGAAACATGGGCTGGGGGTGCTTTGGGGGGTGCTCCACAGATGCCCTGTACTAGAGAAGCACTCCGCACCTCTGCCAACACCCAGGACCCCACGCAGGACCTGCTTGCCTGTGGGGTGCCCCCCCCCCGGTACCCACAGCCCCTCCACTCCCACGCCTGTTACCAGCACCAGGCACAGCCCCTATCAGTTATCAGTTGGCACTGCCCTACACGGGATCACCAGCATGGTGCCAGCAACTGCCGGCTCCTCCAGCACCCGCTGCGGGCCATGGGCCCTGTCCTCCCAGCGGGGGTCATGGCGCAGGTGAGATGCCAGGGGCACCTGCTGGGGCAAGACCCTGGGGCTTTCCTTGGCAGAGGTGCTCCTCCAGCTCCTCCCTCCTCTGGACCCTGCTCCATCCACCCCAGCCACCCAGTGGCACAGAGAGAGGGGACAAAGCAGGAGACAGGGGCTGGCCTCATGGTGGAGGCTGCCAGCACCAGGGACCGCAGGTTTCCCTCTAAACCATTGAGGGCCGAAGATGCCCAAGTTAACTGGGTGCAGCTGGGACACAGGACCCCACACCACAACTCACACCATGCCCTGCAAGGGGAGCACTAGCACTGGGTCCTAATGTGAAAAGGAGGGAAAGAGATACATCTGCCACATCTTTTCACCACCTGGTAAGAGGATCAGGTCCCTTTGGGGTCCTTTGGGATGAGGCTGTCCCTGCCACCGGGTCCTGACCGCCCTGCCCCTCCAAGGATGCCCTGCCATGAAGCCGCCTTCATCCACACCAGGGCTGTGAATGGGAGCTCCTGCTGCCTCCTACACTGCAACAAAGACGTGTTGGAGGAACTGAGCGAGGAGAGTGGGATCACACGGCGAGCCCAGCACATGACACTGGAGGTGCTGGAGGACATGTTGAGGAAGGACCAAGTCCTGATAAAAAACCTGAAGGACATAGTGATGCTGGCCAGGGAGGGCAGGGGGGTAAGGACTGGGTGCAGCGTTACGCCACGCTCACCAAGATGCTGCCCCGGCGCCTCATCTCCCAGCTCTGGCAAGCAGCTTTCTGGAAAAAAACTCCATAAAGCCAGATCCTATGCCTACGAGAAAATAAAATTGATTTTGGAGGAGCAGGAGTGATGCACGGCCAAAGGAAAGGCTGAGCCTTGTTGGTGGCCTGTCCCAGCTCCCTGAGGCTGCCAGCAAAGCGGCCTCAGGGCAGGTCCCAGGAGCCCTGTAGTGGTGACCTAGTGAAGATCTGACGTAAAGTTATTTTTATCTGTTGCTGTCAGCACCTCTGTTCTTTAGTTTGGAAACTTCCTGGTGGCACCTGGAGGTGACATCTCCTGTAGAGTCTCCCACTGCCTCCGAACAGGACGGGCAGGTGAGGTGACCCCTGCATCCCCCCTGCCTGTGCTGTGCCTGATGTCCCAGTGCAGATGGTGCTGGGCTGAGGAGGACCAGTGGGATGACCCAGATTTAGGACCCCAGGGCCAGCCCCAAACCCCAGCGCTGTGGCCCGCGGGTGCCCCCTCCCATGCTGCGCCCATCCAAGGGCCATGGGGAGTCCAGGCCTCCCCAGGGATGGGGCCGCTGCCACCCTGGGCTTGCCGGGCTGCAAAGCAATGTCAGCCCAGCCCAGCACTGCTTGAATTGCCTGTAATGAGCCACATGAAATAGCTGGGGCATAATTAGAAGGGGATCCACTATAGTGAAACAGGCCCTTAATTTTAACAAGTGCAGCCCTCTGGACAAACGCCAGGCACCTGACTGCGGCAGTACTGGCTGTGCTGGTGATGGCTCCTGTCGCTGTGGAGGTGACAACCCCGGCAGACTCAGCTCCTGCAGGATGCAGTGCCGGCCCCGGGGAGGGGGCACCAGGATGGAGCAGCTGGCAAGGATCCCTTCTGCCCACTTCCCACTGTGCCTCCACTGCCACACACAGCAATTACTGCTGTTCCCAGGGGAAAGCTGTGTTTCAAAGAAAACAAACCATCCAACTTGGGAGCAGAGGGGCTGGAAGTGAGCCCTAGAGTGCAATGGGACACGTGGCCTCACTGCTGTCACCTCCTCCCCATTGCGTCCTGCCTGGAGATGCTGGTGGTGACAGGCAACACTTGAAGAAAGGAGTGACCCTCAGCATCTCCTGATGACCTGACCGTGCCAAGCTCACTGATTTGTTGCTGCCTGTTTCCCCATGACCCCCTTGCTGGGAAAATGGACTAGTGGTGCCCTTTGGTGGGGCCAGGCAGGGGACACACAGCCCTCACTTTCCAGCACTCGGCACCTGACAGCGGGAAAACAGGCTGGAAAAACCAAGGAGGCAATTAAAATCCAGCCAAGCTGCCTGCTTCTCTCCCCAGCCCCAGAGCTTCAGGTTCCTGCAGTCTGCCTGCGCTGGGGCTGTGTGTCCCCAGAGGAGACATCCCTGGGCATTGCTGGGTGCACTGACACCCCTGCGGAGGGAAATCCCTGCACTTACAGCTAACAGCTGTTTCCTTCTTCATCGAAAGGCTCTGATTTCCCCAAGCTTGTCCAGAAAAGCCCCTGGCCAAAGCCTCCTGCACCCTCCAGAGGGGCTTGGCAGCACATCGGGCTGTGATCTGGGGCATTGGGCACAGGCAAAGCCCAGCATCTACCTGCCTGCTCCTCCTTAAGCAGCGCACCTTCTCCTGCTTTTGCTTGTGACTGGGGGGAAATGTTTGCCAGGGTTGTGTCCCACTTTGCAGCTGGCAGAGTTGCTCCTGTGGGAAAGGCAGCAAGGCACTGCTGGCCCCTTCCCAACGAAAGCACAGGGACGAAAGGGCACTGCGCTTCTCCTCGCCCTCCAGCCCTCTCCTGGCACCACCTCGCTTCCTGCATCCTCCCAAAGGTCAGCTATCGAGCTGATTAACATTGACAGGGCTGAAGTAACTCTGCCACAGGGTTTAGTGCAGCCAGAAGTGACCCAAGCGTGGCTAGAGAAGCAGGCTTTGACTTCCCCACTTGCAGGCTCACTGCTGTATTTGCAGAGAAGTGCCTGTATGACCACACTGGGCAGGGGAACAAATCGGGTGGGGGGGGTGGGGGGGGCAGAACAGCAAGGCAGCAGCTTAGGTTTTCCCTAGTTTAAGCCCCTCTCCTTGCCATGGTGCAGGAAGGAGAGGGAGGCAGGCGCCCGCCCAGCCCCGGTGTGCCCAGCCGGCCCCTCTTGTGCTTCAGAGTGCTTTGCTCTGAACCAGCCTTTCACACCCTCTTCCAAAAACTCCCCAAGAGGAACTTGCGCTGCTCTTCTCAAAGGCCGTGGTGAGCCAGTAACACTTTTAGAAAATTCTCTTGGGGGAAGCAGAAGTCTACAGGCAGCAGACACGTGTTTTCTCCTGCCCTGTTGGGAAAATTGCCCTTTCACCGCTCTGCCTCTGCAACCGTGTCCGTGCAAAAATTGGCACGTTGTATGGAAGTACCGGTCAAACCTGAACAGGGATTGTAGAAAGTCCCTGTCTGCTCAGCCGCCCACATCAGCACCCGGGGCCACTCCTCCCTGCCTCTTTCAAGGGTGTCACCGTCCCGGTCCAGCACCCTGCCTGCACCTGCCAGCCCTGCGCAGGCAAGAGTGGGGTTTCAGTACGTTGCAATGCTGCAAATAACTTGGCAAACACCAAAGCTGCTTCAAACACTGCCAGCTCCCTTTTAAAATGGAGTAATAACTGTGCTGGGAGTGCCCCGGGGACTGTCATTTGCTCATAGGTACACTGGCGGGGGACGGGGGCTCCCCGGTGTTGATAGTGCGGAGCGTCAGGTATGCAAACAGCTCTAACTGCGTCTGGGCAAACAGCAAAGAGACAAGACAAACTCTATCTAGACCATCCTGCGACAATTAAATGACAATTCAGCGTTTCTTTTTGCAACGAACTTGATTTGAAGCCAGCTTGCTTTATTACCATCTGGGTACTCTTCTAACACCTAATCACATCCGACTCCTAGGTCTGCTTTTCAGAAGAGAAATGTATCCATAAAGCACCTGCACCCGCCTCACTCCCTCTGTCCCAGATTCACAGTTAAAGGGAATTAAGGATGCGCTGAGGGAAGATCAAAGGTAGAAATACTCAGAGCAAGCTAATCGTTATAGTCTGAAATATAATAAAATTATTTTTAAACATATATGCTCCTACACCACGGATATGAAGACAGGAGCAGGAATATATTATGACTGCAGTATCTTTGGGGGAGGCATACCACACAGCCCAGGGGCCTTCCATGAGTTTCGTGGAGCAATAACAGCCTGGTTAACTAACAGCGAGTAGGTTCAGTTAATTTTCTTGGGGACGTCTCTTCGATATTGGTGTCTCGTGAACAAGTAAAACGTGATGACCAAAGGACTGGTAGGAAGAGCATGTGGAGCCATGAAAATCATGCCTAGAGCAGGCAGCACGGGCAGGGGACACCGTCCACACTTCTCATACTGCAGAGGAGCTGTACGTGGTGAGACAGTCCGGGGCAGGACCACGGTGCTCTGCTCGACCCAGCACCATGGTAGCAGGGAACTGGAAACCACAAGAAGTTGAAAAACCCTGAGATGGAAAACAGCCTGAAAAAGGGTGAAACCAACTTGGAGAGTAATGATTCATCAGTAGTCTGCCAGTAATGTTTCAATGCAGTGCTCAGGTACGGTTTTTGGCCCAGGAGCTTCCTTTGGAGCTGACTGCAGATGCTGGAGGGCAGAGCTCACCCCACTTGGGCACCTGACCTCTGCTCTGATGTGGGCCAGGGGTCCCCTGTTACCTTCAGCCCACGAAGGCTGTTATGGGGACAGCACATGTGGGAGGACACACAGCTGCACCAGCCCCTCACCACAGTGCTTTTTCCACCCACAGCCGGGGCCGAGGAGGGCTGGAAACGTGGCCAGCAGAATCACAAATTTACAGCACAAGGAAAGACAGGGCATTGCCCAGAGCTCAGCACGCTGCAGCCAGAGCTTCCTGTGGCAAGGGGCTCAGCATCCCGCTGCAACACCAGTGACTGGTAGCAAGTGGTGACAGCAGGATGGCCCCAGGGATGGTGGGCATTAGAGGAGGTGCAGACTCCTGCTGTGAGCCCCCAGGTGTTCGAGATGGTATTTCCAAGAGTCTGCTTGGCCTCGTGTCTGCCAGCCTGTCCCTAAGCTGAGGGGCTCCCCCTGGCCTCACTAAGGAGAGGCAGTCATCTTCCAGCTCAGCTAGAGGATGCTGCAGGCAGCTTGGGGAAAGCAGCATCCCTGAGAGGAAGCGGCCCAGCCAGCTGCAGCCAGGTTTTGTACAAGCAGCCAGGATCTATCACCACACAGACCCTCCCTTGGGACACCCAGAGATGACCTGGGGAAAAATCAGCCAGACCCACCAGTTTGTCTCTGTTTTATTAGTGTAAACACACCCCTCCCTCCTCTCCCCATTATTAAATACAAACCAGGAGCAGACAGTGGCTCCTCAGTCGCTTTCTCCTTAGGAGATGCGCAGTCAAACCCTCTGCCATGCCCACCAAGCTGGGCACTGTGTCCCCCGCTCCCGAGGGCGGCCCCGCGGCAGGGAGGGCTCCCACCTCTATTGGGAGGCTCTCATCCGAGGGCTGCGACCTCCGACGTCCTATCGATACTGCGAAGGCCGAAGCGGCCTGGGTCACGGTTCCCATGGGGAGCAGCTCATGGTACGTGAATACAGCAGGATCCCCTCCGGCACCCCTTGTGCCCACTGGCCCCAGGGGCTAGGACCCCCCACCCCAACTCGCCAGGAGTGCTCCGGCTCATTGCCAAGTGGCAAAACCCCAAAACCAACCTTCTTATTGCTCTTTTGGGGTGGGACATGCCCTATCCCGCTGTCCCTGCACGACCAGGCCAATGCACCAAAGGAGCAAGGGGCACAGCCCTGTCCCAGGGTGCTGGGGGAACGGCACAGGACTGCCCCCAGCCCCATGGCAGGCAGTCATGGCCCACAGCACGGGGACCTTGGGCTCTGTGTGCCCCTGGTTGAGGGGGGACAGCAAGGGACAGGGCAGCCCATCACCTCCCCGCTGGGCAGCCGGGCCAGGACAGAGGGATGGGGCCAGCAGCCAGCAGCTCTGGGGTGAGTATCAGGGCGTTCCACCTTGCAGCTCAGTGACTCTGACCCCAGCTCACCCCACGGTCTGCACGGCCACAGCCGCTCTGAAGGACCTGGGCACCCCAGGCCGGCAGACCCCAGCCCGGGCAGCCCCAGCGGGGCAAGTCATGAGCTCAGGCACCGGCGATCCCTGCAGCTGCCGGGAGGAGGAAGACAGGTTTGGGCAGCAGAAGAGGTGGGGTGGGCAGGCAGGCACAGCAGGGTAGGGCCAGCCCCTCCATGCCCCAAGGTTCAGGTGCTGTTCCCCTGCTCCTGCTCGAAAAGCACCATGGCCAGCTGGGAGCGAGAGCCTAAGCCCTCCAGGCTGCTCTGTACGCAGCGGTGGTAGATCTCCTCGCTGAGCCGGGGGTTGCAGGCCTGGTGCCGGTAGCGCTGCAGCAGGGCAGGCTCCACAGCCCGAAAGACATGGAGGTTGGAGTACTTGATGAACATGTCATAGATGTCCAGGGTCTCCAGGATGTCCTCATTCTCCTGCACGTCGCCTGTCATGCGGGTGCGTGCCGCCATGTAGTCGGCATTGTAGAAACAGGCTTCATGGAAGACATCGCGGTCAAAGCGCCCCGCGTCCCGCAGCAGGTCCAGCGTGGCGGGTGGCACCTGGTTGTGGTAAGCGATGGCGGGGTTGTAGCCCTGGAAGTGGATGGGGAAGAAGACCTGCCAGTTATTGATGGTGTTCATCCGGCAGCGGTTAAGGAAGTCAACAGTGACCTCTGTCCCCACACCGGCCACAAAGAAAAGCGTGTCCACCGGATGCTTCTTGGAGATGATGTCCATGACCTTGATTTGGGAGGGTGCATCGGTCTTGACGCTGATCCATGGGATCTTCACCTCTGCATACTTGCGCTCGTACTCAGTGATCTGGGCCTTCACAGGGGCGAAGATGTCATTCTGGGTGACCTGCTGGGCCTCAAAGGGGTCATAGATGAAGAGGAAGGTGAGCACTGCATTCTCACTGCTCTCAAAGGCGGCCGCCGCATAAGCCTCCAGAAAGTGGGCAGCGTAGTCCCGGTCATGGGCTGTCAGCGGCAGGATGACGTTGATGCGGCTGGCCTCTGTCACGTAGGGCATGGGGATGATCTCCACCTCGCTGAGGGGCCGCACCAGGTGCACGCGCTTGGTGACGGAGCGGCTGTGCCCCTTCTGGGTGACCACCTCCACCTGGAGGTCCAGCGTGTACTCCATGCCACGCGTGGGGTCAAAGCGCCGGTACCCGTTCACCAACTGCTGCTTGCGGACGTGGAGCACCGGCTGGTACTTGCGGTTCAGCTCCTCCATGGCCGTGGCCACCACGTCAGCCACATCCGCCAGGTCCACGCCACGCAGTTCGCACTTGGGGGAGCCGTCCACGCAGGCGTAGACCTGGTCCTCTGTGAAGTAGTCCCAGCGCAGCACCTCGAAGCGGGTTTTGGGCTGGAAAGGGGGCGGGATGCCAATGGGCCACGTGGCACTGTTGTCCCCATCAGCAGACAGGCTGCTGGCATTCTGGATCTCCAGCTGCAAGAGGAGAGACGGAGTGAGAGCCAAGGCGGGCACAGGTAGGCCTTCCAGCTCTGGCTGCAGGCAAGCTGACTCCCGATCCTCAGAGATCAGCCACTCCTGGCCCGAAAAGCAGTGCCAGAACAACTCTGCCTTCAGCCTGACTCGTATCCAGCACCTCAGTTTTCCTCCAAATAACAGCCCAAATATGGTACGCCACCTCCATCGGTAGGATCCGTGCCTCTCCCACCCTGCCCGGCCTTTGCTGGCAGACCTCAGCACCCTGCTGGTTCCATCACCCTGAACCACCACCACAGCCCAGGATCCAGCCAGGTCCAGAGCTGCTCTCCAGCCAGCACTGCTGCCCCTGCAGCCACACGGGCTCAGCCAGTCCCGTCCCCACAGCAGGTTCAGGTGAGAAACCCTCGCATTAGAGTGGAGAGGTGACACAGAGCAACCAGAAAGCCCACAGGGATGACAGGAGGAGCCCAGACCCTCCCAGCTAAGCCCGGTCTCACCTGGAGCTGCTGGATCTCCTGGTACGTCCTCTCCAGCTCCACCTGTGCGAAGTACTTGTGCAGCCGGTACATCTGCAGGGGATCTGGCACAGGATGGACAGTGAAGGCGCTCTGGAAGCGGAGGTCAGTCTCCTGCTCAGGGTCCGTGTTCTTCCCCAGCTCGAAGTAGTGATAATGCAGGCCCTGCGCCAGCCAGGAGAGACAGGTCATGGCTGGCCCCGACCCGCACTCCCACCCCACTGGCTGCCAGCACTGCAAGCTCAAAGGACAATAGGGCACAAGAGCTGGTCCCCCAGACCCTAGGAGCCCCTGAGGAGGCAGGGAAACACGTTGGGCCTGGAGGCCGTCTCTGACACAGGACCTACCTCATGCTCCTCAGCACAGCTGACAGACGTGTAGTCGATGATGCAGCGGCCCAGCCACTCGTCGGGCCGGGCACTGAGGATGTCGTTGCGGCAGCTCTCCAGGTGCTGCTGCAGCAGCAGGAGGAGGCTGCGGGACAGCAGGTAGCCAAAACCCCCATAGCAGTAGCGTCCCTCGGTGTCCCCGCCGATGAACTCCTCGGGGCGACCCAGGTAGAGGTGGGTGTCAATGCTGAGGTGAGCGACAAGGCGGCTGATGCGGTGCGCCTCCGTGTAGGTATCGTCCTGCACCAGGAAGAACCAGTCGAAGTCGTTCACGTAGTGGTCCAGAAGGTACCTGATGGTCTGGTACATGTTCCAGATGGGTCGCTCGTCGCTGTGCGTCACCACCGTCATGCCGTGAGGCACCTTGCGGCCCCGCATGCCCGTGAAGTACACCAGGCGCTCCAGGCGATGGGCCAGTGTGCGGTTGACAGCCACCCCCAGCGTGTTCAGTGTGCTCTTGGAGGTCAGCACACCCACAAAGAGCCGCTGCCGCATCCCCAGCTCTGTGCTGATGTATCGGGTCCTGTAGGAGGGAGAGAATGTCTGGCCCTGGGGTACTGCACCCCACCTTGGCCTGCACCCTCCCCAGCCCCTCAATGGCACCAATCTTGGTTCCTCTGCAGGACCTGCTCCCAGGCTTCGACCATACATGCAAGACATCACCCCCGCAGCACTGGCTGCCACTATGCCTGGGCCAGAGGCACAGCAGAGTGCTCTGCTGAGGTCCCCCCCAACTTGAGACCATGGCAGACCCTCCCTTCCCATCAGCTGGCCAGCCCGGCTCAAACCAGAGGCTTGCAAAAGGCTGAGCACAGCTAAAAGAGGAAAACAGAGCTGCAGCCCCAGCTCTAGTGGGGACACGATCCACCAAGCACTCCACCACGCTGCCAGCCCCGGTCAGGACAGCAGAGCTGGGAAGCACCTTCCTGCCACCCCTGCCAGATGCACTGCTCTCGAGCAGGCAGGCAGGCGAGCCCGTGCTGCCCTCCCCGGGGAGGCCAGACTCCACTGGGGTGGCTGAAGCCAGCACAGGACCAGTTGCGTCCCCCTCCCCGCTGTGGCCCCCAGCTGCCCCACGCACAATGACTTTCAGGTTTAATTCTCCCAGCCCGGCGCAGCAGCAGGAAGCGACCCCCCCCCCCCGGCCCCCAGCCGCCGCCTGGCACACACTGGCCCCATTCAGCCCCCTCCGTCCGCCCACCGCCTTGCCGGGACAAGGAGGCCCATTCACTGCCTGCTCCCTGTCATCCTGGGGCCGCTGGGACAGGCCGCAGCCGGCCCTGGAGCAGAGCTGGAGTTTGCAGTGCTGGGTGGGGACATGCCACAGCAGGAGGGGTCCCTGCGAGGGCAGGGCAGGAGAGGGGCTGTGGCAGGGGGCCCCGCAGCACACGCTGCGGCAGGCAACCTTTGCACGGCACAAGGCTCTTCCGGGCGCTCCCGAGGCGGGCAGAGGCAGGGAGGGCAAGAAGCAGTGGGAGCAAAGGGGAGGAAGGGAAGGAGCGGCAAAAGGAACTTGCAGTGAGAAAAACCCAGCTGCAGCCCCGGCTGGGGGCGGGGGGGGGGGGGATGCACATTCTCAGGTCACCTGTAAAGCCCCCCAGCACCAGCTCAGCAGGCAGGGGCAGGCAGGGAGCCCCCCGGCACCGGCCCGGCAGCCACACGCCCACCCCCGGGCACCGCGGGGCTCGGCCGCAGCTACTCCCGCCTAAGGCCCGGTTGGCGCCGGTTGGGGCCCAGCTCCCCCCGCCCCGCCCCGTCGCCCCGCACCTGACGGCCTTCTTGGCGGCCCTGCCGGGGCTGGGCGGGCGGTAGGGCACGACGCGGGGCTCCCAGCTGTCGGCGCCCAGCCCGGCGGGCACGGCGTTGGGCCTGCGCGCCGCGTTGCCGTTGGTGTTACCGGGCGCGGGGGGCGGCGCGGCGCCGCCGTCGGGGCGCGGGCGGGCGGCGGGGCGCGGCGGCGGCCCGCAGGGCTCCTCCACCCAGGTGACGCTGAGCAGGCTGAGGGTGAAGCCCAGCGAGACGCCGATGGCCACCGGCCCGGCGGGCCGCAGCACCGACAGCACCAGCGACAGCCGCATGGCCCGGGCGGGACCGGACGGGACCGGGCGGGACGGGACGGGACGGGAGCAGGGAGGGCTCCGGGCTCCTGCCGCCGCTCCCACTGGCGCCGCCGCCGCCGCCGTCCGACGTGTCACCCCCTGGCCACGCCCCGCCGCGCGTCACCGCGGGCGGCCCGCCCCGGCCAATGGGCCGCGCTCCTTCCGCCGCGTCACGGGGCGGCGTGGGGGCGGGGCGAGGTTGCTAGGAGACGGCGCCCCCCCGCCCCGCCGCCGACCCTCCCCCGTGGGCGGGGGGCCGGGACCGCCGCCCCGCTCCCCGCCAAGGCCCAGCAGGCGCGGCCGCCCGGTGCCCGGTGCCCGCCGGCGGCCGGGCCGCGGCGTCCCGTCGTGCCGGTACCCGGCGGCGCCCCCAGCCCCGCTGCCCCTCGAAGGCACGTTTCCGCGGGACGTGGCGCCGGAGCCGGTTTAGGGGCGGATTCCCCGTGCGTCCCCTCCCCGGGACAGCCCAACCCACGAGGCTGGTCAGTTTGTGGTGGCCTCGAAGCGCCATGTTCCCCTTCTCAAATCGCTGCCCGAGGGTCTCCCGGAAAGCGTGGGCGGCGGCGCTGGGCTCTCCCCGGGGGTCCCCAGGGGGTGACCGGTGGTCACGGGTGGGCGGGGTGGCCGGGTCCGAGGCCAGCAGCACGGGCTGCAGGAGCACGCCGGGTGCCTGGGGAGCAGGCGGGCAAGCGGCGGCTGGCAGACCTTTGGGCACGGAGCAGCAAACCGTCCCGGGGCAGGAGGAGGGCGGGCAGAGCACCAGGAGATGCCAGCGGCAGCACGGGCGACCCCTCAGTGCCTGTGAGTCAACATGGGACCGAAGAGGTGGGCTCCTCCACCTGGGGCCGGGTCACCGTCCGCTACGAGCCGTCTGCGGCACAGAGCGGCGGGCCGCCGGAGAGAACCCCATGGCAGACAGAGCTGGAGGAACCAGCTTGGGGCAGCCTTTCCCGCACGCACGGAGCCTCCGGCGCGGGAATGATCCAACCCAGAAGCTGCAAGGCCAGCAGCCCTACATGGCCGCTCGGCACCAGGCATTACTGAATAAGGACAAGGAGGAGGACCCAGCCTTTCCGCCCGTTCCCAGACCGTGGCTCTGCTTCCAGCAGCCTTGCAGCCGTCGGGGCTCTCACGTGCCCCTGGATTTACTCTGGCTGGTGGGGAGCCCATCCCGCCCTCCCCATGAAACACATCCTGCCCGCTCCGGGGAGCGCCGGCAGCCGCAGAGCCTGGCAGGGCACCGAGGGCAGGCGGGAGCCCGCTCCGCTCCAGGGTCTCTTTCATTTTCCGGAACAAAGCAGCCTGTTTTCATCAGGAAGCGGTTGGCAGCATCCCCCCCCCGCCCCGAGATACGGGACCATCATCCAAGCTCGGCTCATTTTCATAGGCCTTTTTCTCCTGAATAGGCCAAGACAAGCAATAGGCAAAGGGGGTCACGTGGATGGCAGTTTAATGAAGAACATACAAAAACTAGAAACAGAGGGAGCGTGATGGGACGAGTCGATGCCAGAAGGGAAAAGATGCAGAAGTAAGAAATGAGCAGAGATTTTCCATGGACAAAGGCCAAAAAGCAGGCGTAATCATAAACAACCAAAGTCACCCATTTTCTGTACGCAGAGAAACACGTTAGAAATAGATGTATTTGATTTCCTTTACAGGTTGGAATATTTAAAATCAGTTACCTTATACAAACCCAGATGATTTTACACGAGTGCTAAGGGAGGTTTCATTCTGATCTGAGCTTGTACTCAGATAGAGGTGCAGATTGGAGGAAGTACTGAAGTTTTCAGAAAAAAGACTCGGAGCTCAGGACTGCAGGGACGTGAAGCTGTGGGCAGAGCAAAGCCCTCCCCAGGGCTCGCCTGAGCGGTGGCCAAGCCCAGGGCCCCCCTGCCCGGCCCCAGGCGATCCCGTGGGGGAAGCAGCCGGCGGGCACAGCGCCGTTCCTCCAGCAGCCCCTTCGCAGCCCCCCGCCAGCTGCAGCTCCCGCTTTTGTCTCCCCGGCATTGGCGTGGGGCTGGGAAGGGGCTGCCAGGGGAACGGCCACTGCTGCCAAGAGGCTTCTCCCTGCCAGGATTTCCCGGGGGTCTCTGGGTGCCGCAAGCAGGCGGTGCCAGCTCCAGGGAGCTCTGCAGAGCACCGTGTCCTCCCACCCACCCGCTGCGCCTGCATCTCCCGGCCGGCTGCTCGCAGGTGGATGGGTGGGCAGCCTCCGTAGGTGCCCCCTGTGTGTGCATCTGCCCCCTGCAAACGCAGCTGCTGCTGCAGTCCCTGTGGCCCTGACAAAGGCCCCTTGCAAAGTCCACAGCACTCTGCATGCTCTGTCAGCTGTGTGCCGGCAGCACAACCCTGTGCCCACCTGACACAAGGCTCGCCCATGGTTTTCACGCCCACACTCCTGCACCCCGTACCACTCCATGCCCTGCACGCCGTGCCTAGGGGCCTGCAGCCTTTGCACGCCGAGCGCACCTCACACATAGCACGGCCTGGTGCATGCTGTGCCACTCCACGCACACAGCCTTGTTCAGACTCGCTGGTGCACACCCCAAAGCATGCCCCAATGCACACCCCAAAGCACACCCCAGTGCACACCCCAAAGCACGCCCCAATGCACACCCAATGCACACCCCAATGCACACCCCAGTGCACACCCCAGTGCACACCCCAAAGCACGCCCCAATGCATGCCCCAAAGCACACCCCAAAGCACACCCCAGTGCACCCCCCAGTGCACACCCCAAAGCACACCCTGGTGCACAACCCAAAGCACACCGCAATGCACACCTCAATGCACACCCTGGTGCACAACCCAAAGGACACCCCAAAGCACACCTCAAAGCACACCCCAAAGCACACCCCGGTGCATACCCCAGTGCACACCCAAAGCACACCCCAAAGGACACCCCCGTGCATGGCCTGGTGCACACCCTGGTGCACAACCCAAAGCACACCCCAATGCACACCCAATGCACACCCCGGTGTACACCCCAAAGTACACCCCAATGCACACCCAAAGCACGCCCTCATGCACACCCCGAAGCACACCCAAAGCGCACCCCAAAGCACGCCCCAAAGCACGCCCCGGTGCAGGCCCCTCCCCCTCTCCCGGAGAGGCCCCGCCCCCGCCGGCCCCGCCCCCCGGCAGGCGGCGTGACGCGGCGCGGTGACGTCAGGCGGAGCTGTCCGCTCAGCACCGCGCGGCGGGCCGCCCCGCCAGCATGCGCGGGGGCCGGGGCCGGCGCCGGGAGCGCCGGTGGCGGCGGGGCCGGGGCCGCTGCGGGGCCGGGAGCGCAGGTGGGAGCGGGCGGGGCGGGGCGGGGCGGGGCGGGGCGTGGCCGCAGGGGGCGGGGGCAGCAGGCGGGGGCGCGCCGGGCCCCTCGGGGGAAGGGCTCGGGCACCCGGGTGCTGCCGGCCCCCCGCGCGGCGGGAGCGATGCGCCGTGCGCGGGGTGGGGGTGCGGGGCCCGGCGCGGCGCCCCCCGGGACCCCCGCCCCGAACAAAGAGAGGGGCGGAGCGGCCCCGCGCCCCGGCGGCCCTTGCGGCCGTCGCTTAGTAACGCCGCGCCCGGCCCGGAGCCTGGCCGGCCGGGGGGCGCCGCGGGGGGGGGCCGGGCCGGGACTCCCCCCCCCCCCGCGCTGCCCCGCGCCCCCCCGCAGCGCTGCGCCGTGCGGGGCAGGGAGGGGAGGGCGGGGGGCCCGGGGCAGGCGGCGGCGGCGGCGGCGGGAGCCCGGGGCTGCGGGGAGGGCGGCAGCAGGTGGGTAAGTCCCGGCGCCAATGAGCAGGCGCTGGGCTCCCCTAGCAACAGTGCCCGCGCCAATGGGCGCCGGGAGCTGCCTGCAACGCTGCCTGCAACGCTGCCCGCAAGCCTGCCGGAGATGGGTTTTCCCTGGCGACCTTTCCCCGCGGCCCTGGTCCCGGCCTGGAGTGGGTTGAGGGGCAGGGAGCAGCACCTCGCTGCCCTCCCTCTGCTCGGCCGGCCCTGCCCCCCCCCGCCCTGCCCTGCCCCCCCCCGCCCTGCCCTGCCCTGCCACCCCCTGCCCTGCCCTGCCTTGCCCGGCCCTGCCCTGCCACCCCCTGCCCTGCCACCCCCGGCCCTGCCACCCCCGGCCCTGCCCCACGCCCGGCCCCCTGGGCACAGCCGGCCGGCAGAGCCCTGCTTTCACCCCACACGGGGCAGCCAGGGCCGGCGCGTCACCCCCGGGCTCTGCGGTTAAAGTCCAATCCTGCTTAGCATCCCCTCGGGGGCTCGGGCAGGGGCCCAGCGCGGCTGCCCGCTCCCTGCGTGCCTCTTTCCCCGGGGATTAGGCGCCCCGCTCGGCTTCCCCGGTGGGATTTGCCCTGGCTGGTGTTCCTTTTGCCAGCCGGAGGGAGGGAAGGAGGCCGGTGGAGGGGGAAGAGGTGCCGGTGGAGCCCGGCCCGGGCAGCTCCAAGGTGCTGGGCAATAGAGAGGCATGACTGCAGCCTCTGCCCTCTTCGCTGCCCCTTCCCCGTGCTCTGGTTTTGTGAGCCATCCTGAGCCGGCTGCTTTAAACGTGGCACTTGGAAGGACTGGAGCTGGCACAGGGACAACTGGTGACAATAAACCCATGCTAAACCAACCGAGCCCGGAAAGGTGCCAGGGGAGCAAAGGGATGCTGGAACCGGCTCCAGGTGGGAGTGGGCAGACAGCTGCTGTAATTAGGTTTAAGCTGGAGCTGGATCAGTCTTTGTCGGAGATTATGACCCCTCCGTCTGTGTAGGCACTGTGGGGGGCCTGGTGACCACCTGCTCAGTGTCCCGGCATGGCCACGGTGTTTCGGGTGAGCCCTCGAGTAAAGGGCAGCGCCAGCCAGGGCCAGTCCCCCTCTGGCCCCGTGGGTCAGCGTGGGAGGGCTGGATCCAGCACAGGGGCCTGCTTTGTTTTTACAAGGACACTAGGAGCTGAAGCAAGGATGAAAAATAGCCAGAAATATGATTAGAGGATTGGAGAAAATGCCTCGGAGTACAAGCTTTAAGAGCTCAATCTGTTTAGCCTATAAAAATAGAAGACTGAGGGGTGACTTAATTACCGAGCATAATTACTTCACAGGCAGAAAATACCAGGTAGTGGAAGTCTCCCTTTAATCGAGCAGGTAAAGGGTGCCAGAGAGTCAGGCAGGAAATTGAAGCCACAGACAAATTATAAAGTGTCACGTCCCGGCGACGAAGCTCCCCGGGGGTGCAGACGGGTGCCCTGGGGATAGCGCATCCCTGCAGCCACCCTCTGGGTGACAGTCTGTGCCCCCACAGCCCACGCGGATGAGGCTGTTCCCCCATTCCCTTCCTCCCCACCTTGGTAGCAAGGGGCCGGAGTGGGTTTTTTGGCAGCTGGGTGCTGAGTGGTGGGCAATGCTGTCCGGCATGTGCCGGTGGTGCCTCCATCCCCCTTTTCTCTCTCTCACCAGCTGGGGCGGGTGCTGGGGCGCAGCTTTGCCGGCGAGCCATGGGGCAGGAGCGGAGATTTTGATGCCTCTCCCAGGAGTCCCCAGAGCCATGACTGCAACTGTGCAGACGCTGCGGTTCAAGCTGCTGCCGCATGAGCCGGGCCAGGAGTGGGGGCACAGCTGCCAGCAGGAAATCGAGCGTCGCTACCAGGTGGTGCCCTCGGTGGTGTGTGCCATGTGCTGCCTCTTCGGCATCATCTACTGCTTCTTCGGTGAGCCAGGCCAGCCTGGCAGCTGGTGGGGCAAGTGGGGAGAAGGGCAGGGGGGAGCCAAGGGGGTACTGGCCATCCACCCCCTGACTGCAGTGGTCTCTCCACAGGCTACCGCTGCTTCAAGGCCGTGATGTTCCTGACGGGGCTGATGTTTGGCTCCATCATCATCTTCATGCTGTGCTACAAGGAGCGGGTGCTGGACACACAGCTGAGCGTGGAGGCATCGGTGGGCATCGGGCTGGGCATCGGGGTCCTGTGCGGGCTGGTCACCATGCTGGTGCGCAGTGTCGGCCTCTTCATGGTGGGGCTGCTCCTGGGGCTGCTGCTGGCGGTGGCCACGCTGGTGGTGATGGAGCAGTTCTACCACCCGCCGACAGTGTGGATCCCCATCGCGCTGCTCCTGGGCGTGGGGATGCTCTTCGCTGTCCTCACCCTGCAGTGGCAACGCTTCTTCACCACCCTCTCCACCGCCGTCTTCGGCAGCGCCATCATGACCGTCACCGTCGACTACTTCATCGAGCTCTTCCTCCTGGTGCAGTACATTTACGAGCGCATCAAGGTGGCCCCCGCTCGCCCTGTGTGCTGGTACAGCTGGGTCATCCTGGGCGTCTGGCCACTCCTCACCACGCTGGGTGTCCTGGTCCAGTGGAAGGTCACGGCTGAGGGCTACTCCCACACCGAAGGTGCGTGGGGGCTAGAGGAGATGGACGTGGCATGGGGTGGGTGCAGGAGGTGGGGGGCCAGGGTGGGGGTTCCCAGCGCCTGGTTTGCATGCACAGATAAGGGGTTCAGGACTCTGCGGGGACATGGCGTGGCAAGGGGAGGCCTGGGTGTGCAAAGCCAGGGCTGGTTTGGATGCCGGGAGGATTTTGGGGTGCTCCCTGGCACTCACAGGCCCCTCTGCCTCACAGTGATCATCAGCCGGCAGCAACGTCGCGTGCAGCTGATGCGCATCAAGCAGCGGGAGGACCGAAAGGAGAAGAAGAAGAAGCGGAGACCCCACCACCCACCACCCCACCAGCACAAAGCCCACCCGCCTGAGCCTGCCTACCGCCGCAAGCCCAACCCTGTGCGCCGCTTCGATGGGGACGTGCTCTCCCCCGTGAGTCCCATGCCCAGGGTAGAGATCTCCCCCAGCCTCTGCGGCCCTTCCTTCTCCATGTGGGTGGGCTGGGGCGCGGAGAGGGGAGAGGTGCCCGGGCGTCAGCTGGCATCCAAGCTCCTGGAGGGAGAAGGCTGGGGCATCCTAGGGACTGGGCAGCTCACGGGGGGCTGAGCTGGGATATGCCCCACCATGGAGCACTTTACGTTTGCAAACAAATATAAAGTGGTGGCCAAAAGCGCTGTGGCCACAGTAGAAACAGGCGATGGGCAAGGTGCGAAGCATGCACCCAGGAAAGGAATGGGTCTGTGCACCCTGCTGTGGCCAGCCCCTGGAGGGCTGGGGTGGGTGGGATTGCACAGGGCAGGTTCTGGGAGGCTGCTGCAGAGCTTAGGGTGGGGTGGGATGGGATGGAGTGGGCCAGGAGCAGAGCCCCCCTCACTTTCTGTCCCCCCCTCTCTCAAGCAGAGCTACATCCAGAGTTTCCGAGAGCGGCAGACAGGGCCATCCCTGAACAGCCTCATCGCCAGCTCTCACGCTGTGGTGGACCTGGACTATGACTGCAGCTCCACCGTGCCCCTCACCACGGGCTCCGGCCCCGCCGTGCGGGTATAAGCCAACCCAGTGACCTCAAGCGACACCAGCACCCCAGCCTGCTCCGACAGACCCCCTAGGACATGTGGGACTTGGCTGGGTGAGCCCCGGCTGCCCAGGGGGCCCGGAGGTGCTGGGGGAACCCTCCGGCAGGGACTTGGCCCAAGGACCAGGGACACCAGCACCCATGGACGTGTGGTGCGAGCGGCTCTGCTGGGCGGGGGGTCCCTGAGCCCCTGCTGCTGTGTGTTTTCCCATGGCTTGGGCATGCTCATCCTGCATCCCAACATCTCCCTCCCCATGTTTGAGCCCTCCCTTCCCCGAGAGCAGCTCCTTGCGCCTGCCCCCAACCCATCGCACCCCCCCAGCAACTCCCCAAGTGCCTGTGCCCCACATCCCTTCCTCAAAGAGCAGGTTCCCCAGCCCTTGCGTCCCCTCCAGGGACTCCCCCGAGCATGTGTGCCCCATCCCACCCTGGCCCTGAGAGCAGCTCCCAGGCAGTGCTTCCCAAAACCTGCCTGCTCAGAAGGTCCCCCTGCCCTGGACACCCTTCCTGCCCCTAGGGTGGCTCGCCTCCCCACCCTTTTCCCGAGCTGGACCAGGGTGGGCCTGGGGCAGAGGCTGCCAGGGACAGGTGGTTCCCGCGAGGATGCTGCCCTGGGGTGATGCTGCGTGCACCCCCCCAAAATGTTTTAATGGGAGACAGGACATTGGATCCAGCCTTTGGGCAGAGGCTGGGCTGCCTCAGGGACGCAGGGACCCCCATGGCGTCAGAGGCCATCGCTGTTTTGCTGGCGACTGGATTTTATAGTGGCCGAGGGGGTGGGCTCTGGGGTTGGGCCGAGCCTCCGACCGGGGCAGGGTAGGGCAGGAGCCCCTGCCCAGAGCACCGCTGCAGGCAGAGGCTCCTGCCTTGTATATATTTCTCTTGCTGTGATTTGTATTAATTTATTACAAAGTGAGCCAGGACTTCCCCACAGCCAGGCAGGCAGGATGGTGGCGAGACTGGACTGGGGTGCCCCCCTGCTTTGGGAGCCCCCCCTCCCCAGCCCAGCCCGGCTAGTCCCGCTGCCCTGGGAACTGCATGTGTCTGCCAGGTGACCCCATCCCTGCAGCGCCGCGCCTCCGTCCCCCTTTTCAGTCTCTTTTGTAAATGTGCCAAACACTGCTGAGGCCACGGCCACACAGTAAAGAGCCTTTCAGAGCCCAGCGTGCAGGGCCAGGGGCTGCGCTGGGGGGCAGGGGCGAGGGGAGCCCTGAGGGCCGGGGTCCCTGGGGGTGCTGGGCAGGATGCAGAGCGGTGCCACCGCTCCTTCTCCTAACTGGACCCCGGCTTGGTGGGGTGGAAGAAGCCATGTCAGAAAAAAAATGCAGTTTAATGCAGAGCCCTGAGGCTGGAGCAGGCTGGGGATGGTGTCTGTGTGTCCATACGTCCTGGGGGAAGCATGACCCCATCTCCCAGCAGCGGTGTCTGTCTGTCTGCCTGCAGCCTGAGTGCTGCATCCTGGCTCCTAGCTCCCTGCAGGGACAATGGGTGTCAGGGAGAGCTGCAGCATCCCTGGAGCTGGTGGGGCACCCAAAAGGGGTGTCCCAGCCAAGGGGGGCACAGACCCCTGGTACCATATCCAGCCTGCTCCCCCCACCCCAGTGCTTGGACCCTTGCAAGCAGTGGGGCATGGGGACAGGGCCCCTGGTGTCCCTCTGCTTCAAGGCACAGCGGCACCGCCAGCCCCCAGTGGTGCCCCCCTGGTGCCTCCTCACCCTCCACGAGGAGCCGGGCGGTGGAACGGTCGTCGAAGGCATCGCAGGTGTACGAGTCCTCGTCCTCAGGGCCCACGCGGTGGATGATGAGCGTGCGGTAGCAGTCCAGGTTGCAGATCTCATACTTGTCACCAGCGAAGATCTCGGTGTCCCCGCGGAGCCAGCGCACCCGGCCCCGGGCATGGGACACAGTGCACTCCAGCGTTGCCTTGTGCCGTGCCAGCACCGTCTTGTCCCGCAGCGGTTTCACGATCCGGATGGGGAGCGCTGGCGGGCGAGGGGTAGCCGTCGGCATCATGGGGCTCGTGTTGGGACCCCATGAGCCAACCTTGGTGCACCCCAGCTCTGGTGCTGGGGCCCAGCCAGCCATCACACCCTGCGCCGGTACCTTCCACTCGCAGGCTGGCCTCTGAGCTGACCATCCTGGCTGTGAAGCAGATGAGTCCCGCGTCCTCAGGGCGCACGCCGCAGAGCAGCAGGAAATGCCGCGTCCCTGGGGAAGGAGAGGCTGGCTCAAGGGGACGGTGATGGGCAGGCAGGATGCACGAATTCCCCTGAATTTGCCCCCTCCCAGCCCCAAACTGGGTGTGGGGCTGTCTGTACCCGCACCTTCTTGACGTATCTTCACTGTGCTGGAGACCTTGATTTTCTCCCCATCCCGGAACCACTCGCCCTTCACGTCCCCGTGTGACGTCTCACAGGTGAAGACGGCGTTGTCACCCTCCCGCACCTCGGCGTCCTGCAGGTCCTGCACGATGCAGACCTGGCGCTCTGCAGGAGAGGGGCAGGGTGCCAGGACAGCTAAGGGCAAGGGGGAGCGGGTGGCGCAGGGCTTAGGGGTGCACGTGCTCCCGGGAGGGGGGGCAGCCGTACCCTGGACATGCAGTGTGGCAGAGGCCTGGCAGTCGCCCGCATCGCAGGTGTAGATGCCGGCGTCGGCCAGCTCGCAGCGGCTCAGCTGCAGGACGCGGCGCCGACCCGCCGAGTAGATGCGGCAGTTGGGCCCCGGCCGCAGCTCCTGCCCATCCTGCCCGGGGAGTGCGCGCTCAGGGGTGCAAGCGGGCAGCACACTGCTGCTTTGCCTCCCCCTCCCCTGCCAGCAGCCCTGGCAGGGAGGGCAGTGGCCAGGGGGCAAAGCAGGGAGAAGGATGCAGCTGGGCGCTGCTTGAGGGGATCAGGGCAAACCCTCACCTTGAACCACTTCACCTCCACGCTGGGGCGAGACAGCTCGCACTCAAAGCTGGCGACCCCCATCTCTGGGACCCCCAGGTCCCGTGGGACTCTCACCATTGTGACTGGAGGCTCTGAGGGGAGAGGACACAGGGCAGGAAGGTTTGGTAGGGCAAAGACATGGGCTTGGGGCTGCAGGGTTGGGAAGCTGTTCCTGGGGCATCTCAGCATGGGGCAAGGGTGGCACTATCATGGGCAAGCACTGATCACTGGTGTCCCAGCTGGCTCTGGACCCAGACCCTGGCTGAGGGGTCCCCACTGCTGAACTCACTTCTCCCTGGGGACAGGGGGACACCTGCCACCATGTGCCTCGAGTGGCCCAGCTCAGCCCTGCCTTCTCCCCGCCAGGACCAAACAGCTGCAGAACGGCCAGCACTGGTGCCACGCACCCCACCGAGCCTGCCCGGGTGACCTTACCCCGCACAAGCAGGCGGGCGCTGCAGCGCAGTGTGTCAGTGGTGAAGGTGACGGTGCCCGAGTCCTCCAGTGCCAGCCCCTCCAGCGTCAGGCTGTGCCTGCAGCCCGTGGCGCTGATCCGGCACGTGTCACTGGGCTTCACCCGGATGCCGTCCCGTGTCCAGACCCCGGGCACGTCAGGGTGAGACAGCTCCAGGTGGAAGGTGGCTGTCTCCTTCTCGAAGGTCTCCATGTCTGCCAGCGGCGTCCGAATTGACACCTTCCGGGCTGCAAGGGACACGTGTCCACAAGCGGCTGCCTGCTCCACCCCACAGACACCAGCTCCCTGGTCTGTGCTTGCTGGACTGATCCCCTAAATCCAGCCCTTTTTAGCACCCCTACCCATCCCTGACCCCCACACTCACCTCCCTGCTTGACCACCCCTTCCAGCCAAGTACCAGCTCTGCCCAAGCTCCCTCCTCTAGCCTGCAGCATCCTTGCAGCAGGCTGGTGCTCTCCCCATCCCTGTCCCCGTCCCGGTGCAGTACTCACGCTCCACGCAGAGCCTGGCCTGCGTGCGGTCATGCAGGGTCTCGCAGCGGTAGGTGCCGCGGTCGGCAGGGCAGAGGCAGCGGATGGTGAGGATGCGCCGGTGCCCCGACTCCTGCAGCTGGTACTTGCTGCTCGGCTGGAGGAGGATGCCCTGCTTCAGCCACTGCACCTCAGCGGCCTCGTGGCTCACCTCCACCTCCAGGCATGCGTCCCCCTGCTCCTCCGCCACCATGTCCTGCAGCTTCCGCACGAACAGCACCTGTGCCTCTGCACAGCCCATGTGCCGCCGGGTTAGTGTCTGGCCCTGGGGCTGGGCCCTGGGCTATGCCCCAGCCGGCTCCTTCCCCCTCACCTCGCACGCTCAGCCGGGCCGTGCTCACCAGCCCCTCGGCGTTGACCGTCACAGTGGCTGCGTTGCCCGGCTGGCACTGCCGGAGGGTGAGGCTGTGGCACAGCCCGCTCCTCGTCACCAGCAGCCGCTCACCGGGGACCACGGGCTGGCCGTTCAGCTGCCAGGTCACAGCCACATCCTCAGGGGACACCAGGCACTTGAAGGTGGCGTCCTCCCCCTCCAGCACCATCAGGCTCCGCAGTTCCTTGATGATCTCCACCACCCTGGGGACTACAGCTGGGGCGTCAGGGCATGGCACCGGGGGCCCCCCGTCCTGCAGAGCCACAGAGCATCCCCGCACTCCCCTGGCATCGCCATGCCCAGCTTTCCCACCGCCCCCATGGCACAGGGGTCCCCGGGGTGGTGGCCAAGCCTCGGGCACAGCTCACCCTGCACTGTCAGCGTCGCCAGTGTCCGGTCATCATTGGACTCGCAGCAGTACTCGCCGGCATCCTCGGGCTCCACACGCGTCAGCACTAGTGAGCGCTCTCGCCCCTCTGCCATCATCTGCCGGCGGGGGCCAGGCGCCAGCACCTGCCCGTCCTTCCGCCACACCACGTCGCCCCGCGCCTTGCAGAGCTCGCACCACAGCACCACCCTCTCGCCCTGCCGTGCACGCATGTCCGACAGCCCACGCAGGAACTTCACCTGCAGCTCTGCACGGCCAAACCCCACGCATCAGCACCTGCTGCCACTGTGGGGGGGTCCCCAGACACCCCCACCACCACCCTGCCACCCACCTCGGACGCTCACGTCAAACTGCATCTGGTCGTGGGGGGAGAGGCAGGTGTAGATGCCGGTGTCCTCCTTGGCCACATTGTGGAGGACGAGGCTGTGCACACGGCCGTCCTGCCGCAGCTCACAGCGCTCGCTGGCTACCGCCGCCTGCCACGGGCCCAGCCAGGTGACATCGGCTCGCTCTGTGGAGGCGACGGCGGAGAGCACAGCGCTGCCACCCTCCAGCACCAGCAGCTTCTCCCGTTCCTCCCGCTTGTTCACGAACAGCACGGGTGCCTCTGTGCCGGGGGAGCACTGGGCTTAGCTGTACCCCCGCCGGTGGCACCGGCATGGGGTGGGGACACAAAGCATCCTGGCGCAGGGCAGGGGACCGCTCCTGCCCCCTGGCACAGGTGAGGGACCTCTCCAGGCTCACCTTTCACGTGCAGCATGAAATGCACCTCGTCATCACCAGCATCGCAGAGGAAGATGCCACTGTCACCCAGCTCCACTTGCCTGATAGTGAGGCTGCGCGCGGGGCCCTCGCTGCACACCAGCAGCCGCCCACCTGAGCGCAGCGTCTGTCCGTCCTTCTGCCACTGTGCTGCTGCTGTCTCCGGGGACAGCCGGGCCACCAGCGTCACACTGTCCCCCTCCAGCACCTCCAGTGGGCTCTGCGCCTCCTCCTTGTTGACAATGCGCACGGGCTGGGCTGGGGGGTGCAGGGGACAAGTTAGGGTTCAGGGGTGTCCCCGCGGCGCCGGGCAGCGCAGGGACAGGACCACTGTGAGCGGAGAGGTGGCGATGCCCACAGTGCATCACTGTGGGGCAGGAGGGCTGTGGAGCTGATGGGGTCATGGTGCATCCAGCTGCAGGATGCCTTGAGGGGCTGGGGGTTGCTGTGGGGCTGGCTGGGAGTCATGGTGGGACCAGCTGGGGGTCTCAGTGGGGCAGGCGTGCAGGCTGGCTGGGTCTGGCAGCTCAGGGTCCCCTCGAGGAAGGGGCCCCAGGCAGGAACAGCGGCAGAGCCCATCACTCCTGCATCCCTCCCCGCACAGGCAACTCAGCTGCTGGCTTGGGGTCATTAATTTCGGTGTCCCCCCATCCCGAGCACGTTGCTGGGGAGCTGGGAGGTCTGCCTGCGCCAGGCACTCTCGCACCCTGCCCAGCCCTCCGTCCCCAGCTGATAAGGGTCCAGGTTGAGTTCAACCCTTGGCAGCTGAAGCAGGAGGAACGGCGCCTGGGAGCCGGCTGAGGCTAAATTTAACCAGCCCCTGGCTGGGGAGGCGGGAGGGACGTGTCTCGCCATAACCCTGACATGTCCCTTTCTAACCAATGACTCCTGCAGGGTTGGGGACAGGGCTCCCACCCTCCCCTGCCACACTGCCGCCCTGGCCTCTGCCATCAGTGGGGTCACAGAGGTGTCCCCTCCCCTCGCCCAGGGCTGTGGCACGATCCCACCATGCTGGGGGTCACCGGGGGCACCGAGCTCCTGCTGGCTCACCCGACACCTCCACGGTCGTCACCACACGGTCGCTGGCAGCGTCGCAGATGTAGCACCCTGAGTCGCAGGGCTGTGCCCTACAAATGGTGAGCTGCCGCAGCACCCCGCGGGCCTCGACCCGCACCCGCTCACCCGGCTGCACCTCCTGGCCGTCCCGGAGCCAGCGCACCGTGGCATCAGGCCGGGAGAGCTCACAAGCCAGCACCAGGTCCTCCCCGGCCACCAGGCAGTGATGCTCCATGGCGCCCATGCTGCCCACAATGGTCACCGGTGGCTCTGGGACTGGAGAGACAGGCTGTCACCAAGAGAGCGGCAGCCTGTGCAGGCTGCTGCAATGGCTGGATCTTGTCTGGACCTCCTCTGGCTGCAGCTGGGCAGTGCACGTGTTTCCACAGAGCCCCTGCGCAGGTGCAGCCCGCTGCCTGTGTCCCCTGTTCCAGCTTCCCCATGCTCGCTGCCATCCAGCCCAGCCACACACCAGCCTGGCAGCAGCCAGGGACCCACCTTGGTCCTCACCCCTCTGGCCATCCCCCTCCAGGACCTCCTGCTCACCTTCCACAGTGACGAAGAAGACGATGCTGTCATCACCGGTGTCGCAGAGATACTCCCCCGCGTCCCTGCCTGTGGCACCCAGGACGACAAGGGAGCGGCGTGCCTTGTCCTCCTCCAGCCGCACGCGCCCCGTGTCCTGCAACTTCTCCCCGTCCTTGTACCACTTCACCTCCCCGTGAGCGTGCGAGAGATGCACCTCCAACACCAGGTCCTCCATGGCCCGGCAGTGCCGGTGGGTTGGCAGGACGTCCCTCTCCAGGATCCTCACCAGCGGGTCTGCAGCACCCAACACCCAACAGAGCTGGGGTTTCCAAGATCTGTGTACGCAGCACCCCTTGCCAGGATCTCCCCCATCTTCTTGCTCACCCAACACTTGGACGGTGAAGGTTACTGTGTCATTGGCGGCATCACAGATGTATTTTCCAGAGTGCTCAGCTTGGGCCGCAGGGATTAGCAGGCGGCGGTGGGCACCCTCCTCCTCCAGGACCAGGCTGCCACCAGCCTCCAGCCTGACACCATCCTTGGCCCAGTGCACGGGTGCATCTGCGCAGGACAGCTCGCAGCCCAGCGTCACCGTCTCCCCCGGGGACACCGTCACAACAGGGGGAGGTCTGCAGGGCTGCAGGATCCTCACTGGTGGCTCTGCAAGAATGGCATGGCCATGATGCAAAGCAGCATGGGGAGAACGCAGCTGTGGGGACGCCTCTGTTGTCAGCCCCAGGTGACCACCCACGCTGGATGGCCCAGGAGGTGGGCACCCACTGGCTTCCTCACCACGGAGGAGCCAGTCCCCCTCACCCAGGCTGCGAAAGACCCTGCAGCTGGAGCCCCATCAGCACCTCCCTGCTCCTGGGTCCCCACTGACCTGACACCTTGACGTCGAAGGAGACGGCCTCATCCTTGCTCTCGCAGATGTACTCGCCCGTGTCCTCCGCGCTGCTCCTGGGGATGAGGAGGCAGCGCCAGGCCCCCTCTGCCAGCAGCAGCAGGTTGTCGGTCTTGTCCACCTCCAGCCCGTCCTTGAACCAGCACACGGGAGCATCCGGCACGGAGAGCTCGCACCGCAGCTCCACACGCCCTGGTGCCTGCACTGGCAGCTCCAGTGAGCGCTGTGGAGGGTGCAGGATCCTCACTGGTGGCTCTGCAGGAGATTTGGAGGAAGGGTGTGAGACCTGCTCTCTGCACTGCTCCTGGCTCTGCTCTCCCTACTCACTGTCACCTGCATCCCTGTCCCTGTGGGGCTGCATGGATGCTACAGCCTCTTACCCCAGTGCAAAGGGGCAGGAGCTGCTCAAGGCCAGGGGCAGTGAGCACATGGCACCCACCAGCCCCTGGGGGATGCAGCTGCACCCCCTCTTCCGCGATGCTGAGGGCAGGGAGCAGGGCTGGGGAACCCATGGCACAGAGCCATGTGCTGCCCTGCCCAGGACATCCCTGCTGTGCCACCAACCTGCCACTGAGACGTGGTAGGAGACAGATGCATCCCTGGCATCACAGACGAACTCCCCCGTGTCCTGTGGCTGGGCGCAGGGCAGCACCAGCCGGTGCCGCGGCCCCTCCTGCTCCAGCACCAGGCTCTCGCCTGCCTCCACCTCCTCCCCGTCCTTGTACCAGCGCACCGGGGCTGCTGGGCAGGACAGCTGGCACCACAGCTCCACGCGCTGCCCGGCCACGTAGGCGTGGGGGACCTCCTCATTGGAGCTGACGATCCTCACCGGCGCCTCTGCCAGGGGACACATGGAGGGGCTCAACCGCAGTGCTGGGTGAGCCCCACGTGAGGACAGGCAGCCCCCAGGCAGCTCACCGCTCACGGTCACCCTGAAGCTGGCGGCATCGTCTCCAGCATCGCAGGTGTACATCCCCGAGTCGGACGGCGTGGCTATGGGGATGTGCAGCCTCCGCCAGCATCCCTCTGAGCAGATGGCCAGGACCTCAGTTGGGACCATGGCCTTGCCGTCCTTCAGCCAGCGGACGGGGGCACCCGGGGGGGACACGTGGCACTCCAGCAGCACGGGCAGCCCTGATGGGACCTCCTGGAGCTGCTGTGCCTCCGGCAGCGGGGCAACGCAGACCTGGGGGGCTGAGAGGACCAAGACCCTGCATCTTTTGGTCTCCATCCTACCTGCCCTGGGGCCAGCAGCCGGCGTCATCCCAGCCCTGCAGTGCTGGTAGCTGAAAGCCGAAGGAGCACCAAGGCTGGGGTGCAGGATGGCATATCCCATGGGCAGGCAGCATGGCTGTGCCCTGGGGTGTGGAGGGGCAGTGTGGCACAGGACTCTGGGAGGAGATAGAGCAGCTGACCTGCCCCTGCCTGCACCCCCCTCCAGCCCAGGGGCACGGGCAAAGAGCCACTCACGAGGAGGCAAGGGGCAGCCGAGATGCTGCAGCCACCAGTGGGACGGCAGTGTGAGCAGGGAGCTGGGGCAGAGGGAGAAGAGGGAGAGGGCCGTAGCTGCGTGTTGCACCCACCTGCCACAGTGATGGTGTAGAAGACAGAGTCCCCGCCGGCATCGCAGACAAACTCCCCCGTGTCCTGTGGCTGGGCGCAGGGCAGCACCAGCCGGTGCCGCGGCCCCTCCTGCTCCAGCACCAGGCTCTCGCCTGCCTCCACCTCCTCCCCGTCCTTGTACCAGCGCACCTGGGCCGCCGGGCGGGAGAGCTGGCACCACAGCTCCACGCGCTGCCCGGCCACGTAGGCGTGGGGGGCCTCCTCGTTGGAGCTGACAATCCTCACTGGTGCCTCTGCCGGGGAGAGATGCGGGGCTCAGCCAGGATGTAAAGACCAGAGCGGGTGATGGTGGCAGCCACAGCCCTGCGTGGAGCGTTGGCTTCACCAGCTCGCTGGCTTTAAGGCTGGAAGGCACCTCCTCATCCGCGTCCTGCATAGCACAAGCGGTTGGGCTGCCGTGCTCAGGGTTCCCTCTTCTCCTCACCCATTGCACCCAGGAGGAGCACCCGGCTTCCAGCTGGCTGTAAATCGCTGCCGTGCCCTCGCTCCCACGGTACCTACCCTGCTCTGCCCCAGGGCAGAGCTGAGGGATGTGGAGGGAGGATGCGGGTAGGCAAGTGCCTCATTAGCAAGCCCCAGCACTGCTAATTGCCATCTGTGGTGCCAGCACCAGCCCCTGTGGCTGCCCTACCAGAGGGTCCCCACCCTCTGCCTGTCTCCCCATTTCAGAGGCTGCCAGGTCCTGACTGGTGCTTCTGTCTTGGCTCAGCCTTGGCATTTGCTGGCACTGCGGTGCAGGCGTGTGGCTTGCCTGTGGCCAGCAGCCCCATCCCTCCGACTCACTGGGATCCACGACCTCATGCCGGGTTGCAGTGCTTGCTGAACACCACTGTTAATGGGTTACACATGAAATGTGTGCCACTGCTCACACCTCCCCACTGACTTGAGCTGGATCTCTAAAGGCAGAGCAGTTCCCAGTACAAGCTTTAGGTGACCAGCCCTACTCTGTCCTGGGAGAAGGTCAGGATGCGGCCCCTGCCTGCAGCAGCCAACACTGCCTGCCCGGCCATGCACGATGCAGCAGGCTGTAGCTGGCGTGGACTCCGCCATGGGTGTGCAGCTGGCCTGCGGCTCCGGGCAGGCACGGGGCACAGCCAGCACCAGAGCATGCTGGTGGCCAAGCAGTGACCTGCCCTTCTCGTGGCCCGCAGCTGCCCCGTGCTGGGCGTCTGGGCTGCAAACTTCCCAGACAGTTTCCAGCCACGATGCCCAGGCTCAGCAGCGCACCGCAGCCCCGCAGCGTGCCAGAGCGGCGTGGCGCCAGTTTGCAGCATTCAACCTGCACCACGCTGAGCCTGCATCCGCCTGGCTCCCTGATCAAACGCTCGGTGGCTGCCTGTCTCCCTGGACCTGCTAAAAGCAATCACGTCGCTGAAGTGCAGCTGGAGATGGTGAACGGCACTGAAGCGAGGAGGGGGCAATGTGCCAGCTCTCAGTGGGCAGCACCGCTCTGGCCCCAGCTCTGCTGCCGGCTCCGAGGGAGCCCCGGCACTCAGCAGCTGCCGCAAAACCCAGAAGCTTGTGGGGGTGGCCGGGCTTGAGGCAGGCGGGCTGCACACCACAGCAGCCCCTGGGGGATAGCTGGGATGCCTCAGGGAAACCCGAGCGTGCCACCACAGTGCTGCTTGCAGCAGTCAGCCTGGCACTCATGCCAGAGGGGTGCCAGGCTGAGCCTCCTGGCACCCGCAGTGAGACACGCCAGGGACACCGATGGCCAAATCCTATCGAACCCAGCCAGCCTCTCTAAAACCCTTCCATCTAAGTTATGCAAAGCCGCTCAGCTGAAAGGCTGAGCTTCAGCAGATGGTGTTCCCCCCTCCCACCCTAGGGAAGCCGAGCTCTCCATGCCCTGCACCCCCGCGGGGCAGACGATGCCTCCTGCCTCTGCCCAGACCACACGCTGCCTGTCCTTCCCGCCGGCGATTTTGCCTTTATCACACTAAACCCCTCCTTTCTTTACCCTCCCAGTGGTCACCACTTCACTGACTCTTCCAGCATCTCTCATCACTCATCCCATCTTCAATCCTACCTCCTCTGCCATCAACTTTGGCACTTTGCCATGTATTAACACCATGGAGAGGTTTTACTGCTGCGGTCACGGAGCCTTTCAAGTGGGCTTTAGCTCTGCCCCCCGTCACCTTCCTGTGGTTGCGGGACTATGCGTTTCGGGGCCAGCAAGGGGAAGTCTTTCACTCGCTTTCAGCTTTCATTATCCTCTGCCAGCCAGCGACGCCAGCAGCTGCTCCATGGCCGGGGCAGCCGCGGCGGGAGGCCATTCCAGGCTCGCACCCAGCAAACACCACCCAATCGTCGGTATCCAGGCAACCACTAATTTTCAGGTCAGCAATTAACACTGTCCGTCAGAGTGATGTCCGACCACGAGTCACCCCACACCAGGTGCTGGGCACTCGTACCCACTATTTTTAGGAACTCAGAGGAGGGCTTGTTTACTGGCTACGGGAGAGTTCCAGCAAACACCCCAGCATGGGGGTGCTGGGTGCCAGCCCTGGGGCTCCCCAGTGTTTTGGACCAGCAGAGCAAGCTGTCCCCTTTGCCAGTCACTCTGGGTGATTTTATGCACCAGAGCTGCCACGAAGACCCTGCCTGCCTGACCTGCAGGTGAGGACCCAGCAAGAGCATCTCTGACGAGCATCTCCAACCCCAGAGCAGCAAGTGACAGCAACACCAACAGTGACATGTGCTGTGGCAACCTGCACCACCAAAGAAACCCCCCCAAGATGTGACCTCGCCAGCCCATCTGCATCACACCCACCTGCCACAGTGATGGTGTAGAAGACAGAGTCCCCGCCGGCATCGCAGACAAACTCCCCCGTGTCCTGTGGCTGGGCGCAGGGCAGCACCAGCTGGTGCCGCGGCCCCTCCTGCTCCAGCACCAGGCTCTCACCTGCCTCCACCTCCTCCCCGTCCTTGTACCAGCGCACCTGGGCCGCCGGGCGGGAGAGCTGGCACCACAGCTCCACGCGCTGCCCGGCCACGTAGGCGTGGGGGACCTCCTCGTTGGAGCTGACGATCCTCACCGGCACCTCTGCCAGGGATAACGTGAGGCTCAGCACGGGAACCCAAGTGACGACAGCTTTCAGCCCCATCACAGGGGCAACAAGAGGGACAGGAACACTGTCAGGAGAGGTCCAGGCTCCCGCACGCAGTCCCCAGCTCACCAGTCACGGTCACCACAAAGCTCACGGCATCATCCCCAGCATCACAGGTGTATGTGCCGGTGTCTGAGGGACCCGCCGAGCGGAGGAGCAGCCTCCGCACACAGCCCTCCGCCTGCACTGCAATAACGTCGTCCAGAGGCACAGCCTCACCGTCCTTCAGCCAGCGGACCGGGGCACCCGGGGGGGACACCTGGCACTCCAGCAGCACAGGCAGCCCTGACGGGACCTCCCGGAGCTGCTCAGCCTCAGGCACTGGAGCGATGTGGACCTGCGGGGCTGAGAGACATCGCAAAGGGGTGAGAAGCATCCTCCAGCATGAGAGCCCCTGCTGTTATTCTCCTGGCAGGACCCCAGGGCGAGCACCCCGTTCACCTTGCACGTGCAGCGTGGCCGAGTCCCGCACACTGCCAGACACGAAGGTGACCTGAGCCCCACTGTCAGCCAGACGCGCTCCCCGGATCAGCAGTGAGTGTTCCGTCCCGCAGTGCCGCACGCTGCACCGGCCACCCACCTCCTCCTCCTCACCCAGCCCAGCACTGTTGAGGAACCAGGCGCCTTGCACCGTGGCCGACAGCTCCAGGGAGAACCGTGCGTCCTCGCCGTCCCACACCCATGCATCCTGCAGACCCCTCTCCAGGCGAGCTGCCGGGGCTGGAGCATGGCCACAGTCAGCCCCAGTGGCATTGGCCAGCAGCATGCTGCGGCACAACATCCCAGCTGGCCCCTGGGGAGAGCTGGGTCCCGGAGGGGGTCCCCAGCTCGGCACCCTCACCAAGATGCACAGAGCCGGGGAACTCCACGGGGCAGCTCCGGCCATGCTTGTTGGCGGCACAGACACGGAAGCAGTAGTCAGCCTCGCGCGGCACGCTGTCTCCCAGCACCCGCACGCGGCCGGGCAGGTCGGTGGTGAGGCACTGCACCCACTCGCCCCCCGCCGCCTCCCGCCGCTCCAGCAGGTAGTGGCTGGGGGGGCGGAGGTGGGTATCAGGCGCGGGGCACCACGTCAGCAGGGCCGCGTTGCTCTCTGCCACACTCATCTCGGCTGCCACGGGTGCGCTCGGGGGGTCACGCTTCACACCTGCAAAGTCACAGCCCGTGTTGCCCGCTTGGGGATGGCAGCGAGGCTCCCGGCAGAGTGGCAGAAGAGCTGAATGGGGCTACACAACCTGTTTCTCTGGGGATCCTCTCTCTGATAGAGAGGATGGATAGGATGGTCTTGCTCCTGTGTAGCATGGTGCTGGTTACAGGGGTTTGTGAGTGCCAGCGAGGCTGGGGCCCTGCAGCCCTGCTAAAAGCCTCCTTCCCCAAAAAGCCATCACAGCATTGCATCCCCAGGGTAATGGGTGCCCATCCCATTTCTCCCCAATTTCAGCCCCCCATGAATGGGCAGGACGGAGGACATGGGGCCCCTCTGAGCCTGGGGCTTACACTTGACCCGGAGCTGGGAGGATGTTTGCGACTCCCCGACAGCAAAGGAGATGATGCCCGCGTCCTGGCGGGTGACGTGCACCAGCACCAGAAGGTGTGTCCTGCCAAAGCTCTTCAGCACGGTGCGGGGCGACTCCTGGAGCTGCAGCCCATCCCGGCTCCAGCAGATCCCCTCCAACACCTCCCGCGTCTCCACGCAGAAAACCGCGTTCTCCCCCTCCATCACGTCCAGCTTCCGCGGCAGCCGCTTTGCAATCACCCCTACGAGAAGAGATGTGTGAGGGCTGGAAAGGGATGCTGGGGAATGGGCTGGGCTCAGCCCAGGGTGGGCGCGAGGAGGAGGAGGAGGAGGTCAAAGAGGTGAAGCAGCAGGTGCCATGGCCAAACAGCGGGAAGGCAGATGCAGGGGCAGTGGGGAGCCTGGCAAGGAGAGGGCTAGGAAGGCAAAGCCATGCCGTCGGAGACCTGCCTCCCACCTCGGACAGAGACCTCGGCGATGCTGCGCCCCTTGTCCTTCATCTGGCAGAGGTAGATGCCGTCGTCGTCGGTGCGGGCGTCACGGATGGTCAGGCGCCGCAGCACACCCTGTTCCTCCATCACATACTTGTGGCTGGGCTGCAGCTCCCTGTCCTCCAGGTACCACGCAGTGGGGATGGTTTCCAGCGGCACCTGGCACTCCAGCACGGCATCCTCCCGCTCCGCCACCTCCACGTCTGCCAGCTGCACCTGGAACCGCAGCCGGTGCTCTGCCACCGGGAGAGATGGGCACTGAGGGCACGGGGGGCATGGTACCCACCAGCAGCCCTTTTCTTGGGGCTCTCCCAGCTCGCAAACAGCACCGAGCCCTTGGCCCTTCTCTGCCCCTCTCCTCTTTGGCCTGTGTGGGACAGGCACTGCCCCAGGAAGCACATCCCCCAGAGCAGGGGGAACCAGGGCACAGGCTGGGGACACTCAGTGATGCCCCCAGCATTCTCAGCAGGGAGTTTTGGGGGACACAGGAGTGTGCATGCCAGCACACCACAGCAAATGTCTCAGTGGAGGGGAGCCGTGGGCTCCAGGCAGGGGATGTACCAGGTGCTGGGTCACCCCAATGCAGGCTGTCCCCAGCTGGCAGGGTGGTACAGGGGGACAGGGCTGCCACCAGTGCAGATGCTTGGAGCCATGCCCTGCAGGGCTGCCTGCCAAAACCACTTGGCACTTCCAAGGGAATTTGTCACCGAGGCACTGTCGTCCCCCCCTGCTCGTGGCTGGACACCCGCAGCCCTCAAGAGATGCCACCTCTCTGCTTGTGAGAGAGGGGCACGGAGCAGGGGACAGGACCCTGGGGGAGCCCAGCACCCCCAGCTTCCAGCCCACAGCTCTGCCCAGAGAAGCCTGGCCTGACCTCAGCTGCATGGGTCAGGAGGGAGCCCAGGGATGCTGGGCTCACACAGAGACACATCCCTGCCAGACGAAAAGCCCTGGGCCCCCCTCCAGTGCCCAGCCGCCCCTGGCAGTGCTTGGCCGCGCTCCTACCTTTCACCTGGAGCTGAACTGCACTGAGGGTCTGGCCAGCAGTGTTGGAGGCGGTGCAGATGTACAGCCCCTGGTCCTGGGGTTTGCAGTACAGCACCTTGAGGATGAAGTAGCCCTCCCGGTCCTCGTAGACAAGGTGCCTGCGGCCAGGGACAAGGGGCTCGCCGTCCTTCTGCCAGACGATCTCTGGCTTGGGCTTGCCGGTGACGTAGCAGCGAAACTTGGCATGCTTCCCTGCGCTCACGGTGAATGCCTTGGCCCCCGGTGCCCTGGCCGGCACCGCACCGTTGGGCACCCAGGTCTCCCGTCCTGCGTGCTGTCCTGCCGCGTGCCGCTGCCGCCGCTCTGCCAGCAGCTCAGGGCCATCAGCAGGACAGCCATTGGGGAGCCCGTCCAGCGGCACCCGGGGTTCGACCAGGAGCACGGCAGCAGCCAGGGCCTCCTGGGAGCCGCTGCGTGCCCGACACACATACACCCCCCCGTCCGGGGGCCGGGCACCAAACAGCTTCAGGAAGTACCAGTCCTCCCGCTCCTGCCCCACCATGAAGTGGCTGCTCTCGAAGAGGTCAGAGAGCTTGCGCCCATCCTTCTCCCACTCCAGCACCGGGCAGGGGTGCCCGGACACCCTGCAGGTGAACATCACATCCTCCCCCCAGCACACCCGTGTGGATGAGGGGGCGACAAGGAAGATGAGCGCCTCGCCACCCGCGCATCCCTCTTCCCGGGGCTCCCCCGCCTCCACCTTCAGTGTGGCGGCGGCGTAGGTCTCGCCAACGCTGTTCTTGGCCTTGCAGACGTAGAGCCCGCTGTCCTGCGGGGTGGTACGGGACACCAGCAGACTGTACAGGTCCCCCTTGGCCTCCATGTGGAAGCGGCCTGAGGGCTCGATAGGGGTCTTGTCTTTCTCCCAGAGGATGCTTGGCCGGGGGTCACCTGTGATCTGGCAGCTCAGGACCGCATCATTGCCGCTTTGCACTGTGAAGGCACGTGGATAGGCCAGGAACCTGGGGGCTCCCCCAAGCCCCTCCATTGCCACCTTCCTGGGGTCACAGCAGGCGGCTGGCCAGGGTAGCAGTGGGGATCATCAGCCTGGGAGGATGCACAGACCAACAGGGACAGGGGCTCAGGCTTCAGCAAAGGGACCAGCGTGGAGCACCACCAGGATGGACCCCTGCCCAGAGCAAAGCCCCCAGCACCGAGCCTGTGCCGCAGGAGCATCACCCTCACTCTGAGCACCCCTGCCCTGCTGGATATGCTCCCATCTCAGCCCAAATCACCCACTTCCCAGCCCAGTAGCATAGAAGAGGTGACAAAAGGGCCTCTTTGCACCCCAAGATGCCGAGGTGCCCGCAGCCCAGGCTGCCTGCCCCAGGGTCGCACGGAGGACCCCAGCTCCGGGGCGGGGGACCCCTGCCTAGATGGGGAGCGCAGGCAGCTGCTCACTGGGTGCTGGGGACCGGGATGGCTGAGGCATGCTGGCCCCAGCCCGTCCCTTCCCCACCCGTGGGGCATTCCTGCAGTATCGGGTGGTGGCAGAGCCGCATTCCTACAGCATCTGGGCTGGCTCAGGAGGCAAGTGCTGATATGGGGCTGTTGCATGTGGGAGGCACCCAGCTGGATCTGGGCGCTTCCTCCCAGGCTTGGACGGGCAAGGGACCCCCCCCTACACCCAGTGGTGCCCCAAAAGAGCCCTGCCCTGGGGCAAAGTGGGGCTCCCCTGGGAGCAAGTGTCCCTCCAGAGTGTGGCCCCACAGGCAGGATCCAGTCCTTGGGTATTGAAAGCCATGGCTAGAAATAATCAATCACTCAAGCCCCAGGGGCCAGAGGGAAGGCCTGGGGGACAGGTCCTGCTTTTGGAGGGCACTGCCTCCATCCCCAGCGCTGTGGGTAACTGTGCCCATCGTCACAGGCAGGACCAGGGCAGGGTGCTCCCTGGGCGAGCACACCCCAGCCTCTGCCTGCACCATGGCTGGGGCCGGGAAAGAGGCGTCTTTGCCTCCCTTGGACAGGGGGAAGAGAACCCAAAACACTCCCTGAACGAGCCTCAGAGGGTGGTGGGAGAAGGCAGGTCCCAAGGAGAGGCCAGCTTCTCCTCCCAGAGCCCTACCCCTGGGACGGTGCCTCCATTCAGAGCCACCTCTCCGGCCACATGCTCCCCAGATCCACAGGCCGCCCCATGGCAGCTCCTGCAGACACACACAGCCTCGGTGGCTCAGCCATCCTACTGGACCTTCAACCACCCCCTTCCCTGATCGCCCTGCCCCATGCAGCCCCACAGCCCAGAGCACACACCTCGCTCCGCCGCCTCTCCCCCGTGACTCCCAGTGCCGGCACCAGCTCCTGCTGCTTCCCCCAGCTCTGCTCCCGGGTGTCAGCACGCAGGGACCAAATGTTACAAATGCCTGCAGCTGCTGTCCCCAAAAATACCCTCTGATGACACGCTGGGTTGATAAGGCAGAGCCTGCTCCATTCAGCGCCTCGCTGGGGCAGGGCTGGCCTATGTATAGTAGCCCGGTGGGAGCACCCGGCCTGGAGCAAGCAGGCAGCTCTTCACCTCCAGAGATCTGGCATGCCACAAACTCAGCCGTGCCTTGGTGCTGGGTCACCCTGCGGCAGGAGGCAATACACCGCACAGGGTGCACGGCATGTGTCACCAGGCTGCAGTAGGACGGGACTTGTCACACAGGAGATGCTGCCCAGAGTGGGATGTGCCGCACCAGATGCTGCAGGAGATGCCAGGCTGCAAGGGGTGGGATGTGCAGCACGGGCCACACTGTGTGGGATGCCGGGCTGCAGGAGTGGTGGGCTGCAGAGGCTGCCCACCACCCCGCAGGCAGGGCTGATGGATGGGGGACACCTGGCACTGTCCCCACAGGCAGCGGCAGGAGGAAGGGCAGGACACACTGGGTCCCCCTGCCCCAGGAGCCAGCCTTCGGCCAGCCAACCCAAACAGCACTGCAGCATCCTTCTCCCAGTGCTGCTGTGGGGTCTCCAGCTGGCCTGGCGCTGCCTCGCCTCTTCCTCCTCCTCCTCTCCTGAAGCTGGTCCAGCCTTCCCCAGCCCCAGGCAGCATGGGGACCTCTTGCCATCCCCCCTGCTTCACATCCCCAGGACCTCGCTAGCCTCCAGGTTGCTCTGGAGACGCCACAGTCCCCCCAACCCCCAGACTGCTCTCCCCAGTCCCACCCCCCCCATATCACATCCTAACTGCCCTGTGACCCTGGGGTGTCCCAGCTATCCCTGGCAGGAGGGTGCCCAGCCTGCTACCACCAACATGCCCCCCCCCACTGGGGCCTCGCAGGGCTCTGGACCCCATCAGGTCCCTGCCTAGATGTCCCCACTATGCACAGCCACTGCCACCTCCCACTGTCTCCCCAGAAGCCCCAAATCTGCAGCTCCTCCAGCACAGGGAGCACCCAGCACTGGCAGCTGCAAAGCTCACCCAGGGTGCCCCTCCATCACCACCAGCGCAGGAAAACTTTCCTGGCAGCGCCCTGCCTGCAGCCCAGTCTCCCCAGCCCCACTGCCCCTGGCAGCATCACCCCCCCGCACCCCCCGGCTCGGGCGCCATCCCCCCCCTAGACCACACTGTCCTTGCAGTCCTCACATTCCAGACGTCTCAGCGCTTTCGCTGCCCAGAGATAATATTCACGGCGAGCAGACGTTTGCGTCAGTGTCAGATAGGTCTCAATGCCACCCTGCCCCGGGAGGAGCGCAGTGGGCAGACGGGCTGGACACGCAGGCAGGCGCCTGTGGCAGAGCCCCCCGAGCTGCTGGCCCGGTGTGCGTCCCATAGTCATGCTGCTCCTCCTGCACCTGCTGCCTGCCATGCTGCCCACCGCCGCCCTGGCCAGCTGCACCGGGGCTGGTGCCGATCGGCAGCTCATCCTGGCCAAGGTGAGGGCTCGGGTGCTGGAGCATCTGAGCCCCCCGCTTCTCCAGGAGGAGCCCCAGAAAGATGCAAGGAAGGTGCACCGGAGAGACATCCTTGAAAACACCGAAGTAGAGCCTGAGGAGCTGGAGGACACCTCCCAAGTGATCCTCTTCCCTTCCACAGGTGAGAATGCCATGGTGGGACGGAGAGGGGTGAAGCAGAGTGGGGACTTGGACAGTGGGGATGCATCAGGATGGAGGGGCTGCTGCGGGGGTCTGTGGGAGAAGAGAAAGAGGGTAGGCTAGGCTGGGGCAAGGTGTGGTGGAGAGCCAGGAGGTGGAAAGGATGACAGGCAGGGACAGGCAGAGCAGCCCAGGACACAAACAGAGAGGGGGGCAGGTGGCACAAGGGGGTGCCAAGAGGTTGGAGAATGGCTGGGCCAGGTGGGATGCAGAGACACGGGGAGGGCTGAGGATGAGGCAGGGTGGGATAGGGTGGGATGCTAGGGAATGGGGCAGGATGCTGGGAAATGGGGTGTGACTAAGGGACAGGGCAGGATGCTGTGGGACGGGACAGGACGACCAGCTATGGGGCAGGACACTAGGAGATGGGGCAGGACACTGGGGGACAGGGGCAGCAGTAACGGACCAGCCTAGGGCACAGCTGCATAGCCCTAGACATCAGCTCCCCTGCACGCTGACGCAGCCCGCGCCAGCAGCCAGGCACCCTGCCAGCACCCTGGGCACTCTCTGCAACACCCCACCTTGCACTGGGGACCCTCTCTGGGTTTGGATGCACACCCTGAGCATTTTTCTCCCGCCACAGACGTGCCCTGTGAGCCCACACAGTCAGACAAGCTGCTGGAGGAAGAAGGGATTTTCACCTACCTCTTCCAGCCCTCGGCGCACACCCTGAGCCGCATGGTGACCTCTGCCCAGCTCTGGTTTTACACCGGCCCCTCGGCCGCCCCCAACCACTCGGCCCCCGATGTGCTGGCCCTGTCGCCGCAGGGCCGCGTGCCGGTGACGGCCACGGCGGTGCAGACACCCGAGCACTGGACAGTGTTTCACTTTGTCCCGGCGCTGCTGCCCCAGCTCTCGCAGCCGCTCTTTGTGCTCCTGGTCCGCTGCCCCGGCTGCCCCTGCCTAGCTGAGGGGGACAAGATGCCCTTCTTGGTGGCCACCACCCGGGCCAAAGGCAGCGAGAGGGCTCGCCGCTCCACCGTGCCTTGGTCGCCGGCTGCCCTGAGCCTGCTGCAGCGCCCATCCGAGGACCTGGCTGCCCACACCAACTGCCGTCGGGCTTCCCTCAACATCTCCTTTGAAGAGCTGGGCTGGGACAACTGGATCGTGCATCCCAGCAGCTTCGTTTTCCACTACTGCCACGGGAGCTGTGCTGAGGGTCATGGGCTGAGCCACCGCCTGGGCGTGCAGCTCTGCTGCGCCGCCCTGCCCGGCACCATGCGCTCCCTGCGTGTCCGCACCACCTCCGATGGCGGGTACTCCTTCAAGTACGAAACGGTGCCCAACATCCTGGCCCAGGACTGCACCTGTGTCTAAGGCATCCCGCAGCCCAGCCCTGGATGGTGGTCCCACCTGGGGCGGGGGGCGGGGGGGGTCGCTTGCCCAGGGGACCCCTGGCCCTGTGCTGCAGGGACCAGAGGAACCCAGTGAAGGGGTTCGGGCTGTGCCACCCTCCCCTGCCCAAGCTGGAGTTTCGGGCTGCCCTGGGTACGGTCACACTACCAGACCTGCCCCAGGGCTGACTGCAGCTCAGAGCTCGCCAGGGCATGGCAGGGCAGGGACAGGCACAGCCTCCAGCAGAGGCACTAACCCCCTGCGGAAGCCAGCCTGCTGTCTGCAACCAGCTCAGCCCCCATTTCTCCCCACCTGCTCCCTTCCCCCAACACCCCCCAAAAAGACTGGGGTATCGCTCCTGCTGCAGAGTGCAACAGCCTCCCCCTGCTCCCAGGCAGAGCCAGGCTTCTGCAGCAGGGCTCGGGATTTGCCAGGGTGAGCCCATGCCAGGACCTTGCACTGGTGGCAGGGCTGGCAGCACACGTGGCGCTGCAAGCGAGCCCTCTCCCGGCGGCACAGCCTGTTGGAAAGCTTAACGGGATGAGTGAAATAAATCTGTTCCTTTTACCAAAACAGCCTGGAAACAGCAGCTTCCATCAGAGGCAGCCACAGAGGTGGCACATGGTTGTGTGGTGGGATGTGACCTGCCCGGGGCCTTTTGGCTGGAGGAGGGAGGGGATGGGCAAGCACTGCAAGAGGTGTCCAGCTCTGACATTGGGTCCCAAGAGAGGGGACTGGGGTGTGCTGGACAAAATCGGCATGGTGTGGCTGGGTTTGATCCAGCTCCGGGGCAGGGGAGAGCAGGACAGGACAGCATCCCTTCTGCTCCTGGCTGCAGTGGGATGGGGAGGCACGGGGGCAGCAGTGGGATGGGTAAGCATGGGGAAGCCCCTCACCAGGATGCCCCTCGCCAGGGACAGGGCCACACAGGAATGCGGCCGGAGCAATCCACTCCGCCAGGCTGATAAAGGCTGCCCTGGCTGCAGCCGCCTCCGCACAGCGGGAACGACCGAGTCACGCTGAGTGAGCGGGGAGGTTCCAGGGCAGGCGGGCGGTGCTGCCTGCCCCAGCCCAGCTGCGCAGGATTCCCTTCCCACCCCTTCCTCCCAAAGGACCGGATGCAGCAGTTCAGTACAAAACATCTCCAGCTTTACTAATATAGATATTAAAAAAAAGAAAAAAAAAGAAAAAACAGAGTGACAATCATTTCTGAGTAAAAAACAATACTACAAAAATCCCCGTGTGACCCAGGCTGAGATGATGAGAAATGCCCCACTGGCTCCTGGCCGAGCCCAGCTCGGGACACCGCGTCCCCCCACCATGGGATCAGGGTCCGGCCCTGCACAGGGGGTCTTGGCCCCATGGCCAGTGGGAGGGAATGGGCTTCGGTCCAAGGGCAGCCGGCCGGGAGCAGGGCAGAGGCAGCAGGAAGGACAGCCCCTGCCCTCTGCACAGACATTTCCCAGCAGGCCAGCCCCATGCTTGCAGCCCTGTGCCAGGACGCCACGCTTCACGGCCCCCCCCCCCGCCACGCCGGCACTTTCCGGCAGCGGCGCCGCCAGGACCCCTTCGATCCTCTCTGTTTCAAGCACTACGCCAGCCCAGCGCCCTGGCCCATGGTTCAGCCCAGGCAGCCGGGCCCCCAAGCTCGGCTCCCCTAAACCCCCACGCCGCGCAGGCAGTACCAGCATCGCCAGCATGGCCTGCACACGCACGGCACTGGCCAGCGCAGCATCGGGTGGCAATGGGCACGGGAGGGCACGGGGAGGTGGGAGGAGAAGATGCTACAGGAAATGGGTGCAGGAGGAGGAAAAGGGGGTGAAACGGGAGACAGGGGGGCGCAGGTCTGGAGCAGATATCGGTAGTGAGTATAAAAATGCCAGGGTGCACACGCTGACGAGTTTATAAAAACATACAAAAATAAGATATTCCCTTTTTGAAAATTAAGTAGGAATGCCCCCAAGGCCCCCGTCCCCACTGTTGCTCACTGGGACAGGGCTGCTTGGCCAGCCCTGCTGGGCAGGCACGCATCACCCTGCACCCGGTGCTCCTGGCAGGCTGCCCATCCCGTGGTGGCGGCAGCTGCCGCTGCAGCAGACACCGCCATCGTCCCTGGTGGCACTCACAGCCCTGCGGGGAGGAAGAGGCAGGTTAGCATCCACCCCAGGGGGAACGGCATCCCCATCCCGGGGAGCCTGGGGCAGCCCCCCATACCCCCACCCGAGTCGGTCGGATCCGTCCCCCTCCCCTGCTCACCCGTGGTCCTCTCGCAGGCGGCGGTCCCCTTCTCATGGGCGAGGTTGAGGCGGTTCTGCTCGGCGGCGATGCCATTAGCCTCGGGGCTGCTGCTGCGGGCAGGGCTGGGGGGCCGCGGAGGGGGCTGGAGGTGGAAGGCCACCTCCAGGTGCTCCTGGGCCAGACGCAGGTGCTCACGCAGCCGGTCCAGCTCGTGCGCCGGGGGAGCCCCGGCCAGGGCGAAGTGCCCTGCTGCCGCCACCTGGGCCAGGCTCTCCCGGTAGTCCAGCTTGCCGTCAGGCAGCGGGGCTCGCGGTGGCTCCTTCTTCAGCGAGTGGTAGGTGGGGGGCGCACCGGGGGCTTTCTTGGGGTACTGCGGTGCGGGGCTGCTGCCAACTGGGAGCTGGGGGCCGTCGGGCTGGCTCAGGGCATCCCGGATGCGCCCCACGCCAAGGTGCACAAGCTCGCAGAGGTTGAGGAAGAGGCAAAGCCCGCTGACGGCGTACATGATGAGGAGGAAGATGGTCTTCTCGGTGGGGCGGGAGACAAAGCAGTCGACGGTGTGTGGGCAGGGGCTGCGGCTGCAGACATAAGAGGGGCTCACCTCGAAGCGGTACAGCAGGTACTGACCGAAGAGGAAAGCTGTCTCCAGCAGCGAGCGGCACAGCAAGTGCAGGACGTAGGCACGCATCAGCCCATCCTGCTTGATGCGGCGCCGGCCATCATGCTTCTCTGTGCCCTCTGGGCTTTTCTCTTTCTCTACCTCAATCTCCTCAAAGATCATGGGGTCTTCTTCGTTATCGTCCTCTGCCTCCTCGTAGTCCCGCCCGGCTCCTCGGCGCACCATGGGCATGCGTGCCTGCCGGGCTGCCGGTGCCCGGCGCCGCGAGGACTCGGGCATGCGGGCAATGCGGTGCATGGCAAAGCCAAGGTAGAGCACCGACGGTGTGGCCACCATGATGATCTGAAATATCCAGAAGCGGACATGGGAGAGCGGGGCGAAGGCATCATAGCAGACGTTCTCACAGCCCGGCTGCTGCGTGTTGCAGACGAACTTGCTCTGCTCGTCGTAGTAGATGGACTCGCCCCCCACGGCCGTCAGCACGATGCGGAAGACGATGAGGACGGTCAGCCAGATCTTGCCCACAAAGGTCGAGTGGTTGTTGATCTCCTCCAGGAGCCGTGTCAGGAAACTCCAGCTCATCCTGGCCAGGCAGTTGGCTCAAACCCTGTGGGGAAGGGGCAGGCAAACAGGTACTGAGCAAATCCACATCCACCTCACCGAGCTCCCCCAAACCACCAGCCGCCACCCCAGCTCTGCCCTCTCCCTGTCCCAGCACCGACATCCATTCCCTTACCCACAGGTCCACAAACACAGCCCTGCACAGGCAGCTATCTCCCCAAAACTGCGGCCTCTCCCCAGCGCCGCCTCCCTGTGCCCCCACCCGCATCCTGCTCCCGCCCCACCACCAGCCAGGTGGGTGGAGGGGACCTGGGGAGCAGGGGAAAGGCTGGGACGTCCCTGTCCCCTGCAGGACACATCTGGGGGAAGAGTCAGCACAGCCACAGACAGGGTAAACACGGCAGCACAGGGCAGCACCAGCTGGGGAGGGCGAGGGGACAGGCAGGGGACAGAACTGCCTCCTCCGCTCCCGGTGCCACGGCACCCATCTGCCACCTGGTCCTGGGCAGGTCCCCAACCAGCACCGCACCCTGCGCCAGCACCCACACCCTCCCACGGGGGTCCATGGGCCCTTGGAGGAAGGCAATGCGCAGGCAGCACGGCAGGGTGCCGGCAGCGCCCCTGGCCCGCAGCAGCTGCCAGCCCGAGCCCTGGCCAAGGGGAGGGCTCTCCAGAGCAGCATCCCCCACCTCATGCCCACAGCCAGGTCCTCTGCACCCTGCAAGACCTCTCCCTTGAGGGCCGGCAGAGATGCAGCGTCATTCTGCCCCTCCAAACCTCCGCACTATGTCCACCCTCCTGCGGGACCCCCATCCCCCAATCCTTACGAGCCCCCAAAGCCCGTGGTGGCCGGTGCTCAGAGCACCCCACAGCCCGATGGCAAGGGCTGGTGGGGGAAGTGGGGCAGGAGGCAGTAGAGTGATGGTGACAGGCACCATGGGGCGGCCAAAGAATTGCATGAAGTTCTGGCAAAGCAGCTGACACCAGAGGTTGGGGAGGAAATTATGAGGACCGCGCCGGAGCTCCTGGCCAAAGGATAAGACACAAGATGAGACAGGCTGCTGCCACCCCTGGTTTTGGCAGCTTGTGCACGAGCTGATGCAAGGGCAGCAGGTGGCAGGGCTGCCCAGGCTGAGCAGAAGGGATGTGTCCGCATGGAGTCTCCAGCCTCCCCCATGCCTCGCCTGCCCTCTAGCCAGCCCCGTCCCATCACCTCTGGCCAGGTCACATCCCTGCGGACAATGGCCCCTGCTGCACTCACGCCACTATTGTCCAGAATAAGAGGATCTTTTTGGCTTAGCTCATCCTGCCTCCCGAGCAACCTCGCTTAAACAGAAAAGCCACTCCAGCACAAGCACCCGCACCCAGGACGCACTCCCACTGCCGGCCTGGTGCTCGGCACAGCCTGCTGAGCATGGTGGGAGCTCAGCAGGTGGCACGACCTGGCACCAGGGACCCAAACCCAGGCCATCAGGGCCACCATCCTCCTGTGGTCGAGCATCCCGCAAGGTCAGGACTCCACTGGAAGGAAGATGCTTTGTGTCTGCGTTTAGCCCATGCCTGGCAGCAGCACACCAGCCCTGGCCCCAGGGTGAGGGGGTGGGGCAGGGGACAAGACCTGGGGACCAGGCAGGAGTGCAGCCCCGGGAGCTGGTAAACCCAGGGAAAGCGAAAGCACACACGTGGGCACTGCTGTGGTGGCCAAGGAGAGGTGACACAGGGATGGACTGCAGCGTGGGTCAGGAGCTGCAGCAGGCGCAGCCGGGGCAGAACAGAGCTCCCCGCACCCTTTCCCCCCGCCCAGGGCAGGTAGCCAGAGCCCAGCTCAGCCGAGGGGACCAAGCCACACACCGCCTCCCGGCCACGCCGTGAGTCAGGACCAGCACCACGTGCCTCGGCCAGGCCCTACACGTACATCCCCAGCCCCACCGACCCCAGGTCCCCCTGCCTGGGGCCCCCAGGCCCCTCTGCCCCGGCCTGCCCTGCCCAGGGACCCCCATCTCCCCAGCCCACATCAGCTCAGGGCCCCCTGTGCCCCAGCACCAGCCAGCCCCTGCCTGCCCAGAGACCCCTGTCCCGCTGGCCCCCGCTGACCTCTACCTGCCTGGGCGCCCAGCCCCCGCCTTCCCGGGGTCCCCAGCCCCACGGCCGCCGGCCCAGCGGGGACCTCCAGCCCTGCTGACCCCCCCCAGCCTGCGGCCCCCAGCCTCCCCGACCGCAGCCCCCCAGGGGACGCGGCGCCCGCCCCAGCCCCGCCGCCCCCCCACAGCCCCCCGCTCCCCGGCCCCACTCACGGCGCGCCGGGACGAGCGGCTCCCGCCGGCAGCGGCGGACAAAGCGGCGGGGCGGCGCGCCGCCGCCTCCCGCCGAACAAAGGGCCGAGGCCGCCCCGCCCCGCCCCGCGCCCGCCCGCCGGTGGGCACCGACGGACCGCCCCGCACCGACCGACCGACCGACACCCCCGCACCGGGTGACTGAGCCGCCGGGCGGGGCGCTGCCGCCCCCCGCCCCCGGTCCCGGTCCCGCGGCCCCGGCCCCCTCCCCGCCCGCGGTTCGGCGGCATCAGCCGCGGCAAAACCCCGCTTTCCGGGCAGCCGCCGAAACCCACCCGCCGCCGCGAGGCTGCCGCCGGCCCCGGCGGCCCCGTCCAGCCCCCCGGGGGAGCGGGTGTCCCTCGCCGCCCTGTGCCCCCGGGGAGCTCCGCGGCTCCCGGGCCGCCGCCCCCGCCGAGGTGCGAGGCTGAGGCTTCCCGCTCGCTGCGGGGAAACGCTCCGAAGCGGCGGTGCGGCAGCAGCCTCGGGGCTCCTGGCTCAGCCTCGGGGCGTTCAGGGATGAGCAACACCATCCGAAGGAGCACTGGTGAGCCTGGCCCGTAGGGGGAGAGGTGGGAGCCAGCGCTCCGGCCGTGAGACTTGCCTGCACAATAACCTCCTGTCCCTCGTAACACCAAATTCTTCCTCTCCCAGGGAAGAGAAGGAGAGAGGATGGAAGAAAGGAGGGACCTGGCGGCACCACAGGACAGGTGGGCCCAGATGCATTGGGAACGTGGAGCAAAATGTGCCTGTGTGGTGGGAATGTGCTTCAAATCTTTCGAAGCCTCTGCTGCTTCTCGTGCCCCGGGCCAGGTCGCTGCAGCAGGACCAGGGCTGAGCACACAGCACCTCCAGATGTGCCCTTAGAGAGTCACCACTGCTCATCCTGGGCAATAGCACCACTCTCCCAAGGCTGGGGGGATGGCAGCCGTGGCTTTGAGTCACCACCCTGGAGCCATGGGCTGTCCCTCTGCAAGGACACCCCAGCCACTCACTTTCTGCGCTGCTAAAATTGGCTCTGGGTGTTTCTGTCAGGGCTGAGTCCCCATGCTGGGCCAACCACGCCTGTAATGTCCTGGGCAGAGCATCCTGTCCTCGTGCCCTTGTGCGGGGATGGGGAGGGACGCCGAGCTGCCTTGTGCAACCCAAATAGCTGGGGGGAAGCTGGTGTCTGTGTAAGCTGGTGAAACACGTGCTCCTTTCTGCAAAGGGTTTCCACGAGCAGGCACTGGTGGGTGCAGCACCTCCACCCACCTCCTATGTCAGCGCTGGGGGTTGGCTGCGGGAGGGCTGAGGCCAGGCGATGGGGCAAGGAGCGGGGTGGGAAGCACTGCTGCTGCATCCGGTGCAGGTTTTTGGTTATTCTGGGCCCACTGAGTAATGGCAGCCCCACCACTTCCCTAAATCAGCAAGAGCCACCACGGCACTGCCCCAGCACCTGCACAGCCCAGGCACCGGCTCAGTGCTCTTGCACGGGAGGGCAACTGGAGCCCTCCAAAGCAGCATGCTGCACCCCAACATGGGCACAGGTGTGGGCACAAGAGGAAGGGGGAAAGGGCCCCACTTTGGGCTCTCTTGCTCAATCCTTCCTTCCCCCCTGCTCATGGATGAGTCCTTCCCAGGTGACAGCTTCAGCCATATGGAGGGAGAGCTGCAGCAGAAGGAAGGGTATTTGACCTGGCCATGAAGAAACACTTTCCATTGAATCCTGCCCCCATGCACGCAACTGCAGTGTAAACGTTTCTGGAAGGGGAAATGCCTGTTGCGGATCCAGCAACAGATACTCTGAGAGCAAACCCTGGGCACAGTCTCCATCCCAGGCCAGGAACAACAGGCGGGAGTGGATGCAAGGAGACAGCAAGCTGAGCACAGAACCTCAAGCTTCTGGAAGGATGCAGAGAAGCATTTGGGGCCAGGGAGGGAGCCTGGGGCTGCAGCCAGGTGGCACAGAGAGGTGGGAGCAGAGCAGGGGCTGCCGGCACGAGGGCCGCGTCCCGGCAGGCTGGAGAGGACCTGCTGGGGAGGGCAAGCAGCACAAAGCCTAGGTTGAACTTCCTGATCTTGTCAGGTGGTTAAAGTGGCCTGGGATTTTCTTTCCCCATAGATACCACTGGTTTTCAAACACTCCCAGGTCTCACCTCCAGCCTGGCTCACCCCCAGGCAGCTGAGCAGTTTGCTAGGGGTAAGGGACCTACATGACCCTTTGACTCTGGTACTCAGTGCATTAAGAACAAGCCCCTGTAGCAGCCTCATGTTGAACTGGAGAGCGTGACCCACTGAAGCACTGCAAACTGAGGCCGTTGCACCCAGAACAAAGCTGCTTGTTGGGCCAGGGCCAGGTACAGCTGCTGCAGCAGCAGCATTTTTGCACAGCACAGCTCAGCTCACGCCTGGGCTGCGAGGCAGAGCTTGCCTCGGGAGGCCAGGCCCAGAGGCTGGTGTTTGACACCCCCCATGGACAGGCTTTACAGTGCTTGCCAGTGTCCGGCCATTGGCATCAGAGCCCTCCCATTTCCCCCACGACGGTGCCCTGTGTGTCATCAGGCTCTACCCTCATCCTGAGCTTGCAACACCCAAGTGCCTGCAGAGGCATCACCCTTTCAGCCTGGGACAGAGGGCAAACCCACAACAGCTGGGAAAGGAAGGCGGTGGGCGAAGGGTGTTGCCCACCCTCATCCCTTCCCTCATCAGCTGAGGCTGACAGAGCCCAGGCACATCATGGGCAGGAAGGATGTGCAAGACCGGCAGCCTTGCGGGGTCCAGCTCAGAGATGAGCTTTGCGGAGGAAACAGGAGCACTGTCACCAACCACAAAAACTAGGATCAGCCCCAAACCACTAAGTCTGTGGGGCAGAGACCAGAGCTGGAGTGTGTGGAGCATGGCAGTGTGGCTGCACAGCCTGGTGAGAGCAAGGGGAGCCAGTAATCGAGGAGGTATGGCTGAGTGGGAATGTAGGTGCAGGGATAAGGACAACATCCTCTTCTGGGACAAACGCTACAGCTCAGGAGGGATATGGCAAGAGCTCCCACAAGCAGCCCCTACTCACTGCTCAGCCACAGTGCCGCGATGGAGGGACCCTCAGGGACTCCACCACCGGCCCCTGACTCAGCTGCCAGACATGGGGTGCCAGGGAGGGAGCGGGGGCCAGTCTGGCTCTCATTAGCAGCATCAGTTCCTGCTCTAATCAATAGGGCAGGAGGGGCTGGGCCCTGCTATGACTGCCTCTGCTTCCAAGGATGGTGGCAGCGCAGCAGATGGCAGGGCCAGGCGCCCCAGGCGTGTTTGCTGTGGGGCAACATGGACCCTGCCCGGCTGGTGCTCAGCAGTGGGATGAGGAAGGGGCGAGCTAGCTCCACCCTCCCCAAGCAGGGCCGCAGGCAGGCAGGGCTGCAGGTGGGCAGCGCGAGTCCTCGGCAGCAAACATGCTCTTCCCAGATTAAACAACTCGGCTGGCACGGAGACAGGGAGCAGACAGCTGTATTCGGGACTATTTGTCCTGATACAGGACAGCTCCACGACTAGCTAATAACCTTCTGATAACGGGCAGAGGCACGCTCCATCGCAGGAGCGCAAAGGGCAATGACCGTCCCCTGTAACACAAGCTGAGGGAAGGCTGGGATGGCTTCAAAATAAAGTCCCCTTCCCTTTCCCCCCTGCTTGATTATGAAGAACAGAGAGGGATGCATGGCACAGCCCCTGCTCACCTCCCTCCTGCTAGGGTCTCCTTCCCAGTTCCTGGGTGCTGACTTCTGCCAGCACCCCAGTACCGCACATTGCACTTGAGCCCAGCCTGTGGCTGCTGCTCTTCCCCTGCCAGCCAAGCTGGAGGGCAGCCAAAGGGAAGGGGTTTACATGGCCCCGGGCCGTTGCTCTGTAAGCTGGGTAGGGAGCACTGGCACCTACAGGAGGGATGAAGCTGGCCAGGCAGGTCCCCAAGCCACAGGGAACTTGTGCCCTTTGCTGCTACATGGAGATGAGGCCAGTAGGGATATTCTGCTAGATGTGAATGACCACTCCCTCCAGTCACCCAGTTTGATTAGAAACAAGGCTTCATTAGTTAGACTTAGTGCAAGGGGGCTGACAGCTAACCCACAGGCTATGTATGCTCAAGGCAGTACTGGTTTAGAGGGTAGAGACACAGAGTGGGAAGCACTAAAATAGCCAAAACCATGACTGAGGCATCATTTTCATTGATAAGTTGAACAGCAAAGTAAGGCAGGGCTGGTGTATGCCTGTGGAAAAGTGGTGGTAGCTTCAGGCTCATGGCAATGGCCAGCCTAAAGCCTGACCCCACAGGTGCCTGGGGCTACCTGCAGCCTGTCCCCAGGCCGAGGCATCCCTCCAGCTACACACACCTCGAGAAGAGCCTGCTCCAGGCAGCTGCAGGCAGGGAAATGCTGAGATTCAGACCAGCCTTGCTCCATGCCAGCAGCTGAGCGCTGGAGCCAAGTGCACCCAGAAAAGGAGAGGGGAAGGAGAGGGAAAACCGAGTGTCTAAGAGCACAGCTGGGGGACTGCATGCTCAGAGCTGTGGCAGGCAGAAGACATCTGCAGCTGGTTCAACAGATGTCACACCTTTCCACAAACCCTGGCTCTCTTGTGCAGTTCCTGTTCCTGCACGGCCATCAGCCTGGGCTGCCTGCAGTGCCAGAGTGGAGGAGCATGTCAGGGAATCCCTTGCGCACACCCAGCTGATGCAAGGAGGCCAGTTAACCCTATCGCTGCGAGCAGCCCCACAGCAAAGTCTTCATGATCACAAATTAACCACAAAGGGGTTAAGCTGGTAACAACCAGGACAAAACCCTAAGGGAAAACAAAGCAAGTGTTTCATTAGGAGGCAGGAGACAGGTTGTGGCAGCACCTGTGAGCTTCCCTGTCAGCAGCTGGAGGAATGCAGAAGAGCAGGGAGCTGTTAACGGGACCAAGAGGCTAGTGCTGAACTGAGGGCACAGACCTGCAGAGGCACAGCAAGGAGCAGAAGCAAATGAGTAGTCACTGTCTGCAGTAAAAACCACAAAGAGCTTGAGAAGAGCTATGGAGAGGCATACAGCTGAAACCTTTGGTTCTGGCAGTCCACACTTTGTCAGGCCCCTCAACACATACCCAGACACTGGCATGGCAGAGCAAAGTGCAGCTTGGCTAGGATGGAAAAAGGAAGCTCCAGGGATGGACTTTCCCAGGGGATCAGCTTACACGAAAGAGACATCAACGAGCTGGTCCAATAACTCCAGTTTTGACTCTTACCCTTTGTGAAAAAGGCAGCTGTAGAAGGTGAAGACAGTACTTACACAGGCTCCTTAAATGGCAAGATGAAGACAGAAAACCCTTACTGGTCTTTACTGGCTCAGCTCTCTCTGACTCCTTCCCACGGACAAAGCACTAGGTGCTGGCACCACTTCCACTGAGCTCACTCCCGCTTGTGATCTGAGATGGCTCCAAAGGAACGGAGAGCAACAGCCATATGCCCATTTAGGAAGAGGGGAGAAAGTGGAATGCGTTGTGACATCTGCCTCAAGACAGTATAGATTTTGTCAATCAAGTCTATAGAGGGCTAAATAAAAATATCAGCCGCTGCAGGCCTTCAGCAACTCAACTGCTTCTGGAAGTGACAGGAGAAAGTCTAATCGTACAGCAATTCCAAGAAAGCATCCAACTGCACTCTGTGAGGTTGCCTTCAGACCTCTGCAAAGTACAGAAACTGAACTTGCCACTCTCCTAAGGCTATGAGGATGGCATAGCTGGGTTTGAGCAGGGAGGGAAACTTTCTCTCATCTGTCCAGGTGAGAATGGAGCAGCAGGATGCTGTGGGACCCAGATACTGCTGTTTTCTAGATGAAAGAAGCTGAAGCTACAGACATCAACTTAGGGTATGTGGAAGGTTTGGATGTCATAGAGACTGTTGCAAAGAGCTGCCATGCTCAGTATCCAAAGAAAACAGGCATCAGGTCACAGAATAACAAATACATGTCTTCAAAGAAATCAGGATCACCTCGCCATAAAAGGTTTTGTCGCTAATGATTCTGCAGTTGGGAAACTTGCCATGAAACTGTGTGTTGAACACTCATAGAAAGACAGAGTCACGGCTCTGGGGAAAGCAACCAGCAGTGCAGGGTCCCGCTTAGGGTATCAGATCGCACCTGGCAGCCCCTTAATGTAAGAGGCCCATTTCTGCTCACCCCAACAGGGAGCCTCAACTGCATCGGAAACACCACGCACAGCATCTCCACTTGCTCTTCACTGGGCAGGGTGTAGAGACCCTGTGACACAGCAAGCCCAGGCCAGGCAGCAGCATTTTTTCAGCTGCCATTTAACTCCATGCAGAAGAGGTTGAGACAAGGTAAAGCCTGATACAGAGAAGAACCTGGGGGCAGGTACTCCCACCTCCACAGCAGCAACAGCGCCTGTGAGAGGCATGCCTCTCAGGGCCTGTACAGCCAGTAAGTAACTTGCTGGTGCTGGAAGCCCACAGGGTGCTCACCTGAGGGCAACTGTCACAGGAGAACAACAACAGTGGCTGCTGTCAGTCTAATCCTGTCTGGGCCTTGTTCCTTGGTTGCTGCTTGGGAGCCAGGCAGGTGGAGAAGATTAGTCTAGCAGCCCATCAGCACCCACCCAGAACAGGAAGGGGAGAATGGCTTGAACACTGTGAGATGTTGGGGAACCCCTGAGGCTGCTGCAAAGCTAGCATGCAAGACCTTACAAAGACATTACAGCAGTGCAAGAGGATGAAACAAGGAAAACATGACAATTCAATAAATATAAGCCTTTATTACAATAGAAAATAGTAAAACTCATGTTAAAATAGACTCTTGCTTTTGGACTGCTCAGAAAAGCCTAAGCCTCACTTTTACCTGGCAGTGGCCACCAGGGTCCTGATCCCTAAGCGATGAGCAACACATTTCTGTGCTAAGAGCCTCACAGCTCCTCCCACCCCAGTGACAGTGAAAGACTATAGCAGCAGACTGAGCCATGCCCCGCCAGGCAGGCAGGTAAGGGCTCTCTGTGGGGTTATTAGTACAACATGCCTCATCCCCTTGTGCAGTCAGGCTCCTGTTTGAAGCAGGCAGCTTTAGGGAAACCGTGGACAAGAGGGAGGGGAAGGAAAAGAAAAAAAAAAAATCAGCAGCAGATAATGGCAGCTGTTCTGAGACAGCCAGGAAGGCAGCAGATAGACCTGCTAGAAAGACCACAGCACCCAACTGCGTCAGGCCTGCTGTTTGCCTAGTACCACTGCATGTCCCACTGAACACGCTCTGGCCTGGCTCCCCTCTTCCTTCAGTAACACTATACATGACCCCGAAGGAGACTAGCAGACACTGCCAAGTTAAAACTCTGTGTAGCTTATGCAGTATTCCAGGGAACACCCTCCACCTGCTCCTTCCACGGCCAGGCCAGTGCAAGTGAGTGACTGTGCAGTCTGAACCATCGTGTGCTCCCTTCCTCCTCACCAAAAAGGGCCAGGGGCAAGAGTAGAGTGGAAAGTAGAGGCCACAGGACAGCAAGGTCAGATGGGAGTGGGAGACACTTGTGCACCATTGCCAGCACAGCAGCACTCTTGACTCCAAGTCCCGCCTGCCTACAGCTGGCAAGCTCACTCCAGTCCCTCGTACACAGCCTTCCGTAGCTCGATCGAGAACATCTCCTCCCAGGGCCCACGGATCCACTCCACCAGCTCTACCAGGAGCTCAGGGCACTCTGTGCGGATGTGCCAAGTGCTCTCCACCTTCAGCACCTGGGAGGGAAGAAAGAGAGGGAGGCAGATGAGCAGGGCCTAGCCTCAAAGGCACTGATCAGCCCTGAGCCACTATTCCCCAGCACAGCTGCCAGCTCCTCCCAATTCCTAAGTGACACCCTCCTCCCCCTCTGCTGCCAGCCATGGAAGTGTCCCTGCATGACTTTTGTACAGCAGCAATTCGCTGTGCTCCCCTGCCTCTGTGGTGCAAGGCCCCAGGTTAGTATAGGACATGGCAGCCCCAAGACACTCTTTGGCAGGAACAGGATCTGAGCACGATCCAGCCCCCAGCATCTTGTGTGCCCCATGACCCGCTCCTGGTTACCTCATCATAAAGCATCAGCTTGATGTCACAAGGACAGAGGCGATAGGTTATGACATTGCTAATACTGCTGATTGGCTGTTTCTCCTTCAACTGGATGTTGCTCCTAGGAGGCGTTTCTGCCTCATGGTCTTCATCCAAGGAGGGCTGCACCTGCCACTGGTGATTCTCCTCCAGCAGAAACAGCATGCTTCGGGTGCTCAGCAGGGTCACAGGGAAAGCAGATGCCCCTAAAAGGATATGAGGGAATAGGAGAGGCTTTGCTGAGAGCCTGAGTCACCACAGAACTAGCTTTGCTTTCCATTCCTCCCCTAGGGAAATCCTTTCCAGCAACAGTAACTGGGTGACCAGCCTTATCCAGCTTCCTGACTGAAGAGAGGGAGCAGGGTAGCTAAATGTGGCTGAGCTCGACCAGCTTATCCAAGCTCATTGCAGGAGCATGCATGTGAAAGACCACTGCCCAGCAAGCCTTGTCCAGCTTATGTCCTCATGCGAGGTGGGAAAAGACACTTCAGTCCTTTACCTCTTAAACAACATTTTACTACTCCTTAGTTAAAAGTCAGCAGCTCCAGCTAAAAGGCCGCCTTTCTTGGCCTGAATTTGTCTGGCTGCAGATATCTGGTAGCTGGAACAGAGAGCACACACATAAAGTTTAATACCAAGTTGGTATGCGCCCTAAATATTGCAAGAAGCAAAATAGTTCTGATAAGCTGTAGGGAGCATAAACATAATCCAGTTGATTTCAGCTGATACAAAAGAAAAGTACTAGAACTTGGGAGTAAGTCAGATGCACAGAAATAGGGAACCACTAGCAGAGCAGGCTGAGGTCACAGGGGATCACAAGCTCCTACAGCAACATGTTGCTTTTCTTGTCACATCTCACTCTTGGGAATTAGTAGGAATATCAAAAATGGGACATTTAATTAGTCCTGTCTACTTGGCAGTGAGGCCTCAGCTGGAACTGTGTCCAGTTTTGGGCACCATACTCTAAAAAAGGAGAAAAAACGTAGGGTAAGAAAAACGCACTTTAAGTTCTCCCTCCCCCAGGCTATTTGTTCAGCTTGAGGAGACCAATAAACATACTTCCCAAAGGGTCCTCCTCATTCTTGTTCTCTCATACCTCCCCAACGGCCAATGGTGAAGCAGGATGCAAGAGCAGTAACAAATTGGTCAGAACGTGACTTAACAGCTAGGTTGATTGTTTTCAGTGTCCCAGGCGAGGAAGACACTAGAGTTGTTCACTGAAGACGCAAATCCCAGGTTTAGCACATTTGGCCCTCAGCAAGCCCTGGGACAGAACTTGGTAGGCTCCAGCAGGCTGCTCCTGTACTACTGTCTCAAGTTCCGGACACCTGGTTCTGTTTTCGCAAACCAAGGAGCCTTTCAGCTCCTCATGCAAACCAGCTGTTGTGTATAACCCCTCAGCTTCCCCTCAGCTCAGGGCAACGATCCAGCCCTTAGATCATTTCCAGCTTCTCAGTGGCGATTCGGAGTTGTCACCAAACCTGGTGTGCAACGCCAACTGCTCCCTAGAGCCTGGACTTCCACACCAGAAAGGGCTGGGAGACTCACTGGATATATAGGAAGAAGTGTGCTGCTATTCTACATGTCCTACCACTTAAAAAAAAAAAAAAAGGCAGCCCCCACCCACGCCCCTGCCCCATCTCTGCTGCAATGGCCCAGCTCTGCTCCCACAGACTGTACACTAAAAACACAAGCACGTAAGCAGACAGCACAAGGCGTGGGACACCTGGCTGCCGAGATCTGTACCTTGGATCAGGTAGGCCAGCAAGTAGAAGAAACAAGTGTCATTTGCAGCTGCAGAATCTGTGGTCTTGGAGTCCAGGAGAGGCCTAGAGGAGACAAAACAGCAGGTCGATCAAGGAATCGCTCTGTTTCCAGTCGAGGCTTGCTGTGAGCTAGCTACTGTTCACTGTTCTCTTGAGGATGGGAGGAACCCATCTCTTCCAGATATTGTAAAATTCCTCTCTCTCCTGTTACTCCACTCACCATTTTGCGAGCTAGGAACCAAATGCTTCTCACAAGAGAGAAGGCAACTCTATGCCTCCCCCTTTTCCTCCCTCCACTATATTCTGCTCAGGCTCCTCCAGGAGAGCTGGAGTTGTCCAGCCTGGCTCAGTCCATGACACCCCTTTGCCTGCTCACCCCCCATGTAGCAGGCACCTGAGCCAGCTGCCTTAACCTGTAACATAGGCCTGGCTGCCACTCCAGTGGTGCCTCCTCCTGTGCTGCCCTGTTTTGAGCACTATGCTTCTTAGGCACTGCTGGACAAGCAGACATCCTCTTCTATCCAAAACCCCAACCTCTCAGAGGCTGTTCTTACCATAGCCAATGCTGTGGATTCATTTCCACAATGGGGATTTCTTTCACCTTACTCCTGTGCTTAGCAGGCAGCTCTTGCATGAGATCTAAAGAGGGGGAGAAGGCACACATCTTTTATTGCAAGCCCAAGGGCAGTACACCACAGCTCAGGATGGTTCTCTAGCCTACACAGGAGCACTGGAAGTTATGATGCCAGTGGGGTTCTCCCCCGTCTTTTTTTCTGAGCTGGCAAGAAGTGAATTTCCAAAATACATCCAACTACAGCTCTGCTGGTAGCTCTCCAAGAGCAAATCTTCCAAATCCTCCCCCCGCACCGCACCGCCCCCACTACAGCTCTACTCTTACATGTCAGGGTCTGCAGGAACTGGTCACAGCAGCTTTGGTTCCGGATCAGCAGATTGTAGGAGGCTTTTGGGTTCTCAAACGCCATTCGCAAGCTCTGGTGGCTGAGTCCAACTTCCAGATGAGAAATATCAGACAGGTAGTGAGAGTCATTCTTCTTCAGCCAGTCTGCAGGTTGTCCCCTAATCACAGAGCACAGCCCTCAGCTGCAGCAGGCTGCCCCATCTCCTCTCCCACATCAGATTGCAGCAGGGGATTTTGCCAGAAGAGCCTTTGCGTGTCACCACTCCTTAACCCTCCAGGGTAAGGCTAGCACAGGCTGGCACTACCCAGCACTCACAGCCTTGCTGCAGGGTCTCACTTGCCACCATTCTCCTCACCTGATAACCCCAGTGACTTCCAGCACATAAATCTTGAGATCAGAGGCAACCAGGATTGAGAGGAACTCTCCTTGTCGGCCAAACTTCACCATGACCACCTAGAGCACAGAGAGGGTGGGTCACAGCACTGGCCTGCCCCTTGCCAGCCCACCCATGGAAAGGACCAACTCAAACACACTTCAACTCCCTTCACACCTCACAGTCACTGGGATGCCACCCCAGAGCAGAACTTGCAGGGTGGCTAGAAGGATAGCCAAGGAGCGTAAGAGTGGTGCTGCAGAAGCCCACCTTGAGGAAGCACTGGAACTCCTCAGTGTTCTCCTCAAAAACCTCCATGTCCAGGTACAGCTTCAGGCGATGATCCACAGAACGGAAGTCCCTCGTGTTCAGGATGCCGTTTACAGCTGAGGAGAGCAAAGGGTAGGATTGACACTCTGCCTACTGACCAGATACTGCCCAAGCATGCAGACTGGCACCAGGGCAGCAGTGTCACCCCCTCTGCACATCTGCTTCCATCAAGTCTCTCCTCAAGACAAAGGGCCAAAGCCAGGGCTTTCCAGGCCACAGGTCTCAATGTGGAGACATGAGGAGATTCCATCACTCCAACACTTGCTCTTTCAGATATACAAAGCTTTGGTCTAACCCATCTTCAACCTATGCTCAGCTTACTCACAGGAGGACACTGCTTTGCTGACAGATTTGGCAGGAGGGCAATTCTTTATCACAAAGCCAGAAAGACATTTCTCATTTCATCTGATGTCAGCTCAGGTCAACTTTTTAAACTCTGACTTTGACTGTAGTAAGGCTAAAGGGGACTGAGGAAGACACCAATAAAACTGCTCAAGAACATAATTAGGTTTGTCATGCAATTCTATGACCAAATAATTTATACAATAGCCATGATACTGCCCGAGAGTGCACACTTCCCAGCGGAGCCTGGCCTCCACCAGAAACACTAATCAGCTTCTCCTCAGCAGGAACTTTTTCATGGCCTCAGTTTTAAATTGGGACCTTGCAATTTGACCCAAAACAAGAGACTGCTTTAATTCTCACACTTCAAGTGTACGAGACTGAACAATCCTAAACACTGGTTCTATACCAACTCCTCTTCAGAGGCACAGAAGTGTTGATAGGCTGGGGGAGATCTCTATAGATCAAGAAGCTGATGGGCTTGAAAATCAGGACTAGACTGCAGTTGCTGTAGAGTCACTCGGTGGGCTGGACCAGATAACCTCCACAGCTCCTTTCCAACTTCAGTTATTCTGCGAATCACAAGGTGATGCCCAAGCAATGGAAGTCTGCTACATCAGAAATCCAAGGCCCTTCACAAAAAGCATTCATGGACCTCCTAGTAACTGTTATCTTGCACAACAGCCCTCACACAGCCAGCATACAGTCTCTTGTTTTGGACAGGCTTTGTCATCTGAAGCTCACAAAGACCACTAAGGAAAGCACAGGTAACTGTAGGTCCACTAACCAGAGCCTCCAACAAACACACCAGCCTCACACCACACTTAAGTCAGAAAATAAAGACAGAGAAATTGTGCTTACTATTCTCCAGCTGGCAGCTCACTGGTGTCACAGGAACCCAGTGTGTCTGTAACTGAGCAGTGCAGCTCCCAGAACAAGACCCTATTACTCAGGGTCTGAGCAATACCAGGGACTAGGAGCTGACTCAGTTTTCCTTACCTTCAGGCATGAGGACTGAACAGAGAGGGGAATGAAAAACTCTGCTCACAAGAACCACAGTCACTGCTGCTCATGCTTGATGACCCCTCTTCCCCATTAAACAGGAGGCAGTGCACCCTGCTAGCACCAGCGATAAAGCCCAACACCAAGCTGTGTACACCTCTAAACCCTGCACAGCTCCTATGTACTCACAGGGACTGAGATTCCATGTTTCCTCAGACTCAGAGTTCAAAGAGAGCTGGGAAGGAGTGGGCCCATGAGAAGCGCTGTAACGGTAGCTCCCCATCAAGCTGCCCCCATTGGTGTCTGTGTGGCTGAGGGACAAGTACTGGCTCTTCAGGCCCAACTCTTTCTTCTCACAGCCCCCATCTGAACTGCGGGAGCTGGAATGGAGAGTGCCATCATGCTCGCCACTCAGCTCTGGGGTTCTGGTGCTGTTGCTGGTATCCACCTCCGAGCTGTCCTCCCCGCCGATGTAGAACTTCCCAGTGTCACTGGCCTGGGCAGGTGCTTCCTCTGGGCCCTCCTGCTGGCTGCCTCCCTCCAGGACAGAGTCTGACAGGTCCTCACTCGTGCTATCAGGACCAGGTGGCAAAGATGTGCTGGAGCACACCTCTGAAGGCAGGATTACCACATGGTCACTGGAACAACTGGGACAGGCTATGGGCTCACCAGCTGCTGCAGCATCTGTGGAAGATTTCATCAGGGATAAAGAAAAAGCAGAACAGCTCTCCCCCAACCCAGAAACCATCCCTTTCAAAGTAGACAATAGTTATATAGTCCAACTTGAGCAGCTTGTTGAGCAACTCTGTTCAGAATGATATCCTACACACCTTCCCTCACAAATCAACATGAAATTCTGGATCACTGCCAACATCCACCTGAAATAGCTCTGTTCAGATTTAGGGTCACTAGCACGTGCTGTAGCTGCAACTGAAGCTACATCAGGGCTTTGGCTCATGACTTTTCTCCACTCCATACCCACAAGTGCTCACATAGCCTTTGAAACCCAAGCCCACAACCAGTCAATCCAACCTTCCTTAGACACTCCATCCTCACCTTGGTTTATCCTCCAGCCAGCCAAACCACAAGCATGCCATGTCCCTTCTCCAGCTGTCCTCATCCCTCCTGACCCCCACTCCTGACGCTCCCTTCACCCACACCACAGCAGACTTCCAGCTGGATCCTGGGACTCCCACTACCCCACCAGGGGAGAGAAAATGTCCCAGGGTGGAGGAAAGTGCTGCAGCCAGGACAGCACTTCTGCCCTCACTACGGTACTTCAATCCCAGAATACTTCATCAAATGAACAGCATCTTCTAAGCTAAGGCTGGGCACTCCCCACTTCAAATATAAACTGAGCTTTGAAAAACTCAGCAATCAGAAGATGCCTATTCAGCACTAGCCACGTCTCAGCCAAAATACCACATCTAGTTTCAGACACCCAAGGAAAAATGTGGACAAATGGGAAAGAGTACAAAGGAGACCAGCAAGAATAACTGCATTGTATGAGATATGACTGACAAGCAAATTATCTAGGGAGTTGAGCTTATTTAGTCTAGAGGACAAAAGACAGGACTAGTCGCGGGAGGAGAACAATGGCCCTCAAGTACAAAAAAAGGAATAAATCATTCCCCATAAGGGAAGCAAGAGTGGGCTTAAGATCACAGCCAGGGAGACTTAGGTTAGGGTTCCAGTTGTTTTTCTGATGTCTAACAGCCAAAGTTTTACCTGAAATACTGGAGCAGATTCCCCAGAAGCCTCCATTAGCAAAAGCCCTTTAGAACAAATTAGTCTCTGCAGCAGAGCTGACCACAGTTTTCAACAGGACAAGATACTACATGACCTTTAAGGCCTCACTGAGACTTCAGACTTCTGTGGACCATCTGCAGTTTCCAGCATCCCTATGTTCTCCCAGACCCCAGGCCACCCACAACAGGGGTACTGTTTGCTTAACTTTAAAGCAGTGGCTTACTCCTGCTAGTGAACAAGGCAGGCTCTTCCCAGTCCAAGCGGGACAAGTGAGAGTGCATCCCACAACAGGTTTTAATTCCAGTACAGCCAAGGCATCACCCTCTCCTATACATTCCACGCTCTGCACCACAGCTGCTATTCTGGCAATCTGCCTGGGCATTAGCAAGCATCCTTCTTCCGGGCACTACATCCTACCTTGATTTGAGGCAACTAGGGTCTCCAGGATTTTGGCGTCTCCAACCTCTGAAGGATAGGGACCTTGATGCCAGGGAGCCAGGGACTGTGAAAACTCCTGCTTGCATTTCAGGCACTGGAGCTTCGTGGATCCCTTCTCCTGGACCTGATTTTGCCGATTCTGCTCAACAGCTGGGGTCAACACTTCAAGGACACACTAAAAGTAGCAGCACAGTGCAAAGAGTACTAGCAGGCAGCTATAACCATCCTAATAAAAGCAAGTCTCTGACATCAACAAGTGTCCTCACATGCCTCATTACAGCATTTCAGAGCGCAAGGGGTGCAGGGCCATTTCCCAGCTAACAGAATACAACAGCCAGTCTGTGCAAGACTTGCCAAGGGCATGGAGCTTCACTGCAGAAGACTAAGGGAACCTCTTTTTGCAGGTCTGTGCCTTGTATCTACATATTGACAGGCTCTCCCTGGAACTCTGATCTTAAAGGTCCCATCTATTTGTGCCTTCGCTGTAACAACTTGTTTAAATGTTCTTAAACAACAGTACCTCCAGAAAAATACTTGTATTTGAGACCAGAGTCCCTACAGCAGCTGTGCAGGCCAGAGCTGCCATAGCACTGACATTCTCACTGTCCAGAGGGCTAAGTACAGGCTAGTGCATCACTCGGCACCCAGGGAACATTATGTTGCACATGCATAACAAGTAAAGATCACTAACTTGACTACTAACTTTTCTCCTCAAGAAGGGGAAAACTGCAAGGCTTTCTCCCTGAGAACACCCTTTATGCTCCAGGACCTCCACTGCCCATGGCCATGCTCACAGCACCCACCGCAGGTCATCTGTGCAGTGGGAGAAATCCTGAGCTTACTGCCACAGGGCAGCAGATGCACATGTGCTCTGAGAAAAGGGGTCCTGTGCCGACTGAAAGAATTCAGCGTCTTCCAGTAACACTGCCTCCCTCCCCAGGCTTCCCCTTCTAGCCTCCCCTACCTGTAGACACTGCTCCGGGCAGTCATCAAGCACCACGTATTTGCGCTTCTGCCGGTCCTTGCGAATGTAGCTGAAGTGCAATGTGAGGACAGGGAAAACTCGCTCCAGGTCCTGCAGGGGACAGAAAACACCAGTTCTAAAAAGAGGGGGCAGCATCCAGTATACAGACTACATTTGTTTGCAACTGACTGAAAGGTGGCCATACAAGCACTCAATTTAGTAAGCCTTGAGTAGTCCTCCATAGCTGATAGCATTTGGGAGCCTGATAAAATGGGCATAAATAAATAAATAAATAAATATAAAGTTAATGAGTGCTGAGGACAACAGTAAGTTTCAAGGCCCAGAACAAAGCATTTCAAACAAAACACCTTTTTGTGAAGGTATTTCAGAAGAATATCAAGCCACAAACATTCAAGAGGTACAAGGGCAGGAAGAAAAAATTAGTTGGAACTTTTGGGGAAAACAGTATTAAGAGAAGCCTGTGAACACGTCCATGTACACACTGAATGTTAAAATCCTACCACAAGGAAAAAGAGATTTCCAAACTCCCTTTCTAAAGAACCACAAAAGCAAAATACTGCTTGTAGTGCTAAAAGCATGCACCTAGAGTGGATGGAAGACTGCCCACTGAGCTAGCAGTAGCCTTCTAAACATCACATTAGGCTCAGTGCTGCACTGTCTAAGAAAAAGTGCAATCCACAAACAGTCCTCCAAGGCCAGGGTGATCTCCCAGTGAGGAATGGATGGGAAGGAAGTCTCCATTTCATTTAAGTTCCTCTTGAGAAGTCTCTCATTCCTGCACACTGTAACAAGTCCAGCCATTGTCTTTTTAACTCCAGTTTTGGAACAGAATCGGTGCTGGCTTCTGCTGCATAATACAGGTACTCTATGCAATACAGATGCTGTTAGATACACATGCATTGGGTGAAAGAGTTGCTCAATCAATCAGGCTTTGCAGGAGCTAGGAAAAGACCTGCAGGGTACTCTGACAGAAGTCCCAATCCAGAATGCTGGCCCACACGGAGTAAGATGCCAAAGGCTCAGATGCATAACTCACCATCCTCTTCCAGGTCATCTGGGAGGTCTCCACCTTCTGCAGGCATTTCAGCTCCAGCTTGTGGAGGACTCTGGCAGCCTTCAATTCCACCTCAATCACATGCTCGGCTGTGACTCGCAGGAAGATCCAGTCTGGCTCTGGGTCCCCTTCACCTTCTATTTGGCTCACCAGCACCGGCTGGCAAAGGTCCACTGCCGAACAAGACACAGCGCAGGTCAGTACACACAGCAGGCCTTCAGGCCAGCTTGGCCCAAGCCCTTAGAATGCCCACAATACTGGGCAGCACAATAAAGCTTCAAGGATACCACATTTGATCCATCTATTCTATTGTCACCCAAGCCCTCAAACACAGCAGTGAAAGGACCTGTTTACCTTCTGGCTTCTCCTCTTCTTCCTCCCCCAGCATTAGCTCATCTGCATCCTCTTCTCCCCTCTGTTCTCCTTCCACAGACTCATCCAGCTGTACTTCAGGCTCTTCCTCCTTCTCAGTATCATCCAAAGGAGGAGATGATTCTTTCTGGGATACTTGGGTTTTTCCTTGCTCTGGGTCAGAGCTCTCACTCTGCAAGTCCATTGCAGCAGGCCTGTCTACGATCTCATCTGCAGAATGGCTACGGCAGATGACAGGTACTCGGTCATGCTCCTCCAGGTGTCTCTTGTACTGCAACCAGTCAACACCAAAGCGATCTCTGAAGCTGTCCAAGCGCTTAATCTCCTTCTGGTGCTGTAGGACCAGGCCTGCAGAGAGAAAACTTGGGAAGTATGAAAATAGTCACCAGGCCAGAGCGCTCCTCTGTCTGTGGGCAGTTCAGCTGCTGTGTTACTGAGGAAGACAACAAGCCTCACCAGCAGAGAGAGGTAAAGCCTGGGGCTCATGTTCTGTGTCACTGGGCTCCGAAATGCTCGCTCTGCGCACTTTGACTTTTCCCTGGAACAAACAGGATAAGAACAGTTGGGAGGCACCAGAACAACCAAAACGGCATCTGATGAGGGGCTCTGCCAAGCTGAAGGGTTCATAGCTGTTACAGTGCAGAAGCACACCATGAAACATTTGTCACAGTACATCAAGACTAATGTTAAGCCCAGCCCCTTCCTAACACACAGCAGCGTAGAGGCTTACTACCACACAGTCAAGTACAAGATCACATCCCACTGCACGAGGCTTTCATGTCGAGGCAGCCCCTTCACCCAACAGGCCAGCTACATGGTTAAGAAGCTGTCTCAGTCCCAGACCTTGCTTTTCTTCCGAGGGAGCTTGACAGCTGCATTCTCTGCTGGGGACTGACTGTCACTGAAGTCTGCGGCACAGGAACTGTCCAGAGCACTGCGGTCCAATGCGGTCTTCTCTGAGGTAGAAGTGTGGATGGACTGTGACACACTTTGCACAAGTCTTGGAAGGTGCTACAGCCAAAAGAAGAGAATGCTGCCTGGTGAGTCCAAAGGGGAGACAAGGCATCCAGGCCACAACTCAGGCTGACAACTTCCCTGCCCCTCACCCCAAACTTTCACCATCTCAGTCGAAGTGAGTGCCAGCTCCTGCCTGGCTGACTGGATTGTTTATGACAACCACTCTGACTTAACTCAATCTCTGCCTTTCTTAAAAACAACAGATGGGAAACTGATAACTTTGTTTTGCTGACATGTAATTCAAGTGTCAAGTATGGGACAGTACCTGAAGAGGAAACAGGCAAGGCTCCAAGTTCTGCAAGGCTACATAGGACAGAACAAGTTACACCGGCCAGTCCCAACAATTACTAGGAATCAGCATGGACTGAGCCAAAATGAACTGTGTCAAAGAGTCAAGGCAGCCCATACAGATTTAATGGGACACATGACAATGCAAAAACCTGCCAGAGCTCCCACACCCAAAGCCAGTAAGATCAGTTTACAGCAGTTGTACTTACCATTAGGTCCGAGGAAGAGAGTGGCTCCCCATCCAAGAGGAACTGTAATTAGAGATCCATTTGCAGTCAGTTTCCATTTGGCTGGCACATACTCAGGAAAACATCTGCTGATTCCTGTTCCCCTTCAGGCCACCCTAGGGTTGGGATCCCCAGCACAAAACTGCAAAGACTACCAGAAGGTAGTTCTGTTCCTGTTCCTGCCTATCCATCACTCCTTTAGCTGTAACTACCTAACCTAATAGCATATAAGGCCAGAAGGGAACATTGTGGTTTTCCTGTTTACAGATTTTAGGACTCCCAAAAACATATCCAAAACAGTTTGTGGAAGAGATAAAATAGATTATACTGCAACAACTCATGAATTGTTTTGAGAAGTACTCACTTTCACCTCAAAGCTTGTACCCTACTTCTAGCCTGAGTCAAGCTAGCTTCCAGTAACTTGAGCTCAGTGAAAGCTTGTTCCAAGATGCAGTTTGAAGACAATTAATCCAGCCATTTGCCGCTAATATGAAAGGCAGACCAGCTCTGGAACACCTCTGACCCTTAGCAAGCAAGTTTACTTTGCTAAATTGCCAGAATGCTGTCTTTGCTGGCTTCTTTATACAAAATCAGATTACCAAGAATTGACCTAAGCACCAGAGTGCAAGGGAAACAGTGATGACACATAGCTGAGAGCAGAGCGATGGAGAGAAAGAAAGAGGTGGCCGTGGCTGCCAAAGGAGTATGTAATTAGGCAAGGTGGGACATGACAGTGAGTTCCTTCTTTGCAAAGTCCAGCTACATAGTCACTACCTAGCAGGAACAGAGCGAAGTTTTGGGGTCATCAGTGAGCAAAACTGATGGAGTAGGCAGTGCAGACGTATTAAGGTCTGAGGTCTTGCAAACCTGAGACCAGTATTCAACACTCTGCCCTGGCCAGCACACCATGTAAAAATTTAATGCTAAACTACTCTATCTGGAAAAAAAACCCCAAGCCACAAAACAATCACCACTGGAATAAATTTTCAGGTTTATGAAATTCTTCCCCCTCATTTGCCCCTGAGTGTCAGAACACCCTACACCTTCAATAGCAGGGGCAAAAGGCACATGGCTAATACTCACATTGGAGGAGGCTGCCCTGGGAGACAGATGTACAAGGGTTGCAGATCGATGATTTTGATGGAACCATAATGGGTTTCCCTCTAAATGCAACTGGGTGGGGGAAATAGAGAAATTGTTATTAGAAACAATATTCTATACCCCAGCCTAATCTGCTGCAGGCTCCAGGCTTTCTCTCTGCCTCAGGAAATATCCTTGCAGTGGAATGGTGATTAAGCTAGGAAAGGACTAAGCTTTTACAGTGCTTCCTGAAATTTATTCAGCAAATAAGGAAATTAAAGTACTTCCTACTCATGCCCCTAAATCATTAGGAGCTTCTTCATACTGACTCTAAGAAGTGCTGAGAGAACAGTCCTTTGCAGGCTATCTTCCTTCACAAGCACTACAGTGACTGCAGTTATCCTCCTTCAGACTTCTCTGAATACATAAATCCACAACAGGATTAGGGGAGGATCTTTACTGAACTTGACAGTGTTAAAATCAGAAAGGGGGAGCAAGGAGGTGGGGATGAATATGTGGAAAAAGGTTAGCTTGAGCAGGGGTCACTGAAAATGAAGGCTGAAATACAGGTGTCTCTCCAAGGCTCCCCCATCAGCTTCCCGCATTCAAATTAAATGCTCAAGAGTTGAAGTGATCTTTCAAAACTCTCTTCTTGCCACACAGTCTCCACCTTGCACCCCGACCACAACATCTCTAATCTACCAACCCATCAGGCTTTGTGCTTACTTTTTTAACATAGTGCAGAGTGGACAATGGTGCCAACTGGGCATGTTCCAGCAGCAGGTTATAGGCCACATCCAGGTGCTGCAGATTTACCAGCTGTTCAACCCCTGCAAACAAAGCAAGAAGCCATCAGCACGCTAGAAGATATAACTTAGGAACCTCCCACCTACCCATTCGCCCAGAATTGAACCCTAGTAAAAACAGCTGTGCCCAAGGTTTCAAGTTCTGTTCCTCCTCAAGGAAGTGAGAAAGGCCTCAAACTCACAAATACTCCTCCCTTGTGGGCTCACCATTAATGCTGTCAAGCTCATTGTTGCGCAGGATCAGAGTCACCAGCTTGGATCGGCTGAAGATGCCAAGGTTTGGCACCTTGGACAGGAAGTTATAAGCCAGATTGAGGTACTCTAGTTCTGTAAGGGTCTGTTCAGAGAGAAGAGCAGCACCGGATCAATTGGGACCTTAGCTCAAAGTCTGGCACTAGCCCCTACCATTTTTTCCATCCCACCAAGTTCAACCAACAAGTGAGTTTCTTAAGACTATTTCTGCAGCAAGACTTTGACATTCACATCTGGAATGTTTTGTCTAGGGGTGCTCAGCATGATCTAACTGCTTTACAAAATCTGCTAGGAGCAGCTTTCTCCTTCCTCATCAACTTCCATGAAGCACAGGATGGGATTGGACCCCCTGCCTCAGCAAAAGGGTTGAACTACCAAAAGAAGCCCTTTCTTACCTTTGCAAAGATGATGGTGAATGACACATTGTGAGCCCCACCAACTCCATGAAAAGCTGCTTCACAGCTTCTCTTAAAAGAAGCAGATCTACCCAGCAGAGCATGGATTTCAAAGCCATTCCCCAGAGACATACATGCCACTGTGATGGACTATCACCTTTCTAAAGTAACTGACAGGAGACTTCTGAGAGCCGTCTGAACAAACCAAACAGCAAGTCTCTACAGCCCCATGCCTGGCTATGTAATTCTGACCTGCTGCACAGATTACAGCCAAGTCTTGGCCACAATGTACGTACAGCGTACACTGTATGTATCGCTGTATTTATCACTCAGCCACACTGCAGTGCCAAGTGATACATACAGCTAACTTTCCTGTCTTAGAGCAGATGAGGAACACTGCCTTCTCTGCCTCAGTGGCACAGGGACTGCACATACAGGACTTTCAAGGCTGCAAGCACTAGCTCTTAATCACATGCCTGTTGGGCCACGTCTCCAATTTCTTTCGTTATACTTCACCTAGCAGGCACACGGTCAATGATTACAGCACTTCAGCACTGTCCTCTCCATACAAGGAAACGCCGGTGCTCAGCCCAAGATACTCACTGTTAAATAGTGCTCACAATCCTGGATCTTGTTGTGACTCAAATTCAAGACTCTCAGAGCATTCAGTAATTGCTGAAGGACAAAAAGATACTAGATCAGGTCCTACAAATGTTTCCATTGCAGCACAGACACCCTGTCCTGCCAGGAGAGGCCAGCAAAATTAACACTGCCCACTCCCTCCCATCCAGACCTAGCAGCATCATAAAGGAGTGCCCAGTTTTTGGCTGTGATCATCTCCTCTCTTCCCCTCAGTCATGCAGGAAGGATGCCCCACTCACCAGTGAGTCATCCAAGGCAGTGATCGAGTTATAGCTGAAGTTCACAGTCTGCAATTCCAACCACGGGAGAGCACAGCTCAGATCTCCACCACATGCTGAAATGATTTCCTAGGAACAAGCGAGAAGCCATTCCTTGGTGAGTACTAGCTGTTACAGTAACAGCAGATGAACACAGGAGAACAGCTAGTCTAGAACAAGGCTGGCATATTGTGCTTTACAGACCCTGTCTTGCCTCGGGTGGCAATGACTTTTATGTCACTAATTCAAGTATTTGGAGGTGGTGGGAATTCCACGGCTAGATATTTAGAAAGAAGCAGAGATGCTTTTGCCTCCTACGCTCAAGTGGCAATAGTTAACCTAACATTACAGTTCGTAGGCTCTGAATGCTAAGCACAAAGATTCATGCTAACAAAACCTTTTTCAGACCTCCGTCAAAGTAGAAGAAAGATACACACACCCTGGCCAAACAACTTGTGCTCTGGCAGACAAAAGCTCTCAAAGCACTCCCTACCAGCAGCCCCTGTTCCCCGGCAGGCAGGTGCTTCTGTGCCACAGACAGAAGCCCAGAGCCCCGTGGCTAGCACAGCCCACGCTACTCAGTTCTCTGCGGCTGCACTTTGTCTTCATGTCTCAGAAACCTGCTGGGCACCAGCGCAGATAACACACTGGGGTACAGCATTCCCTCTGACAATCAGCTCTAATTTAAGCCTGCTGAGGTACAATGAAATAAACCTCAATCAGCTGCAGGCCTTTGAACATGGAAACAGCCAGCCACACAGAACGGTCAGACCTAGCTGATACGAATATCGGCCAGAGCCAGAAATTCTCAGGCAGCTAAAAAGGAACCTACAGAGCACACGTGTACGCAACCAGGGAATACTTCAACACTGTTTGAGTCAGGAATAGGACCGCAGAACGAGGAAGGGAGAAAAAGCCATATACAACATGGATTGATAAGATGGTTTACACTGTCTCCTCCATCTTCCCTGTGTGAAGGGCTGTAGGATCAAGACAGCCTTTCTCCTGCAATTTTCTGTACAAGCTGTGTAGAGACACTCACCTCCAGCGTACTGATACATTTGCAACAGGTTAGAGATTCCAGCTGAGAATAGACAAATCGCAATCCCCGGAGGCAGTGTGGAGGGACAGACCTCAACTGCAGCAGTGAGGAGAAAGTAAGGACAATACACATCAAAATATTACAGTGTAAGAGCAGCTGCCAGCCCAGGCCCACCTCTGCAAGGGATCTCCCATCTCCCCAGTGGAGCCTCCCTCCTCAACACTCCAGCGTTTGCTCATAGCCAAGCTTCACCCCAAGCAAGCGGTGCAGGAGTTTAGCTTAGCCTTCTAGGGAATTTGCAAAAGCCTACCCAGTTTTTAGGAGTAGAGGCATTCTGCAACCACAAAACTAAGTCAAGAAAAGCCAAACAGCAAGACTCAGAGCCAGCTCTGCCTCCTGTACTTACTTCCAGATGCCGGAGAGACTTGAAAGGGAAGATCTTCACAGTAGATTGCAAAACACAGTTTGGAACATGAACAAGCTAGAGAAATCAGAAAAGAAGTCTCATGTCAGGCTTGATTTGTGCTGCAACACCACCCTCCTGATGCACTGACTGCAGCACCTTGAACAGGCCCCCCCCTCCAGCTCAGGTGTTCACTAACAAGCTCTCCCCTGATGCTGGTATCGGCACCATCTCCTAGCCCCAGAGTTCAATAGAGGTCAAAGAGAAAAGCATGTTAGGTAGCACAAGACCACAGTCTGCCAGACCATAGAGCTCCTTTTCTTCTCCCCTGCCCACGTGGCTTCACCACTTTCAGAACCACAAGGAGGTCTGACAGCTGGATTCTTCGTCAGCCACCACTAACAAATCTACTAAATAAAGACAAATCTAACTGCTGGAGCTATGTTTATCGAGCAACTGAGCTGAACTAGCACTCTGGTAGGAGGCGTGCATGTGCATTTCACCAGAACAGGCCAAATAAGGCAAATCACAAGCAGATACAATGGAAAACAGTTGGTCTCCAAGACCCTGTTAGCATTAGACTGAGGTACCTGCAAACCTCCTCTTTGCGTTCTATAGCGCAGCCACAGGCTCTTTCACCACAGGGTAGTTAGGCTGTGTTCATGTACCACAAAGCAGATTATTAAATCCAGCTTCTTATGCTTTCTATGGACAGTGCATAAACAGTGTTTCAGATGAAGTGAGTAATGAAGTAGTTAATGCTTCCACTGCAGACACCAGAGTACAACTAGAGAGACCATCTCTGCCAGCTACATCCATGTTCACGCAGAAGTGACTCATCAGGTGCAGAACAGACATCCCAAGGCCTCATCACCACTACCGCTTCCACAGTTACAGCCCTGGCGGTGATGAATCACTGCCCACTGCCTGCCAGCACTAATGCGGCATGTTAAACAGGACCATTTGTAGGGAAAGCTCTGATGATCAGTTTTAGCAAAGTTTTTCAGATGCCATCCTTGCTCTGTGTCCTGACTGTCTCCTCTCCCTCCACTGCCTTAAGAATTTGATCAGGCTGATAGAAATTATTAGTTTCTCCAAGCAAATCAGTTACCACACCACAGTGGGTAGTTTCCCCTTCTTTACAGGGTTGTTACAGGAAGAGCCCATTTTTTGGTTACCACAAGCACTCACCACAGCATCCTCCTGACTGCAGCGTCTCACCCTGCCTCCTCCTGCCAGCGGACCTGCGTTCCTCCACAGGCTCTGGGCCCCACTCGAACCTCCACCCTCAGCACACTGCTACAAAACCCTCCCAACAACATTCAGATAATCTCTCCCATCTGCCTCATACAGAAAACACTTTTAAAGACATCAGAGGCCGCAGTGCTCAGCCACAACACTTCCTGGGCACCACTGTGGAACCGAAGAACAGCTGCTAATTCCCCTTCCCCTTTCAGCTCCATTTCACCTCTACTACCAGTATTCCCAGCACCAAATATAATCATGTGCAGCCTCATAACACATGCCACCTTTCAAAAAGCCCTCTGAAGAATCCCTAGCTCTGTATTTTTATCTTTATTACAGCCTTCTTAAAATTAACAAGGACACGTTACTAGCAATGTCCCATGCTGTGAAACATATCAGCCGGAACCACTGCCCAGGCAGGAGCATGTAAAACTCAGAAATAAGAAGCGGAAGGCCTCAGAGTAGCAGGTGTGTCCAACATCCAACTGCTCTGCTCCAATACCACGGCTCTGCTGCCTCGTGCAGGTCAATCATCACTCAGGGAGCACTCAGCTGTGCTCAGCTGCCAGACACTGCCTGAATTGCTCAAGCATTTCAGGAAATAATCATTCTCCCAAAAATGTCAACACCTTACCAAGGTCAAAATGTAATTAACCCCTGCTGCTCCTGTTTTTAACTCTGAAAAAACTTTCTGCTGAGTTGCGTGGCTGATCCTAGATAAAGCAGCTACACACTATCACGTTGAACTACGACTCCGTGTGACAACGCTGCGAGAGCGATCAGACCCGCGTAGCATGCACGTAAGATGGGGTCAGTGGGCGCCAAAGGAGGCCGCTCTGAAGCGGGCAGCTGTGCCCGCCACCTCCGCGGGCCAGCCTCGCGGCACCCCAGCCCCTCACACCCCCGGCCACGGTGGGTATGGACCTTCAGGGAGTGAGTCTTCTGCAGGACGTCGAAGAGGAACTGCGCCTGGAGGATGGCGGCGGTCTCGGCGGGGTGCGAGGGCAGGGCCACGAAGCCCCGGTGCTGGTTGCGGAAGCCCAGGTGTTGCTCGAAGACCTGCGTGAGGTGCTGCAGGGTCGGGGTGAGCAGCGTCAGCGTGCTGGAGCCGTCCAGGACGAGGTCCCCTGCGGGGAAGGAAGGGCAAGGCCGGGCCGGGCCGGGCCGTGAGCGCTGCTGCTCCCACAGCGGGGCCTTCGCCCCGGCCCGGCCCGACACTCACCCGCGTCCTGCAGCAGCCGCGCCAGGCCACACACCAGCGTCTCCGCCGCCGCCATCTGCGGGGAGGGGAGGCCGAGGCGGCGGAGGCCGAGGTGGCCGCGGCCCGGCCCGCTCCGCCGCCGCCGCCGGCCCCTCGCACTTCCGCGTTACCACAGAGACGCGCCCTTCCGCCGCACCAGCGAGGCGGCCGCCGCGGCTAGAGCGCCGCCGCTTACATCCGGTTGCCATGGAGCCCGCCCCGGCGTCCCCCTCCCTCCCTCCCGCCCGGCGGGGCCCGCGGCCCCTGGCCCCCGCCCCGCCGCTCCCGCCGCCGCCGCCGCCACCCCGCCGCAGCCCCACTGGTAAGCGGGGGCGGCCCGGGAGGGGCGGCGGGAGGCCGGGGCCGCAGCGCCGCCCGCCGCCGGTGAGGCGCGGCGCGGCACGTGTCGGGCGGAGCGCGGTGGCGGGGCCGGGGCGCGGCGCGGCGGCGGGCGGCTCTCCTTCTCCGGCGGTGCGAGGTACGGGCCGGGGCTGGGCGGGGGGTGGGGGGGGCGGGTCCTGCTGCTGCTGCCGCCCCTCCGCTGCCCCGGCTGCAGGAGCAGCCCACGGACGCCGCGGACACGCGTGGCGGGCGCCGCTGCCCCGCAGAGCCCGGGCAGCCCCGCCCGGCCGCCCTCACCGGCCCCGTGTGCGGGGCGCGGCACGGCACGGTGCGGGTCACCGCGCGGTACGTGGGGCGGCGCGGCGCGGCGCGCTGCGGGGTGCTGCACCGCGCGTGGTGCGTGGCATGGCATGGTGCAGGGCGGTGCATGGCGTGGGGCTCGGTGCGTGGTGCATGGTGCGTGGCACAGCACGCAGCACAGTCCCGGGCACGGCGCAGTGCCCGGTGCTGGGTGCTGCACAGCGTGGCGTGGTCCCGCGGGTTGCACGGCGTGGCACGGCGCGGTGCATGGTGCAGTGCATCCCCAGTGCTTATGTCCCTTCACCCCCCCGGCTGTACGTGTGTCTGTCAGAGCTGTCTGTACGTCTAGTGGAGGGTTGTCTCCTTGTCACTGTCTGGTGCTGGTACTTCGTTCCGGGGTGGGTTTTGTTCCCGTGTGTTCGTGTATGTGTCTGTCGGCCGTGCAAGCTCCGTCCCAGCCGGTACCTCCGTGAAGGGCCTGTGAAGGGAGAGTCAGGGAATGGAGCAGGTGCTTCAGAAGTGAAAGGCTACGGCGGTTTATCCAGGCTAGTTCAGGAGGGTATAAGATTCATTGAAATATTTAAGCCTTATAAAATACTTCTGTATTCTTAGTTTCAGCATGGCCATGTGGCAGAGAGATCCACAGGTTAAACCCTTCATGCCTGAAAACTGTGTTTACTGTCTCATGTGTTGCATTTTCATTCTGGTGTGTGTGTCCCCCAGTTCCTCCGCCCTGGCAGGGGAGAAGTAGGGGCTGCGCAGCCCGCTCCCGTTTCATTCGGCTTTGAGGCTGTGACTGTCACAGCAGCATCTGAATGCTTCGGTGTACGCAGCAGCACCCCTCCTGCGCCTCTCCTCCATGGACAGGCTCATCAGTATGTCTTCCCAGGAAAATCTTCCCAGGCCTCTAATCCTTCTCCTTTTTGAGCTCTTCCCATCTGTATCTATCAGCCAGAGTCTCTGCTCCTCCTCTATCCCCGAACCAGCTTTGCCCCTGTGGCTTTATCCCTATCTTAACATCCAGTCCTTGTCTAGATGCTCCATGGCTAAATTATTCTCAGCCCGATGGCCAGGGGATTAGGGAAGAGCTGAGGAGATGGATGCAGGGCCTGATGGCTGTCTCCTTGCCCACGGAGCTGGGGCAGCCTGCTGGAGCCCTCCCAGTGCATCTTTATTGCAAAGGGGCGGCATGAACTGCTCGCCTCTGCCCCTTGAAGACATGCCAGATGCGGTTTTCTCAGCAAAACAGGAAAGTTCCTGCACTGGCACTGGGAAGCAGCCTTTGGGGGTCAGGGGGAGGCCCTGGTGGAGTCCCTGTTAGCAACATGTGGGAGATGCTGTAGCTGCCAGCATCGCAGGGGCATGCCTGCTCGCTTTCCTTCAGTGTTCGCTTAGCCTAGAAGGTTGGTACAAGGTGCAGTGGTGATTTAGGTGAGCCAGTTCTGTTTACTGTTGCAGTTGAAAAAAGAGCAGGGAGGTGTAAGCGCGCACAGGTCAGCAGGCTGTGGATTTTTCTGGCCTCCCTTTGAATCTGGTCTGCTGGCATGACACTTCTATTACTGAAAATTACTTCTAGTGGGAATGCTGAATCACGTACTCCCGACAACCAGGAGATACAGTAGGATGAAGGTATCATTCATTCAGTTTTCTCTACTGGGGTTTTTTTTTCCCCCTTTTGTCTTGTGCTCTCCTTATGGCAGCACAGGCAGTGATACCAGCAGGCTGGGCACTTCAGCATGATGCTTATTAGCAGAATTCTCCCTGACATTAATTTTAAGTTTCTCTGTTAAATTTTAACCCATTTCTAAGTCTCTTTGTGCAGGGCCGCCTGAAAAAAAAAATCTTTAGTCGTGTTTTACACCCTTGAGATCTTTCCAGACTGCTGGCTTGTCCCCTCCCCATCTTAGTCATCCCATATTGCGCTAGACAAATTTAGCTCCTAACCTTTCTATAAATCAATCCCTCTGGCCTACTGGCAATTTTTTGTTGCTCTTCTCCAAACTCTGTCTGTTGCAGGTGATAGAAAAGCCAGGCCAGATCTGAGTAGGTGTCCATCCAGCCTTTCTCTGAGAGGTTGCACCAGGTTGCACTGAGTAAGGGGCAAGTGGCCTCTAGTGGCCAGCCATCAATTAATGCACCGAAAGAGAGCACCAGTGCTCCCAGGCCATGGGTTCTCCCTTCTCGAGAAGGCAGGAGAGCCAGTAGGGTTAGGATTGGCGAATGCGCCTCCCATCCTCACCCCTCTCTCGACCCCAAAGCGGCAAGCCCCTCCGGCAGCTCTGCCCCCAAGCCCCGCCGGCTCGGAGAGCCCTGCCGGCTCCAGGCGCCCATGCATCGCATCCTGCTTGTGCAGGGTGATGAGCAGGGGATTGATGGAAACCCCGTGAGCACCTCACAGTCCCTCTGAAATTTCAAAGCGAGTCCCAAGGGCTCTTTTACTTTACCACTAGTACAACTGTCTTGCCTTTAGCTGTTCAGCAGTGTCTTTAGAGTGACATATTTTCAGCATATTTCAGAATAGGCTGCTTCAGTGGATAAAGAAAGATTAAGTGCTGGATTTTTCCTCCCTTTTAACTTCATTTAGGCAGTCAGGCTGTAGTTTTAAACTCAGTGTAATATCTTGCAGAGCTGGAGCCAGCAGAGTTCATTGCATCCAGCAGTTCTCCCGGCTGTGGGTTTCCTCCCGCCAGGAGCACTGATGCCCCTGCGAGCCTCTGCCTAGCTCCAGACAAACCTGAGCTTGACCTGAAACAAAGCACATTGTTTCACAACATGGCTGATAGTTTGCAGTTTCCTTTGGAGGCCCCATAAGGCACACTAGTGGCACAGAGGTGGAGCTGAGCATTAGGGTTTTTTTTGTTATATTACCTTTACAATTTTGATAGTTTTTAGGGACGCTGCCACTACAGGAGCTGCTGTCCAAAGCCCCGTCGTAATGTTACTCCCTGAAGTAGTAGTAGTGCTTGAAACACATATTTGCAGGCAGCCTGTAGCTGTGGATGTTATGTTCCGTGCAAATAGCCAATCCTTTCTTTAATCATGGCCCTGCAAGACTGCAGAGCCAGGTTTGCCCGCCAGCTCTTCCCGCTGGAATAAAGCATTCCCTGCCTTCAGTTTCAAATGTGCTGCTGTTTGCTTTCATGGAATGATACCTGTTCTTGAGTTAAATGCAAAAGGAAATAAAAGCCATGCATTACCCTTTTGTCTATCATGTCTCCTACTAAAAAGCAGCTCAGTCTCTGCTTACAGATGATTTCCAGACCTTTTCTCCTTTTTTCTGCTTTCTCTCTCGAAGCCTTTGCTCTATCTTTCTTGGAAAACAGGATGTGAAGTTGAATATTACAGCCTAAGATCCACAGAGTGGATTGGGTATTTTCACTCTTTTCTGTCCTGTTCCATATGGCCTGGACTCTGCATTTGCTTTTTAGACGTCTGTCTCAGCAGCATATTTCTTTTGAGCTGTTCAGGTCTCATCAAGGGATTCAGTTACTGAAGAGTTCAATGAGGTGTGTTTGAGGGGTTTCTTCCATTAAGTGTTGCCTTGTTCCTGATAATTAAGAGGGTGGACCCAAGGGACCATGCTTCATCAGTGGTCAGACTAGCTCCTCAAAAACTTGCCTTACAGATGACCCCAGGATTTTTGGTTTGAATAAGCTAAATGTGTGCCTTCAGGTAGGCAGAGTAAGCAGAGACAGTAGTAGCACCTTCTGGAGATCTTCAAAGATAGAAGGAGGGGTGATGAAGTGGCCTTACTGGTGTCACCTTTAGACCATCTGTTTTAGTGTTTTAGTGGCCTGTCTTGAACAGTGGACCATGCTAGGTACTTCAGATGAGATAGTAAGAAACCCTGCAGCAGATTGCCGGGATATAACATATAATACTTCTTCCAAAGCTTTCATAGCTAGAGAATAGCTTGTTCTGAAAGATGGTGTTAAATTCTCTTAATTTTCTTTGTCATAAACACGGCAACTTGTTACCCAGAGAGATGGCCAAGCTATTCTCCAACTTTGCAGTTTTTTCGTCCTCAATGACATCACTGAAAAAAATGTTTTCTTTTGCCAGTTTTGAATTCATTTGTATTCTACCCTTGTAGTTTTAACGAATGTCCCTTTTCTTGTGCTGTGAGATGAGAACACTTTGCTTATCCCTGTGCCCAAAGCACTGTGTATGTGGTTATACCTTCTCTCCTTCTCCATATGAGTTCAGATGAGTGTTTGGAGGTTGGTATTTTCCCAGTACCAGTCTCTGTGCCATTTCCAACTCTTCCTGGGGTGCAGCCCATGCTGAGCTCAGCCTGCGCTGGTGCTGTAGATGATACGACTACAGCTGTTTCTGTGTTAGTCTCCATCCCACTCCTTGTGAACCATGGCACCTCATTGCCTTCACTTGCAGTTGCATATTGAGCAGAGCTGCCCGCAGGGTCTTTTGTGTACCTCAGCCACGCCAATGCAGACAGGGCACAGATCTGCAGTCTAAAGGTTGGCCTCTTTCCCTGTAACATGTGTTGTTTTGTGTTTGGTGTTTGAATGTTGAACTGTTTGTCCTTGTGCCATCTCTCTGGCCTGCACAGATCTCTCTGAGGTTCCTCCTGGCCATTTTGGGATCTGCCCAATCAAAGCTAGGTGGTACAGGACCACTCCGCTGCCTGCTCCTGGCATGCCCTTCCAGCACCCGATCTCTCCAACTTTATCCTTCCCCGGCGGTCAGTCACACCCCGGCTTTGCACAGATGGTGGAGAGGTGGCTGAGCAGGAAGCCTTTCCTTCTCTCGCACAGCCCATGCAGGAGCTGCATGTAGCCGCTGTCTTGGTCGGCGCCTGCACCCTCCAAGCAGCAGGTTGTTTGGAGGAGGACAGGGTCCCACCTGCCTTTGAATTGTTGGAGACGGTGCACAAAGCAGCACGGGCTGGGCCATTCTCGCCCCCTCGCTGCAGTGTGCCGCGGGACAGCCCTAGTCCTAGTGATGCCGGGGAGGTTCCCCAAGGGCTGGTGAGGTGACCTCTCTGGGTAAGGAGCCAGGGGGGTTGAGGGCAGTGGCCAGCAGTTTCCCACGATATTCCCTTGTCCTGCCCTCTCTCCACAGGTTATGCCACTCTCCAGGTTTGCTGGGTGCCTGCCGGTGAAAGAGAAGGGTTGATATTTTGCCCAGGCCCTTAGGTCCTGAACCAAAATGGCAGCTGGAGAGTCCCCTCCCATAGGAGATGTCTTCATCGACCTGCAGCAGGTGAGGTGGAAATCCAGCAGCAGCGGGGCTGTCTCTTCTCCGGGGACCGCGCTCCTGCCAGGCTGTGTGTGGGACCTGCGTCCTGGCAGCCTGCTGCAGTAGGAGACACAGCCTCTGTTCCCTGGAGACAGGTCTGCACGAAGGGTGCCCCAAGGCTGCCCACGAGCCCACATCCACTCTCCGTGCAGACAGCAAACTGTGGTCTAGAAACGGCCAGAGGTTGCTCTGTGGGGTCTCTGTGCCTTCATGTGCCTTGGGTGGGGTAGGCAAGCGGCAGGAGGAGCTGTGCAGCTTGCAATTAGACTCTCCCTGTTTAGGCTGGGCTTGAGACACCCATGCTAAGGTGAGAGGAGAAGCATTCTCACTCACAGATACAAAGCCGCTCCTGGGGCACAGCTGGGAGCAGCTGGGGGATGCTGGGAGTGGTACAACTCAGCTAAAGCCGCCTTGCTCTCTCTTTCTGCCCAGCACAGGCAGATTTGTCACAGTTGGGCCTCCTCCTGTTTCCATGGAAACACAGGAGTCCACAACAGCTCCGCGCTGGCATTTCGGCTGTATTGACGGAAAATTTTACCAGCTGCAGCTGCTTGGGAGGCAGAAAGGACAGGAGTCACCTGGCGATGCTCTTCTCAGAGTGTCTCCACCAGCAGAAGGCAGAGAACTACCCACAGCCTGAAACAGGAGGAGAACAGGCAGGAAAGCCTGAAGAAGGCATGCCGAGGGGAACAGGCTCCCCTACGAGTGCGGAGGGGAGGTGGGAAGGCACAGCGTGGTCACTGACCCAAGGGCAGCTCACCAGAGCAGGGATGCTGTTTCCCAGGGGGAAATACAGAGGAGGTCTAAGAAAGGGAGGGATGGCAGACTGGGCAAAGGGAAGGCCAGTGGACAGACCTTAGCTGTGAAGAGAGAGAAATTCCAGCTAAACAGAAGCTCCACATCTCTACTGGTAGGAAAGACAGGCACTGGCATAGTCCCTTGATACCTGCCACTCAGGGGAGGTGTGGAGGACCGCTAAGGTATCTCCGCAGAGTGCTGCTTGGAGGCTTGCTGGTCTGTTCTGGCTCTTGCTTTTGAGCATAGCTGTGCCTCTAAGTGAGAAACTATGCCCCAGCCCCGTCGTGTGGAGCCTGCTGCTCCTCAGCAAGCCCAGCGCGATTTGCAGGGCAGGAGGATCCAGAGGGCTGTAGGGGTCTGCAGTGTTTGATTCTTGTCTGGCGATTTCTGTGCAGGGCAGAGATCGCGCAGAGAAAGCCTCTCCTGGTGCCGAGGACGATGAGGACTTGGATAAGACTTTGTCAATCGAGAGATTTGGGGACCTGATAAGCAAATCAGCATCAAGCAATCTGGAGAAGCAGAGACGCAGCTACAGTGAGAGAGATTTTGAATGTATGTAGGTTTGAACCGTTGTACCCACTTCCACCCTCGGTGCCAACCCTCGCTCAGACCCACGCGCTCTGCAGCCTTGTGCCGGGACCCTGCAGATCGTGTTAGCCTGCCATTCACTTCCTCCCTTCAGAGTGTTCCCAAAGCACTACATACACCCAGTTTAGCACCAGTGCCTACGGCCTCTTCCCAGTCTGTTCCCTGTTCTCCCTGTCCCCACAGACTTAGCTACTGCCCAGCCCATGTGGCAGCATGGCTCAGCCCGGGGTGTTCGCTCACCTCCTCACCCAGTGTCGGGGTCCTCTGCAGCCACTTCCCCCACATTGAAATTCCCAGTTTGAAACTATTTTTCTTCCATATGGCTGCAAAGAAACATCCAAATATGGCCAGAAGCCAGGCTGTCCTCCCCAGTCTGAAAGCAGATGGCTCCAGTCAGACATACATGTGTATTTCTAAATAGCAACCACGAAACCATCAGGCTTATCTGCTCAAAGAAAGGACTCCAAAATAAAAATGGGCTGTGAATTTAAAATGTGGTAGATATCTTACCTGAACTCCTCTGATCAGCATATTTATTCCTCTAACTGCCCTTCCGTGATGAAAGCAACCAGTCTGCCCAAACTCACTTTGGCTGTAAAATGAGAGTGTGCCCACAAGAGTGGCCGTAAGCTATTGCCTGGTGTAGGTGGGTTGCGTTAGCTTGTAGTAACAGCAGTGAAAGGCAGGAAGAAGAGGCCCCCAGCCAGCAGCCTGCTTGTGTGGCAGACAAGTAGCAATGGTTGGGAGAGTTTCCCACTCTCTGGCTCTCCACAGTCAGATACTGCTTATTTTCCAGCTTAGATTTGATGGGATACAACCTCGGGAACATTATGTTCCAAGTACCTCACCAGGCTGTTTTCTGCTTGGCCACTCATTTCCAATGGCTGTTGTAAAAGTTTTCTGGTAAAAGTCTATTACTGTAGTGCACCCCAGCTGCTCCTTTCTGCTTGTGTCATTTCTCTACAGAGGCTCCATTCAGATAACGCTTTCCACCTGAGCACACAGTCACTCGTGCACATGGCTGCAAGGTGCTACTAGCTTTGCTGTGGGTTGAATACCTGTCCTGTGCTGGTAGGACTTACCTGCTCAGAAGCTCTGCCTGTGTTCACAGGTGTGTGGGTTGGCTTTGAGGACATGGACGATCTGCTTGAGCATGCATGGCAGAAGCTTCTTTGAAAATTTGACTAGAAATTTGTACTGTTTCGGGGTTTTTTTTTCCTTCTTAATAGGAAAGTCCTCCTTTCTTTGTCAGAATCAAGCTTGTTTTCCTCTGAGGTACTGATGTATCCCTCTTATCTAGGACTATGTCAATCCTGGTTATCAGAAGTTTTATGCAGTTTGTATTCATAAAGCTGGAAGATCTGGTTAGGTCATTAGACTTTGAAAGATAACATACCAGCCCATGGAGGTGAATGGTCTCTGGCTTTAGAAATGTTTCCTGCCCTATTCAAAGCCAGGAATTCCTAATATGTAGGCTCTTCCTTCTGGTCTCCCTATCCAAATTATTTTTTCATATCTCTTGTATCAAGTTCACTGAGAAGTGTAATCAAACATCTAGGACACTGGTTTGGCAATAACTTTCCATACAGGCAGGCAGTGCAAGGAAGGGAGCAGGGAAGGAGGGCAGGGGCTGGGCACACAGGAGTTGCAGGAGGACAGGCAGGAAGAAGAGGGAGGCATGAAGCCTTTTGTGTTTGGGAGAGGTATGTTTTTCCCACCTCCAGGCCACCTCTGTGGAGATGTGATCAGTTGACACAAGGAGTCCTGAGTGCAGGGGTGAAGAGCGGTGGTCCCTTCTTCTGTGCCAGATCAGCCACTTACCATCACTGCCCTTCCCTGCAACCCGAGGCTTCGGTTTCCTTCTGATCTATAATGTAAACATTTCTGTCTTGGAGTGATGTGAACAAGCCAGAGGGGAAAGATGGGCTATGTCCTCACCAGCAGCTTTGTGTTGTAGAAGGAGCAATGAGTGTACAGTTGGGGCATTCCTTGCTGCTTCTTACATGAGAAATTCGTGCCTGACCTGTCCGTGGCATGCAGAGCAGTGGTACGGGAGTGCAGCAACGGGGCAGGGGGGCCTTTCTGCCAAAACCTGCGAGTGAAATAGGGTACATCTAGTTAAGGCAAAAAACTAAAGAACACTTTGGAAGAAAAAGTGTTTATAAAGAGTCCAAACTCTTTCCAATTTGCAGACTTCTGACCATTCGCAGTCTCCTCTAATCTTGTCACAAGCCTCTCCTGCTGAACCAGGGGTGTGTGTGAAATATCCCTGCTGTTCCCAAGGGGGGAAACAAGGGAGAAAAGACTTGAGAAACCAAAGGAAAGGAAACATGACAGCAGAACAATGAACCTGCCTGGCTCTCCCAGGGAGAAGGTTACAGCTTCCATTGAAAATGTCCTTTGAAGGTAGTTTTCACTATAAACAGATTTTGCTGCCATGTCACAGGAAAGCTGGGAAGGAACCAAATCAAAACAGGCTGGAAACAATTCCTCAGGAAGAGCTGCTGAGCAAAGCTCCCTTGCGAAGTGGCTGGTGCCCCCGTGATTTCAGCTGCTCCGGGTGCAGCCCCAGGATCTGTGCATCCTGCAGACTGTCTATGGGAGGCTTTGTGCCTACAGATAGACCTGGCAGAAATGGCTTTCCTCTCTCTCGCAGGGAGGTGCTGAGCTTACCTTGTTCCCTACGTGGTGCATTATGGTTGTTTTTGAGTGAAGGCTCAGAAATGCCATTAATTTCTTCTCACTCTGTAATTCCCACAACACCCAGGTCAAGCCTGTATGAATTTCTCTTTGTAGATTAGTTTAAAGAAAAGTCCTTCTGCCCTGTTTTTTACCCTGGTTTTTAAAAGACAGCCTCCTAATTGAACCTGCATTTCGGTGGCTGGTAGGCACAAGCCCTCACAGTACCTGGGATGTGGACTTAGGTTGCATCTGTACTAAAAGGCTTGGTCTGTGGTTCCTGTGGGTATGCAGGAGGGCCTTGCCGTCAAAGCCTTGAGGGATAAATAAGACATGTCTATTTAACTCAAAGAACACTCTGCAGGAAAGAAATGTTTGTAAAGGGCCCAAGTCATGCTTGTTTGAGAACATGAGAAAGGTTTCCCCATGTTTAGGAAGGGGATGGTGCCTCTGGCAGGCCACCACAGCTCTGCGGAGCCGTGCGAATGGCTTTCGGCAGCACTGGGAGAGGAGTCCTGCCTTCCCCAGGGCAGTGGAGCTGCATTGGGGTGATTTGGCACTGCATGGGGGTGGCCTCCCCAGCCACCCCAGGCTGGACACAGCCTGCTGCATCACTGAAAGAGCTTTGCTATGTCCCTGCGGGCTGGTGGCTCTCCTTGCCCTTCCTGGCCCTTGATCTCCAGACCATGCTGTTTCCTGGAGGGGCGCCTGGCAGGTTCCTCCCAGCCTCTTCCTGCCCCTGACTCTCTTTTTCTCTCTCAGTCCACCGCCGAACCTCGCACCACATCCATCATCCCCTTTCCACTCACCTCCCTTCTGCCCTCAAGTTCCAAAAGAGGCCCCCCCGTGCCAGCAGGAGGAAAAAAAGGAGGAGGAAAAAGAAGAAAACCTCAGTACCCCCCTCAGAGGTGACCCCCACCATCCAGGAAGAGGACGAAGAGGGGGGAGAAGAGGAGGAAGAAGAGGAAGAAGAAGAAGAGGAAGAGGGAGAGTCTGAGGCAGAAGAGGCCCAGGAGAAAGAGATCTCTGCAGAGTCTGAGGGCGAAGCTCGTGGGAAGGACACATCCCCTAAGCTGGAGCCCTCAAGCAAACCAAAGGCAAGGCTAGGGCATCCCTACCTGGACAGGGCTCGGAGGCTGGGGAGGAGGTAGAGGGAGGGTTGATACCGGGATGGTGCCAGGGTGTGTGGTCATGGGAGCGTGCTGGTCAGGGGGAAGAGGTTGTAGCTGTGCAATATTGTGGGAAGAGTGGTTTTGTCCCTGCCTAGCAGAGATGGGCACTGGAGGACAGTGATAGATAAGTCATTGCTTGGGGTGGATGCTGGAGAGGGTGTGCATGACCATTTTGGGGGTGTAAGACCCATGGGGGAAGATCAGTGTGGCTGTTCTTAAGGTGTATAGGATATGGGGGGGCTCGGTATGGCCAGTCCCAGGGTATGGGGCAAGTAGGGGAAGTCGGTGTGGCCCATCCTAGGAGGTGGGGACATGGGGAGGATCTGTACCTCAGGGGCTGGGGTGAAGGCTGCCTGCCCAGGCTCTTGCTGTCAGGACTGTTGTCTCTGCAGTTCACCATCGGCAGCGATGAGGAGGAGTCCAGCAGCGCTCTGGCCCCCGCGCAGTTCCACGTGGAGGAGGAGTGTGGCATCCTGTCCCCTGTGCCACGCTTCACTGACCTGCTGCAGGACAAGGGCCCTGCCTCCCTCTGCAGGTAGGAGAGTGGTGCTGAGCTGCCTGCCACTCTCCCCACTTCGGGGTCGCTGTACCGACCCTGTCCCTGGGGGTAGCAGCTGTGCCCAGCCAGAACTCACCTGCTGAGCCAGAGGGGACATGGGGCCTGGAGAGAGAGTGACTGCGAGCAACACGGCTTCTCCCCAGTGTGACAGTCACTCCCTGGGACTCCTGTAACCTCCTTGGGTCCATGGGATCCCCAGGGTGCGGGTTTGGGGGCACTGGGCTGCACGCGTGGAGAACCCTCCCTCCCAGCTAACTTGCACTGCCATGCTGACCTGCAGGCTGGGAAGCCCCAGGAGGCTTGGCTGAGTCAGGGGACCATGAGGCCATTGACTCAGAGGTGGGTCCCCAACACTGACAACAAGCTAATCCCACTCTGCAGTGAGGCAAAGGAGGAGCAGAAGGGGCAACCTTTAGGTGTTGGGACAGGTGACTCCTGGCTCTCCTTCTCAGGGGCTTGTTGGTCAGGGCTGGGTCAAGGGACCTCAGCCCCTGAGAGGGGCCAGTGCCCATCCTCACTCACCTTATTCACTACCATCCATCTTTTTGGTTTCTACAGCCTCCCCGGGCCTCGGGAACGCCTGTCTCGTGGGTGGGAGAAGCGCAAGCCCTGGGGCCAGGTGGCGAGCGGACAACGGGTTACCTATGACTTGAAGGAGAGGATGTGCATCGGCAGCATGACCACGCTGGAGAGCGCGGCATACCAGCGCGTCCCCACAGATGAGGCTGAGGCCCAGATGCTGGCGTCTGCTGACTTGGACGGCATGAAAAGTGAGGCTTTGCCACACTACCTATGCTACTAGTGCGCGTGTCCCTTGCTTCTCCCTGCTTTGCCCTCTTCCCTAGCAGCTCCAGGCACGGTCTTCAGCCTGCCGCAGGACCTGGTCCTCCCCTCCCTATCCCCCAGCCCCTGCTGTTCCAGCCCTGGCTCTCCTCTGTCAGCTTTGCAGTGTCCACAGCGCCTGTCCCCATGTTTCCAGCACCTCCACTCACACCCACCCCACAGATGCTTGCTCCTCCACCCGCCCCGCTGCCCTCTCTGGTTCAGGGCTCCCTGTGTTTCCCTGAGACCCAGCGCTCTCTTCTCCTGACACACTTTCCCAGCAATCAGCCCTCTGTGCGACACGCCAGCTCTGGCATCGCAGAAAACCTGAGGTGAGGAGCCTCCCCTCTCCTCTGCTCTCCTGGCAGAGAGGCAGCTGCCCCCTCCGGAGCGCCTGGGAGGGGGACTGCCCCTGTGCACTGCGTGAGGGCAGACAGAAGAGACGTCATGGAAATGCATGCTCCCGGCCCGAGGACATGGAGAATTCAATAGGTTGCTCTGCAGGCTGGAGAGGGAGGGAGACACCAGAGGGGAGTGAGGGAGAGAAGCGGTGCTGCACGCACAGCTTGGCTGTCCCCGGGCCACCGGTGCTGTGTCCTTGGGCAGCCAGCACGAGACTCCACGGCAGAGCGACGATCCTGCTCCCGAGGAGCTGGTGGGGCAGCCCCCCACAAAAGCATCCCTGGGTGGAGCCAGCCTTCCCGGGACCTCGTCAGTCCCCAGGGGCTGCTGCAGCCGGCACCTTCATGCCCCGTGAGGAGGGGAGCGAGGCGCTGGGGCTGGCCGCGGGGCTGTGGTGAAGCCCCCCAGGGGCAGCTTGCTTTCCGCACGTCAGCCTGGCTACCTCGACCCCTCCTCTGAAGGCGAGTGGCTCATGGAGCCTGACCCCTGACCTTCGCAAGGACAAAATGACAACCCTTCGAGAGGGAGAGGAGGCAGCGAAGGAATCGGAGACGGGCAGCGGCCCGGAGGTAGCAATAAGCACCTGCATTCGCAACTCGCTCAGCTACGAAGACTTTGATGAATTTGCCTTCAATTTTGAAGACTATGATTTATGGGAGGCCATCAGAAACCATCTGGGCTACCCAGGCGGGGAGCCCACCTGTAAGTACCGGAGCAGTGACCCCACGGTTGCATAGATCAGAGCCCCTGGCTAAAGTGTGTATCCCCCACCCTGTGTTTGCTGTCTGCGCTCTCTCTGTGTCAGGTTGGTCTCCTGGTTTAGAGGAGGTACTGTCTGCCCCACTGAGTGCCTGGGGACACCGGAGGAGCTGTCTGGTGTCTGTGTATCTGTCCAAGGTCTTTGTACAGATCTGTATTGTAGTGCTGAGGTGCTTCCCTGTGTGTGTCTCGCTCAAGCAGTTCTGGAGGCAGCTGCATCTTGCTGTTTGTGCTTATCGGGATGTGGCCCGTGCCATGGCCAGAGAAAAAGCAACTGCTCCGAGGTGTGTAGAAGGACAGAGACATTTCCCCTTCCATCTGTGGCACAAGATGACAGTGTGCTGCTGCTCTGTTTGCTGGAATTTGAGCCGAGCTGCGGATCTGACAGCAGTGTTGGGTATCAGGTTCTCGGCTCTGCACCATAGCCTAATGCCCAGAGGAAAAAATAACCTAGTCCCTGTGTCTGCAGGCTTGAGCGAGGCTGTGAAACTAGCTAATGGCAGGCTGGCCGGGGTGCCTGGAAGGAGGAAAAGAGGAAGGAATCGAGAGTGGGAAAAGCAGGGAAGGAGAGAACAGGAATCCCAAGAGTAAAGATTGTCTTTCTGTTCTCCTCATCTGTTTCCGTACCTGTTCATCTCTTGAGCTGGGTCTCTGGGCCATCCTGAGGACCGCGCAGAAACCAGAGCCTCGCTGTCACCTCACGCAAGTGGTCCTTCCTCGGCAGATGGTGGTAACTCACAGTTAAAAGGTGGCTTTGCGTGTCACTCTGGGAGTGACACTGTTCATATCCATAGCTCTGTGACAGCTGCCCAAATGTCCTCACCCGGATCATGGTCTAATTTTTCAAGGGATTTTAGGAGTGCACATGGGAGGGTGGCATGGCCCCAGAACTAGCCTGCTTACTGGCTTTGCATGCAGGAGTGGTGAGGCAGAGTGCTTGCAACAGGGACTCAGGACAACTTGGTTCAGTTTCTGGCTCTGCTACAGCCTCTCTGTGTGATCTCAGGCAAAATGCTTAACGTCCCCTGCCTCCCAGTCCTGGCGTCATGTTCGCTTTCTCAGCTGGTCCGTCTTTACAAGCCTTCAGGGAAGAAATGTCTATCTATGTGCTTCTGCAGGGACCAGCAACTGGGGATTTGCTTCTGGCTGGGTCTGCTACCTGTTACTTTAAATTGATAGACAGTATAATAGCAGTAAATTCAAAATAGAAACCTGGAGCAAATTGGCTCCATCAGCTGTCCTGAGCTGAGCAAACTGTACATTAAAAGTGTGAGAAATTGCACCAAGTTCACCCAGGAAAGGATGGCTATTCTTGGGAAGACAGAAGGGGCAGATCGCTTCTGCAAGGTGTGATATGTGTCGCTTATAAAGTAGGGAAATTTGGCTTGCTAGCAGTTAACACATTCATTGATTGCTACAGCTAATACTGCAGGTGCTTGAAATAGGATGTACTGTACAGTCAACTCTTAATTATTTCTGCACAATGAATTCACACTGTGGATTAATCCTGCGGAGAGATATGGCAGAGACGGAGATGGCAGAGACACCAGAGTCAGTTCTGTGCAGTGCCAGCTCGCATCCAGCCAGTGCCACTTGCTCAGCTATTTACTCCATGGCAGTACCTCTTCCAGGACCAACTCAGATCCAGAGGAAATGAATAGCTTTTGAGCACAGTAGAGTCCTTGTTGGACCTAAGCTGGTCTTGTTGCTCTCCTTTTAGTGTTCAGAGCGTGGGGAGTGCTGTGCCGGGATACCTGGATGGCAGCAGGGATGAGCTGGGGTCCAGTTTTCCCTGTCACATTGAACTCAGCATCAGCCAAGAGAAACCTGGGTTCTGGGCAGGGCAGGGCAGTAGCTTTCTCCAGAAGCCAGCATAGGGTTGTGACTTATTGTATGTTGATTAGCATTTTGTTTAGTCTAATTTTAAATATTCCAAGAGATGGGGTTTCAATCTCTTTTTTTCTTGCTATAACTTAACCATGGTGGTACGTGGGAAGTGTGCACTATCCCTGTGATGCCAGGCTAGTAAGTTGCTCTCTAGTACTGGTACAGCTACTCTGATGTCTCTTTTTGGGCTTCCTGCTTGAGGACAGAGGGCAATGAAAAGAGGGAAGTGGGAGCTGACACATGAGTCGAAGGCAATCACCCACTGAGCTGGACTGACTAGCACAGGCACTCTGGAGGAAGTCTTTAACCAGTGCAAAGTCATATTTGCCATCTTCAGATTTAAGCTGGCGGAAAGGAACTTGGTCATCCCAAGAAATCTGACTGTTGGAAGCCAATGTGGCAAGAAGATCTTCTGGAGGAGGCTGTAGGAGATGCTGTGTAGGAGGGTGACAAACCAGTTTGTTGTAGCGGAGCCACCATAGGAATCATGATCTGTCCTCAGACATTGTCACTGTCTCGTGCTCTGCTCCTGGGCAGCACTGGAGAGGAGGTACAGCAAAAGCTGTCCTTGGCTCCTTCATCTCACCCTGGGGAGTTTGGCTTCAAGCAAGGAGGGATGAGCTATGCCCTGGGCACATCACCCTTTGGTCTCAGTCAAAGATCCTGTCCTGAGTAGGGACCCCAGACATAGGTGCTCACTTCAGCTTGACTTTCATTTGGGGAGAAGCACTGATCTAACAGAACACAGAAAGACTCTCTGTAGAGCAGTCTGGAGCACCTCAGCTGGGCTCTGCATGGGATTCCCAAAGCCAGTGTCCTCTTCCAAAATTAAGCCCATCCTGCTCCTATGAGTTGTCTCCCCCAGCTGGCATCTCAGTGGCCACAAGCACTGCCAAGGGAGAGCAGCAAAGTGGATTGTTCCTTTCATCTGTAGGGCTCTCGAGGTGTGCCTTCACCAGCTCGCTCTGAGGCTGCAGCACTCCGGCTCCTGTCCCTGTCAGCAAGTGTGGGAGTCACTGGAGATGCTGGCAGGAAACCTGGCTCCTTTTGTTTTATCTGTCCTCCAGCCATTTGGTGGCTGAGGCTGAATGCCTGTGTGTGCTTTCTAGGGCTGTTGCTGAAGAGCACTGTGTGTAAGGTTGGCATTGCCATGGGAGACTTGCCGTGCTCTGGGTGTGTACTCTGTCTTGCTGGGCAGAGCGTCCTCTGGCCCTGTTCTTCTAGGGACACGATGAGAATGAGTCCCAGGGTGCATGGGAGAATCATAAGCTGCAGGGATTGGAGCAAAGGTGCTAGATACCAAGATCGTCTGCCTGGTGATCTGTTTGTTTATGCACGAATCCACACCAAGTGCAATGAAGTGGCTGCCGTGCATACAGGAACTGAGAAATCCATGCAAAAGTCCAAGGAAGCCCCACACATGCCCAGCTCCCAGAAACCTTCGTAGCGGTGGGCAGTTATTGGCTCCTATCGACATTGCAGTGCAGTAAGTGGAGCAGGGAGGAGTCCAGCCGTCAGCAGGATGTGCATCAGCAGGGCAGCCAATGGGGGAAAATGCCCTGAGGCTCGGTATTGATTAATTTTATATTTAATTTAGCAACCCAGATTTCCAAGGAGCAAGGCCATGGCGTGCCTGACCTGATGCTGGGCTGTGTCTTTCCATGCCAGAGATGCATGGATATTTTCCTGCAACATCAAAGAGACCCCTTGGCTGTCAAGCCCGGTGCTTTTCGCTACCTCTCATGCCCTGAGAGCTGTGGGTCTTGAAGCCAAGTGCGGAAAGGTACGTGGAGACTGAACATTCATCCCAGCCAATGGAGAGCTGCCCTTGGTCCCTAGGGGAGAAGACCTTGGCTGTGCCTTACAAGCAGGGCTAGCAAGCCTCGACGGACCGAAGCTGAGCAAAACCCCTGACTCCATGATCTACCCAGGGGAGCCCGCCCATCCTGGAGCTGGGCCCTGAGGCTTTACCCATCCCCATGGGCTATCTGTGCTGAGGAATATACACTTGCTGTCTCTGGGTATTGTCCAGGAAACCTACTCTCCATGGCAGGCTGTTGCTCAAGTGCTGTTTCTCTGGCATTGCAAAAGGGGCTGGCATGGTTGTGGCCAGGTTTTGGTGCGTGCTGGCTAGCCAACAGCAGTGGGAGCTTGGTGGTGGGTCTGTAATGCAGCCTCAACCACCTCTCTGGAGGCTTCAGGGGGCTTTGATTCAGCCAGCTGAACTCTGTAACGCAGACCTTTCAGAGGGCATTACAGCAGCACTGCGGATCATCTAGAAACAGCAATAGCTGGAGTTAACTGCCCAGCCTCCATGCCAGCCCCGGACCACACTGTTATCCTACAGTCTCATTGTGCAATTAAATAAAACAGTCATTGATATTTCCATGTGTCTCCGAGACCAGCAGCTAAGTATCCTTCCCCTTCAGTGCCTTTATGCTTGCTGAGCACCAGACCTTCCTCCCGTGTGAGAAATGAGCCCCAGCCAGGTCCCTGCCTGTGCTGTCTGGGTGCAGACCTGTACAGACAAGGCTTCAGGTTGCTTTTCTTTGAGGGAGTATGGGAAGGGTTCATGCCCCACTTATTCAGGTACCATGAATAAAAGCTTTTGCAACGATGCTCCAGTGTATGCACAGCCTGGGAGGAAGCCCTCTTCTTTAAGGAATTAGCTGTCAGATGTCTGGAAGAGCTGACAGTAGGCAGATGAGGCAAGAAGGATTTTCAAAGGCTTGGAGGATGATGGTGAGTGCTCCAGCTGCCAGGGCTTTGCTAGCAGAAGCTAAGAAGAGAAAGGTGGGCTCACTGTGTTTCCCTGCCAGACAGTGTGTTTCCACTAGACACACTGGTGGTCTTTTTTCTTTCCCATGTCTTCAGGCCACCGTTTTGAAGATAACCCTGGTGTGAGGAGGCATCTGATGAAAAAACCATCTCGGAGTCAGATCACCAGGACAAGCAAAAAATTAGCATCAACTCCATCTGTGAAGAAAAAGAAGAAGAAGAAGAAGTTGGATAGAAAGCCCCATGAGGTATCCATGTGCTGTCCTCCCACACTTGTTCAGGAGCCATAAATCAGGACTAGAAACAGGGACTTTCTGAAGTGATAAAAGTGGTTTCAGTAGAGTTAATTCTTTGCATGACCTTGGGGGTCAAGCTCTTTTCCATTATCGTGAGGGCTGAAAATTCACTTTTTTCGATAAAAGCAGAGATTTCTCTGAAATCGCAAAGCTTCGACCTTAGGAAAGACGTTAAAAAGTCACAGAAATGGTAGTGCTGTTGTGGCAGCACAGTAACGTCACCATCTCTGGTAAGTGTGGGAAATTTTGGGGGAAACCAAGAAGCAGGCAGAGGGCAAAATTGTCACAGTTTGGTAGAGGGGTGCAGCATTGCATCATTCTCTCTCCTCTGCCCATGCCATCTGACTTGGAGCTTTCTGGTGCTCCATGTGCTGATAGAAGCTCCTGCCATGCTGCCATTGATATTTTTCCTGGCTGCCTCTGTTCACCAAACCTCTGGTTAACCAAGGCAGGTTTGCTCAGGCAGTGTTTTAGACCAAGTGGTACCTTGAGAACAAACCTGAGGTTTTCCATGTATTGTTGATAGAGCTGTTTGCGTCAGGGGGAGTCTCATGTCCTTGCTGTACTTTGCACTAGGTGTTCGTGGAGCTGAACGAGCTGGTGGTGGATAAGAATCAGGAGATGCACTGGAGGGAGACGGCCCGCTGGATCAAGTTTGAGGAGGATGTGGAGGAGGACACAGCAAGGTGGGGGAAACCCCATGTGGCTTCGCTGTCCTTCCGCAGCCTGTTGGAGCTCAGGAAGACGATTGCCCATGGTGAGTCAGGAACCATGGGCCAGGGTTTGTGTCTTGCTCTGGGACAGATTTTGCTGGACAGCTTCTGTCACTGTTTGGCCCATCACTGGAGACACTCCAACAGTGTCTGTGTCCAGGCTCTGTCTAGGGTCTGCAGAGACAGACCATCCTGCAGCCCATTTGCCAGGGTTTACATTAGCCCAAGGGTGCCTATGTTGGTTCCTTGCTCTGCTTTGCTGCTCTCAGGCACGTGGCAGCTGTTACACCTAGCTGTGCCTGAGCCTGAAGGTCTTTGACCCACCTTTGGTGTGAAGGGTCAAGTTTGGTCAGGGTGTGAGACCAAAACAAGAGGGGAAGAACCAGAGCTACTAGTGCATCTTGGAGCTTTTGGGTTCTCCTGGGACAAGGATTTACACAGAGGACATGGGACACCTGGACTTGGGGCATTTCTCAACTGAGAGAATCTATACCCCAACCAAAGCCTGGTTCCTGGTGGGATGGGTGTTTCCCCAGAGTGTGCATGCGGTGGGGAGCGCTGCACACTAGGAGCACGGCTCTTCCCCTCCTGCTGGCAGGTGCCGTCCTCCTTGACCTGGAGCAGACCACACTGCCTGGCATCGCTCACCTTATGGTGGAGACCATGATCATCTCTGACCAGATCAGAGCGGAGGACCGAGCCAACGTGCTGCGTGCCCTGCTGTTGAAGCACAGGTGGGTGGTACATGGCCAAGGGCTGCCGGGTCTTGGGGGTTGTCTGCAAGCCCCAGGTGGCATGGGAGGCAGGTTCCCCTCATGGCCGCTGCTCTCCCCCTTAGCCACCCCAATGATGAGAAGGAGGGCTTCTTCCCAAGGAACCACTCCAGCTCCAGCATGAACTCAATCGTGGGGAACCACCACCACAACCACACCACTGACACCTGCATGCCCCTCATGGGGGAAGAACGCATTGAGATGGCCGACCCCAAGACCCATGAGACTGAGTGCAAGGAGGTGAGGGTGACATGGGGAGTTACTGCTTTTTTTTCCACATCCTGGGGATGACTGTTGGCCAGCGGCAGCCCTTGGTCCCCACCTCTGGACTCCTTCATGAAGGCCTTGTACTTGCAAGGGCTGGGCTCCCCTGGATCACCTGGAGTGCTGGAAATCAGGTCGCTGCATTATGATTTCGGGACCTAATTTAGCCTCACGCTGTATGCAAATGTCTGCTTGAGCATGCAATGGCAGCAACAGCCCTGGCGCTTGCAGGGTGGTTGTTTGCTGTGAGGGTGCCTTGCCTGTGAAGCAGGGTGTGTGGCGTGCAGTCGAGGCAAGCCTGGCTGCAGATATGCCAGTGGGGTACAAGTCTGTGCAGGGAGACCAAGGCATGGGAACTCCATCCTTACTTGTTTGTATTCTTCCCCAGCAGAAAAACCCACATCTCCATAACTCTGAGGGCCACCGTAAATACCTGAAGCTGATGGAGAAGATCCCTGAAGATGCAGAGGCCACAGTGGTCCTTGTGGGTAAGAGGCAGGACGTAGAGTCCCCTGGAGCCAAAAGAGACCAGTTCAGATCCTGGCCAGGCTCCAGCTGTCTGTGCCCTCCCTCCTGAGGGATATTTGGTCGTCTTGCACGTTCCCAAAGTTCAACTGGGGAGGCAGCCTTGTACGCTCTCTCCTTTGGTGACAACACGTTTTGTTTGTCTGTGGTAAATGTAAGGGGTGCTTGGTAATTCCTTTCCTAAATTAAGCGGTTGATAGACACTGCTGCTGGGAGCTGGGGCCCGGCTTAGAGGAGAAAGTCCCACCAGGCTCACCAGAACATCCCATTTTGCAGCTCCAAAGTGGGTAAGTGGTGCCCGAGGGACTGATGGCCAGGCACTGACTGCTATTGGGCCTCGTGCTGTCCTGTGACCATCACTGTCCCCAGTCTGGCCTCTTCACACCTCGTCAGCAGCTGGGCCCTGCCCCTGGCCACTGTTGGTTGCTGGTTGTGTGTGCCAGGGAGCTTTGAGTTTATGGAAGCAGGGCCTGGCTGGTGGCAAGGTCTCAGCTATCGGCCACAGTGCTGCCAGGAGATATTTCTCTGTACAAGAGGGCTGTGAGCAGGCAGACTCAAGCATCAGTGGGCTTGGTGCCTTCTGACCAAAAGAGTAGTCCTTCTCAGCACTTTGCTGGCATTAACATCTCAGCAAACATAGCTACACTACAAGCAAAGTAAATGTCATTGCCTATCCACTAGATTAAAAGCTCAGGCAAAGAGGCTTGGCAGCTCAACCAAGCTGATGCTTAACCACGATGAGGCCAAATCAGCTTCATAAACGTGCTTTGAATACTCGGATAACTAAATACTGGCCATTTCTGAGGTAAGGCCGTGTTCTGGGATTCGCTTGGCCACTCGGATGGCCCAGATTTGCCAGTCTAACACAGAACACAACTCTTTGCTGGACACAGATGTCAGAAAGATCAGTAATAATGCCAGAAAAATAGAAGTATTCAATAAACATTTGTGTTCGGTATGGGAAGGAAGCGGCTGGTGTGCTGGAGGATGCGGCAGTACTTCCCAATCTGTTAGGAACCAAGGAGGCTGCCAAGCATTGATGAGATGCAGACATTGTAAAACAAACTGTGCAGTTTGCACCTATGAGTCTTTAGAGAACTGGCTCATTTTCATCTGAAAAAAAAGTCTAAGAATACAGGGAACATATGAGAAAAACAGAAGAAAGCTCATAGCACCCATGCTCAAGAGGGGAAGGACAATGATCCAGTACCTATAGGTTGTTTAACCTGACATCCTTCCTGGCCAACATAATGGCAGAGCTAATATGGGATTCAATTAATAAAGAGCTAAAGGATAAGAATGTAATTATTGCTAAGCAGTGAGGTTTATGGGAAATAGGTCATGTCAAGCAAACCTGATTTCATTCTTTGATGAGATTAGAAGTTTGTTTGATAAAAGTAACATCTAAGAGACTTCCTTCCATAAGGCAGTGGCTTAGTGGAAAACAACCTTCTGATTTAAAATTAGCCCCTTACAGTGTAAGTAGAGCCCATCTGTGAGAGATTAAGAATGGCCTAACTGGGAAGCCAAAGAAAGTAGCACTGCTTGGGAACAATGAGTGAAGAGGGGACTTGGAGCAGTCCTTGGCATGAAGCTCAATGCTGTGTCAGTGGTCTGCAGACAAGTACAGGACAGCAGGGCTCATGGGAACCCCCAAAATCCCTGTTTCTACTGTTAAAGGCAGCCCAGTACAGCTCACCCCAGTGATTAACTCTGCTCAAAACATTGCCTCCTCATAGGTTGTGTGCAGTTCCTGGAGCAGCCAACTATGGCCTTTGTCCGACTAAATGAGGCTGTCTTCCTGGAATCTGTCTTGGAGGTCCCGATTCCTGTCAGATTCATCTTTGTGCTGCTGGGACCAAGCCAGGCCAGCATGGACTACCATGAAATTGGCCGCTCAATCTCCACCCTCATGTCTGACAAGGTGAGGAACTGATAGGCAGTGATGCTTGCACAGGTGAGGGAGCTTCGGTAGCTCCTCAGAAGTCAGTCCTGGATGAGAGTGCTGAGAGATGCTGTGCAAAGGCGCAGGTGGGGCAGGCAGGTGTGAGCACCTGGGATTTTTAAGAGCAGCCTGGCTTGACCAAGGTAGGATGCTCCAGTATGGAGGGAAGAGCAGGACAGACACTTGGCTGGGACAGAGAGTGCTCGGCTGGATGAAGAAAGGGGCCATACGTAAAAGCAGGAGCAAAGGACTGCCCAAGGTTAGAGGAGCTGTGTTCCGTTGACATTTCACAAACAGAGAGGAGGGGAGGCTGAGCGGTGCCTGTGACCATGATGCCTGGCCCAGGCCACACTGACAAAAAGACCCAGCAATGCCTGGGGACTGTTGTCAGGTGTTTGGATGAAGCTTTCTAACTGAGTTCCGTGGCTGGGGCATCCATGCAGAGGGAGCACATCCGTGCAGGAGGAGACATGAGGAGGCAGGGAGGTTTTTCTGCCAAGCATGTGCACTGCTAGAAGTCCCCCATCTGGCTAGATGGCAGGAAAGTGAAATTCATTATCCTGGTAAGGAATTAAAGGGAAAGAAAAGACAATCTGAGCACCTGCTGCATACATCCATGGCAGGAGAATTGGAGGTTCACAGGGTCCTCCTGGCTGGTGCCATGTAACTACAACCAAGTAACAAACCTGCCTGTCCTGCCACCAGTGCACAACTCTCCCTGAACCGGGGACTCAGAGGTCCACTCAGAGCAGGTGAGCTGTGGGTGACAAGGGCTCCCAGCTGAAAGATCCCTTCCCAGGAGTTGCACAGGGCTCAGCTGAGATGTGTTTTTAGCCAGAAGAGGTAAGGTGCCATATTCCAGCTTCAGTGCTGCGTTTGTGGGCTGATCTCGCTCATTTGAGCCTCTGCTCCTCTGTTGCTGCAAGAGGGGAGCCAGCTGCCGCAGCCAGTGCTGGCCATAGCAAGGTTACACAGTGACTGGCGCCATGAAGAGAGTACGATATCATTTACAGTTTTAAGCTGTGGCTCCAGGGAGTCTGTGTGCTGCAGGGACCTTAGCTGTCCCCTACCTGCTTTACAGGCTGTTCACTTGTTCATATTCCTCCAGCCCTTTCTCTGCAGGCACATTCCAGAGGCAATACAGCTCTTCTGCCCATTTGCCAGCACCTCCCTGCCTATCTGCAGTAGTGCTGTCCCCTCATGGTCTCCTTGGAGTCCTCTCCTTGTCATCTTGTCCTTGCTGTCAGAAGTATCTCCCTGTTATGGTTTAGCCCCAGCCAGCAACTAAACACCACACAGCCACTTGTTAACTCCCCCGCTAATGGGATGGGGGAGAGAATTGGAAGAGTAAAAGTGAGAAATCTTGTGGGTTGAGATAAGAACAGTTTAATAATTGAAATAAAATGAAAAAAAATAGTAGTAGTAATAATAATAAAAAAAATAATAATATACAAAGTGAGTGATGCACAATGCAATTGCTCACCACCCACCAACCAATGCCCAGCCCGTCCCTGAGCAGCGATTGCTGCCCCCCAGCCAGCCCCCCTCAGCTTATATACTGAGCATGATGTTATATGGTATGGAACAGCCCTTTGGCCAGTTTGGGTCAGCTGTCCTGGCTGTGCTCCCTCCCAGCTTGTTGTGCACCTGGCAGAGCATGGGAAGCTGAAAAGTCCTTGACTAGTGTAAGCACTATTTAGCAACAACTAAAACGTCAGTGTGTTATCAACATTATTCTGATACTAAATCCAAAACACAGCACTATAGCAGCTACTAGAAGGAAAATTAACTTTATCCCAGCTGAAACCAGGACACTCCCCTTTTCTGCCTGGTTTCCCTTGCATGGCTTCCGTCATGCTGTAGACTCCTATTTTCCCTCCCTCTCCTATGCGGAGACTCCAAAGAGTTTCTTATGCTCCCTGCTCAGGTCCTGGTTCTTGTGCTTTATCTGCGGTGCTTTAGGGCTCCACCAGCTTCTCCCTCAAAACAAACCGAAGACCAGACTAGGAGGACATCGGTCTGTTGCAGAGTCCTGATTTTGAGCCGCAGGGACAGGGAAAGTCTTTCATCTCTGTGGTGCCTGGCTTCTGGTACATCTCTGAGCTGAGCTCTGAACAAGAGTCCTGTGGGACCCAGCAATGGCATGCAGAGCTTGTAAGGAGAAGGATCTTGGCCTGATGCAGCCACAGTGATCTGGTGTGAACAGAGGCACAGGATGGCCAGGTGCAGCATCTAGCCTGGGGAACAAGAGGCACCAGACTAGCTGGGAAGCACAGATCTGATTTTGATTGATGGAGAGGTCCCATGAGAGGCACCCTGTGGTCTGGCAGAGTGTGCAGCTGGCAGAGATGCTGCAGGAGCATGATCTTGGGCAACAGCAGTGGGGCTTGGGGAGAAAAGCAGGAGCAAGGAGGTCACTGGAAAGGATGGATAGGGAAGGGAGGAGAGACACAGGATTAGATGAGGACCATTGGGTAGAAGGACAGGGAAGAGGGGTTCAGGAGTGTGGGTCACAGAGTGGCAATAGTGAGACAAGTAGTGGGTTGAGGGAGCGGGATGTTACTGTATGGTCACAGCAATCATTGTGTTTCCAGGCTGTAAGCAGCTGGGTGCAGTCTTGGTCTGAGCCTTCTCCCTCTCTCTTTTTCCCTGCCCTTCTCAGCACTTCCATGAGGCTGCATACATGGCAGATGACCGTCAAGACCTTCTCAATGCAATCAATGAATTCTTGGACTGCAGCATTGTCATCCCCCCGTCGGAAGTGGAGGGGAAAGACTTGCTCAAATCCATTGCCACCTTCCAGAAGTTGCTGCTGAGGAAGAGGAAGGAGAGGGAGCAGAAGTCCATGAAGGAGGGGGCTGTCCAGGAAGCCAAAGGTCTGTCCACTCACGTTTGGGCAAAAGAGTTTGTACCTAGTGCTCTGCATGCCCCAGTGGGCCCTCCCCTCACAGAGCCTGGCAGAGGGGTGAGCAGGGCCTGGATCCCGCAGTGGGCAGTGGGAGCAGGGCAAGGGGAGGCAGGACAGTGGCTGTGGGTGGCTCTGGCAGCTGGGGGCAGCTGGAGGCAGTGGGATGTGCAGTCGCAGGGAGACCACCAGGTTTGTGCTGCTGGAGGAGGGTCTCCATGGGGTATGGGGGAGAGGGACTGCCCAAGGGCAGACCTGCATTCCCCTGCTCAAGCCCTGCCCTCCATGCACCCCCAGAGCTGTGTGAAGTGAAAGCTGAGGAAGAAGAGGAGGAAGCTGAGGACGACCCTTTGAAGCGCACCGGGATATTTTTTGGAGGTCTGGTTCGGGACATAAAGCGCAGGTACCCCAAATACCTCAGTGACATCAGAGACGCCTTGCACAGCCAGTGTCTCGCGGCCGTTCTCTTCATCTACTTTGCTGCTCTCTCTCCTGCCATCACCTTCGGGGGACTCCTAGGTAATGGGCCTGCTTTCTGGTCTGCTCTTTGCACGCTGGGACACCGGCTGTGTCTGTGTGATGCTGTGCTGGGGTGGGCTTCGATGCTGCTCGCTCAGGGAGAGCGACAGCGCTGTGCCTCGGCTGCTGCCTTGTCCCCTCCCTGCCGCTTGGCCTCTCCAGCCTCGGCTCCCTGGGCTCCCTCTGTGCTCCCTGCCCAATGCAGGGGACCTCTGACTGATGGGATGGGGACCTGCCTCCTCCCTCTGGAGCTGTGTCTGCAGCCTGCCTGCCTGTGGTGACGGTGCCTGTGTCCAGGCTATAACACTCACATGTTGTTCTCTTTCCCAGGAGAGAAAACTGAGGGTCTCATGGGGGTCTCCGAGCTGATAATCTCCACCTCGGTTTTAGGGGTCCTCTTCTCCCTGCTCGGAGCCCAGCCGCTCCTGGTCATTGGCTTCTCAGGGCCTCTGCTGGTATTTGAAGAAGCTTTTTACAAGGTACATGTGAGGCAGTGTCTGCGCTTGGCACCTGCTCGCTCTGCCCTTGCGCTGAAGAGGGCAGCTGGCGTTTCTCCAGCTCTCCAAAGGATCTTTGGTGTTGTGGACTCCTTGGGTCCTGTCAGGCTGCCCTCAGCTCGGCCCGGGCTGGCCCCGGCTCTGCTGACCCTTTGCAGGTCACACCATAGGGACTTCTGCCTCCTGTTGCTGTATCCCATGGGCTGACCCCCTTGAGGTGTGACAGTGGTAACAGCTCTCCTCTACCTGCTGACTGTGAGGGGAGCATCGTCCCCCAGCCCTGTGCTGCAGCCCATCCTGGCACGATGAGCACTTGTTAGCTGCATCCTAAAATACTGGTCCATAATACTTTCTTGGTTTTGGGGCTTCCTTCGAAGACCATTTCACAACTTTTACCTGTGTCCAGGTTTCCTTGTATGGGAACCCAACAACATTCAGTGTACCACCTATTTGGCATGTCCCACATACGTTACTCCCACCTCTCAGGATGAGCCCAAGGGTGTGTTTAGAGATGTCCTGGCCAGCCAGGACGGACATGTTTCTTTCTCAAGTAGCATGACCTCTTCATTGTTAAAAGTATCCCTGTGTCACTGTACCTGCAAGTAGTGGGTCTAAACCTTCTTTTTTTCTGATTCCTAGTATGTCTAGGCTTTTTAAGCATGGTTTTTCCCACAACTAGATTTTCACCTTGGTGTGTCAAGAGTTTGGAGCTGGTGATGTCACTGCACAGTGGGAATTTCTCTGCTCTCCTGTAACTGCACTTCTCACTGACTGCTTTTGCTTTTGCCCAGTCATTGCATACAAAGGTGTACCTCTGCCCTGTGTGAGGGCACTGTCTGTGGTGTTACCAAGGAAGGCTGCAAAGGGAGGGATGTGATTTGTGCTGGAAGTAGTTGGTGTTGCTGTGTGTGGATGAGCAGAGGCAGTGGAAATATTCTGTTCTGTGGCGGCAGCCTCGGGGCTTTTCTACACACACATGCAACTGTGTGTGTATGCAAGTCACTGTCTGGGATCATGCCCCAGCTAATGTAGCCTTTATGCAGCAGGACATAGCAGGCTGCTCAGGCTCTCCTTTGCAGGGAGCAGGCTTGTGCTGTTGAGTGCATGGAGCAGTGGAGAGCTGTGTTTGAGTAATGGCACCTCCATATGGGTGGGATGGGGAGTGTCATGCATAGGATGGCTTCCGCAGAGTGAAGGAGGTACTGTTGCAAAGACTGGAGTAGTACAGACCTGCTTGGTGCAAGCAGGCTGGTGTTAATGCGAAGTCTGTAACTTTACCTATGACTCTGGCCCTGAATTCGCTGTCTCTGTGCTGGATGCCTGAGCAGATGTAGATTCTTTTTTCCAGGAGAATCGTTGATCTTTATGGGGAGCAGAGGCAGCCTGAGGAGCCACAAGTAACTCCTTCCCCTTTCCGTTTCAGTTCTGCCAGACACAAGGCATTGAGTATCTGACAGGCAGAGTGTGGATTGGTTTGTGGCTCATCGTCTTCATCTTCATTATCGTGGCAGCTGAGGGAAGCTTCTTGGTGCGCTACATCTCGCCCTTCACCCAGGAGATCTTTGCTTTCCTCATCTCCCTCATCTTTATCTACGAGACCTTCTACAAACTGTACAAGGTGAACCTTCCCCAGGGAGATGGGCTGCCTCATCTCTCGATCCCCCAGGAACCTGCTGCTTTAGCATACAGGAGGCAGGGGAACAGGGCCAGCTCAGCCGCAGCTTTCCTAGGCGTTCTGCAGAGCAGTTCTTTGCTGGCCTCTCATGCCCCAGCCCAGCTGGCCCCTGTGCCAGCACAGAGGCTGGCAGAACGAGCCCTAACGTCTGTCTCCCCTTCTCTTCCTGCAGGAGGCATTAAAGAGGGGCCACTTTTCTCTCCCCAGCCCTCTCCAGCTGGGTAGGTTGCGAGGCGAGGTGACGGATGCTGGGATTGTCCGCGCCCACCATCTACCACCCTCACCTCTCCACAGAGCAGGACACCTCCGCTTCCCCCTGCCCCCAGTAGAGACAGTGCCCCCTGCCGCTCCTTGCGGTGACAGTGCTTGCTGCTTCTCTCACCTGCCCAGGTGTTTGCAGAACATCCTCTGCTGAAGTTCTACCCACCGAATGTGCAGAGCGGCTTGAACGCCAGCATGCTCTCTGTGGATGCGATGTCACTGGGAACCAGGATGCAGCCCAACACTGCTCTCCTCTCCCTCATCCTCATGCTAGGCACCTTCTTCATTGCCTTCTTTATGCGCAAGTTCAAGAACAGCCGTTTCTTAGGAGGAAAGGTAAGAAGTTTGTGGGACCCAGATGTTAAGGACAAGGGACGTGCCAAACAAATAATGCTTCTTGCTACAGACCTTTGTTCTCCAGAGCATTTGGACCATCCCCCAAAGAAACACCAGCAATCCCTTAAATACCATGCAGAAGGGATGGTAGCCTGGCCTAGGCTGCAGACCAGAGCTGGCTGTTGATGATGGTATCTGCAGTGTCCTGCTCCAGTGAGCTTTGCTGAAAAGTCCTCTGGACCTTGGGAAAGCTCCTTTGGCTGGATACAAGTCTGTTAAACTAGAATATAGGAGGGAGAGCTTACAGCTTGTTCCCTTTGGACATATCTCTTCATGCAGGGCATCTGTGTAATACCTGGAGCACCAGCCGAATAGGGCAATAGGAGCAATTAGCCAGTCACTTAAGAGTGGTTGGAGGGCAGTGTTATGTGGGCAGTGGGATGCGCAGCCCCATGGGTCAAGGCTGGGTTCTTTTGCCCTGCTCATCAGCAGTGCTCACGTTTGCAGTGGTGCGTGGACCCATCTGGGGCTTTGCTTTGCCGCAGGCTCCCTGCAGCAGGGTGGGTGCACAGAGCCAGCCCGTTCCCTTTGCCAGTGAGGGTGTTTGCTCTGCAGGCTCGGCGGATCATCGGAGACTTCGGGATCCCCATCTCCATCCTGGTCATGGTGCTGGTGGATTACACCATCACTGACACATACACGCAGGTAGGTGCCAGCACCGCCCTCAGAGCCCCTCCTGCAGCCCAGCAGTGATCCCTGCGGCACGGCACGGCCTGCTCTTGTGCAATGGGGGATTTGTGTTTCCTGCCTCTTCAGTCATAACAGCACAAAGCAAACAAAGACACTCCCCTCGTCCTCACTCCCACGCTGAAGGGAGGCTCCAAGGGTCTTGCTGAGACTGGGACCAGAGCTACAGGAACTGGAGTGCCCTGGTATCCCTCTGGTATTCCAGCTGTTAGTAGGAGAGGCTTCAGGGGACCAGGGAGATTCAGTGCAGTTAATTCCTTGTTTGTAACTCTAAAAATTTGCAGTCAGTCAACAAGATATAAACTGGTTATGCACACTGAAGAGGGTGGCATATAGAGTGGTTTCAGTGGGGCACTTGTCATGGTTTTAGTACTTAACATATTTATACTCTCCTTGATTATAGGCTAGTAAATATTTTGATCACTTTATCTCAAACACAGTAATCTCTTCCCCAGTTTATGCACAAACTTAAATGTTTTCAAACCAACCCATCTCAGTTTTCCCTTTTTTCCCCCTTTTTTGATAGATGTGGTTATATCTTTTTGGTTTGTTTGGTTTTGTTTTTGTTTTTGTTTTTTTTCAACTAACATTGGGGAGAGGGTGAAAGGTAGTTCCTGTTCAGCATGCAAGCTTTTTATCAAGACAGCCCAAGGCTTAACGGAATCCAAATGCATTTTTATTCATTTAAATTTCAATGAAAAATCTGGTTTTATCAGACGTTAGTAAAATCATGCACTTTGTTACATCCCTTTCATACCCTTCTACACTTCTACAATTAATATCAAAAGCATTATCATTTCAGTATTAACTCAGCATATGTACAAAGCTTTCCGAGAAAACGGTACTTAGTTACACAGCTTAGCTCAAGTACTAAGCATTCCAGGAATATTATTCATACTTATGCTGATTAACATAAATGCAAATCATAAGCTTTCCCTGCAGCACTCACGCAGGCAGATCGCAAGGACAGCTGTAGAGCAGTGCAGAGCCGAGAGTTCAAATGCTGGTGAACGCAGGGTCAGGTCCATGTACAGCTAGGAGTCTGTGTGGTCTCTGATGGGAGCACAAACATGATATTCCCTCTGAACATGATCAGAGTGAGGTCATTTCCAGAGAATGTGGCCACTTCTGGGGTTCACACTGCAAAAACAATACTGAAAAATGTCTCAGAAAAGACTTGGAAAATCTGGAAAGCCACCTCAGAGAAGCGTAGGCAGTTCAGGACACTTGATTTGTCCAAGCGGAGGTCAAGGAGCATTTTAACCATGGTCTGCAAGCACTGACATGGGGGTGAAGTTCCTGAGGGAAGATATCTCCTTGGTCTCTTGGAAAAAAACCAAGGGAATTAAAATAGCTGAAAGGAAATGAGACAGGCCCATGTTAGGACAGGGTGGCTGTCCCATCATCTGAGGCATTCAGACCAGGGAGACCAGGAGGATCAAGGCTAGTCCTGTGTGAGGCCATAGGCACATGTGTATTGGTGCATAACTGCTGGGTTTTGTGGCTACACCACCAGAAGCTGAATGTCCCCTCTGGCCTGTCGGTCACATCTCCTCACAAGCGTGGCTGGTTCATTCACCCCATGGGTAGCAGTGGGACCTTTCCGATGTGGATGATGTTTGCCTCTGCCATCCCTGCCCTCCTGGTCTTCATTCTTATCTTCATGGAGACACAGATCACTACGTGAGTACCTCCCCCACCAATGCCAACCATCACTAACCCCTGGGCAAGCAAGGCTGGGACGGGTGCTGGTGTGGAGACACGCTTGGCATCCCAGCGGCACAGCAAGGGCAGGACCCTGGCCATTTCAGACTGTGCCTTCTTCGGTTCTCCCATCATCTCTTGGCTCCCTTCCTGGCATACAATGTGGTGGAGACCTGCCTCAGCCAAGTGCAGGAGGAAAGCTCTAACCTGAAGTTGACAGCCACCATCCCTCTCCTCAGCCACCTCCTTGTTGTCCCCATCTGTGCTCTCTCCATGGAGTGAACATTGTCCCCAGCCACAGTGCTGTCCCGGGGCACTGGGCTGGGCCTGGCACTGACCCGGGCTCTTTTTCCTCCCAGGCTAATTGTGAGCAAGAAGGAGAGGAAGCTGCTGAAAGGCTCTGGCTTCCACTTGGACCTGCTGCTCATTGGCACTATGGGGGGTCTTTGCGCACTCTTTGGGCTGCCCTGGCTGACCGCGGCAACGGTGCGTTCCGTTACCCATGTCAATGCGCTGACGGTCATGAGCAAGGCCATCGCACCAGGAGAGAAGCCCAAGATCGAGGAGGTGAAGGAGCAGCGTGTGACTGGCGTGCTTATTGCTGCCCTCGTTGGTAAGCCTCTGCTCGGGTGAAGGAGTGAGGGGGGAGGTCGGGGCCGACCACTTGAATCTCCTGGCAGCGCCCCTGCCCCACAGGCCAGCCTGTGCTGTGCCCACTTGCTGCAGGACTGCCCCACCTACACTCAGCTCTCCTCTGGCAGCCTTCAGAACCCCCCCATGGCCAGTCCATCTCTGCAACCCTTCCAGCTAGACTCTTCTTGAGCTTCCTTTCCCTTGCACCCAGGACAGACAGAGAGGAGGCGGGAGAGGGACAGAGGCCGAGGTGCCTTGTGGAGGGGCTGGTGTGGGCATGAGACACACCATGCCCTAAGCTCTGTCTGCGCAGGTCTGTCCATTGTGATGGGGAACATGCTGCGGCAGATCCCACTGGCTGTGCTCTTTGGCATCTTCCTCTACATGGGGGTTACATCACTCACTGGCATCCAGCTCTACGAGCGGCTGCTCCTGATCTTCATGCCATCCAAGCACCACCCTGACCACATCTATGTTGTCAAGGTGAGTGAAGGCAGGTTGCGGGGAACCAGGTAATGAGGAGCAGAGGAAGAAGAGGCAGGTGAGGGGAGGATGGTGCTTTGCTACAGTGATGCTTGGACCCCCCTTGGCTGCAAGTTTGTGCTGAGAAGTAAGTGCAAGCCATGCACAGAGGTGATACAACACTAGGATAGCGTGCTGATAGGCTGCACACAGGAGTGTATTGTCAGGATATTGTATGGACGGACTGTTTATAGGAGTGATGCATTGCTTGAGTGGGTGTAGGGACACTGCACTGCCAAGTGGGTATGCTGCTTGGTTGCACAGAGGCTGATGTATTAGAGGGTTCTGTCTACAAACAAGTAGAGCATGCATCAGTGTTGCATTACTGTACTATACTATGCAGAAGGGTTATATTTTGCCAGTTTGGTCTTTATTAATCTGTGTGGAAGGATAATGTGTTCTTAGACTGGATTTACCTCCCTAGGTGAAGACTTGGAGAATGAACCTCTTCACCTGCATTCAGCTGGCCTGCATTGTGCTGCTCTGGGTGGTGAAATCCACGGTGGCATCCCTGGCCTTCCCCTTCGTCCTGATCATGACGGTGCCATTGCGACGCTTTGTGCTGCCCCACTTCTTCCACGACAGGGAGCTCAAAGCGGTAAGCAGATAACTGTCTTCACAGTCTAGCTTGCAACATTGGAGCAAGGTTGAGGAGATTTGGCAGACTGAGAGGCTGGGACATCCTGGGCCAGCAAAGCCTTGGCTTTCCCTGCTGTTGTCTGAGGTTCTTTGTTCAACAGCGATAGGTGGGAGGGTGGCTTCCTCAGAGCTTGTAGTCCTGGGAGTGCAGCATGGGATGGATGGGCACCCTAGGGCAAGGAGACAGAGGATCCTGCCACGCAGAGTCCTGGAATAAGGGTTTCCTCTTCCATCCTCTTCCCCATTTGTGGCTCATTCTTCAAGAGACACCCCATTTCCCCACTGAGACAGCAGCAAGGACAGCCCAGCAGCACACTGGAGCCTGTGGCTGCTTGGCACAGGAGCACGTAACCACAGTGCCAGGGTGCTGGCAGCTCCTTGAGTGGTGGCAGCTCCTCTGCTGCTGCCAACATCCTGAGCTCCTGTTAGAGAGCAGCCTGGAGCAGCACCAGAAGTGGGTGCTGCCAGCAAGGGAGGAGGGAGGAGCTGCTCTGCTGGACCAAAGACCCAGGGATGGGGCACTGTCAAACAAGAACACTTATAAGAAAGAACATCAGGCTGGGGATGCATGGACGGGCATGAGGGGCAAAAAAAAGAGCCTGTTGGGAGGGGAAGGAGCAAGAGCTTTGCTCTTCCCAGTGCAACCCAGCTGCCTGGCTCTGTGCATGCCGATCCCCTTGTGCCAGGCTTGACCTCGTGCTGGGGGCAGCTGTGGCCTTCAGAGCCTGGTCTCTGCCTCTCCCCAGCTGGACTCAGAGGATGCGGAACCAAACTTCGATGAGGATGGCCGGGACGAGTACAACGAGCTGCACATGCCTGTGTGAGCTGGGAGCTGCCCTCCCCGCTCATGGGACAGGCCGCTCGTGCCTGCTCATCCTTCCCAAGGACTAACTGGAGACTTGCCGTGAGTCATGCGATCTCTTGCCTGGACCAACGAATGGCTGTTCCATAGCCCCGCAGGAGGCAGCCCCGGCTCCTGCTGCCCCATTGCTCGCTCAGCAGAGGCTGTGAGTCTCTCTCCTCTTGGACCTGGTGGGCTGAGAGATGCCTCTCACATCCCGAAGCTGCGTGGGTCCTGAGTGCCTGTGGGTCAGGGGTCTGCCCCCTACCTGCTGGAGGCAGCCTGTGCCTGGTCTCCGGGTGGTGAAGGGGAGCCATGCCAGCTGGTGCCACTGTGTCCCCCTCTGCAACCATGAAGCTTGTGTTTCAGTGTCACATGCCACCAAGCGGTCACAGGGATGGGCTGGATGCTGCCTGCAGATGGCCAGTGGGCTTCTCCCAGGTCAGCAGCCTCCTTGCTCGGCTGGTGGATGCCTTGCTCCTGCTCCCTCTGCCCCCTTCCAGGAGTGCTCATGTTGGGCCTGTGCCACAGCCCGTGGCCCGAGGGGCTGCTGCAGCCTGGCAGACAGGCAAGGAGGGACCAGCACCCTGGCCCTGTCCTCCAGACCATCATCTGTCCAATCACCCTCCCACAGGACTGTTTTCAGCTCTTTCTCAGCATGGGGGAGGCTGTTTACTTCTTCCCAATTTTCCCAACCCTCTTCCCAAAGGAAAACCGCACAGGGAGGGGAGACTGAGGACAGGCAGGTATCCTGAAGCCTCGAGTGCCTGCCCTCTTGCAGGGACCAAGAGGAGTCCTGTGTCATTCTGCACCTCCAAAAAGGTTGCAGGTGTAAAAACTTATCACAGGGCTGCACCCCAGTTCCTGATCTCTGCGTTCCTGTCCCTGAGAACAAACACAAACCGTATTTAAGAAGCTATACTGAGATGTAGTGCTGGAGCACAAAAGTCCTTTGGGTCCCCTCCCTTTCCCTGTGCAGTGATCCACTGGGTCTGGCTCCCTGCAGCCCTACAAGGAAGTCAATGAAACCCCCAGCGCCAACTCTGCTGCCATATCAGGGTGACCTTTCGTGTCCAGGTGTGCCCTCCAGTGGGAAGGAGCAGCATTCAGCGTGCCCAGCACTCAGTCCCCATCACCTCTGGGCAGCTCTGAACACCTTTCCGCCTGGCAGGGGTGTCCCCTGGGGCCTCCCCAGGCCAGCAGCCCCTGTTCAGAGCTGCTTCAGAAACTGCTGATGGTGCCCTCGCTGCCCATGGCTGTTCTGAGGGTAGTGCCAGAGGACACGGGCACCCCAGACCCTCCCTGACAGTCAGAGCCAGGATGGCCTTGTGGAAGAGGCTGGGGTGCTCACTTCACCATTGGATTTGGGACAAGCCGCTGCCCCAGTTCCCACTTATCAGCCTGGCTCCTGCGAGAGATGGTGGGTGCTTCATTACTGGGAGGGTCCGACACCTTCCCCAGGAGGCTGCAGAAATATCCCACCAGAGAGAGAAACCTCCCCCTGTGGCAGGTTCCTGCCCCACAGCCTGGCCCCCCCGCAGGGCCCGGGGCAGAGAGACAAGTGTCTCTGTGTGTCTGTGGCCATGTGTGTCCTGTCCTCCCCGTGTAGTGTAGGAGGCCTGTTGTCGCTGTGCATTGTGACTCTGTAGTGGAAACAGCTACACCAATAAAATCTTCACAGGAACCACGTCTGACCCTCCGTTTTTGTTTGTTAATTGGCAATAAATTAAATTGATTGAAGTTCCATGACACAAAATGCTTTCTTGCCCACAACAGCAGCCAGCGAGGGAGCAAGCCCCAGCCAGAGTGGGGACGGTCACCTTGTCACCCACTACCAGCACAGAGGTGGGCTCTCCACCACCATCACCAAGCAGGCTGGTTACTGTGGGCCCAGCCGGAGCCCCCATGCTAGCTGCTGGGAAGAGGAGGATGAGCCCCATATTTAACCAGAAACGCATGTTCACACCTGTGTGCATCCATACATGCGTGCGTGCATGTGCCTGTGTGCTCAGCAGCGCTTGGTGCCCATCTCCTTACCCAGCCTGTAGCCACACACTGAACGACAGGGCCACGGGCTGAGCATGGAGGAAACCTCTCATTAAACACATGTTCCCTCCATGCTTTCTTCCCAGGCAGGAGATAAGCCAGGTCCCCATGAGCTGCTGGCTGCTTGCAGCCCATGTGGTGATGGGTTGGATGTCCTCCAGTCGTGCTCTCCTGGGTGCTGCTGCTGGGAGGAGGCAGTGGTCCCCCCTCCCGTGGTCAGGGTCACTGGCTGCTCCTGGGGCTGGCTGCTGCCATGGGGCACGTGGCAGAGGGCTGAGCCCGCCCTGGCGCAGCGGTGGTGGCTGTCCCGCTTCTGAGCCGGGCCCGCTGTGGGGTGGGCAATGCCTGGCCTCGCAGCATCCTCTCCAGGTCCTGGCAGCGCTGCTGAACCTGCGGGAGAAGAGGCGGCGCAGGTGCCCGGCTCCTGAGCATCCAGGTAGGCTGGATGGGAGCATCCAGGAATGTTTCCTGCAGGCTGCTCTGCCACGTTATGAAACACCCCCTCTCCCATTCCCCACTCCATGGCTCTCCTTCCTCACACCTGAATGCCTAGGGCTGCCCAACAGGCCATTGGTTTGGACTGGAGAGGTTATGGCTCCACCCAGTCCCACAAGATCTGTGTATCCACCTGGATGTCCAGCCCTCTCCATGCAGCTCCCCTGCCCGCAGCAGTGCCCCTGCTCTCACCCTGTGACGCAGGGCATGGAGCGCAAGCAGACCCAGCATGCACCCCTTACTGCATCGATCCTTCGGACAAGGATGGGCCCGACCTCCAGCTCCAGCAGCCAGTCAGCCTCCAGGATGCTGTGGTGGTACTCCTCCAGCTCCAGGCTCTTCTGCAGCTCCTCATCCGGGGCAGCCTGGTGCCAGCAACCTCCCGTACCCAGGCTCTGCTGGGACTGGGACAGCTCTGTCCCCTCACCCTGCTGCTGCAGACGCAAAATGTGGATGCGCTGGGCAACATGACAGACCTGGGCACGCAGGGTGGCCACCCGCTCCCTGTGGTGCAGCAGGGCCAGCAGCTCCTCCTGGCTCTCCCGCAGCTGGGCTCGCAGCACCCCCGTGCTGCTGCCTGCCCCCGAGGGCTGCAGCGGGACCAAGAGGTCAGGCAAGCCCAGGGGAGAGCCAGGCTGCTGGGGGACGCTGCTGCACAGTGGGAGCTGCACGGTGCTAGGAGCCACCTCTGCTCTGCCCCATGCTGGTGGCTGCTGTGGCAGTGATGGTGATGGTGATGGTGGCAGGGACAGGCTATACCTGCTGCGGTGGAGACGGACCCACCTCCAGGCAAGCTCTGCCGTGGCCAAACTCTGGTGAAAGACGTCAGGGACCAGCCGCAAGACCTTCACAAAGGGTCCCACACCGATGTACCCACACAGGTCACACAGGCTTCAGGGGCTGAAGACCCGCTCGCTGAGGGGCCCCCCCTGCAGCAGGAACCCCCAGTTACGCTGGTGGGCAAAGAGCTGTGCGGCGAGGCACGGGATGGATGCCGGGGGGGACTGCCAGGTGAGGTGGGCAGCCGGCTCCTCATGCACGTACAAGTTCTCACAGAGTGGGAGCACCACCCTGGCATCAAACCTCTCCTTCAGTGTGCTCACATGCTGCAAGAGGCCAGCCAGCCCACGTAGCTGGCCACATCAGGGCTGGCCGAGCCAAGCTGGCACTGGGTGAGCCTCTGCAGGTGCTGCCAGCTTTCCACCTGCCCTGACAGGCTCTGCGGCAGCACCAGCAGCAGCACGTGGTACAGGCTGCGCAGGTCAAAGCCCTGCTGGCACCGCTGCACGTGCCTCACGAAGGTGCTAATCTCCCCTTCAAGGGCAGAGTAGAGGGCCTCCATGGGCAGCCACGGTGATGGAGAGGAGGCAGCCAGGATTGCAGCTCACCCACGTGGTCCTGGGCTCTGGATGCGCTGGAAAACACAGCGCACTAGGATGCAATGCACAGGCTGGTGCACGCAGGATTGCTGTGGGGGCTCTGGTTTGGGTCACGCGTGTGGGCTCAGCCAGCAGACGGTGCTACCAAAGGCCGGTGTGCTGCTTTGAACGATGGGACATCTGGCCAGCTCCGATTGAGTTGGTCCTGGTCACTCTGCTGGAGATGAGATGGCCGGTGGGTGGGGAGGAGGGAGACAGGGATGGGGCTGGGGTGGAAGGAGTGAGGGAGCTGCAAGGGGTGAGCTCAGAGGGGTACCTCCACTTTTGCAGAACCAGAGAAGGGAGAGGCTGCTGGGTGCTGCCACACCAGGGAGCACGCTGGACTGCAAAATGCTGGTGCAGTGCAGGGAGAGGAGCGGAGAGGCTGCCTGCAGCCCCAGGGGATGCAGGGTGGGGGAGAACAGCCTGGGTGCCTGCAGCCCCCCAGCTGCCCTGGGGCATGCTCTGGGATGGGGCAAATGTCCTCCTGCTCCCTAGAAGGAGCAGGCACTTGGTCATGCCAGACCAGATCTGCACTCTGACCAGCAGTTTCTCCCACCTCTTTGCTGTTTGAGAAGAGGTTTATCTTTACAAGAGTAAGCAGCCACCCTTGCCTGTCTGGAAAACTAAAATTAGGAGGCCTGTTCCCAAAACTATCAAGTGTATTACTTTAAACCATTGTGTGTTTAGGCAAATTGTTTGGGTTTCCATTTCTGCCACCCAGGTTCAAGTACACTCAAGCTATCTTCTCCAGCTATTTTTATTCTCCGCAGCCAGGAGGGGATGGCACATCTTTGCTCTGAGATACCACTGGCCCCCGTTCACATGGCTGTGTGGCTAGGAAGTTAAGGAAATTGCTGGCTAAGACTATCCCCACAGCAAAACTGGGAATCAGTGCCACTGGCAAAGTTTCCCCTTTCCCCTGTATATCTGGAAGTCCTTACCTGGACTCTGCTGTCTGCTATCCAGGAACTCAAACTTCATAAAAGCAAATTAAAAAATCCTTTTTCCTCTTCCCGATGAGGAGGGGGTTATGAGCCCAGCACCTGAGGGTGCAGGTAAAAATGGCAGGAGGTGGCAGCATGGCAAGTTCTTCACACTGCGGGCTGGAGGGGGAGAGAGCGTCTTTGGTTGCTTTTGCCTTCCCCAAGTGTTTGCAAGTGGGTTTGTTTAAATGTGAGTTGCACCGGTTTGTGGGTAGCAGAGCTGATGCTGAAGGGGAAGATGCCTGTGCATGAAGCCCCAGAGACCAGCTAGAGATCAGCCCCAGCTCACAGGTGCTGGGGTCCAGCTCACTGTTGCAGATGCTGAGGACCACCAGCGAGTACTGCCGAGCACCAGTGTCCCAGCATGTCCCTGCTGTGGCGCCAGCCCCATGCTCTCTGCCCCCTTCAGCCCTCTATCCACCTCCCCACTGCGTCACTCGAAAGAAGAGACTCACCAGCCCCAAGAGAGGCACCAGGGAGAGGAGAAATGGCTGAGCTGGGCCCTCCTGCCTGCCAGGGAAGAAATCTGCCCTCCTCGGGCACAGACACAACCCTTCCTCCCCATGGGAACGGCAGGTTTGGACATGTCCCTTGTGCCAGAGCCAGCCTTTCCCAGAGCTGGTTGCTGGCCCCGCAGGCATTTCCCTGGAGCTACAGGGGAGAGATGCGGCTTCCTCCAGCCCCTCTGCCTTACGCAGGTCTTTGCAAAGGACACCTCTCTCACATGGATGCCTGAATCCTGGGCATGGGGGTACAAGTGAGTACAACTATGCATGGTCCTGAATTTGTCCCAAAGGCTTGTCTGGCCGTGGCAAGAGGGAGTCTCCTTAGCCTTGGGCAGTTTGCTGCCTGCCTGCTGCCTTGTGCCACTGCCCTGTCCCTCCTGGTGTATTGTCCTTCCAGGGCTCTTCAGCCCTCCAGCTCTCTGAGGTGCCTATGCTGGGGCTGCTCCCCAAAGGGACTCTTAGGAGAAGTAAATGGTCTCTCAAGGGAGTGAGAATGGGGAATGGGAGCAAACCCTCTGTTAGAAACCTGTGACAGGGACAGCATCCCTGGAAACAGGGGTCTGACCCCAACAGTTCCCCTTCCACCTCCATGTGGCTGCCCATGGGAGCAGGAGCCTTGACTGTGTTGTTTCAGCCTGCTCAGTGAGCAAGTCCTGCCTGCTCAGAGAGCCAGCCAGGGCAGTGCCCAGCCCTCCTGCCTGGCTCTGGGACCACGTGGGGAGGGACCCAGGGGCCCTGGGCTGGGAGCTCTTCACTGGGGACAGCAATGGGAAACTGCCCCTGTGCCTGTACAAGGTTCCCCCGTCCAGGTGCATGCTTTTGGCTGGGTGCACCTACCCACGAGCTGCTGTGTCTCGCTGTGCAGAGGTGGCTCACATGAGCTTCCCTGCAGAGAGGGGCAATGCTGCTGTAAGGTCGGGACAGGGAAGGCTCAGCTTGAGCTCTGAAATGTGGCTGCCGAAGCTCTTCCCTGCAGGGAGCAGAAGGGAGGTGGGCTGGCACCCGTGGGTGTCCTGCCTCGCTCAGAGGGGGCCACGCAGGAGCCAGAGCAAGGAGAAGCACTGAGCACCAGTGCTGCACAGAATCCCCCATTGCTCCCGCCACATTACTCTGTGGCCTCCTGGGCTGCCAGATGTGACCTTGCTGCTGAGCAGGACGGACAGGTAATTCTCCTCTGTAGACTTCTGCAGAGAGGGGGGACCTTGTGGTCCATGCTGTGGGAGCCCACCTGGAGAATTGCCTTCATCTATCAGCCCTGTGTCCCTGGAGGATGTCTGTCCCTCCAGCATGCAGGGTGCAGCAATGTCACCGGGGTTGGGAGAGGCTGGGGAGCAGCCAGCTCCCATTGTGACGGGCTCTTGTCCCCAGGACAGACAGATGGGCAGATGCTGAGGCCAGTTCCTGGTGCTTTGAACTGGGGCTGCACTCGCTTTTCAGCCCTGAAATGGACCTCAAGACCGGGCACTCTGGCAGACAGGAGGTGTTAGTGCACCCTCGCCTGCTAACCCAGTAGCCCAGCATTGCAGGTTGCCTCGGACTTACAAGGGACATGTATGCCAAAACAGGACAGAGATTGGCATAATTTTGCCTGCAGGTGCCCAGCGAGGAGAAAAGCTCTCTCCTTTAGCATAGAAATGATTTTGTAGGCTGAAGCCTGCGCGGGCGAGATCAGGAAGAGGAAATGTACTGAGGTCTGGCTACCAGCACCCATCAGCAGACCTTGGCCATGGCCGTGGGTAGTGATATGACACCATTTAACCGCCTCGCTTGCCTGGGTTTAGTGTGCAGCCAGAGACAAAGACAGAGAGCTACCCGTGTCTGTAAAACAGCCCAGTCTGGGAAGCGATTGCACCACAGCTGGCTGACACACTTTCTACAGCATGAATCCTGCAGTAATGGTATCTGTGAGCAAAGCCCTGCTTATACACTCGGTTAGGCAGAATCTGTAAGGCTGTTTGTAACAGAGCCATCTGTGACCTCCACATCATCATGCCATTAATAGCAAGGCTTGGTCTGGGTCAAACAAAAGCAGGGCAGGCTTAATAGGAGAGGAAATTAGGTGGATGTGCTTGGCTGGCCTCATCCCCGCATGTTTCTTCTGTAATTATAGCCTTGTGCAGCTCAGCTCTCTTATTCAGCGATCTTGCTTCCAGGACTGCAGTTCTCATGACCAAGGTGTAAAGCCACACATGGGTATGTTTTAGCCCCAAGCAAACCTGCAGCAGCATGGAAGGAGCTGCGGCAGGGAACCTCAGCTCATCGCTGCCAGCAGATGGACATGTGGCCCAGGATGTGGCACGAAGGGAGGGAAGGGTTGGGCTGGGGGAACAAGACCAGGACCCCTACCTGCAGAGAAAGCTGCAGACACCTGATGATGGGTTTGGTCCATTCAGCATGGCCAAGTGCAGATGGGGCTGGTAGAAAGTCACAGCTAGTGCTGGCCCCAGTGGCACACCTTGGGACGATGTGTCAGAGCCCAAGGGGTGGCATGCAGTGACAGTGGGGCGGATGTGCCCAGCATCCACCCTCTGGGCCCATCTGCTCCAGCTCTGCTCTTGTGCTTAGGCTGAAAATGAAGAAGACATCCTGTTTTCCTGACCTACGGAGAAAGGGCAGACCTGGAGGGCATTCCTGTGCCTAGATGGAATAAAAAGCTTTTCCCACTGTGGTCAGACTAAGCAGGGATGCAGCCGCTCTTGGCCTGGGGTCTGTAGCGTGCAAAGGCAGCACTCTGCGCTGTGGTGAAAGAGGCTCGCTGCTGATGGTGGCTGAAGAGAGACGGGAACCAGGGGGATGCCCAGGACAGATAAACATCCCCCACCCCACACTATCCCTCCTTGCAAGGAGGGCTCCGCCTGACACTCCCGCTCTCTGGGGGAGCAGGTGCCGCAGTGCTTGGTGTGACCCTGTGAAAGCCTCTCCAGGCGGCCTTAATCACATTCCTCTGCAGCAGGGACACATCTGGTACAAACATGATCCTGTCCCCAAAGAGCCTGGGCTAATTTCTGCCACAGAGCCTCTGAGCAGCCCCAGGCAGGGAGAGCTTCAGCACGGCTTTGATCACCACCATCTTCACCTTGCAGAGACAGGGCTGGCCTGCGAGCAGCAGGACAGGAGGGGAGGTCCACAGCTTTGTGCTGAGTTGGGGCAGGGTCTGAGCCTGAGCAGGCCTGGTCGGACCCTGCCCTGGTCTGAGCTGTGGCCAGGCTCCCTGCAGGCTGGGAACGGGAGAAGGGAGGAACTGCCCTTTTTTAAGCCAATTTCAAGCAATCGTGAAACTGGAGTGGGGAGGGGGCCAGGGCTGTGGGGACAGCATGTGCCCTGCTGTGTGTCCCCTTCCCTTTGCATATGTGTGGTCTGTGGCAGGAGAGCACCTTGGTGTCTGGTGCTCTGCCAGGGTCAGGCCACTCCTGTGAAGGGACACACTTGATTTGTGGCTGCTGTTTCCCAGTAGGTCTCCCCCCTTTTTAAGAACCCTCCTCTGGCTGCCCTGTGCTTTGGGCAAGGGGGGATTTGGTGACCCTGGCAAAGCAGCAGAGCCTGTTGGCAGGGGCTGCGATGGTGGCGATGCACAGCAGAGCCTGGGTGCCCCCCCACTGCATCCGTGCCTCCCTGTGCCCCCAACTGGGTCCAAGGTATCCTGCCTCTGCTGCCAGCTCTCCCCAGTGAGATCATCGCAGGGATGACAGCAGAGGAGATCAGTTCCCCACCCTAAGAGCGTGGCTCCGATGAGCCATTGGGGAGGTAGCACCCGTGGTCGAGGTGCAACAGCTCGTTCCCTCCCAGGTGATAGGAGAGCAAGGCCGGCAGATGCTCACCACCCGCAGCGGGGGCATGCTGGCCTGCCCGCCTCCCAGCCGTGTGCCAGACCCGTGGCAGAGGAGGAAATTAGGACATTGTCTGGTGTCCAGGAGGAATTCCTGCCTCGGCTTGTTCCTGACAGTCCTCCAACGACCTTTCCTCCGTGTGGAAAGCCCAGCAGGAAGCTGACTCACTGTCTGTTGCTGCCACGGCTGGGTGTGGGGCTCTGCTGCCTGCAGCACCGGAGGGCTGCTCCTTTCATGGATACAGGAATAGCTAATCACCCAGACCCCCGCACCCGCCCGCTCTGGCTCTCCTCTGCCAGAGCCCAGCTCTCTGCCGGCAGCAGAGGAGAACAGCCATGGCACCCTGGTTTCTGTGCCATCTGCAGCTGGGCTAGCAGGAGGGCTGTGAGCTTGCCAGGCTGCCGGCATTGCTGCCGAACACACGGGCAGCACCGCTGTGCCAGGCTCGGGGGCAGGAGGCAGCCCTGAGGCAGGGAGCTGGGCTGATGGGCTGGAGAGGGGTCCTGGGCTCGTCCTGCGCGGTAGGGCCCATGCCAGCCCTCGCTGACTGCTTCATGTTCATCATGTGGCTGATGTGGCAGCCGGCCCTGGAGTTGCTGGGGTGGCAGAGGTGAGGTGCCAGACATGTGGTGGTGGCAACGTCCGGGTGGCCAGCGACGGTGAGTCAGCAGTCGCCTGCTTATCAAAGTTCTGTGAAGAAGCAGACGGTTGTAGCCATTCCTTCCCGGTAAACAGCACCTAAAGAGATTTACGAGACAGTTCAGACATCCCTGTTTCCAGCTGGGCTATATGAATGTAGGACTAGCGATTTAATCCTGTAATAGAAAGGAGCAAATATCAGGCATAAGTTTCGTATCAAGATTCTTGCCACCTTTCCTACCAAGCTGATAGAGCACAGGGCTGACAGCCTCAGCCACTGCTGCTGCATTTGGGGAATCCAACGTTTATTGCATGGATAGTTTGGAAAGCTACTTTGTTCTGAGGACCAGGTCGAACCACCTCCTTCTGCCCTCTTAGAAGGTGTCACTCGACAGTAGTGTTAATACTAAAAACCTTGCCTCTTGACAGGTTGGTTCCTTACCTCGCCCTGGGCTTTCCAAGCCCTGTTAGACCCCTGCCTCAGAGCTTCAGGGAAGTCTGTCAGGCTGGAACAGTGACTGCTCCCTTACAGCCCAGCAATACGTGTGCTGCATCACTGTCACCATGCTAAAAACCGCAGCAGTTACGGGCTTAGAAATTTGGTGCATGTGGAAATACAACCTTGAAGCACCCTCTGGGAGCTGACGAACAGGAAAGGGAAAGCGAAAGGGAGCTCACAAGGACTCTGGCCTCGGAAGCAAGGGTAAGGCCCCGAGCTTGTGATGAGTGCATTTGGGTTGCCTGGTGTGTTTGCTGGGAGCAGGTTTGCTCCTAGCTTGCCACTTCATTGTCAGATCTCCCTGGACATGCAGCTGTGAGGGTCACACCTTGACGGGCAACCCACCCCTGGATGACAAGAACCATGGCCAAAATTTCTCCGCTGGAGAAGTCTGGGAGGGGACGTCTGGTGCTGGAGATGTCTGCTGGTGGAGACCCTTGGCAGGCAGGCAGAAGGAGAGGTGTGCTCCCCAACTTTCCCATGGCTGTGAGGAGCTCCACAGCCCCCTGGTGACCATCCAGAAGGGAGAGGCTGAACAGCCAAAATGCAGAAGCAGCAATAGCGGAGGAGGAACTGCTCTCCTGTGGGGAGAAGGCTGGCTGTGGCAGAAGCAGCCCAATGACAATTGCGTGGCTGCAGAGGGGACTGTCAAGGACAAATCAGTGTTGAGTTGATCTAATCCCCTTCACTAACAGGGTAATTGGCCTTGCGGACAGAAGTATTAGATGTGAGATAAGGACTGTAGTTAGGCTTCTGGCGCCGTCTTGCACGATGTTTTCATAAGACAGGGAAAGTGGTGCAGATTAAGCTAATCCAGTGCAAGTACAAAAGAGGTTGGATAGTCATGCCCCAGGGTAGCTCTCAGTGACTTCCATCAAAATGGAAGGACACATGACAGTGATACATATTAGAAAATCTTACCCCAGGGTCCAGGTTGTGAACGTGGAAGAGGCTGGTGGGGGTGGTCGTCACAGGCATCTGTTGCAGTGGCCTAGGTGTGACTGTCTTCTGGCAGAGGCTGGACAAGATACTGCCACCTCACTCAGAACTTTACGTCTTTTAAGTCGTTCAAAAGGCACATTATTCATTAAAAAAAAGTCCCAATCCTAAACCCTTCTTCCCACCTTTGTTTGATCTTTTTTCTTTCAGAATAAAGAAATGATTTCTTACTACTGGAAGAAACACCACCCCCCACCCCACCCCCCTGCCCCCCAGTGTGGGTACTCGTGGACCATGATCTGGCCATACTTTCTTGACAAACTTCATCCGGCCTGTTGCTCTGTGCTAGCTGTTCCAGATCTGAGACACATAATTTTGAAGTGCCGTCAGGATTCCCGTTAACAGTCTCTCTCACAGTATCGTGTTACGCTGACCCGCTGAAGGGACCCTGAACCCCAAATGTCTGCTATTCCAGCAGATGTCAGTTGTCCTTCCGAACCCCACGCTTGGCTGCTGCAGCTGTACACAGAGGTGGTCCCTCTTCCCCGCTGCGTGTCCATGCGTGGCACCAGCCGCTTGGGCTCAGCCGGCGCCTCCCACACCCCGAGCCCTTCTCTGCATCCCCCCCTCGAGATGCAGGATGCTCCCCAGCCAGGGCGACCGGCTCCCCTGCTCCGAAATGCTCACGCACAGGCCGAGCCGGCCAGACCCGCCGCAGCCCCAGGGGCGCAGCGGCCGCGCTTCCCGCACCCCGGGGCAGTGCGGGGCGGTGCGGGGCGGCCCGGGGAGGTGCGGAGAGGGGGGGCCCGGGGCGGTGCGGGGCGTTGCGGGGCGGCCCGGGGAGGTGCGGAGAGGAGCGGCCTGGGGCGTTGCGGGGCGTTGCGGGGCGGCCCGGGGAGGTGCGGAGAGGAGCGGCCTGGGGCGTTGCGGGGCGGTGCGGGGCGGCCCGGGGAGGTGCGGAGAGGAGCGGCCTGGGGCGTTGCGGGGCGTTGCGGGGCGGCCCGGGGAGGTGCGGGGCGGAGCGGAGCGGCCCGGGGAGGCGCGGGGCGGCCCGGGGAGGTGCGGGGCGGAGCGGGGCGGCCCGGCCGCTCCCCGCGGCCGGCGAGGCGGAGCCAGCGCGGCGCGGGGCCGGCGAGTCGTGGCTACCCGGCCGGGGCGATGCGGCGCTGAGAGCCGGCCGGCAGCGCTCGGTGCGGGGCGAGACCGCCGATGGACGCCTCCCTCCGCCAGGTGGGCAGCGGCGGGGACCGGGGCCGGGGCCGCGGCGGCGGGGCTGCTCGCCCGCCCGCCTTGCTCGCCCCTGCCCGGGGGCTGGGGGAGCCGGGCGGAGGCCGGCCGGCAGGGTCAGGTCCCGGGGTGGGACGAGCATCGGGGTGCCGTGGCCAGGCAGGGGCCGCCGGGCGCTGCCCCGGGATGCCGCGCTCCCCGCGGGGCTCGCCGCGCCCCCGCTGCCCCCCTCGCCACGGCAGCCCCGGTGGCACTTTTTTCTCGAGCGCTGAGATGCGGCGGGTTTTGTCCCCGAGCGGTGCCCAGGCCCCGAGCGGCACCGGGCAGCCCTTGCGAGGAGCCAGAGCCCGGGTGATGTGCGGTTCCGGCACTTCAGGCTGAGGGCTGCTTGCGGGAGGAGAGGATTTGTCGCATGATAGTCATGGCTGCCCGGAGACGGCTCTCATGCTGCTTTAATCCCCTGGAGCGACTTAAGGGTCCGGAGCCTGCTCCTGCCTGTGTGTGCATGTCACAGCTCAGCTCGCCACACGTGGCACCGGGCCAGAGCCGAGCCGGTGAGGAACCGGGAAGCGCGCAACGGGAGGGAGCGTCCGCCGCGCTCCTCTGCCTCCTCGCTGCCGCTGCCCAGTCACCTTCACGCTGGCGGGCAGGACGGGCTCCTCCGGAGCCGGGCTCATCCCTGTTAGACGTGGACTCTGGCCCCGCGCCTGCCTGCGGCGCCCTTTCCTTGGGTGTTTGCAACAGCCTTGTGGGCCATTGCGCTGCCCCGCGGCGGGGAAAGTGATGTGCAGCCTTAACACGGGTGGCCCGGTTCCGTGCACACCCCAGACCCCCCAAAATTCTCTCTGCCTCTTTCCTTGCCTGAGCATACACAGGTTTCCAGCCCAGCCTGATGCTGCCTTTGGTTGTGAGGGGCAGGTGGGTGCAAGGCTGGCCCTGTGGGTGACAGTGGGTGCCCATGGCAATGGCAGTGGGCATGGCAGGCACTGTGGGGTGACAGGGCCATCCTGAGGTCTGCGGCTGAGCTCTGAAAGTCTCCTGTTTGGGGCCAGGGGCATCAGACATCCCCACCCCTCGAACCCCCAGTTGGTTTCCAGGCATTGAACCCAGTGTCTGGCCCTTGCCGTGCCCTGGGTGTGGTGGGGGAACTGGCAGCCCCCCCAGAGCAGCCCGTTGTCGGTGGGCTGGAGCAGCTGATGGGCTCGGGCCTGCTCCCTCCCCAGCACTTTCTTTATCAGAACAGATGTTTTCCCAGATCTGGCCCCAGCAAGGAAGGAGTGGCTGCCCCGGGGGCTGTGCGGCTCGGGCTGCCCGGTGGCATGCACAGCACATCACCCAGGATCCTTTCTGCCATTAACTGATTAACCTGCTGCTCCTGGAAGCCTGGGCCGCCTGTATCTAATCAGATGGAGGCCAGGGTTTCCCAAAGGGCCATTTCACCAGAGTCTTTATGCCCATCCCTCTGTCACGAGGAACCTCCTTGCCCCTTGCAACAGGAGCAGCCACCAAGGAGCCTGAAGCGCCTGATGGGAATGGGAGGCTGGAGAGGGGATGCCCAGAGGTGTGTGTCTCGGCAAGTAGCACCCAGCAGAGAACTGCCTGCTTTGTCCAGCTCCACTTGTCCGGGCATGATTCTACTGTCATCTGGAGAAACAGGGATTTCCAGGGCAGGGCTGAGGGGCAGCCCTGAAGCCAGGGACTCTCTAGGAGTCTTACCTCTCTTGTAAATCACACGCTTAAACCCTGGTGAAAGTAAGGTGGCCAAGGCTGGAGAGCTGTGATGAGCATGTGTGGGAAAGCATCAAGCTTTGCTTTGCAGGAAAGGCAGTGGGGGTGGGAGGGGGTGACATGGCTTCCCTGGAGCGGGAATGTTTGGCATTTGCTGCACCCCAGCCACTCTTCCTCCTTCTCCATGGGGGGTTCTTGATGGGAGGGCAACGCCTGAGCAGAAGGGAGTTGCTCCGCCTCTTTCTGCTGCTGCAGAAGCCAAGCTTGTCCCAGGGGATGCATGTCATCCCTTACAATGAATAGCTTAAACCCCAGCATGTTGTTGGTCTTGCCTTAGCAGGCTCCCATGCTGTGCTTGCAGCATTTAGATACCACACTCAGCAATGTGGTCAGTGTCTGGGATTAGGTGGGGATGCCGTGTGTCTTCCCAGCTTCCCCAGTTCCTTCCTCAGCATGCTGGAGACCAAAGGAGTTTCTATTCTTTGAAGTTTATCTATGATAAGTGGCTTAGTGATGGGTTCAACCTACTTATTGTCCTGGCTCTGCCAAGGGGGAAACAGTTTTGTCTGGTTGTGTCTGCTCGACACTGCTGAAGGGCTTTCCATGTGCCATGCCCTCCTCTGACTGCTGAGGACACTGTCCCTGGGGACAGTGAGTTGACGGGTTGTGTGCTGCCACCTCTCTTCCCCTGCGGCATCCCAAGTGGGCCAGATTAGAAAGCCTTCATCCTCAGCATGTGGTACAGCACAAAGTTGTGTGCCTCTGCCATCTGAGGTCTGGTGTGCAGCGTGGCTCAGGGATGTGATGGATGATGCCTTTGCTCCAGCATGTTATGAGCAGAGGAGCCGAGATGGTGTGGGTGCCCTGCTGGCTCCATTCTTGGCTGCTGCAGTGAGTCCTGTGCCCGGACAGAGAGGAGGGGCCCTGGAGACCAGGGCTGTGGTGCGGTGATGGATGATAGTTTCCCTGCGTGTCTGGAGTGTGGGCAGGATGTGGGGTGACACAGAGGATGTGACTCGCTCTCCAATTCCCCCCGAGGAGCAGGAATGTTGTGGCCAGGGTTAAAGGAGACACTTCTCCCATCCCGCCCCTCTCTGCTCTCCAGTCGGAGTGACCAGCTGGCACGGCCCCACGGTCAGCCTGCACTGAGCAGCAGCATCCACTGGAGTCACAGGTGCCATTTCTTCTGCTCATGTTCCACTGGCCTAGAAATGCTGACATTGTAAGCATAAACAGTTTTTCTCATTGCTCTCTTGGTGAAATGCAACACTTTTCATCTGTGTTGCAAAATAAATCCCCCAAAGTCCTTAAGCTTTCTGACATAGGAAGAGAAAGGCAGGGGGGGATCATGTGCTCATGTCCTGCATGGCTGTGGTGGTCTGAGCGGTCCTTCCTACAGCTTGGCCTGGTCTTCACTTACTGTCCCCCATACTCCCCTGGCTCTTCTTTGTGGCCTGGGACATCTGCCATGGAGGTGGGGAGAGGAGCCACTTCCCGCAGGGACACATGCAGACCAGCGGGGTCAAGTCCATGGAGGAGTACAAGGGCTACCTGAGCTGCCACCATGCATACATCTGAGCTGCTTTCTTGGCCCCAAACTGAGGTGGGGAGCAAGCAGCTCTGCCAGGTCTCTTTTGCACTGGCAGCTTTGCCCTGGCTGCTGCGTGGGTGTGCTGATTCTTTGATGCAGCCGGGAAGTGTCTGACTACTCCACAAAGCCATCAGCTAGTTTGCAGAGTGTGGCCCTTTGCTGACCTCGTGATACTCAGCTGTACACACTGTCCTCCAGATGTCTGATGGCTCCTTAGTCCTGGTGTAAACTCATGTGTGTAAGCATTCGCAGACAGAAGACATCGGTAAAGAGAAAAGCTGAAGGGACTTGTCTGTGAACACATCTTTGCAGTGTGGAGCCTACCTCCTGCAGCAGGTAGAGGACTGGTCTGACTTCTGGTTGCACATGAGATTCTCACCAGCTTTGAGCTCTTGGTTGAAGCTGCCTGGCTGCATCATTCAGAGATCAGTGTCCCCAGGGAGCTCAGCTTCTGCTGCGTGGGGAGGGCTTGTACATGGCATCCTGGATTGGATTTCTCAACAGCTTGGTTTGCCCTCCCCATGCTCCCTGCAGTTGGGAGAAGGTGGAGTTCCTGTGAGAGAAGAGTGTGGCTGGATGTCCTGGAGAATCCTTCCAGAGACTCCCATCTGAGACAAGTGACATGGTTCAGCTGACTTGGACGACGCTGACCATGAGTGATACGCTGTCTTTCCAGATAACAGTGAGCCAATTGCCCCTGTGTTAATAACCCTTGGCTTAGGAAAATGCCATCTTGGAAAGAAACGGTAGATAGAGTGTTGTCTTCTTCAGCAGTGGGGCTGTTCCATGAAGGAGCATTCTCACCAAGCCTCTCTCCTCCCCTGAAGACCACATGCTTCGCTGACTTTCCCTGACAACCTCCTCTTAGTTTACCAGGAATATTGCAACCTCTTAGAATAGAGGATCTGGAGAGATCGGGAAGAGACAGAGAAATGCTATTACATCCGTGCTGTGTATGTAACGCTCTCTGAGTCAATACCAAACAGAGCAACCCCTCTCTGTTTAAGTAGTCTATGTAGCTTAGCTAAAGAGAAGTACCACTGTCCTTGAAGGTATCCATGGGGCTGGCATAGCATGGATGTTCCTACATGCAGAATCCTCCATCCCAGCTGCATCTCCCCAAAACCATTCAGAGCGATAAAGAGGCAGATGTAGGGCGAAAGGGCCTGGCTGCCCTGTTCTGGAGCAGCAATTGTGGGGAAGAAAGCTCTTGTGCCAAAGGTGACATGAAGAAGTGTCTGGCAGAAGACAGGGAGTTATCTCCTGTTAGCTCCCTCCTTAGGGCATTTGTCTGGAGCCAGGCTTCGTGAGCTGCAACCTTGTCAGATCCTATCAGCGGCGCGAGGGTGGGCTGGTGCAGGCGCTGGATGGGAGCCCCTGCGTGAAGGGAAGCCGGGTCTCCCAGGGCCAGCCTGCAGCTGCCCCATCGCTGCCTCCAAAACCACCTTGTACCACTCTGGTTTCTCTTCTTGCCTTGCTTTTTTTTAACATCATAATCACAAATGTTTCGCGATTTCTTATTTCCCATTTTGCTTTAAGGAGAATGTGCGAGCTATTTAAATGTGATCATTAAGACTGAAACTTCTGTGAGTCTGGGTTTCCTAGTTATCCTCTGGTTACCCGAAGCTCTGCAGTTCTGTCTCTTCATTTCCATCTGAGATTGCACACGGTTCAGCAGTGCTGTAGAGCGAGTCCCAGGAAAAACACCTACGGAGGGCCTGTCTGCCATGCACAGCATCTGGGGAGTGCTGGGTCCTGTCATTAGAAACACAATAATTATCCTAACAATTGAACCAGTGGTGGGCCCTCTCATAGATACTGTGATCAGTGTATTTGATGAGAAGGTGAAAATTCGGGTTAGGACCAGGGCTATGTATTAATCCTGTTCATTCCTACTGCCTGCATCTTGAGCCAATGGTGAAGATTTGGGTGAATCACACTCTCTGGAAAGGCTTCTTATTTCTGGAGGATCCCCTGGTTTTTGCAGTTTCTTCAAGTGGTTACACAACCTTGTTTTAAAATAAACCCTGCTTCATTTCTAAAGTGTCTGGCAGCTCCATCCATTTTTGGGTCCTACTTTTCTTCTGCTTCATGAGAGTTGTTTTGTCCCAAATAACTTTTCTGTCTGTGAGAAATTATTCTCTGGCACTGGGTTGCCGACAAAGGTGGGGCAGCAGGTAGCAGAACAGTGGTCTCGGTACTGCTGGCAGCAGCGTCCTCTCAGCAAGGTTTAGTTAGTTGAGTATGCAGGGATGGAGCTGAGGTTTGCAGCCCATGCTGGGTCGCATGTTGCTGTGATGTCCCTGCTATCAGTGTCTGGGCTAGATAGGGCAGCCTTAGCTCTGGCAAATCTACATAATGACATGAACATTTTCACAAGTACTTTTGCATTACAAGGGGTCTTTCTGAATAACAAAAATGACAGAATTTTTTAGATTTTTCTCTGGAAGGCTTCTTTCTCACACTTCAAAGTATAAGTAAGCAGTAAACTTCCTTGCTCCTGTTTATACATCCCAGAAATGCATCAGCTCTTGTTGCATCCAAATGTCCTGGGAGTTTCTGTTCAGCAATTTGCAATCCTCTTTGGGTCTGTGATTTTCCAGAAGACATTCTTCCGTTTGAAGTGCTCCTTGCATTCCTCCTCCCCTGAAGCTGACCTTTCAGTTTGGCTGTATTTTAATCCTGTTTTGTTCAAACAAGCGGACTGTGGAATCCACACTGCTCTGATGCTCTCATCCTTGTGGGTACTTACTGATCTACCAGATGTTGGCATCTGCTAGTACTGTCAGCACCACTTTTGATTTTAGGTCCTTGATGAGAATATGAAATAGTACTGACCCTGTCTCTGCAGAGGTTTGTTAGGAACTCCCTCAATTAGTCATGATTTTCCCCATTCATAACAACTGTTTAGAGATCCCTTTGCTGCTGTTTGCTTCTCAAGGGCTGACTTTTATCAGAATACTGATATAAGTACATTGCTACATGAGCAATGCCTTGATAGTCTATTACTGTCCTGTTTGTCTCCTATGCTTGGTTGCTAATCAAAGAACAAAGAAGTCTTTTTGACTAGACTTCTTTCCACATGTTGGCTGGCACTGGACAATAATTAAAGCTAGAGTATCTTTCAGTTGGAAAAGCTGAGGGCAAAACCGCTGTATTTTCCCTGGGGTTGTCAGACTAGGCAACCCATGGTTACTTGGGATAATTCCGCTATCGCCCTCATTTACGCTCTGACCTTTCCAGTCTCTTGGAATTTCCTCAGCATTACCAGGCTTATCAAAAATGAGTATCATCTGGTGAGAAACTTTACTGGACAGATCTCTGGGAACTCTTGGACCTGTTGATTTTTAAAATGTTTTACGTCCTTTCCATTTACTAATATATGGGAAAGCACTTCAGGATCTCAGTGTGCTGCAAGAGGGGTACTTTCCAGGGATGTTTATTAAAAACGTATGCATGTCTCCATCGTTATTCACAATGCTATCATCCCCATCTAGTTGTTGGATGCTGCCACTATCACATGGCTTTGTCCCCAATGATTTTAGAAGAGAAAATAGTGAAACATGGACTCTACCATCTTTACTGTCTCCTAACTTACTTATGTGGGCTGTTTCCCCCATTTTTACCCACTTTCGCTCTTATTTCGGATTGGTAACTGCATCCCAGCTCAGAGGCACTCCACTTGCTTGCTATGTGATGTTTGAGGGAAAGACACCAAGGACAATCAAACACTAGGAAAATGCCTCACCTAAAGAGTATGAAAAACCTGAGAATACTTTATCATTGAAATGACAAATAGGGGGAGACGTGGCAAAAGAGCAGAAAATAATGGATGAGACAGAGAAGGTGGATTGGATGCCTCTGTTCCTCCACCCCTGACTGCAAGAAAAAGGGATTTTCTGCTTCACAGGGATGAAATGATTGATTAAAAAGTGTACTTTTCTATATAATGTGTGAGTAGATGGTAGAACTCCACATAGCAGGGAATTATTGAAGTCAAGGATGTGGCAAGATGCAAAAAGGTGCTGGAAATAATCCCAAATTATGCATAATAAACATTGCAGAAGAAATGCTGTTTCAGGGCTCTCATCTGAGATTCTTACAAATGCATTGCATAGTGGCTGCTTGGAGGCAGGATGCTGGAGCTGCCTTCTCTGTGATAGACTGCTGTATCCTCATGGCTTCCTGAGCTCTCCTCAGTGGACCTTGAATGCCACTCAGCTGTCTGTCAGCTCAGCTTCAGCCTTGAAGCCATTGGCCAAATTTGAGAGAGGGAGGGAGTTGCAAAGAAGTTGCCTCACTATAATTTGGCGGCAAGAGGGAGAGCAGACCCAAAGCAATGTCTGTGTTGAGGGAAGGGCAAGGATAACTCTTTGCTTGCTCGGTTTACAGCAGCTGGCTGAGCAGCGAAAGCTTTGCTGGGGCCAGGTTGGGCTCTTGCGTGTGCATCGTTGTCTCCTTCTCCACAGGGCTTCCACAGAGAACATGTGGGAAAGCTGACATTGCCGAGATGTGTCGGGGATGTTCAGAGACAGGGAATACACATCTGTAGCTATCCAGGCTCTGTGAGTAATGTACCCTATGGAATGACTTGTTTTAATTGAAGTTTTTAGGTGGGGAAGAGCTAGTAGAGAAGGCATGGAAGTGGTGCTGGGCAGCTCCACTGACTTTTATGGACTGAACTTTAGTATGCCTTTTTGAGGCTGGTGAGAAGTTCCCTGGAGGTTGCAAACTCTGTAGGACTATTGGCTCATCTGAGGAGGGCAGTGACTCCAGTGCCTACAGTGGGATTGCAGGGGGTAGCTCATCTCAAACTGAGCCTGGAGAGAGCTTGCAGTGAAGTCTGGAAAGATGCACACCTGCCTTCTCCTCCTCTCTGTGCACCTTGTGCTCATGGCAAAGGGCAGCACCGAAGCATGGGAGAACAGTTGGGGGTTCACTCCCTCCAGTCTCATGGCAAGGAGCTGGTGTGGTTGCTATAGTGGGTAGTTGCTCCTTTGAGAGGAGCAAGAATTACCTTCAAGGACCAGGCACTTCCTGGGGGATATCTGAAGTTAGGAGATGTGCAGGAGAGTAGGGTGAAGAGAAGCTGTGCAGCAGCAAAACTGGGGGAGGAGAGAGGAACAGAACAGATGGGAGGGGGAGGCGAAAGAGGGGTGGGAAGCAGTGCACATATATCAGTGACCAGAAGTGACAAACTGCTCTTAGATTAGATGATTTAAAATGCACAAGCCTTTTCCTGATACTGCTATTCTGCAGAGCTGCTGGCAGACTGGGGGCTTTGCTCTTTAATTAGTAAGGAATGGGGCTGCTAATTGGCAGAACTAGTCTGAGTCATGGGCTCAGCCTGGGCTGCAGCTCTGGAGCAGCAGGACCCATGGCTGCAGCTTTGTGCTCAGCTCTATGAGCTGTGCTGGTTTGTAGAGGCTGCCTAGGCTCAGTGGGCTACTGTGTGGGGAGCACAGGACCTTCCTGGGTGAAATCCAGTCCCTTTGTGCTCTACAGCATGTCATCCTTGTGTCTTACAAGGAGTAGACTTTTGTTTCTGTTATCCCTGCTGGTGTTGCAGGTATTGTCCCTCTTCCCAGGTGCTCTGTGTTGGCTGCTGCCAGCTCAGCTGTTCTTGCTTCTGTCTCTCTTTTACCTGTAGCCTCCTGGGTTGCCCCTTCCCATCTAGCAGCTGGTCCAGGTTTTGATGATCAGATATAACCCAGGGACTGGCTGTATGATTTCATTTCAGCTTGACATCAGAAAAACAGCAATGTTGCATTCCTTCCCATATGGGTCTAGGGTGTCAGGGACTCCCCCTCCCCACCAATCTTGTATCCATTAGCTAAGTCTCTTTATATCTGTCCTATCACTTATTCATGATCATCTAGATCAATCTGTTGAAAAGTGCATTTATTGAAACCTGATCCTGGCTTTGTCTGGAATGCAAGGGCCTTTCTAGCCCAATCTCTGCTGTGTGGTTTACAACCACAAAGCCCATTGAGGTTGGGAAGAGAGCTGGCTTAGCGCAATGCTGCTTCCAAGCCTAGGAGCATATGGATCCATCGCCAGGAAAAACACAAGGCTTGGATGCCTAATACCCATTGAACGGCCTCAGTGTGCCAGGAGGACAAAGGTATGTGTATGCACAGTACTTAGAGCTGAAAAAATTAGAGCACCCACAGAGATTTTAGACTTGGACTGACAGTGCAGAGGGGTCTGGTTTTGAGACATCCCAGCCCCTTGCAGAATGGCTACAGCAGTGATGGGGGGTAGTTACCCAAACCAAAGCACTGCAAGAGCCTCTTGTAGTATTGTGTTCACAGGCTGATCTGGAGCCGGAGAACTTTGTTCACTCACAAAGAAAACATCACACAAACCTCCCATAATGGGAACAGAGTGAATAATTGTGTGTGTGTTTCATACGCTGTAAGGTGTCTTCCAATCAAAAGCACTTTTCCCCTTTGAATAACACCTGGAGAACTGATGCACCCATCATGGTTGCAGCCCCTGCCAAGCATGTTACTCTCGGGAGTTGTGCAGGTTTGTGCATAAGGAGGAACGGGGCACGTGAGTGCAGTCGGAGAGAGGCAAAACTGTTGTCTGTCTCCTCAAATCCCGTATAGCTGGGGCAGTTCGTTCTCGCTTGGACCTGGGAAGAAGCCATTTCCAGAAAAGAAGAGGTCCTGGGGAAACATGAAGATTCAAGGGTAGTCCAGACTACACAAATTAGAGGAGAGCAGGATATGATGACTTGTTTTGGAAGTGTGGTACAGTTGCAGAGTAGTGGCTTGCTCATGTCAATCCCTGAATATGTCTCCTGCTGGGCTGGGAGGCTGTGGAGAGGTGAAGGCACCTGCAGGTAGAGAGCTATGTGTCTTGTCCTCTGGAGCTTTCTTTGTCTGCAGTAGCTGGATAGCTGATGAGGATGGTGCACCTGCTGACAGCTACACACTCTGCTTTAATGCATGGGTGCTTTGCTTCTGCAGCTGGGGTCGTGCCCCACTTGTCTGCCTCTATGCCCTTTCCCTGGGGTACAGTGTACAAGATCTCCCTTATCCTTTCCCTGCCAACACAGTATGCTGCATCTGCTGAGATGCAGATACAAACGTGTGAATGCAAGAGAGAACTCCTAGTATCAGTCACCCTAAAAAAGGCACAGAAGGTCAAAGAAATCTGTGGCTTCAATTGATTTCTTGATATCATGGATACCAGGAAATGTTATTTATTTCCAAGTCTAGGACCCCAAAGTGCCAGGTGTTATGTGAACAGAGGAAAATGACATCTCAGAGTTTTCTGTCCACAGTGGAAGACAACATGGTATGAGAGTGAGGCAGTACTGATGAAACAGTACTCTCTGAATACAAGCAACTTTATTTTCTAAATTATAACTCCATGTTATGGGATCAGTTTTCAGGATTGTGCTTTGCTATGCACTTTGTGGCAAGGCCAATTCATGCACAGATTGTCACTGAGGCCGTAGGAATGAGGATGCTGGTCTCTGAGAGTTCATTTAACATCCAAGTGACCTAGCCTTGATACAGGAACTCTGGTACATTGCTGCTTTAGTCTTTCTTTCAGTACCTGCTGTTGTCGCTCCACTTAAAAACAAAACAAACTCCCTAATAATCTCCTAGTTAAAAGAAGAATTGGGAGGGGATGAGCTGTTCTCGTTATATAAGGGGCTCAAGCTAACTGTATCATCAGTATTCAGCCAGCTTTATTCGATGGAAAGCAGTTACACAAAATCATCACTCTGCTGTTCCTTAGCTGTCTTTTAAGGTGTTCTCTTCAAATTAGTGATTGCTGGTTGCTTCATTTTGTTAAACTGTTTTGTCTCTGGATGTGGGTGAGACCTTCTGTATGCCAGTTTGAAAATTGAAGTGTTTTTACTCTTGTGCTTGGAGAGCAGGGGTTTTCCCATCATCTGTGGTGCCTGTGGGAGCTGGGACCTACCAGAGCTGGCAGGTCACTGCTCTGCAGTCCTGGGCCGTGCTCTGCTTTGCTGCCCTTGCTTCTCCCATGGAAGTTCAGCCTCACTGTCTGGCAGTTCTTGGAAGTTTTCTGCTCAATTTAATCCTTTCAATGGATCAATGAAATGTGTGGTATTGGGGGAGAGGGGAGTGATGCGAGGGCAGTCCCTTTGGTGTCACCATCTGTTTCTGTATTTAGTCAAGGCTCCTTGGGGAATTTCATGTTTAGAAAAAAGGGCTGATGGAAGGAGATGCACTAAAACAAACTCGGCCTTTCAGGAAATGGGGGCAATGCTGGGCAGGAGTTACAATAATTTTTTGCTCTGTGGTTCTTATTCTGGCTGTTTTAGCACGATGTTCCTTTTGGAAACAACATAAACGGATGCAGTTACTTTACTGGGCAGAGGCAGTTGCTGTTGTAAAAACAGCTAAAACATCAAAGTAAACTGCAGTAAGCAGTTCTGGGCAGCTGAAATGCCACAGTGCCTGCGAGTTTCATCATGTTGCCTTCTACTCCATAGCAGCACACAGAAGGATCTCCCGTAAGTCTGTAGGAAATGGTGCAATATTGTAGAAAAGAGCTAGGTCTCCTTTTGGGAGTATTTGTTACTACTGTTGCATATGGACTTCTGCTGGGAAAGGGGCCTGGCTCAGTCTGGACTTTCTGATAATTTCTAGGTGTTGAAGATACCAGAGGGATCTCATTGTCCATTTTCCTTCTTTTTCCCTCTAAATGGTGCCTAATAAATAACAGTGTTCATGCCCATGGAGTGTCTCTTGTGTGTCAGATTATCAATTGCCTCTATCTCCAAACTAATTTCTGAGCTCAGGAAGTGGAAAGTGTGTCTAACCTGGACTCCCCGGGCTGCAGGAACAGACAGTGTAGGGTTCTGTGAGCGAGGCACCCTCCTAATGCTGGTGTGTGTGTGTGCTTGTGTGCGTGCCATGGCATCAGGGCGCAGGGTGTGTGGGAGGGTGCAGGCCTGGCTCCTGATTAAACTGCACTTGCCTGCAGGCTCTCATCTATGTGCTTCTGGGTTACTAGTGTCTGAAGGCATTGAAATGCACCATTGGGAATGAGTGTTAACAATAAGTGTATTAGAAAAGGTTTTTTTCATCCCGCTGTTGGGAACTCCAGACACAACTTTGCTGGTTTGTGACTCTTTGCTCTTGACACCATGATGGTAGTAGGAGCCTTTGGTGAAAACAGCATAAAGATATTCTGCTAATACATGTTGCTGTTCGTATGTTTGTGTGGAATCGTCAGAATGTGATTTGGGAAATGGGTGATTTCTCGACACCAATGTCTTGCCCAAATGTATCAGGGCACTTTGTCTCAAGCATCAAGGGTTTCAGAAAATATAAAAGGATGTCATGAAGAGCTCTAATATAGTTCCTTAAAATCTGTATTCAATGTATTGCTTACCAGCTCTCTGGGGTCTTGAAACTTGAATCTGCAACATAAGAAAACATTTCTTTCTATTGCTATTGCTCACTGGCCATGAGGGTGATCATCTCACACCATCCTTGGGCTTAGGTACTGACAAGATGCAGTGGTGCTTTTCATTCACTTGGTGAGGGGAAATTAATCTGCTTGCTGTGGAAACTCTAGAGCAGAACACAGCAGCTAAAGTAGAATTATGTAGGCTTTTTTAAATGTCATTAAAACCAGTTCCTTTATTGGGAGGACTGGAGGTTGGCCAATAGACACATCTTGTACAGTAAGGAAAATCCAGGGTACTAAAGTGTTTAAAGTGACTAAAGTAGTTAAAAAAAAAAACCCACCTAAACTAAAATAAATCATTAAAAATAGAATTAGTGTTCCACATTCTGGATAATGTAATATAGAAATACTATTGCATCTCTTCAAACATAATAAGCCTATAAGCAAAGAGCTAATGGTGCTGACGGGTTTAAGAGGATAAGAAGGGCTTTTTTAATCAATAATTTAGGGGCAGAAAACAAATTAGGAAGAAAGTAGGTCTATGAATCGATGAAAAGCAGGATGGCCTTAACATTGCTCAACAGTTCAGCACTTTGGCTTTTTCTCCATACTTATCTAAGCAGAGTTTATGCGGTTTCTATGGAAAGACATGGAACAGATTAGTTTGCAATAACTGAAATGCAGTGTGATGTTATGCCTAATTCTGCATAATTGCAGGTCATGCTCTCCCTGATTTGCCTTCATGCTCCTGCTCTTTCCCGTGTAGCGGGTCCCACAATCAGGCAGGGCAGAAGAGGCCAATCCAGCAAACTGATTTCCCCTGCACTTTTTTGGTAGGTGAGCTATGAGATCTGCTCGCGCTGCAGATCCCTGCATGTGTGTTACCAGAAGCCTGCCTTTGTGCTCAGGGTTGTCTTGAGAGACACTAAGCAATTTAAGATCTTGTAGTGTGTGTGAAACTGTATATACACCAGGGCCATCATCTATACATCAGTGTATATATACATCAGAGTAACACTCAAGTCATGTCATTTACCCAAGGAAACTCTTGCAAGAGAGACAAAGAAAGCTCTGTGAAGTCTACTTAGCTGTTGCTGATGATTTCTGGAATGATTTTGACTTATTTGTGTGGGTGTATGAAATTGTAAACGTGTTTTATTTACATTTTCTATTGTTATTATAGCATGACTTTTAATGACCGGCTGTTCTAAGTTTGAAAAAATTTAGACAGTCGAACCCACTATTCTGTGTGTTTGTATCTTTCCATGACTCTTTCTATAAAAACTGATGTTTCCTTACATTGGTTTCCACATGAAGTTGATTAAAACTGTTTTTTCTTCCTCTCATGTTACATTAAAAAAAAATCAAACCCAGTTTCTCTGAAAATATAAGTAGGACTTGCTTAAAAATGTTAAGCAGCTGTAGCTTGGAAGTAGCCTCTGAACACCGCAGCTTTCCCTAGCTTTCCTTGGGTGTTTGCAACCTGTGTGCAGATCTTGCAGGCTCCAGTTCTTTCTAATGGGAGGTTTTCTGGTTTTTGCAGGGTGCCAGGGTCTGGCTGCGGGAGCAGGACCAGCTACAGCCATGCACTGTTGGCTCATGTGCCGATGGGAACGTGCTCTTCGCCTCAGATTATGGCACGGTAAGTGAAGTTTGCACAAGGCTGTAGCTTATGCCAAGTTGCAAGATGGACTGCTTGGTCTTGCATGACCTTCATGCTAAAAGGAAGTGTATTCATTGAAATGCTGCAATTCTGTCTGAAAAGTGACCCCGCTCTGTTAGAAACCATGCCAAAGGTCTAACAAAGGTTTAAAAAGAGAAGATTGTTCTCTTTCTTCTGTTCATTTGTCTGCCTGCTTCACTTTGCTTGGTTTTTCTTGTGCCATCTTTGAAGGAGTTGCATTAACAGAGTAGCAAAAACATTATCGGCAAAATGTTCCTAGGAAGGAGACAGCTCCACCAACTAAGCAGGCCTTTCTGCCAGGATGTGCTTCTTGCAAGCCATGCTGCTGTAAGGGCTGTTGTGCTCCCCACCGTCTGCTTCAGCAGCTTTTGCCATCAGCCCTTTGGGTCAGGGGTATGTGGAAGCGAGCTCCCTGTGTCAGTCAGCAGTGTAAGTGCCGCAGCTATGCATAGGAAGTTCAACAACGCAGCTGAGCTCCTCTGAGAGCAGAGCTCTCTGCCAGTGGTAGGGAACAAGCCTCTTTCCTGCCCTATTTCCAGCCCTGTGCTCCTTGTGGTTCCCTGGCGTGCCTGCTACAGTGCTTGTGGAGTAATACTGGTAGGAAGGGACCTCTGGGGATCATCCAAGTGAGTCAGTTCAGCTCCCTAACCCTGGGAAAACTATTCACTGCCTTCACTGAGATTCTTAGTGAGTCAAACTGGTGCCTGGGCTGGGAGGAGGATGGGGAAATAGGCAGGACCGTGCCCTCCAGCAGTGAGCAATTAGATCTGCTCAGCTATTTTGGTGAACTGTGCTCTGCAGGCAGCTTCTTTGTTACAGAAAATTGGATGGGTATTTTTCTTCAGCCTCTTACCTGGCAAACAAAGGAGGGCACAGGGGAAAAGGGGATTTAGGACTTCAGCTTGTGGAGAGTCATTGGTAGGACTGTCATATTTTTCAGTCTTGCTTTGGTAGGGCTAGATTTCAAATCATCATAATTCCTTTTTAAAGAGCCTGATTTGTTTCTCAGAGACAGAAACTCACCTAGCAGACAGTAGGTTTTCCACCTGGTTACTCTAGTCTCATAAATCCATTCTTGAGGAGTTGCCTCAGTTTGGGAGTGCTGGATAGTCACTATCTCATTTTAAGAGATCGCAGAGGCATTAATCACAGGTAATGCAGCAGCCTGCGGAGGGTGAACAAATGGCGAGTACTTCTGTGACCCTCCCAGACTTGCTTCTGTTTCTTCTGATATGCTGCTGTGGCCTTGGAAAATCCTCCAAACCCACCTGGCACCTCTGAAAGGACACCAGAAATCCCACCACAGAGCCAGCTGAGTGGGTGCACCCACCGCCAGCCTGCATCCATGCTAGAAAACATGCACAGGATAATGCTGGGTGCAGTCAGAGGTCTAAAAAGGCTGGATTTGTTTTTTTTCCCTCCATGAAAGAAGAAACTGCTAGGATGAAGGAGCATGTGCTTTACTGCTTATGCAGAAAAACCACATGGTGATCATTTAAGGGCTTGCTTTATTCAGTGCCCTCCACAATAGCTGTCCTATGTGCTTCCCTTACCTGCCACCTTCATTGCTTGATAACTGTGTAAGGGACTGGCTGTCTTATGCTGGGTGAAAACGCAGATGAAAACATCTTCATTTTACTTTGGGCTGGATGGTTCAGTTGATGCCTCTGAGATTAGGATCCCTAAATCTAGTATCCTCATGTTTGCTGTGGCCCAGCATCCCTGCAGCTCTTGCAGCTGTGAGGTAAGAAGTCCAGTCTTATGCTTCAGGGCTTTTGCCATTTGTTTTCACTTCCTCAAAAACACCTCAAGCAACAAATCCATCAGAAGTGTGACTTCCTGGGAGGAAAGGAGGAGCCAACATTTATGAAACACAAGATTGGAAACCGCAGTCCAGACAGACCAGCCGAATGCTTTATGGATAAATATAACTTAGATGCTGAGTGGGAGCTTTGCTCCCGTGCTCAGGATTGCACTAACAGATCAATCTGAGGTTGAGGAGGAATAATTTCTCCCCTGCTCAGTCTGGCTTGGTTGGCAATCCTCATCTTGGCTTGTCTGCCAGCCAGATTTTGTTTTATTCCTGACCATTGCAGGGGCTTGGAGAGACTCCTGCTCATTTTGTTCTGACTGTGGATTAAATCTGAGTCAATCAGTTAATCACTCGGGAGAAAGTAGAAATCATTGGCTGTGTTGTGAGGTACCTGTGTAGTATTTTTTGGGTGGGTATCAAGAGGATGGGGCCAGACTCTTTTCAGTGGTGCCCAACGACAAGACAAGAGTCAATGGGCACAAGTTGAAACACAGGAAGTTCCACCTGAATATGAGGAAAAACTTCTTTACTGTGAGGGTGACAGAGCACTGGAACAGGCTGCCCAGAGAGGTTGTGGAGTCTCCTTTTCTGGAAATATTCAAAACCCGCCCGGGCGCGATCCTGTGCACCCTGCTCTAGGTGTACCTGCTCAAGCAGAGGGGTTGGACAAGGTGATCTCCAGAAGTGTCTTCCAACCCCTACAATTCTGTGAATCTGTGATTTGATGGCTTGTTTGTAGTTAGACTGAAAGCTGATGTTTTTTTTCTTCCCAAATAATAAAGATCTGCTTATTAACACCTATAACTTTCTGTTTAAGTAACAACTAGTTTTAAAAGAGATGTTCCAGAGGCAGCTCTGCTGAGAGATCAGTTTGTCTGTGTTCTCACTTGCTTCAGGCAAAATCAGCCATCATATTCTGCTTAGTAGTGCTAGCTGCTGAAGCCAGCCTGGCTCACCTTACCTGGAGCAGGGTGGTGGGGAGGATGTTTCTCCAAACTGCTCTCCTGGCAGATTGCTGGAGGGCTCCAGAAGTGAGCAGTGGGGTAACAAGAGCCTCTTTACTGGGGTGGCTGGAGGTGGGAAAGGGCCTGGCTGTCCTGGATCAGTGCAGCACCTTGCAAGCTCTAAGGGTGGAGAGTCATCATGCCTGGGTCATGTTTGTATCTCAGACCTCAGAGCTCCTCAGGGAAAGGCCCTTTGACACAATCTTGGGAACAAAAAAACCCACCACATGTCTGTCTCCAGGACCCTGGATGATCCCTGCAGCCTGTTGGTGATACTGAGACTGGAAACTTGTCTCTACCCTGGAGGGCAGAGGACAGATTAAAAACCAACTCTCTTCCAATGCCAGGGAAGGCCTGAAAAACCTCTCCCCCATGCTACAGGTGCCTTCCAGGGGCACAAAGACTTCCTCTCCCAAATCTCAGTGGGGCTGGAGGCTCCAGCCTCTGCCTGAGGAGGGGTGAGCTGCTAGGAGTGCCGTGATGGGCAAGGGTGTTCGGTGAACCTCCCCAGCCTCAGGGACAGATAGGAGACATCTTAGCCTCAGCTAGGGTGACAATGTGGCATCAGTCTGCTCCTCCAGGGAGTATATTTCACCTATGCAGTTTTTCTGTCCCAAGGGTACCAGAGTCAATGCCCCTCTCATCCACCTTTGCTGCACTCCTGCCAGAGCACCTGCTTAACTCTTTGAGGATCTTGGACCAGATTTTTTTTTAGGAAGGGATGACGGAATAACACCACTCTGGAGGCTCAAGACAGGTTTAACAAGTGATGATCTAGTTCCTACTAATCATTTAGTCTTGTATTTAGCCTCCCTGTTGTTCTTCAGGGTCCCATTATCTTCTGTGGTATCTACAAGAGCAAGTAAACAAGCTCTGACCCACCACAGTTATTTTTCATGCACAGCAGCCTCGTGGCACAGGTGTTGCCAACCACCTGGTATCTTTTGGGACATTTGTCCACTCAGCTTTTTCCCTAGGCATTTTCTTCATGTTTCTCTTTTGGCCCAAATGGCCACAAGTGCTGACAATGCAGTGGTAAACGAGTAAGTGCCAAGCAGATGTAAGGAAAGATCACGTCATGCCATTTTGGACTTATCCCCTTCCAAAATTTGTCCAAGTAAGCAGGGAAAAGAGTGCCAGGGTGGTTTGCTGCCTCATGGTTTGAAAGTGCTGTATTGGCTTTGCTCCTCACAGAGTGCAGCTCATGATATGCGTTTGCAGCTTCTACTCTCCCCTGAATTTAGTTGTCCCATTCTCCCTTCCTGCTCCCTCAGTTCTCTTGCAGAAGTGCCTGAGGCCTCTGCTCTGAAGAAAAAAAAAAAATTGATGTGGTGGGTTTTTTTGGGGCCATACTTGCAGAGTGGGGGTCCTGCTGCCAGCAGAGTCATACCTCTCTGATACCCAGCTGTGGAAGTGGTGCACAGAAGAGCAGGGAGGCCTGGAGAGAGCCTGTGAGTTGTAGTGGACTGTTCATGAATATGAACGATGTATTTTTGAAAGCCCCTCACCTGATGAGAAAATCGGGCTGTGGGGCAGCCTCCCAGTGGAAGAGACCAAGTCCTTGTCACATTGGGTGTGACTAGGCAGACCTGGGCAAACACATTTGGGGAAATAAGCCTGCTTCTCCTCCCCGGCTCTTTCCAGGAACAGAGCTGTTGCTTCGGTTGCACACGCTTTTGCATGCATTGTGGGGCTCTTGTAAAGGGATCCTGCACCAGGTTACTCTTTTCCCATACTGGCGAGGGTGTAGGCTCGGAGCTGAGCTGAGAAGGGGTGCTCGCTGGGCACCTGCAACACGCTGCAGCAGTGAGCGCCCTGCAAGGGACTCGCAAGTGGCTCACTGGAGGGGGCAGGGTGACCTCATTCTGTCTTCAGCCCGCAGCTGTGTGGCTGGCCTCTCCCTAGTGGTTACGGCAGCCCGAGAACTCCAGGAAAGCAGGCAGAAGAAACCAGTTAGATCAACACTGTAGATCATGGGCTCATTCTCTATGGGGTCAGTCAGTTTCCTCGTGGCACCTGGGAGGGCTGAGAAGCAGGAATGGAAATGAGGTAGAGACAGAGCCCCAGAAAGGAAGGAAAAGCCCAAGTTTCTTTGGAAGGGTTACTGTGGGCCAGTTTGCTTCTCCAGGCTGCCTGTATGAAGTCTTCCATCTGTCTTGGTCTTACCACAGCTTGGGATGCTGGGTGGGAGATGGCACACGGTTGAATCCAAGAGTGGGAAGCAACTGAAATAACTTTTGTGAAATGCCAGCATCGTGCCTGAGGAGGAGGAAAGGAGGGCTGGGATGTGGCTATGGTGGAGGGGAACAGTCACATAATCTCAGCTGTGTTGAAAGGGGGTGAAGAAGATGACCCAATAGCTGAAGTGTGGGTTATTGAGGAGGAGGAAGCTCTAGCAGGAAGAAGGATGCAGCAATTGAGGCAAGAAGAGTGCAACTGTGTAGAAAGAGAAGCGGGCAATTCCCAGAGCAGTGGTAGAAGTTAATAGCTGTCACTGTACGAACACTTTGAAGGCTGCATTGTGTACATACATGCCAGCATGCACACAGGGTGTCACTACTTTGTTTGGCTTCTCATCTGCTTTTCTTTTCCTTGCTCTTGACATGGCAACCTCTCCCAGACACTCTCTGGCTGCTCCTATGGACAGTGCAGGGCCAAACCTGGAACGTGAATAACCTTTGCCTCAACTTCCCCACAGTCAGAGATATGATCCCACCTGTGTTTTTGTGGAAGACTGCTCCTCGTCTCTTGGGAGCAGCTGCCACCATTATTCATGAGTGCAGTGTGTAATACCTGTCTGGCCTGGTGTACCTAGAGGCTGGTGCCCTGCTCCTGCTAAGGGCACTTCAATAACAATCAAGTAACCTTGCATTGATCTGTCCCTGTCAGTAGTGAGGGTGAGAGAGTGACTGTAGCAAAGGAAGGGAGTGTGCTGTATGGTTTCTGGCCAGAGAGCTCAAATAGGTAGAACAGGAAGAGAGGAGCGACTATAAAAATAGGGAGCAGATCTGTGCCTTATTCATTTCCTTTTCCAGTGCTGAAGTATAAAGCTGTGGAAAAGGGTGTGTTTCTGGTAGGAAATCAGACCATATGCCCAGGTGTCTTGTGCTTATTTGTCCTTCTCCCCATTCTTCCAGGTATTCCAGTACCCCAAGGCCTCCCTTTCCAGAGAAAAGGTCTTGCCAATGCACCAGACCAGCATTGATGGGGTAGAAGACATGTCCATGCTGGGAGATCTGCATGAAGCTGCCATCCTACTTAACCTGCACCAGCGCTACCAACAGGGTAACATCTATGTAAGTGCTCAAGCTAGGCCACATCCCTTCTTGCTAACGAGGGGCTGCCACTTTGCATGTGAAATACTGATTTTTAGCCTTGTTCCCTGAGCGTTGTTTCATGTGGATAAAAAGGGAGTTTTTTCCTGCCTTGACATTTCCATCAGCCCTGTGAGATCCTACCTCTACCAGAGGGGCCTCTTTGCATCTATAGATGAACTTCCAAAACATGAACATTCACCTCTAGGCTTTGTGGTAATTGTGCAGCTCTGTATCCTCCATGACCATCCATGTTTTACAAGCTGGCATTCACATTTCCCAGATTCCCCATTATTACTGTTCAGAGGTTTATGTGGCCAAGCAGACTGGAAAGTGCAGTGTACACAGGTGGTTGTTGAGTATCCCTCCTGATCTGGATAAACCTACTGCTCAACAAAAATAGGAAAGCAAACCTGTTGCCTAATTCTTCTGCTTTTACATGCAGTTGTGCCTTTTTTGAGTTGCTCTGCTCTCCTTGCACAGATGAATACTCAAAGCATCTCCTGATTTCCCTCTTGGGCTCTCGGGAAGGAGCCAAGCATCAGGAAAGGGACTTGTGAGGAAAAGCACACCTGGGACAACGCATCCCTGGAGTGCTGGGATGGCAGCATGCTCTGCTGAGACTTGGAGAGGACGAGGAGGATATATTACAAAGACTGCCTCACCTTGCTTTACTCTTGCCTTGCTTGTCCGTGCTATGGGCACCCAGAGTTTTTCAGATTATGACAGGAAAAATGTAAATCTCTATCTGTGTTGCATAGCAACTGTTACCAAGGCAACCAAACCATATGCACCTGTATTCCAGGAAATGATCAATAAAGTGACCCCGTTTCTGAACCACCTCCTGCACCGGGATGCAGAGAAGACTGCAAATTCTCCTTTTTGTTGCTGTTAGACCCCCTTGCCTGTTGTCTGTCAACATAGCCTTGTGACCCTATGGCAGTACCCACGTGCACACGCTCTTTTCATGGCCCTTGTCCTTGCTGCTCTTCCTGACCTGTGTTTGATGCGTGCTATGTGTTTGTGCAGCTCTTTGCCCATTGGGGTATATTCCTCCCATTTCCTCTTCCTCACACTTTGAAATGTAAGGTAGGATCCTCTCCCTTTTCAGTCTGTGCCTTGCATCAGAAAGGTCACAACACCAGCACTGTGACGGTGTCACAGCAGCTGTATCTCCTTAAGCCTTTCCTTTAGGTCTGTCTCCTCTTCATCATTAGTTCTGTGGGTTCTCCATCCATGTGTAAAGGTGTTAAAAGTTTAAATATGATGTAATTTTTTGCCTGTGCATAGTGCATGAATGTCAGCTGTGCACATCAGATCTGAATTTTTGGGGGATTTATGAAGGCGCCTGACTTCTATAATATGCTGAGCACTGGGAAGAAACCCTTGGTGAAGGATTGTAAGCCCCTTCTTGAGTGGGACTGTACCTGGGTATATGTTTGCACAATGTCTGACCTGGAGGACACCGAACCAGACAAGTGCTGTTTTGCATTTCTGCAGTGCAGACATGAATATTGCAGCTACCTTATCACTAACTATTAGTTTTTGCCATAGCCCTGCTGCGTATAGTTTTCAGTTAAGCAGAAACTGAGAATGTCAGCTGTAGTGCCACCTAATGACTTGCAGTGATCTGTGAATACCATGAACGTTACAGGGGTTGAGTTCATTTAATATCATTCTCCATGGTCTTCACAGATAGAGCAAAGTAGGCTAAGGTTGCAGATGAAGCTGTACTGGGAGGAGTTATGCCTATCAGTCAGGGCCAAATATATTTGGAAGGATATCGGAGAGATCCGAAACAGGTGAGAAGTATCATCATTTTCTGGAAAACAAATTCACCTGAAGGAATGGGTAACCTGGAATACTGGTAACTAGTATTAATGATAATAATAAATAATAATAAAAATAAATAATGAGGGGATGGCAAACTGAGAACATGAAGTGGACAACTGCTGTGAAAAGGGGCAGTTGCAGTTCTGAGCTGTATGCCTGGAGGCGTCCTGCCATGAGCTCCTAAAGGGGATCCTTTCTGGTCAAGGAGTGTAGGTAGCAGTACTGGTGTGGTACCCATAATTAATGTGCTGCAGGAATACTGACAATCTCAACAGTACCTTTTGTTTTCCAAAGAAATATTATTCAAGCTCTACCAAACTGCTTAAGGAAATCATGTGAACACAGTAACAGTCTGCAGCATTTAAGAGCTTATCTTCCCCCTTCATTCCTGCAATTCCTGTATCCCTAAATAAAAGTGACCCAACATAATGTGAGTGATGCATAAATGAGCCAGGGGCTGTACTGCCACATTTTGTGCTGTCCCTAGCTCTGCCATGCCTAACCACCCAAGTAGGATCTATTGTCTTGAGAAATAGACATGCCACACATGGCTTGTCCTGCTCTGCAGAGTTCTCTGGGTATGATCGCTCCTTGCTGGTAGAGTGGCTGGTATGTACATGGTTGATGCACAAATGCTAGTGCTATTAAAAATTGTGGATAGAAGTTGTCTATAAGGGACTTCAGGTTGATGAGGAGACTGCATCTGAGAGATGGAAAAGTTTCCTAGAAACACCTTTGAAAGAGATGGCTGTACTGGAGGAAGTTCTAGAAAGGACTTCAGCGGGAGCTCTGTTCCTTGGGAGAGCTGAAAGAGTGGAAAATGCAAAATGAAACATCTGAGAGGAAAAAATGCTGTGAAGGTCTGGGAGAAGTGTTAGGATGGACATCTCTGTCTTGCAGTCTCTGGACAATGTGTTGCTCAACTGATTGTACAGTGCTTTTTCCTGATCCATGTTTTCTCTCTCAGTGCTTCCCCATTTTCTCCCACCTGTCTTGTCAAAGATCATCTGCTTGCTTATTGCTTTCATCACCAATGAATTATATTCCTGCCCGCAAAGGTCCGTGTCAGAGGGTCCTCTGGACTTGTTCCATGCTAGCCTGTTCATACCAATAATGCAATTAGGCCTAGGTGATGTTTTTTTCGCCCTGATGATATGTGACTGCTGCTTTAATAAATGAGTCTTAGATTTTTTGGTGACTACAGCATCTTAGTCTGGCTTCTGGCTTCAGAGCTTGGCATTGCAGTATGGCCTCAGATTTCATTTGGCAGGGAGAAAGCACGCATCTTTCTTGTCACAAAGTGTTTTGTTTACACCTTCCCCAATGGATGCATGCAAATCCTTGTATATGTATGTGGTGACTCGTAGTTCATTGTTTGGAAGTAATACTAGATATTATCCCTGGCCACAAAGTTTGGCACCTACTGCAGCAATCTAAGTGTTTCCTCCATCATCCCTGCTGAGAATGGGTATTCCTGGAGTAGAGCAGCCCAAGATGTCCCTGTGAAGGAGGCCACCGCACCAGTAGCAGGATTTAAGCTGGATGTTGATCATATTACAAAGCCATTTAGTTAGGAGGGAGGTGGCACCATTGGTCTAAACTGCAGCTCTGAGAATAACTGGATTTGAGCTGGTTGGCTGAACCAAAAAAGTCATGCCCCAAAAACCAAAATTAATTTCCTTCTGACTTCACAAAAGAATACATTTGAAATTCAATATTAGGCTTTGGGTATTTTATCTTAAACCTTACTAACTCTTTTCTTGAACTGTGAGATTTTCAAAATAAATATTTTCAAAATAAAATGTTTAGAAAATGTAGAAATGTTTTGACTTGAAATCCTGAGCCTCATCTTCAGCTGTCAATTTTGATTTGGCTTACCATATGATTTAAGCTGCTCCAAACAGCATTTTTGAGCAGAAGAAAAATGGTATGCTTTAGTGGCTCTTCGCACACATGTGTGCATGTGTGTGTGCCTGTGTCCCATCTCTTCGTTCAGGAGGTGCTTGAGCCCTGCCAAGCCCCCTCCACTGAAGACTGTGGATAGGGGCATTGAAGGTACCTTCTGACACTCCTTCAGTCCTGACTCTGCTTTTCAGCTTCAAGCACAGTGCAAGGTAGCTGGGTATGAAGATGGTTTCATGTTTTTAAATTGTGTAAGCTTAATTTAGCAAAGACAACAGACTAAGAATGTTTTATTGTAAAGCAGCAAAATTCAAACTGCCCCATCCATACCCAGTTGTGCAGCCCCTGCCCTGGGGTTTGACATTCTTTACCAAATTGGGGAGCTCTCTGCTGAAGCCCAGCTTCCTTATTTAGGCTTTCTCCCTTCACCATGAGTTATTTCAGGGTCTGGGTTTGTCGTGATTTTTTTTTTTCAGGAGCTTTACTTCCTTGCTGTGTTTTGTTTTCTCCCCCTAGACAAACATTGGTTCCATCTTGGCATCAGTAAATCCCTACAAACCCATCCCTGGTCTGTACAGTGTGGATGCCATAGACCTGTACAGACAGCACCGGCTGGGTGAGCTGCCTCCCCATATCTTCGCCACCGCTAACGAGTGCTACTGCTGCTTGTGGAAGCGTCATGACAGCCAGTGTGTTCTGATAAGGTTAGAAATGGGAGAACCGGCTACTCCCTGACTGCATTACACGCCCTGCTCCTGCTGCTCTGTTTGCAATGACATCTGCCTAAATATCCACACCATCCTACCCTACCCTTTGCCTGACCCCTGCTTGCCTCAGTGGAGATGCTACGTGTTTATTCCTGGAGATGAGTTCTCTGCCGCGGGTGGGATGGTCATTAGCTCAGTCTGTCCTGGATTTGTGAATGGAGCGTATATCTCTTCTTTAACAGCGGAGAAAGTGGAGCTGGAAAGACTGAGAGCACCAAGTTGCTGCTGAAGTTTCTGTCAGCCATGAGCCAGACCTCCCTGGGGGCCCCTGCGTCTGAGAAGAGCACTCACGTGGAAGAAGCCATCCTGGAAAGCAGGTATGGTCACCCCCATGGGCGCTACATGTCCTGTCCCACAGAGGCCCGGCAGGCCCATGGACGCTGGCATGCTGGGGCAGCCTGCCTTTGGCGGGGGCACTGCCTACTGCACGGTGATGGCATTTGGGCCAGATGGAGCCGAACCTGGGCAGTGAGGCTCATGCAGCTGAATGGTGTCATGTCAGGGAAATGTGGAGGTTGCGGTCTTGCCGGGATGCCTCACGCTGTCTGCTCTCCCAGCTGCTTGTGGATTAATTCAGCTTCTTTCCAATAGCAGCGCGGGGTGTGTGTGGCAGCTGGAAAATTAATGCTCTGGCCGAGGCTGGGATTTCTCCTTCCTTCAGTAATTCGTCCTCCGTGCCCGCCCGGCTGCAGCCTTGAGCTCACCTGCGCATCACTGTGCTGTCCCTCTTTCCAGCTCTCAGGCCCACACCTCTTGTGGCCGTGGCTGGAGGGGGCGTGGGTAACGTCCCTCCCTGCCGCAGGGATGGCTGTGCCAGGTCGTCCCCGTCTCCCACAGCTCTCGGCTGTGGCTGTGCTTGTGGTGACTCTCTATCATGCTCTGACCCCTGGTCTCCTCCTTTAGTCCCCGCTCTCCCCCAGCCACTCCATTTGTTTCAGGCCACTGGTACATCTTGCCCTCAGAGGTCCTGTGGGCGACCTTGAAGCTCTCTTGCTGTCCAGGCAGGTGATTTTTAAGGAGAAATGTCAGTGGGAGCCTTAAGGGGCATGAGCGAGGAGGTTTGCCTGTGGGCTGCAGCAGGGCCTGTGTGGGAGGATGCCCTGAGCCGATCGGAGCCAGTCTCGGCTGGAGCTGGCACCGGGGAATAACCACCACGCACCAAAACCTTGCGAAGGCATCAGGCAGGCAGGGAAGGGCATGGCGCCCAGCTCAGACATGTTTGGGAAGGAAACCAACAGCCATGAGGGGATGGAGATGCGCTCTGTGGAGGATTCTCCATGCCAAAGGAGGTCCTGACACACCTGAGGGACCATGACCCACCCCAGGACCAAGGCCCATGGGTGACCCACGCTGGAACAGGGACACCAAGGAACAAGGTGTCAAAAGGTGTCAGGAAAACTAGAAGAAGCAAAGTGCAGCTGAGAAAACCAGTAAGAGGCAAAGAGCAGCAGAGAAAATAAGGAAGCAAAGAGCAACAGAAAGAAACCGCTATGTGTGGGACCCCAGCCTCCTGCGCTGCCCGCTGCCTTGGGGGGGAGTTGCGAGGGACTGGTTGTAACCTGAGGTAAAAGTGGAAGCTGAGGCTAAGAAAGGGGAGCAATAGGTGTTTGACATCAGGTAAGCCTTGGGAAGAGGGAGGAAAGATATTTATTTAAGTGTCTGTTTTCTTAACACCTGAATCCACGATTGGAAGTTTCTCTTAATTAGCAATAAATTAAATTAAACAAAAATTTCCCAATACAAGATGGCCTGGAGGACCTTGCTGGGGGTCTTGCAGTTTGGTACTGTCAAGGGGGAGGCTGCGGTTTGGTCCCAGTTTGAGCCTGTGATAGTTGCAGAAACTTCCAGAGGAGTAAATCAGATGTCTGCAACAGGATCTAGTTGTGTAATAAGCTGGAATCATTTGAACCATCTGTGTAAAAGTGACTCTCATGCAAGTGGCATATTTCAGGGCCCAGAGAGTAGAGAGAGGGAATGTTTCCTGGAAGATGGTGATGCAAAAAAGTTGCTGGTAACTGTGGTGAAAATAGCCTAAGCAGACATGCAGTGTCTAATGTGGCAGCTGCAAGAGCACTGCGGTTTTTAGGATCCTTATAAGCAGAGCAGCATTGAGCAGAAGGGTTGCTGCCTTTGGACCCCATGCTTGAGAGACCATTGTTGGATGATTTATCCTTTGCAGGTGTGCAGATTTTACCAGGGACATTGGCAAATTGGAAAAAGCTCTTAAGTGCAATACAGTCACGACTCAAGATCTGCAAAATCTGCTTTAAGGCGAGCAGCTTAGAAGGCTCAAGCCCACTCAATCGCTAAGTGGTAACTTGACTGTGATCCAGAAAGCTTATGATGCTAGGTAGGTGATTCCTGAGTCTGCAAGATCCCACATCTGTGAGGTGAAGTGGAGTAAGAGCTTGTGACTCATTTTGTGTACATCTCTAGCACTACGTGAGCTATTGCGATGTGAGTGCAAAAGAATTTGTCATTTTTTTCCCTGAAGAAGAGAAGTTGAAGGCCTGGCCCAAGCCTAGAATCTGCTGCCACTCCTCACAAGTCTACTTCATATGTTTGCAGTTCAGCTTCACTTGCTCTGCCAGTGGCCCTCGTTGGGTTAGCTTATGGGAGATTTTTATCCTTGCACCCCAGCACATACCCAGGAACAATGCTAGATTCTTTCTTCATTTCAGACAGCATTATAAACAAAGTGTTACATGAGCTTTCTATCATTTGCTTGTGTGTTGTAACATTCATACTTGGTGTATTTCTCAGCAATCAGGCTCTGAAAACTCCCTTGGCTGTTGATTTTTGTCTGTTTTCCTCCTGGAAAATATCCATCAGTCCATTAAAAATTCTGCTAACTTTCCTCGCAGCTTTTTTTCTTGCTTGCTTCACTCTGAAGATCCCTTCTCCATGTTGGGTGACACTGCTGACAGCATAGCCACCTTGCCTTTTATTCATCCCTCTAATCATTGAATCTTCTTTTTTGTCTTCAGCTATGTGGCTGAATCCTGGAGCTGCATATGTTGCAATATTTCTAAAATCCAGGCTTCACTTTCTCCTGCCCTGCTGAAACTGGTTCCCATCGTTTTGAGTTCTGCAACACACCCTGCCCACATCCAGCTGAGCAGCCAGCATCACCTTTCTGATGCACCGCTCCGCCTCACACAGTTCACTGCTGCGTCAAATGCCACGTTGTGATGTGCCTGCTGGCATGGACAGTTTGCTTGGCCCAGGCACCTGCCCTTGTTCCTGGCTGTATCAGCTCACCCACCCCTCTCTGCCTTGCAGCTGCTGCCAGCCTCAGACACCCACATGCCTATTTCCTCCCCCACCCCTGAAAGACTTGCGCACTCATGTGCGAGAGCCCATTGCCAACTAAACTATAAAGGTACTTCCTTGTGCTTTGCTTATCTAATTTAACGCGATTTAGAGCCTTAGAGATTGGCTGGCTGGTAACTGCACTCTCACTGCAACTGTGGTGGTCGTATAACATAACCTTGTCCTCTCTTGTTCTGGCTGTCTCCATTAATTTTTGTAGATTCATGGCATTCGTGTGCTCAGTGGGATATTCCTGTGCAATGTCCTTATTTACATACTTGTTTCAGAGGTGTGGGTCTTGGAGTTCAAATTCTCCAGGGCGAGGAGCTTACCTCCCGATCTGTGCACACAGATTTCTGTGACTGGGCTTTCTACGGTTTTAATGTATTATAACAGAGCAATTTCATTGCTACGCTTTTGTTTGTTTAAAGTGATATTTTCAAGAGATAAATTAGGAAAATACTGCCTGAAGTTTCCTGAATGTTGTTGACCCTTTCCCACAACCACAGCTCTTACTTAGCTAACACTTGCAAGGCCTGAAGCTTTCAGCAAACTCCAGCAGTATTGGTAGTTGTGATTATTTGTCATGTTATAGTTATTAACTTGTGAATAATCCTGTATCTGCCCCTGTCTTAAGTGGAACCACACAGTAAATCAATGGAGTTGTTTAAAAAGCCAGTGTTTCTCAGGGTAATAACTACAATAATTTTTGTTAAAAACTATGTATGCTTTAGAATTAAACATGATTGCCTACATGCTGTTCATGTAGCATTTCCATGACTCCTTCCTTGTCAGGCCTTCAGATTATTTTAGAATTGGCTAAATTGCAAGAATGAATATTTTAATCCTGGATTCAGCACATCAGTTTGAATGGTTTAGGCTTTCCCCTTGTACTGTTCTGTGGAGCAAGAACCAAACCGCATTCTAACTCACTATTTTCGATGATGTGTGGACGTCCTGAAGACAGGAAGGTGACCAGGAGACAAAAGTCTTCAATTCATCAGCCATCTGAAGTTTGCTGATAGATTTTTTTTTTTCCCCCAATGTTTTTTTTCCTGAAATGGGTGATGTGGCTCTCTTAGAATGAAGTTTTCAAATCCGTAATGGGCGTATATTCCCTCTGCTTGGAAACCATGTGGCTTGTATCAACCTAAGCAAGATTTAAGTAACAACAAGGGTTTGTGTGTTCCTGTATCAAATTTCAGTACCAAACAAATCAGTTTAGTACTAATTTTGTCTGTTAGTTTGAAAATGTTTTCTTGTAATTTTAAGAGATGGCTTATACTGTCTTCTTTCTCAAAGGTAGAAACAGAAACAAAGAACTATGCAGTTTAAAGCTACAGGGTGTTTGCCTTGTATGTCTGATACTTCCAAAACCCCCAAAAAAACCAAGAACCCATTTCATGGGATGCTGCTGCATTAAGCACACAACCTGGCTGGGTCTTGCCACCTTTCATTTCCTGAAGCCATATTGGTGGGGAATGCCCTCGACAGCATGAACGCCAGCTGCCCATACTGATTGGGGACTGATTTAATTAACTCCAATCCCAAAGGTTTAAATTTATCTAGCAGTGTGTTAAATTGCTCTTGCCATCCTTCCTTGCCCTTGAGCTCTTCCTGCTTGTCCAGTCTGGTGCTGTAACAAATTAATCTCACATGGCAGTGCACACTGTGCAAATGGCAAAAGGCTGGGCACATGCTTTGTTTTAATGGTATGCCATCACCAATCATATCTTCGTTGCCTTTTTTCTGCAGCCCCATTCTGGAGGCCTTTGGAAATGCCAAGACAGTTTATAACAACAACTCCAGCCGCTTTGGCAAATTCATCCAGCTGCACTTCTCTCAACATGGACACATCCAGGGAGGCCGAGTAACTGATTGTATCCTTTGCTTCAGTGGACCAGAAACTGATGGAGTGAGTGAAGATGAGGAGGAGCTCAGAGTGGGTCAGGAAATCCCTCACCACAGTTTCTCAAAGCTGTTTTTTAACTGTGGGCAAATTTGCAACTTAAAGAGGGAAGTGTTTGTTTTGTGGCTCTGCAGCACCTAACCCTGCCAACCTTTTGTCTAGGTACTACATTAGGTAGGGACATAGTTTGACTTTTCACTTTGGCAATCACAACACTTGATACTTAAATCCCTAGAATTTGCTACCTAGGAAGATCCTTCATGTTAACTGCATCCTGTTTTTCTCAGAAGAATATTCCCTTATGTTAGCTCTGCCAATCAAGTAATGATTTAGAAAAGTGAGACCAAGCTAGGAATCAATATATTCTGCACAATATTTGGATGCAGAGGAGAACAGGAATTTAGAGGGCCAATTATGACTCCTTGTTTTGGGCTGCCCATCTCCAGTGGACCTTGGAACCCTAATCATACAATCATAGAATATCTCAAGATGAAAGGGACCCATAAGCATCATCAAGTCCAACTCCCTGCTCCTTGCAGGACTACCTAAAACTAAATCATATGACTAAGAGCATCATCCAGATTCTCCTTGAACTCTAACAGGCTTGGTGCTGTCACCCCTTCCCTGGGGAACCTGTTCCAGTGACAGGGACAGGGAAGACTTGATATAGTCGAATTATGTTGTGCCATGACCCCTTTCTTCCCTGTATGCCCATGTACCCCTCTCCCAAAGGCTTTGACATATCTTTTGTCTACGTGAGGCAGCTAAGGCTGCCCTGGCTACATTTCTTGATGTTGATGTTCAAAGCTGCTGATGACTGCCAACCACACCAATTTCCACTGGAGTAGCAGCCAGATGAATTTATTACTGTTGTAAATAACAGGCTTGGATTGTTTAGTCTCTGCTCTTTGTGCTGTCGGTAGATTAAAGATAGCGGTCTCTTGCAGAAGCAATGAGAATTGATGCAAGACTTGCTGTGTGCAATACAGACTTTCAGATTAGAGTGGCCTCTCTAATCTTTCTAGATATCCCTAATGTGGCTCATCCTTTGTTAGGTTACCTCACCATCGTGCAGGTCCTATGCTTTATCTGACCCTGCCCTTTTAAATATTTCTTTGGCACATAATACCTCCTTGGATAAGGAGTAGAGAGGAGGATCCAAGAGGATGTTCAGGACCACTCTTTGTCCATGTTCCAGAGCGTCAGTTATTTAATGATTTGTTGCTTGTTACAGGGTTCATCCCAATGTACCTAGAAGATTCTTTGCCAGTTGTTAGGAGATCTGTGTATATGTCATTTGAATGTTTTTGCCTTAACATGCTGTTCAGATTTACTGGAAAAGGTAGGTGTCACCTCTACTGACTGCTGGGTGAGCCCTCTCCTCATAGCATGGTGGGGCAGCACCAGTTCTCCTGCTGGATGATGCTGCCTGTGTCACAACACATAGACGTTAGCTCTTTAGGTGTTACTACTGCAACTGTCCAACTGAGGAAGAGGATGGTGGAGGAACAATGTTTCTTCTATATCTATCAGAGCCTGTTCTCCTGTCTTTGACAAACGCTGTGCATTATAGAGAGACTCCAAGAAAAAGTTGTTTACCAAGGGGAAAGAGAGAGAGAACAAATACCTGGAAACTCAGTTCAATAGAGAGGAATATGGGGTTACAACTCCAAATGCAGACATCTCTGCTCTGATGTAGTTTACTTTAGACTCGGGAACTCACTGGGGGGCAGGGCCAGAACTGACAAGTTTCAGTTTGTCCATGCACGCACTCTCTAAGTGAGTTCAGAGAAGTCTGTACGTGCTCGGTTCCACAGCCGCACATGACAGGATCTTGACGTAGAGCTTAGACAACACCATCACTAAACTGGAAGGATCCCCTTTTGTGCATTGGCCCATGAGATTTATCTGTATCCTGGTCTTCTCTTTGTCTTTGCAACCAAAAGTGTGATCTCTTTGTACTGGCTACTCCTGTATTCTTTGTTTCAGAACAGAGTGGTACACCAGAACCCGGGAGAGAGGAATTACCACATCTTTTATGCTCTGCTAGCTGGTGTGAGCAGGGAGCAGAAAGGTAATTTCATTTTCTGGGATATGGCTCTGTCCTCTTTCCAGTCCAGCATGTGAAGCAGGTGTAAGACAACTAGAGCATGGATATTTCAGGTACTTGATATATAACTTTTTCTTAAAGGCCATATGATGATTTCATGGGAAACAGAAAGGGGAGCTTAGAGAAAGAGGCCGAGGATGACAGAAATGCTATATGAGAAAAGACACTTCAGGCGTTCTGAGCTGGAAGGAAAAGTCTGTGCAAAGTGAGAGGGGTTATAGAGAGATGAGGTAATGAAACTGGCTAGAGGCAAAGGAGGGGTAAAGAGTCTTGATTCAGATGCTGATGGGAGCTGTTCACGGAGTTCAAAGGTCGGACTGACAGACATCCTTATACAACAAATCTTCAATATAGCTAATAGAAGAGATAAGAATTAGAAAGACCAGCTACCTAGTGGCAGGACTAGAGTCAAAACATGTCTAGTATCTGAACAAAGGGTTTATAGCTCTGTACATGGGGAAGGGAGAGGTGGGTCTGGAAGAGGGCATGCAGAGAAAGCCGCAGCTGCAGGCTGTGGAAGAATCCTCTTTGTAGTGCAGCATCCCCTTAACAACATTTTTGTGTACCTGCCCTGGGCACTGCTGAGCACTGATGGTCTTGCTAAAGAGGTCACCTAGGTGGGCAGGAACATGTTACATTGCACACTGGTTTTGAGGGACTGGGGAATTTCTTTATGCCTTTGTTCTGTGTGTGTTAGAATAATCAGATGGAAGAATTGGGCCTGACAGAGTGGAGGGAAGTAGGGCTTCCGTTCTAGGGAGTTTGTGGAGGGATGGCCATGTGGGTCAGTTCAGAGATCCATCTAAAGCAAAGGGAAATAGTGGGGACCATGGTTGTCAGCAAGTACTTATGGAAAGCATACAAAACAGATTATTGTCTTCAGCAGATCTCTGCTATTCTCCCCCATCTTCCTTTCCAAGCTGGTGTCCCAGGCTGTTTCACTTCCCCCATCTGTAATGTGTTTCTGTCTCTTGATCATCCTTGTCTCCTTTCTCCATAGATCTTGTAGTTCTCCTCTATCCTTTTTGAAATGGAGGATCAAACCTGCAGATAGTATTTAAGATGCAGTTGTGCTACAGATACGTACAGAGACTTAATTCTGGTTTTATGTTTAGTTCTGTGTTCCTTCTAAAACTGAAGGAACTGAACTGTGTTCAGTTTTTGACTGCTGCTCAGCATTGAGAGGATGTCTTCAGAAATCTTACTGTGACTCTCTGAACTCTGTCTCAAGTGGTGATACCTAATTTAGAGGTCATTACTGTATGTATATAGTTAAGACTATTTTTCTGTACACTTTGAGGTTGAATTTCATCTTCTGTTTGGTTTTTTTTGCTGAGTCAATTCAGTATTGAAATATTCTTCTGCAACTCTGCAGCTTGGGATTTGACTGTTTTAAATCATTCTGCATACCATCTGCAAGCTTTGTTACCATACACCCTCCTCTTCCCCTTCCTCATTGCATTCACTGTCTAGGTGTGGCTTGTGAGGGATACGGAATCTGTTCAGATGAACTCTCCCTATGGTAAACATACACACTGTTTTGGGATACTAAGAATGAAAAAGCTGATTGCTAAATAAATTGTAAATAAATTAATTTCTCCTCCCTGCCTCTTTTTCCTCTGTTGCAGAGAGCCTCTCCCTCTCTGAGCCAGAGGCTTATCGCTACTTGAACCAGTCCGGTTGTGTGACAGATGAGAACCTGAATGATGTTGAGATGTTCAGTAAGGTCATGGTGAGTCCTATCCTAACTCCTCCTGAACTTATGGCACAACCTCGTGGGCTAAATGTGCTGTAGGGTCTAGATCTCATGGGCAGAATTTGTTTGCCCTAAGCCAAAATTTGGTGTTCAATGAGTCTGAAACTCAGCTCTACCTGTTTATGGTAAAAACAACGCTCAAAGAGTGTTCTTAGTGTACAGACGTGGGGGAATTTGGGAAACAGTCAAGGATGAATAATAATTTAGAATGATGGAGACTTTGGGGAGCATGAACCCCACCCCTTAATGGCTCCTGGGAGCCCTCCAGATGGCCTGGTGCAGGAAACCTCACACTGACCATTAGAAGGGGAGCAGTCTGGTCTGAGCGTAGTGTTTTCCAGAAATGTTCTGGTAAAGTTGTATCACCTGTGCAAATGGCATATTCTGAAATACCACACAGATTTCAGTAGACATCTGTAACTTTACCAGAGGTTATAGGCTTAGCAGGATGAATATGCAATTCATGTTTTGTTTGATAAATGGTTATGGGCCTGAGGGCTTTAATAATGTAGGTGAAACCAGATAGGCAAGGTGAGAGGAGTCAGCTTAGGATTTCAATAGCTCTGGCTTAGGTGTGATTTAAGGGAAGGAAATGGCTCCTGCACAGCAGAGTTTTCAATGGCAACATGGTGCTTATACTCCAGCTGAGGAGAGGCCTGGGGGAAAGAAGGGAACTAGAACCCTGGAGTGCCCCACTGACAGGGCAAATGCATGAAAACTAGGTCCTACCTCTCAAAGTCAATTTATGCCCCAAGAACCCTGGCTCACATGCATGCACTAAGACAGAGGGAATGTGCCATACTTCCTCATTATCTGGTAACCTGTTTCTAACCTTCTAGCAGTTAATGTTGAGAGCCTGGATTTAAACATTGCTGCATATATCTTACTAGACTGAATTAAGGGGGTTATATGGATCAGAGTAAATTAAGTAAATTATACGGATCTGTCCTTCAGGGAAGACAAAAAGGCAGAATGTGGAAGCAGTCCAGTGACATCTGTAACCTGTACTGCCAGTGAATCCTTCAGGGAAGGATTTTCTCACACAGGCACAGACAAACATTCTTCCTGTAACAGACAGGCAACAGCAGCAGTAAAGTCCAACTTGAGGACAGGGCAAATGCCCACCTGCCTTAGATGGGGATAGGGTAAATGCAGGAGAGAATGGGAGTCAGTGAAGATCATTGACAGATGTATAGCTGAGAGAGGGGCTGTGCCATCCCCAGTTTCACTTTGATTCATGATGACTAAAATTCTGAGTTTTACGTCTTGCATGGGCTGGGCATGAGTGTGGTGGTCACATTGTATTGTGGCTGTACGTACAGCCAACATCAACTGTATGGTTTTGCATAGACTGCCATGAAGGTGGTGGACTTCAGCACCGAAGAAATCAGAGACATCTTCAAACTTCTTTCTGGCACACTTCACCTGGGAAACATTGAATTCATGACAGCTGGCGGGGCCCAGGTTACAACAAAAGTGGGTAAGTGAGACCTTAGCAACTTGGTAGATCATGCAAAGCCCCATAAGGCCCCCAACAAACCTCAGTCCATCGTCCTTTCTCCCTCTGCTATGCTGGTCTGCAGTGCCTTTGCCAGCAGATTCCCCGAAGTTTAACCCTGCAAAAACATTGCCACACGATGCGTGGCTCCAGAGCACTGGTATGATTTAGTTGGGCTGTGGCCCTGTGATCTGTTTGTTCTCCTGGATATTCTCAGACTGAGTCCACAGTTTCACAGTTTCTTTTTTGTGTTGATGGAGCAGGAAGAAATAGGAACAGGGAGGAGTTTGAGATAAAAGTAGTCTGTTACAGAATTTCCCACATCTTCCTTTAAAGCATCTGCTAGTGTGCACTCTGTTACAGTTATCCAATCTGAGCTGGTCTGGTAAAATGAATCCCTAAACAGACAGAAACAATAAATATATATTACAAGTGCTTCAAGTCTTAAGTTAATTGCCTCTCTTCTTCACATCCAAGTTTAGCAATCCCACCCTGAGTGCACTATTGCGCCTTTCGGAAAACATATCTTCTCATTCAATAAATATTTTGCTGGTGCTGAGTTTTACACAGTGATTTGCTCTTCCTGTTGTCAGCAGAAAGGTGGACTTACGTGAGTGTCTGACTGTGGCCTATAATGGCTGCTGACCCTGCCTTAGACTGGATATGTGAGCTTACAGCTTTGGGTATGCCAAAGAGAATGAAGAAAAGAGGAGTGGGTTTTGTGGTGGGTCTTAGTCACTTGCCTTGTGTGGGAGTCCCTGGGACTTCCTCACTGAGCTGCAGAATATGGATCCCCCATGAGTGATGGGGATCCGTGCAGGAGAAAAAAGTGTGTCCTCCTTTGTTATTAGTGCTGAACATTGCCAGTGACCTCCTGGGCTTAGACGCCTTCCAGCTTTCCGAAGTACTGACACAGAGGTCCATGATTCTGCGTGGGGAAGAGATCAGCTCCCCTCTCACTGTGGAGCAGGTAAGTGTCCTAGTGTATGCTACTGCTTCTGCCACTTCTGCATTTCCAGGCCCTCTGTGTCCTTCTTGTATCATCCATTCAAGTTTAGAGTTTCCTCTTACCCCCTTGGTGCTTGGCTGTGTCTTCAAGTATTTTGCCTGTATTGGTAGTTCAGGTCCCAGCGTTGACTTTGCTTTTTAGGCTTTACAGGGGAGTTTACTTGCAAATGGCAATGCACAATACCGGTTTTAAATCATCTTCACTCATGAGGAATTGGTCATGCTTATGTCATGCAGAAGGCACATCAGATGCTTTGTGGTAATTGCATATGTGCATGCTTTTACCTTGCAGAACTCCCAGGTTACGCTGCATTTACTGGAAGATAAAAGCTTGCACGCAGTTACTGTGAAGCATCTGGCAGATGGTACATTGGTACTCCACAGTAGCTTCTTTGTGTATCCATACAACAGCAAAGGAGGACCAAATAAACTGATACATACTTCCCATCTTCTGAACCTGTACTGTATGCTGGAGTCAGCCCTGCTTATCTGTTGCATTTCTCTGTGGTTCATTACGCTGTTGCACCTACTAACTTTAACTTGTGGTGTTGTTGATCACTTGAGGGCACTCTTGGTGTTTTAGGTTCATGCACAGATAACTGTAGAAAATCTTCTGTTGTTAATAAAATGCAAGACACTGGGAAACAAGGAATAATATTACTAGGATGGAATAAGCATTGTGTTATAGCAAAATGAACATCTGTAATGGAAATCTTGTGCTGGCACGGACTGCAGAGGGTTATCAAGCCAACCCCTACATTGGCAGAGAAGCCAGAGTTATTAGGCTTTCTCTGACGAATGTCTGTCTAACTTTCCTTCAGACTTCCCATAGAATGAATTTCACAGCCTCTAGAGTATCCTGCTCTAGCTGCAGTGGAGTCTGGAGCTAAAAAGATTTTCCTCATATTTAGATCACCTTTGACATTGCAGGTGTCCACCTTATAAGCTTCCACTTCTGTGAAGTTTTTCACGTGGCATTCCCTTTTCTAAGCTAAACAATCCAGTTCTTTCAGTGTTTCCCTATAAGTAATTTTCTAAAGCTCTTCTTCTTCCTCTGTCTCTATTTTCCCACATCTTTCAAGAAGTAGAGTGCCTATAACTGGACACTGCGTTCAAGCTGAAGTCTCAGCAGTGCTCATTTCAGCAGAGTAGTTGCTGCTTTTCTTGCTGCAAACACGCCCGCTAATATATCACAAACTAAGGTTTGCCTTTAAGAAATGGTATCTTTTTTTTCATAGTCTGTGACCTTTGCAATAAAATTGTGTGACAATTATTTTTCAGCCTATAGTCTGTAGTAGATATCCTCAGTATCCAGTACCACAGTTCCTCTTCTCTGTCCTAAATAAGCCACATCTTTCTATATCAGTGCACAAGGATGGATAACAATGCCAGAGACACTCCATGCAGTCCAGAGCAACAGTGTGCAGTTGTAGGATTTGCAAGAGTCTCCCTGAACAGAGCTTTCCCTGATAGTATAGCTATTCCTGACATTTGTGCATGTCAGACCATACACTCACTGCTTGCAGCCCAGTGAAATACTAAGACTGCAAAAAAATTGTTATAGCACGTGGATGCTACTACTTAGCTGTCTTCACTAGGTGAACCTGTTGCACTCAACACTGGGCCTGTAAAGACTGTTCCCGCTTGAGCCCTCATGTACTCTGCCCACCTATTCCCACTTGTTGTTCCCCAAACACATTGATAGAGCTGCCAGGGATTCCCCATTGTGTAATGGGCTCGTTGCCGTCTGAGCTTTGACATTTCAGTGGGCTGAATGGATGAACTGGCCTGAAGGCAGGCAAAGCTGGGAGGATGAAAGGAGCCTTTGAGAATCTCATTTAAGCCATATTGCGGGGAAAGCGGCTTTGCTTACAGCTGGACAGGGAGGTCCTATTCCTGGAAAATGAGTCCACCTTACTGTGTAGCCAGAGACAATACAGAGCCATGGCCTTGAGAGCATTCTCAGTCCCAACTAATAAGACAGACCATCTGATGGAGAGAAGAAATATCCAGAAAAGGCATGTGTGCCCATGCTTTGAAATGTTCTTTTCTGTGGAGAAGGGAGGTTGCTGTGTGTCCTAGGCCTGCTCAGGCTGCTGGAGAGGAGATGCCACCCAGGAAGAGGAAGGGGGAGGAAAACAGTGAGATTGGGTGAAAAAGAGGATCTTGCAGACTGTGCCTCAGGAGATTGCTGAGAGGGGCTGGGAGGATTCAGAGGCAGTTGGCCTGTACCATTAGCAAAGCAGAACAGGAGAGGTCACATTATTCAGGCCTGCAAAACTGAAGAGGATGAAGGTGCCCTTAGATCATCTCTGTCATTGCTGGTCAGGCCTACTGAAGGAATTACCCTGGTGTCACAGGCGAGACAGAGTAAACGACGTGTAATTGATCTAGATAATGCAGTGGTTATGAAATGACAAGATTATAGTTTTTACCCTACTTGATTATTTCACATACTCGCTTAGTCCCCCTCAGCACTGCGTTCATTAGATGTCAACTTCTTTTCCCAGTAGGGAGATTGCTGCTTGTCCAGGAGGGTCAGGCAGAAAGTTTTGTTGGTTCATGTTGTATAGCTCCTTGCAGGTACCAGTCTCAGAAACTACCAGCCAAGGACCTTGGGCATACCCTCCTGACATTTGTCTCCACATGTCTCTGTTTTCTAGGGTCTTTCCCCACCTCCAGCATCTTTCTTCCAGTCAAGATCTTTGCTGCCTTCTTTCCTTGCCCCTTTTTCTACTCTCTGAGATCATGTCTTCTTCATGGGAACCCTTGTTTTTGGCCTTTTCTTCTTTCCAGAACCCTAAGCCCTGGTTTCCCAGTCTAAATAGTGCATGTGCAGAAGGACAGCATGCAATCAGCATCCTAATTTGTGGTTCTGTCTCATGTCTCTTTATTAATTGGAAGATCTGGGGCATGCCACTTTTGTTTAGTCCAAGTGTTATCAAAACTTACAACCAGCCCATTCCTGTTACAGCTATCAAGTAGCAAGCTTTTGCCTGAGATTTCAAAAGTTCAATTTCAGACATTCATCCACATACTTACATGCACCTGATTATCTATTGCCTGTTAGTGATCACAATTCAAGTTATTTTTTCCACCTCTGACACTTGGTTATGATGACTGAATGGGATGTTGGGTCAGCTCCAGAAAGGCCTTGCAACCCATGGTCTTCTGGGGCATGTGTCCTGGCTGTTGGCTGGCCCACCCTGGCTTCCAGTAAGATAATGCTATTTACAGGAAAGTTTTGGAGAGGGGATTTTTGAGGCCAACTTGGTGACAGAATATTCTATTAAATCCTGCCCTACCAATTTTTGAAAAACTGAACGGACACCCATTTGACAGCTCTGCTAGGAGTACTGAACTGATACCTTGCCTGTCACTGCAAATGTTGGCTCAGGTGATGCAAATGACTGCTGCGGGCTTAGTCATGAGGTATTTTGCCACCTTCTCTGCCCCAGCACTTCTTCCAAAAGATATCGGTGATTTAGCTACTTCCTTCAGCCTCTCTAGTTCAGTTACCCAAAGGTCATACACGGTACATTGGTGTGTGGCTGGGCTATTTGCAAACTTGAGTGTTGACTGTACATATAAATACTGTACTATGCACAACCAGTACACAGGCTGAGACATCTAAAGAGGAGTGGGGGAAACTGAAGTCCCATAGAGATTTGTGGTGCCCCTTATGCCTTCTCTTGTCTCTGTGACTCATTTTTTCTCTCTGCATTTACAGGCAGCTGACTCCAGGGACTCCCTCTCTATGGCGCTGTATTCCCAGTGTTTTTCATGGCTCATTAGCAAGATTAATACGAAGATCAAAGGCAAGGAAAACTTTAAGTCTGTGGGCATCCTGGATATCTTTGGCTTCGAGAACTTTCAGGTCAGGATTTTGTCTTTTGCAGGGTGGGTTGGTTTTGGAGATGTCAGTGCAAATAGGAAGGAATTCTGGTAGGTTTGCATTCTGTTTAGGTTAGTATAAAGCATTTTGGGATTTCTCCACTGCCCCTGCCCTCTGGGAGCAGCAGGATATATTTAGCTGACCATTTTTGCCACCTGTATTCATGTAGGCTGACGTTCAAGGTCTGGTTTGTGACACAGACCCTAATCAGATGTACTGTGATAGGTAATATTGAATTTTTGACTTGTATACAAATCAAACGTCCAACTCCTACGTGCACGTTGTTTGTTTACATCTGTTTTGCCTTGTGTTGAGAATCCTATGTGTAATGCTTCTGATTGCAACTGATGAGGGATGTATGTTGAGCAGCCGTATAGCGACTGCTCAGATATTTCACAGACGAGAAAGCCCAGTGACCTAACACTTAGGGAATTATCATTTCTTTCTTCCTAAGAAGAAGAGAAATTTGATTGTCTTTAGCATCCTTTACTACTGTTTAGGCCTACTGAATTAACCTTGCATGAGCTACAAAAGCTGTTCTCCTAGCGGACCTCTCCATACTGTCCTCATGTCCATCTGACACCCCTTGCCTCTGTGCTCTCTGGCTTTATTCCGGACCTGGCACTTTCCCCATCACTGTTATAGATTCTTTTAGAGCCCAGGGACAAGAATGTTAAGTTTTATAATCTTTGTTTCTTCTTACAGGTGAATCGTTTTGAGCAGTTTAATATTAACTATGCAAATGAGAAACTCCAGGAATACTTCAACAAACATATCTTCTCCTTGGAGCAGCTGGAGTACAACAGGTGACAAAAGTGGGGAGTGGTCCCCCATCATGGTTGGTAGAAGGGAGAACATCATTCCTCCTTTGTGCTCGCCACTCCCTACGGCTGAGGCAGGAGAGGCAGCTGGGCCTTAGTGCAACCCTGACACTGGATGTGTCTCTGTAAGCACTGTCCATGTGCTTTGCCAGCATAGGTCACTTGTCTCCAAAAAAAGATTCCCTTCTACCTCTCAGCTGAATGGGAAGATCTTGGGCTTTAACCCATTAGAACACATGGTCACTGGCTTTATTACTGACTTCCGTAATGATTTACCTAAGGTAGTGGTGTTGTTATGGGGGTGGAATCTTGATGTGCAAAAAGTAAAGTCCCTAAAGATAGATGGATAGATATCCAGCATCTCTTTCTGTCCTAGAGATTCCTATGCTGTGAAAAGGGCACTCTTCCTCAGCGAGGAGATCTAAATCAGGCTGTTTCCTGAGCTTAAAGAGCATGGGGCCTTCTGCACAGCTGTTTCTCTTCTGTGGGCTTCATATTGGATTATATTTTGTGAAGTACCTGGGATGTTCTAGAGTATTTCTGCTTCTAGAGAAGGCTGCTAGACAAATACTTTAGTTCTTGCTCTGAAACAGAAGCCTTTATGTTTGTGAATGAAGCAATTGAATAGGGTCAGTGAGGACAAATGAGAGCAGCCTTGTAAAGGGAGACAGTTGAATAGGCAATTCATGAAATTCTAAAGATTACAAAACTGCGAGGCTATTTATGCACTCACTTCTCAGGCCAATTCCACCATTGCAGGAAGCTTGTGTTAAGAATGGTATCATCGTGACAAAAGATTTTTTCCTGATGATTATATAGGAGTTTAAGTTCTGTGGCTGAACTTTGGAAAGAACAAGAGAATTTTATTATTGACTACTCATCACGTTATTCTAGGGTGATGTGATTAAAGCTCATCTTTCACAGTATCAGCTCTGCTTCCTCAGGTGTAGTAAGTAGCTCCATGTATTTCATCATTCGATTAGACAAGGGGTCTGTGGCACTAGAGACAACTCGATTCATTTGTGATTTGATTTGTTTCAGAAAATTCTTCCACCCTCAATTCTGGAAGGTCTTCTTGCTCTTAGAAGTAATCCAAGAGGTCTTTTTGTAAAAATATATGACCTCTCTGACACCCATTGTTGCAAAAATCTGAAACACTGTGAACTGATATTTTTTGTCATTAAGTGGATAAGATATTCTGTTTCCTGTGGGGGATAGATAGTTCTTTCCATTCTTCAGAAATTATTCCAGTTTGCTGCTTTCAACTGTCACACACAGGTTTCTGAATGCATTGAACCTGAAAGTATAAAGCCTAGGCTGAAGTGTTTGTAGACAACACCTTCACTATCTTCAAAACGTTAGCCTTCACCTGAAAGGCGTCTCTATCAGAATATCAGTAAGTAGCTACACACATAGCCTGTAGTCTTCCTTGGATTCCTAAGCAAGAGTTACTCCCAGGCTGCTCTGAATTCTGAAAACAAAAATGGCCTGTATTATGGGAGTATAAGAAGGTGGTAGGATGGGGGGGGGGGAAACACATTCAGCACAGATTTACAGAATTTCACGGATGATTTTCAAAGCATGCTTATCGCACTGCTATGCCTACATCAGCTCCCATTCTGAAAGGTGCAGGGCCACCCTGTAGGTCCCCTGCTTGTCAGGCCAAAGCTTATCCTCTTCAAAGCTGTCCCTGAAAAGTTGCTCCTGTCTCTTCTTCTGGTGGGCCTATGAATTGTGATTCAGTCTTCTGGCAGATGTGCTTCAGGCCTGCTTTCCAGATTGGTGGGTCAGCAGTTGACTCTTGAAGCTGTGTAGCAAACTGTCCACCATGACCACTACTTGGACTGATGCTCATCACTCCTGAAAGAGCAGCTGAGAGCAACTACAATTTCTTAGTGCTTGGTGTGGAATTTGCTCAATGACTACAAGATGAGCATCAGTCTAAATCACTGGGATGGATAAGAAAGTCTGTCTCATGCTTCCATCTCTTTGTGTTAGCAGTGCATTGTGTGACCTATTCTTTTTCCTCAGCCATGGCAAAGCCTAATTCCCGCAAATCCTCTTGAGTCCTGGGGCTGCTGTCATGCTCAGCTGCTTCTGTTCTCGTGCACCTCAGGGCATTGGATCTTGCATTTTACATCTTTGTTCTGTTTGTTCTTGACTTGTCAGGGAAGGGATAAACTGGGAAGCCATTGACTGGATGGATAACGCAGAGTGCCTGGACCTTATCGAGAAGGTGAGCAGTTATCTGTGACACTTTCCAGGGATCACAATGGAGGCTGCTGATTGTCTTGAGAACTTCCCTGGGGTTTCCTGGTTTTAAAAACAGGTAGTTGCTTAGATCCTCTTCCCATCGTGACCTGGCAAAAGTATGAGCTGTTCTAGCCATAGTCCCGGTTCAAGAAAGCTCATTGTTGAGAGTAAGCTTAGGGAGGTTGTCATAGTTTTAGACAGGAAACAGTGTTTAAGTAAAATCTTAATGTGAATTTTTATAAAAATAATCTCCACTTTTGTTCTGCTTGTTGAATACATTGACTGGCCAGAATTCTGCTTTCAGCTCAAACTTTGCTCGATATAACTCAGGGGTTATTGCTCAATGTGCTGTCCAGATCTCTAGTTCTTGGCTTGGTGCTGTGTAGTTAGAGCTTTGCTGACTGTAAAAGCCCATCTCTTGTTTGGCTGTAGAAACTGGGTCTACTGGCTTTGGTGAATGAAGAGAGTCGATTCCCCAAAGGCACAGACAACACCCTTCTGGAAAAACTTCACAGCCAGCATATGGTAAGTAACAAAATAACCCGGCAGGCAAATGATCAGTATGTTAGCCTCATCAGCATTTCAAAACTGAAAGTGAAGATTTTGTTGATGTAAAATATGTGCTTTGTGCAGGAAATTTAAAATGCCTTAGGCCCGAACCTGTAAGTGTTTAATAAGGCTGCACTGAACAAAAGTAGTATGTGAAGAAACCTGCAAATGGTCTCTTGTGCACATAGAGAGAGTGTGCCTTCCACAGGCTGTGGGTAGAGGAGATTTTAATTTGTAGCATGGGATGGAGGTCAGGTTCTACTGGTCTGCAATAGGGCACAAGGCAGCACCCCAGGCACAGGATGTGGCTGCACAGTCTGCATGAGTTTCTCCTGCCAGCTGACTCACAGGAGTCTGCTCCAGAGCATGTCAAATCTCTGTCTCCTGGGGCTGGGGACAGCTTTTGCCTCATGACTTTTAATGAAAGCTCTCTTATTGTTCCTCATTAATTAAACTCTTTCCTCCTCTTGTATTCTGGACACAGGAGTAGAAGGGCTTTTTCATGCAGGTCAGAAAGTTATTCTGAGGACACAGAAACCACAGTGAGATCACTGTAGCAATCTCTTACCCTGTCTCTGGTACAGCCAACACTCTGTTCTTCTTAATAGCAAATAGACTGAAACCAAAGCAAATTAAACCCTGTACCATGGACTCATGGAATAATTTACTACTTAGTAAGAACTTTGTCAGCTTATATGTTTCCTAGTCCTCTAATTTAGACTTCATCCAAGCCTGAAAACATGCAAATTTGTATCCTTTATCCGACAATTTTTTTTAATTCGCATAGATGCAGATATTCTCATTTTTCATAATTGTATCTAACTCTGCTAGTTATTCTCATGACTACAAATTGGATACAATAGCAATGACTTCTGGTTGGCTATTTATGCATAGTTTTGTGGAAATACTTCCTTTCTTTAGGCTTAATTTGATGCCTTCGATTTAGTCCTCTGTGGCTTTCCCTTGTATTAGAGGTCAAGGTATATGAGAATGACTGATTTACTTTTTTTATTGTTGTTGGTATTTTGTTAACTTTTAATATAAAACTTACAAATAATTTTAATGCATCGCTTCTTTTGAATTTTCTTTCTGAACTGTCCTAACCTCTTCAGTTTGTCTCCAAATGGAGACATTTCAAAGCTCCTCTTTCTTTCTGCTGTTTGTCTCTGAATTCCTCTACATCTTTTCTCTATTCTTTTCTGAGATAAATAATCAGACCAGAATGCAGTTCCCTTGGTAAGAAGGTACCTGTGGTTTATTGTACAGCAGCATGAGACTGTCAGTATTATTTTGCATTCCTTTATGCCCCACAACATTTTGGTTGCTATTTTTGGTGATTTCTGTGCATTAAGTAGCCTTTTCATTAAGCTGTTCATAGTGTCACCTCTGTCTGCTTTGAGGAGATAGCTGTTAATGTGGAACCCTAGGGAGCTTACGAGAGATGGAAGAGGCTGAGGAGTTGGAGTGTAGGGAGGAATGATGAAGTAGATAGTGCTCTAGGGTTTACATTTTTTGAAGGTGAAAGTGGTTTTTGTACCAGTTAAAGTCTCTAGTGCTGGCCAGAAGAGCACTGGAAGGCATCCAGCCAGCGTTGCTGGAAAATCTGAAGGACCTTATAAGAGAACTAGCCGTCTTCTCTGTGGATTGCAATAAGCTTAAGGAGGAAAAGGATAGAGCTGGGATTTAAGAGAATATGACCTCTGCTACAACTGGGGAGAGGAGCAATAGGGAAGATGGGAGAAGGAACCAGAAGTATTGTAGGCATGGATGAAATATATAGGCTTGGTGGAGAGAGAGAGTAGAGAAGGGTGCCAATCCACATGAGAGAGTCAGTAACAGTCATATTGCTGTGGAAGAGAGGGAAATTTGTGGCTGGAAAAAGATGACTGGGGAAAGGGAAGAACAAAGAAATGGGGTCAATATGAAAAGGAAAATAGGCAATGAAAAAGTTTTCAATAGCACTAACAAATTATCAGGGTCAGAAGCCATCCACCCAATACTGCTAAGAGAACTTGAAGAGGAAAGAGCTGAATTACTAACAGTATTGTGCAACATCTTACTTAAAATTTTCTTAGTACTTGTATCTGAGACGGTGGGAAACTATTTTAATTTTTAGAAAGTATTCTAGGAAACTAGGCCTGTAATCGTTATTTCACTATTGGGCAAAATCACAGAATGTAAGAGGTCTGTTACCTCAGTGGAGGGAGGCCTGGAAGACTGTCCCATACAAGCACTGAGGTGGCAGTTTTCTGATGATTCATGGAGCAAGGCTGGACTGAGAGGGGTCTTATGAGACTGGTTGGGTTGTAAAGTGAAGATGAAAAACAGTGTAGATAAATGTAGAATGGTGTGCCTGAAGAAAAACAGTCCCAGTTTCAGAGCTGAAATGATGGGCCCTGAGCTGATGGCTGCTCTTCAGGAGCAAGACCCAGACAGAGACTGTGATAGATAGTTCCATGGAAACATCAGCACAGTGCTCAGTAGGAATAAAAAACCCAGATCAAGTGTTAGAAATTCCTAGGAAAGAAACAGAATAAAAGCAGAAAACATTGTCATGGCACTGTATAATCCATGGATCACCTGCACTTTCAACAGTGTACAGCACTGGTCCCCTCCACTCAAGAAGGGGTTATATTAGATGTGGTAAACAACAGGTCTGGGACAGCTTCAGTGTTATGGAAAACTGTGTTGAAGGGACCCTGCAGTATGGTGGAAATATGACTTAGAGGGGATGTGATGGGTTTAAAAGTCACACATGACCCATAGAAGACAAATGTCACCAATGGGAGCCAGGCTTAAAACCAACCAGCTGTAGTTCCCTATGTGGATGGCTGAGAGCTCCCTGTGAAAGGATGCTCTGGATGCAGGAAGTCTGCATGGGGTCAGGTGTGGAATGGGCAAGTATTTCAAAGAGAAATCCACTTGGGGTTACTAGTTAGGCAGACCTCGTGAAAATAATTGGAGTTTGAGAGAGTATTAGGATGACAGTATCATTTACTTGCCTTGTTCTTCCTCTACCCTACATAGCCAGTGCTGGAGGCAGAATACTCACCTGGATGGACCATTGGTCTCAAGCAGCATTGCTGCTCTTAGATAGTTAACGGTTTTCATAGAACAAAGAAAGGAGGGGGGAAATGAGAGAGTAGAACAGCTAGTAAGAGAGAGAAAAAATGAATATTGAGAAAAGGGGAAGAAAGGTGTAAAGAAAGGTGAACTACAGAGGAAGAAAGGATATTCCCTTTGACAAAGAAAAGATGTAGGTGTTCTGCAAAGCTGCCATCTTCCCTGCATCCTGATCCCGTGTCCTGCACCACATGGTTTGTGTGGAGCCCAGTCTCCTCAGGTGTCAGACACGCAAGAATTAACATTTCATCCATGGCATGCCTGCCCAACCTTGATTCTGCAAGCCCTTGCTCACATGAGGAATGCCTTGAAGGGCTGGATTTTTCCATCTTATTGGAATAACGTATTTGTAATGTAGCTGCAGATAGCTGCAGCAGATGTGGTCAGGCTCTGCGACAGCTAAGGTCCTTGTCCATCCCAGCGTTGTCATAGTCATGGCAGAGTTCTTGACTAAGCCTATTTATTCTTACACTGGCATTGTAAGAAGACTTCTTTTTCTTTCCTTTCAGAGCAACCACTACTATGTGAAGCCTCGGGTAACAGACCATCAGTTTGGCATAAGACATTATGCTGGGGAGGTAGGTGTTCATGGTGTATCCTTGAGGTGCTTAGTGTATCTTGGGCTTGAGGTCCTGGATTTTAGATTTCAAAAATCAAAAATATCTCTGAGCTGTGTGTTTCCACACAGTTAGTGTCCGGTATCAGAACACAGGGAGTGTGATGGGCTTAAAGTAGCATGTCATTCTCCAGTACTATATTCTCCAGCTTGGATGTTTGTTTGAGTTTCTCAGGTAACTTTTGGTTCGGGGAATAAACTCCTCCTTACTTCTGTTATTCATGTTATCTTTTCTTGGACATTCACAAAGAAACAAAACCCAAAGTAAAATTCACAAGGAAAATTTGACTTTTGGGGAGGAGGAGAAAAGGCTAAATACCTATTGCAAAAAAGGAAAAGGTCTCCAAGCCTTCAAGGTTAAATGCTGCTCTTTGTTGTGGAGAAATACGGAGCAGTTGGAGGTGTGTCAAGGGAGGGCACCTGCACACTAAAGAAGGGCTAACCTCCTCCTAGAATCATATCTGCTGAGCACTAGTGGTTGGGAGGTCAGGGCACTGGGTGGCATAGTCAGTATTTCCCGAACTGAATGGAGTACCTCACACCTTGCAGAGGATTTCCCCACACCCACATCCCAGGCAAATCTCTGCAGCTGTTTCACTTCACTCCTGTTTTTGAGGTTTTTTGTGTTGTTTTTTTTTTCTTTTTTGGGGGGGGGGTGGTGGTATTGTTTGTTTTGTTTTGTTTTTTTTTTAATTAATGGCTAAAAACCAGTTTCTTGCCAGTTACTGGAAAGCTCTGGAGCTCTTCGACCCCAGAAATTTGGATCTTGGCACATACCTGCAGCATTACTGTGTAGCTCTGCTGGAGGTTTTGGACATTGGCATGTTAATGTAGAAGTGCTTAATGATTTGTATGGCACTGTTCTAGTGGCTCTGTCTGCGTTGCAGGTGCTGTATGATGTGAGAGGCTTTCTGGAGAAGAACAGAGATACCTTTCGAGATGACATTTTAAACATGCTGAAAGACAGCAGGTATGCCCCCCTTATGCTTGTGAGGAGGCCACATCTGTTGGGCTGGACTAAGCCACATTCATGTAATAACCAGACCAAGGAAAGCAGTTACTTTTGTCTGAGCATCAGGCATCATTCTCTATCATTCTTCTCTTTGCACTTAAGTGTTCTGGCAAAAGAAAGGAGAGCTGGAGAAGTCAGATGAGGCACAGATTTAATCAGTATTCTTGTTGTCCCAGTTTTGAAAAGAGCTATAAAAACATGACAGTAATCCCTCCAGGCAATACTGGTTTTCTCCCTCCTCTCTTCTCCCTTTCCTCTTCTTCCTCTTACCTCCCTGTCCCAACAACAGCAAATTTGCCCCTGAATGAGTCAAGGCTCTGCCATGCTGTCAAATGCCAGCCCTTCTACAGAGGCTGCTTGTTTTCCAGCCTGCTTGTTAGTGGAGAGTTTCCATCCTTATCGTGAGCCAGACTGAGCCCTTGCTGTGGGACCAGGCATGGCCCCTAATATTATATCCCAGTGCTGCAACATGACCCCAGAGAAATAAGCTGACTTTGACCTTGAGCAAGGTCTGGAAGAGAGAGGTGGGGCCTAGTAGGAGAGAGGCGTTTAATAACATGGCAGACCCTAGAAGTTTTTGAGTAGCAACTCTACCACATGCCTCTTACCACAGTCCATGTATTGCCTTTGGGCTCAGCCTGATGAGACTGTTTCAGAACTGCATCTTCTCTCAAGCATGCTGCAGAGTTTGCACTGTGAGCAGCCTTGAAACAACCTGAGGGAGCTGAGAGTATGAGCTGCTCATAGCTGCCTTACTTGGACAGTGGCATCTGGGGAATATTTTACACAGGGCTTGAAGCCAAATTGTGGTCGTCCACCATAATAGAAGGACTCAGGGTTTTTCAACAAGCCAGAAAGTGAAATTCTGCTAGAAGCAGTCATAACAATAAACTGGCACAAGCAGCACTGGAGAACTTTGTGCAACTTCGTAAGAACCAGCATCCCTGTCTAAGGAGTGGCAAAACGGTGGAAGATGCCCCAGAGCTGACTTACACTGAGGCTTGCTCTAGAAGTCCCCTGGCCACAGAATGGCCATGGCTGCAATTGCATGAGCATGTCGTAGGTCAGGAGGGGCATCACAGCACACAGTCTAGCTGGAGTACCTTCAAGGTAGTTTCACCTGGGGGCATATAGCTCAAGGAAGGTGTCCTAGCCAGTGCAGAATGGAGATCTTCCTTTATGTGATATGCTGCTTCACAGTGTGAGATGGGGTTTCTGGCTTTGCAGCTGAGTGTGGCGTACAGGGCAGCCCATGGGGTCTGGGCAGCCACATGGAAAGTATTAATTTCCTTACTGAAGTGCACAGCTGAACTGCTGTTTGCAGCCACTCTGTGGCACAGCAGGAATAAAAATGAGGTGTTTCATGCTGGGACAGGGCAGTAGATGAGAATGAGAGCCATCTTCTCACAGGTGGTGGGTATCTTGCATCTTTAATTCTTTTCTTCTCCCTTAGGCTGGACTTCATCTATGACCTTTTTGAAAGAGTCTGCAGTCGTTGCAGTGAAGAGACACTGAAGATGGGCACCCAGAGGCGCAGACCGACTGTCAGTTCCCAATTCAGGGTAGGATGTTTTCCAAGAGAGCTGCAGGCTTCTAGGGAGGAGCAGATGGGTAAAGCAAGGCCTGCAGCCAAGAGGAGTCATTCATCCTTGTTTTGTGTCCAGCACTGAAAATGTGCAGGAATGTTGTAGTGCTAAAAAAAGACAGTGCCACTGCCCCAAGGATTTCTGTCTGGTGTAAAATGTGAGATGCTAAGACTGAGCAGGGTGGCAAAGGAAAAGAATACTTTGCTAAGTATATGAAGTTCTTGAGGTTCTTTGATCTTTCATGTTGGTTTGGTGTTTCAGCTAACTATGTGTCCTTTTAGGCCACATCTTTTACAGGTATAGTGGCAATTCCCATAAAACCTTATTGGAGGGTCCTTGCAGGTATGAATCTCAACCCCCTAGATTGTCTGCAAACCTTCTCTTAGTTTCACAGTTTTAGCTTCCTATATTTAAAGTTTGAGAGACTTGTAAAAATAACTCACATCAGCTATACAGTGCTGAGAACAAGGATGGCCATGTAAGCAGTGTTAGAGTAAACTAACTGTGTGGGTGTGTTTTGGACAGGAAGGGATCTCCTAGGTTATCGAAGTTTTGGTAGGCAGAGTCAAAGAACGTTAGGAATGGGAGGGCTGCATGAAGACCCTATTGCATCAAATGTAGCCCTTTTCCTTCCTGTAGTGACTGATCCTTTGGGTTTTGTCTTGCTGCTTTTTAGGATTCTCTCCATTCCCTGATGGCCACGCTTAGTACTTCCAACCCATTCTTCATCCGCTGCATCAAACCAAATACAGAAAAGGCAAGTCTGTCTTCCAGCAAAATGTATGAATGTGACACAGGCCTTCGTGAGCACTCACTTGCACAAATGCCTGACAGGTGCCTCTGTCAGGGTCCAAACTGAGGATAAGAGCAGTTCTCCCTCACCTTCCCTTTTTCCTTCTAGTTGTTTCATAGTTGAGGAAAAACACACCCTCCTCCTGGTAATCAAATGAAAATACTGCATGCTCAGTACGATATGGTATAGCCATTCCCACCTCTTTCCGTGCTTATGAAGCCTGGAAGATGAACGAGACTTGTGCACAGCCCAGAGCTGTGGTAGAAGAAGCAATCGCTCCTCTTTATGGTGCCTGTAGACAATTTGTTCTGCAATGTAGGGCTTGTGCAGTAGGAAGCATCTCCTGTGGATCCCTGGCTCTGAGGCAGAGGAGGTGGATGCTTCATGAGCAAGTCACAGCACTTAGAGACAGGCTGGCTCTTGCTTGTATTGTGAACTGTGGTGGGAGGGTATGTTGCTAACTAGATTGGGTGGGGAGATCTGAACTGATCATTTTCTTTTTGTGTTTTGAAACTGCGTGTGATATAGCAGAAGAAAGCCTGATGGGGGTTTTATGCCAGATGAGAGTTCTGCAGTTTGTCTCCAGTTTGACTGGAGAGAGGCTGCAAAGTGAACTGAGTCAGTGTTCTGCATTTTGTATGCGTTAATGCATTATATCATTGCTTTACTGCCATGATCCGACAGCAGTCTGCAACTGTTTTTTTCCAGGATCTGCCCAACACCCTTTCGTCCCTTTTTCTGCACCATGCAGTGTTGTGAGGTTGCTTTCCCCTTGACCCAAACTTCCCCCTTGTCACCTGAGAGGCCCAAATATGCAGGGTTGATTTTCCACAGAGAAACGGATATACTGTCTGTACTCAGAGAAACAGTCACTGTTCCAGGTCAGCAAATAAGCAATACCAAGATCAACACTTATTCTGTCTCTCTTCTTGTTTGTTTTTCAATCTGGATTATTATGTAGGCACCAAACCTCTTCAATCCAGATGTGGTGCTAAATCAGCTCCGGTACTCAGGGATGCTGGAGACAGTGAAAGTTCGGAGAGCAGGTTTCCCTATACGGCGCCTTTTCCAGGACTTTCTCAGCAGGTAATTGCTATCATTGTACCACATGCTGTAACAGCCACAAGGTATGCAAATCTATATGTTTATTCTTTAGAGTTTATTCTCTATAAGTGCTGTTACTGAGAATGGATCTTCTGTGGGATGTTTTTCTAACCATGCCCTTATTGCCCATATCATGGACTGATTTGGAAGTCCTTTTGGGGACTTGCCTTTAGGGTAAAAGTCAGAATGGAAAAATAGCCAAATGGTCCATTTTAAACATTTTTTTTTTGTAGCTTTGCCACAGATTTGCTTGTGCGATGCTGTGAAACCCAGCTGGTCATAATATGTAAACAGAAAATACCACACTTAAAACCTTTAATCTGTCAGGCCGAAGCAAATTTTAATGGAGGTATAGTTGATGATTAATATTGGAAAGAGTGATTATTTCTTTTAATTAGCTGCATCAGAAGGATTTCTTGAAGTTTAAGGCTAGAAGGGAGCACTGAACATTGCTTCCTTTGTCTCTTGGAGCATTAAATGCCACCCCTATACTGAACAAAATAACTTGTGTCTGATGAAAGCACATGTTTCAGAAAGACAGTTGTTCTTTACTGAAAAATGCTGTTGAGTTTGTATTTTATTACTAGGATTGCAACAATAATTGCCAGTGTGGTAGGAACAGATAAAGGCTGGGGGGATGGAAATTTCCAAATTGGAAGGCAAACACGAAGAAGGGAGGTCCCAGAGGAAGAAGGACTAATGGGAGGAGGATAATTAAAGTTAAAAGATTGGCAGGGGGCAGGGGGGCGGGTTACTGTCATACATAATCTCATGAGATTTCGTTTGGTTCTTAGGTACAAGATGCTTGTGAAGGGGCCAAGCTTCTCAGACAACAGCAAAACTATATGTGCAGGCTTTCTTCAGACCTATGACAGCAGCAAGAAAGAATGGCAGTTGGGTAAAACCAAGGTACTTCATCAGTGTGGGGCAGGGTATGGCTTTGTTCCAGCTGCAAGGGGATGTGATCGCATCTGGTGAGATGCAAGCCAGTAGAAAGGGCAAAGTAGTGATGACCCTTTAAATACATTGGACTATGCCACTGACCTGTAGCATCTCAAGTATTTCCCATATTATGTACCTAGAGATGTAGGAGGCTATTTAATTTTGTCTGAACTCCTTCTTGTTGACCAAGACAGACTGATTTTGTTGTGTCCAATCCAATTTAAGGATCCAAGGAGAACAAGCATGGGTGTCATTGTATGCCCTTAACTCTTGCCTCTTGTGCCAGATATTTTGCTCTGCTTGGCTAACCAAAACTCTTGCAGGAGGCAGTGAGCTGCTGCTTGGTATATATCAAAAGTGTGAATAGGTAGCTAGATCACCAGATGTGTGACAGCCTTCTGCTGTGGAAGCTCAGCTAATGGCTTGTGCAGTTAGCCCAGATGCTAGCATACATTTCTTAGGAAAAGGTATCCAAATGCTTCTCCCCACTTGCATAATTCAGGTTTTGCTTCTGTTTTGGTGAATATTTAATGCTTCTCTCTTGCCTGGTATAGTCTGGATCTTTTTTTTTTTTTTTTTTTTTGTGTGTGTGTGGGTGTTTTGGTTTTTTTCTCCAGACATTCAGCTGGAAATGTACCATTATGTTTCATTTAATGGGGAGAGAGCTGGGTATTTCAGTATGAATTTTTTTCAAGCTTTGAGTCAGCTTCACAGAGAAATAGGTGTGAGCATTGTAAGGTATAGTGCTATAGAAATCTGGGAGTGGGAAACTGTCTTTATCACAACTTTCCACATACTCCAGTAAATTCTTCAAAGAATATTCCAAGATGGATGGTGTCCAGTGCAGACAGCATTTCTAAGTAGTTGGTATGCAGTCCATATCCAGAGCAGATGGTGGTCCATCAAAGCAACTTTTCTTGCATTTTTTGCCCTTAAACCTTCAAAAAAGTAGTTCAGAATATTTCCAGGGTCACAATGGAGCTGGAAGTGATTCTAGTGAATATTCACATTTAATTTGTCCAGGAGATCAGATGATACTTGCTGGTTTGAGCAATCATTTCTTAATGAGTGGATAGACTATAACGTTTCTTAGAGAACGAGATCTCCCCTTCTTAGAGGAGTGGTGGTAGCCCAGTTGGTAGTCCAGGCTATGAACTCTCTGTGACAACCAAGGAAACCACTGGCTGTGGAAAGGAGATATGTTAACCTGAAGTTTCTAAGGCCTTCCTTCACATGCCTCCACTGATGTTCAAGAAAGAAGGTTTTATCACTTAGCCATATTTCTGCTCTATGATTAAAGTGTTCCCCATCTTTGATTTGGTAATCTGGTGTATCCTCAATGGTCCCTACAAGCCAGGAACCATTTCAGCCATTCTTGTCTGTAGATAACCCACACTGCTTGGGTGGCTGCCAGCGTCTCATTTTAGTGTTAAAGCCTGTGTGGAGTGTGTGTGTGTTGCAGAGCTGCTTGTGCCTGGGAAGCTTTAGAAGGGGGTGGTTAAAGCTGGTAAACATTGAGTTTGAGCTTTCTTCCTAGCATGACAAGAGATGGAAGATTCCTGGGCTACAGGAAGGGCAGTAGGGAAATGCAGGTGAGGACCAAACTCACATGCACATACTCACCATTTAGAGTATAAAAGGTTATAAGCTATATAGATGGAGTCCAGGGACTACAACAGACTGACGACAAGCAGGAAATCCAGGCTGCTTTGAGCCCCTGGCAGCAATAGGATCCCTTTTCTCTTCAGTCCCTGTTGTGCATCCTGAAGGACTGAGCCCATCTGTCTGTTTTCACTCACTCCTTGACCTGCACAAAGAAATTATTTTGGAAAAACAATATAGGTGTTAAATTGTGGCAAACAATGTGTTTGTATTTTGCCAAAACACTGGATGTACTCTAATGTAATTTTTTTAAACAATTCTGACCTATAAACTAAAACTTGGCTGAAGAGCTGTGTGCGGCATGTTGGTAAACAGCACTCTCTCTGCTAGGGCGCTGGTTGCTGTTAGGTCTGAATATTGTGGGAAGAAAGAAATTATTAAGAATAGCAGTCTTTGTATCTCTATTTCTTTATAACTGAGAAGGAAAATTGAAAGGAGCTGGGAAGCAGCTGAGCCATCTTGTTTGGTTGTAGAAGTTATTTTATATTCAGCAGGTTTGGATTAGAGATGTGTGTCCTGGTAGAGGGGAGCAGTTCTATTTATTCTAAAGAATAGATCACTCCAAGGCTGTCCTGGCTTGTCCCACCCTTGTTGCCATACTGAATGGCTGGCCAGCCCCTGGCTGCTCCAAGGTGCTGTCGCCATTGCCCTGCCATTTTGTTCTTCAGATGAGTTGCTTGATGTTTTTTCCCATGCTCAGATGGTGGCAAAGCCATTTCATTGCTCCCTTGGAGACCCCTCTTGCAACTCTGCTTTGTGACAGTGCCTCCAGAAAGCCTGCCCCTAGGAAAGTAGATGCCAAGGTGAGGCCGTGCACGGCAGTGGTGCTTCCTGGTAGTCCCTTCCCTGCTGCCTGCATCCAGCTGTTGTGTCTTGGTTTTGGATTACAGAATGCTTTGTCTGCATTCATGTTTTAGCTGGTGCTAGGTAACATAGGAATGCTTGGGTTGATGAAGAAAAGACCCCTAATTTTTCCAGAGGCTTTCAGGTAACGGTGAAGTGAAGCTACCAGCTAAGGGCACAGATGACAATGTAGGTCATTGTCCCGGAGAGGAAGTCCCCTGTGTGCCCTTCCTGCCATTTTTGCTGCTACAGGTGCAGCTCTGGGTACCCAGGTACCAATTCCCAGCAGCAGGTGAGAACTAACCTTCGCTTATGGAGTCAGCAGTAGCTACTGAAAAAGGTGTGACAGGCCAATGGGGATGTAACCTAGGAAGAAGTGTAAGGGGTGGGTGAAGAGCAAAGCTTATAGAAGGGGGAATACTTCCTGCAAAATGAATGGAAGGATAATTATATCCCTAGCAATTGTTTGGAGGAGGAAGGAAAAGACTCTGTGAATTAGTGCAGGGGATTGTGAAGCTTGGGAAAGGAAATGGGGGAGGAAGGGCAGGATGATCTTTGTGTTTTTCATTAAGAATAGAGCAGCTGCTGTGCTGGCAATTGTCAAATTAATGTTTATAAGAGGTATTAATGTATATAAGGCAGGTTTTATCCGGTGGCATGGCAGAGATGAGGGCTTGGATGCAAACAAGCAGCATGATGATGGAAGAGCTTGTGCTAAGGTGCCCTTGTCTTCACTGGGGATGTGCTGGGATGGAGCAGTAGCTTCTGTGCCCCTTTCCTCAGTGCACCTGGACCTTCTGCCATACTTGTCCATACCCACAACACAGATTTCCTAAGGCTGTTTAACACAGTAATCCTTGCTGTTAGAAAGCATTCATTTCCACATTTCAACCTGCTCTTTAGCAGGGCCTGTTTGAAGGAAGAGGTTTATGTAGACTATTTGGCGTCCAGGTCACAGTGACCCACTTCCTGCTTTCCCAGTGTTGTCCTCAAGAATCATATGATCGCACTTATGTACACATGGGTGCACACGCAGTTACATTTGTGTCTGCTGATCTACACATAATCTTAACATGTTCACTGTTGCACTGATGGTGCATGCAGGCACTGAGGTTGTGTGAGGAGTACTGTGGTGCTGCACTGTGGTTTAAAACTTGGCCAGCATCTAACAGAGGCAGATATGATAGAATTAACCTTGTACATTTTGTTTAATCATTCCTACCTCAGACGAAAGTGATCTCCTGTTTTCAGAAAGTGACTACGAATTATGACAAAGAAATGGCCACCTTCCAAATTATTTCCACAAGGCATCAAAAATATTTCTGGATTTTAATACATTTTGTTCTTCCTTGTCATCTACAGGAGTCTACAAAAACCCTCAAAATGCCAATAGCTTATAACTAGATATTGTTACGTTATTTGAAATTGACCCCCTCACTCTCAGGCATCTATAGAAAACTCTATAGGATTAGAGTTGGGTCTTGTTGCACTCTGCATGCCTCAAAGTTAGGGTTTTTTCCCCATCCTTACTGGCACAGCAAAGTCTATGCTTGCTATCAAGATACTGATGGCCTGAATATTTTTGCAGTTTGATGAAGAAAATGGACTGAGACAGTGTTTTGCCGGTTGCATTCTTGAAATGGGCGACTGCTGCTTGGTTCTGGAATGTAATGGAAAGAGCAGTCCCTGCCACAAAGAAGTCTTTAAAAGATTGTTGAGTTGACAGAGGGAGTGGATGTACAACTTGCAAGGAACGATGCCGGCTTCATGGTTGGCAGTACCTTGATAATGAAGCTTCTTTTAAGGCTACCCAAGGTTACTTAGTCATTACAAAGCAGCTCATTTCTTAATGCCATCTTAATGGAAAGGGCTCCCCAGGAGAAATTCGAGTCCAGGGAAGCCACTGGCAATGGGTGCTAACTCAGGGAGAGGTTTCAGTACATGGTGGTCATTGCAGAGGGGAAGAAAGAGCCTAAATAAGTGAGGAGGCCAAAAGTAGTGATGGTAGGGAAGGTGTACAGAGACATAAGGGGAGGTAAGTGGGGAGGGGGGGAGTTTGTGCAGAACAGTGGACTAAATGACTGTTCAAATCTCTGAACGTCTCTCTGGCCTCTCAGCATAGCCACATGGATCCAATAAATTTTTAAGGAGTTTTTACTGATCAGCATAGTTCTGCAGATGGATGAGTGTCAGCTCACAGCCTGTGTTCACGGCAGTGCTTTAACAAGCGGGGCAGCACTCTCCTAGTGTAGTCCATTCTGCTGCTGGCCCTGGCAGTGATTTAGCCAACGTCAGGCAGCAGGTCACACGAGTGTGGCCATATGGCAGTTGCTGCTGTGACTGCAGCTTGTATGGACGTACCTTAGCCAACTTTAATCTAGGCTGGGTACTGCTAGCAGTGCACCCACAGCGCCGTGGAGCTCTGTGCAGGCTGCAGCCCATCTCAAAAAGCAAAGCATTTATTTCAGCAATATTTGTGCTGAACTCTGTGCTAACATAATGCAAACCAGCTGATTTAAAGTAGCTCAGATATGTCCTCGCGATTCCTGTAAACATGCCCTTATCTCGCTTGTATCTCAGGCTTTTGTCTCTAAGATAGCACCATCATCCCTCACACAAGCATTTAGCACTGAGCAGAGGTTTGAAATACAGGTGATGGAAGATGCTTGAGAATTAAAATACTGGACACCGAAGTGCAATCTCCACATAATTATTAGTAATTACTAAATTACACAAACATCTCTAAGTAATACTTGGAGACCTCTCCCATCCCCCTAATGCATGCTGTGCTCCTGAACCTTTTCAGCAAGGAAGCATCGCCACCTCACAGTTTCTGGAGGTTGGTGGAGGGCTTCAGCTTCCACCCAGAGCCGGTGGAGCGGGGTACGGTCAGCTCTGCACCTCGATAGGGCTTTTAGCTCTCGACTGTCTTCCATTATAAGGATTGCTGTTAAGATTGCTTCCTGCAGTCTAGAAACCTAAATGTTCCTCCCTTTCCCCGAAATGCGGAGGCGTTTCTTTGCAAAATATTTAATCACCCAAGTAGGTATCCGTGCCTGCTGCAGGGAGGTGCTGGATTGTGCAGGGAAGGCTGTCAGCTGGGAAAGAGTTAATCTCAGGCGCAAGCAGAGGTTCTCCTCCTCCCTCCTCTTTCCCTCCTTCCTCCGCTCCCTCCCTCTCGCTCTCTTTTAAGTCTTGACCACAGAGTGAGGGAGGCGGGGGCTGGGCACAGAGTTTGGCTGATGGCGCTGCAAAACTTTTGGCTGCCGCCGTGAGCAGGGGCAGCCCGGGGGAGGCGCCGGGGGAGGCGGCGGGGCGGGCGCTGGAGCCCCGGCAGCAGCGGCCGCCGCGCCCGGCCGCGCTCCCCGCGCCGTCCCGGGCACCCGGCGATGAGAGCTCCCGGCGCTCCCGGGACTGACTTCTTTCCTCTCTTTGTGTTTATTGAAACTCCTCCCCGTGGCGTCAGGTTTTCCTGAAGGAAGCTCTTGAGCAGAAGCTGGAGAAGGATCGGGAAGAGGAGTTGAGGAAAGCAGCTGTAGTCATCCGGGCCCACGTCTTGGGCTACATGGCAAGGTCAGTGCTGGGGGCTGCCCCACCGTCCCTGTGCTTGCGTGCCTGGGTTGCCCCGACCCCCTGCTTGGCTCTCCAGTCCCCTCGCATCCCTCCCTTCTTCCCCTCCTGTATTTTGAGGGAGAGCTGCAGGATCTGCCCTCCCTGCCGGCATCAGTTCTGCTGAAACCTTTCTGCACCTTTGCCACCTCTTCTTCAATTCTGTGCACGCTTGCACCCTCCCTCAGCGCTGCTCAGCAGGCTTCTGCAGGGACTTCTGTACCCATTGCTTGCCTCCGATGACACCTATTCCTTGCCTTCAGGGCTCTCCTGGCTGGGCCGCACTTAGGCTCCTTTTCCTTATGCCTGTCAACTCCGTTTTCTGTCCCCTCTGCAAATTGCTTCTTCCTCACTTGCACCTCTGCCTTTGCTCACCCTCTTTCCTCGCCCTGCCTGTTTGCCTCGTGATCTCCCTCTCCTTTTAATTAACTCTTCAGAATTGGTTTTTGGCCAGCTTTGCACCAGTAATCTCTTGCCGCTCCCTTTTGCACCTGACCAGAGGAGGGTTGGGAGAACCAACTGCAGACAAACCGCCCCTCCTCTGCCCCTCGCAGTCAGTGTGACAGCTGACTCCTTAATGGCTGTGGCATGCACACTTAATCCCAGTAAGATGCTCTTTCCTGGCTGGTCTCTGCTCCAGACACCTGTCAGTCAGGGGTGTGAGGAGATGAAGTCCCTGGCCAGCAGAGCTGTTACAGCAGGCACTCTTCTTAGAGCTCTAGTTATACCAGGTAGCTCATTTTGCATTGGGAAGTGTGTGCAAGGGTTGCACCCTGCCTTGCCAGTGTGGAAGATCAGCAAAATACGCACTTGGTCTCGGGGGGCTTTTACTCATTTATTTCCCTGTAGGAAAACAAATGAGCTAGGTCTATTGTTTGTACATCAGATTGCAAGTTCTTTGTGTCAGGGCCTCTGCTCTATTTTACTTGCGTCTAGCATTTGGAGAGAGGGGTAGGGATTAGCACAGGAAAATTGATTTTTCTGGGAAACATCACTGCAGGCAAAGTGGATTACTGCTTTTCTGAGTTCTTGGGAAGGTAGCTGCTGCCCTGCAGGGCTGTGATGGAGACAGTGTTGCAATAGTGTTCCGCTTGGCTAGAAGTCTTGTGGTCCTCCACTCCACAGATCTGAATTCCTCATCCCACATGCTCTTCTGACTCTCTAAGATCAAGCTGTGCTTCTGCAGCCAGAGTGGAAATCCTCACAAGCAGCTGGAGGTAACCAGGCTTTGCAGGGGAGGAGAGCAGAGAGTGAGGAAGGAGCTAGGGAGGGAGACTGGAAAACTTTTCTGTGAAGAGTTTCCAGTTGCGCTGCACCTGTGTTGGAGAAGGTCCAGCAAGAGGGACTTCATCTGGGCAAGTGGTCTGTGCAGAGTTGGGCAGAGGTCAGGAATACCAGTGTGCACTACCTAAAGCTTGATACCATTTCTGTTAGTTTTGCAAGGACAAGTGTATTTAAATTTGTTTGGTCTCATGCAAAGTAGATTGGCAGAGAAGGGTACATATGCCACAGGAAGGATTTTACTGGCTTCTCCCCCTTTGTGAACTTGTTCTGTGAGCCTGGAGGGCCAGTCCTAAGAGTGAGAACGTTTTCTTTGCTCTCATTCCCTGCAGCCTAGTATCTCTGACTGATCACTAAAATGTGAGACAAGAAAATCAAGCCCATTCAAATGACCCCATTTTTCATAGCTAATCTGTGGAACTGAGCTGCAGGTAACAGCTTCACCAGCTAAAATATGCATAACTGTTCCCAGGCTTGCAGGATCCGTGTACAGATTTGGGTTCTGTGTCCCTGGATTCTGCAGGACCTTATTGCTCAGGGGAAAAAGTCGGAAATTATTCCATAGCCCTGTGTTTTCTAGTCCGTGGAGGCATAACTGCTAACTACCGCTCATAGACAGAATAATTATCTGAATTCCAAATGCAGCATTGGAGCCTTGCAGCCACCCCACCTTCTCTTGTGATAACATGGTCAGGATGTCTCCCAACTCCTTGGCATGGGCTGCAGGTTGAATTTCTTTGGCCAGTGCAAGAGGGTGAGTGGAAGGCTGAACAAGGGGAATGAAATTCACAGTCTGCGTGCAGCAATTCCAGCTGAAGGGCGTCTGCAAGCTTGGCTGTGGTCATGAGGAATGAGGGGGCACTTCAGCCTGGCAGATTAGCAGGCAGAGGCGGTCTGTAGCTGGGCAGGGCTTGGCACATGTTGCACTTGAGAGAGTTTCTGGCAGATGCATTTTGTAAAAGTCAGAGTGCCCTTTTTGATGCACTTATATCTGCCTTGGCAGAGGGTACATGTGCAGCTGTTCACAGCCCATGTGCAGGGCACGGCGAGGACAGAGGGAGCAGGGATGAGGGGGCTGCAGCCTAGGAGCAATTAATCGAAAACCTCCCACTGCTTATCACCTTTTTCCTTTCCTCTTCTTTTCTCTCTGCTTCCTCCCTTTGACTTAATACTTACGGAAAAGAGTGTGACTTCTGCACACTACTGCTGTTAGCATCCCTCTCCTGATTTTTTTCACTAGCTGATGTACCTGATGTGCAGGGAGGTGGCAAGCTGTCAGCATGGGTCCCTGTTGCCATTTGAAGGGGGTTTGATTGCCAGGAAGAGGATTTTGAGGTGTGCCTTTTCCTCAGGGGGTTGTAGAAGGTCTGTGGGAAGGATATGTGAGAATACTGTGCTATTTCCAGCGTGCCTTCTAGGACCGTAAGACCTCACAGGATTACTGTAGCCTGCTGGCCCAAGATCCTGGGTAACAGCCCCATAGAATTTCCCTCTGCAAATTCTGGTTTGCAGTAAAGAAGGTTTTGATTTGAATAGTACCAATGATCATTTCCCTACAGCAAGTTATTAAGGTGTCTAAATATATTCAATTACTGTAAAAAATGTCCACTTATTTCCAGCCTGAATAGTCTTCAGCTTCAGGTCAATTAAATCTTCTTATGTCCCCTGTTGGATAAATAGAAATGCCACCCAAAAATGTGGGTACTTTGACTGGGATCAAGTCTTTCCTTAGCCTTCTCTTTCTTAAGGTCATGGAGCAAGAGCTCTCTTTCTATAAGCCAGGATTTCTGGTTCCAGTCCTGCTTCCTCAGAAGTCACTTTAGGGTCTAACATTGTTCTTGAAATGGAGGTGCTAACACTGAACACAGGATAAAAGTAGCAGTGCAGTCCCCTTCTACCCAGTATTTCTGCTTGCAAGTATAAGAATCCCAGTAGTATTTCTTCTTCAGCATTGTGTTGTGAGTTTGCCTTCACCTGATAATCCCTGTGGCCCCTAAATCCTTTTTTGACTTGCTCCTTCCTAACAGTCCCACGTCAGGTGTGTTTGGCCTTTGGTTCTTCAACAGAAGACTTTTATGTTTGGCTCTTTTGAATTGTTTATTGTTTGCTTGAATCTAGCTTACAAATTGATCTAGATTACTGAGTAATAGTAACCCTTTTGTTATTTGCCCAGTTTGTCTATCAGGTGCAAACTTCTACCTGTGACTTTTTTTTCAGGTCCCTGATAAAAATATTCTGTAATGTAGAGGCAAGAACTGACTTTTCTAGAACTTTGCTAGACTACAGAAATACTGAATGATGATTCTCTTATTTTGGGGCCCTACCATGTTTTTTGGTTTTAAAGTACAGCAAAGTTGATTTTGATATCATTATTGTTCAAGCAAAATGTTGTGCAATATGAGTATATGTTTATGGGAGCCTGTTACAATGTTACCTTCAGCAATCAATATTGTAGTATCACTGTGTTTTCCTCCAAACAATATGAGATTAATGTGACCAGATCTATTTTTGCCCCATTTTTGCTTTTCCTGGAGTAATTTGCTTTTGGTCACTTAAAAGGTGAGACAATATGGGACTTCATTCTCATATAGTAAGACCATTTGTATGTCTTTGTTATAATAAGTCCATACTGAGTGATTATGCTAATTGCACAGTGAAAGTGTGTGATGTGCAATGCAAGGAGACTTCGGGCCAGTGGCTCTTCTCTTTCCATGTGCCAAATATCTGTCCTTCATCCTCTGAGGGTCTTCATGAAAGTAGGTGCCCATGGAAGCAAAACAGTGGTAGATACAGGAGTGAGAACAGTGAGGAGAATATGACTTATGGGTATTGGCAGTAGAGAAACAGAAATTGTGTCATTTCTGAGCAACATTTTTCCAAATTAATTTTTCTGTGCATGTGGTAAGATTGGTCAATATACCAGGGCACGGGAAATGCAAAGCATGTGTTGCTTCATGGCGCATTAAGTGTCTGGTTCTCTTTTTAGGAAGAAGTATCAAAAGGTGCTAGCCAGTGTTGTTATAATCCAAAAGAACTACAGAGCATACTTCTGGAAGAAGAGCCTGCTGCAACTGAAGGCCTCTGCAGTCACCCTGCAGAAGCACTGGCGTGGCCGCCTGGCTCGCAGCCTCTACCAGCACCTGCTGCAGCAGGAACTCAGGCGGAAGCAGGAAGTGGAGGAGAGAAGGAGGCAAGAAGAGGAAGAACAGATCAGAAGAGAGGAAGAGGAAAGACAATGGCAAGAAGAGGAGGAGCGTAGGAGGAAACAGGAAGAGGAAGAGGTGAAGGAAAGGTACAAGATGGTATCTTGCACTCATAGTTCCCTAGCACTAAAGCCGCTGAGGTGTAAAAGCAGGTCTGGGGCACTGGCATGATGGTAACACGGGAACAGCAATTGCATGAGACAGCGTCCCAATGCCAGGGGGCAGAGTTGGGGTGGACTGTGGGCAGCTCAGAATAGAAAAGCAGAGTGGAAAAGGAGTATCCTGCTTCCTTTAGGAAAGCTAATTCCAGTGTATTTTTACCTCTGTTTAGTGTTCTCCTACTTTGGAATATACGTGAAAGGAGGCAGTTTCACTGATTGGGCAGAGATGCATAATTTTCATATTGTCTTTGCAGTGGTAAAGGAAGTTTTAGGCAGTATTCCAAAATCTGGAGGGATTAGCAGCATGAGAAGGTCCCAGAGTTCATGGGTCTTGGTGTGTCCAGTACACTGGGTCAGAGAGCAAGATGGGCAGCACATCTGTGCTGCTATGACAGTTCTTACACTCATGAGAATACACATCCTCTCCCTGTTCCTGCTGCTGTGTATCTCTCATCAGGGATACAGATGTGTTGGGAGATCAGGAGGGGAAAGGAAAAGCTAATATGACAAAAAGAGGCAATCTGTGAGCAGTGACAGTACACCTCTTGAGAATCCTGCACCTCATGCATCATTTACTGTTCAGTCCATGGTTACCTACATGCTATCCAAACTGGGGGTGTCCCTTGATAATCTTTTGTTGTAAGAAGCATAACACTTCAACTACGAGATTAATAATCCTGTGACATTTTAAGTTCTTCATAAATAGTTGGTTACGTTTCTTATAGGCTTTTGTTACGTACTTGTCCCGAAGTTGGATCTTGGCAGACTAAGATGTGTGCCAAGCATCAGAAAATTCTAAGGTTAGAAGTATGTCACAAGGAAAAGAGGTTGCCTGCAGTTTCACTGAAGACAGTAGGGTGATGGGTCTGCTGGGACAAGACGTGGAGTCAGTGACCCCAGTGATGAACAGTTTGGTCAAGGAATTTGTTGAACAACACTGAAGGCTCCATTTTATCAATGTGTCAATAGTCAACCGTAGCCTCATCAGCAACATGAAGCTGTGCAAGTTCAGAGTGCCAATAACTAGTTTGCAGATATCAAATGCTACAGGCACTCTCTCAGGTCTGAAGTCCTCATTGTACTAAGTAGAGCTTGTCCCTACCTAGTTTTAGATAAAAGGACCTATTTAGCTTATTCATTCTAGCTGTGTCTTATTCATTCTAGTGTTTCTGCCCCTGCCCTCTAGTGCCCAGCCCATGAAAGATGTGTTGAACCCAACATCATTGTAAAGAAGTGTCAGTGTTCCTAGGAATCAGGTGAACTGCTCGTTTTGCTTTCGGTTTCTACTTGGTGTCAAATGGCTTCATTCAGAATGAGTAGCCAAAAAGGTACTAGCAGATCAACTTGACTAAATTCTGAACTTCCGTTTGACCTCAAAAATGAGGTGGAAGTCCACAGAAATTGCAAATCAGTTAATCTACTGAGAACAAGCGAAAAACCCCAAAGCACATGCAGAGAAAAAATTAGAAGGGCCAAGGTGCAAAGTGAGCTATAATGGACTAAAAGCTGGCATGCAGTTATTTTTGCATACACTGATAGTAAAAAGGAGACATGGAGCAATTTGGTCTTCTGTTCAACAGGAAGAAAAAACTGTAATGTTGAGAAAGCTGAGGTATTTGATGCTATTTTTATTTGTCTTCCCCAAAAGGCTTAGCTGTTGGACACTAAATATAATTAGCACAGATATGCAAGAATTCAGAACCTAGCAGGGAAATAAAAGGTTAGACAATGCTCAGATAAATCAGATTACAAAGAAGTCAGCTGGAATCAGTGAAATTCATGTTTGGGTATTTTAAGAACCAGCTGAAGCAGTCTGAATCAGTAGCTATTTTATTTCTCCTCATTTGTGGATAGTGATGGAGTTTCCATAAAACTGGAAAATTCCAAACATAATAGCCCCCTTTTAAAATGGGAAAAGGAAGAATGAGGGAATTGTGGACCAGTCAGCCTAACCTCAATTTCAGGAAGATACTGAAACAAATAATCAAACAGTTGTAAGTGCTTGATAAGGAGTTGAGAGCCAGCGTGGCTTTCTGAAGAACAAACAACATTAAAGTTACCTGTTTCCTTCTGTGATAGCTTATGACATGCCTTGTGGATAGGGAAAAGCTATAGAGGGTAGATAACCTGACTTTGGGTAGGTAAGGGCTTTGACATGTTATGGCAATACTCTAAAACACCATAAGGAATGTGGTTTGGAAAAAAGTAGATGAAACAAGGCTAGGATTTATGGTTTTACTGCATTGTATTATTGCATTTTAATTAGTAAGCAATAATAGTTTTTTGCTAAATAGGAGAGAACTCTTGTATGGGATTTTTCTATGGTCTGTGCTTGATATGGTACTAGTGCAATGTTTTCATATTAAGTTGGATGAGGAAATATGAGTATCCTTATTAAATTTGCAGATAAAACCATCTGGTGAGGGGCTGTAAGTATATAGCTAGACAGGATTACAGTTCAAATAATTTTGGCAAATTAAAGAAATGGTCTAAGACACATAGGGTAGCATTCAATGCAGATGTATGCAGACCTACAGTTAACGAACAATCAAATGCACAGAGAGAGAAGGAGGAATGCCTACTTCAACAGCAGGAAGGTCTGGAGGCTAAGTTGAGTATTAGTTACCAGTGTCATGCTGTGTGAGAGGAGAAAGCAAATGCCATCTATAAACAGGATTGTTCCTGTACGATGTGGGGTGATTCTTCTCTTCTGCTTGGCACTGGTAAGGCTTCACCTGGAGTGCTGTCCCTAGTTTTGGGTATCACATTTCAGGAAAAGTGTGGATCAGTTGGAAATAGGTGGAAAGCAGCAAGAAATATCAGAGGTATAAAAGATGTGAGGAACAGTTGCAGAAATTAGTGTGTAGATTGTAGGTGGTATTCCTGATTTGTTTTAAAATGGTTCTGCTTCTTGAACCCTCATCTCATTTAAGGCAGTTGTTTAACTCATGACGACTGTTAGAGATCTTTCAGTAGATTTGGAACCATCTGGATCTCACTTATGTCAGCTTTCATTTATAAACATTTCCTGGATTTTTTTATTTTTTTTTTTTGAGAGAGAGCACACAAGAGTGAGAACTTTAAGGAATTTGTGACTTGCAACTGCAATTTAGAATTTGGCTGGGAAAAGCTGCAGGGCCTGGGAAATAAATACTGTTGCCCTCCTCTTCTGCTTGAGGTTGAATCATAGATTTGAAAGTTACCGCTGCCAATCTGAATTTAGCTGCACGGTGGTTGCTACAGGCAGACTCTTCCATCCAGCTGCATCCTATCCCTTTTCCCTGGCATTTGTCTGTCTCCTAGTTCAGTTGTTTGTAGCGTGCTTGCTGTGGAAAAACTGGCTGTAGTGACAGCTTTCCCTTGGAGTACAACCTTTTTGCTCTGAGTGCAGATGCAGCACTGTGGGATAGTTTTCTTTTCCTCTACTCATGTTTATTAACAAACTCTGACTCTTATAGCCTTTACTAGTAAACTAGGTTTTGCATGCCACTGAGAAGTTATGCAAGCTGGAGTAGCCAGGTCTTCAGAATAGAAAGTCCTCAGCTTAGTCGTTTAACAAAGTACAAAAATTTGATAACTTTTTGGGGGCTCTAATATAGGAAAAGCAAAACACAACACAAATTCAGTGCTGGTATTGCAGTAATTCTGTTCTGTTTTAAAAAAAAACAAATGCAGTTTCCTGATATCTGTCAATTGTGCATGTGCAACCTCATTTAATATCCATGGACGTAAAGTACTTCAGAAGAGTCTGTTTACATTTATCATGAGTCTAACTGATCTGCCTTTCTGTCACTGTTCCCAGTGTCCTTCCTGGTGTGTTCCAATTAATCCAATTTCCTGATTGATCTGAAAGTTAAGTGTGAGGGGAGAATCTGTTGTATCCACAAAGGTCTTGCCAACTACAGGGAATTGGATTTTTACTAAATTACAAAAGCTTTCAAATCAGTCTTACAACAGGTACCTTATTTTAACCTTATCCGTGGAGGGATGATGTGTCCATGTAATTCGAAAAGCCTCATGTAGGAGAACTGGGTCTGTCTCTGACTATCATGTCTTGTTTTTTAACAGAGAAAAGGAGCAACTGAATGCAGTACTCCAGGTGGCTCAGGTAAGTTTAACAGTTGTTCTTTTCATATGTCTTCTCTGAGTATCTGTGAAGGGTCCTTCATTGCCTATGCTTTGCCTGGAGCTAATATTGCTATTGTGGCAACACTATTGAAAAAATGGGCTTTGTTCACTCAAAAAACCTGCAGGTGTTTGGCTTTGGCAGAGGTGCACAGAGTTAACAAGGTGGGTTTTTTTTTCAAGGCTCCTGTACCAGCTTGTGTAGTTCCTATTTGAAAATTTCTGTATTGACCATGCAGCATCCTGTTTTATCTCTACTGTTTGAGCTTATTACATGACCTACATGACCTACATGCTACTCTGTGACACAGTCTGTTGTGCTGGATTGTTGCCTCTGACAGCAAAAATAAGAGTGCAGATGGCTGCTACCACGGCTAAAATAAAACCCTTGTAACTGATCTAATTGTTTGTTGGTACTTGATATATCAAAGAGCAGACCACCTACCCTGAGGTTTGTGAAAACAGCTGTGTATCTTCTTATTTCTTTTCCCAAACCACTTGTTCCCTAGTTTCAGGCCAGCTCTGTTCAGGAGAGATGATGGATTAGAGGATAAAAATGCATTTGTCCACAAGTAGGAGTCAAGCAGGGAATAAGCAGCAGGGTAGCTGTAAAGAAAACAAGGATTGTGACTTAAATGGGCCAGTTCATTGGCTGCATTGTCATACTCCTATCAGGAAGTACATTAAATCCTTTTGGAATTTATTTTTGCTCTTTCTTGTGTGTGTATGTTTTCAACATCCTCTGTGGAGGGGAGGGTGGCTTTATCTTACAGCTAATCGTCAGTGAAAGTTACCAGTATCTTCCGTCTTCTAATTATTGTGTACTTGCTAGAAATTTCCTGTTACTTCAGTGTGGAGAATAGAGGAAGACAGGGTCTTCAGCAGCCAGCCAGTCATCATCCATCCAGTGATGCTAAAGAACGCCAAGAAATTCTGGGTAGAGTTTTGGTGGGGTGGGTTGGAGTGGGTACAGTCCTGCTTCACTGCAAATATCCCTTCCAGATCTAGATTCTGATGGTCAGACCCCCAAATCAGGAAGCAAAGAAATCCCCAAATCTTTTAATGAATTCCTGGGAAATCTTCAGCTCTTAAGCAGGCTATGCATAAATGTATTCCTATATAGTTGCTTTCTCCTGTATGTGTGTATGGGTGTTCAAAAAGAGAGGACAGACTTTCAGAATGCTTTCATCCAAACTGTAGTGTACAAAGGGCTGTAACATGAGCAGCAGACAGAGAGGCTCTTCTAAAAATTCACTGATCCCAGTGAGCTACTTTGTATGATTCAGAAAGGAGGTAGGCTGCTGGAAAAAAAGGAGGTACCTGATGATCCCATAGTTCTACCTTTAGCTTTTACACCATGGATGATAGCAGATGCCGATGAGAAAAGGAGAGGATGCTTAGAGTCATCTTTTTGCAGATGGAAAGTACAAGGCAAGCACAGGAGGTAGGAAGAACGAAAGGTCCAGGCAAGGAACACATATAGGTTGAAGAAGCTGCTTTAACACTATTATAAATTCTTTAAGGTGGAAGCAGTAAAGACTGAGGAGGTGGATATTCCCCTGCAAGAAGAAGAGAGACGTCAGATGGAGGAGATCTTAAGATTGGAGAAGGAGATTGAGAAGTTGCAGCAACAGAAAGAGGATCACATGTCTATCATCTGCGAAAACACCAGGAATGAAATCAATCGGCAGCGAGAAGAAGAGATCCAAAGGCTGGAAAAGGAGGCATCTAGGGTTGCCCAGGAGTTCTTGGAGCTGCTGGATTTTGGCAATCTGGATGAAAGTGTGCAGAACTTAGAGCGCTCACTTTCTAGTGAGGGGACACTCAACATTGACTGCAGCCTAGTGGCACCACTAGCTGAAGAAGAAGTGGATGAGGGTTTTCATGCTGATGGCGAAGGACGGCCGGCTTCCAGTTTGGTGGTCTTGAATGAGCACGGCACAAGAAATAGCAATAGCTACTCAGAGGAAGGTGCGGACACAAGCCTTTCACTTCTCCAAAGGGAAGTGGGAGAGGTCCCTGCTCCAGGACAACCTCTGGAAAGAACCACTAGCTCCAAGGAGCAGAGAGCCTTATCTGACCCAGCAGGAAGAGTTTACAGCACTGTCTCAGATACGCAGAGGAGTAACAGTGGAGAGGTGGGAGAGACAATTTACACTTCTCCCCCAGATGTGGAGTCTGACTACGACCATGAGGAGTTTGATGGCTGTGGAGATGCAGGTAGCGCCTCAGCTGAGCCCCTGAACGGCGAGGAGGGTCTGCGACACTCCCATGGCACCAGCCTGGACTCCAACCGTGGCAGCCTGGACTCAGTAAGAATCCCTCCCTTCACCTTTTCAGACATTAGTGTGACTTTGTTGATATTTATAACATCCTTGCCTTCTTACTGTATGCCTGCTTGCTCTGGGTATTGTTACTAATATATAGCGCTCTCTCACATCAATAATCAGCTTGAAAAAAAGGGGAGAGTCATGGATAGGCTGAAGGCCAGAGGGCTTGTGACTGTCCAGTCTTACTGGTACATAAGCTAGCACATATGTACCTAGGCTATTTTAGATTGTTTCCATCACCATATATTAATGTAACACCCTTTAGGAAGACTGAAAGCAGCCAACTAGTATCTTGTAGGTATATGCTCTACCTTAGAGAGATTTCACAGAAGTAGCCTGAGCTTCTAGTGGGCAATCATGAGAGGAAATGGGAAAGGCTGGGGTTTGATTTGTTTCCATCACTAAAACTTTTCTTGTTCTAGTCCTGTTACTGCTTAGTTTCAAGGGTTTATTTTCAGTCGCTGTGTACAAGTTAAGCTGTTCTAAGCTTGAAGAAATTACTGTGCTGATCCGGACTGGGTCCCAGTGCACACAACCAAGACCACTGAACCTTTTCATTCCTACTGCAGGGACAATGACAGGGTAGTAAAGCTGGCCTATTAGCCTCATGCTTGAAGCATCTCAGCTTAGATCCCACAGTAGGCTCTGGACTTCCTGAGTGCCCTCAGGCTAGTTGCTTAATAATGCAATAAATCCCCTTACAGAACAGGATGTCAGATAAGCCCACGTAAGATTGTGAGGAGTTCAGGTGTGAAGCCAATGACAGCCATAAAAATACTTCAGATAGATGATGTCCTTGAGAATAGACTTGAACTAAAGTATATCGTTTAGAAAATGATTGGTGGGGTTTTTTTTTGCTTTGTTTTTAAAGAATTCAATTTACTTCCTTTGCTATTCTCTTCCAATGGCGGATTGTGACCCTTCTTAAAAAGTTGCATGATTTTTCCTGTTTGCGCTTCCCTAATGTCAGCTGCCAGCCATCGGATTTTTTTATGATGTGATCTGCTTGAGTACCTTCTCTGTGGGCAGGTACTCACAGATCACTGCTGGGTAATCTTCAAGTCATGAATCATTCTGTTCCAGCCTAGGCCAGTTTATACCATTCTTAAAATGTAGATAGAAGTGGAGGATTTTATTGGGCTCCTCAGTGAGTAAGACTCATGAAAAATCCCGTTGATACTATGTCTTGGCATGAGCCACAGGAAGAGATAACTGCAGCTGGGTCAAGGTCGCATCAGTAGCTGCTGATCCAACAGTACCTGCTTTTTGAAACTTAATGGCAAAAGAGGGAGAGTGAATGAATGGAACAGGAATGAGACAAAAGAGGAGCACAGAGGGATCACAGAGAGAGGACAGAAGGGAAAATGAAAAGAAGCAACATGCATCTGAGGAAGGAAAAGGTCTAAGGAGCTGCCTTCATTAGTACTGAATTAATGAAGCCAATCAAAGGAAGTTGTATTTAAGGTAAAGGAAATTATAGGGTAATTTGGAATTTCATGTGTGAAGTACTTTCTTTTGGCTGAGGGCCATTATCTTGGTGGAGAACAGGGATGAGTCAATATTGTACTATTATTTCAGTAATTTAGATCTTTGTTTTTAGGGTTCAGTTATCCTGGAATGTGCTTTTTTCCCTAATCAACCCAAAACAAGACATTTCCTTGCTGGGGTTAGATTAGTCCTCCATCTTGTCCATTTGGCGTGTCTGCCAAAAAAATCAGAAAAATCCTTCAACATGAAAAATTCTCTCTTAACCCCATTAAATCAAATTTATTTTGGACTGTGGGCTCTGCCTTCAAACAGGAAGGTTTGTTACTGCAGGTAACTGGAGTTTTCTAGCCATGTCCACTGCCGAATGTCACTCTCCTTTCTGGTATGAAAATTCCATGCTCTGGGGACTCTTGCTTTAGGCATTAATGGGTAAGCTGTCAAGCTTCTAGTTTTACTGTATTGCTTTTTTTGTAAAGGGAGTATGTGTAGTTTTGCACCTTCTGATCATGTGACTTCTCTAGCCTTGTTACTTTGCTCCAGTCGTCCCGCGACCAGGAGAACCCAAGTAGCCTGTATTTCTTCTTTTCCTTTTAGTTTCTGGACAGTGAAGAAGAAGTGGATGTTTACATTGATACAGATGAAGAGTTTTGTAATGGACGAGTCACTATCTTCAATGGCTCAGGACCGCCCTATTTTCACAGCTATCTCTACATGAAGGGTAAGAGGCTTTAGCCAAAACCGTGGAAGGATGCAGTCCAGGAAACCCGCTTTCCTCTTCTGTTTCTCCAGAATCATCATCTTCATCTGCTCTTATTTCTCTGTTTACTTTTTTTTTCTTCTTCTTCTTTTATTTAAAACAAGCAAATAAAGAGCTAGGAGGTGGATGTCAGGGAATTAAACTGGTTATCTTTGCCAATGACACCTAGTTGTGCCCACTTGGTGTGGGCTTAAATGACTCATTCTGAGCTACAAAACGGAAATCTGAGTAGTGCATTTATTTCTATATTTTGTGTTTGTTTCACTAGTTTGTTCTGGTTTTCCTCTGTCCAAACATAACCAAGCATAACCTTGTTTCTCTCCCTCAGCTCCTTTGTTCCATGTTAGGAACTGAAGTGGCAACTAAGTGCCCATGAAGCAGGATCAGAATGGAAACATTGGCCGTTGTTGCATGTCTGATGAAATCTTGCTCCCCCGCTTTGCAGGAGGTCTCATGAACCCATGGAGGCGGCGCTGGTGTGTTCTGAAGAACGAGGCCTTCATGTGGTTCCGCACCAAGCAGGAGGCACTGAAGTCAGGCTGGCTCTATAAAAAAGGTGGAGGCATGTCAACACTTTCACGCCGCAACTGGAAACGGCGTTGGTTTGTGCTTCGAGAATCCAAGCTGATGTACTTTGAGAACGATAGCGAGGAAAAGCTGAAGGGGACAATTGATATCAGAAGGGCAAAGTGAGTGAAGAATAAATCCTATTGATCCCTAGTATTTACTGTCTAAATCAATAATGATACCAGTTTATTGGCCTACATATCTTCCATAGGGCTAGAAGAATCAGAAACATAAGGGAAGGAAAAGACAATTAGAGGTTCTAGTTTTACTGTGAAGGGAGTCTGGAATTACTTGATAATTCTTTTTCCAGTCTTGCATTTCATAATCTGGCAGAAGCTCTTTCCAAGCCATGGATGGAGCCAGACCAGGAGGGGCTAATTAAGTACATACCCCATGCATTCTCCCCTACCCTGACTCCATCTGTTTCCTGGCTTCTCCAGGCATTTCAGAGAGGTGATATGAAGCTCACAGCGGGATTTGAATTTGGCAGCATGTACTATGCCTTTTCCTGGGCCCTGAATGCTCTTTCTGCTGCCATAGCCAATTCCTCAGCTCCTGCTGTAAGAAAGGAGAGACTAGTCATCATGTGGGCCCGTGAAGTGCCAAAAAGAGTGGCACACCCCACTTTGTAAACAACCCTCTATATCAACTTCCTTGTTATCTCTTCTTCCATCTAGTCTGCTGGTGTCTTGAAAAAAATCCTTAAGATTTGCTTTTGTAGTAGATTAACTGGACAAATCTTTTTAAGGCAACCCTAAAAGTCTTACCTAGAGGAATTTTGTATTTCTGTTGCAGTTACAAGCTGTGTGAACCAGTGATTTGCCTTTTGTATGGTGAATGGTATGATGTGAAAAAAAATGGGCCAGATGGAATTTATGCCTGTGAAAGGTTCTTAGTTTTGGCTCTTGTGATTTGCTGTGTTCCAGAGAGATTGTGGACATTCATGAAAAGGAGAATGCCTTGGACATTGTGACAGAAGACAGAGTTTATCACATTGTCGCAGAGTCACCAGAAGATGCCAGGTATAAGAGGGAGTTTCGTTAGGTTTGTTCATTCAGTGCAGGTCTGACCCAACTACTCATGGGAGAGCCTGGGAAACAATCAATTCCCTTTTGCTGGAGAAAAGAGGGGATTCGTTCCAGAGTGTCATTTTGTGCTTACTGGGAGGTACCACACCTGCTTTGGGGAGTCCCTGTTGTAGCTACCAAGATGGTGGTTCAGCCTATCGGTCAGTCACGGGACTGCCACCTTATGTGGTTGTAAGCATGCTGAATTCAAGGGTTACTTTAGGAGACATACAAAACCTTAATATAAACTGGAACATCTAATAGCTGATTTATTTATTAAATGGAATCTTGAATCAAACAAAAAGTCTATTCATGTTGTCTGTAAATGATTGCGAGAGCAGCTGGGTTTTATCCAGGAGACAGAGAAAAGGCTGCAGCTTATCAGAGTCTGTAGTGTCATCTGATAAAATCTTCCCAGTGCAAAGCAAACAAATGACTCATGTCCTTCCTTCTTGCTGTCCTGGCCTGGCAGTGGGAATCAAGTTGTTTAAGGGCAGGTTGGACAACCTGTTCTGGCTATGCAAAGCTATGTTAAGAGGTTATTGTCCCTAGATGCTCATGTCTTCCCACTTTCCCCATTCTTACCAAGGCTTCTGCTCTCTCAGCGCAGCCAGTGTAACTGTTTCTCTGATCTACTTTAATCTAATTCCGTGAAGTTATTTAGGTCTGTTATTTCATTTGGGTGTAGGGAAAGGAAGGGGGAAGGTGTTTGGACACAAATAAATCAACAGAAATAGACGAAAGAACAGCCACATGAACAAGAAACAGGCAAATTCAAAGGGCAGTAGCTGAAGAAACAGTAACTTCCTAACCCAGAATTTCCACCAACTGGAATAAGCGTGCCCTGAAGAATTGCGAGGGCAAATGTAAACCAAATGTGGCCTCTGTCAATGCCACATCAGTCTCTGTTCTGAGGGAGAAGAAAGCACCAACACTTGCACTAGCAAAGGACAGATTAGCCGATGTTGTAGAGTATCCAATTTGAGAATCCTCAGTGAAGTCCAGATGTTTGCTGATCTCACTGGAAGCTGCAGATAAGAATCTGCTTGTTCTGCAACAGAGATTAGCCTCCAGATATGTCTGTAAGGAGAAGCCCTTTCACAGACAAATAACTTAACTCTAAATTAACATTAAAAAAACCCCATGATTAATTGACAGCCATATGACTTTCAAGTTCAGGAGCAGATCAGAGAAAGGCTGGTTAAGAAGGCTCCCAGGCATCTCTAGGACTCTAGTCCAGGATGATTCCCAACTGACCCAGTCTTTACAACTGCTGTATGCTCTTCTCAGTCTGCTGACGTGCTCTCTGGTGAGGCCACTGCCTGCTTACAGTTCCTTGAATAGCAATTAGAAAACTGGATTTTGTGGGAGCAGCTGTCAGTGGATTGGAGAACATGCACAGAATTTTCATGGATAAATAAGGAGGAAGGAAGACATTAGTCTGGTATGATCAGCCCAAGAGATATTTTGTAGCATAGTCCTCAGGAAATTGTGAATGAAGAAATTTTCCCACAGGCAGCTTTCCAGGTTCCTTGATCATATTCTAGAGCTAGCTTCACTACCCAAATCTTAACTTTCAGTCTGTTTCAATTGCCAGTGGTTGGTTTAATGTCCTGAGCCGAGTACACAGCGCTACAGTGCAGCAGCTGAGGGAAATGCAAGATGAACAGGCCAATCCAAAGAATGCTGTGGTAAGTTACTGTGCAGCCAGTCTGTGGGCATGCTTAGAGCCTGTTTTCTGCATGTTTCTCTAGCACTTGCCATGCTGTAGTTTATGAGCAGTATAAGAAAGTTGGATGATTATTATAAAGAAACAGCAAAGCTGATAGAAAAGAGAGTAAGCAGTGAGGAACATAGTGGTTGTGGTGGGTGGCTCAGCTTGATCACTAATGGCTCTCCTGTTTGGTTTGGAGAGGAGAGAGGGGCTGCCTCATGCAGATAAAATGTATTTGGATGGGATTATGGGACTAGTCTGGGTCACAGTTATTCCAGACAGAAGACATGCAGTTGAGAAGAATAGGGTATTTATGTGTTTTGCTAGTACTGAGATGAGGAGGCAGAGGTTATTTTAGACCTTCATAATGATCTCTGGAAATTCGTAGCTCTTTTTTCTCCAGTCCTGTGGAGGGCTTGCACATCTTCTCATGCTGTTTAGGGAGCAAAGATGACTCACTCGTGCCTTTCTCATATGTTCATTTCTACTCAAGCTATTGGAATTTAGAAGAATGTTTTCAGTTCCAATCCTGTTCATGAAGGAGAGTGTCTGTAATATAAGATGCAAGCAATTCCTGTTACCTGTGTCTCTCTCACTGTACAGGGAACCCTGGATGTTGGGCTTATTGACTCTGTCTGTGCCTCAGACAATCCTGATAGGTAGGTACAGCAATCTCACTATCTCTTAGATTGGAAACTCTCTGACATATTTTTGTGGGAAGGTTCAGGTTTTGTTTGGGGTTTGCATTTGTTTAAACTCAAGAATTTATCTCCGAACAAATAAACTCAGCTGAAGTCTTCAGGTTGTTTCAAGCTGTGTCACTTCACAGGCATGAAGTTCACAAGTGTGTTTTCTTTGAGTGAAAGTTTAGATACTCTGTTCCATCTTAAAAGTGGGAACAGCATAATCTCAATGTCAGGAAATCATAGTCTTACCGATTATTAACCCTGAACAAAGATGTCCAGCAAAAGCAGCACTTCCAGTTTTTCAGCAGTCTAATTTCAAGTTTATCTTGTAAATTTAGGGAAAAAAACCAATATTGTGGAAGAATAACAGATTAACTTAAAAATCTGTACTCTTCTTGAAATCTTTGCAGTGCCACAGAGCACAGACCTTTAGTTCACAGATTGGTTAGCTTCAGAGAAGAGATAATGGGACATTTCATATCACTTTACGTTAACATTTAATTATTTCCTACAGTGTTAACAGGTTAAGCCAGGGCAAAGCTTCTCACTACAGTGCTGAAGTAAAATGTCAGCTATTAAGTTATTTACCTCTGTAGTCTTTTTTTTTTTCTCACACAGGTTGCCAGGACTTTGGGGTTACTAGTTCAGAAAACATATCTTTGTAGCAAGCTAAGATTTCAGTGATCAAAATATTTTAGCCAGTTCTCAGCCTGGACTCCTCATAGTTAATCTCTGTCCAGTAAAAAACTAGGCCTAGGCACAAATAGTGAGCTGAAGAGTCAGAATTTGTTCATGCATCTGCTGAGACAGAGTACCAGTTTTGAATCAGCACTAAACAATTTCTGAGGAGAATGCTTATTTTTCAGCTGAGGTTTTTATGCAGCTTATTTTTGTTTTCCATAGGTTTATGCAGTGGCTTGTTTTGCACCTTTTACCTTTTACTTCATACTTGCATTCTATTTTCAGTTTCTCTGTTTTCTCATAGAAATCCGTGTTTGCTTTCAAAGCTTTCTGAGTCTGTTCTCTTGGAATAGGTCATATTTTTATTTTTCCATTTTCCTATAAAGCATCAATTCTGTGCAGAATTGTGAATATTCTGTTGGTCGGACACATTTGTCTGTTGCAAGAGAAGGGCAAATTCATCTAGGAGCAACATAACAGTTTTTCCTCTGTTTCGTCAGGATCAGCTTTCTTTTTAAAACCAATCTCAAGCCCATTTCAGCTGACCCTGCTGAGACCTACGTTTGGTACTGCATCACTGGTTTTAATAAGTACAAGGAGAATGGCTGTACTAGCTCAGCCCAGTGGTACTAGCACTAACTCAGTCCAATAAGAAGGTAGAACAAAGTCCTTTGCTTATGAACCCAGGACATTTTACAGCTGGTCATTAGCTAATTAATGTTTTCTAGTCTTTGGAAATAGCTTTTGAAAGATGTTTAATCCCATTTATCTGGTCTCTGCATTCATCAGTTTGCAGACCAGCTGCACAGGAGATGCTTCTAACTGTTTCTACACATCTCTGTAGTTTGTGTTCAGAGAATCTTTTCTGCATTGTTTATGGGAAGGTAGAGGACACGACTTTGGGTGTGCTGCGAGTTGAGATATTTGTATGGTTATGACCAATTTTAATGCTTTTATTTTCTGGCAGACCAAATTCTTTTGTGATCATCACAGCAAATCGAGTGATTCACTGCAACAGCGACACCCCTGAGGAAATGCATCACTGGATCTCCCTGCTGCAGAAACCAAAAGGCGAATCTAAGGTTGATGGCCAGGAATTCCTTGTGAGAGGTAAAAGGAAATGAATGCAATTACACCATGTGAAACTCCTCTTCTGTTTATAATCTGAGGGGGAGGTTTGATTGTAGCTAATCCAGTCTAGGGTTTAGCTGCTCTCCAAAAACATTCCCTGCCCAGCTCCATCTTCCTGTCTGCTGCTTGCCATGTCCTGTGTTGTGCTGGCACTGGCTTTTATCTGATTCCTTCTCAGGTGGATTCAGAAAGCTAAAACTGGAAAAAAATAAGTACTTCTTCATATGTTTAGTTTTCTGATGTTTTCTATTTCTATTTCAACACGTCCAGCAAATGCCATCAGGGAATAGGAGGGAGCATGGCTGCTGTTGAGGAGCAGCTGGCTTAGACTGCCTATAACATGACACTGCAGCTTTTGTTTTCAGAAACCTCTGTTCCTTCTGACACCTGTCATGTAGAGAGGGAGGGAGAGAGATCTTTGTGGGTTTGCTGCTGTCCTCGGCTAAGCAAACTAACCTGATTCTGGTAGACATAATGAGGTGAGAATAATTCTCTGAGGTTGAGCAAAAGATTTAAATTATGTCTCTAGTTAGAGCTCAGTTGGAGATGGAGGAGCTGATGCATGAGCAGTGATCACACCCGTATTACAAAATATTCCCCCGCTTGCCTCAAATATTTTTAAATTTCCTTAGTACTTTCAGCTCATTGCATCGTCTTAAATGTACAAAGACACTCCTGATCCAATCTGTGGAAAGCAAGTGCATGAGCAAATTGCCTTACATCTTCCAGAACAGATCTATGAGGGAATAAAGGTCTGAGAATGATCACAGCAGGGCAGGAGGACAGGAAGAAAAGGGTCACCAAAAAGTGGCATAAGCCTTCCATCCTAGTCTTAAACATTTCAAGAAGATTGGGTGATACAAAGCAAATTATCAGACAACAGTTTGAGTACCTTAAATTCAAAATACTTAATTGCCAGGCAACAGTTCCTTTTATCTTGTATTGTTCATTAGTTAAAAAAAGGAATGCTCCTTTGCAAAGTCAATGTATGCTCTGCATTTCACAGCAAGATATGTTGTGTGACAGTGGTGTAGCCACAAAGGCACATATTCAGGAAGGTCTGTCTCTTTTCTTTATATGGAACTTGTGGGCTCAGTCCCACATTCTTTGAACTTTTTGCCTTGTGGGTGGACATTGCTTTTTACAGCTCTGAATAGAAAATTGTCTTTGACAGTTTTAGCAATGCAGACTGTCATTTTTTCTTTTATAGTATTAAATTTTCTTTTTCTTTTTTTTTTTTTTAATTTTTTTCTTCTGTGAGGAATCTAAAATGAGAGAGAAATTATTTTTCCTGACTGTGGGAGGAAGAGATGCATGTAGTGCTTACAGATCTTTCTACTCTACTAGAAGACATGTATCACCAAACCTCTTCCATCGAGGTTTGGGTAGGCATTTGGCATCTCTTTGGAAGAATGAATTGTAAATTATTTATTCAGATGTTTGTGACTTGTGAGGGAAGCATCCTGAATAGAGGACGCCCTCATGGTGATGGCAAACTAAACCACAGATCATTGATAAAAAAAAAATACATAGGGCTGAAGGATGGAACAGCTCTGTGGAAAATTTTGGGCTAATTTCTTACAGTGACTGTGCAGGAAGCTGCCGTAGCCAGTAAAGCAGAGCTGGTAGATCCCAGCCATGAGCCTTTTGCAGAGAGATGGAGTTCCGGTCCCAGAGTTAGAGAGCCACCAGGCAAGAGACAAGATTGCTGTGGTGGTGAAAGACAACCATTGACATGTTTGTGTTCCTGTGCTAGGCTGGCTTCATAAAGAGGTTCAGAGCAGCAACAAGATGTCCTCTCTGAAGATGAAGAAACGCTGGTTTGTTCTGACAAACACTGCCCTCGATTACTACAAGTCATCTGAGCGCACAGCTGCCAAGCTTGGCACGCTTGTGCTCAATAGCCTCTGCTCCGTAGTGCAGCCTGATGAGAGAGTCTTCAAAGACACAGGTAAGAGGAAAAAAGCAATAATGAACAGACTTTCGATGTGTGGAGTTGCTTGAAGAGGGGACGGTGCAGGAATGTAATGGCGTGTCGTGTTAAGAACATAGTCTTGATGTTATCTGAGGCTCTGTGTGTGTCTGGCTGCAAACATCTTTCCCCACAGAAACTGTAAGAGATGTGCAAAGGGCCAGAGAGTAGTGCGCAAGTGACAGTCAGTCCCTCGCACCTGACAGAGATACACAGTGCTGATGTTTTTTCACTGAGTAGTGTCACTGTTTATTTAAGTGTTTCCCAAATAGGGAAAGGAGTATGAGTTCTTACAGTTGACTGTAATTATCAGTACATCTTCATAAATAACTGCCACTTTGTAGCATGACCTACATTTGTCTCTTGGGTCAGTGTTACTCTCTTAAATAACAGCAATGGCATACACTGTAAGTCTTTTTTGTAGCATTACTCAACTTGTTAGAAACAAAGATGACAAGGGCCTATGTTTGCTTTCTGTGCAGCATGACGCAGTTCTGGGAAGGCAGGATCTGGCATGATCCTCCATTGCTTGCCTTATGAGTTGGGGAGGGCACTCGGGTTATGAGGCGAAGGATGAATCCCCTTGACAAAGAAGGTGAACCTTAGAACAAGGCTTGAAATACTGGACATTTGAGTAGTGGAGTTACTTGGGATATTTTTAAAAAGGGCTGGAAGTATTTAGTAAAGTGAGATGAAAGGAAATTTTTTCTACTCACTTGCAAGATATCATCCACGTTTTTGATCTCAACAGATGTCTAGGGCTGCCTTTAGCAGAGTGAACTGTCATCACCCTGACCTGTTCTCTCAGTTTATGTGAAACACGTTATTTTTAAAAGTTATAAGAATTGATTTGGCAATCTGACCGGGTGCTGTGTTTAGAGTGGTCATTTTCTGAGTGATTAATAGCACACTGTAGCCCAAGCGCTGCCTGCAGAAGTGAGCTGCCTGGTTAGTAGGGAAGCATTCATGTTACTCTGCAAGATACTTGTATCTTGGAAAGCCGTCTTTGTACCAAAGCCTGGGTTGGGTCCTTCCTGCTGATAAATGTTTTGGGAATGGGGGACGTTCATGTCTACCTCATCAGTTTTAATAAGACACACCATATGTTGCTATCAAAGCAGCAAGGGTTTTCCTCAGCCACGTGCTACAGACAAAAAGAGATGACATGGAAGCAAGTTTCACCTTCCTGCTTCTTTGTTTCTGCACAGGCTATTGGAACATAATTGTCCACGGGCGAAAGCACTCCTACAGACTGTATACGAAGCTGTTGAATGAAGCTATGCGCTGGGCCTCTGCCATTCAAGGTGTCATTGACAGCAAAGTTCCCATAGAAACACCTACACAGCAACTCATTCGTGACATCAGGGTAGGTGGCATCATGCTAATTCCCAAGTGAGTTGGGAGCAGCCAGATCACCGTTACCCAGTCATTGCTGAGAATGTGGCAAGGAATGGGGTTGCTGTCTTTGGGGGTTGGGGGGAAAGGAAAAAAAAAAACCACCCAAACCCAAATGACTGTGCAACTAAATAATCAAATCTTATGTGAATTTTATTTGCATAAGTCTAGGCTACAACTGTGTACGATTACAAATCGCATGCAGGATTACACCATCAAGCATTTGCAAATCCCTGCTTCATCCTTTCCTCTCCTAAGCATCCTCTGGACACAAATGTAAAAACTGCCATTCCTACTAGCTATGTGACTTTGCTGTACCCTGAATTCCTCTTCGTACCTTAGACTTGTGTGGTTTAATAGCGGAGTAAAGGGGGAAAGAAAATGTCCTTCAAAATAGCAGAAATTGTGCTGCTGTGGCAGAAGTAATTTTTGAAAAGGCTTCTTTCCAGAAACTGTGGCAAATTAAACGTAGAATCATATTAGAAGACACACCAAAGCATATTTCAGAAGAAATGTGTATGTAAACATTTACATTGTACTGAGCTCTAAACTAGATGCAATCAGATAGTAATTATTCAGGAAGAAAGCTGGGAGTGATTGTGGAGAATCTTGGAAAACTTCAGCTCAGGGATCAAGGACAAATGGAATGTTAAGTATTGGGAACATAGGACAAAATGTGGAAGAATGTGATGCCAGTGTGTATGAACGTGACAGGCCCACATTTTGAACACCATTTGGTTGTCCGTTCTGTAAACTCATGTAGTACAACCAGACAAATTCAGGGAGGACGGGCTCGTTATTACGTACTAGATGTGGTGGGTCTGTGGTCAGAAAGGCCATTAACCATTTGCTGTTGAAAGTTTGAAGCATATGTCAGGGAGGAATCATGCTGTACATGTCTGTTACATGCTTGCATTAGGTATCAGCCGCAAGCCACATTTGAAGTAAAGATCCTGTGCTTGGTGACCTTTGGTATGACCCAGCATGTCTATTCTTATGTTTAATTTTCATAATGTGGGGTTTTTTTTCAGGAAAACAGCACGAACTTTGAAGTAGTGGAACAGACATATAGGAGGAACCCAATCTTGCGATATACCCAGCACCCTTTGCATTCCCCATTGCTCCCACTACCGTACGGAGATGTTAGTGTCAATTGTAAGTATTTTAGCCATGTGACAGAATCCGCTCACATTTTGAGGATCAGTGTGGAGCCTGAGCACCACAAAAGTGGTCTGTAGCTCTCTATGCAGGTGAAGTCCATCTGGGGCAGTGTAGTCCACAGGATTCAAAGAGAGAGGGAGCAGTCCCTTTCTCGACCCAGAATGTATTCTGTGTCCACTGCCTTGTATCTTAGGAACACTGATCTTAAAGTAAATGGGGGCAGATAGTTTATCATCCATCCGGGGGATGTGCAGCCTGTCATCCTTGAGCTGCAACTGGGTTGCGAATGGCTCCAGTGGAAATCCTACAACAGGATTACATCATGCAACTGGCAGTGGGATAGTACTCTTAGAGAAGGTGCTGTAAAACCAGACTAGATGAATCCTTTCTTCATATGCTTCAGGAACATGAAAGAACTAGATTGTGTGATAGGCCACCAGAAAATCAAAGTGATTTGCTGATGATTCCAGCCTGCCATACAAAAACTGCAAGCTGCTGCTGAAGACCTGTAGAATAATCTCCAATGCGGAGTGACTGGGCCACAAAATCTTTTCAGAAATTAATTTCAATCTGGATATGCAAAGCAATGTATATGGGAAAAACCGTCTGCCGTAGAGGCAGTGATGGGTCTAAGTGATCTAGTTCTGCTTAAGAAAGTGAACACAAATTTACATACCTTTATGAAAATGTCAACTCTTGTGCTGAGCACAGAAACAAAACAGCTAATGCAAGGTTTTGAAAGCGTAGAAAAGGAAAAATAAAGTCTTTGTGCAGCTGTATTGATGTGTCATGCACCTGCATCTTGAATACCGCATGCAGCTTGGCCTTCCGCATCTTAACAAAGATACAGGAGAAGTACAAACGTACCCAAAGATGATCAAAGGCATAGAAAGACTTGCCTACAATTAAGAGACTAAACAGAGCAGGACTCTTCAGCCTCAAAAAGAAGTTTTTAGGACTAGAAGACTGTGATGGAAAAAGTGAAGGGGGAGTAACTGCTCACTGTTTCTCATGATACAAGGATTAAATTAAGTGTCAGATTAAAAGCACAGAAAAAATAAATTCTGAAATAGAGGAAAATTACAGAGCAAGTATTTACACTGTGGAACATATTGCTACAGGGCTGTGTATTCGTATTGTACAATTAATGCGTGGTCACTTGGGAAGCAGTGGCTGTATAGGAGAGTCAGAAGGATCTACAGCCCCAGAGATGTGCAAAGGAGAATGCAAATCTGCAGTGGTATGGTAGTATCATGTGCTTCTGAGCAATTCAAAGCAGACATTTAGGTGCTTAAAAGACGTAACCAGTCTTGGTGTATGCATTCTAATTCTAAACAATAGGTAAAAGCTGAATCTGTGGTACAGCAGTTTGCCAAAATTCTGTGTTGACTCAGGGGTCAAAGCTAATACAGGCACAGCACAGAATTTTGGAAGTACTTTAGCCGGGCTTTGGTGTCTGCGTTCAGGCACCTAAAGCCTTAAGTGCATTAGTGACCCCCTCTGCTTTATACCTGCTCTCAGGTGAGGAGGCAGTTTACACAGAGATGACTTGCTGCCACCCCTTCACTTGTGTCTGCAGATGAGGTGCCAAAAGCTGTCTCTTGGCACCTCATCTGCAGGCACTGAAGCATGAACTAGATTTCAATGCTAGTTTCCATTAGAAACATCACCCTGCTTTTCTGCACAGTATATCCAAAAATGGATTTGCAGTGGTGACAAGTTAGATGTTGACAAATATGAATTAAAACTGCGTTTGCACATTTAAAGGGGAAGTGTTAATGAATTCTGAGTATAAATTTAAGTTCAGGAGATGAGCTAATGCTCAGGTTGCCGTTCTTCTGTGACGGACTAGCACAGTTGCTAGTAGTGTTGCTTGGCCAGTAGAAAATGAGGGAGATGCTCACCTCTTGTCACCTTTTTGATTGTTCCCCAGTGCAACAAGAGAAGGGTTACAGCAGCTTACAGGATGAAGCAGTGAAGATCTTTAACTCCCTTCAGGAAATTGAGACAGTATCTGACCCCATACCCATCATCCAAGGCATTCTGCAGACCTGCCACGATTTAAAGCCCCTTCGTGATGAAGTGTACTGTCAGCTCATCAAACAAACTAATCACATGCCACATCCCAACAGTACCGGGAATCTGCACCACTGGCAGCTGATGTCATGTATGAGCTGCACTTTTCTGCCCAGTAGAGGGATCCTCCGCTACCTCAAGTTCCACCTTAGAAGGTACACGTCCTTTTCATTTGCAGCCTGCTTCCTTTCTCTCTGCTTATTTTCCACTACCTGTTGTAGTTATCTGTCTCGCCCTCCTCCTGCGCAACCATCTTCCTGTGGTGCTGCGGCCTCCTACCTTTGTGCACAATTCCTGCTACCAGTTGTTCTGTTGTATTCAAACTCCCCCCTTGCCACCCATCTGTTGTGTTGAAAGGATGTGGGAAGTTGAGGCTACCCAAAGAGAGTACCGTGAAACTGTCTTAAATTGGATTTACAGCCCATCACGTACTGCTTTTACTAATGTCCATCTATTGAAATATGTACTACCTTGCAGCTGTCACAGTTAAAGCATGTACTGTGGAGTAGTATATAGACTGTAAATCCAATTTATAATTTTCCAATATTTGTTTGCTTAACTAAGCACATAATGCTTACAACTTGTATTTCTAATTTCTAATCTTTAACCTCCAGTTTTCATGAACTAAATCATTTCCATCACTTCCCAGTTCATGTTCAGGATCTAATGCGGCTTTCCAAAGCAGTCTGCACTGGGGCAGAGCTGCGGCCATGTAGTCTCACTGTATTCATTAATGATGAGAAAGATCGATAAAATCTGTTTGATTCCTTCCAAGGTAGGAAAGAGTGAGGTGAAATTTGTGCCAATACACCAAATAGCTACATCCAGGGCCGGGTTCTAAGAGATGCTGAGGAATACTCCATGTTGCCATTCCATGTTTTTATCACTGGAGTTGCAGATCATGTTGTACTTGGAACTCCTGGCCTTGGAGGAAAGAGAACCATGTACAAGCATCTACTTTCTGCCTTCTTGATTCTGAAAAGTACTATTAAAGTGGCTCAAGCACAGCCAGTAAATTCAAAAACAATTAAGAATAAATGAAGAAAAGTTTACGTTTGATTTTGTAGTTCTTAATCTCAGTTTCGGAAATCTCCTGGAAGTTTGAACTGCTTATTTCGTATGTTGCTGAGAAATGCCACTGACGTGACTTCAGAATGACTAGTAAAAGCAGGTTGTATGGTTTAGGAAATAAGCAGGCTCATTCTTCCTGTGGGTGCACTTGACATCACTATCTCTACTGAACTCTCTACGTACAGTAGTCCAAGTTATATGGTAACATGCATGCTTTCTGGTTCACTGTGTAATGGGTCTTTTTGCTTCTCTTCACGATTAGGGTAAAAGACCTCTTCCCAGGCTCAGAAATAGACAGGTATGCACAATTCATAAGTGATTCCCTGAAGAGAACAAAGACGAGGGAGTTTGTGCCCTCCCAGGAGGAAATACAGGCTCTTCTCACCCGGGAAGAAATGACCACAACAGTGTACTGCCATGGCGGTGGCTCCTGCAAAATAACCATCAATTCCCACACAAGTGCTGGCGAGGTAATGCATTAGTAGCACTGAGCAGATGTAAGCACACCTCTGTGTTTGGATACTGGGACTGTTGAAGGGACTCCTTTTTCCTGTTCATCTCCAATTTCTCATTATTTTTTTTTAATTGAAATTTTTTTGCTGTGTCCACAAAGTCTGTAGGGAAAGCTCAACTTGTTATTCTGCAGGTTCAGAATTACAGAAGGCCTATGTCCGGGCTGTAGAATACCGCTTACCAATTATGTGCAAAATCTAAATGCTTTTGGTGCTCTGGCCATTGGAAAGGTGATAATTCTGGAGACTTGCTAAACACAGTTTTCGGAACAAGTTGAAATTCCTGTTCATAATGTAATCCTGCTGGAAGGGATATTCTACCAGTAACTTAATTGTTAGCAGGTCAGAAGCAAGACTCCAGGTTATAGTAGGCATGTCTGTGAAAACATTAGTGCTAAACAGAGGTAAAAATAGTAGTAAAGAGTGGAATTGTTATTAGAGGAACTGAGAATATCATCATGACATCTAAATCCTTTATGTGCCTGCATTTTGTGCAGAGTTCTAATTCCGTCATCCCCAAAAAGGTAGCAGAGATGGAAGAGGTTCAGAGAAAGAACAGCGAGGATGATCAAGTATAAGTAATGGATGGCTTCCTTGCAGGGAGTGATCTCTTAGGGTTAGAATTCTTCAGCTGAAAACAAGATAACCAAGGGAGAAATGTGATGGAGGTCTATGAAATGATGAGGGTCCTGAAGAGGTACTGATTCTTCATTGTGAACGTGTTTGTAATACCTACTCTGTGATCTGTGTGTGTCTCTGATTTTGCAGGTGGTTGAAAAGCTGATCCGAGGTTTAGCAATGGAGGACAGCCGTAATATGTTTGCGCTCTTTGAACATAATCAGCAGGTGGACCGTGCTGTTGAGAGTCGGGTGATTGTGGCTGATATCTTGGCCAAGTTTGAGAGGTAGAAGAATGTTTCATCAAATCTTTAACTCCTAGTTGGATGTAACACTGGTTTAAGTGATAGCACAGTCAGGTAGTTTTATCCAAAGCAACTGCAGTGATTCAACTATTCTGGTTTGAACTCCCCTTTGGTAAGGTTCAAGTGCTCTTTCTCACTGTGTGGAAGACCATGCTCACATCTATTTCAGTGACAAAGAAACATTCTTTATGAGGCTCGTCAGGACAAAATTAGTAGTGCCTTTATCAAAGAGTAATGGTTGACTAGCAGAGTTCAGGGAAAGTCTGATAATGATCTTGTCAATTTACATCATAATAGCTATATCAGAAGAGAGATTGGGCATAGAAATGCAGCTCTAATTTCTTACTGTGGACTGGGATTTTGTGGCTAGACATACTAAGAAAGCAATAAATTGTGAAAGAAGCTGGCAATGCCATTGTCTATTACATATCTGTTCTAAAGACAAAAATAAAATTTGTTCCAAATGGTGGCAAGGCTGATGCTTTTCAGAGTCACAAGATTACATGGAAACAGTATCTTGAAAATGGGGAATACTTTGTGTCCTGCTGCCAACTCTTGCATTTATCTAGAACTGTTGATCTAATTTTTTGATCAAGTATATCTAATAAGAACTTGGACTCCTTCTGAATCAAAATTTCCTGTGACTCAGAGGAAAAAATGGAAGTTACCAGAAAAGTCTGCTACACTGAGATTGCCCTGGTAAATTAGGTAGTTTTGTATGCTCCCTGTTTCAGAAATCCAGGGTACCTTCATATTGTGAGTTGCACTGTGGCCATCCCAGTACTGTGGTGCTTCTGGTTACTGTTTTTTTCCCCCTCTCATTCTCCTTCCTATCTTACAGACTTGCTGGCTCTGAAGAAGAGGAGGAGGAAGGACAGTGGCAGCTGTATTTTAAGCTTTACTGCTTCTTGGATATTGAGAATGTTCCCAAAGATGGGGTGGAGTTTGCCTTCATGTTTGAGCAGGTAAGCTCGCTCTGGGACAGGGTGGCAGAAGCATACAAGAGTGTACAGAAAACTGGCTTACCTTTGTATTAGAAGTGGGAATGCTGGTTTGAACAGAAGAATTCAGTGTGTTCGATTTTTGCCTGGAATAAGAGTATTGGAACAAAACCAAGAAAAATTAACAAGGGCTTCAAAAAACTGAAAGACCAATGATAATAAAATGCTTTTAAAATTTGTCTTTAAATTTAAAAGATATAGGAATTTGGATAATGATTCAAGAACAATCATTAAAAGTAGCTGCTTGCAGAACATAGGTGTATAGAAGAGTGGAAAATCTAGCTATGTGTGTACCAGCTGACAAGAACACATCCGTGGGGTGTTAAAGGAATCAACTGAAAAACTCTTATCTTCTGGGCAATTTCTTTTGATTAACAGAGAAGCACTAGAAGAGTACTACAGAAAAAGGAAAAGAGAATGTAGCTGACAATATTCATCTGCTGAGTAATCTGTTCTAAGTCACTATATTCCATAGCACAATGATGCTGCTCAGGCCAGAGATCACACTGATAGGAAATAACGTTGCAATTAGGGATGCAAAACTGAACTGACTGGAGTACTCAGCTGTGTGATTCGTCTCATCTTTCTCACTTCTAATGAACACTTTGGTCTTGCCTCAGAAAATTATAGCTGTTGAAAATTAATTAATATTTGTTAAAGGGGTCAGTGTCATGACGACTGAAACTCACAGTCAAATGGATAGCATGTACATCATGCAGACAATGGTTCCCTAAGAGGGCTTTCTTGAAATGAAGATTTAAGTATTGTTAACTACAGAATGTCTAGGAAATGGTCAGGAAGAAGACATCATGGTACTCTCTGCAAACTCAGTTGTACCAAACTCCCTGTTGACAAGGCTTTCAGTCTACACAGCTTTCACTAGCAGAGAGTAGTGGAAGAGAAGCAACAGTAAGAGAGCAGATGTTATCCAGACATAGATGGATGTAGCAAAAATACCCGTAAATATATTTCACAGAAAAACAGGCAAAGGGAGACATCAGGTGAAAGAGGAGGAGGTGGAAGGTGCTGGTGTGCAATGAGACTGAGGTTAACAGTCTTGAGTTTATTACATTGAACTCTCTGGTGTTGAATATAATCTCCACACAGGAGCTAGAGCTGGTATAGCACAAAACAAATTGCCTCAATTCCAGTCTCTCCCATCTGTTCCAGACCTACAAAGTCTTCATTGTAAGACCTTCATACAGGACAGAGGCCCCTTGGAGATCTCTGTCCCGTCCAGGCTTGCAGAAACATCGGCCAGTTGCAGACTTTGACTTCTTTATTATAATGTCTGCTCCGACCTCCTGAATTATGTCTTTCCTGCTGGGATGGGCAGATGCCATAGGAATCTGTACATGGACCCAGCTGTGAATAAAGTGTGCTTCTTTCTAATGAGTTTGGGGGACTTTTTGTTTGTTTCTAGGCTCATGAAAGTGTCATAGATGGTCATTTTCCTGCACCAGAGGACACCCTGCAGCGCCTAGCAGCATTACGGCTGCAGTACCTTCATGGAGATTATTCTAAAATAAGTTGGACCCTGGATGGAATCTACCCAGTTAACAGACTAAAATCCAAAATACTGCACTCGACAAAGAGCAGTGGCACTACCAGTCACACTCTGGAGAGGAGACGGACCAGCTTCCTTGAAGGGACGTTGAAACGTAGCTTCAAGACAGGCTCTGTAAAGAAGCAGAAGGTAGAAGAGGAGCAGATGATGGAGATGTGGGTAAAGGAAGAGCTTTCAGCTGCTCGGGCAAGCATAGCACAGAAATGGACCAAGCTGCAGGGACTCTCTCAGCATCAGGCCATGGTGAAGTACATGTCCATTGTAAAGGAGTGGCCGGGTTATGGGTCAACCCTCTTTGATGTTGAGGTGAGCGACGTATAAACTCATGTAACTACTACCAAGGAGAGGCATCACTCTGGAGAACAGATACAGCTGTGTGTATTACATTGCTCAGCAGCAGAAGGGAGTTTCAGGAACTGGCTGCATTTTGCCTTAGTGAGCTTAGGGTAAGCCTGCTTACCACATACCCAAAGAGGTGTGATGCAGAGAGCGCAGAGCAAGCAAGCTGGTGCGTCCTGGTAAATGGAGACAGTGGACTCCCACTTCATTAGAAGAGCTATAGAATTTGGGAAATTTTTCTGGGCTTAAGAAGGTGGTGGCTAGTGAAAGTAAAAGTAAAACGAAGCTCTACTGTCCTTACCAGTAAAAAGTGCAATCCTGTTCTGCAGCAGTACTGCAGAAGCTGCTCAGACTGGGTCACGCAGACCACTGTCCTTGGCCTGCTGGAGTAGGAATCCACAGTTCCAGTTTTATCAGTTTTGTTGCTGCCTAGGTGGATTACCATGGGAAGTTTCTTGCACTCACTATATTATCTATAAAATAATAAGTGAAATATTGACTTCCTAAATCACTGTAAAATCTGATGAGAGCTGTTAGATATTGCAGTTAACATTACTCAGCTAGTATTTGACTCACAGCTGTGTCACTTCTAAATCTCTGCAGTAGGACTGCCTACAAGATTCCTTCTGCAGGCATAGTATTTTTTCTACTGGGGTGAAGGGTTGAAATGTCCTATAGGGCTGAAAATGGAGGCTTTGCCTTGAATCAAAGACGATTTGTTCCTCCACTGCATTTATGCAAAATTTCTTGTTTCTCTCTCTGTAGTGCAAGGAGGGTGGATTTCCAAATGATCTCTGGCTTGGAGTCAGCACAGAGAACGTGTCTGTCTACAAACGAGGGGATCCTAAACCACTAGAAACTTTCCAGTATGAGCACATTGTTTTCTTCGGAGCACCACAGCCTAACACCTTCAAAATTACAGTGGATGAGAGAGAAATGTTCTTTGAAACATCCCAGGTACATGAAAGCACAAGACTTGTTGTATGTGCAGTTTTACTAGCACTTCAGTAAAGCTCTGAATTCCACGGACTAGACAAGTTTATACGTGAGAACTCTTGCTGAATGGACTGGACGGCCAACGAAAAAGATGAAGGGAGCTTAAGCCTAAAGCGCCATGGTGCCTCTTCTTGAATACATGGATAAACAGAAAAAAAAAAGATGCTGGTTAGAAAGTGAAGGAGGTTGAATGGTCTTCCAATGCACTGGGAATTTCAAATTTTGGGTGGTCATGAGTATGCTCAGTTTTTTCATTCCCGTCCAGTATATGAATGGAGAGTTCACAAACTCAAAAAAAAAAAAAAAAGTTTAGTAGCATTAAAGTTGCTTTTCTCTAAGCTACAAGCTTTTTAAGGGTCGCTACAACAGAGCACAAACTTGTTAAGCACTTCTTTCCTTACTGTCATGGTCACATTTAGTATTATATGCAAAATTTAGAGTGCCATGACTTTGGGCAAGGGGAATCTTTTCCTGCAGTATGTCTGGTGTGCCTCAGTGGAATTAGGTTTTTAATGTGCTTATCCTCTGTTACTGTGTTCTCTCTCTAGGTGGGCGAGATAATAAAGATCATGAAAGCATACATCAACATGATTGTGAAGAAACGCTGCAGTGTCAAATCAGCCACCAGTGTGGACAGTCGTGCTAGCATCTGGACTAGGTGATACGAATGAACTGCCACGAGAGAGAGGCAGTTGTTTAATGATTGGTGTTTGCAACTTGCCAGCACAAGTGTAGCAAAGATGTTTTTTAAGAACTCCACTTGACTGACTACTGTATTTAAAAACTGAAGTGACATCTACAGTACCATAGGATTTGCACCTCTGCCCAAAGACATTAAACAGCAGCAACTGTTGTTAAATATTAACAGTCCAAAACTTGTTTTTCCCCTTGCTTGTTTGATGAACAGTGTACCTTAAAGAAACAACATCAGAAGCATCCTCCTTTTCCTGCCTGTCCTCTCTGCTTTCACCATTACCTGTCATACTGGCAGAAAAATTCACAAAAGTAATTTCTGCACTACAGGAGGCAAATTTAAGGTTCCTTATGAATTTCCCAACATTCAAACATCTGGGATCATGGGATCACAGCATGGTCTGCTAAAAGAATATTTGTTTTTTATTTATTTTGCAAGCAACTCTAAAATATAAATCACTGTAGGTTTTTTCTTCAGGGTATACTAATGATCTGATCTGGTCTTAAAAGAAAATGCCTCTGTATAACTGAAGCCAAGTGGTCCAACAAAGAGGTCAAACCCTACATGAGAGAGCATTAAATGAACAAAAACACCTGAGGTGATTCTTTACCTTCCAGCAGAAGTTCACAGGTACACGACTGTAAAAAGCGGCACTTTAAGTTAAAATTCTAAATACTCCAACACAGGAGAAAATCTCTGGGTCTAGCACCACTGAAGTAGATCATCAGGTGCCATTCTGGGTACATTCCAAGAGCACCTGTTGCCTTTCACCTGTACAGCCCAGGAGGCGAGATTGATTTTGTTGCTTTCCAGAAGAGCTGTTCGTCACAAATGCCAGGTTTTAGATGGAGGTTGGGGTTTTTTTATGGTGAACAGCCTGCCTGCATTAAGTTCCTTCTTTCTCTATATGGGATTTTAGCATGACTGGGATCTCTGAACTTTAAAGTGAACTGTTTCCTACTGAGTGAATAGATGCCTAGATAAATGGTTATAGGCAAGAATTTCACTTCCTCCATGCTACTGCAAGCAGATGCCAAATCCTTCATCCTTTTCCAAATTCTAGTTGGAACTGCCCCCATCACTGAATCCTCAAATCCCCTTCCAGTGTCCTCTAGGTCCCTAGTCATCAGCAGAACTTGAAAACAATGCTGTTTTGCCAAAACAACTGCTTCTTGGAGGTTTTTATAGCTACTTGCTGTTTGAAGAAGCAGAATTATTTTTTTCTTCTTAGTGGAAGATGACAGTCATCTTCAGCCTCTTGACTTCAGAAACTTGATTTCATTGTTTAAAACCATGTTCAGTATTAGTCACATCATAAATTGGTTGCATTAGCAATCAAGAAACCTGGTGGCTAGCTGTTTTCCATGGCCCTTGTCTGGTCTTGGGATTCCAGAATGCAAAGGCCCATTCAGTTACTTAATGAAACTGAAGAGCTGTATCTAATGTGGGCCTTGTTCCACATTTAAAATCAGCTGTGTCCATTTCTGAAGAAGTGACAGCTAAGGCCTGTTATCTATGAAATAGAAATTTCATGGAAAAGAAAACTAGGAGTCAGTATGCAGCAGGTTCTGTTCTAATTCATCATCAAATTGTGCCATGCCACTAATGCTGTGTTGCAGAACGCTGTAGTTTTGAGGTTGACAGTACAAGAAAAAACACAGTGTATATAATCTGTGCTTTTCTCTCACTTCCACTGCAGTGCAGCATGTGCAAATGCTCTGTCCACTTGCCACACAACCAGCCTAAGAGGATAGCCACTACTGTGTATCATACATTCAACTGGAGTTTTGCCTTAAATAGCTTTACTGAAGGATCCTAAAAACATCCCCTTTTTGTCACAAAGCATAAAAAGATGAGCAGGTCACAAGTGAGAGAGAATAGGAATGTAGAGGCAGCCTGAGAAGTAACACTTTGTATCAGTCCGTACACTGACTAGATCTCTATGTATCAGAATAGCCTTGATTATTCCTGTCCTAACTCTGCACTGTCTCTGTGTTCTGGCTCTTGGGTTGCTGCAGGCAGCTTGGACCCACTTGGGAATGTAACTCCCATTACTATTGGTTGTAATTTTGCTCATTTCTATTACAGAATTCCTTCTGCTGTCTTTTTTAATTTGTAACTGGCTTTACAAGATGAAAGTTTAATAAATTATTGGGTTGCACAGGCTGTATTCACTCACAGACATTGTGTGCTCATGTAAGATGTTTACTCAGAGATCTAACATTCAGAACTTGTAAGTGGAAAGTAGGCATCAATGGCATGAGGAGGCAACAGCCCTTCCTCTCAGAAGGAAGTTTTGCATTTGTGGTGAATTATAGACAATAATTTGCTGCTACAAGGGGGAAGGTTTGTTTCCAGCTTCTGCCACTCACTCTGGGGCCAGGTCGCACCGTTGGTCGGTGGGAGATGTCCCATGCGAGGTCAAGGGACTGGTTCTGAGGCGGTTACTGTGGTGAAAGCAGAGCAAGGAATGAATCACCTGCAAAGTCCCAGTCTGCAGGATCAGCTCCATCCCCTCTCTTCGGCACCTCCAAAGCCACTAATAACAGAAAATCTCTTCCAGCTCAAACAAGCTGCCAGCTGCACGCCTCTTAAAATACCATGACCCAAGCATGGTGTTCACCTAAGAGCATGTATCACCAAAGTGGTGAATCTGCCTAGAGGACAGCTGAGCTGTCGGCAATGCAGGCTAGGCTCTAGCAGACAAAAGTTCCTTCAGTTCATACACAGGTACGGAAACCAAGCAATGTTGTGTAATCCCCATTAATATGCTCTCATATATCCCTTGGTCAGATGCTCTGAGCCTTGGGACCCTGGAATTTCATCTCCAGCTGTTTGCAGATTTTCAGTTTCTCCATCCTTATCACCTTGCATAGTCTTTCCAGGTCTTCATTTGCGGCTGGAACTGCCTCTGCTTACGTCAGCAGTTGATTTTCTTTCCTCGGCTGTTACGTTCCTTTCTGTGTACTTCCAAAAACACGCTGTCTCTGCCTTCTTTCTGCTTAGGAAGCCTGAAGTCACACACAGGCAGCTACCACTTGTTTGGGTGGAGAAGGGTGGCAAAACCGAACTTGGGCTGCTTGGCCTATACACCTTTTCTGAATCTTGTGCTAAAACACCTCTCCGCCAGAGCAGGGTCTGGCATGGCGTGTCTCCCCCGCCCATCCCCTGCTGGGCTCCGAATAACTGAAGCTGAATTTTTTCTTGGTGGCAAACACCAAGGCCAACCGCAGTCGCCACGGATTAAAGCAGGAGCTGTCTAGCCAGGCTCACTTGTTTGCAGCTGTTGAATTTCAAACTTCACTTACTTCATCTAATACATCACTATCCTGATGACAAACATGCGCTGCTGCAGGGCCACGCATGAATTCATTTATGACTTTGGTTGCAGTGAATAACCACCCAAGGCGATGGCCGACTAACAGCGTTCTCCCACTCCCGTCCTAATTCTGTTTCATCACCGTGTCAGTGTGATGTGCAGGCCCTGCTGGCCTCCACCCCAGTATTTCTCTAATAATTAATTCAAGTTTTATCCAATTATTTCTTTTTTTTTTTTAATCTGAAGCAGTTTAATGCCAATTGGTGTTAGAGTTAGGCTTTGGAACAGGGTACAATTTATAATCAGCACCTACACAGTAATCATAAAATTGGTTATACGCAAAAATCACAGCCCCGGGTAAGTTATATCACAAGCACATGTATCTAATTGTTAAACCAGTTTGACTGTAAACTTCAGCTGTTTATTTACACCTTGTTCTAAAACACAGCCTTTCCACACGTAGGCTGCACGCTGTATAATTACTCCGTGCATTGACTTCAAAATGACATGCTCCCCTTGGGCATTTAAGCAAATCCCTCACACATAAATTCCAGCCCCTGCTATAAAATGCAAGCTCCTAAATCTGTGGATTTCAAATTTGCTAAGTACTTGTCCACGTTTTATACCAGAGATTCCTAATGCTACAATTGGCTATACACTCTGGCCCTGTGCCACTGTCAACAGAGAGGTGAGTGCTGAGAACTTGCAAGTAAAATTCACTGAGCTCTACCTGCCTGTGAAGTGCTGCTCTTCAAGCGCAGCTGCTCCCTAGGCAGCCTTTTAAACCTCGGCGGGAAGGACACCATCTCGCAGTGTACCTAGGCTCTGCACCAGTGTGTAGGTCTGGATGCAACCAAGTGCAAAGGCATTACGTTGGGTGATTCCTGGTTCTGGCCGGACTTGCACTACCACCTGCTGCCCTGTGGCTTGGGCAGCCCAGGCAGTGCAAACCACAGGATCCCAGCTCCAGCTCCTGCTAACGCTGCACCCAGGGACCCATCTGTGGCCTCCCACAGCTCCCACCCCCACCAGGTGCTGTGCCCCAGCACGGCAGATGCCTCAGGCCTTCCCCAAAATGCTGTGATGTCCCAGGATTACCAACCCAAATACGTGTCCTTTCTGTAAAACCAAGCACCAGTAAATCCCATGAAACTCTTAATGTCATAGTGACAGCCTATCAGTATAAACTCAACTGGTTCTGTAACAGGTGAGGCATTGGCCATGGCTTTTACAAGGTCAGTAACGGAGCGGATGTGTTCGTAAGAGCAGCTTACCCGTCTTGCTTCTTTTGCCTGCTGCAGCACTCAGCTAAGTGAGGGGACCCTCAGCTGTCCCCCATTGTGCTTCATCAGGGTGTGCCCATGGGCAGAGCAGTATTTAAACCAGGAGCCTTCTCCTCCTAGCTCTTTTGGGATGGCTGCATCTTGACTAGTCATCCTCTGTGAGTGCAGGGCTGTGGAGGAAGGCCTGTGATTAAGCGCTTAGAAGCAGAGCTGGTCCTGCAAGGTGAGACTGGTGTGGGGTATAAAGGTGGCAAGTCTGCATGGCAGGAGCCTCCCTGGTTGCAGGAGCAGGGGACGTACAGAGAGAGTCCCCTGGGGCTGGAAGAGAGGAGTGCTGGCTGTTGCCCACAGCAAACGTGTTGTGAGTGCTTGGGCCTGGGCCGGGGTCGAGAGAGCTGCTCTCTCCCTGGCTGCTGTAGGTTTATTGCTTGCAGAGGCAGGGAACAGACCCACCCCTGCCTGGGCTGCAGCGTCCTGGCGTTACGGGTTGTTCTGGCTGTCCATGCTGGCTGCTCTGGCCCTTTCCCAGCACCCTGTGCTGGTGTGGTGGGGCTTTCAGGCTCGTGGCTGTGCTCGGCTGGCTGCTGCTCTTTAGGAAGTGGTGCTCCTGGTCTCCTTTCCCAGCAGCTTGCGCTGGTATAAGGCTGCCTGTGTGGCGCTCATGTCTGTGGTGGTGTGTTCCTCTTTTGATGGCTTATTTGTCAGTGCTGCAAAGCTGGTATGAGACAGAACAGGTACAAAGCAGAACAGTGGCCACAGGAGACAATACGAGATGGAAACTTCAGGAACCCAGCCCTTTTCCTTGAAGTAGCTCATGATCTGAGCCCTGGGAAAATGCGCCTTCCTATTATCCACAGACATGTATAATTCACACTCTCACTCAACACAAGGTGCTCTTTAAATACCCAGATCATGTTTATGAAAATAAAGACATTTCAGTGAAACAGAAAGCAGTTTGGTTGCTAATGGAGGTGACTCATGCACATTTGTGAAATCATCTCAACCAACTACTTTGTAAGTTTAATTTGTCTATGCATACAAATCCTGCTAGTTTCTACAGAGCATAAGCACCACATTTTTGTATCTACTCTATATCATCCCTTAAAGGGGAACTGTGACACAGGATGCTTTAAAAGAGAAGTTTAATAGAAAGCAGTAGAACACTATCTGTATGAGTGTCATGAGATATAGTGTGCAGAAAAAGATCCTCCTTCTCATTTGTTCTAATAAAAAATGTGCACATAAGGGGCCAGCAAAATGAAGAAAGCACATTTTTCAATAACTATTTTGTATCACTGAAATTCCACTTTCTTAAAAGCCACCTTAAATTATTCTATTTATGCTTATAAAAGGAGTAAAGCTAACAAACAACTGTTGTTTTGTTTATAATTGTAGTCCCTTCTGCATTGACAAACAGAAATCCAGAAGGACTCAGTCTGCTTTGCATTACTGTGTAAACACAATAAAAACCTCATCTGGTATCCTTCCCCCCCCAACCCCGCAATCTGTTAAAAATCTTAGTTACTGGCAGATGTTATGGCAGAGTGCACAGGAGTTTTCAATGTGAAAATACCATAAAGGAATAAAACCAAGATAACAGCATTTTTAAATGCTATGCACCATTTGCAAGCTAATTTGCTATCAACAGAAAATTACCTTTTCTAGTGCTTTGTCAACTCTCATCTTAAACATCTTCAGAACTACATGGGAAAGGTCCATTAGAGCGACAGTTGAATTTTTCTCTCTAGCAGCTAACCTCCTGTTTTTCCTAAGCTTGGTTCTTTAGTAGTGCTCATAGTTCTTGCTTTAAAACTGTGCAAAGTCTGTTTAATTTGGTCAGTAAGAAGTTTATGTTCTTTTTGACATAAATTTGACTAACTTTTATGAACTGGAGCGTTACATGTCCCACTGTGCTCCGTGCACACAGCAACAGCGGATGCATAAAGGGCCCAAACTGTAATTCTGACTTTCAGCAACAAAAATTGTAATGTTTGGTCTTTATTTGCAGCCACACCAAAAAAAAAAAAAAAAAAAAAAAATCACTGACAGGCCATGCAATTTACTTCCTCCTTTCAAAAATGTTTAGATGTATAACATACGTCCAGAGCAATGAGCAGATGGTGTACTTGGTTTAAAGAAAAAGGAAAAAATGGTAAGAAATACAACAAATGCATCAGGCCTGAATGGTGCTTGTGCCTAAGCACTTGTGGTTGATTTCTGTCAATTAAGTTATTGATGCAGAAACAGTGTTAAACTAAAAATGCTGCCTGGTCCAGTGGCAGCTGTGGATTGATTAACCTTTCCATGACACAGACTCTGCAGAGACTGGGTAAAATTCAGGAAGGGGAACCAAAACCTGTGCTGCTCTCCTTGCCATGGGAGGAGCTCATTGCCACAGGAGCAAGTTCTGCCCTAACAAGGGGGAGGCCAATGAGACCGAGGCACATGTCAGGTTGTAAGTGTCCAAAAAACCTTCGTGCATTTACCTGAAGTTGGATGGTTTTTGTCTTGAGCTATGGCAGCCCAGCAGGCAGTCTGTGACCTGGGAAAAGCACTTCATTTCTGTACTTCTATTTCCCTGCTCATCATCTTCAGTTTTTAATTAAAGTTTTTGAAACAGATGACCTCGTTCATTGTCTTGCACAATAGGATGTTTCTCCCAGCAAGCACAGCAAGTCATTACTGTAGCTAAAAGTAACACTGCCCTTTGAGGAGCAGTCACAGATTTTTGGAGGTCTGGAATTTGGACTTCAGATACTTAAAATGAATACACCTTATGCTTTAATTGCAAATGTTATGTGGCTGAAAGTTATTTAACTTTGCCCCTATTTTATGAGGAGTTTTGCTGGGAGCCCTTTTAAACTGCTTTGGAGCTACGATGGGGGGCAAGGTGCTAATGAACTACACCTTGAATTAAAAAAAAGAAAAATAAAGCACAGAGTAATGTTCCCTTTCTGTGCAAACCCAGAAGCAGCTTGATAAAAGCTAGGTAGAACCACGTTCCATGATAAAGTATGTTTTCAACTGCAAAAAGGAAAGCTTCTAGCATTCTTTTTAAAGACATCAAAGATTTTTATTACCTCTAAAGTTTTCTTATCATGGTAAGGCTTACTTATCTGCTTTAGTTGTGATCACAGCCCCTCTGCTCTGTGCTTTTTTTTTTACCCAGTGATTAATGAGCTGTACCTCAGCTGTGATAACTGCTTCCACAGAAATAAAACCAGTGTAAGCAGTTTAGTGTTTTATTTAACTTTATTCTTTCAATAACAATAGTGCTAAAGAATCTTTCTATGTATTTCAAATAAAGTGGGTTACTCGCCTGCACTGAGGCAGTTGTGCTTACTCAAATAAGAATTACCAGTGATTAGACAACTTGGGTATGATAAGACATAAGAAATGGGGCCTTAAAAATTATTTACATCATAAGAATAAAATATGATTTTTCTATAAAAAGTATATATTCATGGGGGGGGAAGTAGGATTTTACTACTAATTTCCTTTTTCTATTTCAGATTCACACCTAAAAATGCTCAAAGTATAAACATCTATAAAACTAGTAAATCTCAAAACATGAGAATTTGTAAATAATTTTCCCCACTTACTACTGTTGTTAGAAAAGGACAATAAACAACATTTTTAGTCCAGTACATTAGGAGTCATTTGGCAAAGCACTTAGGCATATAAGCTAAACCAGAAGATGACAGGAACCAGGCCTTGTTACACTTCAAACACATCTCATACCAGGTAAAGTTTAAGGTGGGTGAGGGTTATTTTCATTACATAGTAACTAACATCATACCTGCTTTTTCTACAAGTTACCTCAAGAAAGAAGAAAGAAAATATTCACAATTGTGCCCGAAGTACCAAACAAACAACAAAAGTGCTTACTTCTTTGATCAGCAAACTAACACAAAGGTTCCTTTGCTGTGCCCCTTCAGGCTGCTGTTTCAACAGGCCCTAAAGCGGTATCTACAAGAAGTTCTCTATTTCTCAATACAGATGATAAACGCTTATCAAAATAGTGCAAACAGGAACAAAGAAAAGTGCTGTCAACGTAAGTAAACTGCAGGGGAAAAAGGCAGTTGAACATCACGACCTCGCGCCGTTGCTTCAGAGAAATCAGTAGTACTTTTCTCAGCACGTCAGACCAAGTGTACTCCTATTCATCGCATCGTACCGCCGTTACACGGGGAATGGACCTGGTCTTTTACATAGCCTCCTTCATAAAAGTAAATGTGCCTGTTCTTTGTATTGTGCATTAAAGTCTAAAGACTTTTTCAAAACATTAATTGATCAAATCATTAGAGTAATTAATAGATGCAACTCTCTCTTCCCTTTTTCCCTTTATAGCTTTCTTTGGAGTGCATAGAAAAGGCCACAGTGACACATCACATACAAAAATCAAGTTTAAGTTTTATGTAAAATACTCAAGTGTTTTTTTAGCATTCATGTACACAAGTTTATTTACCATACATTCTTTCCCACTCTTTCCTTAGATAGATCTTTGTTTCTTGGACAGATGACATATTTCACCTATGAAGTTAGGCATTTAACCCTGTATAAATAAGAGTCTTAGGGGAAGTAAGTGTCAGGAGGATCTCTTGTTACAGAACAAGGAACACTGTCACTGCAACACTCCTGCCCTTGGGTGTCACAGTGCAACAGATCATAAAATGGAGCAGGTCGTTCCTGTGTTTTGGTCTACAAGAAAATCACTAACGTCTAATTTCAGAGTAGTTTGAAGACATAAGATAGAATGCCATACGTCTTCCTCTAAATACTACTCTAAGTGCAGGGTTTTTAATCTTATTTAATTAATGATTTTCAGTGTAAACATTCCTGCTGTTTGTGCTTTCAAAACCTTGTGAAAGGAGCTGTGAGAAGAAACTGTACCATTTACTTAACAGTTATGTCATAGGATGAAACAAAACGTCCATGGCTTTGCTTTTATAGGACTAAGGCTTTTATTGTATCTTGAGTTCTGCTTCTGTTTGCAGTTAGTCCTTAATGGTTATTTTTGCTAGCCCCACTACCACCTTCAGGAGATAAGAGTAGTGATTTGCCAGCTTGCCACAGTCTCAGGCTTCAACTATCCTATGTTTATTTAATTTGCTCCTAGACAGCATGGCTTTAGTGTAGGGTATTCCTCATAACTCTTTATTCAAAATGTACGTACATTCTACGTTCTAAGGAAGATTCTTCTCTCACCACTACAACGTGATTTTTTTTTTCCTGTGTCTTTGAAGGAGGGGAAAAAGTCACAATATGATCTTCCTCCACTACAACAAGAAAATTTAAATTCTATTTGGATGGGAATGAATACTTAGTTTTGCCTGGTAACTCCGTTCTCCCCTGCTATATCAAAATTTATAACTGCTCATTACAAAAGTTGCTACACAAAGACAGTTTGTGTCCTATTTATCGCCTGTGTGTTAGCTTCTACAGGGTAATCCAAAGCTAGCAGCAAAACCCTTACAGCATGTCAAAATGGTACATCATTTGGCAAGAAGTTATTGATAGATAATTGTACAAAGTTACAGAATTCATGTAGCAATTTTAAGTGCATTTGTTAAGGTGGTGTTGCATGAAGTACTGTTGGCATTCATTATTCCATTAAAAACTCTTTCCAGTAAAGAGAGAAAATACTTTAAATCACAAAGTATCACAGAACTCTAGAAACCTTCCACCTTAAATGGCTGAGGCCAAATGTAGATAATTACCATGGACTTGAATAAAAATTGCACTTGTAAAAAAAGAAAATTTAGCCCCCATTAATAACCTTCTTATTACTTTTCCAAAAAGAAGTAATAAAACACCAAGTAGTTCATTCCTTATGGCTTCACACAGTGAAGTTCATGCTAAATTGCCCAGAAAGAACAGTTTCTCAATAGCTATCTTTTGTGAACACATCATCAGTTTCATCATCATTGATCCCTCTTTGATAGCGTACTGAAGAGAAGGCACTCCAGTGAAGATGCTTCTTTTTATAGAGATACCACACTAATGCAACAATGCAGACCAAGATAATTAGCAGGACAAATGCTACAGCCACCCCAGTATGATTAGAACCTGTAAGAGAACAAAACACAAATAGTTATTCTTTAAGAGTTTTGGTAAGAATATTTTGTCACGGGGTTGATGGTTAGGTAGCTATACACTAATATTGCATGCATTTAAGTTAAGGCAAACTGCTTCATGACATTAAGAGCCTTCACTTCATCACGTGGGAGGTTAGGTTCCCTTGTGAATCAGCGTCTATTAGCCTATTTTTTGATCATTCTGTTGTTAATTTCCTAATCATGTTTAGGTTAGAAGGGACCCCAGGGGTCCATAAAACCTATTAGTAAATGCTGCGCTCATTTCAAGGTTCGTACCCTTCAGAAATCGAATGAGTTCCTGGACTCTCTTGGAGTGCAAGGGAATTATGCTTCCCTTGGACTGAAAAGACCTTGTTGAGGTCTTCCTTAGCAGCATGAAGTTAAATCTATTCCTGCATTTCCACTTCAGTGAAGATGTATACAAAACCAGAAAGATTCCACTGCTTCTCAGGAACTTGCTTGCTTAATGCTCAGGTAAATGCTTTCTTTCCTGGACACAGCAGAGTATAAGGAAGTAACGGGAGGCCCAAGTCTTTTTCTGGAGCTGCAGGACACCATTTTCAGAAGCCTCCTCAAGACTGAAAACACATTCTGCAGTACCTGCTTGCTTGGCATCTCTTACAAGCAGAAGTCTTTCTGTTCCCACCTACACAGACTCACCCATGAGATACCCTGTGGTAAGAAGCAATAGCAACTACTCCACGCTCTTTTAAGTGGAAATTTCAGTTCTCTCCCTTACCCTTTAAGTGGGTAGGTGGGAGCCAGAAGTAGTAAATTCCTAGAGAATTTGTCCCCAAAATGCAATTTTATGGCAAAACAGCAACAGAAGGATCCTGCTTAGGCAGAGGTACTTGATAGGTTCTTTTGTGAATTGCACTTTCATTATTTCAACACAGACTTTCCCCACCAAAAAAAGAAAATCCTGAATATAGTCACTACAAAATTAAGTCTCTGCTAAAATCAATGCTTCCATACCTAAAGGAGCTTTACAAACCACCCTGCTTTGACTACGACCGCAGTCAACTTTGGACCATGTGCCAGTTGTGGACAGGATAACACTGCATTTTTCATTGACTTCTGCAGTTTTATTTTCCCAGTTGACGTAATTAACTGATGAGCCGTCAAGCCAGTTCAGTGACTGATCTGTTGGGGAAAAAAAGAAAATTGCTTAGTTTAGATCATCAAAACATGCTGTAATGCTACACAATGTCATTCACAATCTATTGATTTCTTTATGTTGCTAAAAGAAATAGGGCTGACTATCTACCTCCTATGTTAAAAACAATGAATACAAACACATCACTTTTAGCCACACCTCTCTCCAGATTTTTAGCATTTAACGTATTTGCAGCTTAACCGTTAGGCACCAATGACAGTGTTAGGGAGAATGAATTTCAGTGACTCCTGGTTATCGTTATGTGTGCAGCAGGCAGAGACTTCAGCTACAATGAAGTCCAGAGGGCTTTATAACGCTAAATGAGGGGTTTCAGCCTCAGGCAGAAGTTACTGTAGGCTATCAACACTACAAAGCTGCACTCTTATTTGAGGATTTATGCATTTTTATTTACCACATGAAATGCTCAGGCATGGTTGCTGTTTCTTACCCTTAGAGCTCTGAGCCAGGCCAAGCCATACATTCTTGGTGATGAGATTGTTTTCCTTTATGTGTGTGCTCACAAATGCGTTTTCTTCAGCATCCGCTATAGTCAGAAGGGTTGCTGAAGGATCTAAGAGAAGAGGAAACGGGTCAGAACTGCAATTCAGAGATTTTTCATGGTGCTTGTACATTGAGTTTTCTGTGGCAACAGTTACTATGGGAAAAGATTTGCTGATCTGGGCTTGTAAAATTAGCTTGAAGTAACCTGCAGAATAAAGACATAACCCCCCCCATTCCCTAAAATACAACATAATGTTATACAAGACAGCTTCAGATGACTGGTTATTTAAGCAGGTCGTACAAAATAAAATGGGAGTAAACTTCCATGTATGTAGTCCACAGCTGCAGTAAGATATCAAAAGATATGCCACATTCAGAATTACTAGTCTTGTTCAAGTAATAAGCTCTTTCCAAAAATACAGTTGAACAAAAGCTCAGCATTTTCCTGAGTCAAATTAATTTCTAAGTCAATCCCTCATTGTGCCTCAGGTTTTATACAGTGTTATAGCAATTAAGGAATAACAGGGAGGAAAGGGTATACTGGAGACAGGCTCAGAGTGTATCCATTCTTTACAAGTGTATGCAAATATAAACCAGAATCTTAATTTAGAGAAAGATCACTTCCTCTTTCAACTACTAGGCCGGGTAGGATGGAATATAAAACTGCATCCAGGACTCAGACTACTTGCATCTTTTCTTTTTCATCCTACATGGCGAGTTCAACTTCACATCGTAAGATAATTCAATAAAAGTAGGTTAGGACAGTCACTAGCTTCTAAGCTAAGGAAATTATTACAATTTCTGTACACAAGACTGCTTAACATCATCTTCCACAATACAATTCTCCACATAGCTTATCAAAGAGAGAAAAACCTTAAATTTGACATAAAATTAAGTTTTTTAGTGATATTATATGCCTTAATAATATCTATAGAAGTACCCGCTTTGATCCATTCAACAGGTTAGCAAGCTCCCTATTAGCAAGCACCTAATGCAAGGATATAATAAGAAAACACTGCTAACAGTGCTAACTTTATTATAAATAAAGTTAATCGTATGTAAGTAAAATGGTTTCCTCCAAACCGCAAACTTTAAGTTTCTGAATCCTCTGTCAATGGCTGTCTGCATTTTACTCGCAGATTATCACGTGTCAAACAAACTGTCAGCACATTGCAGAGTTTTACCAAGAACCTTAATCAGATGTTCAAAAACAAAGCTTGTTATTACTTTTCCTAAACTAACTTTTCGGCTTTTATGCTTCTTTAAAGTATAACCAGTGTAGGATTTTTGATTGTTGGGTTTTCTTTTTCCTTTCCAAATGGAGTAATTACAAGTTGTAATGTGATAGAGAGTCTAAACATACTCAGTTTCTTGCAGACTTTCTTAGCATCTTCCACAAAATATACTGAAAAATTGTAGAACGCCATGTCGAATGCGTAACAGTGATCCTTATACTGTATCCACTGTAGGGTACCACTCATCTGTGGGCATCCTGGGGCTCTGCTCACTTGCTTTGCCTGTGATTGTCTCTCTGCAAAGACAAAGAAATTGACATTATTTCTGCTGCAGGAGTTTGTGCTTAGTCTCTTTGTAGTAACAGGACAGTAAGTATTTACAAGGACTACTTCTCCTACCAACAGCCATGATTCAATTAGTTTACATTCCTTCCTCATGTGTCATAGGCAGATTTATTTGAAAATGAGCATAAGACAAATCCCAAAGACTTGGGAACCATTTTTTCTTGCCTTTTAGGGGGTTTTGAAGTTTGGTGTGTGTCTTTGATATGTGATTTCAATTCAGAAAAGATACGTACAATTTGATATTCGTATCACAGATGATCAAAAAGTGAACAGGATTGGTTTAGATTTTCACCACTGGAATGGAAAGAATTAAATTTCCCCTTAGGTGTTTTATCATTCCTGACAGACAACTCTTCCTAGAGGGAATCACGTGCAATATTTCAGATTTCATTTGTAGTTCTAAATACAATATGTAAACAGAGAATACATAAGACAACTACACAAAACATTAAAAATAACACTTACTGTTTGGAGGGCTATAGCAAATGGCACCTTCAGCAACATTTGTACATTTTGTACGGTACCAAGTTCCTTTGGTATCCAATAGAACACAGTTCCCAGTAGTATTTGAGTTTTCTAATTCCCAAGCATAGTAGTCGAAGTCGCTTCCATCTGACCATTCAAAATTAGCTTTACTTCCCTAATAAAAGAAAAAAACCCCACAACCTTTAAGCCACTGCATACGGTTGTGATTTAAATCTTGTCAGTCATGAGTAATGACAGTCATGCAGGAATATTTATCACTTGCACTTTAATTTATCACTCTACAAGTGCCTAATTTTCTAAATCCGTGCTGAATAAATATCAAATATAGTTTGCATTTTCCAATCAATTCTTAACACAGAAATCCTGCTTACTTGTGCAAACTGAGAAATGGGGACACATTTGTAAGTTTAAACCTGCCATTAGCCTTGTTTTATTCTATGGGGAACATTTTACTTAATTCCATCCTGTTGTTTCATTTAAGCAGTCTGCCTCCCTTGCCATGAACGTTATCAGACGTGTTGCAAACTGCTAAACTGTCGAGAAGGCCTCGGTGAGTAAAGCTGGCCAGCTCGGGAATGGTTTGCTGTGCTAGCTCCTACTTCAGATACACTACTGGAAACCCATGACAATGAACGGTCAGTTGTGAGAAGTGGAGGGACCCATTCAGACTAAAGGACGGGCAGAGGTAGCAGAGGTATGCATAGAAATCACACACCCCTCTCTGCAGAGGGGTATTCTTGCCAATTAACTACCACGGCCAGGTCTGGGGAGTAGTGTGGGGAGCAGGGCTGGGGCCACAGGCTTTTGGCTCCAAGGTTAAGCAGACAGAGAAGGATGATCTGCAGCTGTCTCTTGCTATGCCTCCTGGAAAGAAGGGACACTTAACTTGCTAGAGAGCCAGTTCCTGAACTGCCTTGGAGAGCCAGTCGTTACCTGGACTGGAAAGGCTCCATACAGACTTGTCTGACTGTATTTGCTAATGGAATCTGACCCTACAGGGGGGGTCATAAATCTGTAGGCTCTAAAGGTAGTGTTGCAAATTGTACTTCCTTGTGCCACAAGGCCTTAGGTGGGACCTTTATATTATTTTAAAATTTTAAGGATTTGGAAAAATATCTCAGTGTGGCTACATACCCTAAAATTTAATATACTTCAACACATGGTACAAGAAACTGTAAAAAAGCATCAGAGAATATTTCCTATCCTGTGCAGAAAACTATTTATAAGCTCTGTTACTGAGGTCACCAACACTATATACTTACATCGTGAATTGACAACCCAAGCCACAGAGGATAGCCATCCTGCTTGACAATATCGTCTAGAAACAACTGTTGGGATTCACTGTGTACGCTTGCTAAATCACTTCTGTTGTGCTTGCATTCTCTAAATGCCTCATACCACGTTAACTTTTTCTGAAGGATCCTGTATGTTCTGTTTCCATGCGGAATAGACTCGGGCAATGGAGGCTTGTGCTGTTGGGGTTCTATTTCAAAGAATAAGACAACAAGTTCTGTGCACTTCATTCATGTTATTAGGAACATACAGAAAGCATTAAAATCCATCTATATCAATTTAATTCAAGCACTGAAGTGTTCAGTACAAGCCTCTTACATCAAGTAAGTTATCTTTTGCTACTCTGGACACTGTGAGCAGTTGATGGAGGAGTACAGCAAATGCATTCCTCCAGATCAGAACATTAGAGCAGTGATGCACAGACTAACCATATAATCCCAGAAGCCGTGCCATGTGTTTCACTGGGAACCAGTAAACCAAAGCTTTATACAGCAGGTACTGCAAAACTAGGACGTAGATTATGACCCTCATCCAACACTCTAATACTACACATAAATCTTCTCTACTACTCACCCCTTTCGATTTTACAGGCGAGAATACTGTACACATTATAGTGAAGAGCATGCCAACTTTGAGAATAATTATAAATATCCCAAAAACCATCAAGATTTACACCAGCAAAAAAACTGTTGGTCTTTATGTTAGGTCTTCCCAGCCTCCAGTTATTGTAAGTCAGATGAGTTTCATCATACCACTTGAGAACTTTATCTGTGGAAAACATTGCATATTTATTAAAACATTGGCATTATGTGCACAAATACCATTTAACTTTGATTATACTAATGACATTAACAGATATTCACTTTGGAAAAAATGCAGTGATACTCTAAGTTACTGTAAATCAGTTCCATATACAATGCTAAATACGTTAGCATTATTCATCCAGGCCCTTTTAAGTCCTACTTTCCAGGAGAATCAAATCTAGACTAAACAGAACATACTGGATCTAATTATCACTCAAACAGAAAGCATGCCCAGTTATTCTCTTCTAGAAGATAAATACAAATATAAAGCATTATTAAAGGTTTGCATTCAGTTTGACTCTAGTTGTATATTGAAACATGCAAGAAGCATGCACTTAAAATGCTGCAAACTTTGTCTCCAATCCAGTTATTAAGAAAAAACACCTTAAATCTTACCACTGTCGTCATAAATCACACCCAGCCAGACCCACATAGCCAGACCGCTGAATGAATGAAGCTGCTCAGTAACAAAGTTATTCTCTTCTTCATCTCGAACACTCAGAACAAACGCTTCTGGGTCTGTCGAAAATTTTTTAAAATTACTTTCTTACAAATTCACTTTTCAGTAATAAAATAAATATTGTTTTGCTATTATTGTTAATAATTATTACAGGTAGGTCAGGAATGTGTAAAGGCTAGACCTTTATAACATCGTAACTAAATGAACAATGTAAAAACAATTTTCAAAGGTATTATCAACAGTGCTTCCCCTGGTTTTGTGGATAAACAAAAGACATCAGATCCAGAGATATTTGTGGGTTCTACTGTCACTTCAGTTTCTATGTAGTAAAAATTCTCTGCATAGAACATAAAAATATCACCAATCTTTCCTCATTTTCTTGAACTGCCTAGTAGAGAAACAGTATTTAAGAAAAAGACTGACTTGAAATCAATTAACGAAACATAAAAACAGTTTCTGGAAAGATGTATGTCTGAAGTGCCATGAGCAATGTTTTAATATAAGAGGGAAGCTGTTCCTAAGCTTACACTTTGTACAGAGTGGACAGGAAAAGCCTACATGCTTTTCTGAATTGACTATTTTCAGCCCGTTTACTTTGTTCACCTAAGTGTTCCACACAGCAAGGGGGAGGAAAAACCCCACAAAGTAAATGTGACTGTAAAGCCAGAACGTTGCCAAAGGGATAACAATTACCCAACCTATTTAAAATTTGCATATTATAAAGAGAAAAATCCCCAACCTTCCAGTTTTTCAGAGATCTAAGAACTCGGTAGTTCCTAGCCATCTCTCTCAAACTCTCCTACCCATGCTCTGGCACTTTTTATCAGAGTAGTGCAAGGGCAAACAGCATTAGGCAGTGCAACACTAAAGCATGCTTCCAAATGCTACAACCTTTCTCAACACTCACTTTGCTGTCATTGTAAGACTGACTCAGATCTAAAACTCATCTCCCTCAAGCTGATATAAGTCCATAAATACCTGTAACATGACAAAATACTTACTCATTTTCTTGCATAAATGATGAGCTTCTTGAGACTTCAGTTCTCTCCATCTGTTTTTTGTTATCATGAAAGTGTAACAATTGTTTCTAAATGATATCCAGGGTGTATTTTTAATCTTATGTGGGCACTTAACTTGTGTAACTTGTTCTTTTTCAGTCTTCTCTAAGGAAGGGAAAGAAGACATTCAGGACCAACACTTAACCTGACACACTCTACACCACTTTCAGGTACCATTTAAAAACATGCATAACAAATTAAGTGCCATCCTCTAAATGTGTAATACGTTGTTGCTTTCAATTTCCTCATAATTGTGATTTTTTTTAAAGTAACAAAACCAGCAGTAAGCATTATCAAAGAATACAGATGCTTACCACTTTTCATAATTGTTATGTTATAGAGGTTTACGAATAAAATCCCTACATAAAAGTGTTAAGTGTGGACCAATAACTAAAAGCTCTTATTGCCTCTCTACAAAGGCAGATCACCCTAACAAATAAGCTGCTTCATAGCTGGCAAAGAATCTCAGTTCTGTGGCTTTATCTAATACTTTAGAAGGGAGAAGGACTCTTCCTGCTGTTGCTCGGATAGCAAGTACAAAATAGTTAAGGGTGTCGTAATGCCAAGTACACATTTTGCTGTGACTCAGCATGTATAACAATGGCTTAACTGTGTCCCCTCACAAAAAAAACCAACCAACCAAAAAAAAAAAAAAAAACAACCCAAAAAAACCCAAACCCCCACAAATTATAATGGTCTCATAGGGAAGAAATCTGCAATGATCTCTCAGAAAGATCTCTTTGATTTTTCAGAAAAGGGCCGTGCTACATATGTGTCCCCCTTCAAAAGATGTCCTGCTATATTCCTACCTGTCTTGCTATAACTGGTATATATTTAGAAGGGTTTTGTGAAATGCAGGTGACTAACTTAGACCTTTCAATTCAGTGTCTACCTGCTATCTTTCTTCTCCATGTAGTCATGTACCTCCTCCCTGTATACACTTACATGTCTCAAGAGATTTCAGGAGGTCCTAATATTAAGATGTAAACAGCACAGAGGTACCTCAATCTTCTTCCACATGCAAGTGAGAGAAAATAGTATGCAACAATCTTACAGAAACAGTGCAAAGGTAGAATCAGTTGACAATACGTAGGGCACAGCCTGGCCCAAAGCACCCGTGCCAAATTCATTTGTAAGGAACATGTGGATTAAGACTAACAGGTGCATGCCCCCCCCATTTGAAGTTTGTTTCTTTTTTTCCTGGCATGCAAATCAGCCTATCTGAGGAAATGCAAGTTTAAACAAGTTGTGATTTTGAATTTACAATCTGCAATTATCAAATATGCTTCATAATGAAACAAAGCTCAGCTTTTGTAAGTATTATGCTAGGATACATACTTTCTGATGCATAGCAAATAGCACCTCGATTTTCAGAGAAACAGTCAGAAGTTTTCCAGAAGCCATCAGTATCCAAAAACACACATTCTTCGCTTGTTTCCTCATCATCTTCAGACCAGCGACTAAAACTAACATGTTTCCCATCCAGCCAGCCATAATGTTTTCCACCCTAGCATTGCATAATTAAAAGGGATGAGCTTACACAATAAAAAAACATTAGGTACAGAAAATGACATGATAATATATTTACATGGGCTGGACATTTACAGTGTCTCCGGTAAGAACTCTAAGTGTTCCACTGCCCTCAGAATCTGATGTGCTGCTCACAATATAACATGCTTTGTTATTTTAAGTTTTGCAGTTGCAGAAATACAAATGAGCTGAAGCAGACAGCAAATTACCACATGCTGATGTTTAACTACTATGCTTATGAAGGCCTGGCAATGAGATGTCCAAATTACATCATTTGCACCTGCAAATCAATGGTGGATATAATTATCTGGTCTTGGAAAACTGATAATATCTGAGAATAAGGCCCAGTGTCAGTTACTCCACACCGAGTTGAAAGTAATCTATTAAATACTTAACTGATTTATTAAATCAGAAGCGTTCCTGCCCTGGAGGATGCAGGAGGAATAAGAAAAAACCCACATGCATCAAGCATGCCATCCTTTAAGAATCTTACATTTAAAAGTTTTCTTCAGGAAATCCCCCTGCTGCTTTGTAATTTAATTTATCTTGTATCTTTCTTCTGTGTCTGTGATTCCAGCACTGGAGTAACAAGTTCTGTTGACCAGTTTCATTATAATTTCCCTTCATGTGACTTTTAAACTGTGCCCAAATAACGAAGTGTTGCAATAGTGAAAAGCTAGCGCACACCTGAGTTGTATGCAGCAAAATGAATCATTTGGTCTTCACTTACAGATAAAGATTCAAAAGAGGAGGGAAAATAGGTTGTTCCGGCTTCCCCATCTTCACTAAGATTAAATGCCTGCTTCCTTTTAAAAATGTTCTCCGTAAAGTATATACTCAAATTTCTATCTTTTTCCCCCCCTACTTTGCCCAGAATACTCAGTAGCCCATTACTGACATAGGAAGACCCTAAGAGCATAGATACTGAGTCAGCACCATCAGCCTTTGTAGGTAAGGCACTTCTCAAATAAATTTTAACTTTTTTCTTGTGATTATCTCAACACTCATGTGCTTGACAAAAAGACAAACCCTGCAAGCAAGCCCAAGGCGTTTCATTAACAGCTGGGAAAGCTCTCAGTCCACAGTGAAGATCTTCAAGAGGTCCTCTGGCTAATAAAGGCAAAGCGGTACCTCCTGCATTGACTTTTCCAAAGACAAAACAATCAGAAGAAAAACCCACTAACCTGTCTCAGGGATGTCTCCCTCTAACTCAAAACATAGGCATGAATAACATGAAATAACAACAGAGTCTAAGTTAAGCTTTAGAAATGTATCTTAGGAAGTGTTCAATGATTCATTTTGGATTTTATTTGCTACTTCTAGTTTCTCCCTTTTAAAATATATTTTGGATTGTCTTTCCAGAGTGGTACTGTAAACAGCGGCAATGATATTAAATGGCAACACTAATTACTCATTCACTAACAAAAGAGACAAAGATAATTCAGCGATCTATGTTGCTGCTACCCTACAGCATATCACTTCATCATATTATCTTTTAAAATTGTCTCATCATCACCATCATCAATCTGTCCAGTGGAGTTCAACAACTATGTAGCTTGGAGAACTGAAGATTTAGAACATTCATCTTGAGAGACTCGACAGTTAGCTCTAAATGAAAACAGTTACCCCAGAAATTATTTTTTCCTTGCATCTCTTTATCCCAGTTTCTGTTTCACACAACTCTAAAAATTACCTTAAGCCACAGTCTGAGGGGAAAATAAAACTTACGTCTCTGCTCAAGAGTCCAATCCACAGTGGGTAATTACGGAGGGCAGCCTGAACAGCAAGAAAAGCCTGCTGGAACTGATCTGTGATGCTAACCAACTGCATCTTGTTGCTTATGCATGCAGCCATTGCATCATTCCAGGACAAATTCTTTGGAATTACTAGGTATTGAACATTTTGATAGCTCAATGTTTCATTAAGGACTTGCTCTGTCTGGTTATCACCACTTCCTATAAGTAAGAAAGAAATCCAGTTATTAGGTGGTTAAACACTGGAATAGATTTTGAACTTCCAATTTCTCTGTAACAAACAGAAAAACCTGTTTGAAGTTTCCCCTGGAAAAAAAAAAGTATTTTCTTAGACAGTAGATTATGCTAATGATTACAGTTAAAAGCAAATCTCTGACACTTTAGAGAGAAAATATATAGAAGGGAAAAAAAAAAAGATTATTTTCAGCCAATCTATTTTTAGATCTCTCTCTCAACTTAGGTTCACATCTTTTTATATTTTCTATTTTTAACTAACTGCTAAATAATGTTAAGAATTCTATTTATTGAATTAAAAACATATTCTATAACTTTAATTAAATACAAGAATGGGAGAGAGCAACTGCTCTCTGCTGCAATATAACAGCAGCTAAACTTCACTCACTGATCTCTGTGGAGCCTGTAGATTTATACTTATGTGAATCTAATGGGCCACAAAACTTGCCTATGTAGATCTTACAGTGTACAGCATGGTCCCAGAATTCCTTACTGTCATCTATGGGTATAGTGAGAATTATTTTCCCTCCACATGTGCTTAACTAATTGCAGAAAATCCACCTTGCCTAGGGAGGGGTATAATTCACTATTTGTGCTCTAAGCACTTAGTGTTATCACAGCTATCAGGATCATACTGAAGGCATACAGCTCAGTGATGCATAGCAACTGCAGTTAATAAGAGATGCAAACATTCCCATGGGTGGTAAATTAAAGTATGTAAACCTGGTAACCCCAAAAATTTTATACACAACCAAAAATAAACTGGTCTCTCCAAAAGGGAGGAAAACCGACATTTAAAATATCTCAAGCAGAAAAAGCTCACGGGGCGGGGGTGGGGAAGGGGGGTGGGGGTAATAAATCGTTCTATAAATAACAGGACATAAATAGCTGATTGACAGGCTGACAGGGCCATTTTCCAAAACACAAGAAGACAGAAACATAATATTAATTTGATATTTATATGCAATTCACAGCTTTCAATAGATCAGAAAAGTGACAAGGCTGAAACAGATTGTTTGAGTGGTTTGTGTCTGCTGCCAAAAGCTTTCACTTAGTAAACAGCTACAAAAAAGGACCATGGAACCAAGGGTGCCATCACACATCAAGGGGTATCAAATGAAACAAGGTAGTAAGGAAAGTGTCCATTTCTGAAAGTAGTAACTGCCGATGATTAACGTCTCAAAAAGTTCTGCAAGTTCTGCCAAGATTTCCAAGCAACCTGAATCATCTTTTTCCCTAGGATAAAGCCCTAGGAAACCTGGACTCTCCCACAGCTGTCCCTGCAACCTGCTGAGGTCCCTTCCAACCTGAATTATCCTTATATATCATCACTGTATTAGGGATCTAAGACCAGGCTGTACTACGATACATTCTCTGGCAGTCCAAAAAACTCTTCTCATTGCACCTTCGACAGCTGTGGCTAAGGAGAAGTGCTTAGTACTTTAGTCAGCCCAGACTAATAATGTATTGATCTACACAGATATACTGTCAACCTCCTATTAATAAAATTCCCCTTTTTGAATTTTTATGACTACATCTCTTCCATCCAGACTCCTAATCTAGACACTTGGAATTTCTGAAGTATTTGGCACTGAAATAAAGATCTTTGTGTGGTTTTGGGGGGCCGGGGGGTAATCTCTCTGCCTATTTGAGAATTAAGAAGGTGGGCATATTCTTGGGTGTTTTGCACACACAGTTTTTTTTTTTTTTTTTTAGAAGATAGCATGTTAGTTAGTTAAAAGGATTATTTACATAGAGGAACATACTCAGAAGTAGGTATGCTAAACATTAGCCCATAGCAGTAATTAAATGCGTATAGTAGCTATATGCGTTTGATCCGATTCCAGCAATTGGTGTTGACCAACCCACATGGCTACATTAGAGTATTATTTTTAGTTCTGATTAAGAAAACCCACTCATGCCAACAGATCTGTATGAAGCTAGGGAAAGCTGCATCACTCCAAATTACCACTCTCCACGTATGGCCTCAAGGTTTGCTCTGGGGAGATTGATTTCAGTGTTAAAAGTACATGATACCTCATATTCTGATAGTGCTAAAACCCACAGGATATGTTTAAGGAGGATGAAAATATTGCGAGATTCCTTCCCAGGGCTTCTTGCTTCCACAGGTCTGAAGAGGAAAAAGGAGTCACTTCTTCCACCCCTTGATGTACATGACCTCTATACCCACAGAACATTAAAGGCCTGTCTGCTGAAGTATGGTTCCACTGAAACCACGCAGAATCTCTCAGGAAAAGAGATTTCCTCTGAACTGGGCTATGAAAAAAGAAAGGGAAAATTCTGAATGGCTGATAAAATAGGTCCTAGATCATCCTCCACACTCTGCTTTTCCAAAATTTACCTGCTCAGTCTCTACAAGAATCTCACTCTTCAACTGCAGCAATTTACATGCATTAAAAGGTCTCCCAGCACACGCACCTTAACTGCAAACTCTGTCTTTAATTTATTTTGACTCTTCAGACTTACCTATAGGCCGCTGGCATATACCCAAGAAGTGCCTGTCAGCACAAGCAGTGAAATTCCATGTTCCAACATAATGTGATTTGGGATCATTGAGGATTACACCACACTGATTGTTAAATTCTTCATCAAAAAGCTGAAACCCAGAAATATGCTTATCAGACTCAAATAAGGCATAAACATATTTGTGTAGAGAAGGTAAAGTAACATGAGGCTAGGAGAACCTGAGCTGTCTGAACTTGTTTAAGAAGTTTCAAAGGAGCAGTGCAATACAGCTTACCTATTTTACAAACACTACTAGGTGCCTGAACTCAAAAAGAATTCCTAAGTTAAATACGGGAAAGAATATTAAATGAAAAGATTTAATCCTTAAAATAAATCTTGTCTGTGGGTGTAATTCGATTACATTTATTATGCTTCACCTTGGGTAAAGCAGTGAGCAAAATACCAATGTACAATGATTCACAGATGCATTCTAAGTATACCTGAACCAAGAATTATTGATGATGAATTCTTTGATGACTGTTTTCATGTAGTCTTTAAATTGCAAATAGAAGTTCCAGAAGAGTCATTAAATGGTTGTTTCAGCTTTTTTCCTTCACCCTTCAGTATTTCATATCTCAGTTCAGAAGTTGTCATCCAATAAAGGTAAACAGAACTCCATTACTGTTGGTCACCTTGTTTGCCAATTAAAACCACTAACTGGGGGATTTGGTCTGTTACATATGTTTTGCCTTTTATTTATTTTTTTTTTTAATACAGTCACTATTCCAAATTTCATTACTCAATAGTCAAGAGAAGTCAAAAGTCAGAACTTACGTCCAGTGGAATTTTCCTTAATCTTCCTGACAGGAGTGGGTGAAAGTTACTGTACAACAGTCTACTCTCATCTATCCATTTGTTTTCCCTTGTGCTGAACAGAAACTGCAAACCAATCCAAATATCTTTTGGCATACCAGGAAGCAAGGATGTTATATAATCTGTTGGGCAGAACAGTAAATGTATATATTGTGGTTCAGACAATGACAGTAAACATCTGAAAAAAACCACCTCACGTAAGTAGATAATGCAACCCCCGTTTGTATTAACTTAATTTTCCTTTATGATTGCCAAATGCTTATCATCCCTTCCTTCCAAAGACAACACCTTTCATGTTGATTTTATCTGAAAGGAGTGGAGTATTGGTATTTGTCCTCCAAATTCTCAGCTGAGGAGCAGGTAGTGGATTTAACCTGTTTCTCTGCCCACTACTTTGTATTCTCGCACTTACATCCAAATTTCAGAAGCTGTTTTTCCACAGGTCTGCAAGATCTTCTATTGTCTCCCTCCAGAGATAACAGAAAAGCTCCCTCCTGCCCTCTCTGAATTCTCCCATCTTCCTCTCCTAGTGCCATATGCCACAAAGCAGAAACATTTCCTGGATTCTGGTAGAGTTTGCCCACCCCACCATCAGAGAAAGCAGGACAGGACAAAGGAACTCAGGTTTAGTTGGAAAAAAATTGCAGCCAGGAAAACCTTAAATCAGACCCTTCTTCGTGAGCATTCTGGCACAAAACAATGGGCTTTGGTAACCCCCCAGGCACCAAAGGCATTCACTGAGCTTGTCTAGATTAGGAAGACAAATTGAAGCTATGTAATTAGCTACTGCTGACATGTCATAACTATTGGCCACATGCCAGACTAGCCTCAGCCTATTTTCTAAGCTAAACAAAGCCACTGAAGATTTACATGTCAGAGCTAGCCAGCCTCCTAATGCCACTGGGAAGAGTAGAAGCAGCTCACAGAAAGAGGCATGCTTCTTAAAAAGGACTATGCCTTCTTTCCATATAGGTGGCCTCCACTACAGGGGTTAAAGAAAAACAAACAAGAAACAATAAGATACACTTCCATATGCACCAAACCAGACAGAAGATCATGCTATGTAACATTTCAGAATGGCTATGCTTCTGCAATCCTAAAAGCATCCGAAAACACACAGGTCTCAGACATGTATATTCCTGTATGGTTACAACCCTATTCCTCCCCAATAACAGCAGGAAAAAAATTACCATTCAGCTGCTGCCCGCAGGTACACTAGTGGCCTCCCTAGTCCTCTTTCCATATTCCATTTGGCAAGAGGTTATTTGCTTACAAAGAAAATATGCACTGTGCACATTGCAGAACTCCACTGAGCTACTTCAGATATACCTGCAGAGAACTGTTAGTTATCTAGAAAAATATAGATGCAAATACAGGTGTCTCAATTCAGCACTTTATTGCTGAACATTACTTGCAGCCAATGCAAACGCATTTCTTCCTCACTGCATCTCCCTCTGAGTCTAGTTTACACGACAGCTGAGAGGCAGGTCCCAAAGGTGGAACAACTCTGTTTTGCAGTCCCCCTGCCTTCCACCCTCCTAGCAGTGCCCTGGAGAGATTGCAGGTGGTCAGTTTAGACACACTGCCATATTAAGCTGCTCAGTACGCTTATACGCAGAGGATCCTATGTGCTCCAGCAGACATTGTGTTTCCCACCTCGTTCCCACACAGACAGCTGAGCTTGTCTTGGAAGCAACTCCTAAGGTGGTTCTCACAGTGCAAAGTCTACAGTCTCAGTTATGTTTTAACTTGCAAAGCAAACATGGGAATTCTTCATTCAGTGGTGACCCTTCTATCCTCATCCCTTAATGCACGGTTTTACAACTTTTTATAACAGGTTAAGATCATACAGAGAAGCTGATCATCAAACTGGCTCGAATGTTTGCTGACTGCATTTCCATGTTATGTTTCCAGTGATGCAAACAACAACAGACAACACATTTTTAACTGGTCTTGGATTTTCAGAATGCCCCCAGTATGCCTGCAGATAACCAAGTGATTTTATGCTCAAGTTCTTAAGCAGAACTATACTGAATTTGGAAGAGAAGCTGCATACTAAAAGTGCCCCCAGTTCACCATCATACCTTGCTCAGCTTGATTTGAGATAGATGGAAGAGAGCCTCCAAAAGTTACACACTTTTCATTAGCTGCATTAAATGTTAAATATTCTGGTTTCATCTTTAGAAAACACTGCAAAATAAACATAATGAAACTGATTTTCAACATACCATTGCTTCCTAGGAAATAATTCACAAGAAAGCGTTCTTAAACCAACCCTAAAAACCTCCCTTCTCATTTCCTGCAATAACATGTAATTATTTTTCTCAGAAAGCAAGGGAACCGATACTACCTGCATGCATTTCTTATTAGATTCAACAGGATAGCTAAATATGAAATGATGAATAATCCCACTGACTAACTCCTCATTTACTGAGGATTAGAATTCAGTAATTTTTAATTGGCTACATCAGGTTCACATACTGTTTTAAGACTGAGAATTCATACATGAACTCTAAAGTCAGACAGTGTTGGGCCAGGAACCTGTATTGTAATGCATTACCTTTTCAGGGAAACTACATGGGAACTCAAAAGCTATATTCTGCGATGATGTGAAGTAAGTTTGCAAACCTTGGCACAATGTTATGTGCAGATCTGATGCACTCTCCTTCTTATGTACAGAATAATGGCAGGCCAAATAACAGGAATCAGTCTCACTAAGACTTTAGATGACTGCCTTAAAACATAGTACTGAAATATACTATACTATAGCTTCTGACCTATGTCGGTTCATTTTTAAAAGCTGCTTCTAATTCTTAAGTGAATTAAGTCCTTAAGGCAACTTAGGAAGCAGAGTGTCTGCCAGCTTGCTGCCTGCCTATGATTACTCAACAAGAGAATCAAGATGCTTCTGCCACAGAAACCTCATCCTCTTCCCTTCTAATCCTTCTCTTCCTTCAAAGCAGAGCCCAAGATTAGACAGTACAACCAATGTTCTTGGACCTGAACATGTGGTGATGGGAAAGCAAAAAACCTGAAAATTACTGCTTTGAAATTAAGAAACCATCAATCCCGAATAAGGGACAGAGAAGTAGGGGAGATGATTTTAATCACTGCATATAGTTTTCAAAAGCTACCTCCCAGTCCATTCCTGAACACCAGGGCTACTTCCTCACCTCTTTCAGCAGGGCACTCCAGCTTACTGGAATGTGAAAAATAAGTAAGGATGATTGATCTGTAATATCTCTATACCTTATTCCGGAACCGATGCCAATCTTTAGGGCAACCTCCTCTGACTGGGCGGTAACTGGGATCATGTTTCTCTAGTAAGGAGGCATTATTTTTTTCACAGATGAAGGGCAGTTTCACATTACAGTTAACTGGGTAGTCTGCAGAAATATAAGTTTTAAAAAACAGTTGTGGTAATGCCTGTCACACTCCAATTGCCATCCTTACTTTATGACCTGAAGCAAAGTCCTTTCCATGCAACCACAGTGAAGTACTATGCAATCTAAAGCATTAATAGTAACAGCAGAGCAAAAGACAAATGTAAATGATTTATATCAGACAGTAATATAACATTCCTAAAGATCCCGAGTCTGATCCCTTACATCCAGTAGTAACATTTAATATAGGCAGAGATAACTTCAAACAGTAAAATCCTGAAATAAGATTTTGAATATGAGGACTAATCTCGTATTCTGGCATAGAGGATGTGTGACCTAAAAGGTCATTAAAGCCGAAAGGAATCCTTTAACATCCACATGGAGAGCATCTGGCCTGTACTGCTTTACATGACTCCAGCAGTAACTGAACCAGCTTCCTAGTCAAGAGCAATTTTTGCCTAATAAGGATGAAAAAAGGTCAGCAGCATACAACAGAATAATGGAGAAAATGTGCTTTAAAAGTGGAAATGGTAGTAGACAGGAGGAACTATTTGTTCTCCACAGGTTATACATTTTCCCCAATAAAAAAAACAATGTTGAAAAAAGGAAGTAAGAAGCTTCAAGTACCACAGGTAGCATTTCTGTTACTTTGTGTACCTCTTCCAGTATGACTCCACTACTTAATGAAATTTGCATCTCCAGATGCATGTGGTTGCAAGTATCCAGACAAGCTCCTCTAACTAACACAACTCTAAGACTTAATTTCCAGAGCTCAGAGTACGCAGCATAAACACAAAAAGGTAACCACCAAAACCAGACTTCACCTAACTAATTTATGTCACAAAAAGAGTGACAATCAATCATAAAAGTTTGGCATCTGACTTCAGGTTTGCCTCTGGTTATCAAGAAATATTATCATGGCTTCTACCATAAGGAAGAAATAAATGAATCAAAATTAAATCAGATTATCACCAAGAAGCCATTCACTACTAATTCAATATCAATTTGCATTCAATGTAAGAGTTTGGGCAGAACAGTAATTACTTTTTTTTAAATTTTTAAATATAATAATGACAGAAAAGGGGTAAAAAATAAAAACAACCTTACCTCTATACCAGTTCTTTCTAGAAACATACCAGCAATCCCTCAGGAATCGATCATGGAAGCGTGAAAATAACTGTAAACTGGATACAAACAGTTCAGAGTCAATCTCCAATCCAATGTGATCTTCAAGTGGAAACTCTGATAGCAACAGAACCAGCACAAGCAAAAATTTGGGCTGGTAACTGTTTCTAGGAGATGCCCTACCACACTGGAAAGGACAGAGGGGGAAAAACTAGGCTAGGAACAAATATATGGCAGGTTCAACAGTTATGTACCATGCCCAAATTAACTGTGTTGAGGAGGTGTGCAGAACGAGGGTAGGAGGTTATTTATCACCATGCTGCAATCACTGGCACATTGTCAGGACAAGTGAGGAGAATGAGCAATAGCCCGTTTTATTTTCAAAGCAGTATATTGCTACAGTATTTTGGCAAGTGAAGATTTTTCCCTTGTAAAAAGCCCACGATCCTTCGCCGCAGCCATGAATGGCACAATGCAAGGTTCCGCTGTGAATTATCTCCGCTCTACAGAGCTATACTATAAGCCCTCCAAGACTTTGGCATTACCTAACTGCCAGAGTGATGACTTAAGCCAATTTCCTGTTCCCTGTTCTCAGGTATTTCTCAGATATCCTCATAGCCAGACAGGATTTTTTTCAGAATCTTTTTTTTTTCCAGTTCCCCAATTATTAACAGAACATAAAAGTAGGCTTAAAAAGCCAATAAAAGGATTTTAAAGATAATGGAATACATTAGCTATTAGGACCACAGATTTCAAGGATTCACATGACAGGACTAAGATGTCAAAGCCCAACAACCTGAAATCTAGAGGCTCCGATAGGTAGATAGTTTATGAATTCTAAGCTAAGTTATTATCAATTAAATTTTTTATGTCGATAACGGTTGTAATGGGAACAGAACTCAGAATTTGGCAGATAATTAAAATATTTCAACAATATTTTGAAATATACCCACTTTCTAGTTGTACACACATATTGTCTTAACCACTATTTGCTTTGTCTGAGCACTACAGAGTTCTACCCTCTCTGTTTTAGGTACTCTATGCCAAGAATAGGTGTGGATACATGTGACCAATATCGGAGAACAGTGGTCACTGAATAATGCTGTACTGTTTTCTAGCTTAGTTCAAATTATTTATCCTACTTCTCTGGGATGATACAGAAGAAGTAACCTTTTACAAATTTGGGGATAAAATATTTTCTTTTGGAGACTATTCTAGTTAACTATATTCCTAAAAAGCACATCAACAAAAGCTCACAATAAAGCATCCCATAATTATTCTACATACGGTGAATGATAGCTGTAGCCATAATCAATAAACTTCAGCCACCACTTCTGTTCGCTGTTTGATAACTGTGAAAATAAAGAAGAAAAACAGCAGTATTTTACAGCTCAAAGGAAGAGCTCCAGACTCTACCAAGGATAAATCAATGACAAAATTAATTTTGGATTTTAAATGTTTCTAAAACGTGCAGGAAGTCTTCAGCAATAGGAAAGGATACAGTTCAAGACTGATGTGCTAAGTAGACGGACCCCTGCACCTACTAGAAAAAAAAAGCCCACATTTTCCACTGTGCTGGATAAAGCTAAAGGAAATCTTGCAACACTGTCTTAAGCATGTGCTAGACATATCATTTCCACAAAATTCATAGCAGGAACTCCACCAGACAACCAGGACATAGCTGCAAGCTGCCTAAAGTGGATGTGGTTCCACAGGACCTTCCTTCCTTCCTCACAATAACTTCTTCCAGCAGATAGCCTAACAACAAATAGTTCCTAAAAAGGCTAGAGATTTAGCAGATTAAATCCTTGATTTCTCCTTCCAGGTAATTTCTTGTCAGGAGAAATTTCATGAAGACTGCTTGCGAGCTGCTAATAGTATTGCTGTCTCACAAGCGGTAGCACTGAAGAAAGGTAGTAACGGAGGTGCTGAAACTTGAAATGTTTTGTTAAGATTCCTTAAAAGAATGTACTTTCATGCTATGAACACCACAAACCCCTTTCAGTGAAGGCTATCAGACCATCATGCATTTCAAATTAAATTCTCTCATTGGGTGAAAAATGATGGGCTGCCCCATGCATAAAATTAAGAACTGGCACAATTGTTAGTGAAGTATTTGCAAACAATGGGATGCTTACATGGTGGTCCTGTTATGACACTTTCTCTCCCATGTTGTTAAGGCTACTTTTAAATTTAAAAAATTCTTTTACAAGACTGACATTAAAGTAATTCTCTTTCAACTCATCTTTTCCTTTTAAGTATAATTTAAAACTATTAAGGCCACAGGAAAAAAAGAAATTAAGGATTAACATTTTCTTATATTGGAAAAACTGGCAAGAAAATTTCCCTATAGTGGAAAGTATCTGTTAGACAGATTACACCTCCTTACCTTTTCTATTTGAGATAGTATTGTCCTGAGTTTTGGGTAAGACTCCACAGAGGCTAAATCACTATCATTTTTTTGACAGTAGAAAATAGCTTCCTGGAAGCTCAGGTTTTTATCTGGTACAAACCACAGCTCTGCTCCATCAACAACAAGGGGGGCTCCATGAATTCCAATTTCATCTATGCAGAAGAAATATCACACGCAGAAGAAATAAATTCTGAAAAACTCATCCGTTCTTTTTCTGAATGTAATAAGAAATTTCAGTTTGACACGGGGAAGAGCCAACACTCTTTGCATTCTGAGCTCTCTCAGAATCAAGTTCTATCAGTCATGACCTTTGCTGGTATCAAGCAGGTATTACAGTAGTAATATAACAAAACTAATAAAAGATATACAGTATTAACAACTATATATACATAGTGGAAGAATACGCAAAAAGTCCATTTACCTGGTATGTACCACTCAGGCGTCTTTGGAGTGCTACCTGTCCAGAGGAAAAAAAAGGAATAGTTACTGCAAGTTCACCTTCAACAAGACTGTGGTCACCAATAATGGAAGTGATATATTGTACTCATGCTTCTCAGTATGCATGATGGAAAAAAATAAAAGGAGAAGGAAATCATACACAGATTTAATAGTTTAAAATAAGCTGACATAAAACTAATAGGAGTTTTGCATACCTGAGTCCTAAACAACCATGGCTTTTTTTCTCCCAAGCAAAATACAAACATCAAAGTAGTATATCTACTCAGATCTCCTCACAACAAAAAAGTTTCATCTCCTGAAATGCCCTTTAATGAACGGCCAAAACGTAAAAGCCTACTGGATTACAGCACTTTCCATACTGCATGGAAAAACCTGGATCTGTGCAGATATTCCATGCCATTCTTTTGTATTCCCACTCCTCTGTCTCACGAGGAGCTAGTATACCAGTGTTACCAGAAAAAGGCTAATTCACCTAAGGTTGAAGCAAACTGTACACCCAAGATATTTGTAACTAAATGACCACAGACATCACTAAGAAAGATTAAGTAAAGTCCACAAAGTTGCCTCAGTGGCTTATATCACCTCACCTAATAAGAAGCCGCTTCTCACTTCATGGGACAAGAAAGAATATGGGAGCAGTGATACTGCAACCTCCTTGTGGTCATTTTCTGATGTATCTTTGAATATTCTAAGTGCATGTCTATTTGTATGTGACATAGGCGAGACATCTCATGTACTGACCTCTTAACAGTTCAGAAAGGAAACGATAAAATAGTGTTTGCAAAGTGTCTGTTACTGGGCAATAATGACAACTCAGCGGTAATAAATAATAAACTCTTTTATAGGAATAAATGGATGTAACTGCAGTTTACCTTTTGTTATCTGGCAGACCCATTCAAGTTTAGCTTCACAATCAAAAGGCTTGAAGTAAAATTCCAGGTCTCTGCCTTCATGGAAATAAAACCTCCAAAACGATCTCCGTGAAAACTGAGAGGTCTATATAAAAGTAGAAACACAGAACCGAGTTAAGTATGGCATAGGCCTCTGAAACGTGAAATGAAACTGTATTAAAAAGGTACTTTGGCAAAGTCAGTATATTTTCCTGTGGTTTTAGTCCCACAACTTATTTTGCAAAAAGTCAGCAGATACAACTGTAACTCTTCACCTGTAACTCTCCATGCTAGCCAAGTTTGTGAAGCAATTAGGTAAAGGGCTTAAGGTCAGTCTACGTACAAAAGCCTCTCGCAATGTTGTTTCTTTGCTTTTTTGTAGCGCACAGTATCTCATCAATGCTTATTATTGAATTATCTGTTGCAACTTGTTGCCCTGAAATGATTCTCATTTCTGCTCAGAAGATGCAACTATCTGAACTGGTGCAGAAATAATCTTTCTTATAGAGAATTTTTTATCATTTAGCAAAAGAAAATGTCTATACCTAGCAGGCAGGGGAGGGAGGTTTCTATATTCACAGTGTCCCCTTCAAACTGCTCCCTTCTTGTCTAAAATTTTTAGTAGCTTAATGCCGACAGCTTCTCGGCCTGGAGTCATGAACAGAGAAGAGACTGGGGGTAAACGGCTGTGAACAGAAGCAAAGAGATGCCACTACCCTCTCCTTCAGTAAATCCTAAAAGCAGAGGTGGTTCTAACTAGGTTAAAAGAAGGGATGGTATTGGAATGATCTTACAAGAAGTCAGGTGATGCTTCAGAAAAGTTAAAGGCCATTTTAAAACTCATGCCATCAAGACTAAATTAAGCAATAAAGAACATGATTAGGAATTAAGCAGAGGCCCGACATTGTGAATTAGAAACCACTATGGCACTTACAGTCTATTTCACAAGTAAACAAGGAAATACACACAATAAACAGAAACACACGCTCTATCCTTGCTACTGCATTCCCTTACTTTTGGTTTCAAACATTTTCTTAATTGACAGTTCAGAAAAACTAATCTAGATTCTAAAAGTTATTGGTAGGGCTCTGTTTGTTTTGTTTTAGAGTCCACATTACACCCTTAAGTGTTATGTGCAATATACAAGAGATAATATGGCATTATGCAGTAGCGAATAGCATTGCTATTAAAATATTTTGTAGTTCAAAAGAAGTCTTATGAAAGGTCATCGTTAGCACAGCACTTGGTTCATAAAAAACTGCTTGAATAAGGGAAAATTGATAATAGGTGTAGATTGATAAAGGGAACACTAGCAACTTTTTCACTCTGCAAAGAAAACATCTCAGCAGTCAACCTAAATTAAATATACGACTGGCAAAAGTATTTTTTCCCAGTAGTTCCATATAAAAAATATGCATGCTGTTGTTAAAAACCTTGAAACTAACCTTTAATGCAGCACAGTCTCTTGTATCATACTCATCTTCCAGATAATCGAGTGGCATAACAACACTCGTTACCTACAGGACCGACAGGATGAAAGAACCATTATTTTACAATTATTTTTGCTACAGTAATAGCCAGAGATAACCATTATGGGATCCCGTTATGTATATCACTATTAATACATGTGTTAAATGGCAGTTACTGGATCAGTTTTGAGTCTGCGTACCTGTTATTATTGGCGGAAGAGGGAAAGAATTCACAATTTCAGGCAAATAAATCAATTACAGCGAGGAAGATATTTTTGGATAAGTCTAACATATCAAGGAGATGACCTGATAAACCCTCCCCTCTGTTGTGGCATGAAGACATCTTGCTTTCTCCCCTAGCTCTTTGATGTTTACTACTATATTTCTGTTAAAACATTTTAATGCAATAGCAACAGAAATCAGGTTAACGTTATTAAAGATATGTTTTTAATTGGAAATCTGCCTGGATGGCAGCTCTTAAGTGCACAATCTTCTTCTGAATTATTCATCTGTTGAAGGATCTGTCATATTTTAATTAAAATATTTATCAATTTGCTTTCAATCCAGTCCAAGTCGAAACAAATCAGGACATGACGTTTCCTGGTTAAAAGTTAACTTACGGGTTTATCATCACTCCATTGCCAGGTTCCCAAAGAATCTGGACTCCTCTTATTCATCCCAATCCATACCCATCTGTCATTGCTGCAAATAAACAAGACAAAATATTAAGCCAAGTATGCGGTTCAGCTCCTTTAATAGAAAGACTGGCCTATGTCATGGCATTACTTAGGATCAAGCACCAAAACCAAAGAACAACTACTGCAAGTTGTAGCAGTTTAAAGAGAAAATGGGTGTAAGGGCTAGGACCTCTTCTGCACTTCTGTAGGTTGTCCTTCCCTGACCACAGAGAAAACGAACTAAGTCAGAAAATTCCTTTGTTCGCTGCATCACCACTTCATCAGTTGTCACTTGATACAAAGGTCTCTTTTCTACATTTTTCTTCCAGAATCACACACACAGTGTTTATTTGGCTTGCTTCTCTTTCTCTTGTCCACCTCAGGTTGTCTCTCTCTACACCATCAGCTCAAATATACTCTTCCTCAAACCACACAAAAACTTCTACTCATACAGAGTAACTGGCTTCATATTTCCCTTAAGTTTGTCAGTGATATAAACAAACCAAGTATGGGCACATATTTCAATTATGCACCTTCATAAAAGAGGCACAGACATAAATGAGCACATAACACCGTTCACTCCAATGCTTGCATAAAAGATTGGCAATAGAAATTTTACTCCATTTCACAGGAGTACAGCAGAACTGTATTTTTTTTTCTAGATTTTACTACTTCATTTTTCATAAGCAAGGGACACTTAAAATTCAAGATTTCAGCTATGCTCCAAGATACAAACTTGCCCCAAAAAATGGGTTTGCAATGTAAATACTTAAGTCTGCAGTAAAAGCCTTTACCATACTCTTTACTATTGCTTATGAATCTAAAGATACTATAACCAAATGAAATATGTGCTAATCAAACTGCAAGGTTAATTTTGTACTGCAACCTCTACTTCTCAAAGTATTAATTTTGTGCTAGGTACTGAAGTTTATGATAATTCACTCCAATCTGCTACCCTGCCCAAGAAAGGCGATAGACACTTTTCTGAATGATGGTATTGGTTGGAAGCAGCAGAGGAAAGTCCATGAGTTTTCTATGAGATCACAGGCTACATGAAACCCTGCTATGGAAAAGGCACTCTCACCAAGGTGGTCTGACAGCGATAGTAAAGTATTGATGCCACAGTACAGGGCTCTTGTAAAACTGTATCAGGAGTACTATTCCATAAATTCATGTTGTACCAAATACAGAGAAGGAATACAGGATATTTGAGGGAATGAGTGTTTAGGTTATTAACAAGAATTAAGGATTTTCTTGTCTAGTCTTGACAGAGAGGGAAAGGATATAACTCTTCTTTACAACATATTAGGAAACTAAACCCCCAAGAAGAGGAGCTGTTTGAGCAAAAAGGACATTGTGTCTGAAGGAACCACAACTCAGAAATAAATTTAGGCTCAAAACTGGAAAAAGATGTCTGGCCAGCAGAGGTCAGAGTTTGGAAAAGGCTCCCAAAAAAGTCATGCTGACAAACTTAAAGTGATTTTAAGATAGAACTTGGAAAGTTTTTGAAAATAACTTCATTACATGGAGGGATGGACTCAGACCCAGGCTTACCTCCATAAGCAATGTTATGAAATCATGGGTCAACGTTAAGAAATTCTTTGGTAAGACTCTGCCACTACCTTTCTGCACATATCACCATAAAGATGATCCCGAAATGGCTGACAGTGCAGCACCAACAAATAACATCTTAGCCCAGAGTACGTGGGCTAAGTACATGAAATCCAAGAAGGGCAACATCATTTTATTTGGTAGGGGTCCCATCAGGAAGAAAAGCATCAGCCACCAACAAATCTCTTCTTTTTTTTTTTCCTCAACTCCAGTATTAGTTTTCTCCCATTGGTGTGATAATGTGATCACACAAGTGCAATCTTACTATACTGAATAGTCTTTAGTCTTTTAATGGTATCACTAAGGAGCCTTTAAAGAGCCTAAATGCCCCGTATCACACCAGAGGGAAAACTGTGAGCCAAACATTCACAGCCGTCAAGCAGCTAAGTGGCTTTTGGCAATTTGCCCTTAGGATTTTATTTTTCTGTGATTGTTCCTTCCAATTATGAATCAGACATTGCTTAACCCTCCCCTCCTAATCGTCACCTACAGGCTTAGTGCAGTTTAAGCAATTGATCACCACAAAGGAATATCTACTAAAAAGAAAATTTGAGACACTCATTTCAAAAGGATCTGCAGTAATTACCTCAGGAACTAGAGCAATTTTTCAAAGTCTTTCAACTTGTATTTGGCTTTTAGGTAATAAATAAATTAAAAAAAAAAAATTAAAAAGTGTGCCAGGTCAAGAATTTCTCCAGCTTATCTCCCAATTTACAATTACTGACCTGCAACCATAACAATGTTTTCCAGCTGACTGGGCACTTACATATTAATGCACATTTTTTGCTTCTTTGGAACTGTTCAGACACGACCATGAGTAATTCAGTAACTGCTACACTATCCTTGATAGCACTTTCAAGCTTAAGTAAAGCCTTTTGATAGCCCTCTGAAATTATGCTACCACCTCATAACAGAAAAGAATTCTGCCAACTATTTAAGACAAATACGAATTAAGACTCTACTGCAACTAAGCTTGCAGCAAGGAATTTGCTTGTGCTTTAGGTATCAGTCTCCTCCTCGCAAAGCATTTAAAATTCATCCTATGGACTCGTATCAAAATGGATTTTTCAGTGCCAGAGCATATTCTTTGAGCTACGTTCCTGGAACCGCCTCTAAAACCTAGATTATCCTGAGTTTTAACCTAAAAAAACTAGGTCTAATTTGTGCTTTACAATGGACTCCATCCTGATTAACAAAGACAGACCCTAAATCTCCAGCAATCCCTGCAGAATACCGGTGGCTTTTCTCTCATACAGAACTAAAACTTGGTAAAATTCGATGTTGTGCAGGAGTGGATAAATACAGTTTAGATCAATGTGAAGGGAATATAAACCAGTAATTTTTCTACTGTCGTATTCTAACTGTTGAAAAAGGATTTTTTCTGTCCCTTATGTCAACTCCAACACAAGATTAAGAGCCTAAGTGAAGTTACTGTGGCTTGTTGTTCAACCTAGCTCTTGACAAGAGGTAACAAGTGTACATCTAGGCCAACTCCCTAGTGGTGCAATTTAAGGCACCATTGAATTTTAGGCAGTAAAAGGCCTAAAAGCATATATGAAGCCCATTTCACCCCTTGCTCTCCCCTCTGTAACAGGCTACTGTAATCCCCATCCTGCTAATTACCTACTCTTTAGCAGAAGAAAAGAGAACCTGTATTAATGCAATTACTAAAACCTGCATCTCAACTTTATTGCTGTTTTGGCCAGTGTGTTGAGAATAAGATAATTTTTTTCTTCCAAACTCAAGTATTAATGAGGCTTTCTAGATTCAGAACAATTACAGCAGCAGAGCTATGCATATAAAAGGCAACTGATTTCTTCCCAGTAAGGTGTCCTCATTGAAATGTTATTTGTAACATTCAAGCTGTTACTCTCCTTGTGTCCAGTGTCGCTGCCAGCTATAAGCTGCAGAACGCTCACAAGAACAATCCTAAAAGAATGGAAGTAACTGAACCAGATCTGTTCCGCCTGTATCATGTCCCTCAAAGTGAAAAGAGGTTATCTCCTACTTCTTTCAGACAGGGAAAGGCTGGCAGGCAAATTTTATTTTCCTTTCCAATGGCAATCGCCCGACTTGGCTGGAGCAATTCTAGCTCTTATTTGCCTCTAAGGTGGAATCCGAGTAAAGAACAGAATGGACTAGGCAAGCTGCCCTTTTCCTGGTGAAGCAAACACTTTTGCTAACATTTGAAAACAAACAGTTCTCAATGAGTCACCGGAGAACTGTGCAAGGGGAAAAAAACCTGAAACCAAAAAAGCCAAGGTGTGGCTCCTTCCCCAAGCTGAAATGAGTGCACTGAATGAATAGTTTAGGTCAGAGTTTGCACTGAGTAAATGCAGGGACAGACAAACTGCATGCCAGTGCACTCCAGCAGCTAATCACATCTAACATTACCTTAGGATGATTTATCCCGGTTACCTAAATTATTTGTTCTTGGTGAAATAATTCACTTGGTTTCTTCTCTCCTTTCTCAAATGAGTTTATTTTCAGACAAGCCACCCTTCACTCTTGATCTCCAAAATACCTTATATAATCACCACCTCTGAGTAACTTAAAAGCATAACTAAGCATAAACACTTCATTATATTATCTAAACAAACAAATATTATTTAAAAGACTTCAGGCAATATCAAATACATAGTTATTTCTGTTCAGGAAGTTCTGCAGTGCTGGAAAAGGGGTTAACCCAGATGAAAATACTGTGTTTTGGGTTATATTTGATACATGCAGCTACTGCAAGACTGACTGCAAAGTCAATTTATACTGTGCTCAATATATTGCTCCTTATTTACATACTGGGCTCAATATACTGCCCCTTATTTAAGTTCTGGTAAAATCATATTGAGGTACTCGGACTTTCCCTCTTCCAGGCTGAGTTCGAGTTTTCTGAAATATGGGAACTGCAGTAGCATCCTGTGTCAGCTGACTTTCTGGAAAGACAGGAAAAGTCTCCACCCTTAAACTCCTAATAAAAAATGGCCATTAACAATAATTAAAACCTCAGACGGTCTGCAAGCTGAAAAGCAGTTCCAAGTACTTGTAGGAAAATAAAATAAGTTACTTCTCTATTAACGTTTCATAGTAGATTAGGTACACTACAATAAAATTTGTAATTGCAAAACAGTATAATAAGATCTATAGCTAAATATAATTTGTGCACTGATTTTTATTTCAGGGACTTTCGTCACTTTAGCAAAGGAGTCCCAAGTGGCTTTTATACAAGCTAAACCTTCTATATATAGAGCATACAAGTTTGGTTTGTCTCTGATTAACATAAACACTGAGTAATTTTCACGTTCTGTGCACTTCTAAAAAAAGTTCACTGGGTTTTCAAGAAAGCATTTCTTCAGTCATCAAGTTTTAAAATTTAATCAGAGCGTTGTACGTTGGCAGCTTCTGAAATAATCCCAATTTAGTTTGCTGATGAAAAAATTTAGATCATATAGCTGGCAGCATTTGACTTTAAGCTGGCAAAAGTTCTGAAAAACCAGGCTGCCAATCAAAAAAAACCCATATTACACAAGGATCTGACATCACACCAATGCCTAATAAAGCTTTGCAGTGACAGTTCCTTTGTTTAAAAATAGAGCCTTAGATTCATAAATTATGTAGCATTTAATCTGTTGATACCAGAAAACTCAACACACCCATCTAATGCCCATATAGTGTTATTGCAGTTATGCCAAATGAGATCTGTGCCAACCAGATTGCTGGACACTCCATTATTCACGTTTCCAAGAGATAGCACCCAGTTTAGTCAGGAAGCATTTCATGAATAGAGATAAGACCTATCTGAAAAACTGAAATAATAACTCATCTCTAAAGAATGTATCAGTAAAGAATAGGAACAACTATTACCCAGTTGTGCCAAAATTCAACATAAGAAGGAAAATACTTATTATAACAACACAGACTTAAATTCATGTAATGGAAGACGCTCAAAGTAAATCTCTCTTTTCCTGTGCTCCCTCTAGCAACGTGAAACATTTGCCCAAGCTGTACTCTGCTGGCATTTTCCAGGAAGGCAGTGACATGACCAGCAGTTCAAATGCCACATCTAGCCATTTTTACTGTGGGAAACAGTCACCACACACTATCTCATACTTGCCATTTGGGGTCAGCAGCAGCATCTGTGATCTACTGCAGAAAGCAACTGAAATCAAAACTTTAGCCCATGGCTAGTTTGTTACCTGATTATTTTTCTCAGGATAGAATGAAGCGCCTTGATTTCTTCTGAGTGACTAAAACTAGGCAGATGGCCTCCGAGCGCTTCACAGAACCTTTCTGCCTCTTCCCAGGTCCTGGTTCGCAGCACTCTTTCACTGTGGAAGAACTTCACAACAGCCAAACATCAGAGTAGAAAATGACACAAGTGACAGCATTTTTAAAACACTCCCGTACTACCCAAATATGGCCACCCTAGGTAGGAAAGAATAATTGGTATTTCCACAGGGAGAAAGCTTGATTTCATTACAATTATTTTATTTTTTTTTGTTTGTTTGACAACAGCCAGGCTCTGAAGTTTAGCTGACAAAATTTGTTTCAAATGCAACGTACTCCATATGGCAGGCTTTCTCTGTTTTTCTTTACCAGAAATATTTTACAAAACAACACTCAGCTCACTCCAAAACTGCAAGCCAAATTATAGGTTTTAAGGGATGGTGTTCTTTCAAATTTATGGTGAACTGCAAAGCCCAATTTTCCCTGAAACCAGGCCCATTTGGGTGCTCCAGGTGAAGTTCGTTCTTCGGGCACACCCTTTGCTACCTGCATGTATCAGAGTTGCATACTTGGCTCATACACCTCAGCTAACATGTCCACTTGATCCCCCTGACTTCAGTCCAAGCCAATTCCCATCAGCTGGATCTCTCTGCACAGACATGCTACACTTGGTCAACAAGAGTTTTGAAGAAACTGCCAGGGCCAGCTGTCACATCCCATCAGCTATGGGACAGCTATGCTGCACATCAGCTAGACCCATCCCTTTGGGATCTTTGCCCATAGGCTTGTTATTCAAACTGTGTTTCCCCACTTTGCTACATGAGCTGTTTACAAGACACAGTTCATTGCAGACACTGAGTCCAGAAATAATGAATAAACAATCTGATAAACAGCCTCAGTTTTAGATTGTTAACAGGAGGGGGAAACCCTGCATTCCTAAATACAAACTTGTTTAAACCATTCCAGCTTACAGCATGGCTGCTTACTTCCACTATTTACTTCAAAAACAGTAAAATACAATCGAGACTGAATTTTTTTGATAAAGTTTGATATCCATTTTCAAACCAGAGAAAATCCCACCTCTCCTATCTATGCTCTTAAGAGTATAGGAAGGAAAAGGGCAAGGGAAGGCAATGCAAAGCACTTCCCTTCCCTACTCAGGTGTCTCTGTATGCCAGATGATGGCAGGCAGGCTAGGATACAGACACGGCACCCTCCGTCAGCACCAGGCTCCCGAGACAGCAGCACGGGTGAATGCTGTCGCCCCACTCAGCTCTGACGTGCAGAGCTGGCCACAGAAAGAGCAAGGAGAGGCACACTGCATCTTTGAGGAATTGGCAGAGGATGATGCATGAGAACACCTGGAGGCAGTCAACCTGAATCAACATGAATTCCTCCTGTAAAACATCTTTGAAATACCCTTCAGAGCAGCTATAAGCCACAAAATGGCTAATCACACACTTGCTGCAAGACAGTAACAAACAATTAACATCTAATAGGAATAACATTTTACCTTGTAGCAGGCAAGGCCGGATCCATTGTGCCACCCAGGGGGACAGGGATCAGTTGGCTTTGGGAGCACTTCCGGCTCCTTGGGCAGCCCGATATATTTTTTGCAGATGGAAAATGCTTTAGTGGTTTTACAGTCCTTAGTTTCCCACTTTCCAAGAGATCCTCCACTGAGCATGGCCACACATCCTCCTGAAAACTCTAAGATTTAAGCCACCAAAGACATATTTAAAACTGGATTTTTTTTGAAAACTAGCCAATAGATTTCTGAAAGACTATTTTATTTAATCCTTCGAGTTCTGTAACATGGTACTCCACTCCTTGGTCTATGTAAAATGATAGTATTTTTCATATTTTTTTAATTGTTAAATTTACCTGGTTGCAAGGAATTCCAGTTAGCGTATGTCACAGCTTCAGTTTTTTCCCCGTCCACTGTACCCCAGGAATATATTCCCGATTGGCTAATATCCTGCAAACCGGTCCAGAAGTACTTTTTTTCAACTTTGGTGTGTCTTCTAATTAGACTGTTTATAAATTCTTGCTCAAATCTGAAAATTCACAGATTAATCTGAGTCAATATTTGAAATATATCTTATTGAGTCAATTTGAAAATGAGGCATATTGTTACATGAGTTAGTTCAAGTGGTTGTCCAGGCAGTCTCATATTCAACATGGGGTCAGCAGGCTGTGAATTCACATACTTCCAAGAAGGTTTTACACTGTAGGTTTACCATTGCCACACCATGGAAAACATGGTTTGCTAGTTCTCTGCAAAAGCAATTCTATTTTTTCTTTATAACCACTAATTAGCATACAGAGGTTTTAATCTCTGACTGTATCTCTAGGATCATACTGTAAAACATGCCCATAAATTACAGAGATGTACTTTACCTGTTCATCACTGTAAGATTGCACTGTGTTCCAAATGAAACTTCCGTTTTATAAATCTTGTAACAGTAGTTTCCATGTCTCTCCCATCCCTGGTTGGAGAACAAAAAACACGTTTATACATTAACAGCTTAATTCAGGCAGTATCTACAGGAGAAAATAAATCATTGCTAACATTGGTTGGTGCCCACAAGCTGGCACAGCGTATACAAGAAAGAAATGCAGTGCATCACATACAGGGTCCAGTATCATCAACTCTCAGATTCTAAGAAATAATGCAACCACGGGAATAAAACACACCACTGTTTTAGCTTGACTGTGCAGAGTCCTCTGACTGCTATGTGAATTTAGAGAAACACAAGGGCGACAGCCTAGTCCTGTTCAAAACAATAGGAGTTTTCATGCTCTTCCACCAACGCCAGGATTCAAACAGAGGAATAATAAGAGGGCATTACTAGTGTTTCTTTACTTCTGAAAAAAAATATTTTATACTGAAAATGTGTGAACTTACAAAATTTCTCTATTATTCAAATCTTTTCCCCTATATTTACACTGAAACTTCAAGGAACCTTAATGTGTTACCTCTTTGCTAGCCTACCAATACCAGTGGTGTCTGAACAGCACAGAAAGCTTTATCTTCTACATGCTGGTAGCCTCTGAAGAGACAGAATAAAAATACCCTGAGGTTGTGCAGAAAGATAGATAGGGGGTAAACACGTGTCCTGTTGCAGGCAATATGACACACAATACTGAACCAAAGAACTCTGAAATAACTAGTAATACCATCCCAAGATCGTTCAAAAGACTTCTTTTCAAGCCTTATTTATGCTGTAACATGTTATACTTAAACAAACAAAACCCCAGAACAACCAAAACACCCCCCACCTTTATTCAAGTCAAAGAACAAAAATGAGAGCCAAGCGAAGCATAACAGAAACCTGATCTCATATATCAACCTCTGCATATCTTTATATTGCAAAGTGCTTATCCTAATTTTTAAAACATACTTAAAGCAAAAACCACAGAACAAATGGCACCAGCGATAACATACCTAGTAAAAGCAATTATTTTTTTCAACCAAGTAAATAAAACACATCATCTCCTGGGTCCAAGCTCATAATACTTTCATCAATAAACAGAGTGGTAATACATCCAGAGCCTGCTTAGGAGAATCTGAAATTTGGCTCATGCTACATAAATGTCCTCTTTCAGCTAAAATCTTCCATAGACTTTATTGTATGGGCAAGAAGGAAATAGGAATTAGAGGAAATAAATAATTTTATGCAGGTTTCTGAACCAAGTGAAAGTACAAGAAATACAGACTTCCTATTACCTCTTCCAATGAACAACTTTTATCTGACTTTGTTTCATTCAAAATCTCTCCTTTTTTCTTGCACACATATTTCAGTTTTTCTTCACAGGATTTGACTCTCCACTGTCCCAACTGTGAGAAGGAAAGCAAAGTATTTAAAATTCTAAAATTTTTCAATTTCCATAGTGCAGGGGCTGAGTTTTCATAAGGGGGAAAGCCAAAATGCCTCTAGGAAAAATACTGGGGGTGGGATGCCCTGGGTTATATGCATAGGTGCATGTTTGGAAGGGAGAGAGAAAGCTGGCAAGCGGAGATGGGAGGATTCTGGAACACATCTGAAAAGGGAAGAAAAGGCCAGGGTGGTGCCAACTCTTTCTGATCAGGGAGGGAATGGGTGCAGGGGGTGTGTTCAGCTTTCTGCAGAGGTGGGGAAGGGGCAGCTCTGAGGAACTGGGCACATGAGCTCCACTGCCAGCCTGACAGCACAGCAGGCAGATGCTTGCCCCAGTTTTCTACTGAATCTGGGAGATGGGATACAGCCTGCTGCCCTCTCCACTCATCTTTGTGACCTCCTTCCCCCACCCACCCCTTGCTTCTTCTGTGCTGTATCCCCCTAGTGTCTGTCCTCTCCTCTTCTCTTACCGAGGTTTCTCACTACCCATCCTCAGATGGGGTCCTCCAACCTGGTCCCGGAGATGACTGAACCCAGCTTTTCCTTTCAATAGTTTGGCCCACGTCCTTCCTAGCTCTTTGCTACAGACACGCAAGAATATGGTAACCCAAAATGCAGAGTGACAAGGGCAACTGGCTGGCCAACAGCAGAGGCAGTCTCAGAGCTGTGAGCACATTCTTTGCAGTACACAGCTACCAAATGTCAGCTAAACAACTTTAAGAAATTTGCTTGTAGAAAAATTATCTGTATTTTAAAGATTATTCCAGACATAAAATCAGTTATCTACTTTACCCTCCCCCTGACTTTCACATACATCAGTGTTGCCTCTACTATGATGGAAAAAAAACCTAAAAAAAACTCGACAACTGTATTTCTACCTTGCCTGAATATGACACGCAGTTAGGAGTGCTGTTAAAAGGAACTTTTGGTTCATTCTGATCCCAATATGTAAAAACCACATCTGAGCGATCTGACCATTTGAACAAGGTTGGTACATCTTCATTCCTGAGACCCATCCACATGTCTTCTTTAGCATCTGTAATTTAAAATTAGGACAACACCGTAGTTTCAAAGTAATATTCAAACTGATTGGAAAGGAATGTGAAATCAGCAAAATTATCTTTTATCACTGTACTGCACAGCATAAATGCAATAATTTTTTTTCTTACAGTGAGAAAGGGGATTTGAGACAAGCACAGTAGATTATCTGGTTTCTTAACATATTCATGAATGTAAGTTTCACAGAGAAGGTTAACAAATGGAAAAAAAACCCCAGAAATAATGAACTCAAGCAAAAAAAGTTCAAATTAATTTAATTTTTAGAGTGCACACAAAAACATAAGACCACAGAGTGCAGATAACATTTATTAGGTCAATGACCCAGCAGTCAAACATTGACGCAACTCTCTATGATTCTCTTTGAATGAGAAAATCAAATGTAAGGTATTAGGCAATTAGAAGTAGGTTAGCCCAGTAATAAATAAATAAATAAATAAAATAGATCAAACCAAAACAAGAGCTAGTACAGAGGGACTAGACTTGAACAGCAACACTCTACACTAGCCTGGGTACAAGCTCAGCATTAGCACCTTCATTTAATAGCTAGAGGTTATGACAATCATATGCTAGAACATGGAAAGCGGTTTGTGATTTCTGGTGCGCAGCACTTGGTGCTTGACATTTAGCAGTATCCCAACTCACCATGATGAAGCTTTGTAACAACCAGCTCGACATCTGCTAACGAGTGTATGCTGATGAGGTTACTCTTATTTGCTTTGCACAACTCATCTGCTGCACTCCAAGGTGCCTGGTTGTTTATCAGCATGTAGCAAAAACCGTGGTGGGGAAACCAGCCCAAGTCACAGCGAGTATCCAAGTGTGTCCAAAACTCTAATAGCGTAGAGAAACGGAATGAGTGGCTTTTATTTTACTCTGGCTGCCAACAAACTTACATAGTGCAATGGGTTGGCATTTTCTTCATGCTTTAAATCCAGCAGCACCTTGAAAACAGCCCGAAAGCAGCGATCAGAATGTGTTCACATCTATTCAGGGCTAATACTTTATGAAATGGTCACAATTTAGTCAAGCAAATAGACCTAACTGAGCAGCATTACAGGGATTAGTAATGTTTTGGGGCCATGAGGCAGGCACAAGGAGGAAAAAAGTTAGTGGGAGTGAAAGTAAAAAGCTGGAATGCATTACACTAAGCTGGTCTTAGTGTAATCAAAAGTTTCAGAAGTAACAATAAGCTAGATTTCAAAAGCAATTAAAGGCAAAATAGATTACTTCATTTCAGGACAGCAGCTTCAACAAAAAGTTGCTTGTTTTGTTCTGGCAGGGGTTTGCACGTCTATAGGGCATTATTATCTATGTACAGCACCATGTGTAAGACCAATTTTGAATAGCTCACAATGAAACAAAGGCTTAGTTTTAAATACTTTTTTCTTCTGAAAACTAAGATATTCAAGAATTCAAACTGGTCTTAATGCATGCTAAAAAAAAGATACATACTAATAGCCTTTCTGGCTCAAAATACACTGTAAAATACTCCAATCACAAGAATTTTGGTTTTTAATTAATAAAACACCGTATGAACACTAGTAACAACTCCACATACCCCACTGAGGAGCCAGAGAACAAATAAGGATGGTTAACAGACAACAATCTCTCAAGGGATCATTTAAAAATTTGAACCAGTCGAGTTTAAATTTAACTGCTTACAATTTTTTTTCCCCAAAGGCACACACCTCCCCTGGGGGAGCCAGAGAGAACGTGCCTTAGCCAGTGACACTTCATGACAATTTCCACCTCCAGGACAGTGCTTCATCCCTCTTATCCCCTAGTCCTCCCCCTCACCCAAGGACAATCATCTTCCAGTAGAAGTTTTCCCATAAGAGCCCCACAAGCACGAGCCCTGGAAAAGAGGTAAGGCCAAAGCACACATGGAAGAACAGGCCATGGATACAGGAAGGGTTGGACACCGAGGTGTAGGTAAATGGCCAAAACCATGGAAGCAGTTATATGTCACAGCTGGACACTGTAAAAACTGAAGGACTGAATGCATGCGTGTGTGTGTAGGGAGGAAAGAATAAAGCTTTAAACTGTTCTGGTTTTCCTATTGTGTTATTTACTTTTATCTTGTAAGAGCTGTTATGGATCCAGTAAAGATTATACACTGGGCAAGCTACCAACACTTGCACTCTGATTTCCAGTGCCAGGCCTGGTTTCAAAGGATAATAGGGTCATTTAAATACTTCTATTTGAATTCAACAGAGTTTGATCTAAGCCCCAGGTAGGACCCATTTTGTCAATACACACCAAGAGTGAGAGAAATGGGCTTAAAGCAGAGATGGAAATGTTTGAGGTGCAACTGCCCATTCCAGACTTTCAGCAGCGCATGAAAGAAGGCACAAGCCATGGAGGAAAATGTGATGAAAAGGGCAGGACTGTGCTGGGAAATGCTTTACGTGTGAATGAGAAAGCTGCAAAAAATGAAAGCTGTTTGTGAGGCATCATCTTGACCCTGAAGATACAGAGTTTGCTTCTGCTCTGCTAAAAAACCCAAAGCTGTTGTGAAAGTGTTTTGGCAGAGACGTCTAAGAAGGCTTGGGGAGGGGAAAAATGACTCTGTAAGTGAACATTACATTCATATTAACATACAAAACAAAAAATGCAAGTTGTCCTACCTGGGAGGCTTGAAACTTCATTGAGTGACTTCTTGCAGATGTATGGAAGTGGAGTCCCACAGTGGGAACTCTGCCACTGACCTGAGGCAGCATTCATCACCACGCAGCCAGTCCCATCCAGCGGGGACAAACTCGGCATATCTATAGCCAGGAACAAATAAAAATAGAATAGCACAAGTTATCAAACAGTAAGGTAGTGACTGCTGCTTTTGTCTATTGCTTTTCAATACAAGAATAATATATTTTGCATAGTACAGCACCTTGTATTTGAAGAACTTGCTTTGAATGAAGGCACCTGTCCTATCATAGGCCCCACAGAAAGTTTTTATAAGAGAGAAAGTTACAGATTCAAGGAATCTGGACTTCTTTTCCAATGTTTAATCATAGAACCAGGAGGAATGTTCTATTTACAATACAACAAACCCTTGGCTGAGCACTTTTCCCAGACTAGAAATATCTCAGGGGAGAACCCTTTCTGCAGCCCTCAGTTTCCTTTGGCAGTCCCTTTCCAGCCCCACTCCAAACACAGCTCTGCACTCTTTCTCTCAACGCTAACCATACCTTAACAGAAACCTGAGACAAGGCCCCAAATTAAAAATATCAGAGAGGACAACTCTTTTTGCAGTCCCCAGCTTCCCTTGGAGCCCCTTTCCAATAGTACTTTTTGGCTTTCTCTTTCTTTGAGCCCCAATGCACACCCGAGCTGTGTTCTACACAGAACACCCCAGCTCCCCCTGCCCTGGGTTTGTTCAGTCTCACACAGAAAAGGCTCAGGGTGCATCTTAGCTGTTCATGGGAGAGTACAACAGAGACAGGGCCAGGCTCTTTTCAGAGGTGTAGAGTGAAAGGACAAGAAGTAATGGGCACACCTTGCAGCTAGCAAAATTCCTGTTAGATACCAGTAAGTATTTTTCATGAGAGGGGTAGACATTAGTATGCCTGCCATGACTGCAGGCTAAATTATGCCACTGTAACTCAGGATAGTCTGGTCTCTAGCTCCGCATTACAGCCCTACAGTGTCATCACAGCTTCAGAAGAAGATGCAGCCAGTATTACAAGCAGCAGAAAAGTCCTTAACCTTTCCAAAAGAAAGGCCACATTTGGAAAATCTCACAGAAATTTCTTAGTAAAGCTTTCAAAGAAATAACAGAAACCACTTCTTATCTTTTCACAGAATTCATGTTACAGCACTATTCCAGAAACTGGAAGAAAAAAAGGTCAAATTCAGCTTGAATGACAGAACAGTATTAGCTTCAGCATTCCTGATTATTATTCCTCCAGGGTTCTCATATATACATATCCATGGCATATTTGTGAGACTATTACAAATACATGCTGAAAATTCCAAACAACAAAACTCTCACCAATTCTACTAGGAACTTAAGATTAATTAAAAAAAAAAAAGGTTTTTCAAAGGTTTTGTACTTCGTTCATCCTCACCTCAAAACAAATTTAAGCAACCTTGAAGTTTAAAAGCACAAGTCAGGCTTCTAAGTAATGTCAATTCTTGCACGTATATCAATAATTGTAATATTTGAAAGAAGTCAATGCCATTCTGTCAGTGGGAAGAGAAATTTAGCAGCTAGGGAAGCTGTAGATTCTTTACTAAAATGGACCCCAACAATATTATTTAAGTTTTACCTTTTTAGAGATTTATTAACCTAATCATCCATAAACATAGAATGAGTGCAGAAAGATTCACTGGCTAGGAGAAAAAGATGCTTCCGAACTTTTAACAGAAATGGAACAACAAATGATTGGTTTGATGAAGTCTGATGGAGAAGGGTGAAAAAAAAAAAAAAGCTAAGCAAAATACTAGTTTGTGTTGTGAATATTGTTAATAACACCAGAAACATCATTACCTGGATGCCAGTTGAGAAAATTCAAAGGTTTGTGATCTGACCACTGCCAACCTCCAGAAACGTCCAGTTGATTTAAGCCAATCCAAAAGATCTCAGCGATGTCATCCTTAGCTGGAGATAATGTAGATAATTTTTTTTTTCTTTAAGAAAACAACTAGTATAAAATGCTCATCTTTTGTTGCTCTCCTTTAAATTAAAAATGTGATCTGAAAGGGCATGCATTTGAGGAAAGGAAGATTGCTACTACAATCGGACACGCAACCTTTCTTGAACTGAGGAGGAATTCACCCACACAGGTTTTCCCTCCCAATGGCTTCAGATGTTTGTCCTTTGGTTTTATATTCCCAAAGGCACACTGATAGTTCCTCCAGGCCAAGCCTGGACAGCAGTGAGGACAATTTCATGACAAGTGAGTAACACACTGCTAAAACACCAACTGCCACTCTGGCCCATATCTGAGATTTTGGGGATATCCTCATTATAAATATGAGCAACAGCTAACCACTACAATGAAATGTCACAGAAATATTTAAAAAACAAAACAAAACAAAACAAAACCAAAAACCACACAAACAAAAAAACCCACCAAATCTCTAAAGTGAGATTAGCAGCTTATTTTTGCCACACAAATGAAAGCACCAATGCATTTCAGGTACAATCAAGTTTTAACCCAGAATTTTAAGACAGAAACTAAAATGCTGTCTTCACTTTGTTAATTATTTGAGATTTCCTGATATTTGTATTTGAATAATTACACCTACCTTGTATGTAACTTAATTCAGATGCATCTTGGATGCTAAGTAGATCTCCCCCTTGCTGTTGACATGAAATATAAGCTTCCTTCCAAGAAAGAGCAGACTGCGTATTAAACTGGTAGCAACTTTCAGAACCCGGATCATGTTCCCAGATATCATGACAACCATCCTCTGTTTAAAGGAAGCAGAAGGTTCTTGTAACTATAACTATACTGAAACATCATGAAAGTTTCAAAAGAAAGATTATAATACTGAAGGTCTATTGATTGGTAATCACATATATTGCAGAGTAAGTGTGTGCTGATCATCCTGTCAACGCTGCAACAGAAAAGGGACCTGCTTTTACCCAGCTTAACAGCAACGTGCTACACCAAGGTGGAGCTGTATATACGTGAAGTGACAGAACACTTTTAGGATGCCTACTTAGAAACCCAACGTGCCTGGTTGTAAGCAGATTCCCCATTTTCCATCGCGAGTATAATCTTCAGATGTGGCGCACCATTTCCCACCCGTATGCATTTCATCCTGAATGCAGTCATGATGCCACGTCTTATTATACAGAAAGGGGAGCTCACAGGGTTTTCCATAGGAGTTCCCATCTTTGGTATAAACCTCTGCAGGGAAAAAAAAAAATTAAAAGTAGTAAATTAAAGAAGTAGATACAAGTTGTCTAGGGGAGGAAATGACAGCAAATCAATGTTACTGCTTGTAGAGACGTAGTTAACTCAAAAGCATGCAAATTGCACTTGTGGTCTTCTTAAAACACCATACCTTGTTGTTACAGATAATATACAGCAATGCCAGAACTGAAAGAAATGAGAGGAAAATATTTTTCTGCACTTTTTCTTCTGAGTGGGCAAACAAGCAGAAACTTCTTTCCCCCTTGCTGGTAAGTTAGAGATAAATACATTGTCCTGTTGAAATCCAGGTGGTTTGCACAGAGTACTACAGAACAAGGCTCTAGGAATCACCACATACAAGAGAGGGAAAACATTTCAAACTGGAACCTACTGGGCTCTTCAGACAGGCCACTTTGAGCAACTCAAATACAAAGAAAATTCTACTCTTAAATATGGTGAAGCAAGTTTTCACCACTTCTTCCAGCAAGCATGAGATTTCAGATGAGACTGGCTTCCATGGCAAGTGCACAGACTACCAGACCAAAGCAAATGGATGGTTCCTGACAGTCCAACAGGCTGCGAGACAGCAGCATGCACCGAATTTGATTGTACAGCCCACCAGCAAAGAAAATATCCTCAAATCCTGCTCTTATTTGAGCTAACAGCAAAATTCCCATCACTATGAAGAGGACAGAGTCAGTTCTGATAGAAGGTGGTTGATATTTCATAATTAAATAGCCTCTCACTAAAATATGGGGGGAGGGATTTAAACATGCTAAGATAGCCACTCGATAACACAAATTCTGCAGTTGTGCACATTTATTTTTTATTAAAAACAGTTAAAGTTTCATACTTGAATATGAATATCTCTCTACAGCAAAACATACTATTGCTTTACTGATCAGTCTTTCCATATGATTCATTTTAAGAATTTATTGGCATAGACATATAGAAACAAGCCCTTAACAACAAAAAAAAAATAATCCTCCAAACCCCTGTGCAAACTCACCATGGTAAGGATACTGACATATATCATCGGAGGAACTGTTGCTTCTCCACTGGTCTGTTGCATTTATGCTTGCAGTTACATAGGTACTCTTGATAGTCACTTTGTACTGAGATGCACCAAGGATGGAAGCATCAGCACATCGCCACCACAGCATCAGTCTTGAGTTACAATCAACCATTTTCAGGCGAGACAGTGATTTGGTGAATATATCAAGTCCCAGGCACTGCTTGGACCCCAAATGAAAGAGGCGATTCTGGGACACCCATTTCCATAAAGCTTCACTTGTCTCCCTGCAGTCATCTATCACTATCCGTGAGTTTTTAACTTGTATGCACTTGTTCAGTGTGTCATGGCGAATGGTAAAAGCATCACTGCCTGTATAAGAACAAACAACCACATATAGGTATGATTCAGTAACACTTCCACAGTAAGTTCATTTTTAAAAGTGTAATCACATTCTGAGACACGCTACCAGAAAAGTACACCAACTGCTGTTTGTACATTTTACTATCTCTTTCGTATAAGCCACATTAAATACGTTTCCCTGCTCTTCAGTGAGTATTCTTTATTTCTGGGGGAAAAGAAAGATCTCTTTCAAAGTCATTAAAAAATGAGGAGAGATAAAATGAGGCTGTTTTCTAAGTCCAATCCTATCGATGAGAATTCTTCCTTTAATTTTAACACATTGATTGGATCAACCCCTGATTAATTTGCAAGCTTACTGGGTAAAGAATCTTGTCTGCATGCCTATCTGCAAATGCAGTTACACACAGCAGGTACCATAAAATATAATTAATAATAATCTTCTTTTACTAAGCACTTTTTTTTTTTTTTTAAACTGTGTATCACAGATGATACACAGCATGACAGGCTCATACATGAACCAGTTTGTGGATGCAACTGCAGTGTTACTAAAATAACTGGCATTGCTTTTGGGAGAGAATTTTAGAATGAAGATTCTGCCAAAGATGCCACACAAAGATTAGGAGTGTCATTTTTAAAATGACAGAGGAACACTAGTTTCATTTTCAGTTGTGACGTAGCTTGCCATTAAAAAGAAAAAAAAAAGTTGATACAGCATAGTCTACAATTTTAAAACTATATGGATCACCCTCCTGATACAAGATGACGCCTCTGCAAGTATAAGAACACTTCTGACAAGCGGCAGTACATTTAAGCTAATCAATCAAGAAAAAAAAATGCCCTGAAACTATTTCTATGCCACAATAAAGATGGCCCCACAGCATAAAACTTCCACTAACCAGGCTGAAATGGACCTTGGCTGTCCCAGACCCACAACGCTATTACTCTGCTGTTTAAATAAGGAATCTGCTGAGCAGTGTTTTGTATTTAATAGTAATGCACTGTCAATCACATTCCTACTGTGTTTTTTTAATATGACTTAATAATAGGTTTGGCTGAACAGCAAGGAAAATATTCAGTGATGTTATGCAGTGAATTTTACCACTACTTCCCAGTGTACTCGTGAATTTTCCACTGTGTAAGTGCCAAATAGTATCTAAATAGTACTGAGCTGGTCAAACTGTGAAGAAGAATCTCTGTGTCAGCCACCTACCGGAGTGACTTTTTCTGCACAGCACACTTCAACCAACCGCCTCTTTCACCCTATTAACTAAATAAGGCATTTTAACAACCAAACCTGCTTTTGTGGTATCTTTTTTACCCTGAGCTTTTTCAGCACTATATCTGCTTTTTGGTTTTCATTCTCCTCTCTTTTCTTTTTTCTTTTCACTTTCTCATAACGCGTTCTCGGCCTCTTCTCAGATTTTTCCCTTTCCTCGTTCCTCTTTCATTTCTTCCCATACAACCCTCATTCTGACATCAAGAAGAAAGCTGCTTTTTAAAACTTCCCCAGAAAAACTGCTGATGTCTCACCAAGTCTCTCTGTACCGCAGTTTATCAACACCGGGGCTTAATTACTCCAGTTCAACACCCTGGCCGCGAAGTTTTTCCCCGACCTCTTTCGCTACAAAACCGAGCCTGTATCCGTCGAAGGATACCGAGATACGCGAGGTGCAGCTCTCTGGGGAAGAGCTCAGCGCGTTTCCCGGCCGCTCGCGCCCAGCCAGCGCCTTCGCCTTCCGAGCACTCCCTCAAGGCGAAACTTCGCCACCTGCTTTCCGAAGGACGGGGCGAGCCCCGCGGCGCCGCACGGCGCCCGCCCGCGCCGGGCTCCCCTCGCCTCCCGAGGGGACCGGCCGCGCCCGCCTCCCTCCCTCCCGCCGCTGCCCCGGCCCGGGCGGCCCCCGCGGCACCGGCCCCGCCGCCCCCGGGGGCTCCCGACGCGCCAGGCGCAGCGCGCGGTCCGGGAGGGCGGTTTGGGGTGGGGATTTCTCATTTCTCCCCCCTCCTTTTCCGCTTCTCCTTTTAAGTTTCCCACGTTGTTTCCGCGCAGCTGGACTTCGCCCACCCAGGGCAACGCGCGGAGGTGCCGGGGACCGCCGGGCCGGGAGGCCCGCCGCCGCGCCGCCCTCCCCGCCGCCGCCTCCCGCCGCGGCGGAAAGGGGCCTTCCGCGCCCCCCGCGCACCCGCGCAGCGCCTCTGCCCCCGTCGCCAGGTGGGCGCGCGGATTACCTGAGGGGTCCCGGCGGGCCGCGCAGCGGAGGAGGAGGAGGAGGAGGGAGGCGAGGCCGCAGGCGGCCAGGCGGAGCCCCGCCGCCCGCGCCATCCTCCCGCGGCGCGCAGGCTGCGCGGAGCGGGCGCGCTGCCGGGCTCGCTCTGCCGGAGCGTCGCGCCCGCCGCCGGCGGCTGGCCGGGACGGCGAGCGAGGCGAGCGGATTGGCCCGCCCCGCGGCGCGTCACTTGTTGCCAGGAGAAGAGCGGCGCCGGGTTTGCGGGGAGGTGTGGGGCGGGGCCGGCGCGGGGCGGCGGCCGGGCGTGAGGGGTCGGGCGGCGGGGAAGGGCCGGCCCCGGCTGCCCCGGCGGGAGCGGGGCTGCCGCGGAGGGGAGGGGGGCGCGGGAGAGGGGAACGGCGAGCGGAGAGTGAGATGAGGAGAACGTGGGGAGACGTAGGGGAAAGGAGGGGAGGGGGAAAAAAGAGGAAAAGTGAAGGAAAAAAAAAGGGGGGGTTGGAATGAGGAAAACCCGAGGAAAAAGGAAGAAAAAAATGGAAAAGCAGACCTAATTATCACATGGTAGTTAAAACTAAAAAAAAAAAAAGTTTTTACAAGTTCAGTTGGGGAAGAAGGGAAAAGCATAAGTGCTCAAAGTGAAGAAAAGGCAAAAAGTGAAGAGAACATAAACCAAAAATAACAAATAATAGTAGACACTGAAGTAAAATACCAAAAAATGGATCAAACAATACGTTTGTAAGCATTACCCGCCGATCCTCACCCCGCTCTGGTTGCGGGGCAGCATGCTGGCCGGCCCCGGCGTCAGGGCCTTGACGCCCTCCCGGGGGCCATGGGGCGGGTGGCCGTGGGGCGGGTGGCCGTCCCCAGGGGCCGTGGGGCAGCTGGCCGTCCCCATGGGGCACGGGGTTGCTGCCCTGCCGGGAGGCAGCCAAGGGGACCTGGGGGACACCACGGGGTCCCTCTGTGCCGCAGCAGGCGCCTGGCGGGGGGCCACGGCCCTCGGCACCACGGGGCGCATCAGGGACCCCCACGGGCAGGCCTCCGAGGCCTCCCCTCCCTCCCCGTTACAGAGCTGCCCCTGCATATTTGCCCGTAGGGGCTAGCTGGACCTTTGCAAAGCTGGAGAGGGAACAGAAGCGGGACAAGGACCTTGTCGTACTTTCTAAGAGTTTTCGGTAGCTAGCAGCTAAAATTGCAATTGTCTGATCTGTTTCTGCCAGGGAAGAGGGAGGAGGGGATGGGACTGGGAGCAGTTGAAATAACTGTTGCTGAGAAAATTATGATGCTGGCTACAGGAAGTTACGGAAACCAAAAGCAAAAACACAAAGATGCAGAGAACCAGTTGGCCCGAAGGAGGAAAAGAGAAAGAAGGGAAACCAATGGGAAGTATGGAACATAAAATCGTGTCTGTTTATAGCTGTGCGTTGGATGATTCGGCGCTGACCTGGAAAGGCTGTATAGCTCGAACCCCAGCTGTGCAAGAAAGCGCTTGCAAAGTCGCGAGGAAAAAAATTTTGGCTAAGAAAATCTTGATTAGACTTGGAGGAGCAGTCCTTCAGGGAAAGAAACAGTAGATTTTCATAGAGATGGGAAGTGCAGCGTGTAATCTGTTTTATGCATTTCAAATGTGCCCATCATGTAGGAATCCGGACACCCGGGAACACAGGAGTTGAGGGTGTGCCGGGCTGGGACTTGAGCAGAAAGACAGTGAACAAAACCAGGCATCTGTAAGTGAGCAAATGTTGTCTCCTGCTGGAAACCACAGAGCAAGACCTGGCTGCCAAGGCAGAAGCTATGTGAAAAATCAGAAATCAGGTTCAGGCAGAGAGGGTTCCGTAGCTGCAGCAAAATTGAAGCTGTGCTACCAGAAAGGGTTTGTTTTCTGGAAGAGCAAAGCTTTAAAGTATCCAAGCAGGGAGTGGGAAGCAGAAATTCCCCACTGATGAGCCTGATACAAAAGCAAGCTATTTAAACTAAAATTAAATACGTGGTGGGATGGTGTGTCTCTTTTTAAATAAAACATCACGACATGAAGCAGTAGGTGTGAACCCTGCATCCCCATGAACCTTTCCGAATGCGTGCTATTTTTAATGTAATAACTGACTGTCCCACTTCTGGTGTGGAGAGTAGTAAAGTGCTTAACTCTGAAACTAATAGCGTGCCGTGCATATTTACTGAACATACACCAGCAACTCTGAAACTAGCAGCGTCCTTGTTACCAAACATGTATCAGCAAATATGTATATTACTAGAGGGGAGGTTCTCTTAAGGTTTCCTAATGTATATTGCATATGCTCTCCAACATGCATTCCCAATCTGAGGTCCTTTTTTGTTGATTTGTTTATAAATACCATGCTAGATAACAAAGGATCAGACCCTGATCCTGGCTCAAAAATTAAAGAATGCCTGAGGATAGGAAAGACCGCTGCTTGCACTGGTGCGTCTTAGTTCAGTTTTGTGTGCATGTGTGTGCCCTGCACTTAAATCCTGTCATACGTTAATGTAAGAGGAGATGCGCAGCATACCACATCCCTTCCCTCTGCCCCAGCCAAGCAGCAGACAGCTGAGAGTATATAGACTCACACCGGTACAACTGTTTCCTTAAAGTGCTTTATGCACAAAACAAGAAGTCAGTCTTGATGACAAAAGTTTGAAAAATAAGAAGTTATTGAAAATCACATGCAAAAAATAGTTTTACTGTTTTTTTAATATCAAGAGCATTATAAAAAAAGCCTGAACACAAATACTTATTTTTTGGTTTGTTGTTTCTTTCCTTTTTTTTTATTATTTTATTCTACTAAGATAAAATAAATTGCGGTACAATGTTTTGTGGTCTGCGGAAATGATCAGTTAAAAGCTAATATGCAAATTGTGGTTGTTAACCCTTCAGCAGGCTTGCACAGAGTCTCTGTGGCTAACCAAATTTTGCACACTCTGATGCCATGCACTCCCCCACGAAGGCAAAAGACTGTCAGTCTCCCTGGCAGCCTGTGCAGGCCAAAAGCCACCGTGACAACACAGATGTCTGTAGGACCACTGACACACAGAGGAATTAGAAGGATCTGGGCACTGGAGAATATCCTTTCATATTTCGTATCTCAAGAGCTCAACCAGAAATTCACACAACCTACCAGAAAAGCTAGCCCCCACATCCATTACAAGACTACCAGTTGCCACCAGTGACTTCCAGGCTACCAGCTCCTCAGCTGAGTAGAGCCCACATGCTTCTAATTCCCTGAAGAGCTGGTCCACATCAACATTTATACGACTGGTATCTGTTTCTGGTATTAGTACTGCATAACACTGCTACATGCAGTTGGAGAGTAGAACTTGGAAAGTCATCTCGTTCCTCTCCCCCCCATAGTACAGTGTCTTTCTTGTCCCCAAAAAGGTGAAAAGTTCCCACACATCTCTTCCTAATGGAGCTAGCTCTCAAAGGCAGTATATCAAACAACCTTTCCTCTGCTGAATTTGCTGATCCTCTGACCTAAGCAATCTCTCCTCTGGAAGACTCTTGGCTTCCTCTTGTCATTCATGTTTTAATCATGCCAGATTTAAAAAAGGAGGCTTAAAAATATTTCCTCAAGGTCGATGGTAGTAAAGGGAGCTCTGCAAACAAACAAAAAAACCCCAAACAAACCAATGAGTATTTTGGAAAGAACAGTGCAGGGAAAATCAAAATCAGTGTATATCATATGATAACTTATGAAAATATTCTACAGCTTTCTGTTAACTGAAAAAGTGGGCTCGTACCAAAGCTTATCAAAATTATAACAATGCCAAAGCCTACTTCCTAAAGGATTTATCCTAGCTTTATCAATGAGGCTTCTGCATTTAATGTGAGCTGCGCAGCAGCGTTACTCACAGCATAATCAGTGAACAATTTCTGTACTGCCGATCACAAACGTTACCACATCACCATGAATACCTACAGCTCATTGCAAAGCAGCCCTAAGAGCAGAGCAGACTTCAACCATGCCTGCAGAGATAACCAAATACAGAATTTCAGATACCAGAGGGACCCAACCACAGAGCTGACAGTAATGCACAGCAGCCTTTTCTCTTGCTTCCAAGAAGATTACTTTGCCTCTCCAGTCAAAAAAAGCCTTTCGAGGTGCCAACATCATGACTAAGAGCCTTGTATTTCTAGCAGGAGTCTTTCTTGCTCATCAACAGATAATTTCTTTGCTTTTATGCCCGTATGCTTATAACAATAACATTAGCTGCAGAAAGTGTCAACAGCTGTCTATCCATAAATCTCCACCCCATCTCTCTTCTGCTTACCACATGAAATAGACACTTTGCATGAGCAACCTTCCTCCCTCTTTTACAATCAACACATTGTAATCCAGTTTTTCTGGCTAGGTTGAGCGCATCCACATGCCAGTGAGCACAAAGGGAACGCTGGAAAAGGATTTGCTACCTCCAGCATCTCCCAAGAGTGGGAAGAGGCTCTGGAGATGGTAATTTCTGCTCTTCTCTGTTCCCCCCAGCAGTGACTTTGAAACTGTGACATCTCAACAGGGAACACTAGTTGTTTATTACTTTTTCCACCTTGCAACATTGGTGCTTGCAATACCCAGGCCCTTACAGAGAAAGAAAAAAAACAACAAAACCAACCCAAACCAAGCAACCAAACAAAAAAACCCCACCAAACAAACAAAGGCTTACGGGAGTTGCAGGAGCGGAGTTATTTCCTGAGTTAGAGGACTTCCTCTGAGAAAGCCATGGTGCCCACAAAGCAGCCAGCAGACAAAGATTTCAGTCCTACTTAGACTCTGCTGCTAAGTTTAATATTAGAACATGGCCCTGGTTTGAGTCAAGTGCCTGCTAACCATTTAAAATATCAGCTCTGGACATGTTTAAAGGTAGTTTAATGGAAAAGAAAACTGGACAATTGCAACTTTTACCATAAGCGTAAGCATGATCCTTTTTTGACATATAACACAAGTTTGGTTTGATTGAGTTAATCCCATACATGGCCACGAAAAAAAAAATCATTAAAATTCAAAGGGGAGGTGACAGGCATCCAGCAACTGATTTGGATACAGAGAGATCGTATCCAGAGAGGTCTTTAAGCAACTGGTTTTGCATTAACTCCACCCGGATGGTCTTTTCTTCATGGACACTTACTTTATTTGCTGGCTTGCTTTTTTAACTGGATGTTGAGGACTTCATTATTTTTAAACATTGAAGAATATTTTGCTTTTAGCAAAAAGGGAACACAAAGGAAAATGGCTTTCCTCTGTTCTTGCTTTAGATTTCCTGTTTCAGGGGCAGCAGCCTAACCTTTTAGCACATTATGAAACTCTCATGTTGCACAGTAAACTTAAGATGAAATCACACGCTCTCTCAGCTGAATTTTCATGTATTTCTTACATCTCTTTAACACTCTCTGTATGAAGCTTTGGCATGAGTTCCAAGGTTTTGAGTTTTTTGTTGCATTTGAAGGGTTTATTATTGTTAGGGATTCTCACATTTGACTTTCTTGAAGTGTCATCATTTGTAATAAATAGGCTAGATGTTATTATAGCATCTTAGAGACTGTTCTGTTTCTCCCACTAAACAGAAACATGGTAGGTGACTTCTAGAAATAATAAAAGGAAATACAAACCTTTATTCTAATACCAACTTCCTTTTTGACTCAAATGTGACAGTGACAGCTTCTGTAGTGCTGCCTCTGGCTCTGTCCTGCTGCGTAATGAAACTCAGATTAGATGAGGCCTACTGAAACACTAGAAACAGGCTTGAGAAGTAAGACAAAGAAAGGAGTGTGGACATATCCACTCTGCATCTTTGTCTGTTTATAGCAGGGAATGTCTTTCTTTGTGTGTTGGTTTGGCTTTGACTCCTGCTGGGATCTCTACATGCTCCTGGAACAACAAAATAATACAGGCAGTACTTCAGCATTCAGAGAACCGCTTAAAATCATAAAGTAAGTGGTAAATGATACTCTTCTGTAGCACTTTAAGAAAGGGTCTCTGACACCTGCACTGTGTGATTTTAATGGAAATCGTGCCTCGGTGTAGTAGTTCTACTGGCAGTGTTAATATGCTCAATCTCTTCCAAAGCTGTTTTCTGTTATTTCTGTGCCAGTGTAGGATTATTACTCAAATTATGATTGTGGGAGCTGGCCACTCAGATCATATTACCACATTACATTTGTTGCAAAAAACTTGGTTTGGAGGAATGGTTTAAAAGAACATCAGTTGTAATTCAGGAAATGCTTTTAAGCAAATAAAAACTAATTCAGGTGGAAGAGCTTTTAAAACTAAATGAAAAAGCTGTTTTTTCTTCTTTAAACATGCAAAGCAGAACAGTTCCCTGAAAGTGCTGGGGAAGAGCCTGTGGTTTTGAGTCTCACATGATGTTCTGGAAGCAAAATTCAGCTTGTTGAAGGGAAGATGAAGATAAGACCCTCTCTAACAGCACTCTCCAAAATGCCCCCACTGCCTTACATGTGACCAGAAAGAGGCAAACTTTCAACGTGCAGCTAAGAGGATAGTATAAAGAGCAAAATTTCTGATTGATCGGGACTTGGGATAAGAAGAGCCTGTGTGGAAAGGGTGGACCCATTGGGGGCTAAACTGCTGGCATTTAAAGGTTGTGATTGCTTGAGATATGAACTGAAGCGCAGCAGGTGTGGGGAACACACAGTTTGGTATGCCGTCAGCAAAGGCTTAGAAATTGTGCCTTTTTGAGTGCAGGAGAGGCCAGAGAGCAGAAATAAGGAATGGAGAACAAACAGAGTGCCTTCCAAATGGGAGATGAAGAAGGAAACATACACTGTAACAACACATACTTTTACAGAAATGCTAAAAATCCAGTGAATAAATTGAGGGATATCAAATGTCTAGTCTTACATAAAGACTATGACATGCTAGACACATGTAGGACATCACAGTCCAGAATATAAAATACACAGAAAAGGTAAGAGTCACCTCTGCTGGTGATGGGGTAGTGAAATTTATGAGTGAGATCTTATCATCAAATCAAATGAACAAAGTAAGGACCCAGCAAGTGACACAGAATCTGTATGGCCCGAAACGCCAGCTTTAAGCATATGTAGTACTGAGTCTGCAGAGTGCCTGCCTGAGCAGAAGGACAGAGAGGGTATGCCAAGAGAGATCAGATGGGCAGGAAATACAACCAAAACTGTACTTCAGGTAGCCCCTGTGTTCTCTGGACACTGCAGCATTGCAATGTAACACAGACTACATTAGACTCCACCAATACTGCTTCACAGGGTGGTTGGACCAGGAAGCCACAGAAGAGATGCAGCCCTTCATTTGGTCCTCATTAATGTGCAAGATCTTGTCCTACATCTTCAGCTTGCGGTTGCTGTTCCTGTGTTTATATTCAAAATTCCCACAGGCTTGATGAAGGCCAAGCATTCACAGCGGTTGCACCCGGTTTCAAAAGGGACAGAGACATAGCAATGAGAAAGCTTGTGAAGAGGAAACAAAGGAGAGCAGCTAGGAACAGTAAATTCTTACAGGTGGAGCCAAATTTCTTGAAGGATGCACAGCACAGCATTGGTGTATGCCATCTACTAAATTCTTGAGAACTGGTAAAAGGAAGCGGACACAGGTAATCTCACCACACGGTAGATGATTAGAAACAAGAATTTGAAGTCCTCTCCAAATGAAAAACACAGAAAGAATCGTAAAGCGACATATTAAAGGAAAACACAGTGAAAGACCAATAAAAAAGAGTGAGGACAAGCTAGCAAAAGGAATCCAAACTAATATTAAAACCTTCTTTAGACACATCAAGACCTTGAAGCCCACCAGAGTCTGACAGATCAAATGAAAACTGCAAAGTAAAAAAGAGGAGAGGCCAAAACATTTGCAGAGAAGCTAAATGATGTATTTGCATGTGTTCACTGGAATAAGCAGATGATCCCCATACTTTGGAAAGGCTGTAATCCCAAATATGCAGAGTAACAAATACCCAGGACTGTCTGATGGGCAACCGAGCTTTCTAAAGAAGTGCGGATAAGAAATAGCAGAACTACTCATGGACCTACCTTTCTCTTCAAGCTTTCTCTGTGCCCAGAGACTGGAGGGTGGCAATGTGACACCAATCTCTAAAAAAGATTCCAAGGGGAAAATGAGGGGACAGGATAGACAATATTAAAGCTGGTAAGCCTAACATCAGTGCCAGGCAAAGCAGTAGAAACTGTGATAAAGGACAGCATTAGCCTACACCTGGATAAATATGATCTTTTTGGGCAGTGCCAACACAACTTCTCTAAACATAGTATTTACCATCTAGGCCTCTAGATCGTTTTTTGACAAGGTCAGCAGTCATGTGGACAAGAGTGATCTGGCTGATATAGTCCACTGGTGATTTCTTGATCCAGATGAAATCTCCTCCTGGGTGAGCATAACAGCAGGCACTCCTAACTGGAACTTGCTGTTCGCATTTTTCTATTGACTTGAGGGGGTTTTGTTGTAAATAAATTATTTGTACCTTACCCTCATTAGTTCTGAGAGTAAGACTGAAATAGCTTTTGTTATCACCCACAGCCTACATGAAGCTGGAACTTGAACAAGAACTACCTGTCTGTGACTCAACACTCCACAACTTGAGATAAAGTTTGTGGGTGGACAGTGCATACAAATGAGTTTATAGAACTTCTCTCTGTGCTTGACACCATGGCTAAATCAGGGAGAGACTATGAGAGCATTGCTATCAGCTTTTCATCACCGCACAAGTACTGCTGCTGAGCTGGTTTTATGTGCTTTACGCAAAATATATGAGGGAGAATGTGGAAGATGAAGATAGTACAGAACAGCATAGATCCATTATGACTCAGATCTGCAGTGCTCTGCACATGTACTAACCATTAATAAGCTTCTAGAGAAAACTTCAGAGTAGATATTAAGCTATAAAGCCTTGAGGATTTGCCCACTTCAGAGATTACCTCTGTGTATGACATGCTCCCACTGTAGAGATCATCAGTCATGTCCAAGCTGAACCTGTTCCTGGCTTTGATTTTGAGTCCATCCTCTTTTCTTTGCTGAGGCTGTCAAGGAGTAAGCCTGCCCTTTATGATATCTTATGGAAGACTTACTTTACAACACCGCATGTGTACCTCTAGTTATATTTTTAAATGAAAAAAAAAAGGAAAAAGATAATAATACTATATAATCTCTAAAATAACTAAACAGTACTATTATTACTTTTTGGTTCGTATACATCTTTATTCTCAGTATACCTAAATAAATCACAAAACTATAAAAAAAATGGAGAATGAAGAAAAGGTTAAGGTAGTGAAGAAAATGCAACTGCATGTAGTGTTCTAGTTAGTGATCTATTTAATTCATGCTTAATTAAATAGCCCTATTCCTTTAAGGAGTACATCTACACTTCTTTTTGGGGGGGCAATAATATGCCCATAGTATTAAAACATCAATTGTTACATATATTCTATTAAACACCAGCACTTCACTCTCTGAAGTCGCTAACTTTCTTAAGGTTTGTGTATATTTCACAGTGCTGAAACAGTTTGGCCATGCAAAATAACTTGGAGCTGGATCTATCATAAGCAGTATTTAAATGTCCCAGTAGGAACCTGTGGCCCATATTTAGGTGCCATGGGCACGCACAAACTTTGGAAACATCAGAAATGTTAAAGAGAGTCAGTGAACCTGGAACAAATACTCAGATACTGTTGAAATTAATCCAAGTAACTAAGTCAAAGAGTCACAGGATCTCTAGAAATCATCCCCCTGCTTAGAGCAGGGTCAGCTAGAGCAGGTTGCCCAGGGCTGTGTCCAGTTGCATTTTGAATATCTCCACAGATGGAAACTCCACAACCTCTCTGGGCAATCTGCTCCACTGTTTGACCGCCACCACAGTAAAAAAACTTTTTCTTCTGTTTAAAAATAATTTCCTGTATGTCAGTTTGTGCCTATTGCCTCTGGTCTCTTCACTGAATGCCAGTGAGAAGAGTCTGACTCCATCTACTTTACCCTCCCCAACTTTAGGTATTTAGATACATTGATAAAATCTCTCTAAGCCTTCTCTCCTCCAGCTCTCAGCCACTCCTCATATGACAAATGCTCCAGTCCCTTAATCATCTTTGTGGCTCTTTACTGGATTCACTCCAGTAAATCTGTATCTTTACTGCACTGGGAAGTCCGGAACTGGATCCAGCACTCCAGATGTATCTCACCAGTGCTGAGTAGGGGGAAATGATCACCCGCCTCGACCTGCTGGCAACGCTCCTCCTAATGCAGTCCAGGATACGGTTGGCCACGTTTGCCACAAGGGCAAGCTGCTGGCTCATGTTCAAGCTGGTGTTCACCAGGACTCCCAGGTCCTTTTCTGTAAAGCTACAACCCAGCTGGTTGGTCCCCAGACCCTACTAATGGGTGGGGACGTTACTCAACAGGTGCAGGATTTGGCATTTTCCTTTGTTAAACTCCATTAGATTCCTCTTGGCCAATCTCTCCAGCATGTTGAGATCCCTCTGAATGGCAGCACAACCATCAGGTGTATCAGCCACTCCTCCCAGTCTTCAGCTCTCTGCAAACTTACTGAGGATGCACTGTGTCCCATCATCCAGGATCATTAATGAGGATGTTAAACAGTATTGGCCCCAGTATTGACCCCATGAGTACACCATCAGTGACTGCCCTCCAGCTGGACTTTGTGCCACTGATTATAATCTTTTGAGCCTGGCATTTCAGCCAATTTTCAATCCACCTCACTGTCCACTTGTCTAGTCAGCAGTTTGTTAATGAGGATACTATGACAGCCAGTGATGAAAGCCTTGCTAAAGTTAAGATGATTAACATCCTCTGCTCTCTCCTTGTCCACCAAGCTAGTCATTTCATCATAGAAGGCTATCAGCTTGGTCAGGCATGATCTTCCCTTCATAAATCCGTGGTGATGGCTCCAAATCATCTTCATGTCCTCAATATATTTGGAAATGGTTTCCAGAATTATTTGCTCCATCACCTTCCTGACTATTGAGGTAAGGCTGACTGGCCTGTAGTTCCCCACATTCTTCTTGAAGCTAGGCATGACATTTGGGTTGAACTTCCAGTCCTCCTCTGATCACTGTGACCTTTCAGAGATACTTGAGACGGGCCTTGCAATGACATCTGTCAGCTCCCTCAGCACTTGTGGATGCAGCCCATTGGGTCCCATGGACTCGTTTGTGTCTAATTTGTTTAAATGTTTTTATCTTCTCTACTGAGGGTAAGTCTCCATTGCTCCAGATGCTCCTACTGGTCTCAGGGGCCTGGGATTCCTGAAAGCAAATCTTACTAGTAAAGACAGAGGTGGAGAAGGCATTGAGTATCTCTGCCTTTTCCATGGCCTTTGTTACCACCACCCCACTCAGCAGCAGGCCCACGTTTTCCCATCTTCCTTTTGCTGCTGATATACTTGCAGAAGTCCTGACAGCGCAGAGCTATGCAGTTCCTCACTTTTCTCTAAACTTTATCAATGGACTGGTCCACTAGGAAAGTTCCCAGACAGAGAAAGAGAAGATGCTGTTGTCCCCTTTTTTAACAAATACATGGACAGTTTGGGCATCTTTGCTATGAAAGACTCAAATGCTTTTTCTAAGAAGAACCTGAACCCTCACTGATCTAGATTAATTCAGTAACTACCAGGCTAAAGCAAGTTCTCGGTGTCTCCTTTTGGAGCTGATCCACTTTATTCAAAGCACTGAAATATTTATTAGAGCAAAATGGAATTTAGGTCTCCCTCTTCCCTTTCCCCACAAATGAGTACTGTTACTACTGGAGCACAGTCTCACTCATATTCTCATCGTGACCTGTTGGATGTTTACATATTGGTATAAAGTCCAACGGTTAGACTATGTTCCCCTTATGAATCTAGCCCTTGACTTGACAACCTGAAGTCTTCAGAAAGACAAGGTGCTAAAAGTATATTGATTTTAACTTTAACTCAGGCACAGATGCAGAATGCAATTGTAATCCTACCTTAAAAATAGAATGATCCAACCACTAATTTCAGAAGTGAATCCTTATGGCAACAATAACCATATTTGTTAAACCTAGTATTTATCTTTAACCTTTACTCCCACACACTTTTATAGCCACGAGCCCTGCCAGAGAGGACATGACAGACACAGCAAAGCAGGAACAAGCAAAAGGGAAGCCAAGAGTCTTGACTTTAAAAGCAAAAGTTAGTGGAGACTCCAAGTCAGAGTGTATTTTATTCATCTAACAAAACATGTTTAAACACAAATGCTGGACATAAAAAGAAAGCATGAGCAAACACAAACATAGTGCTAGAGATCACTTTAAACAGAAGTTGCCTTCAATTGGTTTATTTTTATAAACAATACCATGGATTTTGAAAGATTGCTGATGCTGTAATATAACATCATAACAACTCTGTAAGGATACAAGTTTGGGATGGTAATCGCACATTTTTAACCCAAGACATAACTGAAAATAGACTTGGTTTATCCGTTTCATTACATTGCCATTTTAGCTCCTTCCTGTTACTGTATCAGCCTGAACTGAGAACAAAAGTTACTTCAAGTTTAGTTGGAAAAAAAGAACTTTGGAAATTAAATTTTACCAACAATTTTTTGGCAAAACATGTATCTCTCTGGCCTCAGAAGCAGTCTGGAAACAGTGATGGAATGAAGTACTTCACACTGTTCCTGCAAGTGGGTTTCCCCTTAGTAACAAGGTGTTGTTTTTGCAACTTGCATGGTACTTGCCAATCATTCTCCCTAGAAGACCTTCAAAGAATATTTTTTTTCCCCATTTTATATGTGGAATACTCAAAGCAAAAACCAGGTGAGTTGGCCAAGATGACACAGTGATAGTAGTAAAGCCAGCAAACAGAGCCTGGACCTCCCCAGCAACCAGCATCAGGCAAATCCTTTTACCTGTACCTGTCACCAGACAGCACAACAGCAAAATGCACGTCTGTGCCCAGGCTTTCTCTGCATTAGAGAAATAAAGACTGGTTGATTCTTGGACTCGATGGCTGACCATTGCTTTGATGTCATTTGGCTACTTGTTTGTTATTAGTATTGTAACTGCCTAAGCAAAGAAACAGCGATGCATGCCCGCACATCTTGAATATCCCACCTGTTGGGATTTGTTTGCTTGGTTGGTGGTTTGGTTTTTCTCACAAGGGCAGGATGAAAGCAGCAGGACCCACAATCTAAGGCATCTCGTACAACTGGCACTTCACCAGCAGGAGTCAGGGTTGGGTCCCTTTTGCATTAATTCCTGTGCAAATGTGTGGATTTCCCCTCTAACCTTGAAGTGTATGGTAATGTACTAAGACTCTCATTTGTGGTCACTCTGGGATGCTTGAGTTTAATGCTTTCTGTCAAAAATACTACAAGTGTTCACTTTATATAACCAGTTGGAATTTAAATCAGTCCTGGGAGGGACAGGGGACTGTTGCAACATTCTGGAAATGGCACACTTTATAGTTACTCCAGTTCATCATTTGTAATAGCTGTCCATACACACACACAAGTTATATCAAAGCAACTAAAGAGAGCTGCAAATAATCAGAGAATAGGCAAGTTCAGAAGGTACTTTGCTAGCTACTGTATTGCCTACTGGATAGGACTTTAGCTAAGCTTGTAATACCACCTACAGCATGAAAAAGTCAAAAATACGCACATCTCTGATATTAAGTTAATTGGCAAGCAATTCAACTTTAAAAAGCTTGCCTAACAATAAGATTTTTCTCTAACAATCTGACACCTAAAATGACTACACGCTGAATTATGGGGAAGAAAACAAAAATCAGTTCACCATCCCACATGATCTATTTGTTTTAAACAATAACGCATTCTGCTACATCTATTTTGGCACTTACTTGCTAACAGCAGATGTCTCTGTGCTGCAACCAACATATCAAGCAGGAAAAGAGCTCCAATGTTAAGCAAATGGTGAAAGTTGTTCCTAAATGTTTTCTCCCATCTTTGTTTTTTTTTTTGTACCAGGATGTTTTTTCCCTTTAATCTCTTTTTTCTGTTTCCATTTCATGCTATAATTGTAGTCAAGACTGGCCACAAGTTAAACTGCACTGGAATTCAGTGTAGTGCCCGTATCTGACTCTTCCTTTCTTCTATTCCTAAAACACCTGAAATGGGGGGGGAAAATACCTGCACATCCTATATAGCCACCTCTCTGGCCAGGTTGTACAGGAAGGATTAGAGAATCCAGGTGGAGTGAGATGTAAATATGTCACAGCAGAGCCTACTGTCCAAAGACTAATATGCTTTTTTTTTGACTTTTTGTTATTTATTTTTCTACATTAGGTATCTGAATATTTATCACAGTAGCTTTCGTATACTATCTTCTAAGGCACAGTAGGCAGTTTGATGCTCCTCTCCTCTTTACAGCTCTGAAAATCTCCCCTTTCCTTATTGCAAAGTGGCCAAGAGGCCGACAACAGTCTTCCTCCCCCACCCCCCATGATTTATATCACAATAAACGTATAACTTCTCTTCATTCCCTGAAGTCATTCCTTAATGTTAGACTTATTTCAACCTCAGGACTGCTGAATCAGACTCATTTTCTCCCTGTAGTACAAGACTGAATTGTTACCCATCGTGAGGAATTCAGTCATAGATCACACAAATTGTCTCCTCCCTTTCTGCTAAAAATATAGGCCACAGTGTAAGTATTTATTTTCCAAAGAGATCTACACTATTTTTTATATTTTCCCAGAATGTTTCATATGCACATTTCCAATTCAGTCTCTTCCCTAGAGGGTTAATAATTAGCAAACTGACTTCTCCAGCTGGTTTTGTTCAAAGTGCTGTCATCCTCCTGAATTCAGTCAACATCTATCAGAAACAAAGACGTCAAACAAAACATATTAGGCTTCAGTATTCTCTTGTGAAGCTTTGGCCTCCCGCCAGAAAATTTTGTTATTTTCTACGTAAGCTTTATTTTTCTTTCCCTGCCCAGCAGTTAGTATGGATCAAAAGAACCATTGCTTTAAAATGTAATCGTAACAATAACAAACACTAGCACTGACAGCACTGTGCACCTTAGGTTAAGTCTTGCATCTGTTTTGGGTGTCCTTCTATTTGGAAACATGCTCTAATGTGGGCTTTCTGGGGCTCCAGCTTTTTTCAGCATCCCATGAATGCTCTTCTGTCTCCAGAGGCAGACAGAAAACCTCCTTGCTGTGTTAGGGCTCTGTTTAAATACCGTTTCCAGAAATGCTGAAGAATGTCCAAGCCAGAATTAATTTTCTTCTTTTTGGTGTTGTTATCCAAATGGATTAAATGCATCCAATTTCAAAGAGGAAATTTTTAATTATTTTTATGATCCTGGTGGAACTGGGATCAACCATTCCTGCCCTTTCTCATAGCATATAGCTTTGCTTTGAACATCATGGGCTTTACAGTCTATCCAGCAGCTCTTGAACCAGATTTGGCCACAGACACACTCCAGCAGACCCACATGGAGCTAGGTACAGATATTTGTAAGTCTGTCAAAAGCTTCCCTGTAAGTCAGTCATGTCTCAGTGCTTTGAACCAGGCAGCTGCTGGGGAGGAAGTTGCTATTTGCACTAACATGTTAGAAAAGAGGAAGAAAGAGGAGCCTGGGACATTGCTATCTCCTGCGCAGAGGTGAGGGCTGCTGCTTCTCCCAGCAGGCTGTCCCCACCTGGCATCCAGCTCCAGACCTGCTGAGGCAACAGGACCACTCAAAGGTACATCACAGAGACATCAGCAAAGTACCAAGTAAACAGATTGTCAGGCATCCCATCACCTGGGTCTGTGACTTCTCTGGGGGGAACAAAAACAAAACCAAAGAGAGTAAAAGAAATCAAAGCAATAAAAAAAAAAAAAAGGATTTCTTATTTGCATGTGTCCTTTTAGTTTTGTGCTCTTCGTGCAGTGGTTCTGGGCTTTCACTTCCTTTACCCTGGATGTGGATTTTAGGTACCCAGGGCAGGTCGGGCTGCTGCAGTAGATGAATTAGATGATTCAGCTTTACTTATTTCAGAATGGTCTCTTTCTATCCTGAGGCAGACCACAAATTTAACCAGAGGTGTTTCCCATATCCCAGTTGCATGGAATTTGTGTCCACAGAGATCCTAAATCCTGGCTGTTGAACACTTGTGTGGGTCAGAAGGCTAGAAGCTAGGTTTGGGCTAGAAGGCAGTGGGATGATGCATCAGCAGTCTCACAAACACATACACACCAGTATTTTCAGGTCAGGCTTACTCATGTTTACCCAGACTGAGCTGAAAGGGCCATCCAGCAGTGTTGTGAATCTATTCCCCAGCAGTGGTGGTGGATTGATTTGTTTATTTCTAAATCACAGCTACCCAATTTAACAGTGCACACTGCCATTGAAAGTGACCCTACCACTTACATTGGCTGCTTATGGTTCAGCCCAGCTATTCCCATGGTTACCTATCACATATTTTCTGCCGTGGTTTCAGTCAGTTACTACTTGTTCTAGTCTTCCCAACTAGTAGGAATAACTAATCCCTGTTCTCTTTATACTTTTGCTTTCACGGGTAGTTGGCTCTTCATTTCATCTTTCCTTCCATGAGGGTTTGCTTTGTGCTACATCAGAGCGAGTGGGCAAGCAACCTGTAAGAGCAGCTGAGACTCACCCAACCTCCACTTTACATTCTTTCAATCAGGCAAGACTGAAGCAAATTTATATGTAAACAGCAATAGTTAAAATCCAAATCATCAACACAGACTAGATTCTGGAAGGTCAGGGGAGGATGGATGGTCAAGGACAAGATGGAGAAAGGAGCCCACATTAGCTTTCCTTCCCTCTTCCATAACTTAACTGCACCGGGACACTCAGACACGTGGTGCGTATGCTCCAGAGGTGCCATGTTCCATGGGGCAAGGCACTCCAGGAGCCTGCAGTGATAAAACCAACGTCAGCTGTGTTCCTGGGGATGGTGTATGGGGAAGAGCCACTCTGCTATTTATACTACAATAATTTAAAAGGATAAAGTAGCTGCTGTTTCTATAGGTATTCTATTAATCTGTTCTTTCCAAATGGAAAGCGTCCCAGAGCTGTTCTGATGCATTTCCATGTCTCACTGAATGGTACCTAACATCTTTTATAGCCACAATGTGTCCCATATGTACAACTCCATCTTCAATATTTGCTTTTGAAAGAATATTTAAAGTAATTAAATTTGCCTCTCAACATCATTTTCATCTCACAGATCTAGCAGGACACGATATGTGGCAGCAGAAACATTACCTTCTTACCTTTTCAGAAAGAACCCTTCTGATATTCTTGAATATTAAATACCAGAAAATAAAATGTCCAGGTCATGGAAGCATTTAGGTAGGCATCAGATTTCAGATACATAATAGGTAAGTGTGCTAAAGTCAGGAGAAACTTCCCAAAAGAAGCTAGTTCAGATAAAGCAGAATTATGCATAACCTGTGCTAGGACCATAACAAATGAAGCCTTACATGACTTAGAACACTCTTTTACTTCATATTAAAAGTTTGTGTACTCCGTCTCATTGGCAGTGTCCAATGTTGGGGATTCTGCCTGCATACCTGAATGAACCTGGAAGCATCAAGCTCTGGAATCGAGTCCCAAATCCAGTGTCAGTGAAGCCACGCAGCCCAAAACTGCTGATGAGGTAGAGTCTGTCTTGTATCAGCTCCGTGCAAGCTTGCTTTTGGCTTCCAGCAAGGGCTTTCCAGGGGCTTCTCACCTACAAAACACACAAAATTTATGGCAGGAAGCGGCAAAGCAGATTTAATCAGGTTACGACTGGGTTCAAAGACCTAAGATCATGCTGTAGAACAAATTACCTGAATAAATAGTTTCACAAGAGGAACGTACTTGATGGGATAATTTTCAGTATTCACTATAAAACTAAAAGAAAAAATACAGAGGATTTTTTGTACAGCATAAATGGAAACTTTTAATTTCTTAAGATGAACATCCATCTATAAAAATCTGAAAAGATACAGGGATAGTTTTGTTTTGCAGATGTACAGTCTGAGACATTAACCCAGCTATTGTCTTCTACCAGTCAACCCAGTGGTGGTGGATGGCCTTCAAGCACCCACTGATGCCACCATGAGCTGCAGGCTGGCCGCCTCCGTGGAAAGCAGGTTGCTGGTTAGGCCTTTATGTGTGTGATTCAGAGAAAGAGCCTTCCCTGTTTTCCTGTGCTAGCATGCAGAGGAGAGTAACTTATAGCCCACTACGCATTGTAAGATTTATCTTGTATCTGCAAGTTTAGCTGTTGTTCTCACTAAAATTATGTTTTGAAGCATTTATTTCTGAGAATTGCAGTGGAGATTTAGTCTGTAGGCTGAGGTTAAGAAAAGAGTAGGATTTGTTACAATAGCAACAAGCCGACGAACAAAAATAAGCAGAAATAAAGGAAATGGTAATAGAAGCATTTTTACTATTATCTAGCTGTGCACTTCTGGAAACGATTGCAGTTGAGGATCACTTTTGTGGTTATAAATTACCATGGTGTTACTCGCAAGCACTGCGGCAGGCTGGGTCTAGTACACTTCCTTAGACAACTGCAGCTGCTTCGTCACAGGAGGATTGGGAGAGTCTAGAAGAGCTGCAGTATAAGGAAACAAGATTATAAAAACTAAGACTTTGAAGTGAGGCTTTAATAAAAAACAATTCTGAACACCCTTTTTCATGGTAACTTTCTAAGATCAGAATCCAAATGACAGTCATCCTGCATAAAGACAGTGGATACAGAAAGGGATCAGCAACTCTTACGCTCAGAGCAACTTACAGAATAAATAGGAGGAGAAAATAAATCTGCTTTCAACAATACTGTGGAATGATTACTTACGCAATGGATGTCTAAAATGTCTAATAATTTTTATTTCTATGTCTTCATTTTCATTTTCCCACATAAATTAGTAATAAATGCCTGCATTGATACAGTCAAGAAATAAAACATTAAAACAAATCCATTCACAGCAAAGAGACCCAGCTGGAGCATTTTCAGTGAATTACCTTTCCATCAAAGGGATCAGAACCAACACATACCACAAAAATACATTTAGTTATTTATTTAATACTCAGGAATCAAAGTGGACTTTTCCATCACTCACCAAACAAAAGAAAAACCCACAGACCAACATAAGGACTTGCATTATCCCATTCCGAGCATTTCAATGCATCCTATTAAAGTTGTTGAGAATGAACACCAGGACTTGGAAAGCTGTCTTAACACAGCTTTGTAATGTTGCAGGCATGGCTAAGAACTGACACTGATATCTGCAGTCCTGTGACTTCGGAGTTCTGCTGCTCATTTAATTAAACTTCAGAAGGATCCGGAGCCGATCCCTCTCATTTTTTCTCTTGCACTGCTCATTTGTCACCTCTGTGTGTACCACTACCATCTACTGGCCAAACCGAGACTGACTGTGTTTCCAAGCACCAAGCTCAACCTTAATTCATACCATCTCAGAACAGTGTTAACGCCTGTGAATTTGCTCCTGACCGTTACTTACACACAAGGGCTGCATCAGATTGTAAGAAATCAATGCTGGCCTGCAGGGGTTTAAAAATCAACATTCCACTGATTACCAAAGGAAATATTATTATAGCTCAAGAAGAGGCCTCTTTTTTTTTTTTTTTTTTTTTTTTTTTTGAGCTGAGGATTTAGAGCCCAGTTGCTGAATGTGTGCAATTTAGCTTCTAACCAAAAAATTTTGCTTATATATAAATGCCCTGGAGGAAGGATATGCCACAGATTTCATTACAGTGTGTTTATTATTGCAAGAGACTGAGGATGCCTGTTACTACGCTAAGGAAGGGGCAAGACGATGGCAGAGAAAAGTAGGAGGCTAAATTAAACAGGGATTTGTGCGATGGTGCTCTGGGAACCAGAGCTGGTCAAATCTCGCAGAATGTGCAGAAGACTACTTTTTCCCTACACTCCCTCCAGACTGTTCTGCACAGATTTCAAGCAGCCTCGCAGCTCCTCTCTCGCAGCGACCCAGCCACAAAAGTCTGTGTGTGTGTGTGCACACGTGCGTGCACGTGCAAAGACAGGGGAAGGGAGAAGGAGAGAAGGGAGGAGGATCCCTGTGCAAGGAAGGGCAGCACTGCACCCAGGAGAGGCACAGCTGGAAAGGGCTTTGCTTAGAGGAGTCATGTTGCCCACTTAAAGCCTTATGCCACAACCCTTTGCTCCGCTCGGTCATGCTGGACATCTCCAGGATATGTATGTTCCCATTGCAGACCCCTGTCCAGCTGGGATGTGATGGCTGCATCAGGCATCTCTGTCCCACAGAGACATGCTGCAAGGTCTGCTAAAGGGACCAGGAGGCAAATTTTCTCCTAGAACGCAGCCTGCAAAAATAAGCATACAGATTTTTTTTCTAAACCCTAATACCTGGTAGACAAGATTTGTCAAATGTTGGCCTGATTGTATCTATTTCTGGTGGGGACACCCTTCCATCCCCCAAGCAAAGGAGTGGTATGAAAACATCTAACACTTCTCTTTCACTGCACACATTCAAAGAAGCTGGCAAGGCAGAGGAAAACACAACATTCATTTGCCTGCTCAGGCTCTGATGAACCCAGTTCTTGGACATGGGAATTACTTCAGTGCTACCATGGAAGCGACTGTGCTCCCAGGGCTGCAGAGAATGGGTATTGGGCTGGGAGAACATCTGTGCATCAGCACCGTGCTTCCCATCCACCATCCTCACTGACAGTGCTGGGGCTCCTTCCTCCTCCCAGCACCTCCTGCACACAGGTCCCAGGACATCCTTGTCCATGCCCTGGGAAACAGGGGAGCCACTACATGCATGGAGACTGTCTGCAGCGCCCAGGTGTGGGTCCAGCCATGGAGCCAGAGGGAGTGGGGTGCAAGGATGACCCGGTGCAAAGCCTAGGAACTACTGGGATGAGACACTAAAGTCTGGCAGCTAATTAAAGCTGGGGAAAGATTCAAGAAAATTGCAGCACAGAAAGTTCTTATTCACACTTTAATTTTCCAGTTGAAATGATACAGTGAACCTGGCTGCCAATATCATCAAGGTCAGCAGTAAAAACATAGTCACCACATACTCTGATCAGGAACAGTACAGGAGACCTCTGATTAAGGGAAAACAAACGAGAGCTATGGTAACAAAATCCAGAACAAGGACTAGAAAGCAATCAACGATTATATTCTTGAGTGAATAATACCTGTGATTATAAAGGTTAAATGATGAAGGATTTAAAAATAAATATTTAAGGGCCTGTTCCCTCAAAACCATTTCAAAGTATGAAGAAAACACTGCTTGAACTATTTTTCCCTTAGTGCAAGATCATCTACATCAGAGTCAATGTTAATCAACTATCATTATTTTGAGGTTAGGGTTATTTCAAATGTATTTAAATGATTACAACATACCTCAAGGAAAATTGATGAAATGCCTATGTCAAGTTTTGTGAAAAAAATATACACCCTCATTAACCACATCAAAATCTGACATGAGTCTGTATAACTAGGTAACAGCACTGCAGCCTGATAAATACACATCCTCAGAGACAACACAGCTTACTCTCGTAAACAAAAGCCATCCCGCAAGCCATGCTGCTTGCTGTAAGGAAGCAGCAATTACACTTGTCAGTGAATGTGGTAAAGGGGATTTGTTGGTTTAAGTTCATCCAACTGTAGTTTAAATAGGTGGAAGTCTCATGGGGAAGGGAGAGATGGTCACAACCTTTTTTCTTCCTTTTTTTTTTGTTGTGTGTTTTTTTTTTTTTGTGGTAAAGAAGCTACCACAGTTCGTACATATAAACAGCAGATGATCTGGCAATTGTACTCAAAAGTTGCAGTCCACAAACTGTACTTCACATAAAAGCAGTCCCATAGGTAAATCTACAGGACTAAGAACAAACTTCAAAAACATTACTGAAGACTAATGTATGGGGTCAAACCATTAGACAAAATATACACAGAAAAGCTATTTATATTTTATATGATGGAAAAATCTCAGATTAAGAACTTGTGATAGCTACACCCACAGAAGTTATCGAAAACAGTCAGCTGAAGATGATAATGGGATCAAAACCATCTGCAGCCTCTGACAACATTTTTGAATGGTTCTGTAAACCAGCACAGAAATATTCTATGTACTAAATAATTTTTAAAAATAGCCCTATACATAATTATGACATGAACAGACAATTTTTGCAATGTTTTTAGAATTGGCCCTGTGAAATCTAACTAAAAGGCAGTCATACATTCCTGTGCATGTGCACAAATACTACGTAAAAACATTTCAGTTGGCCTTAGCTGCTTGCTTAATTCTCAGGAACATACCCTCCTCCATCTTAGGGCTCTTGCAAAATTGTTAGAATGAGTCATCTTAAAACAAACAAACCAACAAACCCAACAATAAATGCAGCCTTTCGTAGCAGCTTTTAGAGATGCCCGAAGCCAGTAAATCCATTCTGAAGTAACTCATCATGACTAACCATTTGTTTTTCTATGCTGCAATAAAAATAAAAAATAAAATCCCCCCAAACCTTCCGGGTATTTTCAGAGACATGGCTGGAGGACTGTTTAGGGTGGAGGGAGTTCCATGGAGAGTAAGCGTTGCTGTCCTAAGGCCACTCTAACTGAGGTAGTGCAGAGACCTGAGCTGGGTTCTTCACAACCATCAGCCTGCAGAACAACTGGTCAGTGAAATTTATCTCCTTCGTTAGCACCTTAGTATGAACACTGAAAGTGAAAAGTGTCCTTTGGAGGGTCTGCTACATGAAGTTATAGGACTATAGCACCTGTTGGGAACAGCAATGTGGCTCCCCCATAGATCGTCCTTAGCTTTTGAGAGCAGGGTCTCAGAAGAGTGTACGTCAATACTGCTTGCAGAAATATTGTAGGTGAACAGTAAAGCAATTTATTACCATAACTTCAGCAAGATTTATAACAGTTCTTTGTCTTCAAATGGATATTGCCCAAAAATGTCTCTAAAAGAGGTTGATGGGATTCAATTTCTGAAATAAACTAGGTGAGAGATCACATAGTTAAATCTTTAACAGGACATTGGATGCATCTCAAGTGAATATATTAACTTCAGGATGACAAAGTCCATATGCCATTATATCTTTAGACTACTTTATCTTATAACATGAACCATCATGGACCAAACTACCAAAACTCTGGCACTCTCAAGTCAAAAGTGACTTCACCTCTCTATAAGCTTGGAAATCCACCTGGCAAGAATCCACTCTCTGAAAAATAACTGTTCATTTTGCAGAAGGAATGGCTATTAAGAAAAAAATCTACCCCATAATTCTTGGAATATGTTTCAGAGCTCCTAATTTCAAGGCCAAATTATAATGCTGGCTCATGAGCAGATTCTGCAATGTATAAAAACAAAACACAAAAGCCCAAACATTCCCAAAGGAAAAAGTTGCATGAAAATGCCTGCTGCTCTGGGGCCTCAGACATGACTGTTCCATGTGAGTGGTTGGAAGTTTATGGTGTAGGAGTATTTTCAGTTCCTGGCTTGTCCCAAAGGAGCCAATTTCTCTGCAGTTCTGCCATGCATCCTCACCTCATCCTGCCACAAAGCAAAAGTGCTACAAGGTAGGGAGCCCCTGTGGCATTCATACTGATGGCTGCCAGGGTTCCTCTGGATACGGGCACCCTGGGGACTACCGAGAAGGAGAAATCCACTGTAGATAGTGGAGTTTCACATGGAAGACATGATCGCTTGCTACTTCTCATCAATTAATTGTCGCTTCTCTCAAAATCAGAAATGAGAATGCTTTCTTCCAAAGCAGGAACGTCAGTGTTGATCTGTGGCAAATAGGCATTTCTGACCCACAGTATTCTGCGGAAGAGTCGGTTATTCTGTTTGTACAGGCACCACAGAGAAAGGGAAATGGCAGCCAGCATCACCAATGTCATGATAACAGCCAGAGCTGCAAGGCCACGGTATGATGCTGAAGGGGAAGGACAGAAATTGTTATTAAGTAAATATAGTTATGACTATATACAATTCTAAATATAAACATATAGATGTCTTATGGAAAATATATTATTACACCTTACATGTCACCCATTTTAAATTACAGGCTTAACAGTGAAAAATGTTACAAAATATCGGGTCAAAATGTGTTATGACTCCTTATAAAAAAATATTAAGAAAGTGCAGAAGAAACTTACATTTTTCAGAGGGTTCTGTTCCATTGATATCTGAAATAGAATCCAGAACAGTCATAAAATTACCCATAGAGCTAACAAAAGTTACTATAAGTATTCATGGTAAAATTGACACTGAGAGGACAATCTACCTAAAACCATACAAGAGCAGGCTGTTCTTTAACTTTACTCATGTCAACGGGATTCCAACTGGCCAAGTTAAACATGACCTAATCTGTGATCTAAAATCCCTTAAATCTGGTGGAATATATTAATTGACATTTGTGCAAGGATGAGCAGCAGCATTTATCCACTTTTTAAAGTGCAAATGCATGAGCAGATCTGTGCACCAGTAGATTAATCTGGCTATTGAGTCCAACAGCAACTCGGGCATTTTGGGTGGGCTCTCGAAACACTTTGTGTCTCTCACAGACCCACATTCCTATTGACGTGGTGTCTGTGCAGCTCTCCTGGGTTGCGCCTGCCCATCCCACGGGGTTTGTGAAAGTCAGCCTGATGCTCTGCCATACAAGGAGAGGCTGAAAAAACTGGGTTTGTTCAGCCTTGAGAAAAGAAGGCTTAGGAGAGACCTTATCACCATGTTCAGTATTTAAAAGGTGGCTACAAAAAACAGAGACTCCCTTTTTACAAGGAGTCACATGGAAAAGATGAGGGGTAATGGGAACAAGCTACTCCTGGGGAGATTCCAACTGGACACAAGAGGAAAATTTTTCATAATGAGAACAATCAGCCATTGGAATAATCTCCTCAGGGAAGCAGTGGACTCCCCAACATTGGACACTTCCAAGATTTGGCTGGACAGGGTGCTGGGCCATCTTCTCTAGACTGTGCTTTTGCCAAGAAAGGTTGGACCAGCTGATCCTTGAGGTCCCTTCCAACCTGGTATTCCACGATTCTATGGTTCTCTGCACATGGCTCACCCATACAGCAGAAAGTCTACTGCAGTTGGCAATAACGCAATGGCTGCCAGGGCTCCTCAACAGGAGGTTACCCTGGCTGGTTGGGTTTTGTACAGGTATTTTTTCTAATATCAAGGGACAGCATTATTTAAGTGAAAACTAAGAGCAAATAAGCAAGTGACAAGGAACACATGAAACAACGGTTAAAAGGACGCAATTACCTTCTTTTATGGAATAACATACCTGTATCCATTTTACATATGAATCCCTTTTTTTCTCTGCATGGAGATAATTGCCAGACTCCATCTGTGGTCCTCAGGCTGATACAAAAATTCCCTCTGAGATGATCAAATTCAGGCTCCCTGATGCCCCAGTTAGAATAATTTAAGGGAGAGCCATCAAACCAGGAGACTGTCTCATCTAAGGGCAGAGGTTATAAATCATTATAATATCCATAGTGTTTTGATAATTACCTCTGTTTCAGTTGGACTTACCCCCACATAAATAAACATTGAATTAAAGAATGCCAGGATTTTGGCTGTTTGGCCACTATATTACTTTCTTTTTTTTAAGGATTTAAAAATACCCTAGGTAGTTGACAGGGAAGACAGCCTGTAGTGCTTCTTTAAGAAGAAAATAAAGGCATTCACATACATGCATACATATTAAGTGTTCAGAACACTATCATTACAGAAAGCTTGACTGGTTTTACTACATCATGAACAGGTAATAGGCAGCGAAAAACATCTCAAAAGGTAACAGTGTTTCAGAAGATGGTTACACCAGCGTTCAAATAAAAGCCAAACCAGATTCTTTACATGCAGTTCTCTTCCACCCAAAACTTACTGTCTGTAATAAGCAGGGTGTTCAACCAAACCATTTGCACAGAATAACTAAAACCGTGCAATTCTTCCAGAATGAAAGCATTTTCATCTTCATCTTGAATAGTTAGGAGATTTGATCCTGCAGATTAAACACGGAACAAATTTTCAAACAATCCATGCCATTAAAATGTAACATTGCATTGCAAACATGAGCCTCAGTTGAAAAGCTTAAAAAGTCTGGTTACGTGTTGTAAGTTCTTAAATTCACAGTTAATGTGAAAATGCTCAGGCTGATATAAAACTGTTCTCACGTGATTTTAAAACAAGTTTGAAAGGAAAGAAATGCATTTTATGTGTTATTCCAGAAATCAATATTTTCATAGGGAAAGGAACTCTCTTTTTTGAAGTATGTTGCCTCCAATTTCATAGTTGGCTTATGAGCCCCACTATCATAAACTAGAGAAAACATGCCATGATTTCAGTCATTTCAGAGAATATATATTTTTTAAGATATCACAATGATATTTTCTAGCTACAAAAAAAAAATCACTTACCCTGATTTTTGCAGACTTCATATGCAGTATCAAAACTTGTGCCCTGCAGAACTGTGGAAAAGCTGTAGCAACTGTTTTTGAACTTGATCCAGGGAACAGTTTTTTCTGAACATAAGCCTTTATAGGCAGTGAGTTTCCTTTCTGTGATAAAAATAACAGCACAGCTTTATTGGCAAAACAACATACACATTAATATAACATTCCACAAGCTGTTTTGGGTAATGCTAATAAGAATGTTATTGCATTATGCCTCTATTTTTCGAAGTGAAAATCTAGTGGTTGTACATATTTGTTTTAGAACAGTAAAATTGGTTTTATTTCTGATCAAAAATTCTGCTGGATTGCAACAGCAATATCAGGACAATCTAACCGATACTGAGGAGTTATCAGCAAACTATGGGCACCTCAGAGCACTCCAGGCTGCCCAGCATCTCCCAGAGGGCTGGGGATTTCCAAGGGCTGCAGCGCTCTTTCCACTAAGCCACAAAGATAACCTCATGCCAAATACCACAGCACAGAGGAGAGTCTCCCATCGGGAAAGCAGCAGCCAGCCTCTCTGGTGTGCGACTTGCTGCAGCAAAGAGTCCCTCTGACGCAGGGCAACTCTGCAAGCTTACTTCGCAACACCCAGCATCACTTTTTGGCAGTGCTGTATATTCAGCTGTGTCACCTATGGTCTCACATGCATCCTACTTTGCTACAAAACACAATTTTTAAAAATTAAGTAAACCTTAGGCTATATATGATTACATAGCTTGACAAACGAATGAGAAAATTAGTCAGCTTCACTACAAAAACCATGCTAGACAATAATTTTTGTCTTGAAGGATTCCAAAACAGCTTTCTTCTCAACAGATCCAAAAGCTATAATAAGCTTTCAGTGAACCCCTGGTGATCAGTACCACCAAACAGGAACTATTTTAAGAACTGCACGCTGCCAAAGACTCTGCAGTCCTGGACCAAATGGAGCTCCAGACCTGAATCCTGGATTCAAATGAGGCCCAGGTAAGTGACAGATTGTTGCAGGAAACACAACATATTTTAGGATACAGGAAAATATTCCTATCTTTAGGAAAAAAAAAAGTTGCAAAATCTTTTATATGCAATCAGTGAAGACGTGACTCTAATTTTTCACTTTGCTCTAAATGCTTCCCTTCTCCCATCCCACAGTTAATTGCAGCAAACGGAATTTATTTCCCTTCAAGCTAGGTTATTAGTGATCATCATTTTTCACAGATTATTAAAGTGGTCACTGAAGAGACAGAGTAAGTAATTTTCCTGTTTCTTTTCTATTATGAAAGTTCTCTTTCCATTCTCCTACGGACCAGACCTGATGGCCAATATTTTATGGGGAAAAATGGTTTTACAAAGAGGAGATAAAGCAAGGAAATGCCAGAAATCTATTTCAATTTTGAATAATACTATCATCATTGCTTAACCTCAAACCAATTAATTTCCTTTCATATACTTCCACTGTCAATACACACATCTGCAGCTGCAAAGATTTAAATTAAAACTTAACTCTGACTTACTAGGTGGCACATGGCAAACTGCTCCTTGCAGAAGTCGTTCACATTTAGCACTTTTCCAGTGCCCCGAAGTATCAATGTAAACACAGCTCCCAAAGGCCTGGGACTCATCGTCTTCCCAGAAGGTAAACAAAGACCTAGTCCCATCTGACCATTCAAAGTTAAGCCCGTTCTGCCAAAACAAATTTCAGATTATTTTTCTGATATGCTTTAGCACCATACAAGTTCATCTTCTTCTGGTGGCATCCTCACCAGGTATTACAGAATGTCTTTTACTTCTCTGAAGTCTGGGTAGATCGAGAAGGATCTGCAAAAGGCAGATCCAAGGATCCTCCCAAATTACTTCTGGGAGACCACAAACTACATCTAACCTGCTGTTTTCACCAAGTGGTTATCTGGGCCACTGAGCAACTAAAAACGAAACAACATAATTTCAGTGTTGACACTACAATAGATTTTTTGTGTGTTTTAAAATGTTTTCTATGGCTGTTAGATTTCAGTAGTCATTGTACCAAACTGGCTCTCATTAGATTTATACATTATATTGCAAAAACACGCTTAGGGCTCAAGCTTTCCAGGGTTTCATTTCCAGATGCAAACTTCCTGTGACTTCAAATGAGTGACACAGCTCATTAGCTTGTTACTGGAAAAACTCCTTTGCAGCATCATATTCATAGCCAGGGAATCCACTACGTACATCCGAAGTGAACAGCCCGATCCAGTGGTTGTATCCCAGCCGATTCACAATGACTGTGAGGAAAGCTTGGTGATACTGGTCTGTGATGCTGACCAACTCTGTGCCATTTGCCATGCAGGTCTTTAAAGCTGAGGACCACGTAAAATTCCCACGTATTAGTTTATACATTCTGTTTCCATACTCTAAAGTATCTGGCACAGGGTACATTTCAGATGCATTGATGACATGTCTGGATGTGTCTGTTATAAACAGAAGGAAAGGATTTCTTTATTTTTTTAAACAGACAGCTTGAATATAGCAGAACAGTTCCTAAAAAATCAGAACTATCCTTAAAAACAAATCTAAAAATTGCAAACTCCTTGGTTTCAGGAAGGCACTGTGAACTTTAAAAAGAAAAAGATGACTACTAGAACAGTATCTGAAATTCCACCACAGCACAAAACTCATCACAGGAGTGAAGGAGTTTAATGTATAACAAAAGAAAAAGAAAATCTGTAGAGAGTTAGTTCCTCTGACTGGATCTTTGAAGGTCAGTAAGAAGTCACCTGGGACCTGGGCATATCCCAAATGTCCAATAGCAGTGGGCTGCAGAGTGCTCTTATCCCAGATACCTTGCATGTAATTTAGATTACCTCTTTTTTGACCCATCATTTTAACAATTTCCAAGATCAGTTTACAGCACAAAGTCTGGCCTCACAAATAATTGTACTGGCACAATTAAGGGGATGACAAACTGTGGCTCATGGTAGAATTAAGTGCTTGGGAGCTTCTTGAGTTCATCTTTACTACCCGTGAGCCAATGTAGGGAAGAGCACAGTACTGGTACTTAAAGAGAAATTCTCTGTGCATGGAGACTTAAATCTCTTTTGGATGATAAACTAACGCAGCAAGATCCAAAAAAATGAAAGGAAGAAGCAGACTTTTTAGATTTAAGAAATAAAACGAGAGCCTCCCATGAGAAAAAAAGCATGAAACAGAGACCATCTCCACCCCAGCCCAGTCTGTGATGCTGCCATGCTCACTTTTCTACAGGAGGCAAATACGTTTGCTACTGTGTATGAATACCCATGGTATACTTTAAACAAGACTACTAAAATAAAGCAACGCCTCAGTTTTAATCCCATTTGTCAGTTTGGATTAATTCCTTCTGTCTGTAGAACTTCTCTGTGATTACAGAATGAAGTCGTTGCTTTGCTACGAGGTGGAGTGTTTTTAGACTTCGTTCCCTTTATGACTAAGAGAGGAGGAGTGTTAACAAGCATCTTAAAATAGTAAATTAATTTACTAGTTGTCATCCACAAATCATTCAAAATTAGAAATTTCTGAGCAAGAAAAAGTTCTGCTCTTGAGCTAACCGAAGCACTCTTTTGTTCCAGCTTTCAGTGTGTGTCACCACTTAAATAAAGAACAGGCAGGAAATGCAGTAAAATGCTGACCCAACCCTAACTCAAGCATCACTAAGAGATCAGAGCCCAGTTCAGATCTCCTGCTGGTTTATTTTAGTTTAGTCTCCTCCAGAAAATAATTCAAAAAAGGGGAGATGGGATGTGGACAGGATGGTAGATGCAAAGCACCAGCTCATCTTTCCAGGAACTGACACATTTGTTTGGACATTTGAGGAAATTTAGCAGTTCACTACTGCCAGCAAGAGGCTGTCTCACTTCTCCCTTCCTTGCTTCTCTGCTCTTCCAGCTGCATATTCCCATGCACAGGTCTGGTGTTTGCCTGACCCTAGCACTGAGCCGATGCAGCCTGGAAAAGCTGCACAAAATGATATTAATTAGAGGAGGGGGAAAAAAAAAAAAGAGAAAAAAAAAAAGGTGTTGCATAGGGGAGACAGGACTGGTCCCTTCACCCCCAGGAGCACTCTGCGGTGCATGGGGCAGGCAAGCAGCACTGAGCCAGGACACAGCGTGTCCCCCCCATCCCCACCACGCTGTGGCCAGGGCCCATGGGCCATGCTCACGTTCACCCAGCTGGGGAATGTGGGGAGGGTCCTGAGCACCCAGTGCAGCCCCAATCCCCACCAGGCACCCTGCAGCCTTGCTGCCTGAAGGCAACAGTTTTCCTTCCTGCCTTTAAACACCTTTTAAAGGTGTCTGAAGCAGCAGCAAGGGGTCTGAAGCAGCAGCAAGGGGTCTGAAGCAGCAGCAAGGGGTTAAAACACAAACGTTTGGGAGGTGAACGAAACAAACCAGCAGGAAAATGCAATTTTTTTTTTTCTTCTCCACTGCATGCAGGATTACTCCAGCACTCCCCGCAACTGTAGTTCATAATAAACGATGTCAAATACGGCTATGGTTTGCTAGAGCCACATGAGAGCACTGCCCAAAGCTTGTATTTGTTTATTCTACTTCTCCACTCCCTCTCCATCTCCTCCCAGGCAGCCAGCAGGAGAGAATCGTCTCTTTAGACCCAGGGCTTAACTAAGACGTGACACATGAAGTTGAGCAATATAAAACCACCCCCGCAGTAAGTACAGCACCCAAGGACACTCCTTACAGGCTCAGATTACAGCCCTCCTTTGCCTTAAGGTTAATAATTTGCTGCTGGTCTATTTTGGTAACATGCTCTGGCAGCTTCCCGCTGGCAGAGCTGCAGCAGCCCCTGGGACGGGCTCCAAGGCTGCCCAAGTGCCCTGCAGATGCCAGCAGCTCCCAGATCGAGAGGCAACACCGGAATGGGGCTTGAGGAAACCAAACGACGCCTGTTCCCCACAAAAGCTTTGTGCTTCTGGCAGGTGAATGTTATGGTAACAGCTAATTCTGTTAAGAATCGTGAAAAGAAAGCCAAACTCTATTTCATCGGCCAATTGGTCTGCACTGTTCACAGAAATACATTTTCTAGAGTCTATTCTGATCTAATATTGCAAGTCCTACCCCCTAAATTTTTTTTTTTAAAAAATACCATATTTTAATCAGAATTACCCTCAGTTTTGCCTTTCATAATTTCATGCTGTTAATCTGCTTACCGTGACAGGAAACATGACATTTCATCTCTTTCCTGAATCTAAGATATGCAACAGAAAACTCAGTTAAGAAGAAAATTTAATAAAAAATATTTTTTTAGAAATTATTTTTACATCACAGCTATGATTTATTAAATAGTGTAGAGCTAGTCTGTCTAAATATCAGAGTACAACTATCTTAGAAATCCTTTATGTTCCGGGTTTTATAGACACCTATAACAAGCTGCTCCTAGATGAAAATGAAGTAAGATGAATTCAATATAGGAAGAAAAGAGAACAGAAGCAAAGTAAAACAAAACCTTACCCTGAGTTTTTTGGCAGACAAACCCATAATTTTTCTGACAGTTTTCTAAGTACCATTTTCCCGTAAAATAAAAATTAGGGTTATTTGATACCAATGTACATAGCGGAAGTTGTTGTTGAATGTTTGCACTGTTATAACGCTGTCTCTGCAATCAACACAGAACCTTATATTAATTAAAAAAGACACTGTGTAAAAACAATGCATAATTATTACATTAAATTTAGAAGAATAATTATCTCAAAGTCACTATTATAAATATCTAGGTAGAACAATGAACACTCCCATAAATACAATTTGAAACAATGACATCATAATAAAAAAGTCACAAGTTTTCACTGAACAAACTAGAATGCTAAGGCCAATACAGACTGATGAGGTGTAAAACAATATATTAAAATATGAAATTCATAATCTTCTGCCTAATCTTTGTTCAGACCCAGCATATGATACTAACCATATAATTCAAATTTTGGTGCTTAAAAGCAATTGCAAGAGAATGTGACTATAGCCGCAAATTATGTAAATAACTGTCTTGTTAGTGCCTTTTTTGCTACCTCTAGTTATTCCCATAAATCTGTGCCCACAGTTGTCTGAAGTTACAAAAATTAAGAGAAGACTAAGTTGCTGTAACAAGTTAGGCCTTGTCTCTGCGGCAGTCATGATTTTTATGGATAAAACAACTTCTCACTGTCCTTAAACCCCCTGGAATTACTCACATCCACTACTTCAACTGGAGACCAGTTGGAATACATCGGAGGATTTTCATTCAACCATTTTTCATAATCGTCACTCTGGAAACCTATCCAAACACTAGTTTTCCGTCCAAATAGATTCATTGTTATGAAAGCTGGAAAATGAAACAGGAATAAAATATAATTAACTGGTGACCATTTAGAGAGAGATGAAGTCTCTTCCAACACACTAAAGCATTGAAAAAATTAATTATTAATCAATGATGTTACATAGTAACTAGAAAGTAAGAACATGAGTGGCATTTCAGTGTTATCTAACTATAAATTCAGTTACACTGATTAACTTCAGTTGGGTTAGGATCTAGTCCATTAACTAATAAGTCTTCCAGAAATGTTCACAGCAGCTTGAACAACTTAAGTATTAGTCCAGGGTACTGTCCCACTGAAAAAGCTTTTCTCAGTTTTAGTGGAAAATAAGGTTTCTCAACTAAAAGACAGCCAGTGCGATTCCTCCCACCTCCAAATAAGTGGTTTTACAAATGTATGAAATTCAACCACAGATTTCTATGAATAGGGATTATAAATATTTCCCAATGTGCTGGCATTTATTTCTCTGACAGTTCCAGCCTAGCACTATGCTTATGTGCTATGCTATAGATCAGATTTTAAGTAATACTAAAGGATAGAAATGAGATTGCTTTTATAACAGTGTGATGTTGTATTCGTAAGATAGACATTTTACATAGCAAATTATTAAATGGGTATTGCATTTTTTTTATTATTTCTAATGCATGGTAGTAAGCACAAAAGAAATTATAATTACTCCTCAAAACATACCTGTCATATAGGTCAGTGGATATTTGAATCTTTACATTTTGGGACACTGGGAAAGAGAAACACTAATTTGTTTAAAGCAGTAGAACATGCATAGGATCTGAGAGATCTTTTTTCCTAAATCTGTATCCAACATGAAACGTTACTACAGCATCCTAATGAAGATGAAATTTTATTTATTTAACAATATTTTCAGTACTCTACCTTGTTCCAGTTCATCTTCAAGGGAAGCAAGTGACCCATCATAGCTACTGCAGAACTCTTGTGCAGAGTACCAGCTTCTCAGATGCTCTGGATCCTTTGGAATTTGTATCAAAAAGCACTGTTTTAAAAAAACCAAGCAAACAAACAAACAAAAGGCTTGTTTTTCCAGTTTAAAAACTACCAATCACTAAAAGTGATCACTTAAACATTTCACACACTGTTACTGAAAACTAAATATTTCATTAATTTCTGTCCTGCAGTGGATGTCTCCAACATGCTTGGTATCAGTTTTCAGATGCAATCAGGCTTGGATTCAAATCAGTTGTTTAAAGGCAAACACAATCTGGGTTAAATTTATCCTTGTAGTCACTGCAGTTTAGCACTGGGATAAATCCAGCCACCTCAGTGCATGTTGCTATTACAGAACGTATGTATTTAAGAGAAGCCTGATGAAATAATTGCCTTTCAACCTTCAATTGCAAGTAGACTTTGGTTTATAATTATCTTTGATGAACCCTATTTGAAACAGCATCTTTCAGAGAATGACAGCAGTTAGGGACCATTTAGTAAAACAAGGGGTCAGAGATCTCTTTTGAGACCATAAAAGACTCTTGGAATCGTCATAAGAGAGGATTGAACAGGCTTTTTACAGCCAAAGCACAAATACTTAGATTGCTTTTGCGTATATAAGTATTCATTTCCTTCTACTAAAGTAAAATTTTTGACACCTTATTAAGACAACTTCTGTGTGCAAAGCTGCTTAATAGCTGTAAACCTTTGCATCCCTGTCAGTAGTTATAAACTTAAGGGCCCTGCTTTCAAAAGGAAGAAAATCTTCAGATGTTGAATAATCCTGAAGAAGTCCAATTTCTGTAATTTTGAATAATCAAACAGCAGAAAAAAATGTTTTACTTTGAATCCAAAGTGCAGCCAGCCTTTGGGACACATTCCTTGTTGGTTCTGGTCTTTTGGAATCTCTTTCTCTATTTTCCATGCCAATTTACGTTTACAAATACAGGGAAGAGAGACAGTACAGTTTTCATCACCCCAGAGTCCTGTGTAAAAAGAAAAATGATAGTTCAATATTGGCTTGACAACTAGAAAGAATTTTTTTCTTACCTAGCTTAGATACTGTTAAGAAGGGTACCTGTTAGTAGTTGAGGAAGGTGAGATTCTACATCAAATACATTTGGACATATTGCATCACAGTGGATTTCATGGTCCATGGGGCTCATACTTTTATTCCCAGTTTGATTTTATTAAGTTAAAGCAATTCCTCTACACTGCGTCACATAAGATATGCCTCCATCATCATGTATTTAAAAAAATATTAGTTATGCAAAAAAAAGGAAATATATAGAAATGATATCTTCCAGATAAAATAGTTTGACTTCCTTACATTGAAAATTTTTGGCAAGATCCAGGTACTGACATAAAAGGCTGACCTGCTTAGGAGGAAAATACATTTTTCAGTGGAACATAGTGCACTCGACAAGTTGTTGACCAGCTCCCATCTGGTGGCCAGCTCAGGGGGGAGGGTGGGCATCTTTTCTGTTTATCTGATGCTAACTCTAGTAACACCAAACCCAAGCACTCAAAAAGTCATGAATCAAAACCCCGAGATTATGTGTGGAAAAAAAGAAGGTTTTACATTTTTTCAGTTTTGGCTTTAGAGGCTAAGATTACAAGAGTGCAACTGGATTAATTTTTTTCAGATCTTCTCAAATACAAAGCTGGATATTTTCTCTTTCCATGGAACCTGACAGTTTACTATGACTTGCAGATCTTCAGAAAACAGAGACTGTGAGATGAGAGAAGTCACTGGAATCAGCAGCACTGTAATTTTATTTATTGCTGTAGCAAGATGATGTAAAGGCTAGCACCAAAAGCATGGTACCCAAAAATCCCTCAGCTGATTGGTTATGGCATCAAAAATAAGCTAGAAACCTGAGTATTTAAAGTTGTGTGCTGATAGAAAAACAGTTTATAAACGTAGGAAAAATTATTGCTTGTCCGTCTGGCTCATTTGGTTATGATGAAACTGACTGTGAAAACCAGCAATGCATTAATATTTTTGGTGTGCCACATAACAGATTCGTAAGTAAAACTAAAGATTCAGTATCACTGGAATGTTTGTATTTTGACATTAGAGTACTGGAACTATTAAATCCTATAACCTAGTCTCTGAGCATATTAGTGATATTTTAATATTCTTTCCTTAACCATAAAAGCAGTTATGCAAATTATAACCATGTGACAGGACTATGTAATACAGGACCATGTAATATCGATTGCATTTCTCTTGAAAGCAATTAAAATATAACCCCTTTGGCTAACAACAGAATCAACTCACAATTCCTGCAACAAAAGGAAATATAAAATAAACCTGTCTGTGATGAAATGAAGCCACATCTTTTCCCTGGTTTCTGCGAATCTCTCTCCCTCCCTTCATTCCAGTTCTGGTATGTTACTGGTGATTCATCTCTCCAGCTGCACAGAAACGTTAAGAGTGTAGTTACACTTTTTCCTATCCTTACCTAAAAATACAACCTCCATTAAAAGTTTTTGTAAGCACATACAGCATAGAAAGTGCTCCTTTATTAACTAAGCTTTAAAAAACTGGACAACCACAAGGCTGATTTTCATGTCTTTGGCTTGTATCTTTTACAGCCTTTTTGGAGAAATACTGTAACATGGTGATAAATTAAGTGCAATATATTCTGAATGATATTTACATGAGAACTGAAGTTCTCTCTTGAACATCCCACTCGGTCATCAAACTGTTTTAGCCCATCAGACTGAATGGCAGCCTGTACACAGAGCAGCCAAAGTGTAGGTATTCTTACCGAAATTCATCGCTGAGGTTTTCCGCTTGCAATCCAATCCACCAATGAACATCACTATTCGATAGCTATAAAAAAAAAAAGTTTTGCCGTATGTTTAACTGTTGTTGCCGTCTTATTATAGCATTAACAAACCCCTAAAATCAGGCTCTGTTTGTATTCAGATGAATAGCATCTCCATTGGGTTCCAGTGAGAAGAACAGGTACTAAAATCCTGCCCGTGTTAATTTATGTCACTTCAGTAAGATTATTCATGTAAGTAGCATGATTTAGTCCCCAGTTTCCACTGGATTGCTGATGTATCTTCTGTAAACTAGGAATTTACAATTTTAGGAATTTATGGCCTATCTGACTTGAAAAGGATTGTAGTCTTAGGCCAGAATTTGTTTTTCCCCAACTCCTAAAAATAGATAATAGCAAATACTTCTTTTAGCATTAATATACTGCTGGTCCTTAATGTTTCCAAAATGTTTTCTGTGAACATTTACTGACTTTGTGTAGCTCATACAAGAGATTTCTAGAGATGCTTTCCAGACTGATTGCTGGTCTCATAAAAGGGACTAGACCTCCACTCCTAAAAGGCAAAGTATTATGGAAAAGTCACAGAAATAATGTAATTCAAACAGCCACTTATTGCTGTGCTGGCTTCATTCTGCCTTAAACTATTAACCACCTTCACCTTCAGGGTTAGCCACTCAATAGTCACAGTTTTGGGGTCTTCGGGAAAGAGTCAACAAGAAAAAAAAAAGTTGTGAACATGCAGGAGACTGGAAAAGCCACCCTGTCTCTGAGAAGCATTTTTTTTTCCCAGAAAGAACTGAAGTGCAGCCTGTGTTGTGGCAGCCATACTGTCCTTCAAATTACAGTTAGGATTTCACCAGCTTACAGCTTATATAGCAATATCAAATAAAGAAAATAGACATTCCTGACAAAGAAGAGACTCAGGAATGCTGTCTGATTTGCTATTGCCTAGCCCCTGAGATTAGTTTTCTAATGACGGCACTCAGTCTACACATTAGTTTTTAAAGAAATAGTGAAAAATGTGATTTCAAATTCCACGCTAAGAAATTTTGACCAAGTTTTCTAATGACACATGCAAAGGCTATTCAGACTGCCGAGTATTATTTTGGTGATTGCCATCCTTACTCCTGCTTCCACAGGAAACTGGTTACAATCACTTAGGGACCCACTTGGCTATACTGGGAAAGCTTAGCCAAAGGCAGCAGGCTTTAAAATAGCTGCATATGTTATATTCTGAGATGAAACTTCAAGGAAATTAACCTGATTTCCAATGCCAAGGGATTACACTTGGCTTTCTCATTACAGAATGCTCACAAACTGCTCTAATACCCACTAATTTTAATGATAAAACTGCTTTTAAAAGATCTCTTGTAAGCAAATGTGACTTTGAAGAAGCATTGTGATTAGCCATTAAGTGCTCTTAAGTTGGAAAAATACATCTTTTTTAAAGTTATGTCATTTTTTAAATCATAAACATTCAGTTTTAGGTAAGGCAGTAATTAGGTCACAACACAATCTCTGGTAGATGTGGAAGAAGACAGGCTAGCCAGTTATGGTGCTCTTTCATTGTAAGCTATTTCTGCCCTGAACTGTTGGTTTAAATCCAGTTCATCATGTTTTGATACAAAATTACTTAAATAGCAGAAAAAAAAGACAAATAATTCCTTAGAAATTTAAAAACCCCATCTTAATACAACACAATTCTACGTATGCTTTCTATTGTAAGTTAAAAGGAGAGGTGGCTGTACACAATGCAAGCAAAACTAAGTTAGCGTAGGTCAAGAGCTTTTCTACCCAGCACTATTTGTTCTTTTAAAGATTATGCTATGATATTGCTTTACATTACAGCCATAGAATTTTGCCCTCAGTAAGGCAGATAGATTATTTTTATTAATTTATTTTTTTATTTTCCTTATTTTGCTTTTACTGAGAACACCTAAAAGAAAACCGACTTAGTTTCTTGGGAATTCATATGCTTCTGCAGCTATTTCTCAGCTTCAAATCTGTTTGTTACATCAGAGCGGTTCTACAGAAATTTTACTTTCATCCAGAGGAGGGAATTTAGAGGCAGATGTCTCTTTTCCCATATAAAAATCCATAGTCACAAAGGGGTTTAATTCAGGAGACATCACACAAATGTGTGAATACATGGGAATGATGCCCAAGCTGGCATACATAGAGGAAAAGGTAATTTATTCTGCAAGGTCATAAGCACCCACCTCTATGGTTTAGAGCTCTAGATTTAATTAAGGTGCAGGGAAATGGGTAATTCTTCATTCTGGGCCAGCTCTCCCCAAGAATAACCTTTCAAATATCAGGTTGAAGATTTAAACTATGAAGACTGTTTCAAACATCCGGACTTAACTGCCCACCTCATGCTAATATACCCACTGAAATGTCCCTTGGTATTGCTACCTGAAAACCAGCTGCAAGTTACTGAATGGGAACGGAGCACAGCTGTGAAACTGTGCGGGATCAGGAGATGTCCCAGTGGATGCAGAACCACTGTATGAACGCCTGAGGAACCACGACGGGTCCCCATGGTCACGGAGGGATGTGTGAAGAAGAAGAAACAGAGAAGGATGCACACCATATGTGAAACAAACCTTTCTCTTTACCCCTAATTACTTTCATAACTCTGGGATAGGAAGCTGGTTTTTGCTCCTCTTGGGTCTTTTGAGGCAGACTGACCGACCTGCTCATTAGCAGAGATGATTCTGCTGATTCTGAAATGGTACTGACTTCTTTGGCTAAATAGGGCTTCCAGGAGGGATGTGGGAAATGAAAACAGCAAGAGAATTATTTCTAAAGTAAAATGTCTTTCGGATTCCACCTGGAGTAACAGGCAGCCAGATATTCCAAAAGATGCAGCGGAAAATAGCCAGTTACTGCCTGGGGGTTTATTTTTTCAAAGGGGTAGTTTTTGTTACCTTTTTAATTTTATTTTGAATAAAGGCTTGTTCACCAGAAGAATTTATTGTTGCCATTCCACTACGAAGCCAGCCACAGACAAACTCATAGGTTTTCCAGTCCGTAGGACTGACATGGAAAAGATATTCTGCTCCTTGATAATATGACCACGGCAGTTCTAAAAAATGAGCAAAAGAGTCAGTGGTGTGCAGGGGTAAAAACGCACTTCAAGTCTCATTCTTTGTGACCCCCATGGCCCACCTTCAGACACATGTCAGAGGACAAATATGCTACAACTAACAGCAGAACCATATTTAACATATCAATTTATGAAAAAAATGCACTATGAGTCAATTTTTTTTTAAAGATTCTATCCCATGATACTGCAGTAATATTAAGAGAGTTGCCGCCTTTGCAAAAAGGCAGTTTCAACGCGAAGGAGATGTTATCAAACTCCTGCACTTATTACTAGCAACATTACTTTACCTAACCGAAATACTATCTGACATTTCAGTGTTCCTGAACAAAAGAGTGGCAGATTTTGATCCGTAGCAACAAGTCCCCACAGAGTTCCTTAATGTATATTTTTTAACTCAAAACATTTTATTTTGTTTTTACCAATGGCTTAAATTGTATTTCCAAGTTATAATGTTTCAAGATGTGAAAAAAGAAAACATTTTCATACCAGCTATGTACCAATTTGGATTCTTTGGTTTAACACCTGCAAGAAATACATAAATAAATTAAAACATGGCTGATTAAGAATGAAAAGAGATATTTCACTGAAAGTGCTTTCTCCACATGGTAAGGATTTAATCAAAATCATGAAGAATATTGCTATTCTTGTTCAGGGAGAAAAAAAGGAGTTAAACATGGAATAAAAGAAAATAATTGCCACACTTACTAAACAACATTTTTAGTAACCTTTATAAATAAGAACTTTGATTAACTCCTGCTAACTAACTGCTAATCATTGCTATCCATTTTTAAACTGACTGAACACATTATACCTGTTACTGGCAAACAAACCCTAGTGGCCACATAGAGCTTTGCCATGATTTCATGCAGACCAATGAGCAGAGCTCCAGATGTGGCTAACATGCAGGCCTTTAAGTATTTTTTTTTCCCTTCTCTCTCCTGAATTGCAAGTAATGGGTATAATAGACCACGTGTGTTAATTAACATTTCACCTTTTGGTATTTTGCATATCCATTCACGCTTTTCACTGCAGTGTGCTGGAAAGACCGTTCTATTTACTTTGAACACACCGCAGTTTCTCGAGTCATCTTCAATATACTTGCTCTCCAAAAACGAAGATACAACCTGAAAACAGCACATTCATTATCTTTCACTGACAATCCAAGATGAAGCATTTCAAAATCTCATTACGGAGATGTGTGTATGGTAAGAAAATCATAAGCAACAATTAGAGGACAACCTACATTATGGTAGTAAAATCCAAAAAATAGGATCCATACTCATGTTCCCTCAATGTCCTGTTCAACTTTCCCATTTTATATCAGACTCCTTCTTCGTAAGAATGGAATAGCGATGAAACCTAACAATTTTTTGACATGATTAGCAGTAGTTGCCCACACCTAATAGCCTTTGCTTTGGTTCAACACATTGCATGATTGAACTTTGCACTTGCATTCTGAAATTACTTAAGTAACGATGGCAGAGCTGGCACTGTTCTTTAAGGCTGAAAACCAATTACAGTTTAAAAACTGTCCCTTCTTCAGTTGTTGGATGTTTAAATCCCACATACTAACCATTAGTGGGGTATGTGGCATCAAGGTCTTCAAGGATGCAAAATCAAAAATAGTATTAAAAAAGGAAAGACTTGGCTCTGAATGCAGGCATGAACCTAACGGCCATACAACAAGTAATGCATGTAAGCCCAGCTCTAAGGCTTTCCAATGTGTGTGCATGTGTATATATGTAAATATGCATACTTATGTACACACACACGTGCTCACCCCGCCTATGCTTCATCCTGGGCTAAATGCAACATGCTTTGCAGGAAAGTACACATCTGCAAAACCCTATAATCCTACCAAATTCCTTTCGCAGTTGTACAGTCCTTTTGCACAGGCTGCTATTTTAATAGTAGTGTACTGTTCATCCTACTGTAACAATTACTTGAAATGAAGTACATGGACATGAAAACCAGTTTTCCTGGCCAACATTTGCCCACAAGGCTTATTTTTGTGAACTTATGCTCAGATATGACTTGAAAGTTTACTGAAATATATAGTATACAGATAGTTACAGGTGTTCTGTCAGACCACTGCCATGTCCCTCCAGAAAGCGCGTTTCTTTTATAAAATCCAATCCAGAACTGTCTTTCTTCTGTCCTATGATGGAAACAAAACAACACTTCGCATGCACTTTTTCCTTAGCTGTTTCAGAAATTATTTTTTAAATAGTGCAAATATCCATATTAATTTCTTCTCGAATTCAATATATCATTCTGTAATGCATTTCTTAACTTTTTAGTATCTTTGAAGTAAACCCTGGTTTTCCTACTAAAATGTTAAACTATATTTTTAAAGATGAAAACATTTAAAATAGGATTAAAAATGCAAATTTTCATTTCAACGGGGAATGTTAACTCAGAAGAATATCACCCTGACATTAACAGTTGCTCCACATCTACTACAAAGATCATCTTCAAGAAGAATCACGTTACAGTGTTGCTAATATGGTTCTTTTCACCCATATTTAAGTTCATGTTAGAGTAGAGACTTCTTCAGCCACTAGTAAAGAGGATGGAAGAACCTAAATTGTGGGTAATTTTTACATATTAGTATGATTAAGATAAATCTTGTTGGTGTAAAAAATATATTTACCTATCAAAAATTGTATATAATAAATTGTTTAAAAACGTCTCTTCATAGATATGGCTAAAACTAGCAAGATGTGCTCCAAAGTCTTGGCATAATGCTTCTGCTTCATGCCATGTTCTTCTCATCAGAACTTTTTCATTGTGAAATATCTGCAATGAAATAAACACTGTCATAAATGTAGTTGATTTTGGAGAGCAGTTGTTTCAGAAACACATAAAAATAAAATATTATTTGCAGTTTTTCCTACAGTAAAGCCATGTATATTCCAAGTATAGTTCTGATTCTTAAGAATTTGACTCACTTTAAAATGCAGTGAAGGAAGGGAACAATTACTTTTTGTTTGTTGACTGAAAGAAATAATGCTTTATCAAAAATATTTTAGGAACACTGTATTCCTAAGCTGATGTAGAATCAGAAAAATTCAAAGCAAGTTTGTCAAGTACCTTGTAGCAGCTGAGCAGATTAGGTTCTGACTCCCATCCAAAATAGCAGGAACTCAAATGTTTTTGAAATGTAAGTTCAGGTTCTTCATAAGAATTGATTTTTTGCTTGCACAATGACATTGCTTTGAAGTTCTTACAGCTTTTCACCTCCCAATAACCAATGGGGTGCTGCCCTTGCATAGCCACACATCCTCCAGAATGACCTAGTCATGGGAATAAGTGTTGAGTATCAGAATAAAGCATCTGAATTTTGTGAATGTTTGGTGGAGTGATGGTTTTATTGGCATCAAATTCTGGATAAAACCTCAATGAACTTACAAAAGTAGTAAATTCTCTGGTCAGCAACCAGTTCATAAACCTGTCTTGGCCAACTTGAGCTTGTAAAATGAACCCTGACGAAGGGTTCCTCTCACAAAATACAGGAGATGAAATAGGATTTAAAATAGTACTTTTGCAAATTGCAGTAGTAAAGCAATAAATGTAAAGAGTCCAAAACTGAGAAGCAATTAGTGAAATGGAGTGTCTTTATTATTATGTATCTATTCTCAGGTATTGCTAAGAGCTTTATGTTTCAAAGGTTGAACAAGTATTTCATTTTTTCAATTTTGTTTTCTTGGAACGTTTTCCTTTGGATTACTATAAAACAAACAAAATCAAACAAACAAACCAAGTATCAGCAAAGTAAAAGGGAAGAGGAAGAAAATTCCACACAGGGCTCTTATTGACAGTAATGTATCTAAGGCAATCTATGCCCTCTTTTTTTCATATAAAATGCAAATTACAAACTGTAACTGCTACTGTATAAAATTCATGACTTCTCTGGGACCTTTTGCTCGGAGTCTCAGGAAGCCCTCATGGCCTCCTTGAAAAAGCCATAAAGAAATGTATGAAAAACATCTCATAGAAGAAGAAAAATTTCAGGGATTAGCTGGAATTAGTCTGCAAGGAAAGCGCGGCTGTTAATTTTCCCCGCACCACACCGGAGGGTGGAAAGAGCGACATCCAGCATCCTGCCACAGCCAGGGAGCTCGCAGTAACAGCATCCGGGTGGAAAGTGGGGAAGGAAGCTCCGGCTTCTCCGCAACTGCTAACTCATCCAACTCAGTCTATGGTAGGAAGTTCCAGAGTCGACAGAAAATGTAAGCTTATCTCTCTGCTCTCTTGACCAGGCAGGCAGGAAAGGACCGGGACTCTTCAGTCACTGCTAAGCCACTGGTGGCAGGGGGAAGGGAGCGCACTGCCCCCCTCAAAGCCACTAGTTTTTTTTATCAGCATGTTACTCACGTGGCTGGTACTTGTTCCAGTTTGTGTAGCTCATGGAGCGATTCTTTCCTGCTTCACTTAGCCAAAAGTATTCTCCTGTGTTGTTAAGGTCTTGCAATCCTATCCAAAAATAAGTTCTCTCAGATTTTACCATGCTACGGATCATGCTGTTGATAAAAGCTTGTTCAAACCTTAATAAAATAATCAAGACAAAAAGTTTATTAGAATAAAATAGGTCAATTGGTATTTCAGTGAAGAGCTCTCATGAAATTATTTAAATTAGGTGAGAAGAGAAAAATATATATGAGATACTTAATTTTCTTTATAGAATGCTGTGGGGAACTTCAGGCACAAGTCAGTAGCATAAACGACAATTTTTCCCTATGTTTTTTTCAGCATTTGGGCACGTAGAAGAAACAGTAGATTAAGATCTTATAAGCTCAGTGCTTGAACTACAAGATGTAAAGACAGAATATATTAATGATGCACAAGTAAAAATAAGAAACTCCTTGTATGAAGGAGAAAAGATAGTGGGGTCTGAAAAAGCTGCAGAAGAAAGAGAAGAAAAAGCTCTGCACAGAAGTATCCTATTGGAACTGCGCTAAGAAACCAGAGCTGAAGGACTCAAAGCACTAGCGGATCTGACTATAGAAGGAATCACTTTTTCCTTCTTTAATTTCTTCACTGAAGTTATGTGAGAGATTTACACCCTTTTGCAAGTAATAATTGTTGCATATAGTAACCCATTTGTCACTTAAACATAATTTATTCAGATATAATTGGTATACCATTACAAAAAAATGCTTCAGTTTATGAGCACATTTATTCAGCTTCCTATGAAAATATATACAGCAAAGTAAATTCCCAGTTTGATACAGACTTATACAACTTCTTGGTTTCACACACTATGAAAAGAACGGCTAAATACCATAAGGATGACATTAATGTAAAAACCTGAATGTATCTGTAACATTGAAAGAGACTGAGAACTTTTATTTAATTTTCATTTCCTCTGCAGGTTATCTTTTTATAGCAACTCTCCTTCCTCTACAACCTACTTTTTAATGAATATTTTAGGATCAATACACTGAAAGGTTTTTGCATTTTTCACTCCAGAACAACAAACCTCAGCAGTAATAAAAGAAGAAAAAGCTAAACTAACAACTAGCTTCCTTTGCCACTCCAACATTGGAACTGGGAACTAACATAATAAACAGTGATGGCTACACCCAGCAAAAATCAAATAAAAAGAAAAAAGCAGAAAAAGACAGAGGACGGGCTTCCAGTGATGTGCTGCGTGCCCTCAGCTCCCTGTGACATTTGAGCTGCAAATGCTCAGCTGCAAGAATTTGTCCTTTATCCTCCCCATATGCAGTACAGCGTTGTATACATTGTGCACAACCCTGAAACCATCCTGCAGGCCAAATTCCCATTGATGTAAATCCTTCTGTGGGGTAGCCTGTGTTTTCCTAAAATTTCTAGCTATCAATCACCTGACTGCTGGTGGTTACAGTACTTTCCCTGTGCTAAAGGGAGGGGAGATTTCCTCCTTAAGGTTTTTTTTACAATAAATACGTGGAGGTTAAAGTATGTATGTAATATATCTATCAGTATGTCATAAACTTTAATGGGAATCTAACATATAGGGCAAATCACAAAGATCAGAGAAAACCCAAGCATCTGGACATTTGCAGAGGTGAAAGCCTTTGCTGAAGCTGGAATACAGGTAAATAGGAACAAAGCAAGGGAAGACAGACCTCAAATGCTTTCAAACATTTACTCTCTACCCCTATTTGCTGAGAACTCACATAAAATGCATACATAAATAGAAACATCTATAAAACATTAATTGATTTGGATTAAAATTTGAAATATTTTGATTATAAAAATTAAATATATTCTCATTTTTCAGTATAGTTTCCAAGTACACCAGTAAAGTTTCTTAAAGATGTTACATACCTCTGTAGAAAGCATTTTGTTTAGATTCCTGCATGCTCACGTGTGCATACTGCTCTGTTTATTAGCCTAACAATTGCTTTTTACTAAATTTATTTTCAATTAAAAAATAAAGCAAAGCGCCCCTTTGATTTTAGCCAATGTTAGTAATTATGCTTGCCTCTCACGCAAATATTATAACGGTAATATCTTTTGCCATGCAACACTTTCTGAAGTTAGAATAGCTCTTGTTAGAGGTATCTTCACACTGTCTCATAGGATTAACTACCTGTTTGTTACTGATACAAGTGCAGATGGGCAGAAATAACCACTGGAAGCATGTTCAAAACTTCGAGGGGTACTGTCGATTTTGTAACAATATCCACCATGTCTTTCCCATCCCTTAAAAGAAATGAACATTATTTTATAGATTATTACTTATTATATAGTTAAAAACTTGGTTCCCTTTTGTACTTTCTGTCTGATTATCACTGATGTCCCTATAGCCCTTTTCCTTTCCACCGTGGTCCAAAAGTAGTTACCCTCAAGGTCACTGAAAACATGGGTAAATTTAACAAAAGTTTCGTTTAAATCCTTAAATTGTGCAAAAACTGGCCTAACACACACACACAAGATATAACACCTTTAATGGGTATGACAAAAATGTGGGCAACAGTTAAGGCACTCTCCTCACATACTACTTTTGTTTCAACTTTATACTTTGAATATTGTTTTACTGACTGGGTGTTGGGGAGGTATGCCAGGCCCCTCAGACAGCCACCTCTTTGGCATGAAGCGTGTAGCAGCACTTGTTGGTTTCTACTTGTGGTAACTCATTGCTGATATCTAATACCTGAAGTGCAAGGTGAACACTGCCGTGTCAGATTCAGTTAAGTCGTTACAAAAAAACAATTACAGCTGCACTTTGTCTTCAACTGTAAACAGAAATATTAATTCCAGAAATTACTGGCCTTTCATACAGCAATGCACTCTAGTTATTTTCTTTTTCTCAGCTCCCTTTCTCATTTTCAAACAGAACTTAAAAAAAAAAATTGATTAACAATCATCCTACTCTAAAAATGCAGAAATAAAATGACACATATTCATGGTTTATCAGATGAGCCAGAACCCTGAGTCAGTGGTCAGCCTGCCTCATTTCTTCTTATTAGTAATCTTTTATTTCTTATTATTCATCTCTAGGTGTCCAGAAGACGCTACCAGGACTGGTGTGAATTCTGCCACTGTGAGTTCACACGGTGTACCTGCCCAGTCATCCTGCTTGAGTGTTTTAAATAATCAAGAAAATAAGGAGATAATAAACCACTTCTGTCTAAACTTGAAGCCACACACAGACAGGAGAACCAGCCAATCTCACTTTGCCTCTTCCATGAGGGAGGTGCTGCTTGCAGGGGAGCTCACAAAGCAGCACAAAAGGGAGCGAGCACAGCACCCAGGTGGGCACCACTTGATGGTGACATTAACAGCAAAAGGACAAAAAAAGGGAAACAGATAAGCTCTTTTTCTGCTATCCATCCTCAGGTACAATAAAATACACAAGAAGATGCTGCAGACCTATTCAGGACAGCAATGAAACATTATGCACATCCTTCAGCGCTGCTAAATCCGGGGAGGCAAATTTCAGCTTCCAGTTAGGAGTGTGTTTGCTGTCAGGGGAGCTGACAGCTCTGCTGCCTTTTACTATCACCCCCCTTCAGTGCTTGGAAGACAGCTGGGCACAGCCCTTTGTATGGCACGAAGGCACAGAAGCAAAGCAAGCTGTACTATCAATTTCTGTGGTTTCACCTAAGAACAACATGTATGCATTGCTCAGACGCTGGCTTTGCAAACAAAAATAAACTGTGTTGATGCTCTTCCCTCTCTCTGTACCAATGAGCTGGGACTTCCCTGCAGGAAAAACGCATTAGCAGGTGCCAAGGGCTCTGCAGCACCCAGGGACCCAACGGACTCTCAGCAGTCCCACAGGGGACACAGCAACACCGCTTTCACTTTGATGTGTGCTGGAATTAGGGGAAGTGGGGGCTGGAAGAGGGCTAAGTATTGACCAAAAAAACCTCTATGGGGACACAAGAAAGAAACAGCAAATGTCTAGTTTCCTTCAACTGGAATTCTTGAGTGATAAATGCACTAGCTTGAATGAAGCAAACACAATCATCCTAACCTCTCGGAAATTTTAATCTGGAGCAAATGGCACTGCATGACCTTCCTCTTAAAGCTTTCTTGGTGCCTAAAGACTGGAGTAAAGTAATTTGACACTAACCTTTACTTTAAAAAAAATAACAAAATTGTGGAATAACTGGATGCCGATAAGCTTGCACTGAGGGCACTGATTGAGAAATTCCAAACTTAAAAGGCTGAGGAATTGGTCAACAAAATGGCAGATGGCATTTTGTACAGACAGATATGAAGTGATGCACATGGGGACCTCCCCTGCATCCCCCAGTCATTTCATGTATGAAGTGAGGGGCAGCTATCTCACTCCCACCATGCAGGAATGAGATTTGGGGGTTATGATGGTTAAGTTCCATGAAACATCAGCTCAGTCAAAACGTCAAACTGAACCTTAAGAACTGTGAGGAAAGAAAGAACAGAGAAGGTCACTTCGGCCTTTTAAATTCACTTTTTGCCATTTTTTGGCCCCCAATCTCAGAAAAGGGTATTAGAAAAGAAGGGCATCAAGGATGATGAAATGTATGGAGCTGCTTCCACATAAGCCGTAACCGAGCAGGCTGGGACTCTTCCATCTGGAAAAAGGAGATGCCTTAGGCAGGTATGACACAGGTCTACAAAACGGTGAGTGCCATGAAGGTGGGTGACTACTTCAATACAAGACCTTAGGGACCACAAACAAAGCTAAGCCAGCAAAAGGAAGGTTCAACATGGTAAGAAGGAGGCATTTTTTCATTCAAAGGGTAGTAGATTTATAGATCTCCTCACTAAGTAATGTTGCAAAAGCAAAGAGTTCACATGAGTTCAAGGGGAAACCAGACAGGCACTTGGAGGGGATACCCAATGTGGGCTGTTAGATACACAAATCTTAAAAGGCTCAGGAAATCCCCTGAATGGTTGGAGGTCAAGGGAAGACTGGGGGAAGCACTATCTGTATTTGCCCTGTCCTGCTCTTCCCCAAACACCACTTGCAGCCAGCTGCAGGAGGCAGAACACGAGGCCAAATGGGCTCTTATTCCGAGCAGCTGCCCTTCTGCTCTTGACGAGGTTTTGTAGCCTTAATAGCAACTCTCTTCTTAAAAGTACAATTCTCTCCTGTTACAACAGCCGTAAAGGCACATGCTTGATTTAGTACTATACTGTTATCTTTTGACGCACTAATTAAAGTGCGGAGGACCAGAGAAAGTCAACAGTACAAATCCAGTCAGTTCTGCACACAGAAACCTCCCACTCAATTATAAGCAGCTGACAGCTCCACAACCTCTTTCAAAAGCTGGTTGAAAGAAAATGTTTAAAACTGTTATTTCAGTGTTGGGGAAAACTGCCCAGAGAATCTGACCCTTGCAATAAAATATTTATTCTCAGTAATAGCCTGCTGACTAGGAAAAAAGAATAGTTGACCTGCTAAGGGAAGAAAGTGCTTAGCACTTTTTATGTCTTAGGATGACAGAAGTGTAGGAAAAAAAGAGCTCAGGTTTCTGGTAACTTGATATGGACATAGTGCAAAAACTGCAATAAGCAGAACCACAGAAAATGTTAAAGGCTAGTTCATCTGATGCACAAGTCGTAAAATCAACACGAGATGAAAGCCTAGTAATAACACATAAGACTATAAAGCTTTAGAAAAGCAAACAACTGTGCCTGAGGCCAAAGCTCCCTGAGAATCTGCTAGCAATCCAACATGAATGACAGTATGAGGTTAACGAAGCAAAAGATCAAATGTGAGAAATGCCAGTAGATATTCTGCATGTTTAAGGCAAGTCAGCAACAGAAAAATGGGGAAAAAAAGGTAAATCTGGATGAAATAAAGACTTAGCCCTGGAAAATTAGGCCAATAACTAGCAACAACATACACATTGAATGTTAAAAGAAAGTGAGCTGTCAAGACAAAATGTCTGAAATTAAATGTAGCTTCGAGTAAGCTTAGTCCAGGCTTCTTTTGATTAAATGAATATAACTTTTTTCACATTAGAAAGAAAAGGATCTATCGAAACCAAGAGACTATAACAGGGTTCAGCATATGTTTTTACAGGGTGTGAAACATCAACAAGAAGAAATTTATCCTAAGTAGGAAGTTTGCCAGAGCAGACCAAACTACTTCTGACCGGTGACTCAAGCTCTTGAGTCTCAATCCTGTGAGGCACTAGAAGCTGAAGTGCTGTCAAGCTCCTGACTACAACTGCAGGTCTTGGTGCTCTGCACATTTTTCACATGGTCAGGACTGTGACAAACCTCTCTTACACTAATAACACACAGAATTCTTGAGTGATGAAATACATTGGTCCAAATGAAACAAATGCAGTTACCATAAACTTTTGGAAATGTTAAGCTGGAACCAAGCAGTAACTCCTGCCTCCATAATGGTATGACCAGAACACTGGATCTGACCACTGTATGTCTGGGGAAAGACTGCATCCAACTCAGTTCTGTTTCAACTGCTGAAACAGTTCCTCTTCAACCTTCTTATAATTCAGCTGAACTGGTTGTGTTTCTTGACTTCTCAAGAAAAAGGATGGGAAATTAAAAAAGGAAGACAATGAGTTAAAGAGTAAAGCAAGTTAGAGAAGACAGGTTTTTGTTCATAGAAGAAGAGGTTCACAAAACTCCTACAGAGTTTTGAATAAAACGCAAAGTCTACAGGTTTGCTCTTTTCACACTGTGAAAAGGAACTGATGGCAAATAAAGTCATACTTTCACACATTACCTTTTACTACCGGAATGCAGAGACTAAAAGCCTGAAAACCTGTTGCACTGTCCTATTTAGATAGCTGTGCTCCTTCTCATTTGTGTTTGAAAGCAAAAGGAATGCTAATGTGCGAGCGGAAGAGTTCAGTCTCTGTGTCAATGAAACTGACTGTTTTTCACCCTGACATTCCATTTCAATGTATGAAAACCATGTGTGGGATGAGGCATCATATAACAGCCATTATTTGCACAGATGGTGCACAAAAGCATTTTCACTTTTGATCTAGAAAGAAATAGGAACTTGGGTCACAACCGCTGACAACGCAACAAGCCATGAAAGGCATCTTGGGAAAGCTTTTAAACTCACATTAAAATTTAGTTTACATACTTTTAAGGCAAACAATGATATTTTTCCTAGCAAAACATGCATGTCTTTAATATGAAAAACTAAAATTATCTATATACATCCATACGTTCCATAGCTACATTTAGAGGTTTCCTATATAATTCTACTTTATTAGAAAGGCTCTAAAACAAACAAAACCCACAAAACCCATTACCTCTGGACAACTTGATTCCAGCTCAGGAGAGACATTATTAAACTCCCCTGCTTTTTTGCAAATGTAGAAAGATGTGTCTTCACATTTTTTAACCTTCCAATGTCCCTCCTATGGGATAAAAAGAAGTATATGCTGTACATACTCACATTCTCATGCATATCTATACACACAGTTAGATTACACCCCTCCTCCTATTTTAAATTTTCAGTCAAAACAAGTTAATTTTTCTCACTTTATTAATTTATTTATCCTTAGATGGACCATTTATTTCTACCAACACTGTCAGCAGGACTTTTCAAATCAATCATACAAAAGGGTTTGTCCCTCTGAATGACTCTTTGGGAAGATAATTAACGAACACTGTGGCCATGCCAGAGCACTAACTTTTCAGAATAGATAGGAACTTTCTTCCTATTCTAGTTCTTTGTAAGATTATTCTTTATATTTGAACAGTCCTTACTCAAGATATTACAAAGTTTGTACAACAGAATTTTCAGACATCTATACATACTGGATATGTACCAAAAATAATGCTTGAAGAATTTTATCTTGAACCTCCTTTTCCTTTGTATTTTACAGTTTCATTTGTTTGCTTACACTTGCAAACTGAGTAAAATATGGTTTTGTGTATCTAAAATCCATAATTTTACCAAAGTCCTATTTTCTGCTTCCAATGGGAACCTACTTTTCTAGGTCATTGTAATTTTTCTGGCTTTCCCATGACTTAAAGATTGCAACCTGGACCCACTACTGGAGAGACAACAGAAACTCTTTTTGATACAGTTTTCACACTTGGACAAAACATACTTTAAAAAAAAAAAATTACAGTGCTACTTAAGTCATGTATGAGTGAATTTAAGTACTGTTAATTGTAAAAGTAAATTTATGACCAAATTACAAAAAAATTGACAGTGCCACGAATACTGATAAGACAGGACATAGTGTTATTTGAACATTACTCCTGGTTTTACAACACCTGGCTGATTTGGGGTCAATCCTACTGCTGTCAACTTCTATAATTTTATGTAGATCTAGACTACTATCTGTTTTTGAAAGATGCTACATACAATTTATAAATATTGACAGGAAGATAAAATAGGCATAGCTGACAGTTTTTCAAAACATTAATTTGAAGCTTTCAAGACCAGAACTGATGCATCATAAATTATGATATACGCTACTTGGATTTTAAATTACTTTGTCTTTATCAAAATACCTACTCATATTTGTTCTTTTCCATTTGGTAAGCTTTATGTATGCAACATTTTTTATTGAACATAAGCTCAAAATCTATGATTAATTTTCTGTGCATCAGCACTGCAAAATATATTGGTTTCTAAAGGCTACATTGCATTTATCACAACATGAATATATTAGGAATCAAAAACCGAAGTCATACTACAGCTCATGTTTTAAACAAAGTACGCACAGTGAGAAAATGAATTATTATGAGCTAAAATAAAAGTATCTAATTCTTTCAAAAAGAGAAGGAAACTTACAGATCCTTGTGCTGAAACACAGAGTTGTCCCGTTTTTTGAAAGGTGTTAGGTTCCTGGCTGTGCCAGTTAGAGAATTTTACTGGGGTGCTATCTGACCACTCAAAAACAATGGGGGTGTTATTACTGTATAACCCAATCCATGTTTCAGTTACATTTTCTGAAAAAGAATAAGTGAATCCAGATTTTAATGGTGAAAAAATAATGCCTGCTGTTTCTGTAATTCAACACCACCATTAAAAATTATCAATGGGATTTTCGTAAGAATTACCTTACTTCAGGAAAAAAAAGTAGCTGTAAACTTTAGGAAACCTTACTGATGAGATAACGTTCTGCTGCCCTTGAAGACTAAATTTTTAAAAAATAGATCAACATATGTGATAATAGGCTTTGAAATCCTGAAAAATACAAATCAAGAGCATATGCACTTCTTTGAAGTGCATGGGGCAGAAAGCCTGTCATGGAAGGGAAAGATTTCTTCTTATAATCTTCCATGGCACACTCAGCTTTAGGTTTCTCTGAGTGATGTTTATATGTTCCAGTGACAGCATGGTTGTAGCCAGAGTGGCTGGCAAACACAGGAAAGGCAAGGCTTGCGGTTTGATGGGATGTATTACTTGACCAGCTACTACAGCCAGAAAAAGTAGACAGGCTTTCAGGCATGTAAGCCCTTCTCCTGAAGAGAAGCCCGAAGCAGGTCTGAAATACAAGCAGCAGACTTTGAAGCTGAATGCAAGCTGAGAACAATCACAGCGCTTCATTACAGCATCTCTGGAAATAATAGTATTTGGTATCTATGGAGGGTGTTAATAGAGGTGAGGAAGATGATACAGCAGTTAATGTCCTAAGAGAAAGACAGACAGGACAGCAAAGAGGATGGGTGCCAGGAGGGATGATAATGGGAGATGATGACCAGTAAATCCAGTGTAACACAACATCCTGCAACCACAGCTGATGGGGCAGAGTTGATAAAATGTCATCGTGCCCCAGCTCTGGGAAGCTTAAACTCATGGCCAAACTGTGCAGCTCTGCCAGCACATTGATGTCAGCTGGAAGCACAAAATATTCACTTTTCTTTGCTGCTGTTATGACAACAAAAGTCTTGGCGTTGCTGCACCTAAGAGCTTTTGTTCATTAAGTTCCTTGTGTAATTATGCTACCTCTTAGGACAATGTGGACTAGCAGAACTCCTTTGATACACCCTGCTGCCATCAAAGGGGACTCTGCCAACAAACTAGCAACAGCAACTTTGCAGTGTGGACATGGCCAGCTTGAAAGCAAAGGATACTCTGAATTGTTGTTGCTTCTAAGCATAATTCTTGCATAAGGATAATCACTGAATATTTTGCAACAGTTTGCAAGGACCCAGCCAAGAACAGGAAAGGACAAAAGCTAGCTTGTTTACTGTGGCCTCACTGTGTTTGCTTTGTCAATTCATTTCTTTATGTTAAGTATGGTTATTGGAGAAGGTGACACTATGCATTTTTAAGAGTCCTAGAAGGAGCATGCATCAAGCTTTCTTTTTTTGTGAACATCATTTGGCTGTGCTATGTAATATAGTGCTTAAGCGGCTAACTATGTTAAAGGGCTGCACAAAAGAGCATCACAAAATACTTCAAGAAACACTGCACACTTTAATTCCCAAAACTCACCACTTTCAAGCAAGTTAAGGAGCAGCTCTGCATCTGCCATGGAGGATATACTAATAAGCCCGCTATTGTCACTTTGGCATGAGATAAAAGCATCGTTCCAGCTCTTCTCCTCTTTATGAAGTCTGTAGCAGTTGCGATTGTGTGGGTACCAGCCAGCATCACAGCGAGTGGCGTAATACTTCCATGTATCTTTTAATTAAGCATACAAAGTTTGCATATATTAGATAGAATTGCCAAGGTTATGCTATGTTCATAACACATTCAGAGCTATTTTTTTTTATCTTCAAATGCTGAAAACAGAGTCGTCCAAGATGACTTAAGGAGGCCAAAGCACTCCTCCATGGAACATCACCTACCAAGCAAACTGATATTTCTCCTACTTTATTTTATGATTCAACCATTTGGGCTGCTGGACTAGTGCAAACACACTAATGGATCTGTTATTCAGTTTAAAACATGTTGTATCACCCTTATTACCTCTGAACCTGATTCAAAGCCAGCTAAAGCTTTTTCAGATGCATTACCTACAAAAAGGTTGGGTAAGTCCTTTCTCATTATCTGAAACAAGTAGGGAAACTTTCTTTTAAGGTGTCAGGAAGAAGTTGAACCTACATAAGGTGTTCTTATCAAAACAAAAATTAGTGTTCTAATAAACCCAATTCTGTGTTTAACTTTCCCACAGAATGGGAGTCAGGAAGCATTCTATGTACTATATATCCTACACTCATTATATAAACACTTTAAAAATATATGTACAATGCTTTTGTTGTGTATCAAAAGTACAGCATGCCATAAAAATAACTGCAAATTTTGAGCTGCATTTATACAACTTTCTTCTCTGTGGGCCACTGGTTAATTCCATTTGAAGCTTAAAACCTATTTTTAAACTCAGAAGTGTGACTCTAATATAATATAAAGAGAATGAGCATTCTGTAAGCCTCTGATCATGTAAGAGACCAATTAAATTCTATGTATATTAAAAGTATTTGTTAGTTTTAAGACTCTCATCGTGTTTTCCAGGACTGCTTTTAAACAGAAGAAAATGTTATTATGTCAGTTAAAGTAAACTGTATTCAACTTAAACTAGCAAACACATACATTTAGTCCAGCTAAGACTCTGTTCTGTTCACTTTATATTCGGTGGCTTCCTCTTGTGCTCCTTCCACACCCACAAATAGGATATAGTAACATTGAGAGACTTACCCAATGTTTCATGCTCTGTCTTATTTAAATATTTTTTGCATACAAAAGGCAATCCAGATTCACATAAATAACTTTGCCAGCCATACTTCAATTTTGAATTAATCACTCCACAACGATTTTCTCTAAAACGGTTATCAAAGACATCTGCAAACACATTGAGAAGCACAAAATTACAAAAAATCAGTTCTTGTAAAATGGTACTGTAAGGCTCTCTGCATCGTATTGAATGAATGGTTAAACATCCCTGCACATCCAAACTTCTAGCAATATTACACCAATACTAAGGAGAGCTGAACATTGACCACGAATTATACACGCGTGGCAATCCCTTCTTGGCTGCTGCTATCAGATGAGAGGCTGAACTAAGCTCTAGTGTCTATGGTATATCTGCTGGTGGACAGACCTCAAAATGTAGCAAACCAAGTCACAAAGCTCATGTTTATGTGCTAATGTTAATTACAGCATGTTAATGTAAACAAATTGAAACTCCTTTCCTCCATGAAACCAGCTAGAGCATAGCTTTTCAACATGCAAGTGGAATCTTAAAAACACCTTTAAAAGTGAATGACAAAACGGCTAGATCATTAATGCTTTGAACAGATCCATCTCAATTGATGCTACAACCCTAGAAGGGGCTTTCAGTTCATGTATACAAATAAATATTTCTACAAAAAAAAAAGAGGTATACTCATTCAGTCGATTCACTTTTCAAACGTAGCTGTAAGAATAGCAGTCTTGTATCAAAGCTGCAGTTACAGAGAGCATATAATTACACCGCTATAACATATCAAAGAGGAACATCAAGTACTTGCTCTCCAGTTCACAAACGCTAGCGGTGCTCCGTCTGACCACTGCCAGCCAGCATCTTCCTCCAGGCGATTCAGGCCTGTCCACAGCATCATGTCTGTGGCATTTAATTGCCCTGAAACAGAAAAAATAAACAAAGTAATACTTCACACTTTCCCCATGTTTTAAAATATCTACAGATATAGAACTGGTGTCCTGACTTTTTACAATAGGAATAAAACAAAATTTCAAATCAGTCTCCAGAAAGTTCAGGTTGTTTTTTCTGTACTTAGAAAAAGTCTTAGGAAAAAAGTCCTTAGAAAAAGATTACTTTGTTAGTCAACACAGAGATGAAAAGGAATAAGCTCAGAAGTCTGCATCCTTCAAAAGCTACTCATCCTGCAAACCCTTCCTGCAGAAGTTGTTGCTGACAACTGGAAGTTATATCTGGAACAAGCAGCTACATAAACGCTAGTCTGTTTCAGCTTTCCATAAACCAAACAACCTTCAGTCCCTTTACAGCCTGCAGGCATATCAAAAAGCTAATGAAATAATTTTCAAAACTTCCTGTTGGCTTATATCCTGCAATTGAAAATCAGCAATAATGGGAAGCAACGGGCAAGAAACCTGAGGCAGCCTTTCGCATCACAGCTCCACCACCCATTCTTCCGCTTGGTCCTCTCCACGCATTTGAAAATACCCACGAAAGCCATGCTGTCAGAAGGCTCTGCAAAATTTGTCTGAGATGCTTCGTGCATGGGGAAAAGCAAAAGGCTTATCAGAGAAGGAATACCATCCATTTATGAAAACAGAGTTGGCAGTTTTCCCATAGAGGACATTTACTTCAAGGCTGCAGAAACGTTCTTGTCATTCACATTTGGTGAAGTCCAGCTTGCAAAGAAAACTTAACAGGAGAAAGGGACACCAGGGTACATTGCAGAGAAGGTAAATATTTGTATAATTCTCCAAAGAAAACAAACACACTCCATAACCACAGCTGCAAGTATGAATGGGACTCTCTGTGGGGAGGGAGAATTAAGACAATTACACCCTCACATAACACATACCACCACTTCTGCACTTGGGTTATTAAGGCAGTAACTTACCTTCACCCTTGCTTTTGCAAACAGCTCTACTGAGGTGTGTTATGTGATGAAGCCTCTCAAGCAGCAATGGGAGAGACATCACACAGAGTATTAAGCTCCAAAGCTTACCCCTTTTTCACAGGTAAAGAGGAAATCTAACTACAGGTTTCCTACAAGGTCCCCAGAGAAATGTCTACTCACTGCCTAAGTTACTTATGTAGTTCTGCTCTTCGGGGTCGGTGATACTCAGCAGGTCTCCTCCTTGCAGCTGACAGGCGGCCCGTGCCTCACGCCAGGTAAGCACAGACGCAAGGTTGAACTGGTAGCAAAGGTGCGTGTCGGGGTTCTTCTTCCAAAAAACATCACAGCCACTCTCTGCTCAAAAACAGACTCATCATCAACAGCTCAAGACTACAAACTAATCAGAAATATAACACCTTGAACAATTCAATTAATTAATGACAGTGGCATCCCAATGGAAGCACGATTACAAACTCCTTTCATGTTCCTTTTTTAAAGAACATATGGAAATAGGGCACTAACGGAATAAAACGTTGCTCCGTATTTCATCCAGTTGACAAAATACTCGGGAGCTGATCAGCAGCTGGTGGTGATTTTCACAGCTCTCATGAAACCAACAGAGCTACATTTTCACTTATACCAGCTGATCATTTGTTCCTAAAGCTGAATGTTGAAATATTCAAACTATGAACACCTCACCCAACTCATGGAGGAGCAGTCACTGGATCTCCTTCTATCTTGTACTCCAGAGAATAAACTTACTATAATTACAAAGTATAAGCAAGGCTGAAAATACCATCTATTACAATGGTTGCCCAGAAATCCCCATTACAAAGACGCATTTACAGCTGTTTTTAAGATGTTTCGGAACAGAGAACTGAAACATAGCTTCAGCAGGGACAGCTTTTCCATACCACTTCTGCTGACAGCAGATACTATTTTGCTTATTTAGGCAAGAAGCTGGAATAGTCATGAAGATTATACACCCAAAATCTTTCTGATATCAAGTATTTTTAAAGCTATTGCTTCTAAGCATTTTAGGCCCAAGACACATCCAAGTAGTGCACCGAAGAAAAGGAATGTGCAAGATGTAACACATTCAAAAGCAGAACACGACTTTGCAAGAGCGACTTTGCTTCAGAGAAGCTCCCTATATATCACCGGGACAGAGGAGAGAGAGGTTTAGCTGTAGGCTGAGTTCAATGGGCTGCACAGAATAACGTCCTTTTGCTCACCCCTCTGTAGTTTTGCTTTTAGGATGAGGACTTGGGTCTCCAAAGGCCAAGCATGATAAATTATGACAAAATTTGGGAAAGTCTTCTTTTGCGTTTTTTAAAGAGACATTCCCCTCTAACAGAAGGGAAGGAATCCATAACAGAACGTGTCCTAGAATTACTAATAAAGAGCAAAGATACTCTTGGGGGGCAGGGGGAGAGGGAAGACAAGCAACATCTTACCAGCATTTGGGCAAAACCCCCATTTTTCATCTTGTTCATAGTGAGTTGTTGTGGCACACCAGTCAAATTCCTTTCCATCTCTGGTACACTCATAATACCACTTGTTGTTATATTTAAACGGAAAAATGCATGGGAAACCAAAAGAATTTCCCAACAAGGTATATGTTTCTGGAATAAACAAAATGCAGAGATTAAAAGAATGCAGACCACAGACATCTCTTCGCCCCCATATTTCATGATTCCAGTGTTTAGCAGCAATGATAAAAATAAAATGTCTAAAGTTGCTTTCTAATTTTAACTTATAATTGATAACACAGCATCAACAAGTATGAGCAGCATAATTTCAGTGAACAGAATCTGGAAATAATAGTTTATGAAATTTGTCACCATGAAACAAGGCACATTCTCGTAACTTACTACAATAGAAAAAAACCCAAAACCCGAACAATTAATATATCAAATCTGCACTTATATTCCAGAACAACTACATAAAACAACAGTTAGCAGAATCACTACACGCTCAGACGCAAACTCTACTTGTTTTTTATTGTTAGTCTACGACAGACGAGCAAATTTAGCATTATTTCCCCTGCTCCTCCCACTCTTTATAAAGTGGTTTCCTAATGGTGTTTTCATTCTCTTTATCATTCTGTGGGAAAGAAAATGTAAAAGACAAAGGAATATTAAATAAACTTTTAAAAATAAGTTTTTATACCATGGGGAAAAATAATCTAGCTAAAGAACTGATGTTACATACATCTGTTGTCACAATCAATTAATGCCTTATAAAATATTTAAAATATTCTCCTATTGTATTTCGAGTACCAAAATATTGAGAGAATCCAGTGCAACTGAAAGCTGTAAAAGCTTTACCTCAGTGAGGGTCTCCTCAACCTCAGAGTTTCTACAAAAGGTCAAAGAACCACAACCACACTTAGAATGAAATTGTTTGTCAAAGATCCCATGTTGATAGCCTAAAGATCAAAGTCCTTCAACTACAAATCAATACATACTGCCAGGTTCCTAGAGGTTTCCAGAGTTAATGGCTGGCTGCACATATATAAAAAAGCAGCTTACACATTGTAAATCCCCTTTAAAGCCTTCTGATATGAACAGATGGTACAAAGAACATGGGTAAAAAAAAAAAAAAAAATCAGGATTGCTTCTCTGTCTGCCCACTACCATGCTGCTAGCTACAGAGGTGCAAGGGATTATCTCAGTCCAGGCAAGAAACCGAATTCGACAGCTATAGACCTCTCACTGCAGTTATATACATTTTTTCTTTGAAGGTAGAGACACCCCTCCTAACCTGGTAGACTAACAGGCTGGCTTGCATTTGCATGTTCTAAGGTAGAAGGAGGAAAATAGAAATTGGAGGTCAAAGAGATTTTGCCAACACAATTAATTACTTTGGTCCAGAAACTAGGCTAGAAGTGCCTGCCTGAGGCTGATCCTCTTCTCCCAGTTGTTGCAGTACTAGGGCTAAACCAGCTCTACCTCTATCTCGCTATGTGTACATAGCAAACATGTAAGACTTTTTGTGGGTTTCAATATTTTCTGTCTGGTCTTAAGTATAAGCTTTACTAGGTTTTAAAGAAGAGGTTGGACGCTATAGTGCTTTCCCAGTTATCACCGCTCCCAAAGGAACGACTTTGGAGTTAGCAGAGGCCAAGCCCAGATACACCTACAGAGGAAACCACCGAGACCAGATCTCCAACCCAAACACCCAGTTCAAATGGGGAGAATCAACAGTTCCAGTCTGAGACACACTGTGCAAACATTAGGTCTTTCCTTCTACAGAAACACCGAGGAAGGGGTCAAGGTACAGTCTGTCTGTTGCTGTTTGTAGTCAATGGGTTTATCTTAGTCCTTATACCTGGAAAACTGTTCAGGTCTGCAGACCTGGATCTTGACATACATTCCTACGCCTTTGCTAGCTGTACAGCAGGATTAATCGAAAGCCTGATCTCTGCTCCAAAGTTTGGCACGTTCAGAGTCCAGGTGCTGAACGTTGCAAACATTTGGTTTGTGCACGCTGCAATCACAGACTGATTTTCAGTGACGGGAATTCCAAATCCTTCATTATCTCTCTTTGGGTTTATCTGATAATAAAAGCTGCAGGACAGGCAACGGCAAATCCTTAGTCCCCCTTTTTATTTTAGAGAGGATTTGAAATGAACATTTCCTGGTTTGCATGGCTACTGGTGCTGTTTTGGGTCCATGTAACAGATATGGAAAAAAATCAATTGTGTGGTATGCTCACCTCAACCATTGCGTATAAAAACCCAAACTTTGAGTCCCAAACCACAACAGAGGCTGGAAGGGATCATAAGCACCTGACCTTGCTTCAAAAGAACTTTTGAAAACTTTTTGCACCTGCGTTTCTATGACAAAATTTTATTTTTACCTTGGAATGGGTTTTCACAAAGGCCTTCATCAAAGGACATGTACTGTTTCCACTGATAAGTAGATTTTTTTTTGGCCACAATACGTTTGCTGTTTTCAATGGCTAATTTGTACTCTGATACACCAACTAATGCTTTTCCATCACAATTCCACCATAAGGAGTATTGAGTTGAATCACATTCAAGCATACTTAATGGCTGTTCTGGTCTATTGATTTTCAGTCCTAGACATGTACTTCTGCCTATGTTGAAAAGTCGGCGATTGGATACCCATTTCCATAACATGTCTTTTGAGAGTTGACCGCAGTCTTCCAGAACAAGGCCAACTGCGTCCGCTTTAATGCACAAGTTGGAGTCTTCACTTTCGATAATAAATATCCCTTTATCTGTATGGGGAGGGAAAAAAAAGAAGTTTCAGTCTGTAGAATACTGCACTTTGATCAAATAGTATCAAAAGACAAATGTTTTAGTTGGAGCTATTCAGGAAGAAAATTGAAAATATCCATCAGAATAACTGGCACTTCAAAAAATAAAGAGTACTGGTCTAAATTTACTGCCAGTGGAGTTCTTAACATATGGACCACTTGCAAGATCACAAAAATAAGGCTAAGTAATATTTCTCAAGTGGGATAGCCAAAAAAAAAAATGGGGTACCCAAAAACATCAGTCATGTTCAAAGAAAAAAAAAAAAAACCAAAACCACTGGTCACCAAGAAATACCCAGTAATGGAGTACAGGTTTAAGTGTTACATGAAATCATACTGTATATTGTAAAAATAATTCTCTGAGGGGGATTGGAGAGTGCAATTAAAGTAAAAGCTAAAAAGTTTAAGACTGACATTGCCATATTCTCTTCCATATTAATTCTTCACTCTCTGCAACTATAGATACAGAAAGAAAATATTTAGCATTGTAAATAGGATACAGAAAGGGTAGGCTTTATCTGTACCATGAGAGCTGGTGGCCAAGGGTTAAAGTATGCCTTCCGCATTGGATGCATATTGTTCAACCATACATGACTACCTTGGACCACAGCAGATGTTGAGGGGTTAGCCTGACATCCCAGCTTTCTTGGAATCATGTAGAAATTCACTGAACTATGTGACATCACATTATAAGTATGTGAAAAAAAGTCAGCTGTTTAACGTCTTGGGAGCAAATGTTCAACTGAGCATATAGACTGAAAAAAAGTGAGGGCAGCTGAGGAACTGGAAATCAGCAAAATATAAAACTATAACAGCTCAGCTATTTCATCCACTCTGAAATCCAACTGTAATTAACCCATGGAGTTCCTCTCACATTATAGGCGAGATTTTTATTTTATGCCTCGGGAGTTTATGCATTGAAAACTGAGCCACACTTCCATTTTGCCTTGAAATTTTTCAGTGATGATTTATGCCACGTGTGCTTTCTAGCTGCTGTAATTCACTGCACCTAACATCCTGAAGCAGTAACTATAGTAAAAAAACCCTCTCAAACTGACATAACCCACATCTAAAGTATGAGATGCAGAGGTCCACCCAGATGCTGTGTCTGGGTTTAGCACATACAGTTTAGAAAAGAAAGATTTTTCAAGCAGCAGTGGGACAGTGCTGTGTAACAGACAGACAGGAGATCTGTCTGCCTCCACCCATGTAACATGCACACAACAAGCAGAGTAGAGAAGATACAGATTATGGAGAGGTTTTTGGTTATAGATTCTGCACAGAGCACATCAAGCAGTCTGACTTACAGAGAGGACAGAGTCACAGTGCAGACTGCATCACTGATAACAGAGGCTGTTTTCCACATGGCTGTAGGCATTGGTAGCTTGTGGTGGTGTGGGAACTGGGGCAAGCCTTTCTGACTGGCGGCAGGCGAGAATCAGCCTGTTGTATGCAACTGCACCTCCCAAGCACCTAGCAGCTGTCCTACGTTAAGTCCTTAACACTTTGGGGCTGAGCGAGGTTCCTTTAATCCACCATATTTCTATAGCTCTCAGGTGCCTGAGCTCAGTGAAAAACCATCAGACAACCTCTGTAACAGACACCCAGCCTGGCCCTTTGCTTTTGAGTTTTCTGTGAAGTTGTGCAGCTTGTGCTGGTTTCACCCTTCTTATCCAACCCAATCCTCCATGGGCGACTCAGGCGTCTCTATCTACAGGGCCAGAAGGGGGTTTTGCCTCTCATGCGAGGGTAGGTCTTTCCCACAGCAGTCTTATCTTGGTTGACCAAGAAAATACACAGTTCATTTGCCAGTTAAGTGGAAGCTGGGATGTTGTTAGCACCAGTAAACACTGATTAAGGAGGTTAATTCACCATGATACTGGGATTCACACTTAAATAAAGTCCTTATGCGAACTCCCAGTCTATCTCCACCTTGTCAGCCTGCAGCAGCTCCCATGCAGCAACTTCCTGGGGGTGGGGGGAGCAACACCACAACCCAAAGATGAAGGATTTTCAACCTTTGAATGGCTTTTATCTGTAAGGCTCTTAAGAGTTGCGGTGACTGCTGAGAAAAGATAAGGGTCTTACAGAGTCTACACAAATAACCCAGCTGCAGAATCTCTGTGAATATAGTGCTTCCCTTTTTCATTCTGCAGCAACTTATGCCAAAAACAGCCAATCCGTAATTCTTGAGCCACAGAGCCCCCTTTCTGAATGTGGCTTCTGCTCCCCAGCTACAAAACGCAACTGGCAAGAGAGCTGTGCTGGCTTGAGGACTGCCAGGTAACTGCCCGCTCAAGGCAGAAGACACGAGAGCTGGCAGGCTCAGCAGCTCGGCCTTCTCCTCGAGTGGGGCAATGAGACAACTGGAGCAACACCAAGCCTCGGGAACATCTCTAGGGCTCCCCTCCTTGCAGCTTGCAAAGCTACACCACGCGTTTACAGGTGCTCTCATAGAAGGGTTTTGTTACAAAGCTCCTGGGGTCAGGGAGGACTTGGTGCCCAAAATCCTGCAGATGAAAAGCTGCAAGGGGCTCTATAAGCTTGCAAGCCCCAGACGACCCAAGGAGATAGCCTATGCTTGAGGAATCGGCAGGGTGGAGGAAGGCCTTTGGAAACATCCCGCTTCTCCTAACATCCAGAAACACCCCTCCATACAAGAAACAAACTCACAGAAGCGAAGCCTCAAGCTGATGTGAAGCCACAAGTGAAGAGCTGGTAGCTAACCAGTACCAAGTTCTTTTTTACTTAGGTTCGACACAGCTAATAGTGAATAAACGGCTGTAGCAAAACTAGGACGAGATATCTTCATTTCCTTCCTCCTCACCTCCCACTTCCTTCCTCCCCCAAAAGCAGTAAGAATTGCTTATGTGATAATAGAGAAAATAACTGGGATTGATTGGAAATGAGAAAAAAATCAGCTGTGTCCCCTCCACGTACATACCGCACGCACCTCCGGGTGCCACCAAGGCAGCGGGGAGGACGAAGCGGGCGCAGGCAGCGGGGCGGGTCGCAGCGCCCGCCCTCGGCGCCCCGCTCCCGCCAGCGCCCTCGCCCCCCCGCGGGCTGGGACCTTCCCCCCGCCCGAGCCCCCCGGCCGGGGCCGGCCGAGGCCTCGCCCCCCTCCCGCGGCGCTCCGAGCTCGGGCGAGCGCCGCGGGCTTCCTCCCCGCTGCGAGCCCCGCACGGCGCCGGGGAGCGGCCGGGGACGAGCGGCGCGGCGCGGAGCGGGGCCGCCGCCCCGCCACGGGCGCCCCCCGGGGCGCCCCCCCCCCCCCCGCGTCCCCCCGGAGGCGTCACTCACTCCGAAGGGAGGGCACCTCGTCCCGGCGGAGGGCGGCGGCGCCCCGCGCCAGGCCGCCGCCGAGCAGCAGGCAGCACGCCAGGAGCCGCAGCCGCACGCCCAGCATCGCCGCGACACTGCGCCCACCCGCTCCCGCTCCGCGCCGGGGGACCGGCCCCGCCGAGCCCTGCCCCGGGGAGGGCGGAGGCGCGATCCCACCCCGGCGGCGCCGCGCGGCGGGGAGGGGAGGGGCGGCGCGGCCGGGCCCGGCGCGGCCCGGCCCGGCCCGGCCCAGGGGGCAGCCCGCCGTGCGGCCGCCGCGGCGGGGGGTCGCGGCGGTCAGGCTGGAGCCGCCCGCGGCCCCGCAGGGGAGAGCGCCGGGCCGGGCCGTGTGCCCGCATCGCGGCTGTTGATTCCAGCGGACGGAAAGCTCCGTATTAATCGTGTTTTCCATCTGAAAACACTTGGTTTCTCATGCCCGCGCTCCGGGTACTTCTATCCTAAAAAGGATCAGAAAATGGCACAGAGGCACGGGAGGTGGGAGACCACTGATCGCACCGTCCGGCCTCACCGGTTTGCTGCTCTGTCCCTGAGCATCCCCGCTGATGCAGACCCCGCTCAGAGACTTGGGTTTTTTTAGCTAGGTCAGCTCGTCAACTCGAAGTCATTTTGCATTTTGGCATGGGGGAAAATAGTTGCCTTCTTCCATTTTGTTCATCTCTTGTCTTCAGTCAAACATTCGCAGGAGCTGCCCCACTTGGGTTGAGTTTCAGTCCTGCAGAAGCTACGAGCGGTGGAGGGAAAGTTGAAAGCAGAACCTCTGGGTTAGAGAGCGAGTAGTTTTACTGGAATCAGTGGAACGGTTCCTTTTTAATCTGCATAAGCATGTTTCTGCATTGTTCTTTATGCATAGCACACAACTATGTAAATGTATGTAAGTGTATGCATAAAGGTATGAAAATAAATGTACAGTGTTGGAGCACAACTGAACTGAGCCTCTGTTCCCCCATGTCCACCTCAGTCATGATACAAGGATGGAAACAGAAACCTCTGGGCTTGGGGGGAGCTTCTCACTGGTGGTTCGGTAGAAGAAGGAATTGAGAAGCAAGGGAAGCCAAACACTTAGAAAGAAGCAGATAAGTGGAGGGGTTTCTCCCAGTTTAACAGACGATAAAAATTTCTGGCAGAGAACAAGCAGCAGGAAACATTGCTGAACAAGCTGTTCTAGGAGTGACCTGACTTTGCAAAAACAGAAGGGTTGTAACTCTCAAGGAACTGAAATGTAGCTCTCAGGAAAGCTGCCGCTTCCAGAGAATTTCACATTTTGAGAGAAAAGCTTGTTACTGAGCCATTTATAAAAATCTGGCCACTCGGAACTGTCTACATCTCTTCAGGAGTATTTGGCCACCGCTTTGAATACTGAGCTCCAGAAAAGCGCTCTCTTGCTCCAGAACCTGCTTCTGGGTCGCACTGAGAGATCACACTGTGTTCATGGTACTACATTCAAAAATAAAGGTGCCAGTGAGCAAAAATGAGGCTGCTCTGGGCTGTGGGAAGGAGCCCCACCTCAGGTGGATTTCTCTGCTCATTTCAGTAAGATCAAAGTAAGCACGTTCTGATTAGAGTCCTGATAATGAACATCTCAACAATGTTTTTGTAAATATTTTACTAAATGCAAATTAGCAACTTATTAATTCTGAGTAGTTTTCCTTGCTTCTTTTTTTTCTTTGATATTCAGATCTTCCTCTTTGACGAAACAGTTTTTTACTGTCTTGAATCTATTCTGTTCTTACTAACCTAGCAGATCCTTTCTAGTGAAGCTGCAGTTAGACTGGCCTGGGTTTTTATAGCTAAGCTATACCTAGTTAATTATAGAAATAAGACATCTTTGCTGGCATAGTGGCTTGTAAAACCAGCATGGTTGGCGGCATTTTCTGAAGTAAACTTGATGACATAGTTTATACTGTCTTGCACATTAAATTGTATAACTTTCCAATTGTGTTTATTTATTTATTTATTTATCTGAAGCTTTACCTGTCTTACTTCAAGGCATTTGCTGTAGTGTTTTGGCTCCTTTATTTCATTTTCTCTCTGGAACCCACTCTTCATAAATATTTTTCTCTTCATTTCTCTGTTGATGATCTGTTCTCTTTCTTATTGTATATACTTGGACCCATATATATACACATATGCACTTGTCTGAGCTGATCTGCCTTTGCTATTTAGCTACTCTACACAGATGTTCGATACCTTCCCCTGTCTTTGCTTAGACATTAACTCAGCCTTCTTTAGGAGACCTCTACACAGATATGAAGCCAGTGCGCATTCATGGCCTTCTTCCACAAATACAAGCCCTCATCAAATTCACACTAATTCTTTTTTCTTACACACCCATTGCTTTTCCAAGGCACATACGCAGACCCAGTGTGTCGCGTGCTCAGCATCTTCTCGCGCAGTAATTTCTGTTCATAACCTGAATTCTGAGGGCAGGTCTCATTATTTTTTTTTCCTACTAGCCAGAATGAGAATACCAAACCAGAGAATAGCGAGAAAGAAAAATCAGGACCAAAATTGCTTGCAATAGCCACACCCAGCAAGCAACCATTCCCTCTTTTTTCAGAGGCACCATCCTAGGTCCTGTTTAGCTCTGAAAAATGACAGTTCCGAGGCATCTCGGGTCAACTCCCAAGCTTGTATTAATCTTCCCTTTCACTTAAAGGTTTTCCTGTTTACCCCAGAAACAGACCTACTCTCATTTATCAGTTCTGCCACTCCAGTTACACCTGTCTACAGGCACCACAGGCACTGCTTCCACCTTCCCTACCTCCTCTGACACGTCCCAGCCTGCCCAGCGACACCCCTTTTCCTTTTGGCAGCTCTACCTGCATGTTCCTGTTACACGACTCCATCCTCCCGGGCTCCCAGGCAATCACTGCGCCTGCCAGGCTCTGCAGTTTCGGTCCCCATCAACCCGCATTGGATAAGATGGCCCTACAGGACAGCTTACACTGGCCAGTTTCACGTTACCTGAAAACCCTAGTTGCCAGCTGCCAGTTTAATGTTTACTAGTCAGAATATGTTTTTCTAAATGTGTCTCTAATTTTTCCTAGGTAGCTGTTCATAGCTTTAGGCTGGAAACTTCTTTTTGCAAAATGAAAAACTCCCTTGTAATGGTGACGCCAAGAGCATTAATACAGCCTTACGCTTCTAAAACTCTGCTAGGTAGCTACTATTCCTGTATGGAAATGAAGTGGAGAGCTGTTACTGTGCCATATGAGCCATCTCTTGGGGAATCCTCACTTTTCCAAACCCTCCGTCCCTCCTCTCCCAGTAAATGCTCACTTGACACATAGCCAGAATGGCTTGTTAGAATATAGATGCTTTAATATTGGGTAGAAATTTTACTGTTACTGTAAATCCAGCATGTCAGACTGGCTGTTGATTGGCAGTAGTATCAAATTCAATAGCAAACAGACATTTATGTAATCCATGAGATGCAGCATTAAAGGGAAAAAAAAAAAATCAAATGTTGCAATGCTTGCAATAAAACAGAACTGGGTAATGGGGGCAGAACTGCCTCTGCCCCATCCTCATTAGTTTCTCAGAGCCTGTCTTTATCTTACCTTTTCCCTTTGAGATCCTTGGCATAGCCATACCTGGTATGCCATTCATCCTTCCATGTAATACAGTGATTTTTTTGCCATTCTTGTCCTTTTCTCACAAGGGCTCCCTTTCCACACTTACCCAGTACAGTACTGCATACAAAATCTGCCTGCCTTGCCTCTACTTTTTCCCATGTTCAAGGCTCCTTACCTATTTTTTCCCATTTTCAAGGCTTTTAAGCAAATCCTCACTTTACTAATACATACACACTAGTACCATGCATTTCACATAACTTTAACTACCTGCAGCTAAAACAAAAATACATGTATGCTTATAAATCATGCACTCTGCAGTTCCAAATGCCTCTCAGCAGTGGGGCCAGAAGGACATGGGTAAAATAGAGGGTGAAGAGAGTTCTTTGCAGCACCCTAAACGTGCTGTCAGCATCTCTGTAGGGAACATCAAGAAAGCAGGGAAGTGGCTGTGGCTTGCTCTTACCATTTGAACATCCTGTCTCGCACTCCTTCAGTGCAGGGACACCACCACGTTGTGCAGGGAACAGTCTTGGATTTTCCCTGGGTTGCCTTTTACTGAGCTTCTAAGAAAAGCCAATGTTAGGTCAGGACTTTGGATCGGTAGAGCAAAACTAAATCATGCTGGCACTGTAGAAAGAGAAGTTACGTGCAAAGAACAGATATTCAGTAGAATATTTTTGTCTATTTTTGTCTGTAGTCTTCATGCAGCTTTTAACTACTTCTGCTCCCAGCTGCTCCACATCTGAATTTGTTGACCTAGACAGCCTATGCCTAGAGATATTCTGCAGAGTATTCCTGTCCCTGTTAACTAGCGCAGGTTTACAGACCTCAGAGCCGTAACATACGGCTGATCCACTGGTTAAAGCACTTCAAGAACTTGTCATGTAACTGACATGTTTAACTTAAATCAACTCTGACAAAGAAGCTAATTTGTTGCTTACATTTTAAGCATTTATGTGCTTATAATGACTTCAAGACTTTTTATATGTCCCCCTACGTCTGTAAGGTAACTGAGACACATAAGTACTTGGCTAACCTGGGGTCAGCATGCTTAAAACATACATGGCTGCCATCAGGGGAGACTTCCATTGTTAGTACTATTATATGAAATCAATAGTAAAAGAAGACAGACAATTTTTGCAAAGATTTTCTACAAAAGAGTAGTTAGTGTCTTCCCAAGAAAAGCTATTAATATTAGACTGTATACTTGTTTACTAAATTGTACTCAATACCAGCAATTACACATACTGTGATCAACAAATGTTATACTTTTTAAACAAACCAATAAAGCCATAATTTAATTGCTTAGCAGATATTTTAGAATACAAATCCCATAAAACTTCCACAACTTTTTTTTCATGGTTTAAACGCACCTGAGAGACGGATAGTTTTCTCTGTGTTTCTTAATCATATGCAAACAGATTTGTAGGCAAAACTATTCCGATTTGTTTGGCCAGCTATGTTTTCTACCCTGTGCTAACCAATTCCTTAAGCACAACCCCTCTTCCTTTTACCAGAACGAAGCTTCATAAATCAGGGCAAAAGGGAATAACCAGGTTCCACTAAAAAAAAGAAATGGGAGTGGACATTGATTCTGACAGTGAAGCATCGAGGACACAATTTTTATCAGCTCCAGGAAAACTGATGCTTTCGAACACAAGTCCTTCAGTCAGCGTGTTCCCTCCACGGCTACATGCCCACGCTGCCCCACCAGCCAACGCTGGCAGTTTGGCAGCAGAGCTGCAAGGCAGCACAGCGGGAGTCCAAACGTGTAGTTGATGGTCTCCAGTGGCCACCACCAAACCACCTTGCCAGGTCCCATTGCCTCTCTGTGCATCCTGCTGATTTAATGGTGTCTGAAACAGGAGCGTGTCCATGAGCTGGGCTTAGCTTTGGTATATGGAGTGGGCAGAAGTGAGGGTAGGGCAAAGCCTTAAGCTTTGTCATTTACTAAGAGACTAAGAGCTTGGGAAGGATAGACAACCGCTAACAACGTACCATGAATCCAGTCAGAAAAAAGAATTGACTGGGTGTAACACTCAGAACAAGGATATAAGCTTGCAGAAATTCTAGGGCAAAATGTGTACCTGGTGCTGACATGACTTCACAGGTTGGGAGAGGGTGTGCCTTTGCACCTTGTACATTCCTTCTCTGCAGAGGTGACCTTTTTTTTCCAGCCATGCATACATGTGTAGAAATCCTACATCATTCAAAAATTCAGAAATCCAACAGCTACTGGAAGCATTTACTGAACTTATCAGAAAATACGCACACAGAGAAACACAAAACAATTTTACTTTGCCTCTTTCCTTTAAACAATTTCCTGTCAGGTGGAATAATTTTTGCATTAGATATCTTACTTTGTATTCAATAAAAATGCATAGACATTTATGGGTTTTGTTCTTTTCAGTATTTTGTTTTGTGGTAAATCTGATATACAGTCAGTCTCATCTTCGAGGATTTAAGAACCAGGATTTAAGCAAGTCTGGAAATCAGAGCTTCACACAGTGGTAGACTCTGTGTTCATTACTTGTATAATTATATTTTATGTTACATCTACACACACATAAGGGTAGGCACCAGGGAACCACTTGTTAAAATTTCTGCTCTCTTCTCTGAATTTTATGCTGTAAGACAATAAAAAAAGAGAAGGTGATTTTCCTTTGCATCCTTCCATGCCCATATTGAAAATTTGTTAACAAGCACGAGGAATGAAATTAGATTGATAAAACCCAACGATCTTTAGTGACTACTCATTTCAGGTAGGAGGAGAATAACATTTGCTGGTGGATTGTTTTCCTGTGAAAGAACTGGACACGTTTGTAAGAATAGCGTCATTTCTCTGCAGGGAAATTCTGTTTGCTAACATAAGGCTGAGTTTATCATCAGATGCAACTGTGCAGTTAAAAAACTTAAATGCTTTAATTGCAATAGAGTAAATGCGCTGACTGAGTCACAGAAAGGCTCTGACGACTTTCTAACCAGTGGGAATGACTTGCCACCCATGCTATTGGACCAGTCAGGCCAGGTATCTTGGCCTTTGATATGGAGAAAGGCAAGAAAGTTCCCAGCTATTCATCTTCCTCCTCCTTTATCTCTTTAGAATCTCAACATGGAAGAACTCAAAAATTAATTAAATCAGTAACTGTACAGAAGATCACATAAACTGAATTAAACATGTGCAGACACTCTTGTCCTTACTTTGGAATAAAGATTAACTAGATTTAAACCAGTCCAATTCAAAGTGAATGTTGTCTACACAGTTTTCATGTGGATTATCCAGCCCACAATAAATTCCTAGATTTATTCTGGAGTTAATTTCCTGATTGCCACTAGTGGACAAACCCTAAGGGACAGTCTTTCCACAAGCTCTTTTGGGATGTTGACTAATCATCCACAGTAAATACTATGTTCAGTGACACGCATCTCTCTGTGATAAAGTTCTGTATATGCCAGATTCAGAAGGCATCAGAAGGGGAATCCAAAACCTGTAGTCTACAGGAGGGAGATGTTGAACTTGTTTCTTGCAGCTCCTGTCCCAGACAGCTTGAAGCAGTAGCTGCAAGTACTCTAGGATGAATACGAGAGGTAGAGACCACTGTATCCCTAAAAATTCAAATTTTCTTGCTTAGCCATGGTTCGTTTGACTGTCACCTTGTGTGTTGGCTCCTGACACATTTCCACAGAGGACTTTCTCTCCCTGCAGACACTGCTGGAGGGGGGGAAGTGTGTCAAATGGTTTTGTAACAATTCAGTTTTAAGGATTTCTAGGACTCTTAGCCTGAACTGTTCTTTTCCTGGTTTGATATATTTTCAGGCTTAATTTCTCCATCACGTTTGAGATTATTGGGGATTTTTTGTTTGGTTAGTTTTTTCCTGTTTGGATTGGGGGGTGGGGGGGTGGGGGTTGCTTACTTTTTTTTTCATATCTGTCCTTTTTCAAATCTACCATAACCTAAAATAGAAGCAACTGAGAGTTTGTTACATGGTAATTATACTATAATTATAGGTCTGATTTTTAAGTCAGTTGAGAGTTTTAGAGAAAACAAGTTTTAACCTCTCACCTAAGAAGATCAACAGTAGAGATACAATTTGGTTTTGAACTAGTTATTAACTTTGAAGCCTGAAGTTGGTGGTACACACTTTTCCAAACACATGTAACATCCAACTGCTGAACACTAAATAGAAATTTCCTGTTTCTCCATACATAAAGACCTTGGTTTTATTTACACTTCTACCTATCCTAAATGTGGAAACAGTAATGAAAAAACCCACTGTTGAGAAAAGTTACTCTGTGGAAAAAAGCATTTGAAAAAATGCATCACGCCTCGAGAACTTAATCTATCTGAATACAGAAGCATCTTGAAACGATTTTAAATTATCTGATTTGATTAAAAATAGATCTAAACTGTAGTGCAAATAGCATGAGGAATGGAGAGGTTGCAATGAAATTCAGTTTTTTGTTCTCTCTGCTTTTGCAGGATGACTGGTAGAAGAGAGAGACTGAGCCAGCTTCAGGAAACAAAGTTCTCATCTACCAAGATTTTTTGAAAAGCCAAAGCTTTTGTATTTATCTACACTACCTGTCATTATTCTGCTTTTGTTGCTATCTGTCAATATTAGCTGATACGTACCTTGGTGAAAACATGGAAGAAAAGTTTCTAAGCATGAACCATTCTCAAAAACAAACAAACAAGTGTGTAGACTTGGGGGGGTAGAATACATTGTGAGTTACATGCCATGAGTATATGTTATGCAGTTGTATCAGTTTCAGTTTTCACAATCCACTGTGAAATGCAAGAGAGCGTGATCTTATTGTGTGCCTGGAGAATATGACAGACTTAAAATACAGTACTGTCAAGGGTGCAGAGGAATGTTCTCTTCTTCAGAGCAGGAAATTATCAGACATCAAAATAGACGACTTTTCATTAGAGGAAAAAAAGGAGAGGTAACTTGCGGATTAAACAGCAAATAAGTACTTTGCCATGTAGTTCCAAAAAGATATTACAGCTGTTACACTTACAAAATTAATGGATCTTTAGCTTTAAGCAAGTTGTGCAATTTAGGCATATGTATAAAAGAATGCCATATGTAATCCATCAGAGTTCCAGAAATGGGTTGCTTACAGCATTCATCCATTAACTCATTTCCTTGAAAAGTAAAAGGATCACAAATAGAAGAAAAATCCAGACTTATTAAATCTCATGTGCTGTCTTAGAAAAGGGGGGTAGAGAAGTTATAAAATAAGCTCTAGGTTATGCCAAAGCACGAGAAATTTGCTAAGATTTATCAAGTCATGTGAAAAAAATTATAAAGACATGCTGAAATGGAAAATGAAGAACAATAAAAGTATATTAAAAATGCATTCAATTTTACAATCTTTATTCAAAGTTAAGTATTTCCTTTTCTACAGAAACAAGTTGTAGCAAATAGACTTAGATAAAAGTTTTCTTTTTTTAGCTTTCAGATTCTGTGTGATAAGTTTTGTGGGGCAATAATTCCCTTATGCCCCCTGCAAAACAAACTTGGACATGTGTAAAATGGTTGACAACACATGGAGAGTATTGCACTTGACATCTGAGCCTTGTATCCCAGACTCATTACCAACTAGTTATATTACAAAACAAAGTAGAATGCAGTCTGAACATATACAATACAGGTTAACATGAAACTTTTTATAAATCAAACGAAAAATTATCCATTTAACATACATTACTGAAATTACCATTCCACAGGGTGTAAAAGATACACAAATGCCATAAATTTGCTAATGATTATTCCTTTATTTAGTTTAACTCTTCATTGAATAGAAGCATTATTATTAAAAATGTTTTGTCCACTTTCAAGGTCCAGCCTCAGGTCAAAACAATATTCATGAAAACAGCAGAAAGACTTTTTCATCCCACTCACCACACACAAACGCACTCGTAATTTGGTGGAGAAAAAAAAAAAGAAAAAAAAGAACTTTGATACAAATGCTACAAGATAAAAATAATATAGTTAATATAAAAAGGTGAACACCACTCTTATTTCTCAGGTGAATGCCAAGTGAGATCTTGAAAGCTCTTGAAATCTGGGGGTTTAGTCAAAATTTATGATGTAAATTAATGCTGTTAAAAGCCTAGTAATAGAGACCTTCCTCACCAAGCCCTTCTATTTTCTCTATTCTGATGAATTCTTAGTTATGTGAGTAATTTCCATCCTGACAATTTTGAAGGCGCACAGAACATTTATAGTACAGTCAGTCACAGCAGGGAAATGGAAAAAAACATACTGCCTGATTTCTGTACCTCTTTGGTAATTTGGAGAGAGGTAGCTAGGGGGATTAATTGGACTGTAAACATTGTCTGCATACCAAATTGGATCTTTGCTGAGGATCAGAAGATGCAAGTGATGGGAAGAGAGCAAGTAGCTTTGTGAAATGAAATCTCCTGTAGGAACAGGGAATGTAGACCACCAAGTGTTTGATATGAAATGTGAACACCACTTTGTTAATAACTTTTGAATACTGAAATGCATTTCAATATTGAAATGGGTGACCTACAAAAGAAGGGCTTTCAACCCTAATATTGAGCAGCAGAGTCAGCCTTCTCAGAAACAGAACTTAAAAGGTATTTAATAAAGAGTATAGATTTTTACTACTTTAAAAGTAATAAAAATATTTTCATTTCTTTCAGAGAAAGTTTGTCATTTGATGACTTTACATGAAAAACAAAAGAGTAACAGATAATTTACATGGGCTAAATCCAGATTTCCCTAGTCTGTTAGGCAATCCTGACCCAAGTGGAATCTGAGACAGAATACAGGGGCCAGCTTTGCCTCCCATGAGTTTATCCATGTGCCAAGAAAACAGGATTTGGTCCCACGTGTAACTTGCACTGACATCTGTGGGAGTCTAGTACTTAGAAAGGCTGCAGATGCAAACCTTTGTCTGTGCACAGTTTCCACTATGAGATATGCAGGAATACTGAAGAGTACAGCTGTGAACCTGTAATTAATCTGTGCCAGTTTAATGACAGCCATCATTTCCTTCACACTGCAATCATTTTGTATTTAATATGTCATAGCATCACCTTCTTTCCAAAGGCATCTGATACTGTTTATTTGTCTTTGCACAGAAATATATACTATAGGTTCTAATCCACTAATAGACAGTATTAACCCGTTTGTTTAAACAAAACAGTCTTTGTAAACCAAAACTAATAGTTTCACTGAAACTAGATCCTCATCTGTAGCCATTGACTCCAGTAGGCTTTGGATCAGGCCCTAAAACAGGCATGGGTCAGAGCTAGCTAATATATCAGTCTCACCTCCAGGAACTGTAGAGGATAGAGACTGAAGTTGCACAGACTTTGTAAATATTTATTACAAAATGGACATTGAGTTTTTTAGATCAAATATATGATTTATCATAGGGAATGTACATAATTGTTTGTGACTGTGTCAATGTACTGTTGTTTTCCAAGTCTTCTTTTCTAAGTATATTCATAAGTACATTTTGACCGTCTGTTCCAGAGTACTAAAAAAAGCGAGGAGAAGTGATATTAAAAAGTAAAGTAAATTATTGTTAGCTTAAAATAGCCCAATGTTCTAATTTTTTATGCCAGCATGTTTACTGATTTTGTTGGGGCTTTTTTTTTTTTTTTTCCAGTGCTATGCATGATAACAGCATTACAGTTTAAGAATTTATGGCAAGTCATTAGTAGCTAGCTAAAACTGAGATTTAAAAATCCTCATTAATGTCATAGAAATGAATATGAAATGGAATCCATTGATCTATTTGTTGCCTAGTTTGGAAAAAAAAAAAAAAAAAAGTCCCAAAATTGCTGAATACATTATTTCACACATGAATAAATGGTTTGGCTGCTGGACATTGAATGCTGGACATTGAAAGAACTTCACAATTTTGGATATATCAACAAAAGAGTACTGTCTTTGTGTGTGTACTTTTCCCGCATGTAAAGGGCTGCAACAATTCATGTAATGGTCCAGCATGCGGGGTTTATTTTGAGTGCCTAAACAGGTTGTAAAAGGTGAAATGGAGTTCTGGCAATCCTCTGGTTTAAAGATACTCTACTGGAGTCTCTAATTTACAAATATTTCTCTTTTGCTCTGGATCCTCTCTACTACAATTTAAAGGAAAGAGAAAAAAGAGTAAGCAGTCTATGCCTGGAACAGAAAACAACTCTGCAAGTGAGTACAGGCCTCATTTAGCTTTCCCTGAGATAACCCCAGGGACTGGGTTCTTAAAGAACATCAAACAGCAAAAAAGACAAAGGAAGAGTGACACAGGACAAGAAAGTAGAATTAGAGAGGAGATGTTTCTGTATAGCTTAGATACACGGAAGGTAGGCAATAACACTACTTGTTTCTGATGAATAATTTTTCAGTCACACAGGTGATATAAGGAACCTCTAACCTCAGTAGTTTAAGCAGCAGGCATGAAAATATTATCTTTTTAAATTTAAACCAGCTCACCAAATAGACTGGTGCAAATACATTCCTAAGCACAAATATATGGGATTGTGTGTATGAACAAAGTAGTATACAGCTCATTGTATATACCTAATTTCACAACAAATAGGCTTACATATGATAATGTTTAATCCTTGGTATTAATGAGAAAATTAAAAATATTTGTGATGCTATTTTTTTAAGATGGGGGCTTTAATATTAAAGGGGTTTTTTTTAATATTTCTACTAACCTTTCCCACTTATATGTTATCTATAGTTTTTCCAACACAAGAAATATTTTCTCTAACAGAATGATTATACCACTGCAACGTGCAAACAAATACCACATAATCAGCTGAGAAGAAACAAGTGTTTTTAGATTTCCTGCCAGTAAAACCAAGTTTGTAGTATCGGAGGTGCTAACAGAAATCTGCAGCCACGGCCCCTTTTTGCTTTTCTTCGTTCTTGTAAGTTACATTTTTAAAAGTGGTTGTTGAGCCTCTGTACAGTGGGTTTGTTTCCTAAAAAAACAAACAAAACCAGAAGAAATGGAGTCATGCAGTGTTTAACTCATCTCGCCATTGCTTCAGCTGCAAGCAGATGTAGCCGCACGCCACGGCCTTGAGTGTACCTCTTCAGCAAAGGAATCATTTTGATCCATGATTCCTGACCCAGTGTTATGATGCAGGTCGTACATGCACCAGCTAGTACATTCTGCTTCCCAATGTGCAGGAGAAGATGATTTGTGCTCTACTTTGTGAGAAGCTCAGGCCAGACATCTGCCTGGCCCAGCAAGTCATTCCCAACAGCAGACAATGCAGGCTGTCCGTGGAAAAGCTGACACACATTTCACGAACCTCCGGGGTCAGAGAGGATGTCCTCCTTCTATGGATTTGTCTATAGACATTTTGAATCCATGTAAACCTTTGTCATCTAGAATATCTTTGGAAATAAACCCTATGCCTTAACCAAGTGTTGTGTAATGATGGTTTTTGGCTTCTTTGGAGACTGGTATCTCACTGTGCTTATATGGGAAAAGTCAGTGAACAAATGTCCCATCTTCCATTACCCCAGTCATAATTTTAAAGTCCAATAACACACTCTCCTCCCTTTCTTTCTTTTCCTTTCTTTTCCCTAGTGAGGACTTCTGGTCTATTCTTTGTACAGAAGTAATTTCTTAGCTTTCATCATTTTAGAATAGCATTCAGCAGCTCGCTTATATTCCAAGCCACTGAAATTGAGACCGGTCTATATGAGGCAGCACAAATCAGTCTAGGGTCAGGAACATGCTTCCGTTCACATCTGCCTCCCAGATTAGAGTAATGCACATCATCAAACAATACTTTATCAAATATGTCTGATATAATTTGTGCATCAGATGACGTGATTGGACCATTCTAAAAGCACAGATAGTGTCTCAGCAGTGAGGTGTGACTTATCACGGTCCTTTTGCTTGAGCTGCACAGACTACCATGTACCGGGAGAAGGGCAAGTCCCACCCAGGCTTTTTATCCTGGCCTCTCATCATTCCCTTCTTATAATTTCCTCATGTGACAGAAAAGAAAATTAAAATGCTTCTAATCAAGTGTATCTTTCCCTTCCCTCTTACCATATGTAGCTCTCTCAAAGGATTAAGAAAACATTCTCAAGTGGCCTTGCCTGTAAGTAACTGATTTTTCCCATCTCAAAAGCTGAAAGGCTGCCAGTGTCCATCCTTGCAGAAATGTTGCAATCAAAGGGCTTCGTGGAAGAATGGAGCCGGGTGAACGGCAGCATATCTCCTGTCCTCCTGACACCCTCCAGAAATGCTTACTCAACACGCTTTTTTTCAAAGAGCCTCAAGAACCTTAAAGTTTTTGCAGAAGAGCAAAAAAATCAAGGGCAGAAAGGAAAGAAGAAAAGGGAACATGTGGTATAAGCTTGCATTAGACATCTGCAAGCTATACATAGAAGACAAGGCCTGAATTTCTCTGTCCTTTTACCTACATTTTGGACAGCTTACATTCATTGCTCCTCTGTGTGAGTGGGCTCTCATCGTGGCAGAGGCCATCAATAATCTCTCTTTCCTAAAACGGGCTCTGTTTCTGGGAAGAGGGGTACACCTCTGATAATTACATAGGCAGAGAACAACTTTGCTAAGATTAATCAAAGGCAAGGTACTAATTAAAAAAAACAACTAATAAAAAATGTTATCTACACGTTTTCATGTGGAAGAAATTAAACCAGGAGATCACATTCTAGCTATTTTTCATCCCTAAAAAAGTCGTAATTTTACTTTATAGAATACTAAAGGTAGTGAAAACCTACGAGTAAAATCTACCCATTTAAAAGAACAAAACCAAGACACAGAATTTTAAAGGCAGTTGTGCATCATGCAACCAGATTAAAGAACCTCATATAAAATCAATTTGTTTAACATACCATTTGCCACTTAACTTTCGATTTTTCCGCTTCAAACTTGGCCACCTCTTTTCGGTCTTGAACTGACACCAGTAATTTCCATATACAAAGTAAAACAATGCCAATGAGAAGGATAGCAAGGGTGACACCCACCATTATCATTGGGATATTTGGAAGCTGTGGGCAATCTGTGGAAACAAAACCAATTGTGACTGTGGATATCCAATAAATAAATTTTAGGCAATTAAGAACAGCAAAGAGGCATGCTGGGCTTCTCATTTGCTGTGAGCTGTGCGTGCCTTTTCCTTCAAGTCCATGTTATTTTCCTCCTGCTAGCTTGCTAAAGGGTTTGTAGAACTGGCTGAAAAATATTGCATTAAAACGGTAAAAAAATTAATTGCTAACTTCTTCCACTGCTCTTTTACCGTGTCGATTAGCACCTGCTGGATATAGACCCAGATTCTGAAGAGAAAAGTTAGAAAATTATTTTCAGAACTGTGTCAATGTAATTCTAAAAAACAGGGCTGAGTTGACAAGATTAGGTATTTTACAATGTTACGGCTGAAGCTCTATTTCAATTAACTGATATTCAGTGTATTGCAGAGGAAAAAATTCTAGTGAGATCCATATCAGGGTAAAGTGACCAATGATATTGAGAAAATAGAGGAAACTGCATTTCACTCATGAAAATGATGAGGAAAAAGTCCATTAGACTTGCTGAAAATTTTGGACTGAAAAATTTGAAGGAATTTTGCATTTCAAGTTCTGCAATAAATTTTATCACACAATATTTCAGAGAGTTAAAATTAAAACTGAAGTTTTTGCTTCACCAAAACGTAAAGAAATTTGATTATTTTAATATTACAAAGTATTGTTCATGAAAGTCGGTGAACACTACTATTTTACAAAATTTTCTGCTGAACCATTGTTTAAGGACATTGAAAGTTCATTTCAGTCTTATTTGGCTTACGTGATTGTATTTCACATTACTTTTTTGCTTGATGTCATCACTTAACTAATTCTGAGGGGTCTGGTTTGAGCAGCGGGTTAATGCTCTGGCTACTGGTGCCACCTTGACTTCGGTTCCATGTATGAAATCAATTTCTAGAGGTCTCATCTCAGTTCACGTTTGCATGCATCACAGCCACCACAACACAATAGTTTCAAGGCCCAGGAGCAGAAGAGCAGAAGAACAGATGACAGCGAAGCTGGTTATTGTAGAGGGCCACTACACAGCGTTTAATGAACTGTGCCTTCCTTAAGATTTCTTTCACTTTTTTTTTTCAGATCTACTTAAAATGCATAGCAAATTTATTTAATAAAGAGAAAATCTTACCCTTAAATTCTTGAGTCTTAGGGGTGTAGCTTACGAAGGGATGTGCTTCTTTAATACTAGATTTGTTACAACCATCTTTACTGTAATAATAACCTATACAAAACCAGACTATTGTTCTTATGGTAGAAGCTGCTTTTTTGTGCAGTGAAATCACTTTCATTCTCACATATATGCTAGAGAAAAGCTACACAAAGGGTTAGCAAAGTAAATGCCATTTGTTCCAACAGAATGAGGTTACAAATCTGCATGACTTTCCCTAAAACATAACTAACATTAGTTAGCACTGAGACACTGGGTGTGTCCAAAAAAAAAAAAAAAAGGCATTTTTATTGCCCAGAAACCAAACTGTTTGGCAGCTGAAACGTGGTGTCTGTGTTCTCTCCTGTCCTACATGACTAGGAGCTTTCACGAAAAATCAATAGTGAAACAATAAAGAAGTAATGTTAAATGAAAGGATATAAAGAGATCTGTTGAATATTTGATAGTTATGCAAAATATTCAAAACTTAATGATACTGCAATATTAAATTTAATTATAAATATATTTTAGAATTTCATCAGGTATACCCAATCAGGTAGTCTTTTGGATATTTGTCCATCTATGAAATATATGTCATTTCAAAGTGAATTATGGTTTTCTTACGACATTTGGTATCATCATCTTAGAATTGCGTAGGGCTTTAGAAAAATTAACTAACTCTTGCAGCCCAGGGATCATTCTGCCCTTCTTTCACGAAAGGTCAATTATTTCTTTTACTACTGCATTAAACAAGTACTGGAAGAGGTGCTTTTTTGGCTAGGCAGAGGAGAGCTACAAACACAAGGAGGTGCAGTGCCGCTTAAAAGAGCTCAGCTTCTAGATAGCTCACCCTGCCTGTGTTTTTAAATCAGATTTCATGTAGAAAAAGCAATGTTCACTGCTTACCTTTCTGTTCTATGCTATGAATGACTGTCCTTCCCTGTTCATCCATAGCCAGTAGAAATGTGATTATACATTCATTTCCCCCCTGCAAAGAGCAGGGAATGGATTTATCCTCTGAATAATCTGCAGAGGGAGGGGAAAAAGGAATTAATCAGATCAAATGAAATTTAACATGTTAAATTTTACATTTAACAAGAACAACTGCTGGCATCATGTTTGTCACAGCCTCATCTGTGGATGGTAAACAGTGAAAGACAAAAGCAGAAATACCCTCAGAATTTCTACTAAATTTAATTACTTTCTTCCAATCCAAGTTTTGTTTTGTTTCCAATTTTTCACTTATATTTCCAAAGAACTGATCCAGCTGTTGTCAATCTGCATTGACCATCTAGTGCACTTTATTAATCTCCTGTACTGTGAATGTCAATGAATTGGAAGTGCTTCCAAGATGCTTAACCACCAGCTGTCTAGGAAATATAATAGTCCCCAATTGTGGGACAAAGTAAACAGTATGTTCTCTTTGACTTACAGCTATTCCTACCATGTCTAGATTATGTTTCAGAAGTAGGTATACATATATCAAAGAGCAATGGATGCTGTTAAAAGGGCTGCCATTTATTTCTTCCACAATAGCCCTCAAAGATTAGTGTGTCCAGTACTGTCACAATAGTAAATATAGATTAATAACAGAAAACTACAGTTCTGGGATCTTTGTAATGTGATTCCAGAGGAAGCAGATAAAAAGTGACCCGAGACAACAGTCTGCCCCCATTTATTTGTCTCTCCATTTAATGTAGATCTGCACAAAAACTTAATCCATTTTTTTTTTCCAAATGATTCCTAGCTGGGAAACCTTTTCTGCTGAGAAAAGTTCATTCAAAGGGAACAGGGAGACAGGAGGAAGCTGGCTGTGAGGGACAATATAAAGCAATTAAGACAATGAAAATTGAGACTACAGATCCAGAGCCAGAAATGCCATAATCTGGAGCGTAACCATTATATAATATTCTTACAGAGCAAAAATATCTGACCTTATAACTGTGTTCAGTAATACATCTGGAACTGAATGCTTATTATGTTTCCATATAATGCATGTTTTGAATAGCATTGGAAATCTAGGTATGCTTTTCAATAAATTTTTAGAAAAAATTCTTAGGTTTTCTTTTTAGAGGTAAGAAAAAACAGTAAACTTCTCAAACATTTCTTTAAAAATAATTGTCACTCTCCATTATTTCTTACCAACTCAAAACTCCTACTGAAATTTCATAAGCAACTCTGCTAAAAATCTTAAGTCCTCAAACTTTGATATGAAGAGTAACAAAATATCAGGTAGGAATCAGACAGGAATATGGATTTTAAAGAAACCCATAGTACATAAATAAGTGCTCACTTTTTTTCTTTTTTCTTTTTTTTTTTCATATCATCAGGTTTGGTCTTACACAAAGCACTATTAAACACAATAGAAAATATAAAAGTATGTTGACTACGCTACAGTCCTTTTCTCTGCTTGTTATAAAAAGAGAATCACATCTGGTTGGATTTTAATGGAAACATGCTCTTGATTTGTGATAATCTTGTATTTAACCAGTTGCCTATCTTTGGTGGCAGAGCAGTGTGTTATCTATCAAGGTTACAGGCAAAAAAGACTTGCGGATATAACAGGATTTGGTTTTGTTAGAAGGGCCACAAACTGCAGACTGAGTGTACTGAATTAATGGCACTCATTGCCAGGTCACAATTCCAGTAACACTGTCACAAGTTTTGCAATATTTGTTGTTTCCCAACTCTTTTAAGCAAGCAGAATATTAGTTTGCTTTTTGGGGGGAAAAAAAAAGAAGGAAAAGGGTAGTTGTTAGCTATCCTGAAGGCAGAGAAAAACTTGCATGCATATCCCAAATATCATCCAGAAGGCAGTAACTGCAAGTATAAGTTATTTTTAAATTGTAATTTTTAATTTAATGTCATAATTTGAGACCGAGAGGAGCAGAAATATGATTAAGTGCAAGGATGTAGAAATGATAGCAAAGATGCCAGTTCAAGCTATTCAGAACCCAGCTTATGCTTAGCATTTTTATTTTTCTGATATTATTTTTAGGATGAGGGATCACTAAGAGAGAGACTATTGCATAGATTATTTTCAGTTCATCAGCACAAAAATTTGCCTAGGTAGGTAAATTCCTGTAATTTACACCTGTGTAATTTTCTGCATTCTGCAGTGAATCATCATACTTTTCCCACTTCTGCCTGCAGCCTAATTCCATTAATTTCAATGGTATTTGAAGTCACTGGAGTCACACTGGAAGAAGAATTGGGTAACAGTGGCAAGCTGGAGCGTCCAAGTGTGAAAGACTGCTTCCTAACAGATACTTAGAGAAAAGATTCAACAAAAAATAATTGAGTGTAAATTTATATGTCATTATGCCCTTTCTTGTTTGTCTTTTGCTCAACAAAATCCTTTTTTTTAACAGTTTCATCTCACTTTAAATCAGAACAACAGAGCAGCACTGATACAGAGGTTTATTCAGGCTCCAGCATCCACTCTGTTGTTGCGCTGGGAATTTGTGTGGTGTCAACGCTATGGGGTAGGAAAAACTCAGTTTCTCCAAGGAAAATGTAACTGTCCCTGTTGTGCTTGTGTCAGGAGCAGCCCAGTGCCCTGTGACCGGGGTGGTGGCAGGAGCCGCTTTTTAGGGATTGCGGTTCTTCCTGGGTAGCGAGTAGAGCAACAAGGGCTCCTCTTACACCCATCTGGCAAAGGGGGGATTACCCCGATTTAATATTAAAATATTAAAAATGGATGAAAATAAATATTCAGAAGCAATGCCTGCCATGGAGATAAGCCCAGTAAATGTGAAGCCATCAACACCTCCGGCGCTGCGGCCACCCCAGTGACCCTGCTGCGGGGGAGCAGGAAGGGAAACCCCCGCACCCACAGAACCAAAGCAGAGGAGGCGAAAGGCACAGCTCAGAAGCTAAAACAGGCATTCTCAGGAAATAGGAAAATGTAAAGCCTGCGCTTTTGTTATTGCTCCATAGTTCCTGTCGTTGTGTTGCAACGTATGCATGCAAAAGAGAAAGTAAATCTTTAGGTGCTAATATTTTACTTAACTGAGAGCTATTTCTAGTTTTCAAAAAGCCTTGAAGCATTAAAGAAGCTGAAATATAAGCCAGAAAGAAGCTTCATATGCTGCCATATGAAGTTGCTCAATAATCTGTCTTAAATTTTTTTTTTTTTTTGTAATACAGTTTTGATTTTAGGATTTTTTTCTATAATTATTTTTAAGTTTTTTTTTCCCCTCAGGACTTCTTAGTGAGGCTACCTCCATGCCAAAATCAATCCTTTGAGCTGTTACATAAGCATTTAAGATGAAACACAGTTTGAAACAGGCTCTTTTTTTTTTTTTTTTTTTTTTTGAGCGAGGTTAGGATGGGAACAGTTATCCAGCCTTCATTACAGCAGTTGCTGTAACTGCTGCAAATAAATTTTAAATCTAAAGAATTAGCTGACAGTCCGAATCAGGGAAGCACAGGACATGAAAAAAAGGAAATAAGCAGGAACAGGAGGTGATGTTGTCATGCTCATATCCCTGTGACCTCTGTGTGCGGGAACAGAGCCATATAAGTGACTGTTCCTGCTCTTGATTAGTATTCATTATATTTGGAAGTAGAATGTCTTACATATTCCTAGCTACAAATATCTGCCATCCGGCAACAGCAACCTGAAAACATCACTAACTACACGGATACAATAAAAGTGCTCATATGTTTTTGAAGCTTGTAAAGACATTTTTATAAACAAATACTGATGTCTAGAAAGGCAAAGCATAATAATAACAATTTTAATAAAAATACAAAATTAGAATTAGTTTTCCTTACAAGGGCAATATCTGCAACTTTTGAGCTCTATATTATGGAGTATTGTCATCAAAAACAAAAGGTGTAGCTTTGTTGGAAAGATGTGTATCAGTAAAATTTATGCATGCATGCAGCTCTGGATGGGCTGCCAGCAGTTTGCAGGCACAATCCTTAGATGTGCATACAGCATTCTGCATTGTCATCCTAACTTTTACATTTGCCTGATATAATGCTTATGTTTACATCCGTGTTGTGAATACAATGCACCTATGTCCTCCCTCACCTAACAACTGCATTTTGCCATAGGGTTGAGGTTAGAGTTGCTGTAAGAATAATTACAGACTGCCTACTGTACAGGCAAGCACCTTCCTCTACAGGAAAGAAAAAGACTTTGATGTAGTATTTCATGTAAAGTTATATTTTTTTCTGAGAGTACTGTTTTATTCAAGGTTAATTCCTATTCCAGAAGTTCCCATTGATGGAGGGCAGCTTTGAATTACTACGAGCAACTGAAGGATGTGCTTAGCCTCTAGGATACTAGGAATGCTTCAATAAAACCTGACAAGAAGCAGAACGTCTTTGCCACAGGTTAAAGGGCTGTGTCTAGTTGCCGACTGTAATCAAGAGTCTGCATAATGACTGGAGTCAGGTTTTGCATTTGTATGGTAAAAGAAGCCACACTGGAAAGCATGGTGCAGGCGTGAATTAACCTCAGGGGCTTTCATCAGCCACTGATTTGCAGGGACTGGTATCTGTTAAATTCTGTCCTTTCTTACATAAGCTGCTTAGAAAGTAGGCGTGATCCAATGAGTTAATTAACCTGGAGGGGTAATACCAGCCCTGATCTGCATTTCCTGCTTGCCACAGAAGACCACAGAGAGACAGCAATTGCCTTGTGATCCCTAATATAATTCCACAGCAGAAAAACAAGGCTACTTTCAAATATAAAATTACTGAAAGTGGAAACTATCACTAATCACCCACACACAGAAAAGGAAGATTGAGTGCACAAACCTTCTGCAGTGCTGACAGTTGCATCAACGAATTTGCATTTTTCACTGCATTCTCCCAGTGACTTGTCATCAGAAGCCAAGTGACATTCCACACAGCTCCTGCGGAAAATAATTCAGCGGCTCATCAATCTCTTCCTGTCACAAAGGAATAATATAAAAACCAGTACGTATGCATCTGCATTTTAAAAAGACGCTAAACAAAAGGTCTTGTGCTATGGATACAATAGTTCTCAGAAATATGATAGGTATTGCCACCAAAAAAAACCCCAACCGAAACAAAAAAAACCCACCTGAATAAAGGTATTGTGGATAAGCTCCCTCTTGTCCTCTTTTCTCTCCCAGCTTATTAGCTACCAGACAAAACCCCAGGCAAGATTATTCATGTAGGTCTATCAAAGACATGGGGTTACTCACACATAACATTCATTTTCAAAAATAAATATCCTGAACTAAGCTCACACTAAATACCAGCCGAAGGAATGTCTGTCAGATGAACAATATCTGAAACTGACTTCAGAGAGATCAAGCTGGGGCACCTACTATAATTCTCCCTTTGTTGAAAGTCTATTGGATAATGTATTAAAACACTATTCAGGTGTCTCTACAGCTGTCTCTTGGATGTGATTACTTGTCTCAGGAATTACTTAACTTAGATGCTAATTATGCTAATGCAATTTACTGGAAAATTATTTACTTTATTTAATTGTGGAATGACAGAAATATTATTTAAAAACACAGAGTCTAAACCAATTCCTTTAGAAGTCTCTGAAAATCTTCCCAGAAATTCAATAAAGATTTTAATAAATCCAGGGTTCATTCACGGAAAAAGGAAACAATGAACAGAATTAATATATGAACATTTTTGATGCAAAATATATCTTGCTGATTCTTCACAAACAGCTTTAGCCAGTTTGAGGAGCTGAGACTCTGAGAAGCAGCCTGAAGGGCTGACTGCTTAAAGAAAAGGAAACAGAAGAACTGCAACAAAACACCCAAATAAAACCTGGCCATCTCCTGTTGCACTGAGTTATATATATCCATGGGAATATGCTGAGGCTGCTGAGATTATCTTCATGGGATGGAGATGACCTTATCACTCTCTCTGGAGATGGTGAATAGTAAAAGCGAGCGGGTAATGGGATAGCCTCTATCTCATGGAGACAAATTCAGTGGTGATGGTGGTTTTCTCATATTTGCCATGTTTCTCATACTACCACTCTTTTTCTCAGCTGCCTAGCCATTAATCTCAATCCCTTCTGACTGGCCTTTCAGATCTCTTGGTTACCCTACCCAGGTATTCCCAATGTTCTCTCTCTTTTGGCTTTCCCTGCCCTGCATTTCAGCAAGGGAGGTGACTGCAACAGAGAGAAAAGATCTAACACTGCATACAATATATGTGTTTAAATAGGCTAATGTAATGCCCAACATGTAACTTGATATTTCTTATTCTCTGCCACATTGGGCAGAGCAAAGCAGCATCATTGTCCTTTGTGTTTAGAGCCATTGCATGCAGAAGTTCTCTTTACTTAAAGCTTTGAACAAACTGTTTGGCTTGGTTTTTTAGGTCCAAGTTAGCACTAACATAAATGACGATTAAATCACATGCCACAGAATAGCTTCTCATCTCAGGTATAGTGTAGACTGCAATGACAGGCATGAAAATACAGCGGCAGAGAGCTGGTATGGAAGAGAAATGGGCCTCAACTCTAAATAAGTAGACATGACATCGTCATGAAACATTAACGCAACTTACACTGACTTGGTGCTCAGCAGGAAAAACGAGGGTCATTAATAACATGTATTCTGTGAAGCCTAATTCAAATTCTAGCTTAAATTTCTACTGAAGCCTGCTCATTTTGGATTGACTTTAGCCCTGCAAGAGCTCACATAATACAAGCATAAGCATGGGTGTACTTAAAGTGGTCAACTTTATGTCACACATATTTTTAGTTGCTTTTCCTATCATGCACCGTAGCATACACCATGCATCACAGCAGGAAAGCTACATAAATTTTGTATGCTCAGTGAACAGAAGACACTTCACTATTTACAATCAATTTATCATCAACTTATACATGACATACAGCTACCCACTGATTTCATCCCCAGACTGTGACCTAGTTTATCATAGTTGGGCCTCTTTAATTCAGCCAAGCTTAACTGAATGTGGACTATGAATTCGCACATGTGTAAAGCTTGAGCAGACAGTGTGACCTTATTAATTCATATGCAGGAGGATGGTAATACAAATAGCAAATTTTTCTTTGAGTCCTCATTTTTGCTGTAGCAGCTATGCTGGGATGTTTTCATTCTGTGCTGTGGACTGGAAGGAAGTTCATCTGGTTTTGTCTGATGTTATCATATAGGGCCACCATTCTGATTAGTTGTACAGCCAGGGACAGCAGTGGAAGCGTGATGCTTTACTTGTGCTGCTTGAAGGTGATTAAATTGTTTTCCATAAAGTTCTTTTGTACAAGAGTAATGCTGATAAATGGCTGATGTACAAGTTACAACTACCTCTCTCAAAGGGCAAAGAAGCTCTTGGGTTCTGGTCTGTAAATCCAGTTTACAGTAGTGGCAGTAAGCACACTGCTGAGGCTGTATAGAAAACAGATACCTGGATGATACAAACATCAGAGATGTAAAACCAGTACATTACCGCCTGGAACTGCAAGGGTCACCGCAGAGAGGGCATTTTTCACACGTTTTGCCTGAAGCCCCTGGATGGGTGCAAGCACACGACCCACAGATGCATTCGCCTCTCCCACTGCACAGTGTCCCATCCTCAGCAATGCAGGTGCTTGTGTCAGTTGTGCAATTACAGTATTCACCAGTCCATCCACTGTGGCACACGCATTCCCCACAGTCACAGTCGCCATTGCCTGGAAAAACATTTATTATACTTCAAATCAGTCTCTTAATAAGAATCTGAATGATGGCCTTTAAAATCATTCTCCTTAATAGCAGATATTTTTCCCTCTTCAGCTCTTCTCACTCTTAAACATCCTTCTTCCTCCCCAAGCATTTTCACTTTTAAGCCAGAGGATCAAGTTTTTGCTTAGACTGGCTGTAAGCCAGTGCAGTACCATCCTCTTCACTGGAGTCCTCCACACAGATGTTATCTCCCAACAGTGTACAACCTAATGGGTAAATCCTCTTCCATTTATAGCAGCATAATTTCAGCCTATCTATTCAGCATGATATCATTGCCGGTTCCTGCCAGTTTAATGCTATTCCCATTGTTTCAATAGAATCACTTCTAATTTATAATGGTATAGCCCAGGAAAAAAAATTATAAAAACAGGTTCTCAAATTCTGATTGTATCATACTAAGATAAACCAAGAATCATTGAGGTTACTGGGTTAAAATTATAGAAAATCAGAATTATCCTAAAAGTGATTAATTGAGATTAATTAATTAAGATGGCTATGCTTTGATAATTATGTCAGAGTGAAAACATACACTGGCTAACACCAATGTATGCCGATATACTTACCTAAACTTCCTTGGACCTACAGTCATCTACAGCCATTAAAAGTCTGACCCAGCGTGATGGTAGCTGATACACTCCAATAAAGCCACACCAACTTAGACTAGCTAGGGAGTGGTTAAAGGTGTCTCATTTTTGAATTTGAAAACAGGGTTAAAAATTGTTTCTTGTTTTAAGTCTAAAGATCATTCAGAAATAGTAAATTACACTTTATACAGAATTGATTGCAACTGAATATATGATGAAAATACAGATTCACAAGCTCATAGCTAAGAGTGAGACAATAAAGCTCTAAAATGCAGACACTAAAAATAGCATCAAGGGACTGTACCTCCACACTGGAGCCCTCTGTGTCTCACACAGGAGAAGTCATCGCACTCACAGCGTGGCCCATACACCTTTCCGTACAGGGATGGGTGGCAAACGCACTGCCCGCAGTAGCAGTCGCCTCTCCCGCTGCAGGAGCCCTGCTCTGCTGAGCCCTTGCAGGAGCTGGCGCCGAGGGAGCTTTCATCGCATTCGCAGTGTGGCCCCGCATACCCCGGGCTGCAGATGCACACACCGCACTCAAACAATCCTTTCCCTTTGTTGCATTTTGGGCTGTTCATCTCAGCCTTTGCCTGACAGTTACAGCTGCATTGAGGATGAATTTCCATTTCCAGCGTGTCACTGAGCCCCACTGGTTTTATTGCAATATGTCTTCTGTTTTTTTCACAAGAGGGGAGGCTTACAGTCACATTGAAAGAGACCTGGAAGAGAAAATGATGGCTGTTCAGAGCTGCAGGTCTGCAGAGTACTCTGGAAGCACATGCAGAGGACAGAACAAGAGGGTTGTAGATACCACCTGCTTTTTTGTAACTTGTTTGGAGGAAGATTATTTAATAGAGAGCAAACTCTCTACCTTGGTGTCCTAAATTCTCTGGACTCTATGTCTTTTGAGAATTTTTTCTTTACTTACTGTGTCTCCCACTTTCACATGAGAGCATTTCCTCTGATGTGGAAAAAAGGTTCCATTGTTACAGATGGCCGTGAAAGAGAGATTGAGCCCTTCTGTCTCTCCCAAGACCTCTAGCTCCACCTCGGACCTCAGCTCCTTAAAGGAAAAGGCATGAGATGAATGGAGTGATAACACTGCCAAGCACTGCTAATGCTCCACGTCTGTATAACATGGACTGTAACTTATTCTGACTTACACAGGAGTAAATTCGTCAGTTTGGCACTTTATTTACAGACTTCTCTATTGCAAGAAAAATGGGGAATGAGCAAAACAAAGCGAGTGCCGACAGAACCGGCTTTCAGTGGAAAGCAATGGTGGTGTCAGTTTAATATCCGCTATCATGGGGCTTATTTCCTGCCCTTGCGGGAGAATAAATTCAGTCTTTTATTAAATTGCCTTTCATCACTAAGTGCTCTGCTGACTGATACAGGTTTTCCGTTAGCTCTGGTCTTACTGAGGAACAGATTTGTGTCCCTGATTGCATTGCTAGCACTGTGCTTTTCCTGATTAGCCAGTCTATGTCAATATTGCTCCCTTTTTATCTCTCCTGGTAGAATCAAACCTCACAATCTCTCTCATGGCAGGGCAGGTTCCGAGTTCAGTTTTGCCTCAGTGCGGGGCCTCCATGAGTTAGCCCAATGTTTCCAGGACCAGAGCCAGAGTTGAGTCCCATGGTAAGCTCTCGCAGCCAAGGGTCTCACTCCTTTCCTTTCTTCTCCCGATGGAAATTCCTGCTTCATGAGCTGTCAGTGCTATTTCAAGTTGTATTCAACAATGTTCTCATTTCTTAAATCGATTTGTTCAATCAAACTTTCATTTATTAAGTGAAAAACTTATTTCCTGAACTCTCTCATACCAGCTTTTTATATTTAACTCTTTAAAATATTTTATAGCAACTTTGCTTACACAACTTAGCCTTAATCCAAAGCCTATAGCAGACCATGGGGAAATTCCCTATGACTTCATTGGGCTGTGGATGCAATAAATGGAAATTTTTCCAAAAAGTACCTTAGCAATTGCCCAGCAAAAGCCTCTCTGACTTGGCTTTGTGCTCTTGTGAGCTTAATTGCTTTACAAAATACCCCCTGCCCTTCAACCATAGCATGAGGAGCTCGCTGACCTTACTTCAGTGAGTCATTCTAGTAAAGACATCAGGATGACTCACTGGAGTAAAGGTCTGGTGGGGTAAAACAACCTAAAAGTAGAATAGGTATTAACCTGCATAGACAACTCCCTGTCCTTTGTACGTGTCCTGGATTCCCTGGAAATTTGTCTTAGGGTTGTGTCTGGTGGGGTTTTTTTAACGTCTTTTCATTTGGAAAACTTTGTCGGTAAACCAAATCACTTTAATGAAGGACAGCAACATGTTGTGCAAGACACCCTCACATAATACCCAGAGCTCTTTCCAGCACACAGCCAGAGCAGTAAAACCGTCCACTGGGCATCAGGTTGGCAATTTTGGTAGCTCTGGATGTGTGCAATTTTCCCTTCACATTTGTTTCAGAGTTAGGTGCTGATGTTGCTATTGAAACAACGCAGAGATTCTTAGAAAATAATTTGTTTGCAATAGCTAGGCTCTCATAAAAGGACCAAATCTAGCATAATTCTAGGTAAAACTGTGAATGTTGCTATGTGTTAATCCTACAGGAAATATCACCAAATAGTCCCTCTTCCACCATCTGTAAAACTACAAGGCTCACATAGAGTGCAACTGCGAGAGAAAATTAAATGCTGGTGAACACCATGTCAAAATACTTTGAATCCTAGTGCCTGTACTGGGTCATTATGAACATGCCTCGCTGTTGTGAGAGGTTAAAATATGCACCTTACACCACTGAAAATGAACACATAAACTGTGACAAACTCCAGTTTCTTAGATCTTAATAGCTGCGAGGACTTCTAATGGTGTTTTAAATCTACTAAGCTGCCTGGCTATAGTTTGGCGACAAATAGCAGACAGTTTAGTGAGCTTTAAGCTATTCACAGAGAAACATTTGTGGTTCAAAAAATGTTCTGAATGAAACAACAGACAAAGCAGTGTTAAAAACTTATGCCTTTGTGTTACCTGTCCTTTTTTAATATATTTTTTTTTGGTCTTATTTTCCCCGTAAGTGAAAGGACCAAGCACTGAAAAAAAGAGAGTGGAACTTTTCTGAAATTTTAAAATCCTGCAATAAGTTTAATCGAACGGCCTAATATCTGTCACAATGCATTTGAGCCTACAGCTCTGCAATACAAAGTTATGCAGAATTCAGTGTTAAACAAAGCAGGCAGAAATATGCTTACAGAAGAAAATTAATCATACTTGGAAAGAACATGAGAACGCCTTGTAACAAATATTTTGACAGCTCAGACTTTCTTAACTTGCTTACTTCCTCTCTGAAGCCTTTAGATAGCAACACATGTTGAATGGTATTAGCAAACTTTGTGTTTGTACAGCAAGCAAAGACTCAAAAGCACTTTAAAAGCATTAAAAGATTTAGCTTAACACTACTCTTGGGGCTCTTGGGGTGCCAATAGTTATTTATTCCTTTTTTGTGGGTAAAGAGAGACACTGGGCATTGAATTACACTGCTAAGAGCACCATGAGAGGGCTGTGACAAAAATGGAATTAGATCTTTTGTTTTATATGTGATTTTTAACCCTCATTTCCCCCTTCCAAGTCCAAAAAAATTCAGATGTCTTCACTTATGTCAAATAAGGTGGTTTTCAGTGTTTCCTGCTTGGAAGATCTTCAATCATGAAGCAATAAGATTGTTAACTTTTAAGGTTAGGTGTAATCAAATGGGCTCCGGGAAATTTTGAGTGTGACATGTTGCTACTTGTACACTTTGTATATCTTGAAATGTATGTGGGATTTTAAGAACCTATGAGCAACTCTGGCGCATGGTCCAGGCATGCTGTACCTGAATGAGGACACGACGAGTTATGGCCCGAAGGCAGGAGCACTGTTCCTGCAGATGCCTTCCTGCTGCTACGGGAGGGGAGTGAACACCGAGCTCAGAGCCCCCTCCAAACCCTGCCCACAGCACAGCTGAACCCAGGACAGGCTGAAACAACTCAGGAGCTGCGCCAGGGTCACCACTGACAGCTCTGGGAGTTGATCTGCCCAAAGCACGCAGCAGCTAAAAAGCCAACAATGTCCTGGGCGTCATGAGCAAGGATACCGAGAACAAGACAGGGCATCATTTTGCCTCTGTGTAAACCTTAGTGTGCCTTGTCCTGCGTACTGCAAGCTCTTCTGGTCTCCATATCTCAGGAAGGACTCACTGGAGTCAGGGTGGGTAAAGAGAAGATCAGCTAAAGTCACCAAGGGGATGGAGCAGCTGAAGAAAGACTTAAAGACTGGGATCGTCCAGTTTGGAGAAAAGGTTGCGGGGGTGGAAGGTCTCTCAGTGATAAACTATTATGAAATCATGAAGACATGAAGATAAGGTGAATGCAGAGCTGTTATTCACCAAACCCTGCAACACCAGAACTAAGGTGCACTCAGTCAAACTTTAAAGCATAGGGAGTAGTTTGAAATGGGAAAAAGAAAAAGGTATCTTGACACAGTGCAACTGAACTCCTTTTTTGCCACAGAAGGCAATGGAGACTGAAATATCAGCAGGTTCAAAAAGGAGGGTAGAAAAAAAAAATTCATAGACAATAGGTAACACTAAGGGGAAGAGGCAAGGATGCACTCGCCACCTTTCCAGGGTTCCAGCAAGGCAGAAGGTGCTGCGACACTGCATTTAGAGGAAGCACTGTTCTACACTTAACACAATGTTACAGCAAAGGCACCAGGGCACAGCACTGGAACAATTAGTTTATGTTTTTCCATTACTCACTGGACAACAAAATGGTATTTCAGCTGTTAAACATGGGAACCTCAGTCTATACATTAGAGTGCTGGCCTCAAGAAATCTTGATAGGAACCAGATGTGACTAAAAACAGGTTGGACTCCAGAAGTGAAATCCTGGTGCCACTGGATGTTTTGCAATAGCTTTGCTCATGTGAAGGTTTCCCCCCCTATTTATTACAATGTGTAGACTCCCCAGATTAACCTTAAAGTTCTTTGCTTATTTAATTTTCCATAGTATAGAGAATCTTCTGGCATTTTGTATTCCATTTTAAAAAAATCTTAACTCAACAATTATATTGCTTTTATAAGAGTTAGAAGAATTTGGTTCGCTTTCCTATCATCAAGACCAAAATAATTTTGGGCATAATGATGATTGTCTTATTCAGTTGATAGGAGGAAGAGCAGGAAAAAAAAAATGTAAGGAAATAAATAGAAGCTCTTTGCAAAGAGTTATTTTGCATTGTAGCCAACTGGTAGAACAGGTTTTTAATAAAAAGGGGCTGAGAGGCAAGAGAGAAATCTATGGTACATCAGCATATATGTAAATGAATATATCTGTGTAAAGACATGTAAAACTGTCTAAAAACATTCCCCTGAAAGAAGAGAACCAGGCAGCCAGGATGCATTTTACAAATGAAGCTCTGAATAGCAGCGCTGTGTTTATGTTCCTGTCATCTTTACAGTATTTCTTGGTATTATCTAAACAAACCCATTCAAGTCTTGGTATTATCTGAACAAACCCAGTTTGGCTCCTGTGTTCTGCTTTTTAAAAACCTCAGAACAGCCTCACAGGGGCAGCATCAAATTGCTAAAGCAGAGAAGAGCACTGAGCGCAGGACAGTTCTTTTTTCCCCAGATATTCCTGCAGAGCAATTGTACATCTGCTCTGGTGACAGCTACTGATGGGAAGAGAGTTGAGTCCCTGTAGAAGTATTGAAGCTATATTAAAGAAGGCTTAATAGTAGGTGTGAAACAGAGGACTATGAAGACGGCAAGTCAGATGAGACACTGACACTGATGTGAATTTAGCATTCCAGCACAAGTAGGGAATGACAGAATGTTATAGGAATTTCGTTTGGAAAATCATGAAAACTGGATATAATTCTGTATAGTTCTACAGTTAATTTCAGTAGAGATGAATAAGCATAAATTACAAATAAAACTACTATTTCTGTGCTCACTTAATCCTCAGAGTCAACAAAACTTTTCCTGTTAAGGTCAGCACCTAAGCATAAAAAAAATTATGTTCTTTGATTCTTATTTTGCACTGATTACAAGACACTTGTTTTTACAAAATTGCAACCTAATTTTGAAAATACAGATGTGCAGGAAGAAAACATTACAACCACCTTACCTGATATGCAGCAATGATCAATTGGAGAATATTTCCAGAATCCTTCTGTAGTCGTCCAACAGTAGCTCCAGGAATAAGCTTTGCATAGCTCTGAAAATATTTTAAGAACAATTTAAAGCATTAAAAAGAGACTAAATGACAAGGTAGGTGACAGAGAGCTACCATCTGGAAAAGAATAAATTATATCAGAGCCAACTAAAATAAATAATGGTGACATTTTCAAGGACCCTTGCAGGCTCAATGACACACATCCTATTGAAAAAGTCCTATGGAGAAGTGTTTCACTGAAAATTATATAGACATATACTGCTAAATCACCTCTGTGTGCTTGGAAGTTTGATACTATAGTATTTTTCAGCTATAACTTTTCAAATTTAGAAGGAAGATATAGTCTATCAACAGTTGTGTTTTTCTTTAATAAAAATAACCAAAACCAGATTCAGCTGCTCTACTGTTGCTGTACTATTTGAGAGTCTTGGACTTTATATTCAATAACAACAGTCACTTTCTTATCTTTGCAAGCAACTGAGCATCTTGAATTCTGATTAGTGAGGGCACAGAAGTTATGAAGTTTAAACTAAGGGCTACAAGAACTTTGAACAAAGGCCCTTAAAAAACTGCTGTTGGTTTATGATCGTTGTAACACCCCACATGTATCCCAGTGGTTTGTGGCTATGACTGATTGTATGTTGACTTCATGTTAATAATATAGTGCCAATTTAACAAATTATTTCAGTGATAAGTTTTCTTTTCTTTTTGCATGAAATTGCATTGTGACACTAACATGACATCTAACAGCTAGATTTTAAATATGCTTGGTTAAAATTTACTTTGCCTGGTTGTTAGCTACATGAACTTCTCTTGCTTGTAATAATAAGTGTTCATCATTAAAAACACACATCGTAGCATTCATTTTCCTTGGCAATTTATCGTATCAATGCTGTTATTTTAATTAAAAAAAAAAATCCAGAGAGCTGTTAATAAACATGGATAATTTGATACCCTTATATCCCTGTTATACTTTACATCTCCTAAAGCCCTGTGATTACTTTATATATTATGTATGGAATACTTATCATTCATTAGATTTCTAAAGTGCTATTGTAAATCAGTGGGATTAACTGCATTTTATGTTACAGCTGGTGACTTTGCATTCCTGACTCCTCCTGTGATCAGTGCTCTCTCAAGGATTCTTAGAATATTGAAACTGTGCATTTTGTACACGTGGACCTTTCGGGAGATAATTATAAGAAAAGATGATAAACCTGGAATTTAAAGTATAGCACCCTTTAATCTGTGGCATGCAAAACAAACAGCAGGGATATACTGTTCTGAAGACTTCGTTTTATCTTTCCTCTTTGAACAAAAATTTTCTGCATGGTGATACAAGGATGACGTTGCAAGCCCAATCTAAGTGTGTATCTCCAGTCTGTTGGTTAAACCCTACCTTTTAGCAAATATTTCTGTTTAACCATTAACAAGATGAGGCAGACTGATGCTTTTGGAGTGCCTCTATCATAAAACATCCAAAGAGTGTAATGGAATTCAGGCTTTTAGCAAATAGTCATTAAAAGCTGAAGTGCCTTTTTATAGAGATACTCTGATTCATGTTAGTGAAATTTGAGAATTATATATTTGAGTTCAGTGGGGTTATGTCTAATTTTTAGCAGTGTAAATGATAGAAGAATTTTCATCATAAATAGAGTGTCATGCCAAATTTATAAAAATAATCTGAAATTCTGTACAAGTGTGGAGACTGGAGTATTTTTAGTTCACTTTTCAGCAGTGAAATGCAGTCTGAAAATGCCAATTTTTCAAGCTGTTTTCTCCTGTGATATAAAAAGAAATAATTTGTTAAAAAAAAAAAAGCAGTTTCTGCTTCAACAGCAGTGCTGTTTAGTCAGGATTAAAGAGGGATTCTTTCCCCTCATCCAAATCTGAATAAATTTTTAAAGAATTCTGCTTGGAAACAAATAATATAAACAATAATAATAACTGCTTCATGAAACCTTGAAGACTGGTGTTTTCTTTTATACCAAAACAGGATTTACACAGTTTGTCAAAATATCATTAATATTGCAATATTCACAGATGCTTTTTAAATTAATAGCTTTTATAGAATAAAAGCATTCCCTGCTGCTTTGGTACAACTCAGCTGAGACCAATGATGCAAAAAGTTAGACATACGTGAATATATTTTAAAAGACCTTTTTTGGAAAAAAAAAAATCATCCTTCTTATAAATAACATCAAATTATCAGGCCTCAGAGTAAGGAACATCCTTCCCTCTCTTGCATTTTGAGTGGCCTCATAAATGTTTCCACATGACTGTTTTTAAACTTCTTGTGGTCAGGGAAAGCATCAGACCTAAACCTTCCCCCTCTTAGATTGCTATGCAGTAGCTGTTTGGTTGCATGGAAGGATCAAAACTACACCAGCTATGTTACAAGCATATGTATTCTGTGCTTGTGCAAACTGTAATATTTGTGTGTTAGATAATAATACACATGCATGTAAATGGATAAACTGAAAAGTCAGTGGAAGAGGATCAAGCATATTAAATGACAGAATTATTTTGGGCTAAATTGTTGAGGATTATACAGGGCTAGAAATATAAAATATATATTTGACAGTCTGAACACTGCACTTAATACTAATGGAATCTATCAAGTCTATTTAAAGAGGTGCTTTCTAAGTCCTCACAGTCATTTTAATGTACATTTGTCCCTAAGAACTGAATTATAAATAGCAGTGGTCAATTTTGGGGTCTGATATAATTAGATGCTGAGTTCAAGTAGATTTGAGATGAGATATTTGGGGAGAGGCTTTCCACCTCAAAGGATAATTAAGTTCGGGAGGGTTTTCTGAGGGAGATTGCAAAATCTCCATCATGGAGACTTCTAAAAAGAAGTAAAACACCAAGAGAAGAGTGGTGTAATGGTGGTGCCCAAGTGCCAGTTTAGGGTCCTCTCCCAGCTCTTCCAGGCTACCTGAGCAATGTCCTTAACACAGGAATAATTCTCGTTATCTTGCTTTGTTCTTTTTCCATTCTTAAGCATGGATACCTGGTTATTTACATTTATATTACAAATTTGAATCACACAGATGAAAACATGACACTATTGTCCTGTTTGCAGGTCCTACATATATCCTTGAAAGTATACTGTAGTGTGGAAAAACTGCACTGTGAGACTTGTATCTGATTTTTGGACTTGCTTTGACTGATTTTCCACATCACCTACAGGATAGAAAGCAGACCATAACAACTATAGCTATCCAAATAAGTGGCAGAAAGCAGTATTGAAAAGATGAAAGCAGCAGATGGAATATATTCAATGGGATTACTATATATCCTACAAGATAGAAGATGGTCAAATTTTTTTTCCCTAACAAAGAAAGCAACACGAACAAACCATTCCCCTGTTGGGTTAACAATGGCTTGCATTTTTTGTTAGCTATAAATCTTTGTTTAGTGTTCCCAGTGAGCAAAGGGTGCCCACGTGATAACTTTGATACTGGTGTAACAATACACAGAGATACTGAAATAGAAAACCCCTGATAAGAACATTGTTGGCCAACTTTGAGGGTGACCACCAGCAATTTCCAAGGGAAAATATAATGCCATCAGTAAAAGAATAGTTTCTTTGGGCAAAATAAGGCTTTGTAAATCAAAGAGATACTTCCAAACCACCTCCTAGAACAGCTCTTATTCATGCAGTTCCTATTAAAATCAGTGAAAAAAATTCACTTGTCATTAATTGGGCCCCTATTAAGAAAATGTTGAACAATAATGCAATTTAGTAAATGTTTTTAATTCTCAAATTTTAATTAATCTATGCTATAACTATAGAATCCCAGTGCACTTGTAAGTGATTTACTTCTACTATTGTTGATCTAGATTTTCACACTTCAGCTCAGTATTCAATACAGTCTTTAAAAATCCAGGCAGTCAGTGCTCCAAGATGAAATGTTTCCTCCCTTGTCAAGACTGTAATCTGAGAATCAGTTTATGAAAGATGTGACTCTTGTAACTTTTGTCAAACACCTGGAGTATTAGCCTTACTCAAGACAACTCTACAACTGGAACAAGTCAGGGAAGCCCTGAGGAGTCTTCCCTGGGTTACACAGAGGACAGAAATAGAAAACCATCACACTGGCGAGTACCTCAAGGACTCATCTGCTCTCTCTGCTGTAACATAGGACCTTTTCCCCTACCCTTTCTTTCCTATTTTTCACGTGGCTATCACACCAGAGGAGCACCTTTCTTCTCATTCCTTTACTTTTGGCTTTGAACGAAGAATGTTGTGCGGGGGTTTTTCCTTTGGAAAGCCAAGCTTATTGTGTGAGCAGGATCACCCTTATTGACTCCCTCTCCAACAACCTGAATAAATTTGGAGGCACAATTTCTCTCCCCTTGACCCCCTTCACACAGTGGTGTGTAGCCAGGCAGCCAAGCATAGGCTGCAAAACCCCTTATTATCCTCACTGAATTCTTATCTAGAATTTCTTCTTGCATGTGAAGATTTCTTCCCAGGAGGAGGACTGGAAAGAAAAATAAGAATTGCCAACATCCTTCTTATTTTATCTTGAGGGCTTTTGCTCACATTCACTGCAAAAAGCAGTTAAGCAATGAAAGGAAGATGGGTGCCCAAGGGGCTCTTCACAAACAAAATGTCCTTTTTCAGCTCTGTCCTTGCAGCCTCAGCTCACAGCTGGAACACCAACCGGCCAAATGCAGCATGGAGCTTCGGGAGTGCTTATATCTGTGGAGGCTGAAAACAGGTACCTGCACAGATGACTGATGGAGCTGCAGGTATGAATGATATTCAGTTTATTAAAAAATATGGATTTTGCATATCCATAACCACTGCTCCTCTGCTCTCCCCTCTCTCCTGGCTCCCATTTCCCCTGACAGGGCTTCATAGAGCAGGAAATTACTTCATAGACTTCATAGAACAGGACTCTGCGAATCCAAACATCAAAAATTCCTGTGTTAAAGTGTTTTCGCTCAGTGGGCATGAGGAGTGATAGATACATGAGGGAAGAGGACTTTGTCCATCATGTTTTGTGTTTTTAATCTTGCCACGACTTTCCTATTTGTCTCATTGGAAATAGACACAGAAACAAAGACAAATTAATAAAACTCTCACATCAGCTGAAAAAAAAACCCATTATCTCAGAGTTGAGCATGAAGACAAATGTATTTTTCAGAATATATTCTTCTCTTATAAAAATAAGAACAGGCTCAGGTGTCCTTCTCTAGCCTTATAAAATACAAAAGGTTAATCATAATGATTACTCTGAATAGTTTAGCAATACTTAGTCTGACAATCTTTTACTTCAAAAATTAGTGTGATTCAACTTGAAATCCAATTTAAAAGTTACCTAAGAACATCAAAATCAATACATGAAGAAGCACTTCCTAAGTAAAAGAGCCTTTCTTTGACATATAATTTCTTAGCTATTTTTATTACATAAATATCTCACAGAATTCAGTCCTTAATACTAGAATTACTGTATCAGCTGTGAAAAAGGGTGAACCTTAAAACAAATACTGGACAACCGAACATTTTAGTTTGCTCACCTCATATAAGTGAACTTGTTCATTCGTTACAGCAAAAATTAATAAAACATTGTTTTGCACAAGTTTGTCAATTAATTGTCCAATTGTGGGATACTCCTGCAAATAAACAGAAGAGAGCCACATCAATCCATTTTTCATGTGCATCCAGTTGCTAATTATCTCCCATGAAACACACATTCAAATGATCAAAACTAACACTGTATTCTCTATATAGTATAAATTATAATTAGGCATTACGTGTATACAAAATAAAAGATAGTGTATATAATTTCCTCGCCTTGTTTTTAAGGAAACCCCTCTGAGAAAAGTACAGTGCCAGCCTCCATACTGGGACACTTGGCTCAGTAGCATCTGTGATATATATATAATCCAAAGAATAACACTGCACCAGAACAACTTGGTATTTGTCCTACATTGAACACCATAGTGTATATGTTCAGTATTTTTGAACACTGAATCTTAAGCTGGTAAGTTCTCCTGTATGAACAGTGTCCTACAAATTCCTGAACTCCTCCTGAATTCACACTCTTACAGGGAACATGGTTAATGCAAATTTTGCTTTCCCTGCAGAAGGAAATACTAATCAGTCCCATTCCATGTGTTTTCAAGGTTAGCAGGAATAAGATTTGTGCTTTCTTTTTTTCCCAGTTATAATCTATCCTAACTCCATACAAACACACTGTTCTCTTTTTACTGAAATGTGCAATTACAAATAGATTACGTGAAATATCTGGATTCCCCAACTTTTACACATTTCAGTGGTAATGGTATACTTTCATTTATTTTCTAAGTTGTTCATGTTAGTCTTTAAATTTCCTGAATGTGAGAGTTGTACAAAATTCATAGTAAATTACCAGAACAGTTGACATGGAATACTCATTATTGTGGTCCAAATGACATTTCCCATCATTAGGAATAACAATCCCTGCCAGTTTACTGTCCATCCCAATATGGGAATCAGCATCACTCACAAACACCAGCAAATGTAGGGAATCATTCCTCCATCCAATTTTATCCTGTCATTTAAAATACATTAGTTTAGCAGGCTGTATTGCACTCACAGTATAGGAAAGCAGCAAGAGATTTGGAGAACGGCATCTCAAAATAAATTAAGGGAATAATTTTTAAGGGAGTGTGAAAAACATCACAAAATCTCTTAAGAGATGATGTTCATTCCATTATCTTTGGCTAACATTTTGTCTCCCCATTCCTGTGTTTAATAACATGGGCTGTCCATGTTCATGTCAATCTGTTTACTACTCTAAATATTGTTAATCAAAAATATTTAAAGAAAAAACAATCAAGAAAACAGACCCAGTAATTATACAGTTCTTTTTTTTATTTATCCCTGGCAATTAAAAAGAAACACTAAAATATTGCAATATGCATGTTTTACTTGACACAGCCAAAAGTATTTTCACACAAATCTAATAAAGCTCTTGGACTGTATTAAAAAAAAAATCTTGAAAAATAATGATCTACTTTGAAATACAACCATATAATACTAGAAGTGGTAATATACAGTATAATTAATATTATACCTAGAAGTTTCAATTACCTTGCAAACAGCTGCCTGCATAATTGCATCGAATCCTCCCTCTGGAGTGTCTATATTAGCAGAGATTCGCTGTCTTTTCACAATTTCATTGAATTTTTCAGCATCATTTGTAAGTGGCAAAACATGTTTGTATCCAAAGGTGGGTAAGCACTCATATGGTACACTTCTACAAGATAAGTGAGACAGCTTATGGATAATACAGAGTGAAAAATCACTACAATGGCTACTTCACAGGCCTGTCTGGATTAGTTTTAGTCCTGTATATCTGTGTCTGAGATAGATCTAGTGAAAAACATAAGAGAACCATAGAGCATCCAGTGAGGTGGTCAATGCCCACAGATCTGCATAAAGCCTGGGAAATGCCTCCTAGAGCAGCATAATTCAGCCAGTTAACAATGTGCAGTCCTTGCCATGCTCCCTGCTGTACCTTGTTTTCATACTCGGAAGCACATTAGGATCTGTAGTCCCTTAATGACATTCAGAGAGCACCACCAAGCTGCTGCAGTCCTGCTTCAGGCTGCAGAGCGCAGCTTCTCCTCCACATAGGTTAGGAAAGGGCTAGGGCAGCCTGGGTTTAGGGAATACTGCTAGACCTTAAGGGTTAAAAAACGGGAAACCACCCCGATGGGTAAACGAAACTGCTATTTTGTGTTGGGTTTGAGTTTGCACCTGCTTGGAATAGCAATGTCATAAAATTCCTGTATATATGTATATTCTAGCAAATCAAAGAAAAATACATAATCATTCTGCATACCTGTTTGTTAACCCATTAAGCACATTTGTAACTAGCAACAAAAGCTAAAAAGCAGAATCACTTCCAGATTCCTCTCTACAAATAACATAAAACTCAACAGAATAATGACCAGAGCGTGAAACTAAAAGAAACTAATCTTGTTTCCCAAACTTGACTCAGAGCTGGAAGAGGGCAGAAGTTCCAGTGAGGCTGCTGAATTAAATTTTATCCTGAAGATTAATATTATGACTTAATGTTGCCATGCAAACAGAGGTAGGTATTTTCGCTGCCTACCTGCAAGGGTTGTTTATTTCTTCAGATGTAGTTTTGATAAATGGTGAAACTGGTTTTTCAACAAAAGATCCAAACCCCAGTCTGAAGTTGCTTGTCAGTTTTGACATTTCTTTGGAAAGAGTTGAACCCAGTTCTTTGATTGTATTCAGATCATCATCCATGGAGGCTGAAAGATCCATGAGGTAATAGAGATCAATTGGATAATCTTCAGTTTGGCGAACCTTGATCTGTATTGTTTCTTCATGTCCTATGAAGGTCATGGGAAAATGGGATACATATCAGCACTTCTATTTAGAAGTTAAGAACAACACCAAATTGTTCATAAACATATATATATATGGTGAAAATTATGTAGTATTTCAAATCGTCAGTAGAATTAAAAAAAAAAAAAACAAAAACGTAAAAAATTCTCTGTCAACTAAAATCTCAAACAGGAGGTTTGAAAAATTAAAAGCTGGTCTAGTGTTTTTTCTAAAGTGTTCTTCAGTAAAGCCATAACCATAGATTTACAACTGACTGCTGTAATTTAAAAATATGAGAACATCACTTTGGCACTATGCAGCTTTAGAAAATACAGATATGAAGCTAATTAAAACTAAAGACAGGACTTATGGGACATACCACATACTTTAGAAATTTAAAGAAAACTGGAGTGTACACACAGGTTTTATTCTCAGTTCCAACACTATGATATGGCCTAACTGGGTGTCTCTTACGTTTCTTTATTCCAAATTTTCTCCAGGAAAAATACACATCTCAAGGACCCCAAAGTAGGTCTGGAATGTTTCCATAAATGTCACTGGTACCTTGTAAATCCTCAAAGCAAGATTTTATGCTGCCTCTGAGATACGCTGTTTGCCAGACCTGTGGGGGAGAGGCACAGGAGCAGGGCTGGAGAGGTGTGGGGGGGTTCCACTCTCTCACTGTCACCTCAGTGGCAAGAGAATAGAACTAAAAAAAAATTATATCCTCACTTTTACAATGTACCCAGCACTTCTGAAAGTATTTTGAACTCAGTTGAACCTAGCTTCCCATGTGAGGAGTCAACAGATAATTTTGGACTCAACACATTTTTTTTGTCTTTATTCTGTCAAGATTTTTCTTTTTAGACCATTCAGTCTGAGAAGCTTCAGTATATCACATTGGCTGAATAAAAATATCCCACATCTATGAACTGAGTGACTTACCTGGTCGCAGCCTGAGAGTTAATTTTTGAGGAGAAATCTGTGTGACATCAGAATTGTTCTTCTGGGTCGCTACAGTTAGGGGCTTGTTTTTGTGAATTTCTACTTCTGAAATGGGAAATTCAATCAAATTCAACTGACATCCTTTTGACAAAAGGTTCTCTGGGGTATCACACCTCCCATGAATTCCAGCCGAGTCTGTGTAATTCTAAAGCAAACAGAGGAAGGAATGGATGAGTTAAATGTATTTACTGACCAGCCACCAGCACCTGGCTGACGAAAGGTCAACCCAATGCAGGGAAGAGAAACAAAGGTGCAAGTTAGTGCAAACTAGTGCAGAAAGAGATCTAGGTGGCAGAGAAATCTAAATTTGCCCTTCATGGATCATGTCACACAGGTGTATAATTAATGTAACTTACACCAATTTGGTATCCTGGGAGAAACTGCTCTATTGTTGGGGAATGGGAATTGTGCCACTCACTGCATTTGGCTTCTCACAGTACTGGGAATGATAACACAAAGCCCCTATGAGCCCCTGGTTTTTCTATTAAAGGATTATGCTACAAATTCATCAGTCTTTCCTAAACAGTTTTGAACTGCTGATGGAACAACATAATTTAACAACAGAAGAGGTCTCGTGGATAATAAACTCCTACAAATTTTGGGACAAACCGATGGTGGGGTATCCAGTGTTCACTGCTTTTTTCTGACCTACTCTTTCTCCTCAACACTCATTTAACATGTTCACTGAAGCAGGTAGCAAGTCCTTGTTACTCTGCCTTGTGTACCACAGCCTCTGTCCCTCGCTTCATGGTACTGGCGGGGCTCACAGAATGCCCATGTCTATTTGGTTACATTTGGCACAGCATCCTACTTGACCTTCTCCTGTCTGGAGGAAATCACAGGCCTATCAATATCCGTTGGATAGCTTGCAGTTTATTTTTGCCACTTATTTCAAAGCACTTGATATGCATTTCTTTGCACAACACTGCTGCAGGGTAGGTACTATCCCTGCATAGCAGTGAAGTTAATGGTTAGTTTTACAAAGAGGCTTCTGTGCCTTATTACCATTTCCTAGAGCTATGCCTACAGTTTAGATCTTCAAAATCAATCAGTTGCCTCCTGAACTGGAAACTGCTCTGACCTGCAAGACCTTTTGACCGAAACCTGGGCAATGTCCAGCAGAACTGGCACTGAAACATTCAATCCCTGGCTGATGGTCATGACCCCATACCATGGGGCTGTTCTTTTCTCCTGGATTTGGGTAAGCAACCTGGGATTTGGCCATTAAGCCACAAATATTCTTGGAATTCAGTCACTGAAAAACTTTCTATCCAAATCAAAACAAATTTACTTTAAACATATTAAAACCAGAACTGGGAGCCTTCTTTCCATCAAAATGTCACCCTTCATGCCTGAAAATTATCAGGAATCTTATATATTCTGGTGGAAGCAATGTTGAGACACCTGATGGGAACAGTGGTTTATTATTCTTCAGAATGAATCTAATGTCTTTGCTCAGGCAAAACTCTCGCCAACTGCTTCTTGAATACAGCGCGCATAAAAATCGTGTACCATTATAAAACGTTCACAGGGAGATGCATATCATCTCCTTTAGTTACACACTTTGAGTTGCTGGCTTTTCAAAACACGTGTGAAGAGGCAAACTCATATTTTAAATACAATTACAAGGTGTGTTTTTATCCTACAGAAAACAGTGGTTTCTTTGGAGGCACTTGTGTTTACTCTGACGCTAAAACTCCTATGTCTTTTGCACTCTTGATGTGTTGTTCTCTAGCAAATGAGCCTATGAACAAAGAAAAGCAAATCATGTTTACTGCTCTGAAGTTTTCAATAGCTCCACAGTTGTTTGGTTTGGGGTTTGTTTTGTTTTTTAAATCAATATATAGTGTTTCATTTTTATTTTCTGAAAATACATGGCAGTAGTCAAAATTATGTGATCGAATTTCATTTCAAGAAAATCCTGTTTTGGTTGTTAAGTACAAACATAAAAACTACTGCAAACACAGTAATGTGGGTGGGTTTTTTCCCATGGCAACATTTTTTGCAAACTGCTATATTATTTTTAGTATACTTATTTTTTAAAAAAGTGCTGTTTGGTCTTTGTCAGCTACTTCATAAAGCAGTATGTTAGTCCCATCCTAGGTATCATTTTGCTATTCAAAAAAGCAAGAAATAACTTTTAACATCTAAGGTGTAAATCAGAAACTATCATGAAAAAAGACTTAATTTATTTCTCCAATATTTCTGGCAAGTTTTTAATTGTGATAGCTGACTATCTTGCTACCATTAATGAACTAAGACCTATAATATTTACTATGAAGTAGGGCGATATTATTTAGCAACACTTACAGGTGAAAGTTTTAAAAGCAGAGATGTTAAGTGACTTGCCCAGGGTTACACAGAAAGTCTGCAACAGCAATGTTTTAGCCAAAACACTTACACTTATATCATACTAATTATAAAACTGACACTATCATCATACTTAAAATCAACCACAGATTAATGATTTGTATATGCAAACTGACTGGAGCGTCTTCTGTTTACACTGTCTGGCTTGGCATGTAATATGTAAAATGTAGTCTGGTCTCTGACTTGATGTCTGGTGCTTCATCACCAGCACTGCGGGTGAGTCAGCCCTGAGGCTGATGACCTGAGCCCCTCTAACAGCACTTTTATTTCTACCTGAGATGGCGAAGGTTGGTTTTTTTTAAAAAAAACAACAACAGCAAGAAGAAAAAAAAATACCCCACCACCACCAACAATGAATAATAGACCATAAAGTCTAGATTGAATTCCACTTTTGATCCCCAGGAAGGCTTCACCAAGTGCTGCATGCATTACAAAACCATGGGCTGACCCAATTAAGTCCATACATCATCACTCAGAGCTACTACAAACTACAAAAAAATTCAAGTCTTACTTTGAATTTTTTTTTTATCATTTACTCTACCTCTTGAAAACACCAAGCACAGTGTGGTCCGGAAAGCAAACAATCTTCACAAGTCACTGCTCTTTCCTGAGAACAGGTCCCTAAATTTAAATCCAAGAAGATAAAAGACGATTAATAATGTGTTTAATCATTCGATTTATGAAGCATCTTGTCATTTAGAGAATGTGGGAGGTGAAAAATGCACACATTTAGCCATATTTAGGATTACTGATAAAATTCCTTCATAAAGGTATTTCTATTGGTAGAAGATTAACTCTCTAATAAAAATTAAAACCCCACAATTGCTGGCAATTAACATACTTACTTTTGCATGCTTTATGGATGGCATTCACTGACAACATGCTACTTGTTTTCTCCAGTGCACCTAATAAAGTGTTACATGTGTTTCTGGTGTGGTGCGGGTAAGACATTGCCAACATAACCAGGGATATTAAAAGAACAGATTTATGTTCATTCTGTACATTTAAAATTGCTTCACTCAGTTCTGTAGATACTTGATATGATTTTAATTTATTGTGCAAGTACCAGTGAAACATGCAGTCACATGTATAATATTAAGTTTCTGAGCGGATCAAAGTGATTAGTATAACCAAAATTGCTCAAATGCCCGTCTCTTTCATACACGTTGTGCTATGTAACGACCACATAAATCTTAGATGAATTTGCAGGGTAGCCCTGCAGCAGTCTGTCAAAAAAAAAATAGAAGTCATTAAACAGAAAGGAATGATTAAATACAGAACACAGAAAGCTATTTCGTATCAACTTCAAGCAAGAAGCAATGCAAAAATGGTTTTGAAATGGATCTCTCTACCCCTGAGCCTTACCTTGCACACAGTTAATTCTCTGCAGAAATAGGAAACAGAGGCAAAGCAATTCAATCCCCATTCGTTTTCAGTGCTGGCTGCGTGACAAAAAAATATTAGCATGTTAATTATCGTCCGCATAAAGGTAGAATGTCGTAAAAATCATACATTCCTGAAGGGTATGTTTTCAGATGTCACCTACACCGGATTGCGAGGAAACTTCAACCCTACTGGGACAGACCATGAATAAAAGTGAAAACAAGGGCTACCTGGGCAGGTAAAGAGGACAAGCTGTGCATAAAGTAAAGTGAACTTGGTTATCACTTCCTTGTTTTCCTGGACTCCTTATAAGGTATAAGGGGAAAATTCATTCAGGTGAAGATTTCTGTCAATCCCAGTTGCTCTGGGTCCTAGAGCAACCCAGCCAAGAGAGAGTGTTTTTGTGTGTACAGCAACTCTTAAAAGGCTCCTCTAAAATAATGCCTTTAATCATTCCCTGAGGGAGTGCGTTAGGCAGACAGGTCATAGGATTGCCAAGTGAGTATACCTGGAGAGATGTAAAAATCCCATTTTTTCAGATTTCCTGATGTGGAGGGAAACTTGTAAAGGCAACTGTGAAAAAAACAAAAAGCAATCACTTAAGAGAATTGAGAACCTAGCTTCAGTAATTCAAGATACAGAGTATATTTATTTTATTAACACTGCAAACTGAAAAGGAAATGCTGCAGTTGTGGATTTTTTTAATATGTAGAAGGAGGAATAATTACATTCTCAGTTCTGCAACTGACTTGGAAAAAAAAAATCATGTCATCTTTAACTCTGTGTAATAATCAGCCAAATATTCCACAGTACAGATACAACAATATAACAAGTTATTGCTATCTCTTTTTTTTCCCCCACCTGGAATGAAGGCAAAATATGCATTTCTTACAACCTTATTAAAGGAAATAAAATTCTTATTTGTAGATTTAATCTCTTCCCATCTTTTATGCCCTACTATTGTTTGTTTTGAAAATCATCTGTTCAGGACAAGCCCTCTCTTATCGTAAGGGTTTGCAACTGACTCTACACACTGCAGCATAAAATTATAATTTCATCAGTTGTCTTGCTGGCCTGAAAACATATATCCTTTTTTTCTACAGTCAGAAATCCTACCAAAGTTATCTCATAAGGGCTAGGTTGCTCTCACCAAGAGAACTGGCAGGATCAGACCTCCGTTTTCAAACTGGTGGTAGCTGCAATTTTGGGACAGGATGTGATGGTAGGGATGAGTCTATACTAGTTAAACTTAACATGCCTGGAAACATTCCTGGGCATTGAGGCCAACTGGCACAGAAAGACCTGAGTTTATGCTTGCAAATTGCTTATCGGGACCATTCTAGCAACCAAATTGTGCCCAGAAATTGTTTGCAGAGAGTGTTAATTGGAAGAGGTCAAATTCATGCCAGGGAGCATTTTAACAGTTTAATAGCATAGACGATCTCATTCTAGTGCCTGGAAATATTCCCAGGCACATCCGATTTTACTAGTATTTACAGAGTCTGTAGGTAGTTTCATAGCAGCTCAAGCTGGATTACGTCAAGCCTACCTTTGCCCTGCCCTTGTGTTCCCACCCCTTTGCTCCTACCAGTACTCACGTCTAAACAAACAGTGAGCTGATTCAAACTGATCCAATTAAAATCCAGTTACCTTCTGTGGGGAAGGTGGGGGGCTACTTTTCACCTGGGTGGGTCCCTTGAATCATGTGGCTGCCCAGTCCTGAGTGAGTACCAGGTCGAGGGAGGGAGCAGGAAAGACAGGCAGAGCTGGCAGGAAAGGTGGGAATGTTAGACTGAATATAGCCCAGCTTAGGCTGTTGGTGAACTGTATCTTAACATTTCTATTTAAAACAACATTCCTAAGTCTCCTTCAACTGCTTTCTATACCTTGGAGCATCCTTTGTAAGGCACTTGTTCAGCTACAGCAATTTCCTGTGGCATGAAAAAAGCATCGATTAGATTGTGTTCCCTCAGCTGGTGAAGAAGCAACTCTGTGAGGATGCTGTCTGTAACTACATAAGGTCAAAAAGAAGTGGAGTCAACTGAAAGTGTTTGCTTATGCTAAGAAAAAAACCCCTCCTGTAAGTGCCATCCAAAACATCTTATTTCCTTGTTTTTAATTTACATTTGTGTACGTGTCCTTCAATATTGTTGCTATGTCTACAGCCTTTTGGAGCTCCAAAACCCAGTGCTTTCCCTTTCAATGTAGCAGGTCGCTTTGTAGCTCTTACTAGCCCCTGGTAATGTAACAACACTTCAAAGTGTGTGCTCAAAGGACTTGGTGGTAGTCCTTCAGCCACCAAAAGGTACCACACACCAGCAGTGTCCCAGATTAAGGACCAGCCAGCTGAACAGCTGGCAATTAGCAAATGCTTATTCTTAGATTCAAGATATCAAACTTTTTAGTGTAGAGAGAATGAATAGTACAGCCTACATAAAACTTACAAATTCTGTTTGATATTATCAGTTCCCCATTTGCTTGTGCGGTAATATTTTATATAGGTCTTGGCAAGGACAGTATGGCTGGAGGCTAAGTGCCTGCCTCTGAATGGGATGGCTGCCAAAGACTATCTGAATAAGTCTTGCCTGAATAAAATAACTAAGTTTCTGCAAATTATTAAGAACAGACCTCCCTAGATTGTCTGGAGAGAGCAGAGAAGGAAAAGAAAGTAGCAGAACAAACAAAAACAAAAACACACAGGAAAAAAAGAAAAATCAAGGGCAGTTTTCATTTTTAAAAACTCACCCAATGAGAAGCTCACAACTTTATTCCCACTCCCTGGACAGAGTGGGAATAAAAAACCCACTGACAGGGGCACAGGAGATTAAGAGAGGTCTAGGAAGGGAGACAGCACGTACCAAGAGTAGATCTTGGGCAAGGGAAGAAAACCTAAGCAGGAAGCTGACAGATGATTCTTGCTTGTTACAAAAATATCTTGTAATATGTAAAGGTAAGTTGACCAGGAAATTCCTCTACTCATTTAATGCATTATTGGCTTATCTATCACACTTGCTAGAAGAGCAGAATTGCAATCCGGAGGAGCCACGCTGGTGTGGGGAAGATGTGTAAAAGCCTTTGGGGTCCTGGCATTGCTTGGTTTGACAGTAAGGTTTCCCTTCTTTATAAGGTTTATAAGACAGAGTCTTGTTTTGTTCACCCAAATTAGAGGCATCAATTCAATGAGATATAACAAAAAGGTAGTTTATAGTATAGACAGAATGCAATTATTATTGTTTTTATCAGCCACTACATATGCATTTTGGAGCAAATTCTGATCTCAATTAAATCAGGGTTAAGGTTTTATAATGACACATCAGAACAGAAAGCAGCTGTTTATCTTTCAGTATGGGCAATGCTGAACAATGCAAGTCTGAGATTCTTTAAAAGATAATAAAATTTGCATAGGATAAAATCTTCAGTGCATTTTCCCCCATATCTGGCACTTACCATACATGAAGATAGCACAGAAACATACTCTGTTCATCCAATCAACTTTTAACAAATTCACGGGCAAGTAACAAACATTGAATATTGAGGTACAGAAAGAAAGCAAGCTAATGTTGAGGACAGGGAATAAGAAATAAACTAAAAAACATTAGACTGAAGTTGCATTTCATTAATAATAGTGGGCTTTTTTTCTCTAGAACAATGGTGTATCTTTTCTAGCACACTAAGCTGAATCCACAAGTCAGCCTGGTGATGGGTCCGTAAAGGTTCCAGAATAGGAAGTGTTTGCCTACAGAAGCATGCCTCACCATTGGCTCATTCAAATCTAAAAATCACTTCATTTTAGAAAAAATACCAGCCTCTCCTACAAATGAACTGATGTAGCAGAATTACACATAGAGGGAGACTAGCCCAAGAGAAAACAACAATTAATTTCTTTTGTGCTAGACAAAACCTGGAAGAGGAGGCATGCTAGGTCCAATGAAAGCTTATCAGTCAGCCTAAGAGATCAATATGTCCCAAGCTCATCACAGCAAGCAAAACCTCTTTTAATTAGAAGCTGGAGAGCTATCTATATGGAGGAGAAATTCTTGTAAGCAGTCTCTCAGCCTCACACACAACCCAACTCTTAACTCCCAATGCTCTTCTAAAACAAACTCTCATCCTGAAAGCCCGGAAAAATATGGAGCAATTTAAAGTCTCAATGTCCCACAGGCTGAGATGGTTCTCAGAATATTTACAAAGGTGGGGGGAAGTGTCTCCTGCACTTCAGAAAACATTTCTCTCTTCTTGCCCTGCCTTGTGGGACTGGAAGCAGTGAGGTGGGATCTCTCTTCTCTCGATCATATACAGTGACATTCACCTCCTCAATGCATCCATAAGAAGCAAAGGACTACAATCCTTAGGTCAGAGGCAGGTTGCTTTGCATTTGAAACATCTGGTGACTTTACTCTCTCCCTGGTTGGCTTCCAAATCAATTTTGTCTAGAAAGCTCCTGACGATCTCTAATGGGGAATCAAAGCAGACTTTAAAAGTTTTGGTCGAACTTTTTAAACCAAAAGATAGCAGCTGAAGAATATGCAAAAGTCTACAGAGTGACTGGTTAAAATACTTTTCTCCCAAAGAAGACATATGTTCTGTAGCTGCACAGTCAAGTGCTTCCGGACTCTTGGGCCAGCAGAAATGGAAGGCATTTTCTTCGGAAAAAGTCTACCCAGAAATATATCCTGCAGCAGCCTGACAGACCCAGTTCCAGAGAACGGCAATGACACATGTTTCAGAGGATGCCTGTCAATTAGCTAAGCAATGAAGCCTGAAAAAAGTTTCTAAGCTTGAAACTTAGAATCATCTCTAAGGAACTACAGGTGATTTGAGTAGCCACGTAGCGGTGTGAATGTCCTGCAAACACAACAACCCAGCACAGATAGAAACCACTCACAAATGCTGCAATGATGCTGGAACGACTGTCCTATCTTTTGCTGCAGCATAGGTTCTGGCAATACTTCAGGGAGAGCTGGCAAAAACATTTAAAGAGGAAGCAACAATCCCTAACAAACAGTTGTATTTAATGGGGAAGTTCACAGTGACGGTGAATGCGACTAATCAGTAATTTTTCTGTTCAACATATTCATCAATGACCTGGACGAAGGGACAGAGTGGACCCTCAGCAAGTTTGCTAATGAGACACAACTGGGAGGAGTGGCTGATACACCAGAAGGCTGTGCTGCCATTCAGCGAGACCTGGACAGGCTGAAGAGCTGGGCCGAGGGGAACCTCATGAAATCCAACAAAAGCAAGTGTGAGGTCCCGTCCCTGGGGAGGAACAACCCCACGCACCAGTACAGGTTGGGGGCTGACCTGCTGGAAAGCAGCTCTGCTGAGAAGGACCTGGGAGCGCTGGTGGACAGCAAGTTGACCATGAGCCAGCAATGTGCCCTTGTGGCCAAGAAGGACAACGGTATCCTGGGGTGCGTTAAAAGGAGTGTGGCCAGCAGGGCAAGGGAGGTTATCCTCCCCCTCTACTCTGCCCTAGTGAGGCCACATCTGGAGTACTGCATCCAGTTCTGGGCTCCCCAGGTCAATATAGACAGGGAACTACTGGAGAGAGTCCAGCGGAGAGCTACCAAGATGATCAGGGGACTGGAGCATCTCTCTTATGAGGAAAGGCTGAGTGAGACACCTGGGTTTGTTCAGCCTGGAGAAGAGAAGACTGAGGGGGGATCTTATCAATGCTTATAAATATCTGAAGGGTGGGTGTCAAGAGGATGGGGCCAGACTCTTTTCAGTGGAACCCAACGACAGGACAAGAGTCAATGAGCACAAATTGGAACTCAGGAAGTTCCACCTGAATATGAGGAAAAACTTCTTTACTGTGAGGGTGACAGAGCACTGGAACAGGCTGCCCAGAGAGGTTGTGGAGTCTCCTTCTCTGGAATTATTCAAAACCCCCCTGGTCGTGATCCTGTGCACCCTGCTCTAGGTGTGCAGGGGGGATGGACAAGATGATCTCCAGAGGTCCCTTCCAACCCCTACCATTCTGTGAGTCTGTGATTTTTACTTTTTTTTTTTACTTGAAATTTTTTCTAGATATAAAACAATAGTATCACCTATCAAATCACTGTGTAAAATAAATAAATGTGTCTGGATTTATAAATTTTAAATGTCAGCTGATACTTTTTTTCTATCTCTTTGTTAATCACCATGGTGAGAGATAGGTATTACTCCAACAGAAAATGGCGTCAATCCAAAGAAACGTCTGTAAACATTCAGGTCCTGTATGAATGACATGGAGCCTGTGGTAAGCAAAGATCTGAATGTACACTGACTGAGCAGCTTCAGTCCAGCTCACATGTTTTGGGGTGTACTAATATCATAACCCATTAGAAGCCTAGGACCAAAACACTGCTGTGTAGGGTAAGCCACAGAGCCCACCCAAGATGTGGGCAGGTGTGTGGAAAGGCAAAGGCCTCTCACTCTCCTCTCCAGGTGTTGTTTGCAAGCACGGCTACACACAATGGAGAGCAGCTTTAGAAGAAGACGAGGGGCATCTGTAGCTCATTCCAACAGATTGTGGGAGCTGAGGAGCCACACAGAGGAAACGAACTTTTCCCCTCCAGCTCTGAGCAAAGCGGGGTGTTGGGGATTCATGACTCAGGCCATGATTCATGCTCCGGTCTCCTCTCATTTCCGGAGCAGCGTACTGCTGTTAGACAGGGGCAGAGAGTGAAGTCAACAACCTACCTCTGAACAAACAGAGAGGAAGAGGAGGAAGAAGGAGAACTTGCTCACCCACAGTGCAATGAACAGCAGGCAGGCAATGCAGGGTGTTTTCAACTTGTATTTACCTTGCCCACAGCTCTGACCCAGCTGGTTCCAGCCGAGGGCATGAGCAAATATTTGTCCTTAGTTTCCTTTGCATCGGTGAGCACCTTGAAAGATTTGTTTGCTTTTCAGGTTTGAATACACTCTCACGCTCAAAGCAAAACAATCAAACCTCCGAACTGCAGAAGGGCTTAGGTGGAACCGTTGGGAAAATCACGTAGCATTCGAGCGCAACTGCTTGCCAGCCAGCCAGCCAGCCCACGACACTCAAAACATGCCAGGGATTTCCACACAGCCTATTGAATCCAGCCTCAGTTTCTGTTTGCTTTTTTGCAGTTACATGGTACACCTTGTTCTCCCTATGCTATAAAAGCCTGGCACTGGGGCACCAGAGCAAGCACCTCCATTCAGTGCTGGTGCAAGGCTGAACGTGCTGGTGGTGGGAACTGCGCTGAGCACTGACTCCACAACACCTCAGATCTCCTGCACTTTAAGTGAAGAGCTTTCTGTAACTCACTCCCTTCAGATTAATGCTGAGTGCAAACCGGACCTGCTGTCTGTAATACAGAAGGGCCAAAGTGAGTCCTGAGACAGGCGGGTTGCAGCGGCACTGAGAGAAACACAAAGCTTTAGCAAAGTCCTGCAGCAGGCAACAACGCGGAGGGAGGACTTGCTTTTGAAAAAGCCGGTAGGGTTGTGTAAACATGATGTATTCAGACCTGATTTATCCAGATGTAAATTCTAAACTACTGAGCTGGGATTAAATCACTTGTAAAAACTGAACCCACTCTGGTCTTACACTCAGAAAATAAATTTATAAAATAAATTTATCTTATAGTTGACCTTGCTGTGCTTAGACCTACAGAAGTCCTGTGCTTTGCTGAAACACAGGGTTTGAATACAGTTAATCTAGAACAACCAAAACAGATAAGCATGTTCAGCTCAGCATCCAAACAGCTGCTAAAAACTGAGGAAAATGGGCTCAGGCAGTGCCTGAAACCAGCTGTTTCTGAAGCTTTCCAGGAGCTGTTCTGAACTTGGCCAGCATGGTTTCTATTTACAGACACGCAGCGTTCAGGCCACACACTCCCACCGGTGGGTGCAGGCTCTTTCTGGGAAAAGAACAGGATTTAGTGTTTCGGGAGCCTTTTGTGCAGAGTGCTGCCATCTTATGGCTACTCTGCTGTTCTGGAGTAGAGAAATGATTACTTGAAAACTTACATGGAAAAAAGGTGTTCAGATACTAACAGCACTATTACCTTATAGCAATATTTGCCTTACTACATATGTAAGAACCTTTGGAGACATTCATATCTTTGTTAAACAATTTGGTCATTTATGTTATATTAGAGTTATATTTTTTTGTTAGCGTGCTTTTTTCAAATTCCCATCTCATCTGTCACAGTAAACAGAACATTATGTCTAGAGTCTTTGTTAAAAGCTCAGTTACATGATTCTGAAATGTCAGAAATTGTTTCCAATATCTTTGTCAGTATGAATTATTACTGTATTTTGAAAATCTTGCCTTATTGTTATGTGTGTGTTTCTTATGGAAATAGGAAGGAAATTTAAACCAACAGGGTCTGTTCACATGTAAACACAAACACTGGAAAAATGACCTTATATAGAGTGACTAATGCTTCTACAATTCTTCTTAAAGAACTGGTAAGAACTGCCCACATATATCTAACTAAAAACTTGCAAGACTAAGAACTTTTAAATAGAAACATATCTAAATAAAAATAGAATCAACTAAATGAATTTCAAGTATTTTGGCTGAGTAATACCAAAAATATAAGGCAGGGCAGATTTTCACTAACAATGTTTTCCAGGAGTTCAAAATGATTGATCATGTAAATACGGTCAGTAATATTTGATCCACTGATACCTCATGCGTCTTATCTCATACATTTGCAACCACATTGCTGTGCTTCTGTTGGACACTTAGCACAGAGAATGACCATAATTTTAAACCTTTTTTTTTTTTATTTCATTCTTAATAATTTGTAGTACATCAATATGTTGCAGAAGGCCATAGAGTCATGCTTTCTATCTGAACCAATAAATTAACAGAAATTTCAAAAAATGCTATTGCCACAACAGTACAAAGCAGAGGGCACAACACTGCAAAGGATCTTATAGATACTGAAAATGTGTCCTTCCATCTTACACAACTGTGTTAGTAAACTTATGAAAAATCCACCATAAGACTACTCAGACTATATAACTTTCTGGCAGAGAGGCAAATAGAAAGTGGCTCTACTCACCTTTATGGTATATGCAAGAACTAGGTAAAGTCTGTATTATCCAATTTGCAAGCAAATAAGTACCATTTTACTGAGATACCCTCACCTACAGTGGTTTGTTCCTGTCACTCTTACTAGAAGACTGTTTCAGAGACTTCACTCTTCTCATGGCCTCACCTCCAGCCTGGATGGACTAACTTTCAATTTATATCCATTTGTTTTAATGACAACATTGTCTGGTAACTTAAATAACTTCTTTCCTTTCCTAGTATTTGCCCTGCCCTTCTTTCCCCTCCCCTTGATGTATTTATAGACAGCAATTGTATATCCCTCATTCTTTTTTTTTGTCCAGTACTACTTCTCTGCATTTCTTTCAATGCTCTTTCCTAATTACGGGTGACAGACTGTTCACAGTACTCCAGAAGAGCTTTGACCAGTGCCTCCTACAAGAGCGTCTGTACTTACGTATCCCTCCCTAAGTCTCCTGCATCATATCTAAGGAGGACCATTTTTGCCTTTCCCATGGCTCCATCCCAGATCTCTCAGCATCCTTCTACGACTAAGACGTTATAGCCTTTCTCTTGCCCAACTGATAAGCCACAATTTATAACAGAAATCTTTTTCACCTCAGTTTGTGTGTAATCTGGCACTTGTGCTATTAAATGTTACCCCACACCTCCAGCTCTTAAGTTCCCCACAGTGTGTATATAATGGTATGGACATTTTTCTCATCTGACCGTGCCACTTTTAGCAGCAATGAAAGTATCAATACTTTCAGAGACTAGCTGAAACTGTGATGCTTGAAAATCTCTACCCATCTTTAGGTAGCCCAATAATTCCCTTTCCAGAACAGATGGTATCATACATACATTTCCTCAGCCCTTATGCATTGTATTAAACATTTACTGCTTTCATCCTATTTTCTCCATTTTATCTCCACACCCTTATTTATTCTTTCTTGCAAAAATGTGTACAAAATTTCCATATTACTAAGGTCAGATTAATGAAGCTATAGATGTGAGGTCACTTTTTCCTCTGCTCCTGTCTCTCCTTTGTTTTGGCAGATCTTTTATGAAAAACTTGCTCCTGTGGTTGAAATTTAATTTGCTCATTCTTTCAGCATTTTAGGATGGATAACAGACACCATTCCACTATGGGCCTACTATACTCTGGATTTACTTTTCAGGTTTGTAAATGTTAGCTTTTATTTCTACATATTCTTCCCATCCTGATTCTATTTTTCTTCATGATCTATACCATCTTCTTCACAGAAAAGAAGAAAAAAAATTTATTTGGTTTGGGCACCCTATCTACACGATCTTTAATCTCTGCCCCATCCTTGCCACATATCAGACCCCCTTTTACTTGTGCGGTAGAAGAAACTTTCAGTCTTTCAAATTTTGTTTACATATGGTAAGTCTGTAAACTTGACAAATCTGACTGCACCCTCTGCTTCTTGGTTCCCAAGATACCATTTTCATTGATGATCTGGTATGGTGGGGTTTTCTTCCCCTATGACTTTCACTCTCTTTGCTTACTCCTAATATTTTTTTTTTAAAGGATTTATTCATCCAATAAGGTGCTAACACCCTTCACTCTCTACTTACAGTGCAAAGTGCAGTTTTTTTAAATATTATTTAAATTAAAGAAATTCTAATACTCAGATTTGGAACCTTCATCCACTTGTCATCACTAACTAGTTTCTTTAGGTACAACACTTCAGAAGGACAAATTCTGAGAAACTAACAGGCCTATTCTTGTTTATTCTTTCATTTATTTTCAATTTAATCAAGTTGGGATAACTTTAGCTAGGTTATTTTCTACAACCAGCTGCTCTATGTCATCACTACCTAACAAAGACCACCTAGAATAGCATCATGGTAGTCCAGTGACTGCTTAGTGATGAAATCTGCCAGCTATTACACCCTGGAATAACTGGCTCTACTGTTATCAGTAACATTTGCTTTATACTCTATTTCTGAGCAGTTAAAATCTCCTGCAATGAGACAACGCTTGGAAGTTTCTCTTTCATGCTTGTAGTCATCTGTGTTAGATATAGGTGTAACAGTTCCTTAGTGGTCCTTCAGAAGACCTTTAGTTTGACAAATTCCATTCTGCCCATGCCATCTCTCTGTGCTTCTTTAGATGACTTCATTGTTACTGAGTAATGCCTCTATACCTCTGTTTTTATTCCTAGTTTTCTTAACAGGCTACATACTCGTTTAAGTACATTTCAGTCCTGGATTACCCATCCACCATACTTCCCTATTCCTGGGAGGTTTGAGGTCATCCTGGGCGCTGCAGTTCTAGCCTGCGTCTGTTTGCACACAATTTTTGTACACAAACATCTCGGCTCATCTTCTGTGATAATGTGCAAGTTTGTTTAATTACATTGCTCACATCCCTTTTATTCCTGACATCCAGGCCATTCACATCACATTCCCACTCCTGTCAATACTGATTTTTCCTGTCCATTTTGCTCCCATCTGATACTTCTTTCACCTCTATATATTCACTTTCTGCTTTTCAGAACCAGGCATGGAAGTTTGTTAGAAGTGTCCCCCAACCTTCTCTCCTATTTCCTAGCTTACAATCCTTTTACTGATTATACTGATATATAAATATATATTGTTATCATGTATTATTTTGTAGTATGCTACATGATGTAATCATGTTATACTATATTGGTATCGATTATAGCAATCTTGGTTCCAGAAAATTAATACCACATTTGCTCCAATGGACTTCATCTAGTTTGTGTGAAAAATCCTCTTTCTTCTCAGAAGTTAAATGCCTTACAACGCTCCTCATAACATCAATTCTTAAGACATCTGCTGCTTTTTATTATCTTGCATGCTTTAACACACCCTCTTCAGGAATGAAATGCTGCAGTGGGAGCTTTTCCTTCAGGACAAACCTATTCACACAGACTTCCCCTGTTTTGTGTTCTTCTCAGTGCTCCCTCCTTCAGTCTTTTAGCCTACAATGTGAGCTGGTACAAAGTTATACTTCATCCCAGAGATGATTGCATTGCCACAGATGCTAAAATGGCTTCTATTTTATAAATGGAATAAATAATAAAACTGCACGCACATACTGTGTGTGCATCTGCCTGGAATACAATCATTTTTAGCTTGAAATTATGCTGTAATAGTACTGCTGACTTTACATTTATGGGGCAGTTTTAAAATAGCTTTAGTAAAAATAAATGTATTTTTGAATGAAAGAGATAAAGTGAAAGCTTGAATATACTTTTGAACTTGAGTAACTGTGTGAGATGTCTTATCAGTTCTCCTGGAGATATTTTAGTCATTGGGAGTTAATCATTACCTGAAATTATGTGAAAAACCTGTTCAAAGCCAGTCTACAATACAGTGTAGTGTTAGGGAAGAAATGCAGACATTGAGTCATAGCTGTCAGTTATTTATTATCGTTCAGTCAGTTATGATGTGATTCTTTCCAACATTATTCTTGTTTTTGATTTACAGTAAGATACTGATCTGGTGGCTGACACTTTCTCAATTAGAGCAAGACCCTGCCCACCCTAATCAGGAGAGACATTTGAGTATCTAACTACCATAAGGTCACTACAAAATTTTAAAACTGTATGAAAAATATACATAAGGGCAAAGAGGTTAATGAGTTTATGCTAATCTGGGAGAGGCATCTGAATGCCCTTTTACATCAGAGAACGATAGCTGTGCTCAGTAATGTCTGAAAGCAACAGGAGAGACCAAGGAATAATTCAAACGGGTCAAAAACTGGTGCTGTGGTTGCACCCGGGGACTGTGCCAAGCCATAAATGTGGTTATAAGCAAACCTCCAGGGAACAGCAAACATGAGGCTTGTGCTAACGCACAGGAGGTACCTCACTCTGCGTTTTTTATAGACATAGTCAAGAGCAAACTACTTCTTAACTTGGGCACATCAGGTGCTTAGTGCTACACAGAAGAAATCTGGGCCAGAAAAAAGTCAATCCAACATATCATTCGTTCATTTTATTTTTCAGCTGTCTTTCTGGGCTTCAAAGCTAAGGAAGTTCCTCTCTTGCTCTGTAGTGTGTGAACTTTTCTGCATGTGGGAAAAAAACAGACACCCTCTTCTGCCTGTGTCATGTTAACCTGAAGATAAAAGGGGATGGATGATATGACCTACAAGTCAAAATCACGATAACAATTTCAAGCAAGGTTATCTAATAAATAGTGCCAGCAGTGGACTGAATATGCTAATAATGTCTTGTGGAAAGTCCATATTTATTGTGTTCTCATGATGTTATCATTTTCTGTCTCATTTTGTGAAAGCTGATCAATATTTATGGTTTTAAACATATACAAAACCAAACAAAGCTATTGTAGTTATTTACTCAGACTGCACTGACACACAGCTACTCACAATACCTGTACAGTCACATTACTGACAAAAACCCACTCATTTTTACTAGGTCTCCTTCATCATCATTTTGCTTACATGGAGTAATAAAGCCTATTTTTCCTTTATCCTGAACTGACATTTATGTTCTCATGTGTTACCATCTGATTCATCCTTACCACTTTTATAGGATTATTTTTCTTTTCTTCCCCTGCTGCTTCAAAAAACCCATTAGGTTTATTTGCTATGCTTGTGTGTTGAGCAATGACAGTTTGATTTAGCTCGTGCTTCTGAACTTAGATATTAACGAATCTTTCAAGACTTGGCCTTTTGCTTACATTCTTCTAAGTTCACAGTCTTCATAGTATATTGTTTTCTTTATGATCCTGGTACTGCTTCTTCTGTTGTTATAGTGATGCTTGAGTAAGATTGTTCCTTGGAAGAAATTGCGCCTCTCTTGCAACCAGAACCAGTCCAGGTTCAGGGTCAGACAGAGCATCACAAGCTCCAATCTGGAAAACCTTCCTGGCTGAAGAAACTCCTTAGTACAGCTCTTGTGGGAGAAATCTGTCAACCTCTTTCTGTTTTTAATGTCTATTAATACTCTGAATAACAGCACAGGCATCACAAAGACCTTGATTCAATTCTACAAGGACAGCAGGTAAATATTGCCAGAAAAATAACAGTCTCTTGTCGGGAACAGGGGATTTCCAAATCCAGGCCAGAAAGCCTGGGTGGAGGACAGCCAAGCACAGGAGGTGGGGAAGTCAGGAAAAGGTCAGAGAGGAAGCAAAGTTGCTGAAGCTGATTTTAAACAACCATTTGAAGTATTGGCTGTGGTTTTTAATACCCATTGCTACTGGATGAGAGGAATTGCTGCTAGCATGGCACTGTGGGACCAAAGGGGGCAAGAAGCACCTTCTGGTAATGACTAGGATCATCATTACAAGTAGATTTTCTGCCCTGGGGAGGGACAGCAGCATTTGCAGTCCTACCCTCTAAACTGTTCTGCTAAGGGAGAAAAAAACAATCTCTATATGACCTTAATAAGACACCTCTGCAGGCACTGTCAGGAGGCTTTATCATACAAGTGCTGTTCCTAGGTAGTCTGGCAGGGTCTCACTTCAAGGGCAGCTAGCACTAAATCAAACCTCATTTTGAACAGGCTCTAATTCCCAGCTGACAGGCCTGCAGATGGCCGAATATTGCCTTGTCACAGCCTTCAGGCTGTCTGGGTGCCAGCAATGGGAAACAAACCCTAAAGCAGAAACCTGGCCTCAGGTTTGCACCCCTGTACCCCCACGAAAAGGATGAGAACCACCGCAAGAGCAGCGCTGCTCCAGCTCTGCTGGTCTGCTGAACTCACCTCAGCTGCTTTCGTTTTTATTGAAAGAAAGTGCTGAGCAATTGTACAGGGAAAATCTGATGTATTAATTTGTGTTTTCTTATATATATAATACCAGAGAGCAAGTCAGATAAGAGTTTTGGATACCATTAGGATGCTGACCAGGTCAAGAAGTTTGATTTAAGAGGCATATTCCTATCTTCCTAAACTTTCAAAATGAAATGTTGTTAATGACAGGACAGGCATCTTATGAATTTCCCCGAGCTCCTTCACTCTTTACAGATAGTGTGAATGTTTTAATTAAAACTTTGACAGAGAAGTACATCAGGACTACTGTATCATTTTTCCTTTCATGGCATGCTTCAGCAAGCTGATGCAGATTGCTAGGTTGATGAGATATATCAATATTATAAGACACACCATGTGTCAGGTTGAACACATTAAAGGCTGATATTAAATTTTAACACAGGTCATGAATCACTCAAACTTATTCAGCCATCCAGAATTAATATGAACAGTATGAGTAAAAAGGGGTTTGTTTGTTTTGTTTTTATATAAGCAGGGGGATGAGGCACCTGAACAAAGGTTCCTGCAAGACAACAACTTTAACTCTATTCATGTAGAAATGATTCAGACATTTAGATCACGATGCAGAAAAATCTACATTTGCATTTTGCTGAAGACCTCACCATAGCTTTCTGAGAACTAAAATTTTGACAGCTTGATTTGGGTGGGGTGAGGGGGAGCCTGTTAAGACCATCAAGTCTGGCAAAAAAAAAAAAAAAAAAAAAAATCTGTGTATATGGAAAAAAAAAACCAAAACCCAAACTTTTAAAAAAGTTGTCCCCCACACCTTCCAAAGAGAGAACAGGTAATGTTCAAATTGAATGCTACTTTACTCAGTTCTTCTCTTTTTGACCATTTATTGGTATTGTTAGCTAAAGTTTCTTACAAAGGTGTTCAGCTGTAAACTTATTTTGTGTTAGATCTCAACCACGCAACTCAGTCACTTAAGTAACTTAGTGCATTGAGTAGTCCTTGGGTGGCACTAATGAGGACTGTATGCCCTACAAACTGTAATAAGTATTTACATGATCTTACATACTTTGGACAATATGTTATCATGATTCATAATTCTTCATCTGTCTTTATTTTTGCTGATTTTTTTTTCTTTTATAGCTCACCTCTGTCTAGACCAACACACAACTCATTATAAACAAAAGCTTAATCATACCCAGACACGCAAGCTCAGCTGGGCAAAGAGATTATGTTCCCTAATACTTCTCATCAGACTAACAGTTTCCCTTTCTATTTCAGTAGCATGGAAATATTCTGTTCTCAGAAAAAAAAGCTTTATTTTTTTCCTCCTTGTTGTAGGATGTGTGTTGATGAAGTATCTGATGATGACGTTCACTGCAGACTATTATTAAAAGTACTTGCTGCAATAAGATTACTCATTCACTTTCTGCACATTTTTGGTAAGTCTGTGGTACCTCAAAACCAGCATCTGTCACTGGGGACAGCACAGAAGCACTCACAGAGCTCTACAGCTCTGCCAGAAGGAAAGGATCATTTTTTGGCATCCTGAATAGCAGTAGCTCTATAGTGAAAGACCATTGTTCAAAAAACGGCACAATTGTCAGAGATGGTGGCACAGCAAAAGAAGTGCTGAGAGCATTGCAACCAGAGATGCAAGTAACAGGTCTATTCATAGCAGTGCTTTTCCCCAGGGGATGGCGTCTTGCAAGTGACTTCATTAACTGCTGACAGCAGACAGACTGCGCTGCGCTGGGAGTGAAAGGGAAACACTCATCAGATGGCCCCAGCCACAACTGAGGAAACACACAGAAAGATAACTGGCAAGTGTGGTGCTTTCCTCACTGTTCAGAAGAAGTTAGTCACATCCCTAAATTTAATGCTCTATTCCTTTCCTTTCGGTACAGCAATCATCTTGTGTACAGACTTGCTGTTCGCCCAAAGGGCGCTGCTGTCGATTCAATGTGCGCTTGGAAACTTCCCATGTGGTGAAAGGTGGGGTCTGAATTCCAGATTGATTGCTAACTGTAAGGAAAACCCCCAAATATCTTGGCATTTTTTACTTTTAGTAGTCAGGAGAAGACACCTACCAAACCTCGTTACCTGTCATTCAATGCCATGCTGTGTTTGACCTCACACTGTGTGCAATAAAACTTCCCTTGCTGTGTGGCCAGCAGGACATGTGCTCCCTTTAGCATCTCTAGCACATTTACTCACAGAAACAGCCCCAACGACCTATATCCTTACAACCAGGGATCCCCACTCCCTCCACAAGCTTAAAAACATCCATCCCTACCAAACCAACCTTGAGGTGTCTGCAGGTGCTCTCCACACTTAAAAGATCATACTAATAGCTAAACAGCTGATAGCTGAAATACAAGATTTTCTACACACAATTAATGCCTACTTTGCTCAAAAAATATACAGAAAAATACGTCGCCTTACCTTCCGTTCCGCAGTACACTTGAGCGTTTTTTGGGTGCAGAGCAGACTTTCCAACATAGCAGCTGTCCTTGCACCGGAGCTCAGCTTTCCACTGGATCACAGGGAGCTTCTCTTCCTCCACATGGCAGCTGCCTTGCCCCTTGCCAGCCCTGCAGCCAAGCCTCCTTTTTTAAAAGCACACCACCGTCCTGCTCCTTTTAACTTTGTTTTTCTCTGAAAATTCTCCAGGCTCATCGGGTGTCTGTGCTTCAAATATTAATACCTTGATTATTGGCTTTCTTTAGTAGGTTTTCTACTCTCCAAACCTTATCTCCTCTAGAAAGTTTAAAGAAAACTGGCCTAAAATGCCATTAGTCAAAAGTCTTCTTCTTCCCGGAAGAAACACTAATAGTCCTTCATAACCAAGCAGGCTATTTATAGGAATGGTGGCAGTGTGTCTAACCCCACAGTACAATGAGGCAGTCCACACGAGACATGATGATAGAGAGTGTTCATAAAATCAAAACTGGAATTCACGCTCTATACATCACTACTGATTTAAGTAACCACTTTCTTTCCTCACTCCAGAGGGAACAAATAAAAGCCCTCTTAGCACAGGGACACATAGCACGATGTCACTGGTATAATTAACCCATTACTTTAAAGAGTAATGTTGAAGATCTTTGGATTTTTTTAAGTTTTATATTTGTTATAATCCTAATACACTCTCTTTCTACAACACAGTGCTTCCACCTCTCATGCACTTGCTTTCTGCCCAGATCACACACACTTTCTAAAGGTGCTTCTTCCCCATAAACTGCATTACAGGTTCGTCTAAATAGACATAAAATTAGGTTCTTTGAGCCGAGTGGCAGAATACAATTAGTTTAGGATAAACAACAGATGAATCCCAGACAAGCCCCAGCCCAAACCAGAAATGGCAGGGAAGTCAAATTACCTTTGGGTATGAGCAAGGGAGCATCAGTACCAGCCAGGTTGCAAATCAGAGCAGCAAACAGCTACAACAGCTCTTCTAAGGTACTACGTGGAAAGCTGAGCATAAAAAGCAGAAGCATCCCAGTGCATCCCAAAAGCACTCCATCATTTCCCTGGGCAGGAAATGAAGAGCTGAGGGAGCACTGTAAGGAAAGGGAAAGCACACAGAAATTAGGCAGGGATGAGAGGAGAATCTAATGTAGGGCTAGGGAAGCACTTAGTGGAGAACTGGAAAAACCTGAGAAGAGGCAGGGAAAGGGCATTACTTGGAGCAGGGTTGGGAGCTGTGGTGCCTAGGGCACTCCACACTGTTCTGAGCAGTGTTGGCAGCTCACTGGCCCCTTCCCCATGGCCATGTTGCCCTGCTATTGGGTCAAAGAAACCTAATGCAGACCCCATGGCCTCAGCTGCATCTAAGCTGCAACACACAGGTGGGGAGGCAACGGGGCCCCATGCCGATTCTCCCTGTACTGCAAGCGTGTGGGGTGTGATGCTGCAGAATAAACACCCTGTATTGTCCTCTCCCCCTCCCTGCCTTTAAAGAAATGAAATCCCTCAGCAAACTTCACTCACCTTGTACCTGTGGGTGACTCCCACCAGCGAGCTGGTGGCACAACTCCTGTAGCAGCTGTGGGGTCCCTCAGAGGGTGGGTGATGTGGAGTGCTGCAGGGCACCCCCACAAAGCTCTGCCCCACTCCAGTTCTGCTCAGCCTGTCCCTGTCCTGAGCCACCCTCAGATGGGGCCAGCTGAGCTGCAATGTGGCACTTGGTCAGGACCATGCCTGGAGAGCAGACCCCAGGGAGGTACATTGTGGGGACTGCTGGAGGTTACTTCTTTAATGTCAGTGTCACCCATGTCTGCATCTGCTTTTTGACAGAAAGTTGCCTTGGGCTGGAGATGTCTCTGCATTCAGTCCAGCCTGTGCTGGGGTGTGCAAGGACAGTAGTGGAAGGCAATTTCCTCTGAGAGCATCCAAGCTGCGGAGGTGTTTCAGAGAGGAGGCAGAAGGGGAACAAACAACAAGCAGAAGAGCTTCAGGGAGCCAGGCATGGGCCCAAAGAGGAACTGATAGAAGAGGCAGTAAGGTCAGAGTAGGAGTAGTAGGTTATAGTGAAGAGAAGAGTCCCTTAGAATTGGATGGAAAAACTAGCAGAGGATAAATTTTGCTCTCAAGGAACAGTAACACTTGTTGCCCCCATAAACCCACATCATGGCTTTTCATTGATATGTGTCTGGAAGATAATTATGGCCTAAAGTTGTAAACTGGCAGCTGATTAGGAGGCCAGAAGCACCCAGAGAACATGGGTGTGGAAGGACGCAGCAAGAAAGCCCACCACGCTCCTCCAGCCAGGAGCTGCATGAGGTGGGCAGCACTCTCCCATTGTCCCCCATTTCTGGCTGTCAGCTGCAGTTAGTCAGATAGAGTGAGTCATCAATTGCCTTGGCAAGCTGTGTCCAGCACATGGGGTCACTGAGCAGCGTGCCCATGGTGTGCCAAAATTGCAAGATGCTCGCAGCAGCCGGGGAGTGCGAGGCGAGGTGGGGCTGAGCCATCCCAAGGGCGGCAGGTGAGACCTGGTGTGTCGGCAGCACCAGAGATCTCCCCTGACCTCACACAAACCCAGCAGCCTAGCTCCATGTAACAGCTGCTGATATGCATTTATATAATACAAACCGTTAAAGACCATTCTCCTGGGTTTTCACCATCAATGTGGTGCTAGGACTGTGACACATTGGGAAATTCTACTAGGTGCCCTTGAAAATGGAATTTAAATATCTACAGAATGACTTTCTAATAATAGTCAGCAATAAAACTTCTCTACTGAACTTCTGGGCCATGGTCAGTACAGTGGAAAAGCACAATATATCATTATGATAGTTTTAGCATAAAAGTACTGTTATTTTGTCAAAAGATATTGGACCAAAACCCATGGATACCACGTAATTTATTAGATCTGAGAAGGTTTTTTGCTTAGTTTTAGTATTTTTATTTACTTATTTAAGTGTAGTCTCTTCCTAAGTGCAGCTTGCCAAATCCTCCTTTCAGTAGAGTGTTTCTAGCTACATTTTTAGCATATTATTCTTTCACTTTATTTTTTAACCTGATGATTCAAGGAAGATTCAAACTCTGACCACCCAAGATGCCAGACACATGCTAGGGAGGACAGAATATCCTCATTTCTCATTAGTTTTCATATGGGGCCTAAACATGTGCAACTCAGGCTGACAGTACATTGTTGTGGCACTTCCCTTTTGTGCACCAGTTTGCTGCAGAGATTGCTGCAAATGGTAACCGTGAGCTGTACTTGTCCCATGGATGGCATCCGCTTTCCCTTTTTGGAGGAAACATTACATAAACAATGAAGTGAGCTGAATTTAGACTTTGAAACCTAGACTTGCCATCTAATAGGTGGGACTGAGTCAATATTAAGAAAGCAGTGGATATTAACAGAATTAGTATGATTAATGGCTCTGGGGAAAATAATTTTTGAAGCTATCTCACTAGCAGTACCTGAAAATGTATTTAAGGGGTTTTTTGAATGATATAAAAAATTCCCATGAAAAGAGAAAGACTGAGCCCTTCCAATAGACATGGTTGGATCTTGCCTTTGTTTCCTGGAGGAATATATTACTAAGAACTAGAACTGAGTTTGTCCCTAGATAGGTACCCTAGGGAAAAAGATTACCCAGTTGTCTGCAGTGGTAGCAACACATTACCATAATTTTTCTTTTTTCTTCATACAGGCATAGAATTTAAAGATTAATTTCCTTCTTAAATAAAGATCTGAGGCTAGATTAATCCCATATATAATTCTGTAACTTCTGATTCTGTTGATAGATTATGTTTTTTTCAGTAATCCATAAGGATCAAGAGTAATGGGAAATTTGAAGGGAAAGAGTGTTAAACACTGCGTGTGCCCTAATGCACAAACAATACTTAAGACTAGAAAAGACTAGAAAATATTTTTCCTGTAATAACATGCAGCCTCCTCCCATCCACAGAAATTCACTGCTTTTCTTCAGAGCAAACACTTATTGGCAATATACACTTCCCTGAACTAAGACACTTCCCTGAACTAAGTAAAGGCTTGCAGCTGCAAGAACAGTGGTGGCAAATCAGAGTATCTAATATGCAATGAACAAATTACATGTAAAATTATTTTTTACAAGCTCAATGAAATCAAATGCTGTCACTGCTTATGGCAGTCCACCTAACTGACCATATTGAGTTTGCCTAGATACATCCCTGAGAGCAGAAACTGCAGGTGCCCAGCATAAAATGTCTAGATATAGAAGCCCAACAGGCTCCCATGTATATCTCTGCTATGCCAAATTAAGTAAAGAAGTACCAAAGAAGTACCTGAATATTTCATGGGACAAATTCTGCTGATGTATATTTATTCAGGATAAAACTTACAGCCAGAAATCTCAGGTGTGTGTTCTTGAAGATATTTACTTAATCTGGGGCTAAGACTTTGGGTCAAATTAGTGCTAAATTCTTATATCACTTTAGATCATGATGGCAAATATCGCCTGTATTTGATTTGTAGATGTAAAAGATGCTGGAGGTGGTGGTGGAAGCAGTTTACATGTTATTACTTCCATTGCAGTACTACCTCAATCAGAAACAGAACTTTGTGGTAGAAATTGCACAAACATCATTAGATACAACTCATACCCCAGAAACTCAACACAGGTAAATTAATTCCACAGCAACAGAGGTAAATTTTGGGGTGCATACCATGCACATAAGTGGCTACAAAGGGAGCATGGCAACGGGGATGGACACAAAGCATGATGGAGTCTGTAGTAAACAGCAGCACACAAGAGTACGGACTGAGGAGGGGCTTCGTGATGCTACAGCAGTGAATGAGCTTCGGTTCTGCTCTTTGGTAAGGGGACTGCTAAGCTCTGTGCTGGGGACAAATGCAGGCACCGTTCAGGGTCTGCTCCAGACCAAGTACAGTGTCTTAAATTACTATTCAGAACAGAATCTAGTATTAAATATATATGGCTTTATTTTATCAGTCATAAGCCTGAGTGGAGTGCAACATAATGCGGTGTTAATAGTCTCAAAGTATTAATAAGGAAAATTTAGATCACTCAAACTATAATTTTCATAATTAGTAAAACAGTTAACTATTGTACCATGCAGTGAACTATTACAGGTGTCATGTGGGACTGAAGTCTTAGCAGACATCACAGATCATTTCAGTACAACTTTGCAATTGCTTTTTTTAAACATTCTTAATGCAGTAAAATATCTGAAAAAGCCAGAATGGGGTTTAGGCTGCATAAATGGACTATGACTTTCATTTGTGTTTAAAAAATAAAAGAAATTAAAGTGATGCATAGTTACAGCAACCTTGACAACACAGCTAAACTTCAAGCATAATATTTTCATAGCCAAATCAATTTCTGAAAAACCTTACAAAGTAAAGGATATGCCAGTAAACCTTTCATGTTATTTACACAAATTATCAAAACAAATGAGCATTCACAAACTTATCTATATTTCAGAATGAATTATGTTCTCTTTTGCAATCAGCATCGGTATTTTGTCAAGAAACCTGTTGGAACCAGAGAGTAATTATTTATAAATACATTTTTAATTCATCAGTTGCATGTATTTTTTGTATTCTTAGCTGCAAATTACAGTGATAATAGGAAGAGACCTAGAATATGTGCTATGAAGCCTTTACCACGCATTGTACTACTTACCATTCAGGACAGACCTTTCAATTCAGAAAGTGCTGAATGCATTACCAGGCCCATTGTCCAAAACCTCTGCTAGATACATCATTTGTCTCTACTGTGGTAATAAAGAGATTCCTGGCATTCTGGTATTGAGAAACCAGAAGTAATATATTAGCTTTACTTTTCCTCTGCTACTTAAAAATGAACACATATGATAGAGCGCATAGTTTAGAAGAGTATGAAGACAGTGTCCTATTGAATGACAGACTGTCTGGTTGATTTACATGAAATAACAAGTGCTCGTATGAGAAAAGGTTAAAATTAGATTGACGAGCAAATGTGCTACCAGACTGCTGGCTGACAAATGGCAAAGTTATGCCAACGTATTACTTATTCTGGAGGCGCCCAAGAAGTAAGCAGGAGGATAGTAATTCATGTGCTAGAATACATTCACGTTTAGCATAAACAAAGAGTCCTTAGGGTCTGCAACAGGAACATATTAGCTATACGTAATTTATGTCAACAAATAAGTCAGTGGAACAATTTCATTATTAGATATGGAATTCGAATGACTCGTGTTTTCTTAAGTCAAGGGTGGTCTGCTCTACTGTCATTTAAATTAGTTCAGAATAATGCCCTGTTGAATAACTACATTGTTCTTCCAATAAATTGACTATTGTGCTACATCCTCCTTCCTCCCACCAATTAGACAATGAAAATACAGATTAGTCATATAGCTTTCCACAATGGCTCTTAGATTAAGGTCTGACTGCTTCTTGGTCACTGTAAAGAGTAGTCTAGTTCAGCAGTGGTAACTCCTTTGTCTTTCTCCTTCCTTTTCAGCAAGTTCTGCTGACATCCATGCAGTCAATTATATTAAAACTAGTTGATTACAAAACGTTAACTACGGAAAAATTTTAACTTGCCTGACTGAAGGCACTTTGGTTCTTAAAATTCAGCAGTGAATATGCATCATAAACTGACCACGATGCTCTGGGCACTCAGCAGATCCGAAAATAAAGTTCTCTGAGAGATGGGTGCTAAAATCAATACATCGATGCCGGACACTTCTGTAAGCATTAGCTTCAGTGATTAGCAGCTGGATAATGGTGATAATGAATAATAACCAGTCAGATCGGTCTCAATTTTGTCTAGAAACTGAAAATACCACTCTGAATTCAAACAATGTAAATTATTGGTGGCTGCTACTTTTTAACTTATCCTGCTGCTACTTTTTAACTCATTCTATACAGCTTAGCTAGTTATTACTTAAAATTAAAAAAGCTGTTACTTTATGAAGTGGACAATACAAAACTGTATCCTTCTCCAGTTGGAGTTAATGGAAATTCTGCAGCTTACTCCTTGTGGAATTACAGGTTGGTTATAGGGTGAATTTTTCAATATGTGAACATGAATTAAATAGGAATTCACAGAGCAGACAATATGGGCTTGAACCTGCTGTTCACTGGAACAACTTTTTGACATTTTGTTAATATGAAACTATGCTAAAGATTTAACAGACCCAAACCCATTTGCCAACCTGTTTCCTTAGGCAAAAGTGTTCTTATTCCCTTTCAAATCGCCATGACAGACAGCATGTTAGGGGAGGGAGCTAATTGTCCCCATTAGTCATCACCTTGTCAGGATGACTGGCAGCCAGTAGCCTTCAGGCTTGCTTGAAAAGCTGAAGCTAGTTAAGATCTTCTTCAGTCTGGACTGGAGAGACACCTCTAGACCCGCTGCCCCTCAGTGACACCTGAAAAGCTGGTCCAATATTTTATGCCAGGTCTTTAATATGCCTGGTAGTTTCTTCTTCTTCCAAAACTACTGTCAAGTAACAGGGGAGGGGAAAAAAGGGAATTTAAGGTTTGAACCACAGCAGGGTCTCCTCCTAGCCTCCTCCATTCTGCAATAGTATTCTTGCAAGTGATTGATATGCAGGAACAATTTGTTACTATCTAAAATAATCCACCAGGGTGCAAAATAGCCTCTATAAAAAGAGTAGCCATTTCTGGAAAAATCTGCTTTTTAAAGCTCTGATATATTGAACGGAATTTACCATCAGAGCCTTCACAAGTAGCTGTTGGAAACAGTTATTAAAGTAGGTATTAGGCTAGATTCAGATCTTGTGCAAACAGATGTAGCTCCCGTGAGTACGATCACACTGACAGGCTGATTTCAGTCCTTCAGGCAAGAGAGAGGCAAAAAAGTGAGAGACGCTAGCAGAGCATCTGCTAGTTAGATCAAAAAAAGTCTGTCTTGTTGGCAGAGCTATTGTCCTTTGGTCACACCAATCCTAATTTAAGTCCTGCTTGCAGCAGCAGATAAAACCTGCGACAAACATAGTCATGCTGACATTGAGGTGGATGCCAAAAGAAGATAATCACAAGTACTCGAGATTGCAAAGGGGAAAAAAAAAAAAAAAAAAAACAGAGAAGAAAGCTTTCAGGTCTGAAATTTGAAAAAAAAAAAAAAAAATAATTTTGGAGTTGTGTCTTTTTCTTCCCAATCCTCATTCAATATAAAAAGCAATCCTCAAAAATTGCAAACACACGCCTGTATCAGATCCTTTTCCAGAAATTCAAGTCTGTGTCTGTGCACTGTTTAGCCTAAGGCTAGGGCGTATGCAAAACAGAGAAATACTTTATCTTTTCAGACTTACAGTATTTTTATTCATGACTGTCTATGAACTGTCCTATTTGTTCTGGTTGTTCTTTGGGTCTTTTATTGTGCCTGATACAGCAATTTGGCCGGGTCCAGAAGTGATTCATTTAATTACTTTGAAGACTGACAAAATCCCTGGCAGAGATTAACAGATGCTTCTTGTACTCCACATCTACGAGCAAGATTGCATAGGTCAGAGTTGCTGGCCTTGCCTGGGGCATTGATGATGCAGTGTAAGGCTGAGCCTCCAGCAGAACCAGAGGTGAATGCAACTGTCGGAAATGCATATTCCCCTTGACTAAAAGGATGCTACAAAAAGCTTCTGAGACTTGAAGCACTAACATCCTCTGTGGGTTATGGTTAATTTATTCATTAGATTCAAGCTGTACTACGGATAGAGACAAGGCAGCAAAAATAACTATTTCTGTTGTCCCCTCCTCCCACCTTCCCCATCTGTATTAGTAATCTGGAGAGATACACAAGAAGTCATCTTTAATGACCACTGAAAGGTCATCCTGAGTGAACTTTGCAAAAATGAGCAGCCTTTTCTGTATCACCCCAAATACTTTGCATAGTTTTGTTTTGTAGTATAGACTTTTCATTTAGCCCCCAAGATATTAATTTTCAGAACTGTATTTACTTCCTGAAAAGGTGTTTGTTTCTTTCACACTGTGTTCTGAATGAATATATTTTTAATTGTCTTGGCTCTTATGAAGAGGTAATAATAATAAAAAGGATGCTCCCAAGAGTACATGCAAACAGGCTGGCTTTAAGTTAATGGGAAGAAGGTTTCTTGGTCTGTTCTGGGTTGAATCTTTGCAGTCTGCTGGACTTCTCCAGGATTCCCTTGCTGTTTGGCTCCTCTTGTGTTCGTCCACCACATACAAGCTACTTGTTGATTCTCCTCGACCCTGCCTGGAGCACTTGTGTTTTTGGTGATGTTGTGGTTTTGATTAGATTAATTTTTTTTTTCTTTTTTTTTTTTTTTCCCTTGCCTGCTGTGAAGGCACCCTTACACATTTCATTAACCAAAAGAAAATTATAGCTTTGTTTTACCTCTGATAAAGACAATCCTATTGCTCTCTTAATGATGAGTAAAAACACGTTATTAGCAATGTGAACACTTGCATTGTATTGTGTAAAGGCAGGATGAGGTTTTGCCTTTAATAATAGGTAACTATAAATGCACCATAATTACATACTAGGAATGGGAGTTCACCTTTTTTGATTGTTTCAGCTAATAACGAAGATGCCCTCTGGTGGCTGCAAGATAAGATGTTATTTAAGCTCCTGGGTAAGAACAGCAGCAGTGGGACAGCTGGGGTGCAGGGGTCTCCCCAGTCTGTCCCCCTGACTGCACTAGCAGCGAAAGGCAGCTGCAGCGGGGAGCGCCTGCGCTCAGGCCAGCACAGAGTGCCCCTCTGAGTCCAGGGCTCTGCACCGCTCCCTCACCTGTGCAAGTCCGGCTAAACAAGGATGGCTCCCAATGCTTGGGTTTGCTGATGAGCACAACGCTGCTTAGGAAATTAATTGCAGCCTCGGTACAGGGCAGGACTGCACATCGTGGGGCTGATCAGATGATCACCATCTGGAATAGATGAGCTGTGCATACACTTACTGTAATACACGCAATGGTATGGTTTGCCCTGAATTGTTTTCCCAGATATGACTGGCTAGTTTCATCTGCAAAATATTTTCAGGAGAGAAATTCCTGGAACTGCTTAGTTGGTTTTGTTTGGTTTTTGTTGTTGTTGTTTTTTTTTTTTTTTTTTTTTTTTAGAATAACTGAAATCTGGATTTTCAACACTTCAGTACCAAAAATTTGCCCTAGAATGGAGTGTAAAGCTTTGCTGTTTCTAAAGACACCACAGTGAAGATGGAGCTAGACCACTCTCTGAAATACACCTTACTAAGAAACAACTTAAAAACCAAGGGTGAAACTTGGGCTTGGTTTTTAAGATTTCTCTTCCCACTCTCATTCACAAGCTTACTTCCCTACCGCTGTCTTTGTTCAGTAACTTCAGTGGTTCAAGAGCTCATGGCACAGTGACTGAACAAGTGGCAACAGGCTTTTTACTATGTGAAGCCTGTGACTTGCTGATGAGCTGCCTCTCCTTCCCACTCACATATGAACCCTCTTCCAAACGACAGCTGGAACTTGTTGAACTATGGAAAGTGAACACAGCAGGGCTGAAAGGTCATGAACTTACGATACACACAGCTGGTAACTTCTTGAGCATTTTATTCTACCAAGCTACACCAGCCCCTCATTTCAACAAAATGAAACCTAGTTTTCATTTTGTTCTGGCAAAGACAGCAACACTTGGAGACAGCTTCTCTACATACCCACTGGATACCCACTCCTCCAACTGCACTTGAACGATGTTTTCTTGACACGAGGAAGACCTAGATTATGTCACCCCCTCGCTGCAGCCCCTGCTGCACACCTCCCTCCCCCTCTCCCAGGGCCACAGCTTGTGCACCAAGGCCCAGCTCTCATCCAGCCCAGCCGTGTAACCTTGTCTCAGAGTGCTGAAAAAAAGCTGTGAGAAAGCCTGTGGAGAGATAAGAAAGGTAAAATTACGGACAGAAGTAGAGCTGTTGAGACAGGATTGCCAGTAGCTCAAGGATTCAGGAGGGAAAGCAGAAACATGGAAAGGTATAAAATCTAAAGGAAGAAAAGAGCAAGGCTAGTCGGGAAGCATTAGGTTGGTTTGTTGGGGCAAGTCACCAGTGCTAGGGGCACTGACAGAGCTTGGTAGAAGATGGAAATGCAGCAATGCTGAGGGTCTGCTCCAGGGAGCTGCACGGACTCTTCCCCTCCTGCCCGATGCCTGCCTGGCCAGCAAAGCCGCCACAGGTACCTTGCTAGGTGAGCACACTTGTGCTTAGCCCGATGACTTGTGAAATCCTACCTTTCTTTTCCACTGGCTAGTCAATAAATAAGCGCTTTATGCTCTTAGTTATGTATATTCTGTTTACAGATTATCTTTGAGACTGGCTAAAGAAACCTGAACAAACTGATACAAAAGCAAAGCTGTAACTAATACCTGTAAACAGGTTTTCATGTTTTTTACATTCACTGGAAGGCAAAAAAAATTAGCAGAGTATTTTCTCATTGGTGGAAAAGCATTCCCCACTGGGGAAAGACTGAAGCATACAAAGGAAAAGTAATTTTCTATTTGTGCTTGCAAAAAGCTAAAACAACTTTTACCAAAGCATTCTATTTACTAGTAGACTTTCTCCTGGCCTTCTTTTAAACTATTGTTTTATTCCATTACCCTTAAGTGCTTCACAGATATTGCTTAAAAACATCAGCCCTGTGTTGAATTTCAGGTGGTGAAAATACTGGGGTAAATTCCTACTGCAGATGACTTCTTTAGGATCAGAAGAGTGTACATGCAGAAATAATTTTCCAAATGTTTTTCCCCTTGGTAACACTAGCATGCTAGGCTCTAAAACAATAAAGCTACTTAGAAAGCTGCCTGAGCAGGTTGATCTGAACACCTGTAATGTGCATGTGGGAAGTCTTTAGGGTGTGACATACCTTCATTCTTTTAAGTTCTCCAAAAATCTCTTTCTATCCCAGTGAAGCTGTCAGAAGAGATGATGTTATTCAGCTGAAGGGAGACCCACGAAACACAGCAGAATTCAGAACACCACTGATGTTAAGTACTGAGTGAGGGGACGCTGTTGGAAAAAGCAAGATAACTTAAACACTTAAAGCTTGCCTGTTGACAAGTTGTCCTTTCTTCCAGGACATGGAAAAAAAAAATCCAGTAGTATTTTCCTGTGGTATGATTTCTTCTTTACTAGAGAAATGGGTTGCACAGGTTTCTCTGATGACAGAGGCAGTTAGAGCTGTCCTGAAAAGGAAAGACTGACTCATTCGACATGCAGGCTTTTACACACTCCCTCTGGTCACTGCACTGTAAATCTTTGCTGTTCTGACATCAGCTTGGCTTTTCTTAGTAGCTGGAGAAGTTGCCAAACAGAATAGGTTTTGTATATACTAACCCCTATTCTGGATAGAATTAACGGACCAATTGTGAAAGCCAAAAGCCTCAGATTTGTTTGGGTTAATCAATGCCAGAATTTGTTGGCTAGGGAATGATACAGATGATCTTTCACAGTTGAAAGAGTACACCAGTGTTGCAAGTGTCTGGAAGGTAAAAGCACACGTCTTAAATGCCACCAAATAACACATTGGCTTTCACAATAAGAAACTGCTGGACAGGATAGGATTGAGTATCTTATTCCAACACATGTGAAAGTTTGCAAATAATTTTGGAGTGGTTGATCAAAGCAAAAAGAACAAGTGCAGTGAAGTGTGCCCAGGAGTACAAACTCGTATAAATATTCTGGCACATAAAATGCATTTCTCATATGATGTTTCTGTGGAAAGTGAGGTGGCACAGTTTTAGTCAGTCATCAGGTGGAGGTACCATAGCATAAATTAAAGCTAGAAGGGGAGAGCAAAATAGGACTTTCAAAATTTTTTTTTTCTTCCTGAGAAAAACTGACAAATACTACCAGGAAAGTGCTTTAGACTACTCTGACTTACTCCACAAATATTCTAGCCCAATATATGCAAACAGTCATTAGCAGGGCTCAGATGATCAACGGCACTTTGTTACACTGCTGTTAATGCATTGCTTGCACTTACTTGTCTTGCACCTGCCCAGTTTAGTTAATTTGGAAAACAGAAAGAGAAAAGATTTTGTTCAGCACCTAACAATGAACAAACAATAGGGTCTGTGCATAATCCTGCACAAAATATTTGTACCAGTTTAAAATCATCCTACATGAACATGATGCTTATCAGTATTTGTTAAGAGGTAAAACATTTTATTAACAGCACATTTGCAAGCAGGGTTCAAAACAAATTGTATGCAACAGGATGGAGTCAATGTTTGAACAAGCCAGCTGGTAATAAATGAGTTTTATTATATATAATAAAAGTATACTACATAAAGACATTGCATTATTGCAGATTGCCTGATAGAAATGATACACACAACCTTATTGTATCAGGCAGAAGGTACTAATCTGAAGGCATTCATTTTTATCAAATATATTTAGAGTTAAGGTAAGAGAGCTAAGTTTATCATGGGGCTAATTAGAAAAGCAAATAGATAGCAAAAAGCCTTTCCAACTGCATTATTCTGAGTCTATGACATACAGCTTTTGTAAGGTAGTATTCATACTTAATTCAAAAAGGCCACTTATTAATTTGAGATTAATTCAATATGGTGGTGAATAGGAATAATGTAACAAAAACCTTTAAGTTTTCTGTATTCATCTTCTCATCCTTTGCATTTTAGACAGGCAACACACTGGGACAGTATTTAAATTACCACAAAATGGTAAAATGGCATTGTTTCAATTACAGGAGCCTAAATGCGTTTAGCAGCATACAGTGTGAGGTTTTTTTCTCTTCATTAATAGTAAGAGCCATCATTGTCAAGGACATCTTTATTACATAAGCTAATGTAAATCAAGATTCCTAACCTCTAGATGAGTCCCTTTTGCTAGCTCCACTGGAAACACACTTATTCTCAGTATCTCGCATCAGCACCCTGAGACCGAAAGCTCGGGCGGCGTGCTGCCTGCAGCGTGACCCCAGCTGACCCACCCAGCAGGCTGCCTGCCCTGTCACGGGACTGGCGGAGTCCTTGGGATATGTCAAAAACCAGGCGTATAATGTAAAGGACTGTGTCCGAAGAGGGGGGGCGTTCTCCAGGGCAGCACAGACTGTGGCGAGCGAGCCTCGCCTTTGCCTATCCAGCACTGGTGGCAAGGCGCAGGAGCCCACTGGATCACCCAGTCACTGCTCTCTGCCTCTGGGTACGCTCTGGGGCACCCAAGACTAGGTCAGAGCCTCTCTCCTGCCACACACGTCGATACAAAACTATGTTGAGGAGGACTGTGTGACTGGAAAAGCATTTGGCTGAGGAGACACAATAGTCGATATTTTACTCTATTTCTTTTCTAAGCCTTACTTTGCGCAGAGCAGTCCTCTGTCTGATATGCACCATTGGCAGTGGTGATCTTGCCAAAAGGATAATAAAATCCAAGATTGTCTTTAAAGAAATAAAATGCTTACACATTGCAGCTGGAAGGTGAACACTTGGGATAATTTTTAATTCCAGTGATGTATCACTTCTGCTCTCCAGAACTGGGTATGCCAGCCAAAGCCACTGCACTTGGGAAGACAAATGGACTTTTGGGCAGCAATTCAATGCTATGACCTACCAAAGTGACCCTCCATCTCCACCCTTACTTCTTGCATTTACAACTAGAGTGTGCAGGCCTGGTTATACACAACTCTCAGTGTGGGCTGACACACGGAACAACAGAGTTCTTGCATTCAAAGCAGGTATTTCATCATGTATTTCTCATATGTCTTTTCCTGTTTTGTCTGAAAGAATAGGTGACTTTGTAATGTGGTTTGAAAGAGTTAAAATTTGATAGAGGAGGGAAAAACCCAGACTGTAAAGCAGAAAGCAACTCTGAGCACTTCAAGATAAACGCAAAGGTTTTACCATAACCTGTTTGGGTTTTCCACCAATAAAGGAACAGCTGAAGGAAAAAGGCGATGCATTTTCTTTTTTTTTGGATCTTTTTTATTCAAAAGTTTTCAAAGAAATAAAACAGAAAAAAGCTAACAATCTAATCAAATTTACAGTTCAAAAATGTCTTTTGGCGTTTAACAACAAGTCCTAGGAAACAAAACTACAGAGTTATCTTGAACCGGACAAATAAGTTACCACTGGCAAGTTTGTGGCACTAGTAAAACAAAAATAAAAAATTAACTCTCTTGATCATATAGATATCTCTATGAAAATCTTTTTTTTTCAATCTGTACAAAAGGTCTTTCTTCATAAATTAATTTTTTATAATTTAATGGCTGTCTACTATGTGATGTTTAAGTAACTGATTATTTTTTATGTACAGAGGTTAAATTTCCCAAATCTTACCCAGACAATGAGTATGGCACTTAGTTCAGACATTTCTGGCAGCAGCTCTTCCCTCCCTCTAACACAGCTATCATACTGCAGTTTTAATTAACGCAAAAATATCAAGTAGTGAGAGATCCAGGTTTAGAAAGTTACCAGATACAGGCAAGGTGCTGCAGGAAGTCTGGACTTTTACAAAGCAGTAATATTCCAGGGAGCATAGAACCAATAATACCACAACTTTTTAAAAAAAAGAAAAAACAAAAACACATCTCTTATGACTATGTATTTCACTAGAATCTACACTTCTCAGAGCAGCAATTTACTTTTGAAACTATGAAATGTCACCGACATCTATACTCCAATACTCACACAAAATTTAAAAACTAAAAAATACTTGAAAGAAACAACTGCTTAGCCCTAGCTCCCGAGCTAGGATGATTTGGTCTGTGGAAACAGGGAGGGCCAGCAACCTGTCCCAATACAAAAGGAAATAAACTTTGAGGTAGATAACTGATCATATACAGCTGACCAGAGAAGTACACAGTTTTGGAAGACAACTTAATTTATCATTCGATTTAAAACATATGCAATTGTAATAAAGAGCTTTAGTAGCAGTGAATTATCTAATATGTGAAGTACAAATAACTGTGTATTTATGAATCAGGAATTTCATAGTTTCAAAATTGGTTTTCTTTACACTTAACACTTGTAGTGATGATGTAAAGTGTGGCACTGCTTGGATCCAAGTCTTCCTTCATGCTTTTGTGTCCATACATCAATTAAAATTATAAAACCTAAATGCAAATGTACAAAAAAGGCACATTCTCCTAACCGCAAACTGGTCCGGCAAAAATAAAGAGTACAGAAGACGTAATGCTGAGACAAATCAGAATTATTGGTTACTGGCTCTTTGTTCTTTGGTAAAGTTACCTTTTAAAAGTGCCAAGTCTTTTTATTTTTATTTACCTACTATAGAGAGCTAGTACCCAATCAATTACGCTTCTACTTACATCTCAGCGTATGTTTGAAAACGAGTCCTTTAGCTTTTGCCATTTTGCTGTAATAGCAACTTTTCTGTTTGCTAAGTCTCAGCACAATCCTCATCCTAAAGCACTATCATTAGTATAAAGGAAGGACAAAAACATTCGGTGATATCCCCACCCCAAAGTCCCTATTCTACCTATGCTAAAACTAGAACATCAAGTTAGTTTCTGAAAAAAGGCAAAAAAAGATTTTACATTGCATCATACAGCAGAGTTCCTAAATCATTCAAACTACCAGAGGGAACTATTGGCATATGGCCTTACAAACAATTTATCCTATTAAAATTTCCCCAGTCAGAAAATGTGTTTCACACAAAACATTTTTCCCCTCTTGCATTTCACTACCTTACATATTATGTGAAAAATCATTAAAAACACTTACTACACATTAAAAAAGCCAAATTTTCAGCAATTTTTATTGACTACCTTTAAAAGCCCTAGGCTGCTGTTTTACAAGGCATAATAGACCAGCTCATTTGGTCAAAGCATTCTACACCATTAGTTTGGACTACTTACTGAAACAGCTACAGCATTGAAAGATTTAAGGCAAATTGGAATTTATAGAAAAGGATAAGACACTTCACACTACATTAAAAGAAAAACAGAAAGCTAAAAGACCAGACACTATAACTGCAACACTGCACTAAAGCAACACTCACACACTGCAAGCACAGAACATCATCTTAGATGTTTTACTATTTTAAACTTCAGAAAACCCATTTCATACAATTAAAAAAAAAGAAACAAACAAAATAAAAATAAACCAAAACACAAATTCTGTCATGCACGTGAATAAGTCTTCGTGGTCATCTGTGCATACCCAGAAATTTGAATTTTTTTTTTGCGTCATAACACTTGATAAAAATTTTTTTTTTTACTAAAATAAACCTGTTCATGGGAACAGCTACTAGATGAATTTAAGGTTTTTCTTATGCACCTTATAGAACTTATAGCAAAAATAGTTTTAGTTGATTTCATTATAAATAACATTTTCAAGAACCTGTGCAAAACTGTCAATAATTCCTAAAGCACAATTGATCAGTAAAATCCATGATTGTTTCAGCCTTTGCACCCTTCTCCAGGCCAGGTGAACACTGGACATCTGTAACACAGAAAGGTCAGAGCTAGAGCAGAGTTACAATCGCATGTTTTTTTTCTAAACGTAGCTGTCCATAAAACTAAATCATTGCCTATTTCAGAGAGCTGTGAGAAGACTAAGTTAATCTGAGCACAGATTTGAGAAGTAACACAGGTGGCACTACAGGTGCTTGGCCCTTCCCAGTATAAGGCACTCTGCCAGGATACAGCCTGTATTGTATCTTCCCCCTCTATCTCTAATATCTGTTCAGTATGCAGAGTTCCCACTGGGGAACCATGAGACTGCATTCAAAGCTATTTCCTCCTTTGCTGTTTTGTTATTGTAGTTTCCTTTTAATTGACCAAAAGCGGTTGAGCGTGTGAGCGTACTCCTGTGGCATCTCCAAGGCTTTTGGAACTTTGGAAAAGGAACACAACTTTCTTTCAGTGCAGCCTCAGGGAGACTATGTACAAGTTACAACAGCCAACACAGAGACAGCTACTGTGCCTCTGTGATGGTTAATACTTAACAGCAATTCAGGGCTCATTAAATTTGAAGGAAGACTTCTCAATCTATTGTATTGGCTTATATCGCCATATGGGTTTAAAAAAATACCCAGCTAATGAAAAAAAGTTTAGACAATTTTTTAATTTCTCAAGGCAAGACAAAATCTGGTATTTCAAGGCTTGTACATTTATAGGTGCATATATAATTATACCTTTTTTTTTTACAAGTCCCTTTGACTTTCTCACATGGTAGCAACTTTTTGAAAAGAAGCTATAAAGTTATTAAATGTAGCTGTCAAAGGAAAGACGCTGTGTATTTCTGATTGACTGCATCCACTTGTGCAAATGTGCTAGTTGTCATTTACCCCTTAATTATGGCAATATGTATACTGACTTTTAATAGGACATTCCCAAAAGTGCTGCACGTGCATTTAGAAAGAAGTTTCAGTTTGACAACAGTAACGAAGCCACAACAATTAAGAGACAGCAGTGTTCCCTCTATTTAGGGAAAGAAATAACTGTCAGTTCCCTCCCCTTCACCTGTCTGAAAAATGACAAGTACCAACATGTTCCAGGGACAGAAATACCAAATGGCATGCTCTGAGGCTGAAATCAGTTGAGTAATATTAACCTTCCCCACATGCCCGCTGCCACAGCCATTGCTGACATAGATTTCACTGGCTCCTACTGCATACAAATACAGGTAATGGTACTTCTCAGAAGAATAAAATACATGGAGGATTGTCTTATAGCAAACGCACAGTGTTGCTCACAGAGCTCAGTATTCTACAGAGTCATCATTATAAAATGTGTCTCAGATAGCAACACATCTCATCCTTTCAGGAGGATGAATGCTGCTCCTCCTGCCTGGCCCCAGCCTACGGAGAAGACACTGACAGGCTGGGAGAGAGAGGCAGGACGGGGAGATGACATGCAGGATTATGCTTTGCCAGTCTACCACAGATCTCTACTGGTAAGGAGATTTTACATGCCCACAGGGGAGACTTAAGGCAAAACAAGTAATTCCTTGAAAAGTGGTTAACACCAGCCAATAGCCTTGGCATTGGAAACATGCAGGAGCCATGATTTTAACACTAGGAGATGGATAACAAGAAGAGTCTGTGGCTTTGCTTTCTCCCTGCCCTGGATGCAAATCAAGGATGTGGGCTCTCTCTAGATGCCGGCATTTGGCCAGACTACAATAATAAACACAGGTCATATGTTGCGCTATGCAGACTGTGCCATCTGTTGAATGTGCGAAGTCTCTCCATGGGTTTGTTTCTATCTTTACATTCTTGAACATATAAGAAGCTGTTATGCCAATAACGGGGGATGAGAGCAGTGTTGTCAAATAACACAGCTGACCTGCAAAATCAAAGGTAACGGCAAAATGTGTGTACTGTTAGATCTATACAATTTAGGGAGAATATTACACAACTAGAAGTTCCTCACACATAACTGATTATGATTTTTGAGTATCTAATAAATGCCATGAGGGCTGTAGAAAACCCCCTTTAAGATGGCCTCTAGCACATTATTGCAGCTGAACAGAATTTTTCTGTATGAGGTCTTACAAAATATGATAAAAAAATTTTGTAGTCAAGCTGCCTGGTTTACAAAGCACTCAGAAAAAGATGAGTTAAGGAACAACTAAAATCCAGAATTTTAAAACATGGAAGATGGAGAAGGAAATGGTTAGTGCAAACAATATTTTCAGCATGGCAATCTACAGAAACCAAAAATTTTGCATGGAAGGAGTTCAGGTAAAGCTAATGATTAGTTAGTAAAGAAAGGCCATGCAAGCAAAACCAGAGGAAACCTGAAGGAGGAAAGTAAACCAACTCTGGAATTAGAGCCAAGCTAGGACATGGCTTAAAAATTGACAAAAATCTGGACCAAACTGCTTTTCCCTAGAATAAAGGATGAGCAGGGAAATCTTCAGGAGAAAGAGTCAGCAAGGATTTCTACCAGACCACCCCCCTGCCTATGGTCTGTAAGGTCTGTAAGTCAGTTGCTTCCAAATCTTATGTATACCATAGAACTAGAGGATATTATATGCATAAATACAGTTCCCTTCAGCATTATGATTCTAGTATTTTTGTGCTAATTCGTTGTTATTATTGTATACAGCATGCTGCCAAGATGAACAAATTAAAATACAACATAATACAGTTACGCTATAGAGAAATTATTAAAACACTATTACTCATAATTCATTAACTCACTTCTGGAACCTGTTTTTCCTTTCTTGGCTTCTAACTCAAATTCAAATTAACTCTAAAGTTCAAATTAACTTCACTGCCTGTCCCCAGATATTATCAGTGTTATTTATATGATACAAAAAAAGACTTTTCAATACAGAGTACTGCAAGTTATGAAAGAAAATATCTTTGAATTCACATCTTTTATATTACAGGATGAGTCCCTACCTCACAGTTACTTATTTTGCTGATACGTATATGGAGAATGGTCACTGGACGTCTCTACTGTAACCTGTTGTTGACCACTGGCTTCCTGCAAATGAAATGAAAGACAAGACATGAGACAAAATCAGGCAGCGTTATCTGCAATCTGTATTTCCATGTGACTCCTGCGACTAACAGTGTACAAATCTAAAGTCTTTCTAACATTTCTCAAGTGTGTTATTCCAAATTTGAGGTGTTAACTTTGCATTCATTTACATTTCAGCAAATAAAATCATCATGAAAACCTTGTATTTCCCCAGCTGCTTTGATGATAATTGAAAAAAGCCTCTGACATTATAGAAATAAATACATAGAGGGTGCAAATAACTGCTAGTATATTTTCTATCTGCAAGTGCAAAAGAGCATTCTGCCCCTCTCCTTTTGAGGGGCAGCAAGGAGAATGAGATCTACTTACCACTTGTACAAACACCATCACTTTGAGTACCATGGTGTGATTGGCACTAGGCAACACAAAGAATTGTAGTTGGGACTTCGCACACAGACCCCCACAAACCAGGGAATTAATTCAGCTGATAGTGCTCTGGCAGACAGTGCAATCAGCTAATTACCAAAAGCCTTTCTCTGACCACATGAGCAGATGCATAAACTGAACCAAACAAGTTCTGGAGTTTCTGGAAAAACAGACTTTGAAATGAAATGTTTTTTCTCACAGGCTCTGGAACAGACTGTCTAGCGCACTCATTCTGAACACAAGAGCTTCAGCATGCATTGCCTAGCTCCTCTGTTAAAGAAGTACTGACCTATGAAAGGGTGTAACGGTAAGTCAAAAGAGTAGACAAACTATTGTCTACCGTTTAGTTATGCTCTTCAACTGGACTTGCAGAGGGGTTTATTAGGCAAATACGCATGGTATCCTGAGATACCAGGGTAAAATCAGGATTCTTTGCAAAAAGTTACAGTCATGGTCTGTTGGCAGAGCAGCTTGCTCACAGGAAAACTAAATGAAAGACCAAAACTACAATATACCCCCCGTCTTGTTCCTATTGGAAGTCAGGTTCCAGAAACCACAAAGTTCATCTGAGCTATGCGGAAGACTGCTCCAAGTACTGTACTGCTCCAAGTACAAGTCATTCTTTGTTATAATACTAGCTATATTAGTTGAGAATAATAGTTTTAATATATGTTGTATTCACAGTACATTCACAGTTACAATGTTAGGCTTTAAACGGTAGTTTTCCTAGCAAAAAACCTAATACCTTATTCATGACTTATCTCTGGTCTGTTATAAAATATACTGACCTCAACAGGAACCGCTGCTGTCTGGACATGTGTATACTGGGGTATGTAGGCTCCTTGCATAGCTGTTGTGGCTGGCATGTACTAGAAAGACAGAGAGACCATTAAGTTGAGTTAAAGCCCAATATAAATTTAAGAGTATTCAAAATACCTGTAACGATATTGTTTAGTAGATATTGATTGTTTCCCTAGAGCAATATACATAAGAAAGACTTTTGTGTCTGAAATCAATAGGCTTTTCAGAAAAGTGAGATACCTGTTTTGAGAAAACTCCAATTTAGACTTCAAAGACTAGGTAAAGGACTTTTCCTTCTCTGTTAATCCTGATCATCGTTATTTTCTTTTTTAAATTCTATCTGCTTAAAAAAGAAGGGTCTTTTGGTTTAGAAGCTAACCTGCATCTCCTGGTTTAGTTTCTGTTCCACACTTTGTATTAGTTTCTGCAACTCTGATCTCCTGAAGAGTAAAACCAACTATTTTTTTATTTTTCTACACAACTCTGGAGTTAACCTCCTGGGTTTCTTTCATTTACTTTGATCTATTTTTGTTTAGTCATTTCCAATTTCTGATCAGCTACTAGATTGCATAAAAACAGCTGAATATGATTTAAAAATGGAGACAGTTCTAAATATTTTATTGGATGAAATACTACTTAAAGGATTATTTTTTTTCTACATGCAAGCTGAACGTGCATACTGTGATCTACATGCAGTATTTTCTACTTGTGTAAGTTCTATTTTTTATTAAATTGCTACATACTGTTCCAGTACTGCCTAATGAAAGATGACTCATCTGCTGTGTCAGAGGGCTTATCATCGATGCAGGCTGTAGTGACATGGTGTGGTCCATGGAGGGAGTCAGTACAGCACCCTATTAAAACAGAGAAAGAAAGAAAGAAATGATTGCGGCAACACTCAGATTTTAATTACATTTTTGATTTGAGAGTCTAAGTATGGGCTGTACTTCTGAGAGGATCTACCACAGGAACTCTCCTTAATTCCAGGCTGACTCAGGAAGCAGGTCTGGGGCATTCTGAATATTCTACTCGGGCAGATGCGTTTTGCACAGTTTGGTAATGGAGTAAGAACTGCATTGACTTCCTACTGAACATGCAACTGATGTACAATGCACTTGAAACACCTGCTGCAAACACTTTGTAAAATATGAATTTAACCACAGGCTAACTTTAAAGCAAAAACCTGCACATGTTACCAAGTATAAAGTCACTTAGCTTAAGTTTTGGAACTTCAGGCTTTAGGAAGAAACTTTTATCTCATCTTTAGGAATGGAGGCTTTGGAGGAACATTTGTATTAGTAGAATTCTACCTGTCACATGTGATGTTCGCACACAAGATAGCTGCCCTGCTTAACAGCTGGTTTCATTAGCAGACATTTTAGAAGAGTGAGTTAGCAACGCTGATTCTTTGTCTAAATACTAGCTACTGTTATGACCTTTCTATCACTCCTGTACCATTTTGTTAACTTCATAAAAAGTATATGTCAAATTTTTAAACACTTGAAATTGCTAAATATGGAGGGCACATGCATAAGGTTTTCAGAGTAATCTGAAATGGAGGGTTATCAACAAATCTCATTTTACCAATCATGTTCTATAAAAACACATTTCCAAATACTTCATATGACTTATGCTTGCAGAAGTGTTGATTAAAACTGATGGAGGCTCAAAACTAACAGAAATAATTGCAGTGTACTGAAAGCCAGTATTCTGAATCAATAATTAATCTATAAAAAGGAAAAAAAAGAAAAGAAAAAAAAGTACAGAGTATAGTTGGAAAAACAACCATGTGATCAGTGCAGATGAAATGAGTCACAGGCACATCAAACACTAGAAGAATTTCCTGTCTGCAGACTGCAGGCTTCTCTGCAAAGCAAATGAGCAAGACAGCACCAGTCTTTGCACAGGCCAAAACTGAACTTTAAGTCAGGAATCTAGATCTTTATTTCCAACTGTGAAATCTCATCTTGCATACCTGTGAAACTAATATACCTTACAGCATTACAACATATCAACTTGTGTCTTTCACAGCATGATTTGGAAGATGTTTTTTTATGGAAATCTGTGTTGCTAGAGAGAAAAGTTAAAAACATTTGTGCGCATGTGTTTAACATCAAAAACCACAAATACAACAATTAAGTGTGTGAGGGGGTGTTCTGGGTCAGTATCACCTTCTCTGCATGCACAAGAAGAAAATGTTCTGCCAAGAAGATTTACATTCTATAATCTGCACAGAGAGGTTAATTAAAGTCAAGACAATATCCTTTCTATATCTGGAAACAGACTTGTTTTTTTAACTACAGGAGTGCATATATTAAAGCACCTGTTAATATTTGTAATGCTCATCTCAAGAAACCTAGTAAGTCTCAGATATAATGGTACTTAATTAGCAAATGACATAGATAAGCAGCAAAATATCACAGGAGAGTATAGATTAGAATGCCTGACAGTCTGGTACAGATGCCACAGCCAGAAGTGTAGGGAGAGTAGCATTACTCATGAGCAGTGAAGCCAGAACAAGCTATGCAGGTTTTCTCAAGTGAGTGCCCATAATGTCACTTATATCACTACATCCATCTGTCTTTCACAAACTATCCAGTCTGAACTATTCTAGACCCATTCTAAAACCTTGGGTCTTCAATTCCAGCTCCTGATAGGTAAAAACAGTATGTAAAACACTGGTACTAGCAAAGTGCTTTTCATTTGAATTAAAAAAAAAAAGTTTCCTTGGGATGCTGACTTGGTAACTCTAATTGTCCTCATCACCTTGATACCCTGAAGGCAGCTTTCTTTTTTTCCTAATAAAATGAGGTCCCAATTCAGGTTACTGTCTTTGTTTCTTTTTTCATTTTGATCCATGATTTAATCATGATGTAATTGTCAAAACTCTGGAAGTAATTGGGCGGGAATTGACCTATTTCCTGTTCTTTAAAGTATGTAAAGTGTTTATACAATCAGTAACACAACAACGGAGAAGCATAAAAACTTACTGGGTGCTGCATTATATATGGTTGAGGCTGCATCCAAGAAGGACTCTGAACCTAGAACAAAATCAGTATTTTATTCTTCATTTTAGTAATTCTTTTCCTGAATACTCCAACTGAGATATAGTAATAATTTAATAAATCATGTTAACAAGCCCCCTCCCTTATTTATTCACTTTTTAATGCAATTAGTCACTCTGTGGAGCAACACTGATTTCTATGAAAAGTGTATTTATTGTACCTGTATATCAGAAACAAGATTTGGAGACAATATTCCACATACACCCTTCAGAACAGTATACTAAGTTTTTAGTGCAGGTCTCAGAAACTTTAAGTACACTGAAAGAGTTCAAATAGATGCATGAGACATTGCTGCTGTGTTGAAAAACGAGGCACCTCCTGTCTTTGAAATTCCTTTGGGGAAAAGTAATTGGGATCTCAGAAGGTATAGCATCATTTGCCTTCTAGTGCGATCGGAATAAAATAAATTGGATTTTCACAAAGGAAAAAGAAACCAGGAATTCTGCTGAAATCTTGTTCCAGGAACAAGGAGAAGATTTAGGAGAATTGTTCTTTGAGACGTTGCGGTATGTTATTCCCAGAGCACAGGAAGAGAAGGTTCTGACGAGCATTCCTGCTCTTGCAACTAGCATGTTTCCCTCCAAAACACTGAGTATCCAAATACTTAAATTGAGGTAGGATGCTGTATTGGGTTTGCGCGGCAAGGTTTTGATAGCGGGGGGGCTACAGCAGTGGCCTCTGTGAGAAGCTGCTAGAAGCTTCCCCCGTGCCTGATAAAGCCAGTGCCAGCCAGTTCCAAGATGGACCTGCCGCTGGCCAAGGACAAGCCCATCAGTGACGGTGGTAGCACCTCTGCGATAATATATCTGAGAAGGGGGAGGGGGAAACCCTGCATAACAACAGTTGCAGCTGGAGAGAGAGGAGTGAGAATATATGAGAGAAACAGCCCTGCAGACACCAAGATCAGTGAAGACGGAGGGGGAGGAGGTGCTTCATGCACCGGAGCAGAGATTCCCCTGCAGCCTGTGGTGAAGACCAAGGTGAGGCAGGCTGTCCCCCTGCAGCCCATGGAGGTTAATGGTGGAGCAGATATCCCCCTGCAGCCCGTGGAGGACCCCACGCCGGAGCAGGTGGATGTGCCCGACAGGCTGTGACCCTGAGGGAAGCCCACGCTGGAGCAGGCTCCTGGCAGGACCTGCAGACCCATGGAGGGAGCAGCCCACGCTGGAGCAGGTTTGCTGGCAGGACTTGTGACCCCGCGGGGGGACCCACGCTGGAGCAGTCTGCTCCTGAAGGACTGCACCCCCTGGAAGGGACCCACGCTGGAGCAGTCTGCTCCTGAAGGACTGCACACCCTGGAAGGGACCCACGCTGGAGCAGTCTGCTCCTGAAGGACTGCGCCCCATGGAAGGGACCCATGCTGGAGCAGTTCATGAAGAACTGTAGCCCGTGGGAAGGACCCACATTGGAGAAGTTCATGGAGGACTGTCTCCTGTGGGAGGGACCCCACGCTGGAGCAGGGGAAGAGTGTGAGGAGTCCTCCCCTCGAGGAGGAAGGAACGGCAGAGACAGCATGTGATGGACTGACCACAACCCCCATTCCCCATCCCCCTGTGATGCTGCAGGGAGAAATCAGAGTGAAGCAAGCCCGGGAAGAAGGGACAGGTGGGGGAAAGGTGTTTTAAGATTTAGTTTTTATCTTCTCATTACCCTACTCTGATTTTGATTGTTAATAAATTAAACTAATTTCCCCAAGTCGAGTCTCTTTTGCCTGTGACAGTAACTGCTGAGTGATCTCTCCCTGCCCTTATCTTGACCCACAAGCCTTTCACTACATTTTCTCTCCCCTGTCCAGCTGAGGAGGGGAGTGATAGAGTGGCTTTGGTGGGCACCTGGTGTCCAGCCAGGATGAATCCACCTCACATGCCTAACTTTGCATGACAAGGTAAATTAAAAAGATTAAAAGGTAAACTAATAGGTTAAATGGTTATCTTAGTTGAAAAGAGCTGGTTACGACAGCTCTTTGAAAGTGTGCTGCAAGAAATACTAAAGGTAAGAATGGAAATGTTTCCTCTCCACCCCCTGTAGGTGTGTAGGATAAGGCACGATTCTGACCTGAACAGCACATACAGAACTAACTCAGCACTGCTGCCAGACATTTAAAGCCCTTTGAACACCTCCAACATCATGTCTACCATCCTGTGAACAGGACAGGTAGACAGACAGTCTTGAAAAAAATCCAGGTACGGTATTTTCTGCAAGATGGAAATATTTCTTCCCTCCTTTTGGTACTGACTTTCAAATCGGAGTAATACTACTTTTCTTTTTCAATCAGAAAAAGAGCAAAAAGGAGTTCAAAAATGGAAAACACCTGAACCCTCCCTTTCCTCAGGCAAAAGCTTAATGGCAAAAATACTGGTACAGCCTGACTAAAGCTTTGGCTAATCTACTCACACTATGATAGTAACTGGCTTAATACTGTCATTTGGGTATACAGGAGTTGCAGAAACCAGTGCTAGCCAAAACTTTATTAAATCTGTTTACCTTTAATAAGAATAAAGCTAGGAACAGGTTATACCATGCCTCAAAGAAAAAATAAATAAATCATGCCTTTGTGATACGTCCTGTTGTGTAGATGACAGAATGCTGCAGGTTTCAATGAGAAGGGATCAGTAATGAAGATGTGACTAATACTCAAATTGTGAAAGTCTTCTAGCCAAGAACCTCCTTCCTCCCCAGTATAGAATACTTCAATTTAATTTTCAATTCCTATTACTGTGGCACTTTAAGCATAATGGTGTTAATAACTCCATGTACAATAATTTAAGCTCCATGTCATGTATATTGAAATACTAGTAACATCATCTCTGGAAACATACAGTATTGTGGTCTGCCTATCTCAATAAGCCCAGAAAAGTGATACTACGTTCCTAAGAAATATATTTCCATGCCAACCTACAGCTTCTACTTGGATTCTGAATATCTGAGAGTCTTATATTGATAAATAATTTATATTTTAAGAATAGCAGCTAATTCTACTGGAATATTTTTCTGGGTAAGAACTTGCTGTAATTTTTAAGGTATTGCTGTACAAAGCAGAATGATTCAATATACTGAAAAATACAGTACTAGCACCGTCTGCCAAGAGCAAACATTGCATTGTATAAGTCACCTCAGAAATTAATATAAAATTAATCCAGCTGCCCTTTACCCCAGAGTACACTGCTTTACCTCCTACATAACGCTTTGTTCACGCAAGAAGGCATTAGACTTCCAAACTAATATTAGACAATTCTTCCTCATTCTTCTCACCTGGAACGGGAGGGAACATGGAAATTTCTGCAAGGGAATACTGACCAAATGGCCCACAGTGCCTTGTTAGCCTTCTATACGCCTTCTACATAGCCTTCTACACGCCTTCTATAATCAGTTTCACCCATAGTAAGCTAGAAAACTCAGCATGTCTCTCTCAGTAAAAAGCCTGACATACAGAGGTAAGAATTTTCCAAATTGAATTGGGTTTGGTTATTTATGGCCTGAATCATGGATGCTCACTTTGTCTGTGTGTTAAACAGTAAAATGCCAAAATAGCTGATCATTTAGCTTACACTGGGATAATGGGCATGTCTCAAGTAGTAATTACAGAGCATACCTCTGAGATGGCCATACTAGTTGCATTAAATGCAAGGTGTTTGTACACTGAAATGTAAAATGCCCTAAAATTGAGCATTCCTAAGAGTTTTATATCAAAGTACAAAACCTGTTCCATATGATTTCTCAGCATGTTGAATTGTTTGTCAATATCCCTTAGTGGGGACTCAAGATGACACCTATCAAAGTTCCTTTTCAGAAAGCTTTGGACTGGGCTCCAAGAACAAAAAATATGCATAATTAATGTTTTAATTTAGAGTTCAAAATAAAGTAGCTTTTTGTTTAGAAACACAGTTCTAGTCTACTAAATGCTTTACTCCTAATACAAAAACACTGAATTTGAACACTAGTGCAATTTGAACTCTGAACTCTGTTTCAAATTTCCTTCTCTGGTGTCAAGCAAGTTTCTGTACCCTTCTTAGTACAACTACATAATACATTATTGGGCTTTTTTTTTTTTTTTTTTAGCACTGAAACAACCTGGAGAAAAGTTCAAAAATCATGGAGAAATATCTTTCAAATAGAATTTAACTAAATCAAGAAGGTTTTAAATAAAGAATAATTATTTTAAGACATTAAAAGAACTTGCCCAAGAGAAAATGAAAAATCATACATGAAATGCAGAAGTGGCTACAGATACCTTAGCCATCAGTGCAAGTTAGAGACTTTGTTTTGCAAGACACCACATATCTAATTGAATTGCTGTGCTTCCTAAAACAAACACACGTTTAGTTTTTAAGGCTTTCATTTTCACGCTGTACAGCACGAAGAGGCCACTTCATTAATATGAAGCATTATTGGAGAATTCAGAAAAGCAGATGTAGCAATTGATAAATATACTTAAGCTCCGATGAACCATTTCAGCTAAGTTCTAAATACAAACCTGGTATGTGGAAACGGGAGAAGCAATATATGGTGTAATAGATGTCTGAGTGATCATTCTGTTTGCTGTAATACTGTAGGGTGATGGATAAAATCTAGAAAATACAGAAATATTTATTAAATGCCAGTTCTGTGCATCTTTCATAATGCAAACTTTTTTTTTTCTTAGTATGCCATTATTTAACATACCCATTTTGTAAAGCAGCTGTGGTTGGATCATACGTGAGCGTCATTCCAGCCTTTAAAAAAAAAAAAAATAGGTGGAAAGAAAGAGTTGACAAAATTCATTTTGATTTTAAATTATTTCTCTTTCTTTAGTTGTATTATTTTTAACTGAAAATTTGTATTGAAATAGTTTATTACTATAAGTTAGGGAAAGCTTAATTGACAGAAGTAATTAGATAGTGAAGACAGTCAGCAATATTGGCTATGAATACAAGTTTCCAAGTTCCCAGCATGAGGAACAAAATGCAATCTATGAAATACCTGGCTAAGAGAACATGTGTGTGTTTGAGAGGCAGGGCATGAAGATGAATATGTTAGGGTGTTGTCTACAATATATTAACTCTAAGAATGAATGGGGAGTGCTGTTTTTCAGAAGACATATTTGAATTTTCTTGTCTCATGTAAATAAGGTGTCTAGGCTTGCTAACCACAGTAAGTCTATGAAACTATTATCTTGAACATTAAAGATTAAAAAAGCTGTGACTAAAAAAAATAAATGCTACACTGCACTGGTATACTATTTTAATCTTATGAAAGTGATGTGCATTTCAGTGCTGCATAAATTAAAGGATTACTTAATACATGCAAATAAAGTTATGTTTCAGGTAGTACTACAACATGGAAAATATCTCAGGCATATTCCTGACCAAGTCGAAGGCGATTCTATTGTTCACTTTAATGAGGCAAGAGGTTTTGTTTCGCATTTTGCCTTTTTTCCTCTTAAGAAAGATACAGTTGAGTATCTTATAGCGTTGTAAACTGTCAGGTAAGAGTTGCTTGCACATTTTTAATATGCCAAAGAGCCAAGCCAAGAAGTCTCAATGCCTATCATTTTCATAAGTATTCATTATTGTACACCCACACTAAAGCTTGAAGGGAGGACTTACAAGTCTCACCTCGCCTTCTCTGTGCCATGCTCTTCCATTCTGTATATATTTGTTCTGATTCTGTCTCTTTTTCTGTCCTCCATCAGCAAACTTGCACAATAAAGGTTCTGCAGGAACTGAGAAGAAAGAAGGAATATTAGCTGAAGTTGCGATCATACACAGGTGTTCAGTGCTCCAAATGAGGTATGGTTTTTAAGTTATATTCCCAACATGACAGTTAAATAACACGGACTTGTACTACAGCATCAACGACTGTTCTCCATAGCACAAAGTTAGCTGTCATGCACAAAGAGAGCATCTGGAATGCCTCATATCTTTGATTTTCAACTGCTACTCTAAAACCTGTTGGAAAGAATCATGGTCTGTATATCCTGAGTACATGTCTGTTAGTCTGGGGATGAATGCAGAACTGCCATCTGAATTCTGAGCTTTACCTCTCAGGAGGTACATCTCAGAATGGTGGAGAAAAATCTGGCCAAAGACCTTTAATATATTCCCCCACCCCTTGGAGGTTTCAGTAGTGTCCCAAAACTTAAACTGCTCTGCTCATCCAGAACAGTCAGAAGAGCTGGCACAGTACCTCCACTTACTCCAACTGGCAAGGTGGAGTGGGCACCTTTATCTCCTGCCACCTTGCACTGAAAAAATGCCACAACTGCCCATTCCCTTTTTATCTCTGCTCTGTAAAGAACACACAATGCAACCAGAAATTTAATTTTTTTTTTTCATCTTGTTGTTTGCATACTGTCATGCAACAGTATTGCTATACCGTTTGTTTTCCCCCCCCACACAACATAATCCTGACCATGACTCCAATTTCTAATGTCTCAATTCAAGGAATGAAAAAGAAAAGTTTGCATAGTATAATTTCCTTATTACTAGCTTAAACTGTAAGAGTTTCTGAGCACCTATGGCTGAAGCACAGCTCTGCTACATCACACCACACCCTCCCTAATCACAGGGTGGAAGCACTGTTATGACTTGGATGTGAACACTTCTCTGCCAATAATTCCTGACACATGAGCTGTCTAAGCTTTACCATGACACTCCTCCGGTCATTCACTGTTTGGAAACACCTACATGGGACATGGCTGGATCTGAAAACATGCAAGTTTCCAAATCTAGAGTAAACACATGGGGTGGGAGAGCCACCCACAAAAAGGCAACCCCAAGAAAAATTTTAGCATCTCTATATCATGCAACAAATCTCTTAGTATAACCATGGCTACTGCTGATATCCTCTTCACTCTGTCTGCATTTACAAAAGATGATTGGTATTGAAAACCTCAGAGATTTATAACCTGGCAAAGAGGCTGACTTTTAAACCACGTGCACAAAACTAACACTAATGGCCAAGTCACCCCCAGCTTTGGATGGCATACCTAAAACACCAGCTCTGGTTCTGCTGGGAAAATATCCCCTTCCTACATGACACATTTTTTGACAGCCTTCTCTATAAAAGAGGGATGGACTGGGAGACAGAACTGGTATGTGGTTCCATGTCTCATCTCCAACACTGATCACACATCCATCAGAGACTTGTCCCTCTACTACCCATACGCTGTTATTCAGCAAATAACTTCAATATCAGAGAGTCAGAATTCAGTACTAAAGATGACATCTGAATTAATTTCAAATGTATTATCTTACAGAAAATGGTACTTAAAATCCTATAATCAATAAAATAAACCAGGGAAAGGTTAGGCTAATGACACTGGAAAAAGTATTGGAGACCTATGGACAGTGAAGGAAATGCAGAAGAAAATTAGTAGAAACCCGAAAGTAGGAGACAGAAACTGGAGAACATTGTCTTCAAAATCTTGCCTTTCTGAGGGGATTTTTGGCATTCCGAGAATTGAGTTTTGCTTTGGAGTCTTCTATCATGAGAAAAAAACTTGCCTCTGCATATTTGGGGCAAAAAAGTACTATAACAGTATGCTGATGGATAATTTAACGTTACTTTATAAAAGCTAAATCCCAATAACCTTCGTTGTATCATGCTGCACTTTAATCCACATATACTTCTGTTGAAATAAGAGGAGTTAATCTCAGAAGATGTTATTCAATAACATGGGTAAAATTTAATTTTATGGGGGGGTGGGAGTGGGCACGGAATCCATCAGAAAAGAAGAGCTGAGATCCAAATACTGAAGTTAACTGCCTTAAATGAAAAAAAGCTCCTCCCCAGATTGACTATCTCTGGCTACTCATAAGTTATTTCAGACCATCTACTATTGTGGGAAGCATGTGTGACTTCCAAAACACACACTATACATTTCTGGATGAAGTCAAAAGAAACTGGCAGAAGAATGGCTTATAAAGACATCAGAAAATACCTAAAGGTTTCTAGCCCTGTGATTCTGTATTATAGCACTCACAGGTAGCAAATACTTTATTGAAAGCTGCATCATGCTTTCATTAAAAATCGCCATAGTGAATTGCACAAAACTTTTGTGAGTGTTATTTGTGCTTACACTTCCCTTCATCTCAAGATAAAGATAATTTTTTTAAAAAAAGTCAGAGCAAACCTGTCCAACTGTTTGAATAAAATGTTCATAAAAATCTATTTTAAGAATAAATATTATTTTTTTGTCAGTAGATAACTGAAAACAGCTAAATTTTAAATGATGAAACATCTTCTGTGGTGCATTGGAAACACTCTCCTGCTAAATGTAAAGATGAAGAAAAAATGGAGGAATTTTCCACATGTACTGGATTTTGCATATGTTATATGCAAAACCTGGAGCAATGAAAAAAAATTAAGGCATTAATTTGTGATTTGCCAGAAGTTAATGCTCCATCTTACTGAACACAGATCTGGTCATGAGAACCCTTGTTTTTCTGACCTTCCAGCTTCTCTTGCTCCTCACTGTGTCCATAAATGAAGCCAAATGCTGTGAAAGCTCTGACTCATGTTAAAAAAAAGAAAAAAAAAAAAACCAAAACAAAAAACCGAAGCAGACCATCTATTTAATATCACCAGCTGCTGTGAGAAGGCTCTATAGCATTTGCCTTCCCTGATTCCAGTTCAAGATCTGAACACTGATAGTGGGGACTGCTGCAATTGACAGCCTAACTGCAATTTTTGGCTGCTCTTCCATACATGTGACCTGAGTACTACTGCGTTCATTGATTCAAGAGCACAATGACTGATGGTCATTAGAGGGAGAGTCCTGAGGGGGAGATAAACCTTCATGGGAGCCAAGTATGATCTATTGATCCCCCTCGCACCAAAGAATGAACATAGCCCTTACTCTCTTCAAGATTAAATCTGAATTTTATTTCTTCAGCTTACCTTTCCTCATATTTTTCACAAATATATAAGGTATTCTCTCTTGCACATACAAACATGTATATAATAGATATATAAATATATATAAATAAAAAACTCCAAGAAGCCCTACAGCCCAGTCAAGCAATCTTTTTTGTGGTCCAGGAAGGAAGGGAGATTAATTTTTATTGTTTAATTGTTGGGAAGTGCGCAGGCCCAGTGATGAAGGGGATCATTAATCATTCAGTAACTTGTCTGTATGTGCAAGGCAGAGAGGCATAGTATAAATATTCAGAGTTGCATTCACAGCTAAGAGATAGCTGAAGTAAAAGGCTATGACTTAGCTGCAGAAGCCTAAATCCGCTCTAAGACACCATGTTTAAAATGCCCACTCTACTGACACTTATTGAAAACCAAGAGACACTCTGAATGGTTTGTAGATGTCTGTTGAGCTGCTGCCACAGAGGTGTTCTGTAACCATGAGCTTTTCTGTGCTTTAACAGCAGGTCAGTACTTTAAAACCTGGCTGTGAACAGTGCTGACCATCTCCTCCTGTGCTGAATCACCCTCCTCTAGGGCTAATGTTTTTACAGAAGAAAGATGTGGATGCAGTATTAGTCGAGAGAGTAAATCCTTCCTTGTCATACACACGTTGTGCACATGTGTACATTAGAATTCAGTCTTCATTTGTTCAGTGTCTACCCAAATACGTACCAGGTGATACTATAAATGCAAGAACAAAATTGATATTCTTATGTAGGACTTTGTGTTTACACCCTTGACTTTGCATGGCTATTTTTATCAACTTTTCAATAAACCCTGCTTTCAGATATTAAAAAATACAACAAAATAGTTTTAAAATACTATTCTTTTAAACAGTTTTCAATTAAACTGCATCTTTTAGTGACTTTCATTGCTTATTTTCTAGTGACAAAGCATATGGAACTAATGAATTCTGCCATTAAGACATCACTTTAATGATAGAGCAAACCTGTACAGCTAGAAACTTTTGTCAAAAGCTATGGGAATTAAAAAAGAAGTTGTGCAACCCAAGATCTCAGTAGCTTTATATGTTTAAAGAGAAATGAAATATATACTCTTCACCAACCTAATCTTCACTTGAACACAGTGCTCAGGGTTACATTTCTTTAATAATTTATACAGGGTTTAATAATTTGGCACAGGAGTATATTTTGAGTGGTTTTAAGTAGTATTTTTCTTTTCTATTCCAATGTTGCTTCTTAAAGCTAAGCAGTAATTACAAACTATGAGAATGAGAGCAGTAAAAGCTTCTAATCTCTGATCAAATGGGTAAAATCTTGGTTCCTCTGCCTTCAGTGTGACAATCAGGAGTAAGACCAGCACTGTGACCTCTTTAGTTTGAAAACCCTTTAGCAGTGGTTTTCAGAATGTGGTTCAGGGATTATTCCTAAAGGATCTGTGAAAGATAACTAAGAAAAGTGAGTTTTTGGTCAAATGGCTTAAATTCACTATATAGAGATCTGCAGTGCTGGATACTTTGTAAGCAAATAGAAAAAGCTTGAAAATGACTGCCACAAGGGTAGCTACTTCAAGGCTCCATTTCCACTCCTCTCCTGCACTAGAAAGATGTCCAAGATCAGATTAATTTCAAAGAGTAGTGTCTACCACACCTGGTGGACCTTTTCCTAGTCTACAGTCAAGAGCACAGGCATGAGCAGGGCTCTTGCACCTCTCTTCAATTTCCTCCCTAAAACAGAATCTGAGTGACCAATATCTTTACCATAAGTGGGAAGAGGAGGGTGGATCATGGATAACTTATGATTTCTGGGTCACCACCATAACCCACCATTCCTGAAGCAAAACCAGTATGGGCTGCTCAGCAAAAATGCTCTCTACTTTACGCTCATTAAAACAAAATCACTTAAGTTATTTTTCAGTAAAAAAAAGTATTAAATAATCCATAAAGTCTATAAAAAGGCATAAAGCTTTTGTAACTTTTTAACTTCTATATTTTTCATTTTAAACTTGAGAGAAATACGCTCAGACTTACACATACATTATGTATTCTACAGCACAACTGCTTTATGTCATTATTTATATAATTATTCTCATGTATCATCATACAGCTACATGCTGCTGTGATAGGAAGGAGATGCCTTTCATGACTTTGCCCAGCAGATTATTTCTACAATTGTTACGGGTCCAACACAAGACAAGGACAGTGAACTTTAAGTATCATCTTCAGGTGAGGGAGGCTAAGTACGCTGCTCTGTCCTCACTACTCATCTTCTGTGTCCTGTCTCCTTATACTAGTCTAGTCTCCATTTCCTCCAATTCACGCCATGAGGTTCACATTTCACAGGAGAATGGAAAAGCTTTAAATATCACATTATTCCCTGAAAACAATAATTCTTTAAAGAGAAAAGTAGAACTAAATGCAAAAGTTATTTCAAGATTATAGCAATCATGTAACAAACATACAGTTCAGAAGAGAATGAAATACAAAAATCAAAGTCCTGACAGAAACGGACAGAAAGTCATAGTCCATAAAACAGAACTAACTATTACAATAACTTACATAACAAAACTACAAACCCCAACTAGAACAAATGGTGAAACTAATACACCACTTCTCAGAGTTTCAGGATTATACCAGCTTGCAGTGCACTTGAAATTGCTCTCTGAGCTAACCTTCCTCCTTCCTGACTGAAGACAAACAAGGACACACTAAATATTAAATATATTTCATTAAGCTAATACGGAGCACGGTAATAAAGCCTGAACAGCTTGTTACATCTGGGTTCAGCTTGCTCAGTATCATCAATGCCCACTCACTCACTCAAATCCATAGTCGACGCTTTTGTGACCGCCCTGTGCTACCCTTGGCCCTCTCGGAATCATAGAGGTTCTTCTGTTCAGCCTTCTCATGCTCCAGAGGAGGTTTCACCTATGCTTCCTTTAACTCTGTTTAACCCATTCTTCCATTTAAACCCAAACTTAGTTAAAATAACAAAGCTGCATTATGAAAGCATGTTTTTGTTGAACAGATGTTCTTCCTCCCACACCTATTTCATTACAGGCCCGTCTCTCCTACCCCCCTTATCCTGATAACAGTGTTTTTATAGCCAGCTCCCTTTGCTGGTTTTAGCCAAGTTTCTAGGACACAATGTTTTAATTTAAACATAGTTCCAGTTTTACGATTTTATTTTGCATGTATTTGAACTTGCTCCTCCATAACCCCAAAGGATGCTAATCCGTTCCAAAACATTTTCCCAACCTTTGTTTGTCCAAGAGCTTTCCCAGTACATCCACTCTTCTCTGTGCAGGTAGTCCAAGACCACAGTTGCCCCATGACTCTGCCCCACTTTTTGGCAGACTGAAGCATATTATTATGCGTAAGCTGCATCCTCAAATAAGATTGCATTATTGGACATGTGCTTGCTATGTGGTGAGGAACTCCAGGAAGAATTTGAACTCCATAAAAACCCTTCCAAGGAGCAATACCACTTCACAGCACCAGCATGGAAAAGTAGAGTTGAGGCTGTACTCTATACAACAAAATTGACAGTCTTTAATAAACAAGGTTCTCATGACTCCCTTAATGCACCTACTTATCTGTTGCATTTTTCAGCATCATGGAGGGTGTGACTCATCTCACTTAACTGACTTTCAGACATTTAGAGTTATCTATTTCTGAGCAACTCATCTAGACACTCTTTGTAACTGCAAGGACAGCTGACAGCAAAGATACATCAGTCTCTGGAGGTGTCTGCTTCCTTACCTATTTTAGACAGAGAGCCTAGACGACTACTTTGCCAAGTAAGCATTAGAAGTTAAAGTCCGTGAGGTGGATTACATCTTGAGACCCCTCTTTAGCTTCCACTTTCTGACAACCACCATTTCTGTGCAAATTTCTTGTCCCTAATTAATCACACTTTTCTGGTAAATGTTTTCCTCCACACTGCAGAAATCGTTCTTACAATTCCGTGCAGCAACTTTTTACTTCTACCTGGTTGAACCTGATCATATAAGGGTGCAACTCCAGCTTCAGCAATGGCCCACCAGAGACAGAGCATGATTAGCAATGACATGCTTGACAGCTCGTTCACAGAGAACAGGAAAATGCAAGTGAAAATAAAAAGGAGCAAACTAAAAAGCACTAATAGGAGGTTCTGGTACTTTTTTTTTTTTTTACTGGCTCTAATTGAATAGAAACCCCTATATGTTCATTTGAACTCTTGGTTTCTCCATACTTTTTACTCTTAATTATGTCCAAGCCATAATAGCACTATAAAACTCATCATGGAGGGTGGATCAGAGCACAGTCAGCATTCAGAGAAAATCATTCCAGGATCTCCTTGCCCCTAAAGGGATTTTCCATCTCATAGAACACAGATCGCTAAATATATGAAATAGAAAAGTAAATGTTACAGCCCCTATGTATAATGAAGTTTTAACTAAATAATCTCAGCAATCAATTCCAATGCAAAGGGTCTGCAAAAGCCAAGTCAGGGAAGTCAAAACCCTCTGTTAGACTAGTGTTGGTGAAGGGAGTGGTTTCCTGTGCTCTGAAGCAGCTTTCCATCCCTACCACAGGACAGACTGCCTCAAACAGGAGTAATCTTTCAGGGATGAGGCATGTACGTAGTTTTACTAAACAAGCCACATTCTCGTCTGCCTGATGAAGGCTGCTTTCCTCAGTGTCAGGGTCTGGCTGCGGAGAACATTTCACCAGTGGGATAAAGGTGGCTTCAACCACCACGTCAACAATGTAATTTGTAAAATTCCCACTTGGGATTCTCAATAAAATGGTTACTGAAAGCTGCCTGGAATGTCAGGCACGTAATTCTTTCCTCCTTTATTGTCCTCTTTTCTATTTCACTCTGCTGCTCTGTATTTCCTTTCCTCATTTTTAAGTGTTTATGGAATATACATTTTGTCTCTTAGAAACAGTGCTGACAAGGCAAGCAAACTGATGAGGAACTTGGTGCAACAACAAAATTGCACTATGCAGCTTCTCTGAATTTTGCCTAGCACAATATTTTTAGAAGTAGCATTCTCCATTGACGACCTTCCATCTTCCTGAAGAACCTCAAAGCCTACTTTGACTTGAGTCACAGAGCTCCCCAATGAACAAAAGTGCCTGGCATTAAGGCACTGCTGCAGAATCTATTTTTTTCTAATAAAATCTTTTTTTGAAAATTACTTTGAAAAAAATCACCAACAGATGGCAAAAGTAGTCCATTTTTTGCCTCTCAGAAAAAACTGTCCACAGACAATCAGCCAAATTCTGTTCTGATACACATACAACACATACTGGTCTCCTGACTTCAACCGGGATTACGTGGGATGCAAATTTGCGCATAGCTGGCTGAAGGCATCTTAGCTGCTTGTCTATTTGCTAGGAGAGACCACTACTAGATTCCTAGAAAAGGTTTACAGTAGAAGTGTGATATACTGTGTTCCAAGTAAGCAAGTATTACAGTCATCCAACAAGACACAGTTTAATTTTAATAAGCCTGCCTCTGAATGAGAAGCCAGATACAACAATCAGCGTAACAGGCTTCCACTATGTAAGCAGCAACCCATTCATACATCTTGTTAGAAATATATGCAACATACCAGAAACTCCTGCTGGTGCCTTTATGAATTTTCCATTAAAATGAGCAATCACTGCTTCACATTTTTCTGTTGACTCCATTCTAGGAAAATAAAGAATAATTTACATAAATTAAACACTCATTCAGATTCCCATGTTTGTGATTTTTTAAGCATACATCTTGTTTTTTCTTGCTTCGCTTTTGTGGCTTGCTTTCCTACGTGTAAGCAATAGAGAGGATGTTTTCTAAGAACACACAACATCAGAAAGGTAAAACTAAACTCAGTTAACATTTTATGCACTCTGAGGCCAAAGTTAGTGCCAAGCTGCAAATACAATACCCTTATTTACTTAGAAATTAGGCAGAACGTAAGTTGGACAGCTACAGTACAAAGTACTGCTGTCTTAAAGGAAGCAGAAAGGCTGATCCACAATCATTCATAACTGAATCCTTAGTGTCCATGATACTTACAAATGTTAATGCCACTTTTGATAGAGGATTCTGAAGTCTCTGTACAGTTTAAGAGTAATAAACTCAAATATAAACATGCCTGACCACATAACCCAAACTGCCTTTGCAGCTTTTAGCTTACACATATCATCCCAACTAAATGATGTACCTGTCTCTTATATAATTGCCTCCAAGTTACCTTCAAAATAGAAACCAATAACAGAATAGCTGTGACGGCTACTGAGAAATTATCCAGCATCCTGAACAGGTTTGTGCACTTATGTTGTCAAAACTAGACTTAATAGACTGGGTGGACTACTGGTGAGCTAGTACTAGTCTGGGAGTGGCTCTGTAGGTTGCAGTTACATCCTTACATTGCAATGTAGATGTGTCAGTCCTAACTGTTGCAATGGATGACTGAGACATGCAAGTATAATCAAATTTATTTTGAAAGGAAAATATATTTTGCAGCTGTCTGCAAAATGATATTTGGATAATGTTGAACAGAGATTTTCTTATTTGTTCATTAAGTTCTGTAATCCAGATCCACAAACTAGGCCAACGGCCTCAGCAGCAAAGAAGCAGTACTAAAAATTACTAAGTCTTGGTACCTTTTTAATTCTGATAGCCTTTCTGCACAGGCTGACAAAATATAGTCATAGACAACAAGCAAAATCATCAAAATGCCAGACTGAACAAGAAGTTTTCTTCATGGTTTCTAAAATAACTTTTAGAAAATTTTCAGAAGTTCTGGATTGTTCGATCTGCACCAAAAGAAATCTGATTTTTTTTGTCTCACATGAAACAAATGATATAATTTCGTTTCAGACTCAAGTCTGGACTTGATAAAATATATTACCCCTTATTAACCTAATAAAATGCTCCCAAAGGCAAGAAATTAAAATCTTTATTTAATGTCTACGTGTTTCTTGGACAATTTTAACTTTAACCACTATTTATCCAAAAATGTTCCAATACCTACCTTGCAAAAGGGGAGAAATGCTGGTTAGATGTGACAGCACCAGCTTATTCTTTAAATTACGTATAATATATGTATGTGAAAAAAAAATTATATAAAAATAACTCTACATATTTATATATATATAAAAACATATGATGTATAATACAGAACCTATTCAAAAAATACTTACTTTAAAACTAATCTCTTAATGCCTTCAATACAAGCGAGGTTTTGGATACACACAAGCCTTTTTGGACATTTACATACAACTCGAAAACTCTTCTGGCTATATTAGAATAAAAGCATTCCTAAAATACCACTGATTCAAGGTAGAGTTATTCAAGGTAAAGTTGGTAAGCAAGTTTAGAGAGAAAAGACTGAATAAATTCATAATGCCTACTGCATTTTAGCTTGGATGTTACTGTGAAAGCTGTGTTCAAGCAAGTACCAGTATTTTTCAAAATTAGTAAATATAAACTTTTGGATATATATTGCTTTGTACGTCATCCAAAACACACATACACACATTCTGTGTATACTTGTATGGAGTTCACACTCAAATACTTATTCATATGCTTAAATGAAAAAAATACAAGTGTATGAATTAAATCAAAACACCCAATTAAATTTACACCAAAAATATTACAAATACTTATTGATTTATTTGTTTAAATTGGACAGCAAGAAATTTTGGTAGAAACCAAACTTGCTGGTTTTGCATGCTTGAATACAGGAATGTCATCCCACTGTTTCTAATTTTGTTCCTTTGTTATATCATCTAGAAACTGGACAGTCTGCCAAGCAAATAATGGGGGTGGGTGGGGGTGGGTGTGTGTGTGTTTAAAAAAAAAAATCACAGTGCCGTGAACTACCGATAGCCAACTCACAATCCCTAAAAATTTTGGCTTCATCAGGAGATAAAATTTTTTCAGTTCTTTTCTGTGCACTAATTTTAGATTTTGCTATTTGTTCAAGTACAGAGCTATTGTAATATTGGCTGAACAGCTGAATTACTGGAATTTGACTGTTGACAGAGATTTTACAACATATTTTGAGAATCCCAATTCTTTGCTCAAAGCATGTCCCTATTTTTGATGATAGAAATCTCCAATCTAAAGGCTCCAAATTTTGATTGCCATACTAGGTTTTAAAGCAGGACTTCACAAAAGAGAGAAAAATATCAGAAAGGCACAGAAAAGTCTTTGATGAAGAGACTCCAAAACAAATAACTGAACTAATTAGAGAAAAAGTAGACTCACATGGACAGAATATTTGGGAGGTATCTACTAATTTATGGAAAATATTTGTTCTTGTTGATTTGGGAGAGGTATTTGACCAAGCTGTCCAATATTTTAAGGTGAGATTTACTGTAAGTGAATAAAAATATTTTCTTTCCCAGATGACAACATGTTAATGAGCCAGAAAATTCAAAGGGCTGACGTTCAAAGGGCGATGAGGAGTTGATTTTCTCAGAGGAACTAATGAAGAAAAAGAAATAAAAAAAAAAAGGGGGGGGGGAGGGGGGGTGTGTTCTTCCTTATGGTCGGTCTCCTGTCTCAAATTCAAGCCTCAAAAGCCAGAAATGTCACAGAAGTTTCTGTGAAGCACTGCATAACTCTTGCTTACTGGTTCAGGGATAAAGGAGAAAGGAGAAGTACAGAGAAGAGGAAGAAGTGGTGGAAAGTGAACTCTTATTCTAGATAGTTGTCCAATAAGAGCAATAGATTCAGATTTAGCCATCTAAGCGAGATGAGACACAGTCATATTTGCTTTACCAAAGGAAGAATTAACAAAACCCTGCTGGTATCTCCTTCTAGATCTCCCTTTTTTTAAAAAGCTTGATAATTTTCAAGAATTTCTGCCTTTTCTTCCTATTCCTGCCTTTTTAATTAAAAAATGGAAAAAAGCTGCCAGCATGGCTGATGACACTGGAGTACCTTGCAAAGCCAACACCGCGGCTTGTCCCACTCGAGTCCCGCAGTATCCTTGTAGAGATAACCTGCCCAAACGGTTTAAGCATGTTGTCAAGCTCCTGCTCATCCATCGAAAGTGGCAAATTGGAAATGTATAAGTTAGTCGGATCTTGTTCTTGTTGCTGAAAGAGAATTAAAAACAATTGTTATTTTTGTTGCCACTGCAAATACATTTTGAATGTAAAATATAACAACAATTACTTATAACTACTGGTACAGATTTTGACTTCTCAGGTCCCTTTTTAAAGGCTGCTCTTCCCTAGTATTAGTGAACTCCATCTTCTGTCACTGTATACAACATTCCTGAGAAAAGCTCCCCTCCTGCTATTACTGCTGACAACGACATTTTTAAGTGGAGATAAAGGTGAATAATTGACCAGTTTATAGTCTGTATTTACAACTTCATGCTTCAGATTTTTCTGAAAGAAAAAAAAAGGCAAAAACAAGATAATAGAAAGAAATTAGCAGACAAGGAAATACAAGACTGGTGGAATGTACAGCCAGATGTAAATTAAAAAAAGATCAGAATGACAATTTGAAAATAATCCGGGGGAAAAAAAAGGAGATAATGCAATTAAGAGTACGTACTTTGCCAAAATACTACCACAAGAATAGGCCAATACACACAGAAATGAGTGGGACACTGTCTTCTCCCACATATGAACGTTTCTGAGTTTTCAAACTTTTACAGGCATTCAGACAATACAAAAGTCTTCCAAAAACTTTCTCTAGAAACAGACAAAATGACAGAGGAGGGCAGCCAGGAGCTGAGCAATTCAGGAGGAGACAAATGTAGTCACGTCTTTGCCATTCCCCTGACCTTAGGCTATCTACTTTGTGTGATCTATGTATGTACCATGAAATTCCATCTCAATCAAAGAAACATTTTTGTTGAAATTGATTGTTTCCAGTGTTTGTCTACAGATTCTCCAGCTGTGGTTAGGGAGCATCTCTTGCATCTCTCTCATACTGCTAATTGCTGGCCATGCTCTGTGATGAAATACATTCTTAATCTACGTAGATCTATATGACTTGGCCCTTACAGTTGTGCAAAACCTCGATGTTGTCACTGTGGCTTCCTACATAGACTTAAGTCTCTACAAGATGCATTATATTCAGTAGAATTTTTTTTGCATTAGGAATTATATGATCTGAAACAAATACAATTTTGTTGGCATAATCCTCAGTGTATATTCATTCTGTACAAGAGAGCTAACTGACTTACAGGGAAGTTTGAATCAAACCAGAAAACAAAAACCAGAACTAGAACACTTTCCTACTGGAATTAAAGCATTTATTAAAGTGATTATACCTGTATGGGTGGTGATACCTTTTTATGCAGATCAAACATCAATTTGTCCTTAATCTGCCCTTATGTTAATAACATCTCCCTACCTTTGGTAGCATATTGCGTAATTTAATAATTTGCTATCCTGCATATCACCTCTCAGTTGGGGTTCGTTTACCCTAGATGAAAAAACAGGAAAGGAGTGGGGGCTGGGAGCAGAGGTCACGCCTTTTAGGAACAGAAATGAATTCTCATGTCCCAAAACCTAATGAAACTTAAAAATGGAGAAGCAAATTCTATGCTTATGGACCTTAGCTATTTGCATTTCCACACTGAGTTTCACATTCATTTAGGAGGGGCTTTCAGATTTTCTGTAAAAGTTTTTGAGAAACTTCAGCATCAGTGGTCTTATAAAAGGAAAATGTTCCTATTACATCCTCCTGATCTGCACACTATGCCACTGATACAATTGCAATTCCTAGCGACACTGAAATCCCACATACCTTACAAAACACAAACTTTTCCAAGTGCCCAAAGGTTATCCTAGTGAGTCCCTTTACAGTCCATTACAAATGGCATTGGACTACCGTGTATGTTTTTCCTTGTGTGACCTAGTGGGAATATCCCCCGTCCCAAAATAATACTGAATCTATACAGTACACATAGAAGTTTGTGATTTAAATTGTCTTAGAATATCTGACTTCTCTTTCATATTAGAAAAATCAGCAAAAAGAGAAGACAAGAAAATGGATTCATTCAGAGGCCAGAGCTGATATTAATATTCATTGCTGGGCAGTGTTCAACCATGAGGGAAAACCTATGTTACAGTAGTTACATCTTTGACATACAGTTCAAATTTCCTCAGGTAGGAATGCGAGATGAAGATAGGTTTCACGTTTTCAGAATTAGTTTGTTACTTAGATTGTATTAGCCAAGTTTGTTTTGCACCTTGAGATATGTAAGCTTATTCCTTCTTTAATGAATACTACTAGCAAAATCTTTATAGGAGGTTTTTGTGATGCCTATGGCTAAACTGCATTTGTAGCTATAGCATTATTTCCTGAAACTCTGAATAGTGTTTGAACGGAAAAATTTTGGATTTTTTACTTTTTATTATAAGCTGTAAAATATATTGCACACAAATATCCTAAACTTCCCTAAATAACCTAAAACAGTATACAAGCTGGAAAAATCAGACCCTTTGCATATTTTCATCTAATTTGCCAATGTTTTTATTCTATAACAACAAAGTCCAAATTATATTATAAAAATATTCTCATTAAAAAGCCTAACAACATTGGGAAAGATTAAAAAAGGCCCTATTTTGTTCACACTAATAAAAATGTAATTTACTTGCAAAAAAGAAATGCTTACCTTCAGAAACACCTAACAGAGAAAGAAATTCAGTCAACTGCAGAATGTCAGAGCAATCTGCTTTATTCAGGTAACTGGGGAGATCACGTTCCCCTTCTCTTGGGCTCCTATTCCAGCCTAGGGGGCTACCACACTTTTCCATTATACAGGCAGTGTATTTGGGATGAGAGATCATGAGCTTTCTTTGCCAAAAGGGACACAAAGATCTGAAGACCTACTGCGATTCACTGTAATACATGAAGATCTTCCTCCATACATACTGGGAAGCTCAATTCCTATCCACCTAGCAGAGAAAACTTCATGCCATAAAATCATGTAACAATGCTGTTAGAGAAGGGAATACTCAACTTTGAAAAAGTATTAGCGACTTTACCACTAATCCACAGTGTTTGAAGATACTTCTACATATGTCCATAGCTAGAACTGGTAAAGACGACAGACATGGGAAAGGAAGAGAAAAAAAAAATGGCCAACGGATGAGGATGTCACACTGAAATCCTGGAATATGAGTTAAAATTTTATTCATCTGTAATTCTCCCAGAACAAAATAGTTGAAATGCCAACAAACACATTCCACAGTGCACCAGGGCTGTATCTGCACTGCAGGTGCAAACCCACAGCCACCCTGGGGAGCAGCAGCAGTTCAGCTGTAAGGACAAATCATAGAATCATAGAATATCTCAAGTTGGAAGGGACCCATAAGGATCATCGAGTCCAACTAGGTCAGAATAGATTAATTTAATCTACTACTTCACTTTGCAGGAGGAGAAAAAAAAAAAAAAAAAAGACTGCCACTGGTTCTGAAAAGACCTCATTTACAATACTGTGGTAATACTGTTGGGGTAGACCTAAAGCAAGACTGAACTCTTCCTAGAGTCTATTTGGAATTTTACACAGTTTGGCAGCAGAAAAATTATACCTATTAATGAGCAAAACCCCTCCTTCTCTTCCTGTTAATTACTTACATCACCATGCAGCTTCTGTTGTCTCCACAAGACTACTAAACCTTGAAACAGCTATCTGGGTACGTTTTGGGATATCATAAGCAGCAAGTAATTTCCTTCCCCTTAGAACATGCTGGATTTCCAAGCTGACTTCCAAATGGCAACCACAACTAGGACTCCCCATCCATCTTCAGCCTGTCTTACACAAAAGGCACTGTACAAACAGATGTTTGCTTTTATACAAGGTTTGGGCATGGAAAATGGCTAAACACTGAAAAAGTCAGGAAGTTCGGAGAGACACACTTTTTAACTTGTCCCTCTGCCTCTCTGGCAAACAGCAGTTTAATAGTGTTCTGTGACTTTCTTCCTTACCAAAACCTGTCTCACCATAGTGTAATTCACATGGTTATTACAGTTCTGTTTCAGAAGAGAAAAATAATTCATCTGATATCTAAGTTTCTAATTTTTATTCTGTAATTGAGCAAAAAAATGAAACTGGCAACAATATTTGCAAACATAACAACTCAGCTCAAACCTTGCCTATACACTGTAATTGGTCTAAGTGCTTTCAAAGATAGGGTTTTTTCCCATGCTTAAAATCCATGAAATCATATAAGCTGATTTCACCTTAGAAATCTTAAATCTCTTTAAATTATTTGTACCATTTTATGGGAATGATCAAAAAGAATTACTGAAGTCAGTAGAAAGCTTCCTACTTTAGGGCAGCAAGCTAACATTAAAATATAAATCACTGAACCACTGAGATTTTTTTTTTAAGTTCTACTTGATTTAGGAAAACCGCTTAATATGAGAATCTTCATATCTCATGCAGGGTCTGCTCAGTTAGCAGAACTTTCAGCAGGTCCTGAAAGACACTGAAAGCGCTCAGTATCTGTAGATAATGGGCAGTGTCGGGGAAATTGTGGGCTGCTGTGAATATCTGTATTACCGAGGAAACTAGGAAGTCTTATTTTTAGCAATTCACATCAGCAAGTTTCTATCACAGTCTTTTCTCACCAAACACCTTTAGCCACAGCTTCAGAACTTCTCCAGCAGAACACAGTAAAACAAAGATGCAAAACAGTGCTCTTGCAGACTGATGCACTTCTTATTTCCTAAAAGCACTTACAGCACTAACTTAATAAACTGACTAAAAGATACAGTATTTCTCATAAAAGGGGTAAGAATAATCAACTGCTAATGCTCATTTCTGTAGAAAAGTGGTGATCAGGAATCCTACATAATGGAAAATGGTCTACCATCATCTGAAAGAAATTAACAAAAACCTCCCTGTGCGTGTGGAACAGTTCCTAAATTGCAAGCAAGAAACTTGGCAAAATGATAAGACATCTGTTTTCTCTTGCTCTGTGTAAGGTCAGAGCAAACAGATAGCCATTCAGGAACATGTGACTAGGCACTGCTCACAGCATGGAAGATCCTCTGGCTGATAGGGAAGGGATTAAATGCTTGTCTGCCTTCATATAGAAACTACTTTAAAATTTACAATTGGCCTGTGTCTCACTGAAATACGTCTGTTTTAGCCACAGTTTTAATACTGTCTGACCACAGACTGTTAACAAGACAGTTCAGTGGAAAACTCACTACCATAATCTTCACTTGTTCTCCAGAACTGCATAAACACTATATATGATTAATAAGCGGAACATTTTAATTCATTTTCACAGGCATATCTGTATTACAAAGAGGAATAAGAACTGTATGAAAAGGAATTTGTAGCTACAATAAGCCTTGTGTTCAAGTTTGCAATCAGACTATCACTGCAATCACACGTTTACTTTTTATTCCTTAGCTTTCTTGCTTCCCCTTTGCTAGAAGGGCACCAAGGTGCTCCCTGGGAGTTCTGCATGTTGCTTATGGATGCCACCGTTTCAATAGAAAGCTGAACAAGCCCACCATGGTTCATAACAAGGCACTGGACCCTTGCCTGAACAAGCCCCAGCACTGCTTCGCAACTGAGATAAGACTTCTGTGGGTTGAAGCTGTGTACTCAAGGGAAGTGGTGGTTAGCTGTCTTATTTAACGCAAATGCAATTCCTGAAATGGTGGTCATTTAGCCCCCAGGTCAGCAAAATTTGGCTTGCCTTCAATTTATTTTATAAGGACTTTTAAGAACTTTTACAAATAGAAGAAAGAAAATTGATTATATTTACTTAAAATAGTCTGTTACAGTAGGATTTAATACTATTGCCTACAGAAAGTACTACAAACTGTGTAAAAAGAAAACTATTCTTACAAGATGGTTGCTAAGAACTGCTGCAGAAATCTGCTTGAGTTAGCTCCTGTTTGCCTGTCATCTGTTCTTTGGCATTCAGAAGCCCAGATGCAGAATAAAAAAAATTGCAATATGCCTACCTTCTCTAGTTAGATTAAGTGCACTAGCTACCATGGTAACCTAAACTTATTTTCTTACTTTACTCTGTAGGAATGAAAACTGATTTAATTCTCCAGAAGGCTGCCACAGTGAAAGCAAGTATAAAAAGCAAGACATTATCAGAAGTCATAAAAGTTAGCTGTTTCTCATTTTTGTTAACTCAAAACCACGTTCTTCACCAGCGACAGAAAGGAAGACTGCCTTTAATACATTATGTTTAATAGTTGTGGAAAAGCCTTGATTTCTGTTGCAGAGATGAGGACAAGTGGCTAAGCAGCCTTTCCCTCCCAAAAACCCCATACCTGCTGTGCAGTTCACACTTTATTATATAGTGTGGCAGTTCATCTTTTTCAAATATGCTTGGAAAAAAAGTCGCCTAAAGTAAGTTTAGAATATTAAAAAAATGCTCCTGCATAGAAATTAATTGGAAAGAAAGATAAAGCTACGAGCACATGGGAGTGCTCCACAGTTCTGCCTTTGTAACCATTAGTAAAAGATACAAAGATTACAAATTTATGTCACCTCTGGGTTCTGGACTAACTAAAAACCACCCCCACGTAATAAGTTTCAGAGAGTTTGGTCTGTTGCTTTGAGGGCCCACAGACTGCTCCAGAAAAGGGAAATTGTATCCTAAGAATGGTGGAAAAGTCGGTATATTATGGTACAACAGACTTCGCATTGTTATCACATCACAGGCATCCTTCTGACACAATTTTAATATGAAACAATCCTGAAGATGGCTCTATTTTTTTGCACAAGCCTAAAATATCTGAAAATATTTAGTGATTTGTTAACGTGAGAGCTAATTCAGTATAAGCAGGAACACAATTGTGTCAGTGGAAGTGAAGATTTTAAGGAGGAGGAAATGATAACATCATGAATCTGAGGCCCCAAGTCCTAAAAATGTGTGACTGTGGGGAAATCTTTGAATGGATAAGCAATGAGTCTTCCCCAAAAAACGCACATTAGAACATTGAACAGCATTCTGTGGCTCAAATTAATGAGTTCCATTGACCACAAAAATCCTCTACGTCCTTGCACTACTTCCGTGGGTTCTATTATAAGTGGCATATGTTCACTAAACATAAGTTTGTGCTTCTGTAGGAAAAAAAAAATAAGAAAACACAAACTGGAAAAGAATGAATATCACTTGTTTAAGTTATAAATTATCTTGACCATCTTATAGCAAAGTTGTACATACGGAAGAACTAAAAATCTCATTAACAGAGAGAGAGAATAGAGGAGATGAAGGAAGGCAAGGTCTTCAACAACAAAGTCTGGAGGATCTGGCTTATTGAGTCTATAGCAATTGTGTTGGACTCGGACGGTTAAATCATTTTAAAGGGAGGACACTACACTAATTTTAAGGACAGGGCTGAAATACATTTTTGAGAACACTGGAATGTATGTTAATCCTTCTTGTGATGCTCAAAGTACAAGCTCTTTGCAAAAAGTGGTAACTCCATACATAGAACAGTTTTAGTAGATGTAAGCCTTTCACTATATTATCTCAAGAATCTGTTATCCTACTATGAGCTAGACAACATGGCTACACAAATGTCACTGCCACGCCAGGAAAGAAGTTGTTCAGCACTTGATGAACTCTGAGCTGCCACAGCCAGGGTGGTATTCTAGCTGGCTTGTGTATATCTCTATGTTGCTGTCAGTACAATATAGAAATTCTCTATCTGACTTTATCTGGGCTCCAAACACATCCTCCTCCTGGCTTAAGTTTGCTAGATAGAACTACTGAATAAGAATGTCTAATAAAAAACACAGTTCTTCTCATCTTTCTTTTTTACCTTTTAGATTTACACATTAGTTTACGTCCAGATGAAGAATTAAATTCAACTTTCCACTTAAAAGTGCCACTTTTCCAATCATCTGAAACACAGTTACTTCACTAAGTACAGCTGAACTTAGCTGAAGACCATTTGATGAGACAGAATTTTGTTTGACACTGACTCAAGTGTCTTATGTTAAGTTCAGGGTCAAAAACCTATGAGGATTTATGTGACATATCTCCATAGCATTTAGACCTCACCAGCTCTAAAACGTCCCTTACAGAGTCTCAGTATTTTTTAAATCTCTGTTCAAAATGCCAAATACAGTAGAGTTTCTGTGTGCATCTATCTTCCTATACAAAGTCATTTGCTATGTGCTCTGAACAGCATAGAAACCTACAGTTATTTCACTGATTTCACCTGTGGGGTGGGGGGAAGAGAGATATTTCTCAGAAAATTCAATCTGACAGCAACCGTAACAACTCTTCTAACAAAGAAAATGGGCAGCACTTTCCACTACTACTACTACTACTAATCTTACCTAAGAATGCACAGCTCTGCAAAATCAGAGCTTTTGAACTTATTATTGGTTTATTATCGCAGCACTCCTCTAGGAGCAAGGACAATAAACTAACTACATTAAAGAAATTTCAAGAAATTAAAATGAATGAAAATAAAAATTAAGACACTCAGCCAGTTACTAACTAGCTTAGAAATAACAGTACTCTTGCAACGCATGTATCTGTTCTTTCTGTACTTTACCTACAGAGTAAGAGACAAGCTATTGGTTTTGTACTAGGTCCGGAAACAAGCCAGCTACCACTAGAGCTAACATCATCCCCTGATCTCTTTCCACAGCCACTTGTACGCTCTGAAAAAGATGACTGACAAAGTGAACGCTGGCAATACTCAGTGTGAAGAGAGGAGACAGGCATTACCATTAGCCCATTACCTCCATTTTAAATTTCCATCCAAAAGCTACTCCCATCCCCTGGCCATGCAATATCATCTTATGTAAGCTCTCAGCAGCATTATCTGACCAACAGGAATCGTTGGAGGCATTTCCATTTCAGTGGAAGATACTGTTAACCAGCACAGAGCAAAACACTTCAAGTTGCTTCGTCTTAGTCACATGTTCCTAATTCACATCTCGGGAAGAGCAGAATAACTTAAGACATGTGTCTCAAGACATGGTCTGACACTGGGTACCTTCGCTGACACTATCATCATGACACCTCTCAAGACATGGCCACTTCTCCACAAACAGTGACCCCCCCAGAACAGATTTGGCAGGATGTGGCCTGAAGCCATGTCTCGGGCCCCAGGCCCTCCCAGCCCACTCAACAATAGCCGAGACATAGTGGACAAGACTGTATTTTTCTAGAGTCAGGTCAACTTGGAAGCAGACCACTGAGTACAGCATGATCTTACCCCACGGATACAAAAAGCTCACAACATCAAATATTTGAAGTTATCTCTACAAAACAAACAACAAAGATTTTAATATGTATAATCTGAACCACTCCTACTAAACTAGGATTTGTAGATGATCATGTTGACATGAGTAATTTTTAACTCACTGACATATAGCCATGGCACACTGCAAAAAGGGGTTTATGGCAGCCACAGCGAGAACAAGACTTCAGCAGTAACGTTTTCCTTCCCCTTGAGCTGCTGCAGGTCAGGTACTACCACCATATCTGGGAGGAAGGCGAGAATATTGAGGAGCTGTGCTGCTGGCTGACACCCTGGGCACAACATAACAACACCTTCTCAAGGACAAATCCTGCCAACAGGCATTTATTTCTCTTCAGACCTGAAGCAGTGGTAGTGGTCTGTGAGGAAATCCATCTACCAGGCAGCCGAGAAACTGTCCTCCAAATCTTTTTCCGTGACATTCAGGCTAAAGCCTGCACAGTTTCACTGCAAGACCACCACTTTGTGGCACAGGTGGTAACATGTGAAAGGATAAAATATTAAATACACAAACACAAGTAAGTCTTTATAGCATCTTGCATGTGAAGAGTCTGATTTGCTAATCTTGCCAAAACAAACGTAAGTGACTGGCAATTCCCAGTTTGGAGTGTCCAAGCGGAGATAGGATTTTTCAGACAAAAAGCGAGCAGCACTGCCCAGGAAAAAAATCCAATGGTTCAAAATAGACAAAAATCAAAGCACTCAAACTCTTAGTCACTTGTGACTATTTATTGTGGTACTGTTCATTGTGGGTTGTTTGTTTTTTTTTTTTTAATAATTCAAACACTCTTTCCATGTTAAGAAGCAGAACAACAAGTTTCACTGGAATGCAAACTTTAGAGTTACAGATTTCTCACAGGTCACCAGGCTTGACACAGCGTCAGAAAAATCAATCAAAACTGTCAGGTATTATGGTGCATATTTTTTCATTAATGCTATACAGAAAAAAATATTAGCAATATTGCAACTAACTGTCAGAGGAAATGAGTCAGAAAAATATACTATGGAGAAAATTAAGAAACTATTAATTAGATTACTAGATTATTAGAGCTTCTCCATCTACTCAAGAAGACAAATAAATCAAACATCAAAATTCATTAGCAAAATTAATTTAGATGACTTCACATTCTCTTTTCTCCCCTTCTATCTAGATATAGCCATAAGATGGCAGACAGATACTTTGAAAAATCTGGCATATATTTTAAAATGATTACCTAAAAACTAAAGATTAATTAAAAGGTCTTTATTAAGCATACATAAAGCCTTACAAATAGAAAAAAAAAACAAAACACAAAAAACAAGTGTTTTCCAGTAAGCATGTATGTTTGTGTCATGGCTGTAATGAAACATGCATTAAGTATGAAACATATGGTTTCCATTTTCTTGCCCTGGAATCCATCCAAAGACATTTTATGTTGTTAGCTTAACTGTTCTCCTCAGCTGGGAAGCTGTGGAAAATATCTCATCTGAAAAAAATCTGTACCTAATGGATAACTATAAAAGATTTGCTAGATCTGTGGCAGACTACTTTACTAAAAAAAGTCTCTGAGATTACTATTTAATTACTGGATTTTTTCAAACTCAAAAAAATTTTCTTTAAGAGGTACCACAAATTATATGAACAGATTGTGTTGGTAATATTTTCTTTATTTAATAAATCTGTAGTGGTGTTTATGGCACTCTATTGGAACCAGGCCATCTGACCTAACAAGAATGCAGGACAAAATCATTACTAATGTATCATCGCCCTGGTTTTATAGATTTCAGAAACATCCTATGCTGAAAGAGCACTGCTCTGAAGATGACTTTTGGCTAATAACCTCATTCAGAGGCAAGGATCAGTAAAAATGAGAGAAAAAGAAGAAAGATCCTATTTATTTTTAATAATGCTTGGGTTTGTCCTGATGCAGAAATACGTTGTCAAAGAGTTGGCTAAGAATTTCAAGACATCTATCGTGAATGCCCAGATTTAAATTTTACTTGCGTTAAGAGAAAATATACTAGCAAGGCTGAAGACGAAATCACAAGGTTAAATTTAAGCACAGCATGGCAAAAAATTCATCCCAAATTGCAAAGCTGCTAACCTCAGCAATAACAAGCAGTATAAAACGTATAACGTATAAAATCTTTTACACCTTTCTGCTGTAAACTATTTCAGCTATTGACTTGTTCCAAGAATGGAATTCCTACTCCTTCTGTACTTCTCACAATTTATTGCTATCTTTCTTCTGATGAAGCCAATAGAAAAATAGTATCATGAATAAATGGATAAATCCAGCCAGATGAGTTTGGAGATTTTACCATACTATGTTTCTTTATTTCATTAGTTGAGATGTTTTGGAATATGGCAGTCAAAAGCCCCCATTTTGTTACCTTAATATATCATGTGGCTTGAGGACCGTGCTCTCTGTAAAGGGCCTGCACTTGAAAATTTACATTGCCAATGCTCTCCTAACGTACAAGCTTGTTCATCTTCACAACCCATTGCAAGAATTAGCCCGTTATTCTAACTCACCTTTGCCATCTGTGCTTGGACTCCACTAGCCTTTAAAGCAGAAACCGCCTTCTGAGCAGCTGCCGGGCTGTCAAAGTCAACAAAACCATAACCTGAAATATAGAACATATTTCATTAACGAGACAGCAACCAGCTTATAATCAAACAGTTCATATGCTACTAGCACCATTATTTAATACAATTTTCTTGTTGGTGAAGAGGGCCAATTTGAACTCCAAAGTTATTCATGTAGTCACAAAAAAAACCAAAAACAAAACCAAACAATCTACCAAAGTCCTTCAACCCTGAACTGGCGGAGACCTACCCTAGTGGAACAAAGCCATTTCCATGCCTACTCATTATCAGGATTTTGTCCAAATTGCTAACAAGTAGTATGGTGGTTTACTTTTTGTTATCTGGTATGTATCATCCAAGAGCAAATGTGACATCATCAATTTATTTCATAGAGATCACTGAGTCAAGGATAATCTGTTAATTTTTCTAAACTAAATTCTTAGTCCAGTTTGAATAAGTGACCAATAAGCCTCCAAATTACACGTCATTTACTCAAAACTGGGAGAGGAATTTAGTTTAAAAGACGTGTATCTACTGCATCATAATACATTTTTTGCTGACTTAGTAGCTTCATTGTGTATACATAAAAGACAGTTAAATTTAAAAAGTGAGTGAAAACTCAGCTTCAGTGAAATCAATTGAGTTTTCCCCATTGTCGTTACTAAAAACAGAAAGTAAAAAATGGTCATGAAAGCATTTATTACATATAATGCAATCTCTAAATGTTAAAGTTTCTTATTCTGAACAACAAAGTACAGGTAACAGGTTCCAGGACATCTCTACCTTGGCCTTTACAGACACTGACCTTACAGGCTAGGATTTTTAATGCAACCTGGGAGTTGAATGCCCAAGTCTCACCAAAAGGCAGCCAGAGTTTGGAATCTACTTCCCCTAGATGTTATTGCAAATTTCATTCTGCATTTTTCAGCCCCCATCCTTCCCGCCAGTGAACAGCCTCAAACATTAAAGAAATCCCTCTCCAATGTCTCAGCTGGGTTAAAAGAAAATAAACAACCCAACAATTAAAAAAAGCTCTAGGAGAGTAGAAAATGGAATTATTTCTTCAGAAGTTAATAGTATTCTCTTACAGTATGTCTACACTGAGGACAAAAAGGTTGTGTAAAAATATAACTGAACCAGATTTAAAGCCCTTAATTCGGGAAAAACAACTTGAGCAGCTTTGTACATCAGTGTGAGCTTATTTAACCTGCCAAGAAGTTGAAGAAAGCAGCATATTGTTCTGTGTAACATGTGGTGTTGTGGACTGTTAAGTCCTGACATGAAACAGAGTGAATTAGCTCATATCAAGTTTTGTGCTGCCAAGGCAAAACTAGCTTTCCATACACAAAACTAGCTTTCCATACCCCATGACAGCCCAGGTTATCACTACCACCACACTGCAAGGTGCAATACAGATGAAGTTACATACTGATACCAAGCATGCCATCAAAGCCAGCTTTGCCATCTTCTAGATGATACATAAACTCAATCACTTGTTGCTCCACTTAGTTTAAATCCCATGGTGTGATTTTTTTGGCAAGAGCCAGGGATGCTGTCAATCTTTTGGTTAAATTCCAGTTAGATATCTGCATTCTGCCTACTTATGTTCCTACTGCAATTTCAATGACATGCAGTGAGCTTCCCTGCAGCCTTAACTTGCTGTATATTGTAACAGACTGTTAGTTACCACTTTTCACCAGCAAGATTTAAAATCTGTATTGGAAAAGTCAGCTTAAATCTCTTGAAACATTAATGTGAGAATTTCTGTATCACTGACAGAGCTACTGAAGTCTTCAGGAACTGGGGGAATGGACAGAATAAATCAGTTAAGTGCTGTCACAGGTATTAATGGATTAAAATAATTGAAAAGGGCATCTGCTCTTTCCTAGTCACAATATATACAGATGACATCTGCATACAAGCTGGGGAAAAAAAAAATCTAGAAATTTCTGTTTCTGAACTATCAGCACCCCTTTAATTGCTTAAGATAGGGAGCTAAGAAGCCATGCCCCTGCACTACTTCTAAGTTCTGTACAAAAACTGTATCTCAATTAATGATGAACTTTCCTCTCCTGCCTCTGCCTATCAGCTTTACACTCATTCATGAGCTTTACATTTATTAACAGTGCTAAATCAGCTGACTTAATTCTTCACTTTGCTTAGAAATTATCCTCTTAATTGTAAAAAAGAATGTCTGAAATCTGATATTTCAGTGTCTGCTACCACACCTTCTCCCACCATGCACATTGCTAGAATATGATCTCACTGTAATTGCAATGAGTGATGAAAATCAGTGAAGTGATATATTCAGCTTATCTGAAGGACTTCTAATTTTTTTTTTTCCAGCTGCAATTACTTTGGTGAAAATGAACCCTCTCTTTGCTCCCAATACATTCAATTGCATATAACAAAACACAATTAGAGGATTGGAACATGTAATTAAGTGCTGCTTTAAACTACTTTAATCAATGGAGCTTATTTCCACAATATATAATTTTTTCAGATGCTTAGTACAGTTGAATAGTCTTCTGTAAGCTTCCCTAGTTTCTCCAGGCAAAAGGGGAAAAGCTGCTTTTAACTCCATTTTTGTTTTTAAAATAGAGGCAAACTGCCAGCCAGCACTGTGCATGTCAGCTTCACTCCGGCTTGGCTGCACCTCTGACATAGGCTGTCTGCCAGCTCCACTGGAAACAAATGTATTGAATACACTGACCATGGGCAAGACTAAGACTAGTTTAAGAATAAGAAGGCAGAGGAGGAAAGAGGCAAGTTGAAAGCACTTAAAATTCAACATTAGTGTATTTTATAGAATCAATTAGGACTTTCAGGTGAATGTAACATAAAGGCAAACATACATACCTTTGCATTTGTTTGTTGTCTTATCCAAGATAGCCTTCGTGGATACAATTTTCCCATACCTAAAATTTATTATACATATGTAAGGAAAATGAGGAAAAACACCATCCCATTACAACAGATACCCAATTCACATTATTTTATATCCTATTACCTTTTACTTTGAAGGAAATGGAATAATATATACACTACATAATTATATAACAAAAACTCATATGTAGACAGAAGTGACAAAAAAGGTCAACAATTTCAAGCATGATCTTCTTCTGTTCTGTGTTCTCAGTGGCCCAGAAGAATCACAAAACATGCCAGAGAAAACATGCTTTATGGAAAAAAATACAACATAATTAAAATATGGGTACATATAAGAAACCACATTTTGGACAAAGCTTTGACTCCCTCAGTAGATATATACCAGATAAAGCAGACAAACTGCCTTGTTGGTGCTAGGCTTGCTACCTAACATGGTACGGGCAGGGTGGGGGGTGGAGTAAAAAAACATAGCTATCCCCCCCCCCCCCCCCCCATGAAAAAGATTTAAAACACTGTTCTGGAAGGTGCAAGTCAGATTTATGAAAGCTGATCAGCAAAGATGGTAAAGAATTTTCTGTATTTTTAAAATGGAAAACTGAAATGTAAACAATTTCAACTAAAACCAAAAACATCCCTCAGGAAAGCTTCAATTTTTCTTTAAAAAAAAAGAAACCAAACCAAAAAACAAACAAACAACAAAAAAAAAACCACCACACACTCACTGCCTGTTCCTCAGCTTCTCAATAACTGGGCAGTCCAGGTGCCAATCTGCTATGCAGTTCAAAGGTGAGCACCCAAAAATCTAAGAGCAATTAAGCTTGGGAAACAGGCAGACAGAAATCCCAGCTATAGGAAGGACTGCTGTTTCTGAAGTGCTCTGCAAAGTTTATCAGTATTAGGTTTTTTTGATTGAATTTAGAGTAGAATTTGTCGCTGCTAGTGAAAACTTGCAATCTTCCTTGGAAGTCAAAATCCCAGTTTCAATTTAAAAAAAGCAACTCCCTTGGCCTGCATCAGCAGCGGCATCAGAACCGGAGCACAGGTTTCCAAAGTTCCTTACCACAACCTCCAATGTTTGCTTGCGAACTACATTTGATACAGTGCTGTGAGTACGCAAGAGAGAAACGATGCAACACGAGTTTGTTTCCACATGAGAATATACCGTAACTTATTACATTAACAGGTATACCTAAGCAGTGTGTGCTAATAAGTTCTTTATCATTGCACAAGAGCCCAAAATAAACTGAAAATTATGAGCAATTGTATCAGCATAAGAAAGTGGAATTTGGGGAAGAATGAAGTTTTGCCAGCTCACCTCCTAAACATAACTTCAACAGAGTGAGTATCATTTCAAAAAGATACTATTTCAAAAGACAACTCACTCAATTTCTGCAGTGCCTGCATTAGTCTTAAAAGTTCTTCAAAATACAGAAGACTACTAATAAAGTTAACCTTAGCTAGTTAAGAGTACTCAAGTAACATTTCACTTGCAAAGTGATAGTTATTCAAGGATGAAGCCCATTTACAAAGTACTTTCCCCCCTAAAGAACATTTAAATAGATGATTCAATGCAGTTATCACTCTTTGTGGCCAATTTCAAGCACCTTCTGTTTATGCAATGAGTTATTGTATGGTTTCAAATAGTCAAAAGGGGGTAAACCTGGGACACTAGCCATTAGGTGTTAGCTTCCTTATTGTGTCTGAAATCGTAAGCATCTACACTGACATAAAATAGAACTATCCACCTATAGCCTAAAAATGTACAAGTGTCAGTGAAAATCAGTGCATATCTAAATATATTATGCTAGAAGCTGTAATAAAGCAATAGAAATTGTGCCTAATAGTTGGAGCAGGTACTTCCTTATTAGTGCCACTTATTTTCCAAATATGTCATGCCACTTAGAAAGCTCTACAACTCCTAAGTCAAAACTTCTGAAACTTTCTGCAGAATTTTTCAGCGCGCAGAGTAAATGTACATATTATAACTGAGAGGCAAACTGTTCAGGTACAATGCTCTTCAAGATCCACTGAACTCTTGCGTCCCAAGTCACTTGCACCCAACATTATATTTGATGGCCAGCACTTTTCATACCCTATCAGCTTCTCTAAGCTTCTTAAAGTGAAGAGCTACATAACCTTTTCTGGGGAAAAAAATCCCTGAAGGATGATCTTGTCCCTGCTACTGTTTCAGTTCTTGAAAGTGCAGTGGTGGTGGTAGTGAAAAACTACAGTACTGGGTATCTATGTAAACAAAGTAACTGCAACCATCAGCCAATTTAGTCATGGAGGGGAGTCAGGGGCTGGCTATGGACTGCACTGGCCCACAGATGCTAATGCACGCCAGCCCATAAACACATGTCTGCATGTCTGCTCTTTACAACCACCTCATGGACTGTCTTCCAATGTGCAAGACCGCTAGTGATTTAATTCACTGTCCTAGATAGCATGGATCCTGCAAAGAACCAGCTGCCATGGAAGACTGCCAAGAAGTTTCAGCAGTGTGAGTCTAGGAATGATTTGGAGAACCAGCATAACAACAGCAACTATCGCCAGGACTTCTACGATTTTTCCCGTGAATATTCCTCCCAAGTGCTAGTTCTCCACTCATGCCATGAAGCACAGAAACGCAGTTTGTGCCACTTCAGCCCAGGCAGAGAAATACTTCCCCTCCTTGCTCCCACCATGTGGTCTGATATCAGGGGAAATTACTCCTTGCAGTTCCTCATAAGTGCTTCCTTCAAATGATGACCATCGTGAAAATCTACTTCCTTCCTCCTGACTTCTGCAGTCCTAATACTGCTGTTAACACATTCTCCTGCGTTCAACTGCTCATTTGTTAGGTGCAACTGCAGTCAAGACCCACCAGAAATCAATGAGCTATAAAACACATCAAAGCCATGGTGCGAACTAATATGTATTGCCTGCTTACAAAAAGGAGTATAGCAAGCAAGAGAAAACTTATATGCCAAAGATGTCTATGATGTTAGGTCTTGCCTGAAGATCATCATTCCTCTCAAAGCTCATGCATATCTAGTTGTCTTAGGCACCTGGCTGAGCCTACTCTTCTGCTCCAAAGCCTTACTGCATGGTCGGTGAGACTTGCTACCTAAGGCAGAGCACATCTCTCTGGTTGGCAGAATCACTTCCACAATGATAAGTGATTGCTCATTCCCTTTCCTCTGAAGCAGTTTTTTAAAGTATGCTTTCTTTTCAATTAAGTGCTAATCTTGAGAAATAGCTGGTAACCTGGCTGGTGACAACCAGCTAGGTATTCCTTATTAAGTAGACTATTTTTCTCCCCAAAATAACATAAAATGAGTGTTCAGCAGCAATAAAGAGTTTGGGTTTTGGGTTGGGTTTTTTTGGTTTGTTTATTTTTTTGACTGCTATTAATACATTCTCTCTTTTCTGAATTATCTTTGGAGATTGGAAGATGTTTTCAGATTTGCATCTCTTTTCTATACAGCACTTGCACCAATGTCAACTAACATATTAAGGAAGAGAGGGCTTGGGTAAGAGGCCGGTAAATAACTGCCAGGGTGCATTGGTTATGGGATTAAAAGGGGTATGTTCAGTAACAGTCTGCGTACCAGTGCACAAGCTATCATTACAGTACAGAACACCAATACACGTGTATATTTGGATATGAGATAAAGAAGAAACTTGTTCAAAAGCCAAGCTAGGAAGATAAGCAGTACTGCTACTTAATAGGATAATACTTACTGCTGCCCATTACACACTCTTGTGCAGAAATGAAAGGGTAACCCCACCTACTCAGCTGCCCTAAGACGATCTACTGCCAGGCAATGTCAATGTCAAAACACAGCACTATCCCTTTGTCTTAGATACTTTTGAAGTGGAAGGCTTGAAGAAAAGCATCAACACATACTTTTTATAAATCACACTGTTCAGCAACACGATCAAACCCAGTAGAATGAGCACACTGACAGATTTATTACGAATAGCTAGGAATACTTTTGACATTTAAAACATCTCTGAAGCCTAATTTTGGTGATCTCCATGATGATGAAAGAAAAGGGTCCTTAGAAAACTAAGTACCTGGATCAAACCGAAGCAGTGTTTATTTTTCTCCTTTTGTCATCTGCTAGTGTAACGAACGTACTTGCAAACGTGAGGGCGATAAGATGCCATCATGAGCATGACAAAGAATGGGGAACAAAAAAGAGCTTGAAGTCTCTGCCACAAGTGCTATTCTGAGTGTTGAAAGAACTTATCTGTGTGTGCATTAGCAGAGGTACAATAAGAACAGGCAGTGAGAGGCTTGATAGGGGTTGTCTGGAATGAATTGTTCAAATCTTTGTCCACAATAGTGTACTGTAATACACCTCATACCACCAAGCTCAAAGTGCTTCCCTTTGCAGTACTTTCAAACTGTCTTCCAGCTTGTGCTGTGAAGGGTTCCTCTACCACCTGATATTGACTTGGACACTAACACACCAGAAGGATCTCTGCTACCATGGAAAATCCTTGCCTTTTAGAGCTGCTTAGGTCCTCCATCCTGAGCCATCCAAAACTTTCTGCTGAATACGAGCAGTGCTCTCTCTTTGCTTAAGTCCAGTCCAGCTGTAAAAAGAGCATTCCTAGAGATCCTGCTGTTATCCCTTGCACTACCGTAGTGCTGTCAGAACTCCTGTTATGCAGAAACAATGCTGCATATCTTCTGTGTTTATTCTAGAATAATTTTTACATCTTAGCATCTTATCACTGCCCTTCATGGAATGCTCTTTATTTCTAAGAGTCAGAATCATGTGGTAAAACCAGGCATGGATTTCACAACATATAAGTGGCTCTGAGTACATGAACTCACTATCAGGTGGCATTGTGAAAGGAAAGAGAACCTGGCTGAACACAAAAATTTCGGTAGGGAGCCAATATTCTCACCAGGTGACCCAAAGACGAGAGAGCACAACAAACAGGCAGATCCAGCAAGGAGGGTCATGTGGGAGAGCAGATCAGTTAATCCTAAAATACACTGCAGTTACCGAATGGATCCACATCAAAATAAACCTTACTTTAGACTAGGGTAAATAACTAGAACAAAATGCATAAAGGAAATATTTCCAAAGCAATTCCTGTATATTAATTGTAACACTAAAAAGAACATGCAGGTGGGGGTGGTTAGTCTGTAAATCAGCTTTAAAAAAAGCCAAACTTTCTTATTCAAACATGGTCTTATTCAGTGCACAACCAGGTCAGTGGGCACCTTGCACATGCTCTAAATGCAATAAATTCCTACTTGAAAGGGAATAATATTATCCTTCATTATGACCCTACATAAATGCACGTAACAAACACTGACATCTGCAAATCAGCGATGTGCAACTTTTAAGACAGCATCCTCACCTCCCCAAACACAGACTATTCTATTTTGAACAGTACGACTCAAAACATTTACATGAAACTAACAGTCTTAATAGCCAAGTCCCCACCACAGTCTATCTCACTTGTAGAGTATCTGGAAGCCCAACCCATTCATCTCAACTGAGACCTGAAGAGGAGGCACCTGAGCAGTCCATGGGAAGGCCTCATCTATGTTGCAGTTCTCGGCTTCTCTATACCACCTGGTGCAAAAGGAGCAAAGAAAATTCCTCATACCTGAGGAAAAGAATCAAGGGAGTTGTCAGCAAGAGCTGAGTTGGTACAGCTAGCTCTCATACCTCACTGCTCTTCCAGTGTTCAGGGCATTTCTAAGCCAAGAGCACAGCCAAGGGAACATAATGAGCCCCAGCAACATTTTCTGCAGGATCCAAAAAGCACCTCTAAGCAGTACAAAAGGTTTTATCTGTCTCCCATACCTCTCTCTCTCCGCTGCATCTTGGGAAAGCGGTGTACTGAACCTTAAGCTCTTGCTCCCTTCTAAGCTTAGATAAACACAGGGAGTTTTTGTTCCTCTGTGTATCAAATTTTTAATTTCCCAACAAGGGGAGTTTCAGAAAATAACTGTCAATACAATACTGCTAGTCCTCATGATAGTCTACTCTAATCCTGCTATTTAATTATGGGTAAGTGTTCTCTTACAAAAACCTGATAAAGAAATTTATTCAATCCAGCAGAACACTGAGTTTGGAGAACAGAATCAAACCATATGGTTTCCATTTTTAAATTCTTCTTCACCACATCTATGCCGTAGTGTAGAAGAGACATTGCTGAGAACATTTTGTCCGTATTTTGTTTTCTGTTGTTGGAAGACACACTGTTCTTTGAGAAACTCTTTGGAATCACTCAGTTGCTTTATGGTCATCATGAACCTAAGGATTTGCTACTGGAATGTAATGAGTACCTACCACCAAAAGCTGGACCAGTCAATTTTAGTGCATAATTAAACATTACATTAAAAGTTGCAGTTATATTTTTCTTGTTTTTATTTGCACAGTTAATGCGTATTCATAACCTAGCTTAGTACAAGTTGCATTTTGAAATTGTTATAGATTTGGCTCATGTGCTTGGTTCAGCAAAATCTCCTATACTAATTTCAGTTATTCAAGCACTAGGTTAATCAACTCAGCCAGATGTGCCCTGTTTCAGGCCTTGGATCATATTTTTCACTATGTGCAAAATAGGACTTCCTTATGAACCTAAATTAAACTTAGAGCGCTGCTTTGACAACATTCTGTCAAATGGTCATGTGGTTTTGACACAAAGCTAGTTCCTTTCTTGCTTACTGTCCCTTTGACTCTCTGGTACTTCAGAAAGAAAGATGGTATTTTCAAAATGTCCAAATATCCAAATAGTCCTCATTGTCACTTTTTATTATTTTACTTGGGAGATAAAGAATACCTCCAAATAAATTAGAATTTATTATTATGGAAGCCAACTACTGTTTTTTTTAATTGTCTTTACAAAATGACTAAAATTACATTTTGTCCATTAATGTAAAGACTATTTTTGATGAGTTAGGGTCTGTGTACTAAAATAAACCCACAAAAAAAACCCCAATCCCACAGATCTTTCACTTTACTGACAATTCAATAGTCTTACATGCTGCTGTAAATTCTTCACAAGATCAAGAAAGCTTTCTTCACAACCTCCCTACCTTTAATTCTTCATTTAAGTTTTGCATATTGGTGTTTTCAACAAGGATCAGTGGATAAAAGCATATATCATCACCATTACTGATACAGTTACCCATACTAGTACAAACTTACTACTTTGGTACAAATGATCTTTTCTTCAGGCTCAGTAGGTTACAATTCCAGATTTCACTGAGACGTAATCAAAAGTAGCAAAACTAGATGCAAAATCAGATATACTATCAGCTCTTAGAGTTATCCGTCCTTAGAAGAGCAGATGCTCAGCGTAACAGACATACAGAATTTGGTCAAGTGTGACCAAATCCCTTCTCAGTTTCTTGGACAGTATTAATTTCAACAGATAAAAAGCAGTATTTTATGAATACATATTTGGTTTACAGTGTACAGGCTCTACACAAATGTAACTGCTCCATAGCTAAAAAGAACCAGGAATTGAAAACTCTAAAGAATAGCACAGTGACACACAGGAAGAAGATTTTGGAGATTATTATTTTTCAGCTACCCATTTTGTTTTTCTTAAGAGTAGTTATTTCCTGGTTTAGCCAAGGATGAGCTGTGGGGATAGGGAAGAATTGTTTTTAGAGTCAGGAAATGGTTGCTTCCTCTTGCTTTGTAGAGATGTGAATAATCTCTATCCATTCCTTAGAAGCTGACTGAAAGTAAAGGGGAAAAAGTTCTGTTAGCATCCTATAGCTATTTTTATGACATTTTGCAAAGGTTTTTCAATTAGTATGCTCACTTTTGCACAACAAATTGATTACCTTAAAAAGCACAACCTACTGTACACCACCTTTTCATTTAGTACAACCGAGGAAAATTGCTTTTTTTAGTATTTCTAAGTATTTTAGATGTTTAAGACATTAGAGCTGACAAACAGCATTCCTAATGTGGCTTTCTAGTGTGTACCAAACCAACAGATTTTCAACAGTTACCTGCAAAGGTGTTTTCTCTGTCAATGTTAAATCAACAAATAAAGTAATGGCATGTTTATTTAGTTTTACTTTAAGGTTAAGAATGTTGCAATATGTGAAGAAAAAAAAAACCAGTTATTCTTCAGTACTACAACACAATCATGGAGAAAGAAAAAAAAAATCCATGAACCACCCCCCCCCCCCCCCAAAGAGCTTTTGGAGTTGGAGGGGAAGGCTCTCATATTCTTCCCTGGCAGGCATTGAGAAGAATTCAACTAATGCTACTTTGAGATAAACAAAACAGCAGTAGAATCGAAATAATGAGACATTTAAAAACGTAAGTATAAAATCTTTACATTAGGGTTTGTTTGGCGTCTTTTTTTGTTAATTTAAAAGATAAAAAAATGGGGGGCAAATTCTGAAGGATGAACCTATAAATTCTGTTCTAGGCTCTGACTAGTTTATCAGCATCTGTTGCCTGAGTCGCTCCACTGAAAATGTGAATACAGGTATTTGGCAGAACTATGATTAATAATCACTCACTCTTCAGGGTGAGATTTTTTTTTCAAAGCCCTGAGTCTTGGCCTATCCTAGCTCAGCTGCAACATGATTTTTACAACTAAACACATGGTATTTAATTTCCATTTAATCTTTCCTAGGCTAACAAGATAATAATGCTCAACTTGATGGTAGGGAGAGACCAAAGCAACAGCTCTAGACACTGAAAAAGGAGAGAGCAAGAGCAGCAAAAGTGGCAGAGCCAACCTCTTGCACTGCATAGGAGATCATCTTTCATATTTCACAGACACCTAAAGATTCTCATCATCCAAATGATTCTTATGAAAGCCAGGATACTAACATGCTGGTCCTAAATTTGTTGATTACATATCTGTTTTAACTGTAAAGACACAAGATGTCACATGCTGTGAAGAAAAATGGAATTTCAAGCAACAAACTGAGCACAATGATCCTATTCAGTGTTTCGTGCAGCCACTGCCCCTACTGTAACCCAATCTAACTTCTGACAAGCTGAGGTGATTTAGCATAATCTCTGAACCATCTGCTCAGCTATCTATCAGTTCAGTAGCCTCGTTACTTTAAAGTTAAGTAAGATAGTAAGAAACACAAATGGATTTGCCTCTTTGACACACTTTGAAGTGCAAGTATTGTCTAAGTAGCCACAGCTTGCTTTCTCCTAAACTGAAGAAAATAAAAATCACAGTAATGCATTAACCAAAGTGTCTGTTCTATAAGAAAAGGAAATTGCTTGTTTATCATCATCTTTACAGTTTATGAAATCAACAGTTCAGCAGAGCTAAGTAAATACTTCGTAACTTATTTTTGCCTACACTTCAGAAGTTTTTTTTCTATTTACCCATTTAAAAACTCATATGCAAAGTTTTTTAAAGGTGGGAACTACATAGTTATGTTACGTTTCAAACATCTGTTTGCAGGGGCACAAATGCTGGTTGACATTAAAAAAAGTGTTGTTTTCTGCCAATGGTCTACTGACTTTGATGACCAACATTAGTGAAAGACCACTCTGCATTTTTCTTATAAATTATGTGGCATTGTTCTTTGAGAAAAGTATTTTAGAGTTGGATGGAATATGAAGTGATGTGTGTAAATTAGATTGAATGGTTTAGAAACTGATTTGCTACTATCCTTCTTCTAATATTGTCTATTGTAATTTATATTAAGTACTTTTACACTGAAAGTGTTATAGAAAGTTTTACCATGACACTTGACTGAGGATCATTCATACGAAAATAATTTGTGCAGTTATTCAGATAGTCACAAGCAATGAATCTCGGAATTATCATAAATTATCATAAATCAACTAGCATATATGGAGACATTTGCACAAGAAATTATCATTAAATGCTACAACATCAGAAAAAAAAAAAAAGATGTTTGCCTCTCAATTCCTACTTTACAAACCAGCCTGCACTTTCTAATCTTTATCATTCAGCATCCAGTTTAGCAGAGCAAACTATGGAGAATCCCCATATTACAAAAAAGAATTAAAAAAGATATTTGGAATTCTTGGCTAATCCACTTTTTAGTACTACAATCATTCTTACTCAGAAAACCACGGGACAATCTGCATTTTCTGCAGAAGTTTGCCTGTGCATCTACTGACAAGATTATTCAGGTATACGGGAAGAGGTTATGGTTTCCTACAGCTACAAGATAGAAGAATAAAGTCATGTAGCTTTAAGAAAGCAAATGATCTCACCCTGTTGTCCTCTTACCTTAACACTACAGAATGGACACAAATTATGCCCAGGTTAAGAGTAAAGCACTGAAAAAAAATCTGCACTTTAGACACAACTGAAAGCAAAAACTGAAGCAATATTCTTTGAAAATAAATTATCATAGTTCCTGTGGCTCCAAGAATGTAAAAAATATGAGAGCACAATTTCACATATCCATGAAAGATACAGGGGTTTTTTTGAAAATCATAATTCTTTTGCAAGCAAAATAAAGTTCTGAACAGGTTCAAATTACAAGTCTGGAATGTCATTTCTACAGTCTAGCAGTTTCTTTTATCCTTTCTTTTTTCATACTGTGAAATGATCACTCAAGACAATGATTTGGGAAGATGACCAATTAAACCAGATGAATGCTAATATGTATTTATAAGCCAAGCTCATGGCAGGTCTGCAGACATGCATGTATTGATTTACCACTGCTAGCTGTTTTAATCTGAAAGTAAGGCAGTATTTCTACACCCAACCATAAATCTTGACAAATTTCAGACTCACCAATTTTGCAGAGCCTACACTAACAGCTTGAAAGAATAAAACCATGAAGACATAAGAGAGCAGTTCTTGTTGTTCGTAACGCCTTTCTCTTCCCTGTGCTAAACAGTACAGATCAGCTTGGGAGCATAAATTAGTGTCTCTACCTGAAGACCTTTTATTTTTCAATTCCTCCTTCTCCATCCAAGGAAGCCAAATTCAGGCATTGTCAACGTATGATGCATTGTCCTTTATTTTGGTATTTCCTAAGCATATTTCTTTTTCGTGTGGGAGGGAATTAAGGACAAGGCAAGGGGAAAATAAAATTATTTATCAACACTTCCCAATACATTTCTCCCTTGTTTTAGTCAGAACAGTATAAATCAAAAGGTTTTATTCTGGCTACAGTCCTAGCTAGTGTGAGATTACCTCTTATCTGGATAGATATACAGACACCTATTAATCCTACAAGCCTGTACACCTGCAAAAGATTATTCTTTAATTTATTCTTAATTTCACTTCTAGTGAAGATCGCTAACTAAGTCTTATACCCTCAGTTTAAACAAATGATGCCCCGATGAATATGTTGGCAAAGTCTTGAAAACCATGACACTGGAGATTGCCAAAGTACAAGGGCACTTTGAGCCACATCCCATTTCCTAGTTCCAACCCATCTGTCAACTCTGAACTAGAAAGAACTGTCTCACATATTGTGTAAATTACATATATACATACACATAAAAACACATACATATATGTACACACACATAATGCTTTTTCTTGCATTTATCTTGTGTGGAAGATGCTTGGTCACTGGAATAATGCTTGTCATTGATAACTTTTGTAAAATATGTCAGCCTATTTTGTATGTTTTCCTTCTGTTTTTGTAATACTAAGACAACACTATGCCAACAGGATAAATCCAACACCTGGCCTGCTGGGTTAAAATACCTTCTACACAAAAATACCTATTTGTTCTTACCTGCATCTTGCACTAATTTAACACCCCATCTTGGAAAGTGCTGACGGCCCTTCTTCTGTCTGGAGGACAGAAGAGGAAAAAACCCACCACATTCAAATGACTTCCAGTCTCTCTGAACTGCATTTTAACAGTGGGGGTTTTTTTATGAAATACTCATAGTAACATCCTGCTTTCAATAGCTATTCTATACTGGAATTAACACATAATTATGAATAAACTGTAAAATTAATATTAGAGTCTGATCTCCTTTAATTTCTGGTAACTTAACATCAATCATAACAGCACTAAATGGACAAATTACTCAAAATCACTGCTAAACCTTCCAGAGGCCTTGGCCCCTTAATAGCACAGCATGTAGACTTGATCCCTATTTGAATCTGCTTCTCTAGTCTCAAGTCCCAGCTGTGCTGAATAGCAGATATCTCTATTTCAATAGGGAAAATGGTTGTACTAAAGTAGTTCTCTCCAGGGGTCAAAATACTTCAGAAGGACATTTAAGTGGCTGTATGTTATTGAGCAGAAACATCAGCTCACATATTATTGATTATAACTGCATGGCTCTGTTGAAAAGATGTCTGCAGTAGTGTTAAGTGCTGAGATAGGGACAGAGAAGTGTTACGCATTAAAAAAATACTATCCATCTGTTGCCAAGTTTTAGATACATGAGCAATCACAAGCTGTAACACCAAATCTAAAGTGCAACCTTTGTGGCTGATGCATCAGGGTCATATTCAGTGACACTTCCTCAGTTTCATGCTGCTTAAGATAGACAGTCTTTTGAATATTGATTGAAGCCAGCAGGAGGCAGTTTGATTTCTGCAGTTTTGCAAAGAGAATGTAATAGATACCTATCTGGAAATTTGCTTTTGATAGCTTACACATACCATTTTCTTTAAAAACACCTTTAACCTGTTCTGATCCCATCACTATAGCAGCTAGCCAAGTACAACTGAGGTCTTCTGGAACCACTGTGCATTCAGCCTACTCTTCGCCCTGAGCTGCAGACAGACCTGCAATCACAGCACACTGCCCACTAGCAGATTGCCGTGTAGCATATACCTGAGCTGGCTGAAACTAATGGGATACCCCAGACCCTCATTTCCAGTGTTTTGGGTTTTTTTTTGGTATAACATCTACGTCAAATGTCAACGTGGAAGGATAAATTCAGTGTCCCAGACTACACTCTGGCTGGTGTCCATCAGGAAGCGCTTCGATCGACAGGCTTCACAGTGAAGAACACAAACAAGGGAGGTTAATCCTGGCCTCGCAGGGAAAACCCAAGCATCTGTGCAAAGGGGTGACTCAAGACTGGATCAAGTAGGCTCAAAGAAAATGGGGATCCTCCAGTTGGCTCTACCAACTGCAACCCTGGATGGCATCTACATTAAACAGATATGGATTCAAAATTTCTTAAAAAGGAACAGCTGTGGCAGTTTCACAAACCCAGAGCACCAGCAGCCACAGAAGGGACTATTCAAAAAACACATTCTGATACAGTGCCATTAAAAAAAAAATCAACCAACCACTGCATGACAGCAAAGCTGACAGGCAAGCCCCAAAGCAGTGAAGTTACTCTGTATCACAACAACCTTTCTTGAACAGATTCAACAACATATGCCAACAAGGGAACTTGTATGACATGCTCACAGTGTTTCAGGCTTTACAGACTTTTATTATAATTGAGAGCCCGAGATGACTATTTCTTGGCCTGCAAGAGGGCAGCAGAATGAACTTTTCTCTTAAAAGTAATGAAGTACTATGTGAAAGCCATAACTTCTACTTGAGGATGAATCTCCATGCCTACGCTTCAGATTCTAAAATAATTAATTTACTAGTTTTTCTGACCAATTTATCTCAACAAGATGCTTAAACCAATCCAAACAGAAACATTAAAATATTTTTTTAATGAAAAACACTCAGAAGGAGGAAAATGTAATGGATACAGCTATCACACAGAAAAGGACTGAGAATCCAGAGAGGCAATGGCTACATCCAATGTCAGAAAGCCACTCATTAGTAAAGAGTTAAACAGTATCTAGGTCACTCTACAGTCTTTCCTGCACACCCTCAGTTCAGTGCATATCGGAAATGCTGTGTGGGAAGGCCAGGGAACTAAACTCACAGACCAAGTATGACTCAGACTGCAGTAATTTAATGATACTTTTTTTTCCTCTTAAATTATCCTTGGGATTAAAAGAATCCACACCCTCAACATGAAACCAAATCACAGTGAAAGGAAGAAACCACAAATTCACACATCTTTGAGTCAACAAAAGGTATCTAGAAGCAAATTAATTATTAATGGTGAAGGACTGAGACATTTCCTATAACATACTATATGGTCAGAACAGCAGAAGGTGAAGTATTTGAGCCCCAGTCAGATGTTCTTCTGAAAGCCCTAGTGGGGATGATCTCAGCAGCAAGAATGTCAGAGAACTGTCAGCCAAAAAAATAAAGGAGATCTGTCACAGCCAAATGCTGACCTCTACCACTAGAGGAAAGCAACTTGTGAGAAATAGCCTTACATTTCCTCCACCACTGCAGAAGCTGAACTCAAGAGCTGTCAAATGCTTTGGCACAAGCATGAGCAGAAGACAACTATAAGATCCTGGAGAAGGCATAATACCAGTGACCTGGGCCCAAATACAAATCCAGCTAAACCCCTGAGGAACAATTAAAATTTCTGCAAATTCTGTCCCAGTGAACAAAGCAGAAGTTTGGAAAGGACACTAATAAGCAGAAGAAAACACTGCCCTCAGAAATACTCTTTCCTGACTACAATATAAAATTATGAAAATTTACTCTTTCCTCTGCACTTCAAGCTGCCGCCCTCCCCTTTGCTTATGCAAAGGACAAAAAAAAAGGCATGCTAACTACCACAAAAAGAAGAGCAAAGCTAAAATGTCCTAATGGCACTAGAATGTCTTCTATCACAGGAACTTGTAAATTTTCATCCAGAGAAACAAACCGATTTCCCCTTTTTCATGGCAAAAATTTAACTAGTTTTGTTGTGATGATATAAACAGCAGTGGATCCCTTTTTCAGAAGGGTTTTTATTAGCATATTGTGAAGTACATGGCAAGCCAATTATAAAGAATCGAGCATCTAGCTTTAGAGCTATATATATTTAGATGTATTCTGCTCTGTTTCTAATTAAATGATCTAATTTTTTTAATCCCATGAGATAAAGAAACTAACAACGTTCCCAAAACCTACTTCTATCATATAAACACTAGGATGCTTGGTCAGTAACCAGTTACCTTTGAAAGTCTTGCTGCTGCTTACCTTTCAGCTACAACCATGGAGGAGTCCAAATCCCTGCTCTCCTCTGAGTGAGGGATTTGGACCCAAGTGAGTTCAGGTGAAGAAGGGTTCTGTCTTGGGAATACAGACAATGTCACTCCATCAATGAATTTTAAGTAACAATTAAAAGGACATAATCTTTGATAGAGAAGACCAAAAGAGTCACCACAAATGAAGCAGACGTCCCATGTTCCATACTGATTTAGACCAACACAGGGTCTGCTCCAGGTCATTCTCCAGGTCATTGCTTCAAAAAAGCACAATTTATTGGTTAAATAGAAACTTAAGAGGAAAACAATTAAGCCTTTTGTATTTTTCAAAAAGGACTCAGACTAAAAAACTTTTCTTACGCTGGCTATCTACCCAAGAACATCTTAACAACTTGGGCCTTTCCATGATCTACTGAAACCTACCTACTTTTGCACCATATCAATTCCACCCAATTCAGTTGTCCAAAACAGTGACCCTGTGCTCCTTAGACTACCACCTCAACCTTAGTTCAAGTGTTAGATGGGAAACGGTTGATCAGCAACAGTCAGGGCTGTCCCCTCTTCCTGGGAAGACCACTCTTTTCAAAATATTTGATGACATTTGTGAAACTGCATAATTCAGAGTGAGTATCCTAGACTTCAAAGAGAATTAACAAATATTTAACTGAATAAGCGATTAATAAAATAGGTGGAAAAAACTTCAGAATTTCTCATGGAACAAAGTAACATGCAATTCACTTGGGAAGAACAGAAGACCGGGACAGATTACTGTGCATTTTTATCATATCATAGCTCTGAATATTTGGAAGATGTTCAAAAAGAATTTATCCTAATTTACATAATAAAGAGTATTATGTTCATGCTGAGGCCTTGGTATGATGATGGATTGTTTTCAATGGCAGTCCTAGCTAATGGTCTTTCACTCCTAATACTCTACCGCTGTACTGCAACATGGAAGCCCTGTAAGCTGCCACTGAGAAAAAGGAACATGGAGCAACACCTTCCCTCTTGAGATCTTCAAAATATAGCAAATAGACTTTTGGCAACAAATAAAAAGGCCTTAACAATAAAGTTAAGACAAAGCCTTCCATACAATAAAAACAAGTAGCTTCAAGTGTGGGAAGTATAGGAGGTTGAATACAGGATATCAGGAGAAAAAAAAAAGCAGATTATTTACAAACACTCCTTTTCAGATCGCAGTACTACAAACAATGATGCAGGGAAGGAAATGCACACTGCTATGTCAGGTCCACTGGATACCCCTCCATGCTGATACCCTCAGGCCTTGAAGGGAAAGAGTCTCTCCTCTCTGCCAAATAGCTTCTCCAGAACTCAGCCAAGACATTCAGACTTAACACTGGGGAGATTTCTGCCTTGGGGTACTGCACAGCTACAGGCTGAAAAGAAGAAAAACAAAAAAACAACCCACACAGACACCACACCAAAAGAATGAACCAGAAATCGTGGAGCTTATCTGACACTGTGTAATTATGTAGCTGAAAAGCTCAGACTTCACTATCAAACAAACCCTAAGTCCACGCTATGGAGCACTAAGTGGTTTTAAGCCCTAATACTGGCAATAGGAGCTGTGGGCTCCTGCAGGTGCTCCGTGATTTCTAGGATCTGGCCTTTGCGAGCACACTGCAAAGAAACAGCACTCAAGTTTGCCATCACCTTAGGGGCACGGGTAAGCGTTTCTGTTTTACATGGGGTTTGTTAACACACCAATTCCTTGGCGATTTCACGTGCACACTAAATAAAACTATGTACTGAACTGTAAAACTCTTGCTTGTCTCCAGGCTCCAAAAGCTCTTCAGTTACTCTATCAGCAGAGTCCTTGAAACCAGAAATAAGTAGCTTGGCTCCTTCTCCAGTGTTTAGATAATTTTATTTCTGATATTTAGGGTTTGCAAATAAAAGATCTGAGATCTCTCCAGTGTATGTATTACCCTGTATAAAGCATTTTCCCCTCCCCTCCTGGTTTTAAATCTTCTATTAACATAACACATTTCACAACTGCATTCACTTGGACATTAAAGAAAAAGTCCTTATTAATGCACCAGAATAACTGCTGATATTTTGATAGACTTGTGAAAGCTCACTAGTGACTATAAGCCAAAAAGCAGCACTAGGATTTGAAATACTGGTAATGTGTAAGGCTGTAAGTCAACAATGTCCTCCTAGACAAAAACTCTGATCCACACTGTCTTTTTAAAGATAGTATGTACAATTACACAACTGCACAGAATAGAGAAAACAAACATTTAAAAAGAACACACATTTTGGGCTAATATACTTCAATTAAGATGGCCAATATGATCAATTAATTAAATTTAAAAATACTCAAAAAACTGTGAAATAACACAATGTTTATCTTGGGGAATTTCTCTTGTGGCAGTAAAGCAACAGATTACAAATTTTTTACTCTTTTGGGAAAATAAGATATTAAAGTAAGTAAGAGAAGAAATGCAAATGGAAGGGGCAGGATAGAAGTACAAATCAGAACATATTTCTTCCACCGAAATTGATTCTGTTAACAATTAACTCACACAGGTTATTTCAAGTGGAATATTTGTACTAGGAACAGTGTCAAAACAGACCCCAAATCAAAGTCTTCTCTTCTTGTGTTTTTCACTGGTGTTTTTTGCTCTATGTCCATGTATCATAACATTATCAACATTCAAATTAACTTTGACTCCTTTTCCAGGTACTGCACATCTATCTCCAAAGCTTAGATATTTAAGTGATCAAATGTTAATTCTTCTCCCAGCAGCCCTTTAGAAATTTAATTTTCTACAAAGTTGGTCTGAGTCTTGTGTAAGGCACTGCTCAAACTGAACTGAGGCAGCTGACATTTTTTTTGAACATCAAGACAGGGTAGAATTTTAAGGTAGAAGTTGTTGGAAAGGATAAGCACTAGTTTTGCTCCCTTTTTTTCCTCAATTGCAAGTTTCACTGGAGGTAGCAGGATCTGAATTTGTATTTGCTATGGATGTTTATTGTCTGGGTTGCATACAATTTGGGTGTGTTACTTTCTCAACCCTAAATGCAGCTTGGCAACAATGGGGGCGGGGGGGAAAGGTTGAAAGGTTCCCCAAAAATGACTGGTCTTAGATGTCACATCACATGGCTCATTTTTTCCATTTCAAGGAGTTAACATTACAGAAATCAGACCTAAGCAGAACTAACCTTTAGCAAATATGTGAAACCACATGAGATATTAGACATCAGATATAAGAATCTGCTTTTGCAAATACTGATCCTGCTTTTTGTGCTGAATGGTATCCTTAGAAAAAGGGCAAGTTTAATGCAAGCATACTGGGGCAGAAATCATCTTACGCTCTAAGCTGATTCAATTTTGAAATGGTTTCTGAGACACCTGCCTAAGTGGCCTCTAACAGAAGGGATAATGTTTGTCATCATGGAATCTGCTAAAGAACCTGATTAGTACTCATTAACACTTTCAGTAGTCCACCAAAATTAAAATATCCCCTTCGAAAGGTTCTTGAATCACTGGTTATTCCTATGAATAACTGTGGTGCTATCACCTCTCATCCGAGTCGGGCCGCTGCCACCGGGGAAGCTCGGTTCTGGGACCCTGATCAAAGGCATTCCACCAGCTGCCACAGGACATATTTTCCTGCGGCTCTGCAATAGGGAACAAGGGTTGCATCTCCACACAAATACCTGCAGACTTGCAAATGCTCACAGATTTTACAGGCCCCACACTACCAAATCAGCTTTTTGTTTTTCAGCAAGAGATCTTCCATGATGGTAACTTTTATCAATCTGTTTTCCTAGTGCTTCTTTTACAAGCAGCTGTGGCTGAAACATTCCTTCCACTCTCCTCTCCTCCCTCGCCCCCACTTCCTAGAGGAAATTCCATGGGATCACCTCTCCACCAGCCCCACACTGCAACTAAACTCTCAACTCCTGTGGGAGATGGAGCTTGTGCAATCACTGGGTCCCTGCATCTGCAACCACAGAGTTCCTCGGTGCATTTGTATTCAGATTGCTTGTTTTTTAAGAGGGTGTGCTGAGGGAAACTGCTGATACTGTCAGGCTAAATGAAATACTGAATTTGAAAAACTTCAATCTTTGCTTAATCACAAAATGGAAAGAGAAAATTGTATTTGTTTTAAATTCAAGGCATCTCAAGAGACTGTCTGCATGCAGAGGATAGGACTCTAGAAGACAACTTTTTAAACTTTTCTCTCAATTACAAATTTCCCCAAAAATACATATGGCTCCCTAATGACATTCTACAAGAAGGCATTATTGTACCAAAAAACACCCTGGAACTCCTCAGAGAAGATTTCAGCATGGATTTAATTTGATCATGAATGCAAAGCTGTCTGAATTTTATTTCTGTCTAACTGAAGTGCAGGTATTGAGGGGAAGATAGAGAGTCTTCCTTCATATCATGCCAGACTAGATGCTTCGTAACATGACTGCTAAAAGCACTTGCTAAAAAAATAAAGGAAATGCCTATTTAAACCAAACATCACATCTCCAGGCCAGTTGCAATTCCCACAGCATACCACACAAATGCCTCGGCACTGACTGTGGAAGTCAAGCCTTAACAAAAAGGGGTGTTTCAGTCTCCATGTCAGGCCTGCATCTCTCCAGTGCATCTGGGAAAAGGGACACACAAAACTCAATACTATTTCTTCTCCGATGTAGAAATGGGATACTTACTTTTGACAGCAATCTCTTAAAAGATCATCAGCTAAGACAGAAGCTAGCAGAGCCGGTTTACATACCATACCAGCATGCAACTCCCCTCTGGCAGTGTGTCTAGCTGAGAAACTGGGTGCATCAGCTGGGCAGAACAGAAGTGAGATTATCTAAATCCTGGTCCCAAGGTTACTGCGGGTGTTTCTCTGCAGCGCTGCACTGTGTCCCACACCAACGTGTCCCTGCATAGGCAAACGCAGTACTGGCACAATCGGTTATTACATCTAGGGAACATACCTTCACCATTCTTGGTTATGTTTGCTTTGAAGAGCAAAACCAGATAAAAAAGGACCATTAAGAGAATTCTACTGCAGATTATACAAAATCCAAACCACGCCACAGTGCTTGAAGAAGGAACAAAGAAAAAGATGATGCTGGTACCACACAACATAGAGCTGAACATTACAAATCACATACTGCTCAATTGCTAAAGAATCTACCTCCTCCTGCAACAAAATTATATTATCTAAACCTGGTGTTATTTAGAGATACATGCAATAATACTATTTTAAAAAATGCTTACATAAACCTCTAAAACCTATTTTGTAGAGGACTTCTTTCCACCCCAAAAAAGTAAGAAAAATAGACAGACTCCTGCTCCAATGTAATCAGTATTAATATTGATCTCAAAGGGAACAGTTTCTGAGACACTGATGTATCACACTTAATTATATGACATGAAATCATATTCCACATAATTATGAATGCAATATTTCACTGCAGCTGACAAACCATGACAGAAAAATGCAAGAAAAATGGAGAATAAAGGAGAAAGGAAAAAAAATGTTTTAAAAAAATTGGAGAAGTTAGCTCTGAAATCTTCCATTCTGCTTTCCCTTATTGCACCATCTGTCTAAAGGGGTTATAGTCACATGCTACAGACTTTTCCTTAGACTGAGCTAAGCAGCAGTGACCCACCCAGACCATTCTCCCAAGAGTTAAATGCAAAAGGCAGTCAGACTATTTCCTAAAATCCGGCCATGTCTGTTTTCTAATGAGACATGCTGAGTAAAATGATGAGATTTCTTGCTCTTAACTGACCACAGTGGCGACACCTCCCTGCTACAGTAAATGTTTGGGCTCCAGTTCACCACTTCTCAGTCCTGAGTGTATTTGAAGGAGACAGGAAATGGCAGCACAGGGAGAGGTCACAATTACATGGCAAGCAAAGAACACGGAAACATTAATATGCTAATGGCTGTCACATGGCTTAATAAAAATATTTTATTAAGAGCAGGGAATTGAAACAACTTTTAGGTGCTATTGCCCCAAAACAGGGAAACATGAAACTACAAAAAGAAAGTTCCCATGCTGTGGAAACAGAGCCGTAGAGCAGGCCGGGCTCATATGTTTCAAAACCACCAGTAGCCTGCCATTAGCTTTAGCTATGCTTGTGTACATGATTCTGAATGTTTAGGAGGGAATTCTTAAAATATTCTCTCAATAAGAAACGTGATTTCCCAACACACATAAGCAAAGGCAGCCACTACAGGGTTCTGCTTTTGTGTTCTGACCATCCTGGCGCAGAACAATGTCTGTCATGGTAATCATATCACTAACTTTGTTACCTTAAACCAGCTGCTTTCCTAATTGTAATCCCATTAAAAACACACAATACAACCATACAGCAATAATTTAAGGGGAAAGGCTTAAGTGAAACTGTCCAGAGCAAAAACAGATTTAAGAAAAATATCCTATCGAGCTGTTTGTAGTCTGTGTAAGTGACACAGTATAAGCAAATAGCCTGGAAGGGAGCACACCAAAGAGTGGGCTGGCATGATGATTTACACTGAATTGAATGAGGGAGATGTGGGTTAAGCCTCAAAGCTTGAAATCTCACCCTGGGACTGGGGATTGTCAGGAGGATGAAGGGTCTTGCTGCATCATCCTCATTTAGTGATGTAAATGGCACAGAAGGAGGTGTCTGAAGAAATTCAGCATTACAGAGATGCCACGCTGCAGGCTAGTAAGTAAATCATAAAGATGGTGGAAAGCACAGGGCTTTGGAACCACGAGGTTTGGGCATAAAGGTCATCCACGGCAAAACACAGCACTTAGTGAAAGCCTGGAAAGCACCTAGAAAACACGTCAAAGCAAGTTACAAACTCCTGGCTGAATCTCCTAAGACACAATCGCTTAAGTCCCTAATCACTTAAGCAGTCTCAACGATTTCAGTGAATAACTGGAATGGATTTAATCTTGGATCTTCAGATCCAGATATTAAATAAGCTACAAGAAATGACTGCCTAACAGTCACCAAATAAGAAAGTACAATTAAAGCCTAAATAATGTATTCCTAAGCAAAAAGCCATCACAACAGCTGAAGGAGACACATCAAGCAAGAAAGGAGTACAACTAGGCATGGCTGAGACTAACACTGCTCCAGCAACCCTGCAAAACCAGCACTTCATGGCAGAGGTGCACTCAGTGCAGTAGAGCTCATGCAATGGCACTACATGGTTTGGGAAAAGAAACTGCACAGCAGAATCAGGCGTCTTCCTGCAGGCTTCCCCAAACCGTGCTCATCAGCTCCTTACTCTCATTTCTCCTTTCCTCTGCTCTTGTCCTTCCATTTAGCTGATCACTCCTGTCTAGCCTCCCACGGGAAAGATAGTATCAGTGGGCCACTGCATCGATTGCTTTGCCTACCCTTACATACCTAATGGAAAGCTCTTCCGGCCAGGACTGACTCACACGGTGTCCCCCTGACACACCGGGGTCTGGTTCTGGGTTGGCTGTTATGACATCGTTGCAACAAACGTAATACCTACCTTATTCTTCCCCACACTTCTGCCTCTGGCACAACCGATATGAAGAAATTTGTTTTCCCAATCTAGAACTGGAGTAGCAGGCTTGAGTTTGAATGAACTATTCAGAATGTGGCAGTTTCATTTCCCACACAAAAGCCAATAATACTGTCTGAAAGTAGCCATACTCCCAGGTAAGCCTTCACAACAAAGTTATAATTGCTCTTTTCATCTTGGAAAAAAGAGGAGAAAGCTTCACCTAATAGAGCACCTGAAAGAACTAAGCTGATGAAGGCGGAGAGCAGATTTGTAGAGACATATATCAGCAAATTGAGCTCTTGCCAGGAAAATACTTTTCCACAAAAATGGTAAACGTTTGCTAACTATGTTCATAAATACTGCACAGCTGTGCTACACCAGGAAAGCAAGCCCAACACTTTATAATTTGATAAGAGGTTTCTCTAGTGATTCACCAAAAATAATTAATCAAAATAAAAACATGGCCAAAATTAGCACTGCTAGCTGTTTGCGAACAAGAACTAAAGCAAACATATCAACTAAAGCAAATAAAAGTCACTGTATAATCAGACCCACACACACAAGAACTCTGTAGATTTTTCTGCCTTGTATTCTAGGGGATTATATTGAAAGCAATATTTCTCTACAATAATCATCACTGAAAATAACTTTTCAGTACACTGTATGATACAAGTCCATGGTGATCGGAGGGAAAAATCTGGGCAGATGGGATGTTTCTGGCATTTGTAGTGACAATGATGTTTTTCAACCATTACTTCCTCAACCCACAGGTGTTTTTCTGTCTTGTCTGACAACAGCCAAAAGATATAAAACAAAAGCCAGTGACCTTTTTCTGTACATCCACTGAAAACTGCTTATTGCCAGCTAGCAGGATCACTTCTACAATATGCAGAGCAGTCTTTCTACCCATTCTTAGCATCAAGCACTCCAGTGGACACCCTCTTAGGACAGCAAGATCCACTCTATATGGGGAAAAGGAGCTAAAGTTACTCTAAAGCCTCCCAGTAAAGTCTTAGGCATTTGGAAAGCTCTAATGAAAATATTTCAGAGATTTGGAGTCAATAGCAGTTTATTTATTGATTTCTATGTGTCCAAGATTTTACTCTCCATTTATTTTGTATTGTCTCAGCTTAAACAATGAATATGGCAGGTTCACTTTCAAGAATATCTTGCCCTCTATGTCCTAGAAGTTTAGGCAGATTTGTAGGAAGAAAACCTTTTGCATCTGAAACTTTCAACAGTCTATAAAAATGGATTACTGAGCTTCTACAAACAAGGAGAAAGTGTTGTCATTTCTATCTTACTGCAGCATCAAGTTAGTTGCTAAGGGGCTATGCTGGCAGAGAAGTCTAAGGCTCTTAATAGGTTACCCAGATTTTTGAAAGATGTTCCAAGCCTAAAATTTCTGGACATCTTACTTGGTTCCTCAGCAGAAATGGAGAATTTTGAGACAGGGTCTCCTTTCCTTTCAAGAAAGACATTTCGGAGAGAATTATCTCACAGGAAGAAACGCCACTGACCTTCCAAGCCTGTAAATTCATGTCAGAATTGATTTAAAAACTTCATGGCTGCAGCTCTTGCCTTTTCTTGATTTGCAAAATTCATGCTGTTCCAACTAGAATTATATATTGAACAGCAGCAACAACAAAATCAGAATCTTTAGCTACACAAAAGGAAAAGGACCAGTTACAGCAAAGTATTGAACATATTTTTTCTATAATGTTCGTGCATCAATGACATCTAAGGCTGTGCAAACCAAAATGTCTTCAGAAAGAGATTAAGGAGCTATAGTAACCACTGCACAAATAGCAGTTACTGGGCAGCTCCAGTGCAAAATAACTTCACAACTCTGTCCTAACATAACATGAGTGTGCAGGCCAAGGTTTCTTCATCACTTCAAAAGACAAAAATGGGAAGGAAAAATCCACTTCTGTAAAACATGCATTTGCAACTAAAATTCAAGTGACAAGAGATCATTGTTGCATGGGAAGCTGTAAAAATATTTAATTTATCAATGAATCATTTCACAGATTGATAATCTGTTCTCTTTTCTGTAAAACACATGGATTTCATTTGCTGTTGGGAAAATAACCAAGTGGAAAATTTTTTTCTTTAAAGACCTGATAGCAAGTTGCTTTTATTATAATACTAAGATGACTGATATGTGACTACTATCCTAAAAGTACAAGTTTTGTTTAAAAAATAAAAAAATAAAAATTCTTCTCTATAAATTAGGTATTAGATTTTTTGCAATATTTAAAAAGGCACCTCGTATAAACTGTGATCCAAGACTTACAGGTTTTCCTAGCTATTTTGCTAACTTGTGTTGTGATCTTGGGCATGTATTTTTGTATATTCCTAGTTATTTATCTGCTAAACTTAACATAAAATTACTTTGAGAATCTCAGGCAGTACTATTATATACAAATCTTAATGATTCCCCATTCATTCAAGAGATATTTGGGTGTTTTCTTACAGTATTGAAAATATAGCTAAGTACTTTTGATTTCAAAATAATCCAGAAAGTGCACTATGAATTTTGGAAGTACTAAGGATTTTAAAAATTCTGTATAACATTTAAGAAAGGTGATTTTAAACAGTGTATAAACAACATAATTGCACACTCTTGACATCTGCCCCACATTTGAACTTAACCAAAAGACATGTGTTGCTATAAAAATTAAAACACAAAACCAAAAACTCACACAAGCAAAAAAATCTCATGTTAACAACACTCCCTGAAAACCTTCTGCTAAGTCAAGTCTACCCGGAACTCCAGCCACTAGAGAGGATTCTTATGCGGATCTACTATTTCTAATCATAAGTACAATTGTGCAGTAACGTACAGCCAACATAAATTAGTCTGAAACTAGAATAAGCATTCAAAGGCACACTGTAATTTACAGTGATACAGAACAATTACTTGAGAAGTTTGTATCAACAGATTATCTTAGTAGTGAACAGAGGAGACTCTGTTGCAGGTTCGTAATAGTAAGTTTCACATTTAGGTGTTATTTTTCATTTACCTGGATTTCAACAGTATCAGGCAGCAGTATGGGTGATCACAGTTTTTACTAAAACAGGTTGCTTCTGTTCACCGCTATATTTCAACTTCCTTTGCTTCTCCAAAGTGCCAAATGCATTCCTTTCCTTCTGATTGCCAGGGAAGTTGAAACTTGCCACCTTACCACAGCATAAGGATTTTTAAATAAAAATCTGTTTTTCTTCCCTCATAACCCAAAGCGCTCATTTTGTATACCTACTATAAGCTTTTAAGGTATGACATTATAATTTATATTTAAGCATAGTACTTACGGTTGGCATAATTTTACCAGGTCCTGATCAGTGGTGTTCGGAGGCAGTGCTCTGATGTAAAGGTTTGTTTTACTTAATTGATCCCATCCTGAGTTGCTGCTGCTACTGCTGTTGTTATTACTGCTGGTGGTGCTGGGACTAGGAGGAGCCATTGGGTGGGCTGGTACAATGGACTGCTGCAAAGGAAAAAGCACGTTAGAGTAAACTATAGATAGAAATCACAGCATGCACATTAGCTCAGTCTACAGTAGCCTGTTTACCATTTGGAGTGCTGTATTAAATCGGTATGTAATTACTCATGTATTTTGAATACACCTGCTTTCACACCACGTTTGGGACAGGATTCACGGGCACATTCTAATATATCCAACCACCATCTGAAGCACGCTCAACGCACGACACAGGCTCAAATTATATATAACCTCTGCTGAATATTACTCACAGGATTTTATCAACTCTTCACTGTGGCATCTGATGTGAAAATGAAATAAGAGATATTGTTCCTCTAGGTTCCAGCAGGTATAAACTAAGTTTACATCTTTATGACTACTTCACATGTCATAAATAAATTATTGTGGTAGACATGAAGACTATAGAATCACAGAATCATAGAATCATTAAGGTTGGAAAAGACCTTTAAGATCATCAAGTCCAACCGTCAACCCAACACTACCATGTCTCCTAAACCATGCCCTGTAGTGCCACGTCTACGCGATTTTTGAACACCTCCAGGGATAGTGTCTCCACCACCTCTCTGGGCAGCCTGTTCCAGTGCCTGACCACTCTTTCAGTAAAGAAATTTTTCCTGATATCCAATATAAACCTCCCCTGACACAGCTTGAGGCCGTTTCCTCTCATCCTACCGCTAGTGACTTGGGAGAAGGGACCAACACCCACCTCGCTACAACCTCCTTTCAGGTAGTTGTAGAGAGAGATGAGCTCTCCCCTCAGCCTCCTCTTCTCCAGGCTAAACAACCCCAGTTCCCTCAACCTCTCCTCATAAGACCTGCTCTCCAGACCCTTCACCATCTCCACTGACCTTCTCTGGACACACTCCAGCACCTCAAGGTCCTTCTTGTACTGAGGGGCTCAAAACTGAACACAATATTCGAGATGCAGCCTCACCAGTGCCGAGTACAGGGGCACGATCACTTCCCCACTTCTGCTGGCCACACTATTCCTGACACAAGCCAGGATGCTGTTGGCCTTCTTGGCCACCTGGGCACACTGCTGGCTCATGTTCAGCTGGCTGTCAACCAACACCCCCAGGTCCTTTTCCTGTGGGCAGCTTTCCAGCCACTCTTCCCCAAGGCTGTAGCATTACATGGGGTTGTTGTGACTGAAGTGCAAGACCTGGCACTTGGCCCCTGTTAAACCTCATACAACTGACCTCGGCCCATCAATCCATCCTGTCCAGATCCCCCTGCAGAGCCTTCCTACCCTCGAGCAGATCGACACTCTCGCCCAGTTTGGTGTCGTCTGCAAACTTACTGAGGGTGCCCTCAATCCCTTCATCCAGATCTTTGATAAACATATTAAACAAGACTGGCCCCAACACTGAGCCCTGGGGAACACCACTCGTGACTGGCCACCAACTGGATTTAGCTCCATTCACCACAACTCTCTGGGCTCAGCCATCCAGTTTTTTACTCAGCAAAGAGTACATCTGTCAGGGCCATGAGCCTCCAGCTTCTCTAGGAGGATGCTGTGGGAAACAGTGTCAAAGGCCTTGCTAAAGTCCAGGCAGACAACATCCCCAGCTTTTCCTTCATCCACGAGGCGGGTCACCTGGTCATAGAAGGAGATCAGGTTGGTCAGGCAGGACCTGCCTTTCATGAAGCCATGCTCACTGGGCCTGATCCCCTGCTTGTCCCGCACTTGCCTATGCTATTTCCTTAATCTATCCAGAAATATAAAAATAATTAGAAGCGTCTCCTGGCTTTTAGTACTTCACACACTACTGCCATTGTTTTTTTTAAAGATAGAGAGCGAGCACAGACAGCTTAAGGACCAGACTTTAAATCAGTTGTGTGCCTTGGCAGAACTTTCATAATGCCACTGATCTCAGTATTTGTGGATTATTTCAAGAGTGTCAAAGAAAAAGATCCTGTATAATGGCAAAAAAAATCAAGTTTCAAAAGAGATAAGCATATAAGCACTTCTACCTAGTCCTCAAGGTATCTAATGCTATTGCTCTTAAAATCAGACCCTAATAGAACGTAAAAACGTCCTAGAGAAAATCTGCAGTAGAGCAGTCTTAATCATTTGCATTAACAACAGTATAGCAGGACACTGTACAGAAAGTATTATGAACAGGTCTGTGGTGTTGTAAGAGAGGAATACTTTAACGAATATACTAAAGTTGCTAGTAAAAGTCTTGTGACTACAAGGTGTTCACTGACAAACAGAATTGGCTGCATGCAGCCCCCTTCCAAAAGCCTGAGCCTCCATGGCTCAAGCTCATAGCAAAGAACTGCCCTGTGAACTGCAGAGGAAAGGCACAGTAGGGGGAGTAAAAAAAAACCAAAGTGGAATATAAAGTGAGATGTCAGTGTAGGCTCACTTGTTCCCGCCCCGGTGCCACGCTCTTCTTTGGACTAGTACAAACAGTTGTGTAGCCACAGCCTGAACCAAAAAAATTATCTTCCCTGATCTGGTTCACCACATGTGGTTTTGTGCTACGCAAAAGCTTTGGCTGTCACAAGGCAGGGAGCAGGAATGTGTAGGCAGAAAGGAGGGGATTACAGTTTACCTCGGTTTAAAAGCATCCATGAAACTACAGCCTTAATACACAAGAAAAGTAAAGCTATTTTGGAGATAACCTTGGGAAACTGGAATGAAATTATGAGTGGGAGAAAAGTAGAAAGGCATGTCTTATATCGGATACTTTATGACAATTATCTGTTTCCTTTCTGTGTTTACCTAGGAAGGTTCTGAAATCATCCAGTTTGGCATTTTGTAAAGTTTATTATGCAGCAGTAATAGGCTGGAACAGCAAACTGCAACACTCACTATAAAAATCAACATTGGTATGTAGAAACATTGTTGTTGCCTAATTTAATTGAACTGAAAATTACCAAAGAGAATGAAATATATTCCTCATCATTTAACATTTCAAAGCTGAATATTTCAGCATTTCATTGCCATAGGGTTGGAGGGTTTTTTGTTTGTTTTTAAATAAAGACTTTTAGAAACATCCAATCTCTTCCAAAAGATTTATACTTGGTTGAAGCGCTGATCTCGAATTTCTTCCAGGCATGATTTTAAATGGGAAAAAGATTAAACCCTCCCTCCAAGTTTGTAATGGAAACATTGACGGATTTTAACTATAGCAGTGCAAGTCAGGCTGTCACACCATTCTGCTTCCAGTAACACCAGGCAATTATTTTTAGGGTTACAAGCAATGCAGAATGACAGAGCAACTAGTTTCCAACCCTCTTCATAACAAACTGAACAAACTTAGTCTGGCACAGTGCTATTTTTCTCTTCAAAAAGCCTTCAGTGGAGTTCTCAAAATGCACACAGTGATCAAATGCACAACTGCTCAGCTCCGGGTTTCAAAACGCACACTTCCCTCATGCGTGCATGCATGTATAGCTGCCGTAAAAGTCAACATACACGTACCAGTCTTCATCTTAACTGGTAATTACTATTGGAGACTAAGAGTCTCTAGTCTGTTTTTCAATATCTTCGGTTTGGTTTTGCTTTTACTTCTCACAATGTTTTTCCCTTAAAAATCTTTGGTTTTCTAAGTTATGAAGAACTGGAGTTGTGTAAAATCTTGTCACCAGCTGGCCAAAGGCAGGAGAGCTAAGTGTGTGCATGTAGAGAGAGCAGGAATCCTAACCCTGTCTTCCTGTAAAACATAAACACTGCATTCTGAGAAATTTAAAAACTTCTTTTTAAACATGAAGATGCTCTAGTGCTAGTGGTCACATCCAAATATGATGGGAATGTAAATGTGATTACAGTTGTCTTCCTAAGTTTACAGACAGAAGGTTTTTCACTTCTTCCACAGAAACTCATACCTTTACCAGCCTTAAAGGGCTTTACAAAACGCAGATGCTGGGCGTACTGCAGCTCTCAAACGCTGCAACCCAGTGACACACAGACAACCATTAAAGGGCCAGTGACATCTTAAAGCCATACTACTTAAACACGTTTTTTACATTAAAACCTAATTTTAAAATCTGAATCACTCTTTCCGCTCTGTTCCTCATCAGCAACTACTTGTAAAAACTATAGAGGTCCCTCTTTTGTTCAAAGGGGCTTTTCTTTTCCAGTTGCAGTTGCTGCAAAAGGCTCAGCAGCGGTGCAGAGCCTCGCTGCTGTAGCTGGGCTGGCAGAGCCTCCCACGCTGACAGCGCATGCCAAGAGAAGAGTTTTTCTGCTGGCTTAGTTGCATCACCTCCCCAAACAACATAAGCTAAGCTGATAAAAGTTCTCTCCTGCCGGCACAGCTGCATCCACGCCTGGGGTTTTGCCAACATATCGATGTCAGCGAGGATGTATGACTTTTTTCCACACCCCTGGCTGATACAGTGCTCACTGGCAAGACATTCTGCAGCAGAGACCTGGCCAAAGTTTGGGTTGTTTGTTTAGAAACAGCTTTCATGAACATTAACTGAAAGCTTTTTATAAAACCTGAAATCAATTTTGAAAAGTTTTGTTTTACGGACTGTAGTCTCTGCTGCAAATTCATACCAAAAGCTCTTCTTAAGATTTTATCATATGGACTTCACAACAGTTTGCAATAATGTAACATACATAAAACCACACTGATTAATTTTTCTTTTTAATCATTGCATCTTAAATTAAAACACTGAACACAGGTAGAGGAGGAATAAATCTAAGTAACAGGCCATTATTTCTTGTGACAATATTCCTGTTCACAAGAAATATAAATTCTCCACATTGGTTTGCCATTTCCTCCTTAGTCTTCACTCCCAAGGGTAATTAGCAATCGTCCTTTCTCCACAGCAGTTTCCTTCCTGTCATCTTCAACAAACATCTAAGCAAAAAAGGCCAGTGACAGAATAATCATCCTATATGCTGTATGATCACCCCATCCCATTCTGGAGCCAGCTGTGAGGAGCTCCCAACACCTTCGCCTGATATCCGAAGGACCTTCCCTCCAGCCCTTCACAGCCCGACCGCAGCAGTGGGAAAACCACAAGTACTCATTAGGAAAAGGAAAAGCTCAGTGATGGAACAGGCCCCTTGGAGTGCCTTAAACCAAGAAAAACTGCCGGTGTTTGCTTCTCGATATAAAACCCAAACGGGAATAATCACAAGTACTGAAAAACAACTGGAGAATATACTCATCTTTATGTGAGCCATTCCTGTCTTTCTTATAAACCACTCTATGCTTAAGGACTGAAAATGAGTCAGAGCAGGATTTTGCCTGCCAAGGAGGAGAAGAATCTCTTCATTGTCAACAGGAAAAAGCCACACAAAAAAAACACCCAACCAAAACAAAACGGAACAACCCTGAGAAATTCCTTTGACCTGGGAGTTGAGAGATACTGATCCCTACTGCCTTCAGACTACAAAAGTCCAAGGAAACTCCAACAAACAGAAGATAACTTGGATAACAACTGTCCCAAAACAGAGCATAATTATTATGGTAGCAATCCATTTAAGTCTCTAACTTCATGCTATAAAAGCATGTCTATGAAGTTACATAACATGCTAGCATTTAATTATGAGTTCCTTCGCTCAGCTAAAACGCCTGATGGGAAAAGTACCATGACTTTTAACAACAGAGTTAGTTCTCACACATCTACTCTAAATTCAAACCATAAATTACAGCATACATTAACTATCTGATTTAGCCTGAACTGCTACTTGGATCACCTCAGAGTTTCAAAATCTTGTCACTGGTGTTTGCCTAGCTTTGTTCAGGTGATTAAGCTTCAAGTACTGCTTACCCTGCCTGACTTTGCCTAACCTCCCTGATTTCACTAAACAGCATTTTGAAACAGCACCTTCAGTAACTGGCATTGATATAAAAATTACCATACATTCTTGTGGATGTGTGCAACAGTGATAAAAAAATAGTAAATTACCTGAATCTGGAAGATTTCTGGGTTAAATTGGGGGTTGATTTTTTATTTATTTATTAATCTACTTAAGACAGAGCTTTACACATACAATGAAAGTGAGGGCTCAGGAAAACAGAAGATGTCACATCTAGTGAAGCAAGACACTGGCACACTTAGTTCACTACTCAGGAAATAGGAGGTTGTTTGGAATAAAATCGTGTCCTGAACAGAAAGAAGAACTCCAGATGTTTAACAGAAATGACTGCTCACTGATGAAGACAGTTGCTTTATCACCTTCCTTTAGATAAGGAAACAGTCAACTTTGATCACTTAGTCTAAGCCTGTCAACTGACAGCTCTAGTGGAGATGCCATTTTGAGTGTCCTGCACTATTCTACTTCATGGTTTCCATCATCATGTCTGAAATGTTATGGCAAGCAAAACTGAGTTTCTTGAGGCCTCTCCAAGTCCAGTTCTCAGTGGACATGAGTCAACCAGTAGAAACAGAAAGATCTGCTGCTGCTGTATTCACATCTCCTGCCTTAGGGTAGGTTCTCCAACTGTTGTTCTTCAGTCTGTCAGCACTTGTCACAGGCAGATTCACCAAGTCAGCTGCTTTCTAAGCATTTTCAGCATGATACCAGTATAAAGCGTAGAGAGCATCTCAGAAGCTGGGTCCTCCAGACTCCTATTGAAAATCTCAGGAGTGAAAAACCCCGAGACCTGCCCCCATTTCCTCCTTTAAACTACCGACCTTAACTTCTCTTTGCACAGGTAAAGAACATGGTCTCACAGTGATGCCACAAGAGTCAACAGGATCAAATCCAGCAAGGGCTGGTTTACTGCACAAGGCTGAGACCATGGATATCATGTCTCGTGACCACACAGAGCTATTTGCACACCCAGGATCCAAGCCTATTCCATCTTCCTTTAGATGGTGAAGATGGGTGTTGGTGCTCCATCCACACGGAGCAGAAACAACTAGGTGCTGGGAAGAGACAGGACCCCGTGGGTGGAGGCTGGCATCAAGCAGAGACTCTCCCCGTTACGAAATATCACAGACAGCCCAGGAGCACCTGGAGATCCAGTCCTGGGTTTCTCCCAAAAAGCTCTCTAAACCTTCCATATCTTGGTGTGGAAGAGCTATGCCCAAAATACTACAGCTGACCTTATAATGATGGACTGCAATAAACAGGTTGAAAAAGCCCCTCAGCTTTAATTTTATTCATTAACATATAAGTTTTAAGAGGAGCTTTGCAAGATAAAAAGAGAGTTATCCCCTTTTTCTTGCCTGTATGTTATAGCCAAGTCCTATGAAAACTATTTTTCTAAATACAAATTACAATCTTCTCCATACTAAAAGGAAATAAAAGGAAACAAAAACATAGTTAGATATTAACACATATCTAAGAAAGTAAAAAGAAGTTATTTTCAATTTGACTTTTTTTATTATTAATATTGTCTTAAGTCTGTTGTTTTTTAACTAATTTGAACCATCTCACCAGTAAGAATAAAACATTTTCAGCAAAATCCAGGAAGGCAATCAATACACCTTTTTTCTGAGCCATTTAAGAAGCCCTTCCTTGAAATACAGAAATGCAGGCCTGAGTAGGTGCTTTTCTCAGCTTTCTTTTTAAGTATCTTCATGGAGGGTGGCTCTATTGGCGATGAAACAAGACAAAGTCTAGTATAAATCCTTAGTCACAGCTCAGATGTTCCTAAGAGTTTCACCCCTAGACTATTCTGATTATAACCCAAGCTCTCCCCACACTGACAGCTACTTTGCTTCCTTTTCCTCAGGATGTTGAGAGGACAAACCACCCTTCACAGTAACATAGCAGGACTAAACTTGCTCTCACCAGAAAGCAACGATTAACAACGGAAAGTACAGAAGTAAACCATTCCAACTTGTTACAAAATGTCACATTCCCATATTTTTACATGAGATGGAACCAATATTATTTAAATTATACATATTAAAGCTTAATGCAACAGCAATCTTCTGCTAGTAATGAAATAAAACACCAAATCTATGTATTTCCTTTTTATGAAGACACTTGAAGTGGGAGCATAATCCTGGCCACATTAAGAATACGACAAAACCCATGCTGATGCTACCAGTTTCTTCTCCAAGAAGGTTTTTTTTTGGTCATTATTATTATTATTATTCCTAAAAAAATCTCTAACTTGGAGATGGCAGGAGAGGATGCAACAACAGAGCAAGCAATGGATGCAGGAAGCTCCTCCTGGTTCAGGTAGCTCTTCTGAAGTCTCAGGTGATAGTGAAAAAGCTTCAAAGTTCCCAGGAGCTCACCTACTGCATTGACTTTATCCCCTGTCAAGGATTTTTAAGTGCTCCACTGACTGACTCCCCTAGTCCAGAGACAAATAAGAGGTGCTGGATACATGAAACTAGCCATACCACAGAACAAAAGGTATCACAGAGGAGAGGAATGGGAGTGCTGAACTGGGCTACGTCCTGTTCCTTTGCAAATGTGTTCAACACTCCTCCCTTCTACTTGCTCATCGTGAATCACAGCATCCTCTTCCCTCTCCTTTTTATACCTGGATTCCCTGGACAATCCTCTGAAACAATACATTGGTACCGTGCCCTAGCCATGACAGAATTAGACACATCTAAAGCAAAATATTTGAGTTTCAGTTTCTGAAATTTGAACAGGCTGTAGCAATCCAACAGCTAGTCTATGTTAAAAGAATATAAAAAGAAAGTCAAGACACTGAAGTACCTGAACAAAAAGAGCTTGGTACTAAGATCTACCAGACAAAAAAGCATGTACATGTTTTTGTGATTAGCCCTTCATTGAGCAACAGACACAAAAGAATTCACTACCAACTTCTTTCTCGACTCTAATATATACACAGACCTATTTCCTTCAGTGAAACCAGCCAAGGCTTTTGCTCAGGATCCAGAGAGAAAATGGTACTGAATCCCTGGACTATGTTAAAGTTTTTGTTCCAGCCTGAGGATTCAAATTACAATTAGAAGAAAACACATCCATTTTCAGGGAGGCTTAACTCATATACTAATGGGTTCATGCAAGCCTCTGAAAGGTAGCAAGCCCAGCACATGAAACTGAATACAAATAATAAAAATAATTCCTCCCTTGCATTACACATCTGTTGGTACACATTAATAGCAGGGTATAAAATCTTACAATGTTCTCCACAACAGGAAACATCGATGATATCGTTGGTAGGAGAAGTGTTTCTACTGAAACAGCAACTAACTTCAAAACTCCTGTGTTATACAGTAGATAAGACTAGACCAGGGACGGTCACATCAGAGCTGGCAAATCACATACAGCTCAGAAGCACTTCAATGACAGCTCAGAAGACAGTACTTACAGACCGTAAGTCAAAAATTACTCAATAACTTTTTATGTCTTGGGTTGTGTGATGGGAGAGGGACCATGCTGGGTCATATGCTAGCAGGAAGGTCCTCCGTAGTGGCATGGGCTGCATTTCCAGCCGAGTCCACGAAATGCCAATGCTAAGCACATGGAAGATTTTAGAGCATTGAAGGCAGCAGCTATGAGGTTTAAGGGGAAAAGCGCAGAAGAAAGTGCATATGCCTCTTGGACAGATGACTATTTCAGTGCTCACAGCATTAAGAGGTTCAGAGATCCCTAAACTAGAAGGTCATAGTGGTCCCTGCTCACTGTATATAGGACTCTGCTTAAGCATCCATTAAACAGGAAACTCCTACTCACTACCACCATTTAAACGCTCTTCAGGTGTCAGCCCAAAACAGATGAAAAATCAAAGAAAAGAACAAGTATTCAGGCAATTGTTCTACTTTAATGAAGTTGCTGAATTCCCAGGACATGAAAAAACATCCAGCCAAACTGCAGCTGGCACATATATAATTCCCATAAATAGTTTCACTTCTCTGTCAGCCATTAAATGTCTTGCAATTTTTTTTTATTTTTCTTTTTTTTAAGGGGAAGCGGAGGACCCAGGGAATTTCATAGCAGTCAGCCCAACTTCAATTCCCGGAAATATTCTGGAACAAATTATTGAACAATCAGTTTACAAGAATCTAGACGATAACAATGACAAAAAAACCCAGACCGAACAGATCTGTCAAAAACAGATCACATCAAAAAAAAATCTAATTTTCTTCACTGCCAGTGCAACCAGCTTAGTGGATAAGGCAGAAGCAGTAAATATCTAGACATCCTGCCTGAGACTTCTGACACCATCCCATGTGATATTTTCATCAACAAAATAAGGAAATACTGCCTAGATCAGCAGTTCCCTTTCTAAGGCACTCTGTAGCAGAAAGCGAGGTGTGGACTGGAGTGGAGCACAAGCTAATAAACTCATTAGCTTCTCAGCATGCATTGTCATGGGAGGGGAGGAAGCAGAGCAAAAGGCACACTGAAAGGCATCAATCCTCTCACTTCCTCCTCCTCCCCAGTCCTCAAAGTCACAGTGCTTCTGAACCTTTTTAGTTTTAACCACTGCTTAATAAGTAAAGTCACCCTAAAAAAGGCTGAAGATCAGAAGGTGCACTAATACCTCAAAGTAGAAAATACTGCTCTGATTAAGATAGAGTTCCTATCTTTTTTTTAAAAGAAATTAAAAACAATCAGACATCTCCCATATAAAAATGCAAAGGAAAAATGGCAGTTATTTTTTCTTATTCACAGAATCTGGAAAGACATTTACCGAGTTCTGAAAATAAATAATATGTATTATCCTCTTACTGTATTTATAGTGTAATGGGAACAAGTAACGGCAGCACCACCAGGTGGGACTTAAATGTATGGAAAATAGGACCTAGATTTATCCTGGGTATTTTTTGGCTCCTGTGTAGGAAAATAAGAGACAGCAGGTAACCATTTCTCTTATGTGAATCCTGCAAAACTAAGCTCTGGCAGTGAGACTTTCCTGCATCACACAAAGGCAGTTACTTCTGTTCAGAGGGCAGACTCTTCTATTAGAAGAATGCAGATCTCCAGATCAGCTGCTATTTTGTTCACTTTTTTGTCATTGCCTGTTGTGAACTTCTACCTCCAGTACCAACAAATGGGGCCACGGACAATATTAAATATTATCGAAATCTTACTGTTTTCAAGTACTTTTGTTTATGATATGTTAAAACGCGTATTTTTATGGGCAAGGGCAATTAAGTGTTTAATTTCATAAAGTGGTAGATATGCAACATTCATGAGGCCATCCTCTTAACAATTAAGGATGCCATCCATCATTGTATTTTGCCGGTTAGTCCAGCTAAGTCTATTTATCTCATAAAGCCACTGTTGATGAGTCTAAGTGCTATGCTAAAAAATAGGGCAGCACAGACACCTAGATACTCACCTTGGTTTATTCAGAGAACTGCTTGAATATCTGTATTAGAGACTGGCAGTTCAGTAAAAAAGTACATTTGGCTGATCTTTAGTTCTTTAAAATAAGAGGAGAAAATGTTTTCTTCTGAAAAGTTAAAAACTCTGCAGAAAAGTTTCTGAAGTATTATTTACTGTTCTTCCATATTGTATTAGACTTAAGATTTCTGACAAGCTATTGCAAGTATTGTCTGACTTAAGAAGTATCACAGATTTCATGAAGCACATAAGAATTCTGCAGTTTATTTCAGCTTTTTTTTTTTTAATTTTATAGTGTTTCTTTTTTATTTTTTTTAATCATTTCCCAAACTCTTGTTTTTTCCCCCAAAAGTACAATTTCACCATTCTGCTCATCTGGCTATCCCCTATCCACCCTCCCTCCACAGACAGCAATTATAGGATAGAAACAGCACTGCATTGAAGATGCATGTCAAAAGAAGCATCTGCTTTTTTGGCAAACTCCACACTGTTGGTGGCATTGGAATTATTGCTATACTGTTTGTCACAGGGTTAGACCACAGATGGCTCTTTTGGCTGACATGGGATCTGCTATGTCATTTCTGTTTATTCAAGTTAAAAAATAAATTGAAGAACTTGTGCCCGACCATGTATGATGACGGAGTCAATTCCTATCAAAATCCCTTTGTCTACAATTGCTGGTTCCTTATGGGCAGTATACTACACCCAGGGTAGCGGCAGCATTGTTACTGTGCATCCCTTTATTCTATTTTAAAGAAGAGAATGTACATTCTTTTTGGCAAGGCCATCATTCAGTTACACCAGCATTTAACAGGTAGCCCAGTGCAGTATACCCCAGCCTATTCCTGCTTCTCCTGCTGCATTCTTTGATGATGTAGATAGGACAGTGCAAGCAGCTGGCTCTGGCCCTTTCTTCTACACTCCTAAATCTTAATCTTTCTCTGACAGACTACACCAACTTCACTGCAGCCAGCATCTCCAGCTGGAGGAAAGGTGGCATGTTAGAAAAAAACCCTGCAGAAAAAGAAGCCAGTTTTGTAAGACTTCATCATCAAGACTGAATGCAGTTTAGATATTTTACCCTTCCTACCCAGTTTGCAGATGTTTTTCCTTTTCTAATTATCTAATGATTTTCTGGGTCTCCAGGCCTAACTACTGTAGGCATGATACTTTACTGTATCAGCAAAGAACAAGCCAGTGTAGATATACCGCACAAGTACAACAAAGGACATTGTAACACTGATACCAAGAAGGTGCAATTCTGTTGCTCAGCAGCTTGTTATGTGCCTATGTCAAGTTACAGGTAAACTGACTTCAGTGAGAATGACTCCTCCAGGACCCGGACAACAGGAAAACATACTCCGAGCACCACTGCCCTTCCTAGTTACTCCACTGCAACTATCTCCGTAGTCCTTTATAGTATTTGCCATAGAAGTGAGGTCAGCATGATCTGTGCTGGGCCGAAAGTTCCTTTCATCTTTTTTTACTCGCTTCTGAAATTTGAGAAAGTGCACTTGTGGTTCTTACATTCTGCAATATGATAAAATGCAGCAGATACAATTCATTATAATCAACACATTGGAAGAAGTTATACACAACATTGCTGGTAAAGTCTTAAAGCAAGTCTCCGATATAACTAGGAAAGCGCATACGTGATTCAAGAAACTAACAGTGCAGATTAAATACAACTTCAGGATTTCATACCCCACTGCCTTCTATACACTGCAGTCACATAAAAGAGAAGCTTAAGATACTTTTACAATTATTTCAGCACAGGTTGAAGTCACTATCAACTAAATTTCAGCAGAAATGGAACTAAGAGTTCGTGCTAAATTTGTCATGGTGTTTTGACATTCAAGGATTCCATGGTTGAGACCACACTGCTGCAAGTGGTGTATGTATATACACACACATATATAGTCTGACACTGAACTTGCAGGTACCTTTATGGCAGGGCAACCATACCTCCATAAATGTGATTCTCCCCCATAGCAAAAACACCAAACTGAACAGAAGCAGCCAAGTATTATTAAATTAGCAGTGTAGCCATTTTTAGAACAAGAGCAAGATCAGTAGCAACTTTTAAATCAGACTCATTATGTAAGGAGTTGTCAGTTTTCTACACTCGCACACGTCGGCCTAGTTCTACTCTCACCCAGCAGTTCTGCGTTCGTTTACACAAGCTGAAAAACTGTCCAAGAGTTTTTATACATTTCACCATTGTATCAAATTGACAGACCAGAAGACAAAAGTGTATAATGTTGGCAAAACATTTCAACATCGGGTTTTTCCACAGAGTACCATGGAGCGAACTCTGCTTGGTTTGCACGCTGCAACACGTATACCAATTTTCTTTGGATTTTAACAAGACCACATGTAGCATGTACAAGACTGCAAATGAAATTCCCAAAGTCCTCTAAATGACTCTTGAGACTTTACATGGCTTCCTAAAATAAAACATATAATCTCTTTAGAAAAGAGCTGGAGTTGAACTTCATTGCTTTTAAAACGTTTGCCTTTTGCACCGTTTCCCGTTTGGGAGGGGAGTGTTGCAAACCTCGGTGTGGGTGCCTGGCTGCACCGCCGGCAGCGTGGGTGTGACAAGGCAGTATTACTTACCAAAGATTTTCATTAATGCAACTATATCAGTGGAGGTACGTGCGTGCTAACGACTCCAGGATGGACAAGCTGTTAGCCGTATTCTCAGGGAAGGCGATGAATACCGCAGTGCTTCAAGTATGCTTTATACCCAGCAAAAGTGATTAAAGCAAGAGCTGAGAAAGAGCTGCATGCAGGAAGACTTGGTGTTAGCATCGAGGACAACCGTTTCTAAATTTTTGGTGCCAGTGGATACCAGTCAACTTTTGACATTTCTCAGAGATGATCTTGCACTGTTACACAGCCATACTAAAGCCCACCACATCCAACCTTTTTGGCCAAACGTTCACTATGGCATATTCAGCATAAGCGCATAAAAGGTCAGTTTTCTACAGACAGATGAGGTAACACGCAGTCACAGACAGGATACCCTCTGCTCTTCAGGGAAAAAGGAGGAGTGGTCTGTCATGCCCAGAACTATTGCACAACTTTCTCCTATGTAGCACATGGAGATTTACCTGTGCACAGGCACCACAGACCAAATTACAATCAGTGTAGCATGGCAAAAGCAGCTACGTTTAACTCCTGGGAAAGACAAAAACAAGAACAGCTTATACAGCCAATGAACAGTTCAGACAGATACCAAACAACACCTATCCTGCAGCTACTATTACTACAGAAAATGTTGCTAAGATGGTACAGACAACTTAAGATGATCAGCTGGGGCCAGGAAGCACTAGCAGCAGAAAATGCAGCTTGACAAGCAGCAAGAAATGATGAATGTTTCTCTGACTTATCGCCATCCTGCCCCCTTGCCCTTAAAAAGCGTGTGTGAGTATACACATATAAAGCAGTTATATCTACGTTCTTTTAGATTTCCGTATCCCATCTACCTGAATCTTGAATTAAACTATAGGTTGTTTGAACACTGAGGACTAAGACAGTATCATGCACTTTCTACTTTTTCCTTCCACAAGCTTTTATGACCTGCTTTCTTGAAACTACGTGCTATGAAGAGTACAAGGAAAATGTTGACATTTGGATGATTTTCTCCTGGAAAAGACAAGGAAGTCCTATTTTTTTGTCTCTAGATGTCTCCAAATTCCTAACTTGCAACTGTAGCTTGGTTCAGCTTCCTAGTAGAGGGAAGCATTTTCTTCTCACATTTCCAGTCAATACACCTTTTGCATCTCACAGTACTCAGTGATTATGCCCTCCAACAACTTTTTTGTTGCTTGACAATTTTTATGCACAAGAGTAGAAAAAAAAAGCATGTACTTTGTTTCTTTAAGGATAGTTTCAGATGTTACAGTAATACAAATATCACTTGTTTCATTACCAACATACTTAATGGAGAGATCACTTTTCCAGCACCGTTTGAGGAAACAGGGACTAGGATACACCAGAACACAATGCTTAGTATAGTAGGAATACTCTTTAATCCCATTCAACTTGGATCAAGCAGGGCTTGTTAGCATTTGCTTGGCATCAGTCTCAACAGATCCAGGCTGTTTCTAGAAAAACCGTTCTGTTGTTGTTTCATGAAAGCCAGTTCGGGCAGCACGTCTACCTCCGTGGCACAGAGAAGTTGACTTTAGAAATCTGTACAAAGCACAAAGTCACTGAGCACCTATTTAAGACGATCTGTGGGCAAATTCTTTTGAATTTTAAGCCTTAAGAAATAAGAGCATGACGCATTTAATTTAAAAGTAGCAGTTAGGGAATCTAACCAATTAGTAAATCTAATCCTCTTCATGCGAAGTTATTAAAAACGTAAATATTTTCCTAAATGCAAGTGATCAAGGGTGCACAGATGAGAACGAGTCCTTTCATACATTAAGGCAATTCACCACAATACTGTGAACACAACAGACCTGGGGACTTGATGAAACACAGCAAGGAGTTTGCTAAAAATCAGCATAGCAAAATCCAGCACGAGTCTGCTTTTAGAAAGAGTAGTTTGCTTCTCTCTGTAAATGAGGAAACCAGTATTCCTTCAGTAGGATGAAATTCTTGAAGTTGTAAAGGTAGGCAAGATTAAAACTGAAGATTTGTCCATAAAAACTGAGGCAAGATTTCCAAGAGTAGGTAACTTCTGGCAGAGCTCCCCTGTAGACCTCTAGTTGTGTGTTAGGGATGATTTGTCTGTACTGAGCTTTGATGGTCTGAATGTGGCATCAGGTCAACTAAGAACGGCACAGAAAGCTGCAATCTTTCAAACGTTATTGATAGGGTGTTTTAACATGGAGAATCAACTGCTGATAAAGTTGTGAAGTAAAAACTGTACTTTCCGAGAGATCTAGGATGTACAGATAGGGAAAAGGAAGAGGGTGGTATAAGGAAGTCAAAAAGCTTTAACACTAGTGGTTAGATCTGCTGGTCTGATAAGCTGGCTTTGGTGCAGAACCAAATAAAGAACAAAGACGAGTTTGCTGGCCCTCTTGGCAGCTCAGCTTTCGAGCCAACCTTTCCCTCAGTTTGGCTGAGAAGACCAAAGTGCGATGGAGGCAACTGTTGGCCCTATGCATTTCAGCTGGATCAGCTCTGCGATTGGGATTGCCCCAGAGCCACAAGTGTGAGAGAAGGCAGAAGTTACAGGGACAGGAACAAGGGAGAGATGTGACTGATGGCAGGTTAAGGACAACTGCAGACCCACAAACTGAGATGGCAGTTCAAGGAGTAGCTTTAGCCAGCACTATTGCTAAAAGCAGCTGCCTTGCCTCCACGGCTGTTCTTTCCCCCTCCTGGTGTCTCCCCCTTGCTAAAAAAAAAAAAAAAAAGGAAGTTCAGACTGCTGCTTTTACCATCACTGCTGACTCATTAAAGTGGTAACAAAACAGTGTTAGACTGTCAAACAATCAGGAATTAAACCACATTTGGTTTTACATACACAAACTAAGACAACTGCAGCAAATACATGTGGTACCTATGTCTACAATGAAGCCTTAGAAGTAAGGCAAACAAGCAGCATGCACAAACCTGTCTGCTAAAACTTCAGTGAAATCCTGTGTACATACCACATGCAGCAATACTGCTCTGGCCTTAGGGTCAGATTTTCCTTGTACCCTTATCTGAAACAAACCCAAGTCAGTCTTCTCTCATTCTTTAAAGAATGGTGTTTTGGTAGATGCTTATCACTTCTTAGATCCAATACTTTCCGACTGCTGAAAACATTCTATTTTCTCTTTAAAAATTACAATCTTTTCCAAACTCCCTGTGCATACACTTCCAAAAAAACCCTGTGTACTTATGTCTGTTTTATTTATCATTTCCTGCTCTTCTTGAAATCTGGAATTTTATTTGAATAATGAAAAGAGAAGAGCTATTCTAACTCACTTCCACAGTATTCATCAATTTCCCTTGCATTTTGCCTTCTAATCTGAAACTTTACTCTTTGCTTGAGCCAAGAGACAAACTTTTTAGCTCATGCAGCTAGTTTTTAACTGTAAGATTTTTAATTGTGAGAAAAGTGTTTTTAAGTGGTTAAGAATCATTCAGATATCTGAAACTCAAGCAACACAATATGACTTATTCTAAAATTAAAAATATTTGTGACTTCACAGTGAGTAACTAATGATTCCTTTTACATCCAGAAACTTAGTTCTCAAGTTAAGTTACCAAGGTTTAGCAACAGTATGCTGAGCAAATGCAGGATGCCATTCCTTAGTGCATCTTAAAAGTTAAAGGAAACAACACTCCAAATAGCTGCTGGGGTGAATGTCTGACTGCACAATGAATCATTTTCATAGACACTGCAGATCATTGTTAATTCTGAAATGAAAAAATACAAGAATTAGATAACACTTAGGAAAGCTTCCAGATGTACTGCTAATACAACACTTTAAATATATGAGGAATTCGACTCCCAAGATGAAGTGGTGCTGGCAGCATAGATAATAGTCTGACTCAGACATATAAATGCTTATAGCTAAAAAAAAAAAAAAAATCACAGAAGCGATACAAGTAGTGCTTACAGCAGTCACCAACGTATTTAGAAGCCCATGCAGACAGCAGGCCATGCAGAAGCACAGCTGGCACATACAACTGCAGCACCTGTGTGAGAGAGCCTCCGTCTCCGGAAGGGGAAGAGAGATTTCACTTGAACCATGCCTGGTGCTATGTTTGTATGGCTAGAGATGATGAATGCCATGTCAAACACTAGTCAGGAATAAACCAGTTCAGTTGGGAACAGAGCCCAACTCATCCACAGCTTTATTAGTCATGTTGTTGTCCTTGGTACAAGAATTCAGCTGAGGAATCATACCCCTAAACACATCAGAAAGGTATAGATAAAGGAGAATATTTTTGATAAGTACACTTGGAATTGATAATTAACTTTAAAACACTGCAGTGAAAGGGAATCTGCACAGCTAATAGCTAACTTTTTAACATAATCACTTGCCTCTACTTACTGCACAACTACAGTCCTGAGCAACTGCCTTCAGGTTTGTCCTACGTTGTGGGCAATTTCAAGGAATTATATTTTTAATAAGAACATTCATCTCCACTTTTCATAGCAGCAATCCTACCTTTGCAGCTTACCAATCTGTGCAACCGTTGGATGTTTAACACTAATAATCTCATAAATCATGAGTTTGCTACAAAAGTCACAGTAAATTGAAATTGAAAGACCGTGCACTGCATTTCCTAAAAAAATAAACAAATATTTGAATTTATGCAATTTAATTGGATTTCAAAATTTAAATGGGACAACAGAATATTGGAATAAGGACTTCACAGGAGGGGAAAAAAAAAAAACCGGACTTACTTCAGTAGGAAAGGTAAGGCCACAAAACCACTAAAGCTATCTAGATAAAAATTCTGCAAAATCTAGGCCACCGAACTTCCTGGAGTTATTCCTGTTCTGAGTAATATTTTAGTGGTTGAACTCTGCCTTTCCACACACTAAACTTCTGCTTGGAAAGAAAGACAACTATTGTTAACAGAAAAACAAATCTACTCCTTTCTAAAACTAGAGTTCTAGATAGTTTTACCAGTCCAGTTTCTCACCAAAACAAACTCTGCCATTGTTATTAATCTGGAAATATCAATAATAGTATCCACATGAACATTCCCATAGACTGTAAAGAAACAAATCACACAATAAGTGACAGGCAGAATTTGAACATAAAGTTTTATCACTCTGAATAATCTGCTCTATCCTGAGCTTTAGAGACAGACTTAAATGCATATTTGTATGCATGCATATATATATATTTAAGATATTTAGTCCTAATTCCTGTAATATCTGAGCCACTTCTGAATGTTAGTACATTTCTGTACAAAAAATCTATGGGAGGTAGGAAACTACTACTAACAAATACCTTTTGAAGAGCCAAACCTAAACAATTTACTTAAGATTATCCAAAATATTGTTGACAGGACAATTTGAACTTTATGTCACCATCTTAATCCCTGTACTGTCCTTGAATAAACTTTATAAGGTGTGGCTGACCTGGGACTTTTATTATCACCCAAGACAATGACTCAACACAGAACGTGTTTCAGGGAAAGAAGGTGGACATGGAAACCAGCTCTGAGGATTCAGTAATTTTGAAAGAGGGCTGCCGGAGAAGCATCACAACAAAAAAGGGTCTTTTGATAGAAGGATAAAACATGCAGATAGGCTAGATCTTTCATTCCATCATCTTATATATTAGAATATAAAACCATAAATTAATAACACTAAAACAACAACAAAGTTGCAAGTGGAACATTAAAACAGAAAGCACAAAATGGTCAGGAGCTTCAGAGCAGGGAATTCCCAACAACTCATCAGAATATGTAAAGACCAGTTACACGAAAAGCCAAAGTGACTTTTCTAATGACTAAGCCAGTCTTCGGCCCTTAGTGACTTCCCCAAGACCACGATACTCCGCACCCGACAGATCTAAGAACAGTATGTTTGCTGGCAATCGGACAAAGTCTGGTTCAAAAGTTAACCTAATTTTGTCACTATAGCAATTAAAATATCAACATCACACTGAAACAATGAATGACTTCCTTAACCATTTCCATCTTGCATTAACCACCTAGGATCGTGGAATTTTGACACCAGGAATTGAGGCAGCTCCTAGGGCACTTCAAACAACCAAAAAACCACTGCATTCTTCTGTTGGTGCCATGGTGTGCCCTAAATTTCACTAGCACCTTTAACCAACTGAAATTCTACATAGTGAATTACATCTCGGTATTCTTCACCATAAAAATTACTCAAGCTTTCAAACATGCTCTATAGCTCCTCAATACTGCAGGATACTGCCCGTTTCCTCCTTTCAAAAATTGTCCCTCATTCTGGAGTATTTACATGTATATGTGTGCATTGGAAGCATTGTTGCCGTAAGACAATAAAGACAGTTATCATTTATCTTTAAGGTAAACACTGCAGAAATGCTTTTTTAAAAATCCAGTTTTGGTAAGCATTTCTTATAAGTAGCATCCAGAGCTACATCTCCTGGTACGCTGAAGAAAAGCCAAAAGCTGTCCCTGTTTCTAAGGTTAGTAGCTAAGCAGTTGTATTTAATACCCAACTCAAACGTTTTTCCCAAATTACGCAGAAGTATTTTCAAATAAACCCAAGTACTACCGTAATGAGTATCATGTAAGCCAAGTAGATTGGATGGAATAATATTAAAGCAATTTAAATACCATTTGATTCTGCTGAATGTTAGTCTAATACCAACCCTAGGATACACCAACTATTCATCTCAGATTTCTCACTAGAGAAATTCGAAGGTCTTCTGGTTCTCTGTCTCAATAAGCACTTACTCATGTCAGTAGTCTCACCACAGGCAGTGGCACCACTGGGTATGTAAATATGCACTGGCATAAGCAAGAGTCTTAAAATTCAGACCCACATGTTTAGAACTCTTCTTGAACTCATCTGGAAGACAGACCACTAAACACTTCAAAGGATCTTGTCCTGCTGGCATTTGCTTTCATACCGGACAGAAATCTGTGGAACTGTGTGCCCAGCTCTGCCGAAGCCCAGGTTTCTCTGGTGCGGGTGCTGCCTTCCCAGGCACACAGGAGGCATGTTCCTGGCCATGCGATGCGCTCACAGATGCATGGCACACCCGCTCTGTCCCTCCTCTCCCACAGCACAGCCCCAGTGGGCCAAGTTAACACAAATTTGTTCTCTATGTTACTTGTACACTACATAAAGAGTTTCATGTCATAATAGGTTACTTAAAACTTTGGCTAAGTGAATAGCTAAGCTAAGCCAGAACAACAAAAACATGCGTGTAGCAATACAAATGGTTCAAAATGGGTCACCATGGCCATCCTCAAAGAAGAGCACACAGGTTACACAGTTGTCAGTCACCTGCAGCAGCTGGAATAACAGGGTCTCTCCCACTCCAGTAGTAGCCTGGAGAAAAGTCTGTTACACAACCATTTAAAGCATTATTAGCAAATTATACATATAGGTAGAAGAGAAAGAAAAATACCAGGAGACTTGAAATTCACCCATCATAGCATGAAGTCTCCTTTGCAACACACCAACCATCTCTTTAGCACTTAGCTGAAGAGCACTCCAAAGCCTGGACAGGCAGCATTGCACCTAGTGATGCCCAAGAGACATTACTACTTCCAAAGCAGGAAAAAACAACCTATGATCTGGTGAAAGAAGGCTGAGTGAAAGAGGCATCACCAACTTAAAAAATAAGAAACCTCTACCCCTTCGCCTCCGAATGGGTTAAGTATAAAAGGAAATATGGAACCTTAAATCAGAGTCTCTTCTCTGAACACAACCTGAGGCAACAGGATTGCACAATAACTAGAGTCTCCCTGGGAAGACTAGAGGTCATCTGCCACAGAGCTGCATACAAGGTAAAGGAAGCTTTCAGGTCCTGTACCACTATTGGGGGGGGAAGTAGGCGGGGGCAGTCCCCATTCCTCAGTTTTAAGAATTTTATATTGTATTTTTGTTGTGGATTTGTAAACAAGGATCTGCCTTTGATTTTATCCTCACCCACCTGGTGTTTTGAGTGATTTCAGATTGTTGCAGTGGCACAAGCACAACCTGATAATGTTCCTGTGGGTCAGATAAACCCTAAAACAGGATTCTGAATCACCTCGGAGGAGTCAAGCATCTACAAACATTGCTTCGGATTGTCAAAGATAACTGGATACTCCTCCAGTAAGCTGCAGCAGCCTTCCTGGTAGCTGGTAACACCTCAGGCATGAAAGAAGTGCCCTACAGTGACTAACAGTCCTGAGAAAAGCTCCCTGTAACGCTCACCCAAACTCACACCCGAATCCTGGATTTCACTCCCCAAGCACACTAAAAATGGAAGTGCCACACACGTACCTCAGATATCCTAAAGGACTGAATTCTAACATTGTTACGCTGTAGTACCCAGATGACAGAATATATGAGCTGTAGTTAACCTAAGGAGTCATGTTTCCACTTTCTTAAAGCAAAGCACCATATGGTAGAGGAGATTCAGATATAAAAGAATGGAAAACAATAGAAGGTAAATAAAGAAATAAATCTCCTTCTCGTTTAAGTGGAGAAACAGAAAAAAACACTTAGAATAAGGTGTAAAAGTGCCATTGCCAATAAGAGACACTGTCAACAAACAGAATCAATGATGAAATAAAAAGTTACGTATATTGTTGTAAAGAAGCATTTCATTTCAAACAGGTAAATGTCAGGCTAGACTAAGTTTGATGCTCACCTTGCCCTGCTGTTTCTGCTGTTCTTCAACCAAGGAAAATGAAGCCCAAACGAGGCTCCCCAGAACAATGTGTTATTTGTTTCTGCTGTAACCTCACAGAGTTCTACAGTTCTACCAACTGAGAAAGTAAAATCAAAACACCCACTCTATTTGACACATCATTTTTCTAAAGCAGAATACTTTAAACAAATAAGATACACACCAGTGATTTCCTAAACTATTATGGTTAAGTGAACAACACGGCTTTTATAAGGACATACGACAAAAAGGTATTATTATGTATTATACTATTATATATTTGTACATCTGTGATTATCAACTTTTATTTTGCAACAGACGATAGAGCTGATATATCCTCATACTACATCATCAATCCAGAAAAAGACCTTTCTGAAGTGTTGTGCTATGTTTCTGTTTTGAAGAGACTATAACACTTCAAAACATTGCTAGATACTTTTAAGCCAGTGCATCTTAGTGCACAGGTTAGGCCTTAAAATTCGTATAAAGTTTTATTGTTAAAAATCAATTTCGACAAACTGTAATAAATGTTACTAAAGTTAAACTGCTATAAATAAACTAACTCAAACTAACATGAACCTAGTTCATCTTGGATCTGTTTAAAGCAATCCCTCACCAGCATTCAATTACTTCAACTGCAGTTTAAAACTACTTTGTGTGTCAATACATAGCTGCAGCTACACCGCTTTAACTGCAGTCTCTTGAGGAAAACAGAGCTAAACCTGTGCTAATCACAGTAACCAGCCCCTACCGCACATGATTTTTTTTGTTCCATGTACATTTTCCTAAGTTGTTGGGTTAGGAGGTGTCTGCTTATCTCACCCATGGTTCCCCCCCTCTATTTGTAACTCATCCCTTCCCTTTCCTGTTGCATCAGGAAGCTGCAAATACAGTGGCTTCTGTAGGGCTGTTATAATTACCACAGTACGCTGCAATTCTGAAATGTATGCAAAATAACTAACAATTACTTCAACAAGGTTTCTGAGAGCTTTTAAATGTGGTTCTGTTGGCTTTCTAGAAAACTTCTGACCAACATGCTTCATCCAAGATCAAAACACCTCCAGGCACCTCTTCGTGAGGACTACAGCTTTATAAGCCTTCACAGTGTCCCCTAAGCAAGCTGTTTTAAAAATAATCTGATGCAGAAACAGAGAAAAACATTCATAAGAAGCCGGAAACAGAGCCATGAGGGAAAGCCAGCAAAAGTTCCTATTCTCCACTGACTTCTTTTGTTATACACCATCTCATGCAACAAGCAAAGATCAATTTTAATGAAGACTTTAGAGATAAAAAAAAAACCAGACTGAAACAGCTACCATGTCAAACGACCACTATTTTTATTTACTGGGTTGCAGCACTGTGCTGATGTTTTAGGAGCCACCTCAAGCTCTCAGGAAAGGATTTTCCCCTCCCTTCCTTCCTTCCCCTCTCCTCCCTGCCAGTAATCCTAGTTTAAAGGATCTAACCCTTCTGAAATGTGTTAACTCAAGCAAATTTTTTTAACAGTTGGAAGTTTCAGGAGAAAAAAAAACCACCAAAACAAAACAGCAGATGTTCAAGACACAGACTTCTATTTTCCCCTCCATGTGAAGCTTAATGGCAAAGATACACACTTTAAACAACAACACTTCCAAACAGATAAAAATAGTATTTCTAACAGGGTGAGCAACATAAACAAAAACTTCAGATTGCTGAATACAGATAAGTCAATCATATCACTTTTCATAATCTATAACATCATGCCTGACAAAAGAAGGTGCTTCCTTTTATTTCTTTCATTCACGTTTGTGTTACAAGTATAGAAACCCACTGACTGAGCAGTTTTGCTCTCGAGAATAAAGCAGAACTTCACAATCTTGTAGATGCACTTAAAAATTTAAAATAGCTGGTACTTAATATAAGTGCTGAATCTTGTTAAACCCAGGTAGACCCTTTAACATTGTATACAATGTAAAGAGAAATAAGACAAAGCCAATGATACAAAATGACATAATTCTTATAGTTCTGAAAGAAAAAAAAAACTAATCCCATTTATTTAGGTAACCATAGATATCTGTTCATTCTTAAGCTCCTCAGCCTCCCCCAGTAGCACCATGTATGTGCACAAGAGGTGTAATGTCAAATTGGTCTGGTCACAGACTGCTCTGTGGAACTGCATGGTTTGAGTTATGGCCATGCCCAGGTCTTGCAAGTTTAATGAGGTTCCTTCTCACACACACAGACACCACACACAGCGCCAACTGGGAAATAAAGTAAGATTACAGGTGTAGCTTCTCGATATGTTAAACCTATAGACAGAGTGAAAAGCTAATCTACATTTTTAGCCTAAGATCGGCAAAAGCTTTCTCAGTTTAACCATCATTAGAAACCTACCTTAATCTTCAGCTTTTAACAAAACCCAACCTGTGTCACAGCACTTGATGTTAATAGAGCTGCATGAAAAGATTAATCAAAAGCTTTGTATGTCTCTCCTTACACAGGCCAAACACCAAATCAGTGTTAAATTCCTCACCTGCAGCTACACCCAGTTAATCTGCTCAAAAGCAGTGAACTATGTCAATCTCCTTACACTGGCGAGATAAACATTACACTCATCAAAACCTAACAAGAACCACTGTTACTGGGCAAAGCTGTTAAAAGGGACAGACACACGGGGCTTCCTGAGCACCCAGGCTGTGGTAGGTGGGACCCCGCGCTCGCCTCCATCCCAGGCCTTCAGAGCTGCTTCTGGCTTCCTCCTCGAGAAACCTGAGAGCAGAGAAACCTCCCTGCACAAAGCGATTTAAAATCCCTAATCAAATAGCTGCACTAGGTCTGTAGATTCAAGGAGCAGATGGCAGGAGAAAGGCTAATTTTCCATTTACGACAATTTTACAGAGTGTAGAAATATTTACGTCAGAGGAGCGCCTCCCGATTTACATGAGAACAAAAGTGGGAGGAGGGACAGAGAATCATCCCGTTCTCAGCACGCACAAACTGAGAGCTAAGAAAGCCTGTATTAAGCAGGATATTGTACGTCATTTTGTTTCCTTCACATTACGGATGCACACATGTGCATTCTTTGCATAGCTTGAGTAACCTTGTTAGCAAAAATATTAGTTTATGCCTACCTTTTCCAGATAGGATGCATGGCCATGGGCATTGTGATAGGTTATTACTGCAGAGACTGTATGGCTTTCATTCTTTAACTAGACCTGAATCTGCATTTCAAGCCAATTCTCAGACGAGTTGACACTCATTTAAGCAACGTCTAACTTTTAAGCCTGGTAGGATTATTTTCAATATGCCTGTCTACCCATAACACAGGAAATCCTTTTGAAAATACCACTTCAGAGATCATATTTTAGTATTCTTACAAGTACTCTAAAAGAGAAAAAAAGATTAGGCACCACCCAATCGAATCTGACCTGAAACCAAGGATGTGGACTGGCTCCTACATGCCTGAGCTACACACTGAAATAGATACAGCAGATAACAAGCATAATACTATAAGCACAGATTTGTTTATAAACCAAAACACAGTTCTTTGGGAAAACAAAAGGAGAGTATGGGTAAAGTTCTGGACCTACTCTAGCTAACTGGTACTTTATCAATGTTTTTAATGAAGGCAGAATTTCACATTATATTACAGTGCCTTAAAAATAAATCAAGAGAGTATTGCCTTGCCTTTTACCGACAAATCACTCATCTTTTCACCTGAATCTGTTATATACTCTTAAAATGAAATAGGAAAATACTAAAACTGAAGTGCTCTTATACTCTTCCGATATCACATATGTTACAATGCTAACAGAGACATACAAGCTACTCAAAAGCTTCTAGTTTCATTTTGAAGTTACTTAAATTTTTTCAGCTTCCTATGCTACGTGCTGTTAGCATAGGAAATCTAGTTTCTCCTTTTAGAGACGATGGTAGACTACTTTTCCTATATTAGCAGTACCCAGTGTCTCAGACTAAAGCGCAATTTTAATTCAATTGCCTGAATATGGGTTACACAGAGCATGCAGAGACTTAATCTGAACTATTCTTAATTATCAAGAATTGAAAAATTAGGCTCATAACACTCTTCAGCACTGTTTGACACCCCCTCACCCCTGCAGGTGAAGTCTGAGTGAAAGGGAGATCAGAAAGTCAGTCTTTAAATGACCTTAGTCTACGTGAATGAAGTTAATAGGAGTTTTCCACGGACTTAAATGGAGAAAGGCACAGGCCCTGGCTCCTTATGTAGGAAGTGTTTGAGAGGAGAATGGCTACGCACTAACAAAAGAAACCTTTGGTACCCAGGGTCTTAAGCCCACATAATACCCCCGCATTCATTTCTTTCTCTGCCTGTTGGGGAAAAAAAGGGTCTGTTTGTTTTTCTGATTCAGTCGGGCCTTTTAGCTCCTTGAATCTAAGGAGTGCACTGTGAAAAGAAGAGCATCTTATCAGCCTGCTCCAGACCAGCAGGCGAACTCACATCCGCATGCAAAACACAGCCCTGCCAGCACCAGGCCTCGCCGGCGCTGCCCTCCCTCCGCTCCTGCCCACACCCTGCCCAGCGCCCCGACACCCACAGCAGGCCCCAAGGGGCCCGCGCCAATTAAGGGTCCTTTCAGGTAGAGTAAGAAAATAGCATCTAATAAATTGGCTTCATTTACAAAGTATGCAGGAGCACCAGACAAAATCATCAGCATGGGCGTATCCAGGGCATTTATTAAAAACAAACCAAAACCAGCGCACACAATAAGCATGTTTTATTATGTATGGGCTTGAACACCTTGAGTACAAGATACAAAGATAACTCCACGCACTGTTAGACAGCATCTGCAGAGTGCTGCCACACCAGCAGTACTTACCAAAAAAAAGATATTTCTATAAAATAAGGGAGGAGGAGAACGGAAAGAGCAATCTTTCCTTAAGCTTCAAGAAAACACGAGCGTCTGACTTTCGCTGTCGCGCGGGTTAGCCATCCAGATCACATGCCGCCCCAGCGACGCACGGAGAGTTCAAAATTTCGAAGCCCATTTCCCCATTATTGCTGTGAAACCCTCCGCTGTGCGCGGCAGCCAGACCCCAGCTGCTCTTTCTGCCCTTAATGAATTCTGACCCCAAGCAAAATAGGACAACTGCCCCAGCACGGCTTACCGATCCCGTAAGTTACTTGTTTCAGCTGCTAAGAGCGGCACACGGAAGGATTTTTCCTCACCTGGAAAGCAGCCTGCCGGAGTATTTTTGGTGTGCTTTGTCAGGCCGGGAGCTTGTCAGCGACCTCTGCGCCATTTACCCTCTGGCACACAAACACACAGCACACTTTCCGATGAACTTAAAAAGTAACTTTTTTTTTTTTTAATCAAAGAGTCGATGAAAAATAACACGCTTCGCAGTAATAATGTAACTTTTATGCCAACTCTTTTTTTTTTTTTGGGGGGGGGGGGAGGTAAAAAGCGCAGCCAAAGAGACAACGAACGGCCCAGCAAGGCTGTAACCCAACTATTTCAACTATTTTATTTCCAGCGACTAAACAAACAAACAAAGAAATACCTCTTTCAGTACAGCTCCATAGATGCGAGCGCTCCGAGCTTATCAGAGCGATCTGTCTGCCCATAAAATGTCACAGGATTTCCCTTGTGCACTTCAAGGGGGGGAGAAGGGGCAAGCCTGAAGCGCGGCGGCGGATTTTTGGAGGGTTATTTGAAAGAAATAACGCGCCGCGATCCTCTCGCTCATTTCACGCCGAGCGAAAAACATCCAGCCCCAAAGTTTCGCTTTGCGGCCCGTGTTGCAACACCGGCTCCTTTTTAACTTGTTGCCGAGCTCAGCAGGGCCGGAGCCGCCCTCCCGGCCCTCGGCGGCCGCACCGCGCCGCACCGCGCCGCACCGCGCCGCCCGGGCGCTCAGCAAGGTCACCGCGCAGCTTTGGGGGGGGTGAGGGGGGGGGGGGCAAAAGAAAATAAGGAGATAAGGAGCCTCTTTTTGGAAGTCCCAGCTCCCGAGAAGCTAACAGGCTGCAAGTTGCAACTCACGCAAGTCGCCACCCCTCTCCCCACTCCTCCCCCAGCACCTGGGGGGGGGGGGTGGGGGTGAGGGGGGGAAAGCGGGGAGGGGGGAAGCCACAAACACACACGCACGCACGCACACCCCCCCACCGCTCTTACCTGCTTCCGATACGGGGTCCGGCTGCTGCCCGCCGCGCTGCTGTTGCTGCTGGGGAAGATCATCGCCCCGCCGGATCCCCGGCTCCCCCTCGGGATGGGGAGCAACTTCGGCGGCCGCCGGGCTGCGGGGCGGCGGGGCTGCAGGGCGCTCCCCGCCTCCGTGCCTTCCCCGCCGGCTGCGGCTCTTCGTTCCCCCGCCGCGGCCCCCCGCTCCTCCCCGCTCCGCGCCGACCCTACCCCGCCGCGGCCGCCCAGCCTGCCATCAACGGGCTCTCATTCACCGCCGCCGCCGGCTTCCCCAGCCGACCCACCTCCCGCCGGCCTCAACCACCGCCCAGAAGGCGGGGAGGGAACGAGCGCCGAGCCGCGGCGGGGAAGCGCGGAGCGGGCGCGGCGCCAGGGGAGGCGCGGAGCGGGGCTGGCGGGCGCCCCCCGCGGCGCGCAATGGTTGCGCCTAAGCGGGGCGGGGGCGGCGAGTCCGCGGAGGAATGCGCGGCACGCGGGGACGGGCGCAATTTGCGCCCGTCCCCGCGTGCCGCGCATTCCTCCGCGGATCCGCCGCGGGGCGCGCCCGGCTGGGGACACCCCGCGATCCCCCGGCTTTATGCGGGGAGAGCTGAGTTTTGTGTAAACCCCACCCCCCCGCCCCAAACTGCAGGGCTGACTGCTCCGAGTGCAAGAAAAATACTGTATCGATCGATATTGTCGCAAGTTTTTTCTCGAGGAGAGATGGGGAGAGGGGGAGAAACATCCAGTCAAAGCCCTCGCTAATGACTCATGGCAGTATTTGGGAAGCTGGGGGGAAATTCTGATTTTCTCCACAAAATCTGGGCCTAGGAACTGCTACAGTTCTTAGGCAACAAGAGCGGGCCACGGGGAGAAAAGGGGTTTCCAACATCACTCGCTATTACTCTGCATTGTTTACATTATTACATTACCCAGTGATGCTGGTAATCTAGTTTTTAAGAAGTCCAGAGACACAGTTCTGTCAAGCCACCGAGTTTCTCGTTGGCAACACTGCAGAACACCTGGTATGGACATGCATCATCAGGCACCTTTTGGTTTCTCTTCCTCTTTCTGATAATGCCGTGGCCCTAATCGCACGCACACAAACGTGACAATGGGAAACAGCGGGAAGAAGCAAAAAATTGCCAGGTAGTTCATTCCTGAAAGGCTGAGTAACAGTGCCATCCGACAACGCTAGTATCTACAGAAGCCACAATCCTCAGTTACTCGGTTCCCTAGAAAAAATCACCAAGTATTTTGGTATCCTAATGTATTGCCACCACAGATCAGAGCCCATCTGAGTACTACCGACAGTAAGAAAGCACCGTCGCTTGGCAGAACTACACTCTGCATAACTTTCGGTTTTTTTTTAGCTCTTTCAAGTCCTAAAATGGATCTCATTCAGATTGGCCTTGATTTGATAACACAGGTTTAAGGGCTGCTAGTACTGGATGAAAAGCACTGCAGCCACATGGTGATCGCTGCCACTGAAAAATGTTTGATGGAATAAGTTTGTACCAGCAGACCTTATGCCAGATCAGGTACCGTCTGTCTGTACTACCCTAACTTCATGCTGGATCGCAGATCATTTGTATTCCCACTGCTGGCATAAAGTTAGCACAGAGGCTTAAAGCTAGGATAAATTCACGCTCCCTGGTCTGGTTAAGGCTATAGCCTCATGCCCGCTTCACAGCAGTTGGCATCACTGCTAAAAAAAGCAATGGTTCAGCATCTGATTCTGGGTGAAACTTTTTTTTTTTTTTTTTTTTTTTTTTCTCTCTGATCAGGTTAGTTTTCTTCCAGATCATTTCCTTTGTCTGGTTCAGCATGTGGCTGTGCTACTGCTTGTGCCAGCGTAATGGAGGAGGTAGCATGGGAGCAAAAATAGACAGGGGCGAGAGGGTGGATATGACTGCTTGTTTTGGCAGCAGTATCAGATTATATTGGCTTAATATGTTCATGTACCTGTGGCTTAATTTGATAGAAATGTAGCTGTGTGCTCATGCCTTCCCGAGATGTACTACATACAGTAGGCGATCTGTGCTCCGGTCTTACTTATTATAGCCCCACGGTCACAGATGACACAATCAGATTCAGTGCTGAAACACTGTCATAAAGCAGTAAAAACTCTAACGGTGACAGGCCGCTTCTCCTGCTCAAATCTGCCATATTCCCAAATGAAAAACAGGAACAGTATTTTTCCGCATAGTGTTCTGGTCACCAAAGGGGTGACAAAGCGTACATCTGCCACACCTACAGGAGGGCTTTGTTAGCTGGAGATGCATAGAGTGACCACACCTTCCCCTCATGGGGAAATGCTTTTCAAAACCCATCAATCATCCCTTGCTTCCTTCCCTCTCCTCTTCCTGCCCCATCCCCCAGGGAGGAGGCTGGAGGGATGTAAACACTATATGCTCGATTGGGCCTATTCTCAGTCACTGGCATACCAGGGAAGGCACTCAAGAATACTCCAAAGCAGTATCTGAAACGCTGCTGCCTTGCCCTCTCTCCGCCACATGTCCCACAGCTTCCCATGATTCGGACATGAATTTCCCTCTCTTGCATTCAGTATGTGACACATTTCCCTCGATTACCATTACTCTCTTTCCTAACATATTAGGAAAACACACAACAACAAATATAATCCTGTAAACATCTACTAGATCACAAGCAAATGGTATCTGCTTATTTACTGTTGTTAAAGAAAAACACATTACAGAATTTTCTGGGAAGAAAACCTTGATGTCCTATCCTAAGTGCTAATCTACCTATCAACATTTTCTGTTCTTTTAAAAGGCTTGAGTAATCTGTCTCCATTTTTGTCTCAAACAGGGAAATAGCTGCCTTCCAATAGCTATGACGAGGTTATCAAGAATACAGAGCCTGACTCCTTACAGCAGCGTGGCTGGAGGGAAGGGGACAGCAGACCTAAACTGGAATGAGAGAGTTTCTGACTGGACAGAAGGACGGCCAGTCATTTCCCAGAGAGGCTGTGCAGTCTCCATCCTTGAACGTTTTCAAGACCAGACTGCATACAGCCCTAAGCAGCCTGACCTGATCTCTTCGCTGATGCTACTTTGGGCTGGAGGTTGGACTAGGGATCCCCTGAGGTCCCTTCCAACCTGAACCTACGCTTATATGAAAAAGCTGCTTTATTCTTAGTCCAGAACATATGATTTCTGTGTAAAACCCTGCATTTGAGATTAAGTTGATAAGGCTCGAGATAATTCCCTGGACTTTTCAGTACATGTACAGCAATATATCAGTTCAAGATACTGATAACAGTTCCCCTACATATTTTCTGGGTTGCAAGAAGCATGCCTTGTTTGCAAAGAACAGTCTCAGTCTTACCCATTTAGCAATCCCATAACTGAGACACCTGATCTATAAAATGTATACCAATGTGACAATTTAAAACATATTTTCAAGGACTTTATTATTAACTGTGTTACAACAGGTGTGAACAGACTTGCAGGTAGCCAGGCATCTTGCTGCTTACAGTTAGAAATGAGCAATTCATTTTGATCCTGAGGGAAAAGGTGACCATAGGGTCTAAGAAAATCTAAGTGGCTGTATAAATTATGTTCAGAGCTTCTTTAAATTACCCAGAGTTGCTTATTCAGATATAAGGAAATCTTGCTGAGCAGATCTGGTACATTTTGGAGCTACAATATTGTAATTACATGTTCTGTTTTGTTTGGGGGTTTTTATGTACAGTTCAGAAATTTAGGTTTGCAGAGAGACTGGTTAAAGACAGAAAGAAAGATTTCTCTGAAAACCTGGCGACAATTGGAAGTCCTCAAGAATCTTTCCAGTAATGTTTATCAATCTTAAAAAATAGTAGACTGAGCCAAAACTAAGCCATTATTTTAAAAACAGTTCTACACATCTAAGCTGCTACTTTACCATTTCTGTTCGAAATCAAATCCATGGCTTCCCTAATTTATCTCAAAATTCAACTGAAGTAGCTATTTCCCCTCAGGGCACTCAGTGCCTCTGTAGGACATATGGTCCCTCAGCCCTGGATCTGCTTTAAAAGGGAAACTTTCAGTCTATTGCAAAACCCTGTGAGTCCAGATTGGATCTCCTGACTTTCCTCACGACCCTGCTCTCCTGGCCACTTCAGGGCCTCCAGAAGACCCGTTAGTGGAGGAGTGGTTGTGGGCACCTCGTTTCCCCACCTTGACGGGACCTAGAAGACCTATGGACTTTCCACCACAATGCTCACCTGCTTGAGGATCCATCCTCTCTTCACACCCAGTCACATGTAAAAGGACACAAACCAGAGTAGGCAGGAGGCTGAGCCACAACAATGCAAAAATACTTTGAAATACCCTGTACAAGCCAAGGAAACAGTACACAGGGCTGAACTTTGAGAGATACTAAGCACTTCCTGAAAAGTGTTAATAAAGGGGTATGGGAAGCTAAGCATCGTACAGAAGCAGATTTTTAATTTTAGGCTTAAATTCATCTATTCAGAACTGAAAGCAAGTGTTTATAACAGCCAAAGGAATAAAGTAAACTTCGTTACATGGGAAGCTCCTTTAGAGATAAATAATCTCATAGTTAATTGTTTTTATTATTATTTAAGTATTCCCAGTACACAGGTAATGAAAAAAAAAAAATCTGTACCTTGCTAAGTAAGGATGGAAGGAAAGGTCAGTAGAAATGGGACATAGTAATGTCATGAACCTGCAAAATGCTTTCTATATAAAAACTTCTTTAAATTTTCTTTTTTTTTTTTAGAAAAAGAAAATTATTAAGAAACAATGACTTCTGCAGAAGTATATGATCTAAGAGCGAGATATTGCACACACAATGAGAAGCTGTTGTTTAAGAATGCAGTCTTCAAAATAATCACAGGAACATATTCAACAATAAGAAAAGAATCTCCATGATGTTCACAAAAGGGGAAGACATATAATCTTTTCCAGCTATAGCATTTCAACTATTGGTACCAAGATACCAAATTGCTTATATTCTAGATCGGAATACGAAAAATAAATGCAATTTTATCACTGATTACAAAATACCTGTGCACAGTCACTATAACAGATTTCTTTTGATTCGAACCCATCAGTTCATTCTCTCTGGGAATCCTCCAACCTGCCTCTGATTTTCCCATCACCTCTATTGTGGAGTTTTTTTCCCTTAAATCCAAACAGCTCTCTGTGAAAAAAAGAGCAGTCCTCTGCTCCCTTCAGTGCACAAAGAATGCCTCTGCTGTGGCCACCGGGTTTGTGCCTCCCATGACATGTTTTGACTCCTCCTATTCATTTTAGCTTGCAGTTCATTCCTTCCATGCTTCCTTAAATGTTCTTGGAAGGACACTTCGTAAATTGCACAATTATAAGTAATTGTTGCCATTCCTTCACTGATGACTGGTGTTAAGAGCATGAACACAGAGAGCAACTCAATCTCTCGTTAATGCCATGCCAGCATTTTATATTATGGAATGCATTATTTATTTGAAAGCCACGACAAGATACTTCCTTATAGAAGTATTTCCACTGTCAAACACCCCCTTCCTAAATATACCCTGTATATTCTGGGAAGCACAAGTATGAAACAGAATTACTGTAAAGGATTACTATGTAACAGGAATTTAAGGAGGCTGCTTATAATTGGTAATTAAAACACAGAACAAAATCCAATCTTGATTTGTGGAATTAACTGAAATGGCTCTCAAAGATCTGAATTCTGCCATTAGCTTGATAATGTTGCCAGACACTTGTTTGAAACTATAAAGCAGCCAAAGTCTGTAAACAGTTGCCAGATTTATTGTGTTACAAAATAATAAAGTCTGTCTGAAATGACAAAGTATATTGTTTTTTCTGCTTTGTTATTAACTGTGTAGGAAGTTGTTCATCATTATATTAAAACATATTTATGTTTTAAGTGAAACTACTAAGAAGAGTTCACTGTTTTGACATGCTTTCTTGACTGTATTTTTTACATTTTGTGCAGAATAAATCTATGGAACAGTAGAAGAAGAAAGCAAAAATATTTGCTAACTTTTCTAGGAAACAATGATTCTATGAAGCTATTTGGTTTTTTATATATTTTACATATTTACATTTTAATACAAATATTAATAAAAGATGAAGCAAAATCTGGAAATACATAAATATTTTTTCTAAAACTTCAGAATCGGTATGGTTCTAAAGTGGGGTTATATCTGCTGGTTTTCCAATAGAAAAGAGGCTCTTTCTAGCCACAATTTGTTCAATTATGGTGTGCTGGATTTTCTTGGATGAAATTCTTCATCATGTGGGCCAGGCTTGAATGGTTACTATTTTACTAGAATCTTAGAAATAAAAAAGAAAAGAAATTAAAAGACTCCTACAATTAAAATATGTTTAAAGATTCAGAACCGTTAATGACACTGAAAAGATAAATTATTGTGCAGTGGTTAGAGTGGAAGGTCTGACCGAAAATCAGCCAGACATAAATTTTATTCCTTTGTGTGTTGTTTTCTTGGTATCTAACTCTGTGAAATAGCTTCAGATTTGTCAGTGCCCTGCGGTTATGGAAAAAAAAAATCAGACTCTTACCTGGTCTTTCCACATCTATAAAACAGGACATATGCTTTGAAGCCTTGAATGAAACATGCACCATTTGCATTATAAGCAAATTTTGTACTAGAGCAATGAGGAGCAGGCTGGAATCGTAACACACACTACACCCAAAATGGCTCATTATGGAAAAAGAGGAAAAAGGCAGAAAAAGTCACTTAAAATATGATATACCAAAAAAAGGTGGAGTTATTGTCACTAGTGCAAAACCAGGCTTGCACACTCAAGCTACGGATGGGCTTGAAGAATACCTGAGGAAAAACCAGACCAGATACCGCTCTGCACACCTCTGCTGCAGACAGCAGTCACACTGGCAGGAGTGACAAGCCAGACTGGAGATTGCGTACAGCAGGTGTATACATGTGGATATCTTGGAACAAAACCACAAAACACAGTTCTTTCCAAACAAGGTTATTGTCCTAAGATGACTCTTCTTGCCTTTTTTTTTCCCCCCTGCAACGAAGTCCTGTGTGTTTGTTCGACAAATACTAGTGGTCAAGTGAAGAACTGACAGCTCTACCTGCTGACAAGCACTGTGCAAATTTTTCCTGTCCTCACACACATCCCTGTCAATTAACCTCATTTCTGACCTGCAAATGTCTTTACAGTGCTCGAAATCCCCTGAGTACACTGACAACACTGTATTGGCTCTCTGGTGTCCATTTACATCATCTCAGTTGGAGTGTGAGAAACTAATTTCCGCATAGATTTCAAAGGGGCATATAAATTTTATCTGTTTCAAAATTATAGCCTTTACCCTCCAAGTTTGTTTTATAATCACATATAAACAGAAAGGCATTTGTTTATAATACACCATCTGATTATAATGACCTAATTTAAAGTATGAAGGGAAGAAACAAGATCATGTGGCAGAAGTTAAGCAAATATTCAATAATGAGTCTGAAACTTATCTCATTTTCAGTATCTTTAAAATCAAAGTATCCACATAAACCTTGATAGAATTGTTCCTGAAGCATCTGGTGTAGCTTACATCTCTGACAGGCATTATGGGTTTCAGTCTGCCAAAGAAGCTATAAACTGGTTTTTTCCCCTAAAAATGCATGCTCTATCCCTCCGAGTTTTGAAATTGCATACTTGTTACATTTGTAGCACCTACACAACACAAATATAACACAGAACAAAACGATCAACAGATACACCTTCAGAATAAGAAAATTCTTCCTCCCATGTAAATTCAGTGCTCATAAATGTCATCCGCCCGGTGGTCGTGGCAATGAAAGACCTCCACCAGCAAGGCACTCGGCATCTGCAGTGGAAGGTTCCCGGTGCCTTGTGGCTGTCTGTAACCTGCAGAGCCCACGCCTGGAGGTGAAAGAAGGATGTAGCTCCTGCTGATGCAGCCCTTTCCTGAAGGGCTATAGGATCCTATACCTGAAGGTATAGCATGTGGCTGATGCACCACAGCCAGGTGAAAAGCAGGAGCAGAAGACCAAAGCCATTTTCTGACACACTCTACAGCCATCAGCTGCAAAAACAGGGGGTTTTGCCACTTCCACTCTGAGCTGAGCTAGCAACAAACTTCATTGCTATCCCAAGTCTGTGTCTTCACCTTCATCATTTCAGTTCCTGTAATCTTAAATTCAGAGATGATCTGAATATTTATGTTTGGTAATCAGTAAATTAATCAAGATGGCTAGGACAATTTATTTCAGTGAATAATTCATGGTTATTTACTAATTGTTCTATACTAAGTGTGATGGGCTGGCGGCAGCACAAATCATGGTGGAAAAATATTTCACTGCATCATAATTAACTTTTGTATTTATTTCAGTAAATAGAGTCTTAAAGTTGTTTTCAACACATTCTCTCAAGTTAGATTCAAAGTATCTATCAGATACTGCACAACCATATTTCACAGGTCTGTTCACCAATATCAGTGGACATAAATCAAAGATAAAACCTGGAATGAAATCCTGGCCTGGTCAATACGAGCTTTACCAGCGGGTCCCAGATTTCACCCAGAATGTAAGCACTTACACTGTGCTTTTGTGATCTACTGAGTGCATTTATCCCCTCAGGGATGCTGAAAAGGAGGAAATCTTCCTTTCCCCCTTCCTGCTCTGAGCTTCACGGTTTTGAGCCCTTTCCTTGATCCTCTGTTTCTTTTGCCTGCTGATTCAATGCACTAACCCAGCAGCAATCTTTCTGCTTTTCTTTCTGCCATGACAGGGAGTTGAGTTGGGGCACTGAGGTGTCTAACAAGGCCACCACAAGTTAAATGTCAGGAGCGCACAGTGGGGAGAATGCCATGTGGGGACAGTGTGTGTGTCCCCATGGGAGGAGGTGCTGCTGGCTGGGTGGCTTCTCTCCATCTAGGGCTCCCTTATGGAATTTTACTTACAACATTTTTCACTGGTGACCATTTTTTTAACCATACATTTCCAGTCAAATTCCAGAAAAGTGAGGTTATTGCAACACCCAGACCCCAGCCATTTTGTGCAGATGCGCTGCAACAGAGTTGGGTGAGCGAGTTCAGATAACACACGAGTTAGGCTCAACTTTCACTCCTAGTTCCAGGGTTCTTTGAAGTTCTTCACTGCCTTGGCAACTCCTTCGCCTATCTTCCACTATTGCAGCTTCTGTCAGAGGCTCTGCATAGCCAGGATTTTCTCTCTTCTGGGATCTTCAAAAAGAATTTTGCACTAAGCTCCCCAGAGACCAAGTCTTCACAATGTTTCAGTGCTTGCAGTACAACTTGCTGCAATTTTTTCTGAGCAGAGCAAAACTCCCAGCAGTGTTTGCTGAACAGGGGTCTAAGACAAAAAGGATTTCAGCAAATGGCTATGGGGACCTTCTACGACTGCTTACTTGGAGGAAATAGATTATCTTCTAGCAGGAAGAAAATCTGGATAATTTTCTCTATAGTATTTTAACATGAATCTATGTGAACATGTGCCCTTGCACACACGTCAGGTTTTTTTCACCTATCCATCAAAACTACCAAATAAACAACTGCCCACTTCAGGACCTGATCCAGTTGTCCCCTAATGTAATCCAGAAGTACATAATAAAGACAACCAGGTACTATCATAATATTGCTTTTGACCCTAAGACACAATTTACCCTTCACTATTCTAAAGATCACTGAAAAGTTTTCACATGAATATTTGTTTACATAATTATAGATGGAGCTTTGTTGTATTTTTCACACTCATCTGTTGCATATATTATTTAACCTGATTGGCTGAACTCCAGTTCAAAATACCATCCAACTGTACTTGGTGAAGCACACATAACATTATGTTTGGACAAACAGATGGATTTTGGGGACTCGCAGATAACATTGCTGCAGAACACAGGCTTAGGTACTCTAGAAGCGAGGAGAGGTTAATGGCTTGGAAAGGCAAACGTGCTTGCTTCTCGTAACTTCATTGCAATCAGTTACTTTACAGCAGACAGTCTCATTACTATAAATTGCAACTAGAGGCATTTTTGCCTTGCAAAGGAATTCATAAAAACATGTCAGATCATGTCAGCTGAAATGTTATATAAATCACATTCTGCACAAAGTGAAAAAATACATTTTGCATCCAAGAAATTTCAGCTTGTTTTCTGAGTAGAGCCCACTGTTTCACAACTCAAGAAGAATTTTTATCAGAATTACAGACACCATTTGAAAGACATGAAAAGAAAGTTGAAAATCTAAATATGCCTAAATGCTTCCATTTTAATCCCCTTTGTTCATTATATTTCCACTGAAGTTGCTACTTCATTCCACAGAAGGGTTGTTCCCAACACTGCCTCAGACCATTTAAGCACACGCATTAACTTCTGCGCATGCATGTATGCAATCTAGTGACATTACCTGGAAGAAAAGGAGCGTTCTTAAATCAACTACAAACGTACTGACAAGAGGTACGAGTAAAGAAAAATCCTTATGTTGTAATAGTAATTTCAGCTGCAGACTCCTGACAGCAGTCACTAAAACCTGTGAAAACTACTCACTTTTTTGACATTACTAGGTCTTTAGCTTTTTTTTTTAATCTACTTCACTATTTGGTATCTTGAAAAAGAACAAACCCTTTTTCCTAGAGATGACATGCAATATGATGGTTCCTGTGAGTAAATCATGTAGGCAAATGATTTTGCAGGGACTAGGCCAGAGTGAAAAAAAGCCAGAGCTGTATTAATCCCGTGGTGACTATATTCAGTGGGCTATGCATTGGCTACACCAGCAGATTTGACCAAACTGTTCTTACTCACAGAATGGAAAAGAAAAATAGGAGAAGCTAAAACTTTGACATATAAATGACTTAAACTGCAAAATAAAGTCCAATCTGAATCTTCGTTAAAAAAATTTAAACAACAAATTACATATTTTGTATCAAAACACATAAAATCTGACCACAAATCCATTTGAGCAGAATTATACAAAACAAGTAATTCATGTTGAGCTCCCTTACTGTAGTTCTTACTAGTGTCATTGTAAAACACAGAAAAAAATCTGTTTATTTTCCTTAAAAAAATCAGGTTACGTCTTTGAAATGTCATCAGTGTAGACAACCTTTAATTTTAACAAAACCAGATGCAGTTTCAAATTAACTAAAAGGTTAATTCCAGAATGTATTACCATAACATTTCCATTTAAAATAATACATTCTCTTATAATCTGTATTTTAGATTCCTTGGCTACAGTTGGTTTAAATGCTTAAAATTGTCTAATTACTGATTTTCTATTATGTTTGGCTGATAAAATTCAATAATTGAATCAAAACTGTGCTAGAACTCCTTTGTTAAAATGTTAAAAGAGACAGGCAATGTGCCTCTCATTAACTACCAGCTACTTTTTGATTGTCAGTGTCGACTGCCCGCTAGGCAGCTCACCCTACGATGGAAATTATTTTATGATACCTACCTATAGATCTTAGTTTGTGCTGGACTACTGGACTGCTCCTTGCTCCTTTCAAGAACTGTAAACTATAAAGTAAACATACTGAAAAGGCAAAAAAAAAAAAAAAAAGTCATGCCTTTTCATGCTGAGAAACTCCAGGCTTCAGATGATGCATAGTACTTAATGCTATTTACTGTACCACTGTAATTATTTGGTAGCTGATCAAACTAATAAACATATCATTTGGCAGAGTGGGTACTTGTAGTGAGTAGATGTGAGCTCCTCTTTTTTTCACTGAGACTTTGCTACTCCCTTCATATCAGATCTGATTTAAGAGATGTCTCTCCCTGCCACAGCATTCCCTCTCCACATCCATGCCAGCCACTTGTTCCACCCTTCAGAGCAGACATTACCACACTCCTTAGCTGGATTGAATCAACTGTTCATGCGGGTGTGCTATGAAATGGAAAAGTAAACTGATACAGTTTAAATCTACAGATATACATATATATTTTTCCTAACGGGTTGATTTCCCAGTTCTGATGTAGAGAGCAGCTGTAACACGTAACACACTTGGCTAGACCCAGGCACAGAGGCACGAACTTCTAAATCCCACCCAACTGCTGAGGGAACAGCAATGTCGAGATGCAGTCTGGCTGCAGAGCCCTGACCAGACTCAAAACTGAAAGCAAGCAGCTACTCAGAGTTTTACGTAGCAGAACATAAAATATTTTCATTTCAAGAGACATTTGCAAACACGGAATGTCCTTAGTTTTTTCTTCAGATCTCAATTAAATGTGCAAATGAAATCATCTTTGTTGAAAACCGTACTTTAGGGAAAGACACTGCAATATACTATATGCTTGGAAACAAATTAATAAAGCTCCAAAAAGAGAAGCAAATGGTGCAATTTATCCGAAGATATAGATTTATCTATCCATCTGAATATCAGTGGTTTCAAAAACAAAGTGGAGATGTTGCACATTTAACAAAAACCTTAAGTTCACAAATTTCCTCACGTGTACGGCAAATCTTTCTTTAAAAGCTGAAATCATGGTTACAGTAACTTCCTATTCAGTCATTTCCTTAATTAAACCATTGAACTTTAATGTGAAATACAGCCATTACAAAACCAGAAAGGAATCTGAACAATAACAATCTAGTCAAATGGGCAGTGCAGTAACCAACACTGATGTCAAGAACACTGGCTGATACTCTTTGGTCTGAACCAATTATGCTGTGATTCCCTGAGATACTAAATCAAGTTTTAGGAAACTCTGTACTGGATCAAAGCTGCACTAGCCATGTGATGCGATGCAGTGAATACTCAGCACAAATGGACTCTCCTTGGTGTAAGTTATTTAAAAAACAAACTGTATGTAATTTTTTTTCCAAATTTTTGAATGGTCACAATTTTAGTCCAGTGACACGTACGCCTCATCATAGTCTCAAACATCGGTACTGCTCTGTAACTGAAGGTTACCCAGACAGAGGCATTTTTTAGTCCCTTTTTATCTCCTTTCTACTCCAACATCGCAGTCCCCAGTGGTGCCCAAAATGTCAGTGTTCTCATTTTAAGCAGGCTCTTTCCCTTGGACAGTCGCTGCATTCACGCTTGTCTTTGCCTCCCAGAAATGATCCAAACACCCAAAAAGCCACCACCTTGGAGGACGCTGGTCACCACTGCTCAACCCAGGGCAGCGTCTGCTGCATCAGAAACAGTGAGCCTGTTCCCTTAGTGGTGCCAGAAACCCTGCCTGGCTCAGGAGCTGGGGATACACTGCCTGCATTTAGCGGAGAAAGAGGGCACCAGTGCAGGAAGGGTGCTAGGAGCTCCGGGCAGGCTGCAGGTACTGCTCCACCTCTACCATCATAAGCCCTGCACTGTGAACTCTGCCTAAGCAGCAGCAATGCAGCTCCTGTGTGCTCGTACCTGATCTGGATCACATTTGCACAGCCAAGCAGTCCCACAGGGCACAGATCTGGCATAAATGATCACGGGACCACAGTATTAGGTTTTGATACTATTAGCTCTTTTTTGTTGCCCAGACAGTAATAACTTTGCGGGTCTCTAGTTACACAGCCAGCTCATGCTCTGGGTAGGTGCGAAGGGTCACAGAATCACTGCAGGGAAGGACATGATCTGGTTTTCAGGCTGGTTTAGGGCGGTGGGGCATAGTGTCTTCCTGAGGATGCAAGGCCACTAGCCGATCAAAACTGACAGCACCTTAGTTTCTGAGGGAATGGTAGTTCATTAAAAAATAAGAGTAAAAAAAGAGTTTACAGAACAAATGCCACCAAAATTCTGGTGCCTACTACCTAGAATATAGATACTCTTACATAAATCCTTACATTTGATCAGGATATTTTGCAAATTAATTGAAAATACATATACACTGACTTTTTCTTTTTTGGTCTTATATATTTTACATCCCTTAACACTGAAAGTGAAAGGCATGTTAGATACGTGGAACTGACTGATCCAATGGATCCATGTCTACCATACTTGGGTTACACTTAGACTTTATATTGGGCTGAAGAGACAATGTTTAATTATTAAGTGTAAACCTTGTTGCACAGATTAATACTCAGTGAAATGGGATTATGAAAACGTCAAATTTTTCCAGGTATCACCACACCTCTAAGAATTAAAAAAAAACAAAAAACAAAAAACAAAAAACAAAAAACAAAAAACAAAAAAAAAAACAAACCAAAAACAAAAAAACAAAAAAAACCCCAACCAGACAAAACCTCAGTCAAGAGATTATTTTTAAGAAGACAATGATTTGTTCAGGCTGTGGAGTAAGACACAATGGTGTTCTCTCCTCTGCCTCAAACAGGGCTCTTCTAAATGTTTCTCCAAGCTGATTTTATTCTTAATTGCTAAAAAAAAAAAAAAAATCCATAAAGATAAAAATCAAAAAAATCCCTTAATTATGCTTTTTAAAGTGCATGTTGTCTGCAGTTTGATCCAGCTCCCAGACAGTGGGATTTTTTTTTCCATGTATTCAACAAGAATGGGAGGTATCATGTTGCAAACTTCAACACTGCAATCTGATTTACACAGGCCAGCCCAAGTGGATAGCTACTGAAATCAGCTGGATTCTTTTATGGGTACAAGATAAAACTGTACAGATAACACTGAAGATGGAGTGCTAGGGCTAGAGCCTGCTGATTTATCTAACTGGCTGCACTAACATATCAACAGAGTCTCCCTGGCTTTGCCAGCAGAATGCTGCACGGGAGCAGGCGGTGCCCCAGCGTACGCTGCAGGACCCTGCCTTTACCTTACCTTTACCTTACGCTGGAAATGCCCTGCAGCCGAGATCTCTCGATAAACAGAAATCTTATTTTCACAGGAGTAAATCCAAAGTGATGACTTTTTGGTCCAGTTTACAAAATCTAATTTGGAATGAACCCTGGATATCTCTGTACCAAAAGCATTGATGAGCTGGTAATAAAGTAATAATAGGCATAATAATATTGCAAAATTCATATATGCTAGATAAGACTGTAATCCTGCTGGATGCTATCATGCTAACCAACTCCTCTTCCCTCGAAATTAAAGACAAATGTAGATGATAGTCAGTACCATGTTATCATTAATACTGCTTTTACTTCACAAACTCTATTAAGAGAAATATTTCTCAGTAATTGTTTAAGAAAAAACAGTACTTGTATAATAACTCTGTTAAACAAACAGACTGACACACAGAGATACTGAGGCTTTGTTTGTAATGAAGATACTTTATTAAAGGGAAAATAAATCTGCTTCTGGGCTGGACCTCCAAATTGAAAGGGTTTTTCAGGTGATGGAAGTGAGAGTATTGTGCTGGGTCTCCAGCCTGATTACTTCCTGCAGGGATGGTTTTGTCATTGTGCCACCACCCCTCCCCTGTGACTTCTAAACAACCCAGGGTCACTGTGTCCTCTCTTTAATTAGTATCTCACTGCTGGAGGGAGGGGAGAATGTCAAGGAAAAAAAGAATGAGAAGACACTGTAAACAAAGGTCCTCAGGGGCATCTTAACAATTTGGACAAGGAATGGAAAAAATGCTTGGGTCTTTTGTCGGCAGTAAAAAGGAAAAAACTGGTTGGGGTGGGCAGAATTTTAATTTTAGCTATATGAACTTGAATAAAATAAAGAGAAATCATGCTAAGAAAGAAACTAATTTTGCTCCCCAGAGGGCTTTATCATCCAACAGATGAGTATATAATCTACATTTTACAAGAAAGCCAACTAAAGCATGGTGTTACAACCATAAAGCAGCTGAAGCCCTAAGGTATACTCGGCTTCCCTAAGAGCCATAACTGAGCTCAAGTGGGGTGAAAGCAATTATTTTTATTTGCATTAAAAGAAAACTCCCAATGTATATTTTTTGTACAAAAGTAACTGTACTGCAATGAGTAGTCTGTTGCATTACTGCAATTTATACCTATATTTTCCACAGAAAAATACAGATAATAAAAAAATCTAATAAAATAGCATATAAAGCAGCAACAAGGGAACCCCACCACTTCACACTAGGTAATTAATTTGCCTTGAAAGTTCTCTAGACTGATGAATCATACAAATTGCAAATATTACTAAAGTGAAAGACTTATCAAATGGGAAATGTTGTGCATATATGAGCTAAAACATTTACCTTTTTTACTTTCCAGAATCCACAATATGACACATAGGAGAAATTTTGCATATGTTTTCTTAGCTAAATACAGCCAAAAGGTCAGTGCTTACACAAAATTTAACTTTTCTTAGAATTTAGAGTATTTAACAGTATTTCAGATGACTTTTTTTCTGTTCTCTCCTGGTAAATCAGGAAGTGAAACTTGATTTTAAAGCAAAACTCCAGCTGACAGGAGGGTTTCTCTTTAAAGCTGAAGGCATGAGAAGCTACACGGCAGTTTGTCGGTCACTTGGCTAGCTATTGTAGCACATAGTAGGTGGCCTTCCCCCTCCTGGAATTTCCTGCTCCAAGGTAGGCCCTTAGGTTACTCATGCCATGAGTAAACGGAAAGGGAAGAGAAAGCACACAAGCTTCAGAAGAAAACCGTACATGTGAAGAGTTGCAGAAGACATGCGTTTGGAACATCCCAGTGGAAACAAGAGCCCCAAATTCAAACCCCGTCCTAGCGCCTGCTGCCTTGAGCTTTCGAGAGTAGATGTCTCTCAATTTCTGCTATCAACGTGGTCACAGTTTTATGTAAAATAATAAAATGATAATGAGGAAGGAGGCAAATAGACTCTGTAACCTGTGGCTATGGCACTCATCCTAAATATAAGAAAAACACATTCGAATCTTTGCCCTTATATTCTGCTTCCAAGCTCCTGAATGCAGAAATAGATGCAAAACAGATTTAGATCCTTAGGTACATATAGAATTAGGTAGCAGTTAAGGCAGGACTTCACTAGAGTGCCCCCAATGACTGACTCAGCTGCTCAGGCCCAAAAGGATTTAAACATTCTGTTCCTGTATTTAAAATTCAAATACAACTGAGCAATTTGAGTTTGGTGTGTTGCTCTTTTTGGTCTTGTTTTGAACTCCTGGATCATGAAGTCTGATGAACGATAGACTTATGTCAACAATTTTAACGTGCAGCTTCAGTACATGGATGCTTTTGGTTTTGTTTTGCATTTTGAAGCTCATGTACCTTGAGCAGTGTAGTCACTGCAAGGTGGGTTTCAGCTTCGATGGCATAAGCCTGGCTCCAAGCTGAGCATTGTTCCATGGGTAGTCTATGCCGCAAGAGTGACGCTTACCAGTACACAGGCTAGCTCAGTTCCTACCTTTGGATCACCCTATAAATATATCCAGAATCTCACATTTCATCTTAAATATATAAAAAAATACAGAATACCTCCCACCCCTTCTGTGTAACATTGCAGTGTTAAACTGAAGAACAGCCTGATTTTTAATTTTTTTTTTTTTTACAAAATCAGATGTAGCTTTTAAATACCTGTCTTTTTTTAAATCAGACTCATGATTTTCATGACTGGACTTACGATGCCAAACACTCAGGGTAGGTAAGAGTGCTATTCTTTGCGCCCTAACTCCTCTCCTCTCCCACTTCACACAACCACAGCAGAAAACTATTTAAAAAAAAAAAAAAAACAGCAAACTAATGCACTCTCTGGGTGAAGGGAAATAAGAAGCACATTTGAAAAGTATGAATTTTAGCTTTAAAAACATTGACATTGATTAAAGATTTCCATAGTGTACAATTTACAAGAAATTACCTCAGCAGGGTGAATGGATTCGGTTTCATAATCACAAAGTTCCCTAACTCCATGGTATTATATTCCAAGCAAGCTTGTATACTAAGTTTAATTTCACTTTTTTCAGGAAGTGATTTTACTCAAGATTGAATACAGCTGTTAGCGGAGTTCACTGTTCCAAAAATGTTTCGATGCAAACTGAAAAAGGAGACATTTCTGGAGGTGAGGATTCACATCCTCATTCTGAAACACAGAATATTTTGGAGAAGCCTAGCTCCGCTTCTAGAAAATGTTACTGAAGAAATACAGTCTTCAAATATTTAAAGAATGGGAGAAAAGTCTATGTAACATGTTTGATGACTCAAATTAATTGCTCAATCTTCTCTGACAACGCAAAGCTAGCACACTCACTGGCTTTACAAAAAGAAACACAATGATAGATAAACTGCTTCTTGTTTTGTTCCAAGCGTTAGTATTAAAAACCCATTTATTGGGGGGGGTGGGTGTAGTTTCATTTACTATTTCATCTTGGTTCTGTTCTTTTAATATACACAGAAATGTATGCTGGCATACAGAACAGGGCCTCTGCAGAGGAAACGCTGCCAGCTAAAAACACAGGATGTAATCGAGACCGCAAGAGACACATACTCAGTTATAAATGTAACTATGCTGGAGGTATGGGAAAGACAAAAAAAAAAACCCTCTTATTTTTCACTGCCAGTTTTAATTGTTTCAGTGACATTTTCCCACTCTTATTTTGTGCCAATATAATGAGAAGAAAACCAATCAAATTTAATTACTTTTGCAGCTAAGATAACTGCAGGATTCAGCACTCAAGAGTTCAGCCGTTCATTTCTCCTGGAAGTAACTCACCGTTTGTTTTACCCACATCTCGGATGACAAGCACATATTCTTCATGCAACACAAGCTTTAGCAGGACACTATCTGGTCAAATTAGCCCCAAATGCATAATTAAATACCCTACCGAAATCCCCTCCAAAAAAAAAAAAAAAAAAAAAAAAACAACAAACCACCAAAAACCACCTCCGAACCTTAAAAAACTAATCCTAAGCGAAGTAAAATTTAAGGCAGGTGTTAATACATAGTGGCGATCGGCCTCCCCACCCGCGTTTGCGGCCGCGACGCTCCCGCTCCCTGCCGAGGCAGGAGAACCGGGACGCGACGCGGGCCGGAACACTGGGAAACGCTGGACCCATCGCTTCCCTTTCTACGAGAAAACGTTCTCTCTAAAGCGGTCAAGAGTAGGCGAGCTCCCCGAAACGCTCCCACTTTTAATACTAAACGGGATTCGTCATAATACGGCTTAGGACTTTTGAAACCCGTGCTCCGCCGGCGGCCGAGAGGCGCGGCTGGGGGGCGGGCGGCGGGGCGCGGGCAGGGCCCCAGGGCACAGGGCCGCGCCGCTCCCCGCCCGCCTCCGGCGCGTCCCACCGCGCCGGGGAAACACCCCCCGCGGCGGGGCGGCTGCGCGGGCAGCGGCGGGGGGCGCGGGGCGGGAACCGGCAGCGGGGCGCGGGGCGGGCTCGGCGGGAAGCCCCCTCCGCGCCCTGGCGGTACCGGCCGCCCTTAGCAAACGCCGGCTGAAGCGAGGGCGGCGGTGGCTCGCCAGGAGCGGATCCTGCCGGCGCCGCTGCTGGCGGACGCGCTGGGCAGCTTTTCGCGGGGTTTCACCGGGAGCGACAGACCGACCAGGAACGCGGGCGGGTTTTTACACCGCGAGGCTCTCGCGGCCTGTCAGCCATCTTGTTTGTCAGCGGCGAGCTCCCCGGGACGCGCAACCCCGTACGGAAAGCTCATCCGCCAGAGCTACCCACTAGAGGGAGCCCATAAATCCCTGCGATAGGAGGAATACGAGTACATTCAGTTAGAGAAAGTGCGTTTTTACTTCTTCGGAAAGTTTGTATGTGATGTATTTAGAACGCTTCACCACCCACCCGCAACCTCCAGTTCTGCAGAGAGCTGCCTCTCTATATTGCCAACAGCCTCACTGACTCACCGCAATATATAAAGCAACCTTGATGTTTTGAGGCTATCGCTGTTACGCAGTATTTATATAAACTCAGCAGTACATAATGAACTTTAAAAATAGTATGGAAGCCAAAACCCTCCCTAAAATACTTGCTATATGCTTATGCGTAGTCTGAAAGGCAGATCCCTGTGCATGCACACAAGTGGAATGCAGATCACAAACACCCATTTTTTTCAACCCCAGCAAGACTCCCCTGGCAGATGTGCTGGAATAGGGAATAAATTCTGGTTTTGCTAAAATCATCAGATATTTTACCTCTGAATCCAGCGGGAGCAGATTTAGCTCTACATGCACTGAACTGGAGGGGTCCCTGTGCACTTCTCCAAACCAGGGGGTCTAGGGTCTCACACAATTTGCAGGAATGAGGCAGCTCTTGGGCCAGGCCATCAGCTAAAAAAGCTGAGAGATGGGTAAAGTCCTCGGATGTATTTGCCAGTTAATTTTCATCCATCCAAGATGCTCTTCAGCACCTTCACAACATGGGTTTTGTGCAGAAGATATGTGTTTCACCTTTATCGAATGAACTAACGGCATAACTAGAAGTTTCTGCTTTTCCCATTCAACATTTCTTCTTAGGAAATAAAATTGCTACAAGAAGGGGACAGAAGAGAAAACCACTTTGCACAAAAGCTTGAGACATACATTTGAGCAGTAAAAAGGCACCATTTGTGACAATAGATTGGAGTCTATTCATATCAAGTTTGGCAATACCTGCTTTTATTTCAGCATCCACTGAAATCCATATTATTACCCATTTGCTTAAAACTTTAATAACAGATTGCTGATATGCTCAGAATATCATTTATCATTCTAATCAAGTATCTGTTACCCCACCATTACAGTTTACTAATCCTCAGATTCTAACCTGTACACTAATTTTGAACTTAATTTCTTTCAACAAAAGGACTACAGTACAAATATCCAAGTATCCAAAGCCAATACAAAAGCAAGATGAAAACATACATGGTTTAAAGTTTGTCCTTTTGAGCCCCCTAGCAAAAAAGGACACTCATGGTAAAGGCGTCTGGTGACTAACATACCGTGCTAGGATGCTAGAGAGTTATATAGGTTCTATTCTACTTCTGCCACTGCCTGAGTCTTCCACTGTGCACTCATTCCTCTGCGGTAAAATACACCGATAATCCTGGGATTGTACTTTAAAGCTATTTTGAACCTATCAGTGAAAAAGGAGGCATTAATACTACGATATCAGAGCTATGGTTGCTCTTTATCTACTGTTACTTTTCTGTTCATATTTGAACATTTAAACAAAACTGTTATTGCATATACTTCTAGCAACATTTTTTTACCCTTGGAATTTAAATAAGATTTGATATACTTTGACCTTTTATTCGATCCAATATTGGTTATTAATATTGACTTTAAAGCAGTTCTGCTTGTACACTTGTAGCATGACCCAAACAGTACAATAGCTGATAATTTTGTCTGTGTTTCATGTTACCTGTTTGGAACCTTGATGTTTATGCCAATCTTTTTTAAAGTAGTTGACTCATGCCATAGTTGGGAGACCCAGTTCAATCTTCTTCTCAACCAAGTACTGCTTTTGATCTCTTCGTAAGATAAAAGAGGGTAGAATACTTAGAGTATTTCAAAAACATCACTTACTATTAAAGAAAATGACATCTAAAAATAAAATGTTACTGAAATGTGCAATCAATAGTCGTTTGACAAGGACTGGTTTAGGCACGGTCAAGAAAGCCACTAGGTGGAATGACGTTTCTTTTTTTGACCTCAGGTCTTGGTATCTCAATAATTTAAGAACATCAAAACAGTGCATAAAACAGGTATAAACAGAGTATAAACTAGGTGAAAAATATTCTTTCGGTGATCATAGCAGAATGCACAGCACCCCTACTGATTACTGTCACTTAATCCTTACAGTAGTGTCTTAAAATCTCTGTAGTCAACATGGGAAACACAAGATAACATTCAAGTGGGACAGGGAGAAACTCCTTACACCGCAGAGCTGAGTTGAGAACTGGAGACGGTACTGCTTCCTTCATACAGATTAATGTTGTAGTAATCTCTGTGATTTTATTCACATATTACATAGTCACATTTATTAATATAAATTATATATATTATTTAATTATATATATAAGTATAGCCATTATTCACATATATATAAATTTATATATAGAAATAAATATATATTTATAATGTAATTGAATTTAGTTATGATTAGACAGACTCAAGACAATAGTACTATCAGTGAAGTTAGTTTTGTCTGCATCTTCATGAATTTTCAGGAAAATACATTAGAAGGATGTATTCTTATCTAACAGCACAGATCTGGTGCTGATATCTAGTTTATCTACATATACAACTTATTTTGTATGGGTGTGTTGCTAGGTTATGATAATATATGCAAAATTGCTTCTAAAAAGTTAGGTACCAAAATGTAGTGTTCATATGTGATGACTGTAGGGTCAGATTCTTATCTCCCTTACACTTGCTCACATATTAAACTTAATGAGGATGACTAGGTATACCTGAGGATAGAATTTGTCTTGTGCTTTTTTCTAATTTTATTTTTTAAAAATCATATTTTATATGCTGATGAATTGGGATAATTTTGCTTAGTCAACACGAGAATCTAAAAGATTAGAGAGATAGTACATGAGCAAATGAAAATGGTGATGATCTGTTATCTTATTCATGTCTAATTACTGCTGGTTTTAACTGGGAGAAATTAAGGGAGACAACAGAAACCGTGAGAAGTGACATTTTTCCATCTATGTTGCTGAAGGGACCCGTCAGGCTACTGCAATTGTTATGAAATAGATAACGGCTATATGAAATATGGAAAATGGAAATACAGAGGCAGTCATCAGATGGGAAGCTGGGCACTTGCAGCCTGCAAACATTCATAATGGGGATTAGATCTGATTTAAGTATCTAATTGACAAGAAAATATATATTGCTGGACCAATCCAGATTTTTAGTTTGGACAAGAGAACCAGACATTGTGTTGACAGGCCCGCCTTGCAGCAGGAAAGCTGACCCCTGTTTGAAAGCAAATTCGGACTTTCTTTACCTATAACAGGGAATTACACAATTGTGGTATCATTCTTCCAAATGCAGAAGTCAGGATTTATTTTTTTGAGGGTAGAAAAAGGTTTTAACTGAAGGGACAATTGAGGAATTGCAATGTTCTAGGAGGCGTCCCTGCTGCTAGACTTCCTACTGTCTTGGGTACTCTTGGACCAATCTTTTGTCTTGATTATTTGGAGACTACCTAAACTATCCATTACTGGAAAGCTGATGACAAGCAGGTAGTCTGGGATGGGGGAGATCTGGGATCTGACTCATGAATTCCCCATGCTCTGGGTAGTCACTTACTCTGGTGTTAGAAAACTATTGAAGATGGATTTAGATTTAGATTTATTTGAAGAGTCTGGATAACAGATACCTTATGCCCACTTTGTTTTGCTATAAATACTTTCATGAGGGGCAATGCAATAAAGAATCACAGCTCCTGTCCACCCTGGTTAGGAACACACAGGAAAACCACGATGATCAGCACACCATAACAAGGACATTCCTTGTTTTCTTGTATACTTGGTTCAGCCCTCTCAGGGAGGAGGAGGGGGTGTTCACCAACATGAAACATTGATTTTTTTAACACATGTCCATATCTTCTTTTCTTTTTTTCTTTCAGAGGTATATCAATAGATATAATCAATTCTAGAGATAAAATGAAGGACTCGACAGTATCACTTTCTTCCAAATTCATAGACAAGTTGACAGCATAAAATAATGCTGACTCTCTTGACCTATGTATATATTCCTTGCTCACTTCATCATAAAAGGCAGAAGTCGGGTCAGAGAGGAGGAGAATTATGGAAATAATTCAACACTGAATTGGAAATGGTGGCTGAATAGCAGAGACAGACTGGATTTAAAATGTTATCCTACAGTGGCTGCTATCCTAGATAGCTTTAGGATGCATTTGCCTGTTCTTTGAGGAGAAAATGGTGCCTTCAGTTGCAGAATGCAGAGCTTTCCTGAGAGAACTTCGCCTCATGTAAGCAAAAAGGATAACATGGATCCATACGAAAAGACATTTGCATTAGCTATAGATTCTTCCTCCATTTCCCCCTGCCCCAGCCTGTGTGTTTGCCATCACCGTGGAGCACAGAGCAGGGATCACTCTTAGGGAGGAAGAGATTGTTGCTGGAGTCAGGCACAAGGTATTTCCTGAATTCATTATTTTCAAGTACAAAGTTCTGCAAGCCTGTTGTCTGCTCTGTCAGACAGCAATTTGTTTCCTCAGTATTTGAAATGTCAGATCTCACCGTGCAACTAGAAGTTGTGCTTTACAGAAGTCGTGCTTGTGTGCAGCACTCAAGCATGTAAGTACAGAAATGTTTTAGAAATATTAAAATATATTACAGTCACATATGGGAATACTGTAGTTCCATAACTAATGAACATGATGTGCTGTCATTTAATTATAAAACACCCATTAATTCTTACCCAGTTTTCACAGTGTATAAAATAACATTCCTGGGTTTCAGCTTTCCACAAAAGATGGACCAATTTTTGCAAATTATTTTCCAATCTAACTCATTGAGCATATTTTTATATTACACACACAAACTTCAATTACTACTTGGATTTATTTAACACTTTTCATTCTTGAAGCACTGCACAAATAATGAATCTTCTCAACACTACTATTACTATTAATATTTAGTGTTTACTACTATTACTAAACTCTTCATTTACAGATGGTGGAACATCTGTAACCATTTTAGGGGGCTATCCTCAAGAATAAACAGAAGACAGCAAGCTTTAAAGACTTTTCCCCATTTGTGCATCAGTTTTTAAAAGCCTGTTCACTAACTCAGCATCAAGTTGAATCCTCAGTGTCTTAAAACCTTCACAATCAAATCTTTTGCTCATCTGTGCCATGTTCAACCTCACTAACAAGGGCCAGCAGATAAATGTCACCTAGTCTTAAACTTCCCTGACTAAATAGGGAATAACTAACAGCTCCCAAGTTAGCTGTAGCGGATCATTCCAGGGCACCAGTGGTATTGAAGCAGTCTGTTATTCTCAGCCTCTTTACAGCCTTAAAACCTACCTGATGACCCAATTTTTAATTTTCTTTCACTGAACGTGATTCTATTTATTGCCTTTGAAATCTTAGGGACCAGTCGCAAGGCAGTCACAGAAAAGGTGTTCTGCATTTGGCCTGGGCCCTCAGTTATTGCCCCACAGCCAGCATTGCATGATTTTCACATTAAAACTCAAAAGGTTTGGGTTTTTTCAGTTAAGGACTTGCTTATATTTGTATTAAGACATTAATCTCAAAGTTAAAACTTAAATTCATCTTGCAGTTAAACATCAAATCCCTTCCTTCTCTACCTCAAAGCTAGTTTAGGAGCTCTGGAAATGACAAGACCTCGTTTTCCACAAAAAGAGGTACAACGTGAGCAGTGGGAGAGCAAGCTTCCCCATACTGCCCTGTGGATTTGCTTCAATCCTGCTTTTGGAGGTTTGCCTTCAAAAAGGAATGAGTGTACAGTTCTTCTCTTGTTTAACTCTCTGCTGAGCATACGAGGAAGGGTGACAACTGAGACAGCGGCCTCTGTAACTACAACAAACACAGGCTGAGACCAGCATCTCATTTCACATTACCAACAAACAGCCATTGAATGCTGACAACTTTGTTCACTTCCTACTAGCTACTATGACTTTAGACAGTAACATCAGATTGGAAATCATGTATGTTTTGGGGAAATAAGGATTTTTTTTAATCAGTTGCAGATGGAATAAAGACGTGCCAACATCATTCATGCCTTTATAAATTACATTCTCATTCTAAAATCTTAAGCGTTATAAATGATGAGACAGTTTACCGCATGTAAAATAAGTGAAACCTGAACTCTCAGAAACCATGTCACTTTTGCTGAAGTTACTTGCAAAATCTATGAAAAACAAAGGCATAGAAGAGCAGGCCACAGAGGCAGAAGGTGATTAAAAATTATTTATCTTACAGCAATGTAGTTCAATCGACCCTTTTATTAGCCAGGAAGAAGCTAAAGGCTATACCCCTATCTTCCAGAAATCAGGGCACGGAAATAAGGACAGAGCTTTAAATATACATGAGGCATTTGATCTGGAAGATGGATGTGCAAGGAGGGTCCAGAGACAATACACCCAACAAATCTGAACCAATTTCTACATTGGTGTCAGGGATGACAACCAGGCAGCAACAACAACAAACCTCACAAAAGTTATTGACAATAAACCCATTTATTTCATTCTAACCTTTTTCTTATTAAATGATGAAATATAACATTTCAAAATGATCTTTACTTAATTTTAAATGAGCTTTAAAAATCTTGAAAATTAATTGGGGCAAAGAAACATTTAACTCAGCCTGAAGCAGAATGCTCTCATTTCACTGAAATCTCTAAAAATGTTCCATTTCAGGTGGACTCTAAATGTATTGCCTTCCACTCCCAGTTTTCAAATTTCAGCAACTCAGAAAAACCCATTTCTTCAGCTAGTTCTTGTCATATCAGAAAAATTTTATGTTAGTTCCCCAAACTATCCAGTCTTTTGATCCACTTTATAAGGCATAAAACCCAGACAGATAAGATAATGACTGTGTTTGAAACTATTTAACAGAATCCCTGCTTTGAGGCAAAATAGGTTTCTTCAAGGCACTGGGATGTTAGAAGAGGTTGGCAAAGCTCCTTGGGTGCGGAAAGACCTCTGCCTGCGGCACTCTGCCTCACCACATACCCAGGGAACGCCGGTATCTCAACATCCGAACACCCAGTTGTTCACTGCTGTTTTTCTTGTTTGTTTTTAACGAACTGCAGATATGAAATATAGTGTGCAATGCCCTATTTACATGAATCAAAAGACCTATTTACAAATACATCAGATAGGGTGTCCTAGCCTTTATAAATCTGATGTCTCCGCAAACATAGCATGCTTTTCTCATTCCATTTTCACTTTATGAGCTTATTTCATGTCCTGTGGTATGAAGATGATTTCACCAGTAAGAACAGACTGACTGACTGGATTATTTTTTATGCTGTACAACAGCAGTCATTAATTTTTACTCAGAAAAGGTAGCTCATTTTCCCCCTATTTCCATACTTTGAGATTAAATTAGTTTCATCATTTCATTTGTAATACTGAAAATAAATATCCATTCTTTATATATTTCAGTTAGCCTTTTATCATGACTGTTGGTCTACTTTATACCAAAGACTACAGAATCTAGGTTTGAAATACCTTAATACTATAGCACAGGATTTTCTCTAGAAACTCCCTAATTCTAGTGCAAGTTTCACAATTACTTCTTCCTCCACTGTACCACAAAAGCAATTTTTAATATTTAACTTCTGTAACCCCTTTTTTACTTATAGATCACAGGGGAGCCTGACTAGGCCATATTCTCCATGGCAATAACATTTATGGTATAAATGAATACTAGCTCACATTAATATAATCCCTTTCATAAGATATAAAGGTAAATTATAATCATGATTGCTCTTCTCAGTCTGTCAAGACATAGATCTGATGTTTTACTTTGCACATCATCAGTTGTCACTTTCTCCAACAGTAAATGAGAATTCACTGGGCCAAAGTTTCTTATACGTTTCTTTTAGCAACAGTGCTAGCATAAACATTTCCCCCCTTATCCTGCTTGTTCCTGGTATTCATTTTTGCTGTTTATTTTTAACCTGGACCAGTTCCCAGATCTATTTCATTGTATGGTCCCACTAACAGCTATGCTGGCATTGTTGATGGGGTGACGTGGGGAGAAAGAATGGCTGGAGACAAAGAGGGATGCTTAAAGTTGGTACTGCTACAAAAGAATACATCTGAAAACACAGCTTTAGTTTTACAATGCATCTTCGGTATTATAGGATACTGATCTGAATTAAGCTGCAGACCTTGGAGCACAAATTACGAGCACTTAACGTTTGTCTCCCGTTCGTCTTCCGTTCATCTCCTTTAGACCCGCACTACTTGCACCAGCTGCTTCTATTGATATCATACAGCAACAACTTTGTTTTGTTGACTATTGGAGAGCAGTGAATGTTCTTACTACAAGTTAGGCTTTGGCAGATGAGCATTTGCAAGCCTTCCTCTAGTAGTTTGAGGTATTGCTGCCTCCAGGTGTCCTTTTTGCTCTTCTGCCAAAAATGCCTGAGTAGCAGAGCAAGCAGAAGGGAATGCTTGAGCCTCAGCTGCTCCAAGTACAGCGTGTGGTATCTTAGCTCAGCAACCTTTTTCCCCACATCTCCCCACCCTCCCGCACCACTAAGGTTGCTTTCCAGGCACTCCACCTCCTGACTGTGAGAAGAATTTTATTCCCATAGGACAGACTGAGGAGGAGGCTGGAAGGTGAGCTCTAATGTGCTTGCAAAGTACTCTTTCTGCTTCTGCTCTTCTGTATTCCCTGCTCTATTTCAGTCCCAGATGTATTCCTTTTTCACCTGCTGCCTACAGCAAACTTTCTTCTCTGCTCCCAGGTAGCCTTCTGTAGTCACCAAGGTGGGAACACCTTGCTTCAAGAAGCAGTGTTTATGATGCTGTATGATCAAGGAAAGTGAACTTGAGTGGTAGGGTCAAATTCTGCAAGGAAACAGCAGAGGCATGGGCAGATGTCCCCTTCCTGCCTCTGCTGAGAAGGTATATGAGTAGGGAGAGGCTAGACAGTGGAGGGAGTGCGGTTAGCTGGGAAAAGTAACATCTGAAATCTGTGCAGTAAGATTCACCAGAGTTAATCTCTAAAAACCCTTAAATTATTGCTTGCATAGGAAAAGTTTAAAAATGCATTTTTCTCATGTTTCTCCATTCTGTTACTGATCCAGAGTCAAGAGGTTTGTGGTCAGGATTAGAAATAAGGAGGCACAGCCCATTGCTGTTTCAATGTTAATGCCATTTGTGACACATCCTGAGTTATGACTCTAACAGAAGAAAATGTCTTATAACCAGAGTTACTTGGGTGGAGCCTCTAGCTAAACAAAAGCTAAAACAGCCGATCAATGCTTTCTCTTGATGATTTAAAGTTGTAATCTTATTATGAAAATTAACCTAAGGAAGGCATCGAGGAATTTCCAGATGAGGACTGTCACTAGGGGCTTACATGGTTTGGCAGTATATGCTGCAGTTTATAATAATCCATTTGCTACTCTTGATTACATCATATTTAATAGATAGTACTCTATAAACTCCTAAGTTATTCATAACACAGTTGCCATCTCTGAGTTTTACTGTCATGCTCTCTAACTCTTTCCTTAGTATCCCTTTAGACAATACAGGGTATGTCTACACAGTCTTCTTCCGATAGACGAGGGATTACACAGCCTGTGCCCTCGGACCAGCAGTCACCTCGCTGACACCTCAGCAGGATTTTTTTAGCTCAGGTTAAGCATTGCCCCAACATGGCTTCCCTTTAGTTCAGGACTGAGACAAAGTGAGCTTATGTCAGCATGACAAAAAACTATGTGAAAATACCTGCAGGTATCCCTTAGGGGTATTCACAGCAGCTGCCCTCCTAATTGAGGAACACCGGGGACCTGAGGAAATTCTAATTTTCCACCCAGAAGAAGGGCTGCAACACATTTCCCACTTACTTTCCCTCTGGCCTTTGCCATACCAGGTAGGCAGCAGTCCCTGCCCCTGTGAAACTGGAACTCGTAGGCTGAGTTGCTGGAGAACACCCCCAGTAATTTAGAGGGTTGTTAAAGAAGGATGAGTTCCATTTTCTCTAAGAGGAACACACCCCAAGGAAATAAAAAAGAAAAATACGAGAACCCTTTTTCTCTCTACTGAGAGTCGCAAAATTAACTTTTCTCTACCACACTACTCACTGCCTGGATAGGGCTACTGTAACAGTTTAGTTTATAATAAAAAAGTTCAAGCCTTCACTGCCTCGCTTCATTTGCCATTAAAACTCCCCTAAAAGGTGACAGGCATTTCATTTTCTCGATCCTTTTTCAACATGTATTGGCACCGTGCTCAGGGCAGCAGGAGCTGAGGGTGCCGGGAACACTCGGCAATACCCAGGACCCAGAGCTTGTGTTTAAGCCGCAGCTCCCTGCCAGCTGGAGACACATTTAACATTCCCTGCATGACTTCAGCAGTTCAGCCGCTTTCCCACATTCCACAGCTGGCCTCCCACCACCGCTCAGCCTGCAAGCACACACCACACTGGGGTCATATTCTTGCCATCAATTCTCAAGTAGAACTTGCTTGTGAAAGTGTCGGAGAGTTCTGCTTAAAATGTGATGGCACCGTAAGGCCCAAATGTAGTGGCGTCTCCGAAGAGGCAAGACTACCTACACAAAAGTACTTTCCATTTGCTCCATGGCTCCTCTGTGTTTTATAAAAGGTCTGCATATCTTGGGAGCCACAAAATGGTTGGGTGGCAACCCTGTAAAGTCCCAGAACAAATCCTTACTACTCTGAGTAATCCGAGTGCTTTACAACAGGACACATTTGGAAAGAAAGTCCTTCAGGACCACATCCATGGAGGTTTATTGTTAATAGTCCTTTTCTCTGACTGCAAATTCATGTTGCTTCATGATGTGATGCACGCCACATCCATTTTTGTCATTGTGCAGAAGTTGGAAAAAAGGAAGCATGGAGTCTGGAGATGTTAATTTTTAATACCATAATTAGCTTAATGGGTTACGATGGTTTCTATTTTTTTATATCTACAAGCTGAACTGGCTCGTGCCTTTTTTGTGATGTTTTTTGTGTCACAAAAAAATGAAGAACGAATTACTGGAAGAATTGATGAATACATGTAAATTCAGTAAACAGTGAGGCTTTATGACAGCAACATTCTGGCAATTCATACTTAGAATTTATCTTAAAAAAAAAAACTATTCAAACAATTTATAGGTTAAGCATCAAGATTTTATGGGGACAATGACTAGGAGGGAAACCTATTCTATGATCTGTACCTGGATTCCTCATTTATCTAATTCCAGTCACATTGGTGGTTAGGGACTGTGCAAATAAAGAATACTTGCACAAAATTAAACCTGCACGTCTGGGTGCATTGGGCAGAAAGGTCTACAAATGCATTTTAGTTTTCCCTGGAAACAGTGAATGAGACTGAGTGAACCTATCATTGACTTTCTGGGGTACAACACAGGACTATTCATTCCACTGAAATAATGATTTGTGTAGCTGAAGTGAGCTTGACATGGATGTATATCAACTGGATGTTTCAAATCTACTGAGATAATCACAATATCCATGAAACTTGTTCATGGATCTGGACAGGGGGCCAGCGCAATGCTTGGGCATTACTCATGTATCATTTTAGGCCTATTTTGGGACATAAATAGAACCTCATCTTTGTGTAGCACCTTACACTGACATGATTTGGATCCAAACATATACCAGAAAATATCTACCAGAAGATGCAGTTTATTTGTGTTTTATCTTTTGATAATTGTTTTAACCCTTATTTTACTAATGTTTGAGTGAATGCCTTAAAAAATTCAACCACCCATATTATCATTATAATGTAAAGACATTTGGCCCACATTTTGAAATATCAGGTAACATCATCTTGCTTACTTTAAAAAGCTAATTTAAGTCCAAGTTGACAGAAAAGTATCGCTCAAATAAGATGCTATCTTCCTTTTATGATTAAAAAAAAAATCACAAAAACATATTTTGTACAAACTATTTTCTATAAACTTATTTTGAGCGAAGTCCAGTTCATGAGTTAACATAACAAATAAAATACAGTCTAGCTCTAAACCTAGCTAATACAAATTTATCATGGAAGCAGTGACAACCCCTTATCTGCACAGGGATGGCTGGCACCAGTACACAGAGGGACTAGCTACAAATGCCTGCCATTAGGTATTATTAGAAGAAAAAATGTGCTGCCAGTGAGGAGAAAGTACATTTATATTATCAGACATTATTTACAGCCATAAGACATGCAGTGTAGCACTATATTCTTACAGCCTTAAAGTAAATGTGGTAATTGCAACTGAAAGTGAACTAACTGTAAAGGCTTTCAGGGTTTATCCCTCTATTCATTGGGCATAAGCCCATTCAAATTAGTGGAAATACTGGTGAAGTTACCCATAGATATCAACAAAAAATCTCCCCACCTAAGCTAGTAGGCAGCCTCTCTAGTCCACAGTGGACACAGCTGTGACTTTACTGATTCACAGCAGCTATGTGCCTTTACGTTTAGCATTTCCTTTTACTCTCCTCAGCCTACAATTCTTGCACGCCTACACACCAGTCACTGCCTAAACCCAGAGTGTCCCCATAGGGTGCTTGTTTCCAGCCAACAAGCACAAAGCTGTGTACCAAGCGTGTTTAGCAAACGGTGAATTCCTCTCACAGTCTACAGAGTTGCCATCCACTGATTTATGTACTTAAGAGCACCAGCATATTAATTTGACTTTGCAAGCCAGGGACTTTCTTTGGATTCCCAGGACATACAAAACCGCATCTAATTTAAAAAGCAAGAACTCATTAGATATTGAAAGAACTTTTTTGCATTAAAAATATGAGGGAAAGGTACTGGCAATAGTTGGCAATGTAATATCAATTGCATCTGGCAGAAAGGTCTAATTCAAAGGACAGTAATTTGAGAAAATGTATTTCAAGGTAATAAAGTTGCTGTACATTCACAGACAAAAAGACTTCTTGATGGGGCTGCTTGGAAGAGCACTTTCTAACACTGTTAGCAGACATGCTGCAGGATTGCTAATGAAATTGTTTCTCTACTACTCACACAAGAGCCCATGCACTATTCCTAAATTCTGTGTTTTTAAAGCCATAATACAGGCATGTCACCACTCTCTAGCTGAATGTCTGTCCAGAAAACAAGATGCCATTTTTTTAAAACTGAAAAAGTTATTACAGAATAGACACCACTGAGGGATTGAGGGTCTGACAACATAAAATGATGATTATTCCTCTTGCTATCAACTCTAGTGTAGAGTAGAATATAATTATTCTATCACAACAGTAATAAACTGCAATTTCAGACAATAGTGTGAATAATTTTCAGTCAATGAGCAGTAAGAACTGCCCAGTGAAAGTGAAGAGAATGTATAGGTTAAACATCTTTATTTCAAGTCTACAAATACTACAAAAATGTGTTTTAATCTCTGATGAGTGAGCGTTGTGATTATCTGAAATTGCACAGGATTAGTATTAGTCCTACAGAAAGCAAAGGTCAAGAGGTCTCGATTAAAAAAAAAGAATATTCGAAATAAAACATTGTCTATTTGAAGCATATATGTTTATAATTTGTTTGTAAGCTTTGAACTGTTCTCTTCTGGATGCTGATGAAAGTTCAGAGCATTTTTCATATACAATACAATTAGTGTTCATCTTTCTGCAGTGTCATCAACTGCATACAACCTCGTTAATTGTCCTAGATTTAAACAAGTCATATACTGCACATTTAAATTCATATCCTACATTAACTTCCATTTTTACATACAGCTATAATATTAACAGTTTTTCATTAAAAACTTTCATTCAGATATAGTCACTACATAAAAATAAACAGCTTAATAGAAATTGAGTGCGGGAAGTTAATGAAATAACATTAGTTAAATGCACTACAAGAACTATTATGATGTATACATATGCAAAAGTGGTAAACAAAATAATTTCTTTTAAAATAAAAATTAAAAATAACTAGAACAAATATGAAATCATATAGGTGATTCCAGAAATTCCTCCTGTTATAATGTGAAACACAAGTATTTCTGAGACTAATGACATGCCAAAGTGCAGTTCCAATTCAGATTGTCCACTTTCAAAGTCTACCAACTGGCTTGTTGCTTTAACTTTCCTTTATTCCTTTAGTAATTTGTGTTTGCTTTTCTTGGGTTACTATACCAAAGCAAGGATGAGTATATAGATGCTTATTAGTCACAGAAATAAGGGTGCCCAAAACCAATCAAAATTAATTTTGCAATATGTTAAATAACTATTAGTCCGTACTAGCAACTACCAAATTCAGGTACACATTCACATATCAGAACTGAGTTCCTGTTTTGCTATGCCCTTGCCATTATTTTATACATATAATTTACTTTGTAAGCTATATAGGTGAAAATGCAGTTATGCTCTTGATGCACTCAGCTACCATGGGATAGCATTACACGTGAATGTTCTCTATTCCTGTTTATGTTTTAAGTTCCAAGAATGACTATCATATGAGTACAATGGAGGTCTTTTTAGCAGTATGCTGACATGAAAGAAAAGTTCAGCTATGTTGTTTAATTGTGTATACTCCAGTGCTAGGCAACTCTCCAAACCTTACTGTAAACATTGTTTAAGGTTCATCCAGATCAGCACAGTAACGAAGCTTATGCTTTTTACGCTTAGCTTTAAATGACAATTGCTTTTCTTTATGGTTTTATGTTTACCTGCACTGAAGCACAGTTAGAGACATCATACTGGGCTGACCTTTTTCTTTTACAGAATGATGGGTTGTCCTCTAAAGCCCTGGTCTAATATTCTGTTTACATGGTGTCGTTTTCCCGGACAGAGAACTGATCTGTTATCTTTTGTTAGCTTGTCTGGAGAACATATTCATCACAGCCTAACAAATGGCAATATTAGATTAATAAGAAAAAGAGTGCATATTCAACAAACATGTTGTTGAATATTTTAATGGCGCCAAAAGCACTTAGTAGTTCCACAAACTGTATGGTTACTCTGAAAATATTGTTCATGTTCTAACAAGTATGTATGCATATAATAATGTAAAACTGGCACCATTAACTCTAATGTACAATCATTATGAAGTTATATTTGTTAATGTAAAGACACCTTCCACTACAAAAATATACAGCTGAGGACAAAAACATAGGACAAGTGTGCTCCTTCAACGGCACGTTGTTATTAGAAGTGCAGACTGGGTGTGTGTAGGCAGACAATTACGAGACAAAGAACTACATTCCTAAACTTCAGTTCAATGTAAGAAGAAAGTTCATTTATTGTTCAAAGGACATAATTTACAGTGTTCCAAGTTTCTATTATATAAGTGCTTCTGTATTTTATGCTCAGCAGGACAGTGAAATTTCACTGAAGAAATGGCTGTTACATTTCATACAAATGCATAGCCTTCACATGAAATCCCTTTTTGGGGATGAATACTGCAAGATGTGCTTTTTGTAACTGGCTTTTATTTTGCAACATAACAGAAAAACCAGTATAGTATTTCTCCAACCCCCAACTACATATGTCTAGAAACTTATGCAAAGTTCAACACACCTACGTTTTTATCAACGTGCTTGTCAGAATCTAAACAATTCAGAGCTACGCCAAAGACAGGCAAAATACTTCACACTTCATCTGCAGAGGTCAGATAGAACTTCAAATTTTTAATCATGTGAATATTCTTAACTACATGAATAGTTCCAAATGCTATTCCCATGATTAAGCATTTTAAGAATTGTGACACCGAGCTGAAAGTTGTTAAAGTTGATAGAAATTAAGTATTAGCAAAAAATAACATCTCACTTTGTTGGAACTGAGGTGTATGTATAGTTCTTTTGACAATGAGATTAATGTGTTGCTTTGTTCTTTATCAGGTCTCCAATGAGTCTGACATTATCTCCCTAACTATTGAGATTTCCCTAATAGTACCCATTAGTCACAGGATATTGAATGCACATTATGCAACAAAGTTTTCAAAAAAGTAGTAGCCTGTCATAAGCCCAAGGATTATCACACAGAACACTACTACTACCCAGTTGGTTTATGCCCTCCTAAATGCATTTTGCTTCCTGTGTTTTATTGAGACATGAAAGCCCTCCGTGGCAGTCACACACCTCATGCAAAGGATTCCTGACCTGTGTGGAGGGCTGCCAGGGTGCTTTAATAATATAAAGAGTAACAACTGATCAGCTAAATCAATTACCAAGTACCTTGTAGCCTATCGCATGCAGTGGCAAACCCAGCTTCCAGAGAAAATCCTCCTGACCACCTGGGCTCATGTGAACAGAACCTCAGGTAAAGTAACAAATATAAGAAAATCTGCATTTCCTGTACCATTTATTTTATTTCAGGTAAACATCCTTTTCTATTTCCCACAAGAATTTGCTCTCTGCAGGTTTGGCTGGAGCATCAGCAATTCCTTACATTGAACAAAGGTAACAGAGAAGGGTCTCCCCAACTATGAGAGCTGTTCAGCCAAAATCATGATCATCACCTTCCCCACCTGGCACAACAAGGCTCTAGGCAGGCAGGAGTATCATGGGAAGAAAATGAGATGGATGGAGTCCAATATCCCCCATTAAATATGACCCGCACAGGGCTTCAGTTTGTACTGGGAATGGATTCAGGAAAAGTGAGTAGAGTTGGTGCTACAGAAGGTCCGTCCACTTGAGCACAAAACAGCTCATCTGTACCTGCCAAGGGTCTGGGCCACTGTGAAAATGAATAGTCAGGTAGTTCTTGTCGATCTTAGGTGCACTAATATGGACAACAAAGTGCACCAATTTATTTGTTGGTTTTGGTAACTATTTTTTTTAATAAAAGACCACGGAGAGCGCCTTAGTGGATGCTTCTGTGCAGATGCCAATAAGAATTTAGGGATGTTTGCTCCTTCCTGGCTGAAAAAACTCTGTATGTTTGGAAATCTGTTGCTTAAGATCAGAAATTCTGAACTTAATTGGAGTGAAAAAAAAGAATGTAAAAACAAATTAAAAATAGATAGTTACAAGAGTCAAACATAAAATGCTAATAAATGAATTCAAGAAAAAAATTCTTATTCCGTAAAGAAATATTACTAAAATTCAAAAAAAGCACAAAATACGTACATTCATATTTAAATGCTTCATATATTTATGCTCCAACGCACCTCTAGAAAAACATATTGTTTACCCAGCATAGTGCTCTCTTTTACTAGAAAAATATTTAATTTCAAGTATTTCTAATGCGTAATTTGATTCTCAGTTCTTAGCTACATATCAGCCATGGGATACATTCCATAGTTATGAAGTATTACCTTGAGAGATTTCATGCTTCCAAGCACACGGCCAATTTCTGCCCTGGGATGCAAATGTACAATTCTCTTTGAAGTCTGTAAGAGTCACAAAAGTAGAATATGCTACAGACTGCAACTGGGTTTTTTTTGTATTTAGAGTCAAATTCTACTCAGCGTTACTTATTTAACTCCATTCTCCTCCAATTTTAATTGGAGGGCTATAACTGAGCAGACTTGGTCTCTCATGCCAACAGTTAGTGTAATTAAATTAAAAATATATATATGTATACATCAGGGTAAATGTGGTTTTTATAAAGCTAAGCAACTTCATACCTATTCTTCTGTGTAACATAACTTTTTCTTTATAAAACTACTACTATTTAATATAAATGTGTTAATATAATTATGATACACACATTCATGTAATTACTTGTGTTTTGCACTACTGCATATCCTAGAATCCTTTCAATTTAAAATTAAATTCAAGATGCCTGTGTAACTTCAGTACTTGGAGACATCAAAAGAAACACAGAGAAATCTCACCTGCATTCTGCGAAGTACTCTGGAGCCCAGTCCTGAATACTGCATGCAGGCAAACTGCTCACTTAGTGAAGTGAATAAATATTCATTGTGCATTTATTTACTTCTGTTATTACTGGATTTAGTCATATAATTAAAACTATTAAAACTATTAATTAGAGGAGAATACAGTTAATAGAGTTTTAGTTGACATGAGTTTAGCACATCAAGTCAGCTTAATTAAGTCTTGTCTATATTTGGAAATTTACCAGAACTACTCTGAAATAACCCCTGACATGGACATGTAGATATGTGAACATCTATATGGGAATTTATAATGCTCAGTAATTCCAAAATAGTATTTCCTTATAAATTCCATTATATTTTTAAGTGTAGACAAGCTCTAAATCTTGTTAGCATCAATATTCTGCACCTCTGATAGCTTTTACTCTCTAGCACTCCAGTGTGTTTACTTCAGTATCATCAAACCTTTAAGACTTCCTGGAAAGAAGTAGGAACAGAAGCCTGGTGTATGCATAAAAATTATATCAGATTAACAATTTAAAATGTAACAACATTTATAAGTAATGCCATGAGAAGGCAATCACATTTCAGAATAAGAACGCCTTTTCTTGTTTAGCTGGCTCTGAAAGTGGATTAAGCTGTTTTGGACAATGGTACTTTTATTCAAGAAGAAAGTTCTGCTCACTTGAGATTATTTGGAGATAATTATCCCAGAATACCTAATAAATCCTTATACCTGGCTTCCCACCAGTGCTCGCTGTGCTAGTATTGTGCACAGTGCTTGCACAGCAGTTACCTCTCAAAGATCCCTGCTGTCAGAATAAAGGAACTAGATGCCAAATACCATTCTCAGAGGATCACTGCACACGAGAGAGATGCAGGATGAAACTATATGCTGCAAAACTCTGGGATTTTATCATTTGTTGAGGGCTAACATCACCAACACAACCAATGATTAAAAAAGAAACAAAACCAAAAGCTACAAAAAAGAGACATTAAACCTGAACAAAATAAAAAGGATCTTCTCTTGGTCAGATGTAGGTATGGCTTCTGGATAGCATACTCAAAGTGTAAAATCACCATTTATTATTTGTGACTCCTTCTGCATAAAACTAAAGCCCTTTTTTGGTCTGTGTTGCTCCACAGGGGTAGACTGTGACAGAAAAATACAAGCTCTGTTACTCCTTTGTAATATCACGATCTCTACCACCTCCAAAGGCCACAGCATAGTTGAGAGTGATTCTAGTCACTTCAAAAAAATATGAATTAAAATATACAGATCATCCCATCTCAGTTATAGGAACTGAAAATGCTATTCTCCAGTGGTGACTTTAGCACTTCAAACCATCTCTTGGTCCTGCTTTTCCCTCCAAATGATCTTAATCTAAATAGGAAGCCCACCTCTCCACTCACCAAAGGAAGCTAGCATGCTATTTCTAGTCCAAACACTGGATCCGCTCAGGCTGCTAGGATGGACCCTAGCCTCTGAGCTGACTGACACATGACCAGAACAGCGTGCTTGGACACATAAGTGTTCTGGCATAATACAAACAGCACAAATGAATAATGAAAACATTAATATAAGAAAGCATGTCTCTGTACATGTGAAGTTTAAAGTCATGAAAATATGTTGCTATAAATTCAAAGTTTCACTCTGGCTGATATACTGTATAATTTCAACCAAACTTTATTTTCCATGCATACTCTTCTGATTTTTTATATTGAGATGGATGCCTTCTGATTTTTTTTCTGTTGAGCCACTTTTGCCAGGACTAGTGCGTGATACAGTATAGTGATATTCGGGCTGCTAAGTGGATGCTAGCTCCATTTACTCTTTGCTATACTGTATATTTTCTTGGATTCAGATACATGGCAGGGCCTATCGGGATAAGAGAATTTCTGAACATATAAAATATCAAAAAGAATAGCAACATTACCACATCACTTAAGAGTGAGTTCAGGAAGTCCTTGCACTTACTCTAGTTTCAGTGTAATAAGAAAACAGATGTACAATATACGAGAACTAGATAGAAGTAGCAAAGTCTTCAATTCTGGGGAGTTTACCCCTGTAACTTTATCTACAGTATCACAATATGATTGCACCAGTTAAGAGGCAAAGATAACTGCCAAATTTGCCCCACAAGTACCTTTTGTCCTCTCACAGTCTATATAAAACAAGGCCTTTCCCAGAGGTCTTGCCTGTTTGTTCCCCAAAACGCTCCATTGTTTTTGTAAAAATAACCTTTAATTCTTGCTGAACTTTGGCAGTCCCCAAACAGAGTTCTTGCAGAACACTGCCTTCACTCTCCTTTTGTTAGAGATGCAGCTCCCCATGGATGGCCTGGCAGCTGGAGGTGTCTTCTTGTGCCATGCTCTGGCACACGTGCCACAGCCTCTCCACCGAACTGTGCTTTTTCTCTTCCCTGCTCTTTTCTCTCTGATTCTTTTCCCTTATCTGTTCTCTACAGCAATTTTCCTCTGTCAAAATTAGCTTGCCTTACATTTTCCCTCCATCCAGCTTCGTATTTTTCACTTACCTTTTCCTCTTTTCCTATCTCAAATGACAACACAAGGCTCAGGAGACAGGTCTATAGCCAGCTTTTAAGAGCCTATTTAACCCACTTTCAGAGATAAGCTCAATGCTAGGTGGGCAAAGAAAGCAAAGCAGATCGGCCCCGTGGAACAACCTCCCTTCTGTGCAAACCCACCGCTCCCAACACCAGCTGCTCTGGGTCTCAACGTGGGAGTAAGGACCAATGGCAGGTAGTTCTTCCAAAGGTGTCTATTGCTTCAGTGAAGGCAAGATTCTATAAAATTACAGAAACCAGACTACTTTTCTGTTGTTATCTCCTTGGTACCCTGAGCCGTGCTTTCCCTTCCTCTTTTCCAGATGCTATTCCTGTAAGTATCAATTATGAAAAGATTCTCACTAAAACTGTGAAATATTTGTCATTCACAGACATGGCTCTCAGCTTTCTCCCAGAAATCCCAGCTCAGGCTTAGGTAAGCCAGAGTTGCTCAGACTTGTATATAACTCTTGATACCAGCAAGCCTTCTTTCCGCGGTCTCCAAGGGATCCAGAGCAAATGGCTCCTGAATTTTGCTTTAAAGCTATAGGCTGGCATGAACAATAGTCTGGTATGGCCTGGAGGTTTTGCAACCCATTTAAATTGAAACATGGGGGGCTGTAATGAAATAAATATGAAAATTGTTATAATGTTTATTATTTCTTGAGATAAACTAAAAGATTCTGGTGCATGATTTTTCTGCAAAGACTAGGTTCTATGGCCATTTAAATTAGAGAACACATGGAGCTCAATATCAGAGTCAAGAGAAGGACTAAGGTCTTAATTTATGACAAAATCACAACTAGCGCCCATTTTACCCATGAATGCCTTCATTATACAGACAGCAACCCAGAATATTTTATAAATAATACACGCACATACATTCTTCACTGGACTGCCCAATATCTAAGTTACTTGAAGCACAGGCTATCCTGCAGAGTAGACACCACACTGTCGAGAATCAAAGAATAACAGTAATTAGTCAATCAAGGAAATTGAATCAACAGTGAATATCTTCTAACACTTGGTAGGTAAACCTAAACTAAACTATATATCCAACACGTTTTAAAAATGTGTATGTACAAGTATTAGCAACGACCACCAGAGCACAGGGATGTGCAGCATCCTCCTTAGATGACAAAAACAATTGGGTGAGATGCAGCACGCTTTCCATCACTGAGAAAGATGGAATACATTTTGGAAGACAACACTCAGGATAAATCCCTACTCCTAAAAAGGTGTGCTGCAGAAATACCAGGAGTTCTGCTGTTCAACGTATATGTATTTCTAAACTTCATATAAATATCTGTAAAAGAGGAGCCATTCATACTAACCTTGACAGTGCTAAACAGAGTGTAAGTAAGCATGGAAAATGACCCATTATATTTCATATGAGTAAAAAAAAAAAAGTATTTATTATTCATTTGTTCATTATTCAATTATTCATCTGACATGGAATTCCACTTTCAGTTTTAAAAGATGGAAAGTGGCAGCAGATATAAAATATGCATAGTTGCTTTTCTGCCTCTTTTTGGGGCAACATGGCAAACTAAACTACTGTCATTCTTCTTTCATTTTTCCTATTTCTCCCAGAAAGATGCAAGGCTACTTAGCATCTAAGTGTTACATGCTGGATAACACTCCTCCCTAATCCCAGGCCTTCAATAAAATAGAAGTCCAAGAATAGCATTTAAAATTCCTAAGAGCAGAAACATCCCCAGTGCACAAATATCTCTTCATGCATTCCCAGTTCTATATTTTTGTAAAAATCTTCACTGTTAATTATGTTCAGATAGCCCAGTCACCATCAAGGTAAACACTCTAGGAAACAAACTGTTCAATAAGGTAATTTCTTTTCCATGATAATGACTTGGAGTGATAATGCTGCTGTCTCTGCAACTTTCTGGGCATGAGGAAGTAATCTTAAGGCCAACTTAATCCTGTCTTAGGTCCCCTAAATATATGTTGTGGCACCTACCAAGAAACCCCATTTTCAGAATTAATGAACAACCACGATCACATTATTTAGTTAGCAGTGTAAAAATGAGCTGACATTTGGTAGGTTTTACATGTTTTTCTCATCATCAGTCTGGCTGACAACTATAGCTGTGATTTTTTTATTTTTTTTAAGATCTAGTAGAAGCAGCACCTTTAAGATTAACTTCAGGGTTTGGGATCATGAGAGTTTCCTATTATTATACGTGCTATTGAAAATCCTTAGAAAATATGGGGGAGTGAGTATATAAAAGACACTGGAAAGAAGTGCTAATAAAAAGCAGAGCAGGCTAAAGAAGCTGGGTGGGTGGGTTTGGAAGCCCTTCACATATCCATAGCTTCTGCAGCTGATGAACTTACTGTAATTTGGAAGAAAAGTCACTTGAGATATAGCAGAACTGTCAGTGAAGAGCAACAGGAACATGCTAATTCTTCCCATTTTTTTCTACTAGAAAGTCAGAACAGTGCCTTCCTCAGTACTCTTTGCTCTTCCTCTGAATAATGTCTGCTTGGAAAGAAACAAGATTTCATTTGGGGTTATTTATTGTTTTATTTAATTTTTAATCCATGTCCAAGACAAAAACTTATCAACAAATTCCGATTTGATGCAGGAACAAGAAATGTAAGCCTAAAGAAGTGGTTTGGTATGAGAATGTATACACGTCTGTCACAATTTACAGCATAGTTTTGTAGCACTGTAATGTTCTGCCAGGAAAAAAACAAACAAACAGACAAACCTAAAACCTTAAATTTTAAGCAGCTTAAACAAGATACTTGCTAAAATGGGATAAGGGAATTTGCATGCTGAAGAGATTATTGAAATGTCATTTGCATATTTTTAGAATGCATGTTGTTAAATAGAAAAAGGGAGTTCCTTCTATACCTGTCCTTTGCAAATACCATATCACTGCTTACAATGATGAAACATAGAAGGAACAGGAGCAGTTACTTTAGACCCTCTTATGCTGATAGTTATCAGGGTTTACCTTATAGAATCACACACTAGTTTAGAAAGGACGTCTGGAGGTCATCTAGTCCAATTTCCCTCCAAGAGCTGGTTCAACTAGATCAGGTTGCTCAGGACCTTGTCCAGTTGAGTTTTTACTGTCTCTAAGAGATTCCAGAACCTCTCTTGGCACCTGTTCAGGTGCTTGGCCACCCTTACGGTGAAAAAAAATTTTCTTCATCTCTAATTACTGTTTTCTCATGTCACAACTTGTGTCCGTTGTGTCACATCCCATCACCTATTCCCTTCTATGATAAAACTACTAGATGTTTAGGCAAGGGAAGAGCAGTGAATGTCATTCACATGGATTTTAGCAAAGACCTCAACATGTGTCCCACTATATTCTTGGACCCCAGGCAAAGACATTATAGTCTGGATGAGTGGACAACTAGATTGCAATGAAACTAACAGGATGGTCAGGCTCAGAGAAATCACAGTTAATGGGTTATACTCTACCTGGAGGCCCGTACCAAGTGGAGCACTACAAGGGTCTATCCTGGGACTGGTGCGTTTAACATTTCTATAACAGAGAAGTGTGAAGTTCTGCACCTGGGAAGGAAGAGGCCCTTGCAATGATATTGGCTGAGGACTGACTGGCTGGGGAGCAGCTCCGCTGGAACAGACCTGTGGGGTTGTGGCGGACAGCAAGCCCAGCATAAGCCAGCAGTATGATCTGGCAGTAAGGTGTGCCTCCTGGGCTGCATTTGGGTGAGGAAAGTGACTATCCCCCCACTTGACAGACCCATCTAGAATACTACATGCAGCTTTGGGCCCCCAGTAGAAGAAAGACATTGGTAAGCTGGAGCAAGTTCAGTGGAGGGCTCTCAAGATGGCTGGGTGCTAGATCACATATTCTGTGAAAAGCTAAAGGAACTGGGCTTGTTCAGTCTGGAGAAGGGAAGGCTTTCGTGGGACTTAATAGCAGCTTTCCATTTGTAGAATGGAAACCTCTGACGAGGTTATCACAGAGAAGGAGCCAGGTTGTTATAGTGGTGCATGATGTGAGGATGAGTCAATGAGCCTAAGTTGAAATGAGAGAGGTTCAGACTGGAAATAAGGAAAAAAAATTCACCATGAGGACAGCCAACATTGGAACAGGTTGTGCAGAGAGGCTGTGCATCTCCATCCTTGGAGGCTTTCAAGACCAGACTGGATAAGGCCCTGAGCAACCTGGTCTGATCTTCTAGATGACCCTGCTTTGAGCAGAAAGTTGGATCAGAATGCTCCTGAAGTCCTTTCCAACCTGAATTATCCTGTGATCCTATCCCTGTGCACCTCCAAGAAGTATCTGGCTCCACCTTGTCTATACATTCTCATTTGACAGATTTAGATAGCAATTAGATCTCCTCTTAGCCTTCTCTTCTTAAAGTTAAATAAAGCCATTTGTAGGACCTGGGGATAAAACAGGAAAATACATATATTCATCAGAGGAAGGGAAAAAACTCACCCAAATACAGCTATGGAAAGAACAGAGAACAACCTAAACATAAGCACTGAGTATACAGTCCTATAAAAGGCCTAAACAGAGAGAATAGTGAATTGGGGAAAGGAATTTGGGACTGAGAACAAAGAAACTGCTTTTATTATTCAAGATCCCTGTGTTCAGGGAAACTGGAGTTTGACTACTCTTTGTCAATAATTCAGCTACATCAAAGAAACAACTAAGTATCACCATTTTTTCCTTCTACCTGGAACAATAAGAATCTGAGCTTTTGGCTAACTAACTGGGTCAAAAGAAGTAAGAGGCATTCTGGGGTCTTTGACCCTGTTAACAGAGATGTTTCCCCTACAAAACGTCCCCATATATTCTCCTCACTTTAATATGCAATTGTCAAAAGCAAATGGTCACTAATCAGAAAAGCTACCCGGAGGAAACCAGAAGGTCACAGGCACTATTCATGAAATTCAAAGTTTATATCATTAACTGTTCTTAAATGTTTTTTCTAGGAGACAGAATGTTTTAGCTAGTACTTTTCCAAATGAGTCACTAACACCCTTGTCTTAATTCTGCAGCTGCTGCTAATTTGAAGTGCCAGCCTTCTCCCCTCTTTCCCCAGAATGAAATAAAATATCAATGTTGCACTGTGCTGAAAATGGAAAGTTAGATGTAACACTATGCTACAAGGCCTCTGGAAGTCCCATTTACATTCAGTTCGTTCTTTCCTCGCAGGCCTATACCTAGCTTAAGCCCTCTCAGCAACTTATTTCACACTTTCTTCCACACTCATTGGTTGTAAGAATGAAAGACAAACTCAAATGGTTTTTTAACACTTAGTGCGCCAACATCTAACACAATTTAAAACAGTAAAAGTGTCATAGAAAAAAAACGCTAGCAGTTATCCGCATATATATGCAATCAACAGATTTTGG